>JAUIMM010000847.1:517500-1965000 GCA_031769625.1 Taudactylus pleione | reverse complement strand
TTCACGCCTAAACACCCTGTTCAAGGTGCGAGAACGAGACTTCCCCGACCTAACAGCGCGCTGACTGAATAGCGCCGGGTGCTCATTCCGGTGCTATTCACTTCGCATTTAAGTGAATCGAGTCCATTGAGCGCAGTGCCGCACTGATAAGATTTTGGGCACTAGAGTGTGTCCAGAGTCTACAGTGCATGCACAGGTCACCTAGAAAATGGCGACCATTTCCCCTGTACTGAGCAATCGCAAAACAACGGGAAAATGGTCACGGCAGCATTTTTCCAGTAATTTTTTACAGTGCTGACACCGGCACTGACGTGGGACTCCCGAGTGGTAAGTATACAATGGGTGCAGGGTGTGCAGTGCGGGCCCCTCCTGGACCCAGGGGCCCGTGTACACCCTGTACCCCTTATAAATATATAGATATATATATATACATACACACATATATATATATATATACATATATATATATATATATATACATATATATATACATATATATATATATAGATACACACATAAAGTAAGCATATATATATATATATATATACACACACACACACATTATATATATATATTTTTTTATATATATATTTATATATATATATATATATATATATATATACACACACTTTATATATATATATAAATAAATACTCTGGGGCCAGACATTACACTGACCTGTAGCAGGAAGTTAATATGGACCCGCTGGGCTGTCTTCCTTCCTGTTTCCTGAGCAAGGTGACAGGATGGTGGGAGCAGGAGCGGCAGTGGGCCGAGCTTCGGATGAGTCGGGGGCGGAGCTTCGGCGAGTCTGAGGTGGGCGGGGCTACGGCCAGCTGGTCCGTCCACCGGCCGGGGGGAAGGGATGGAAGGTGGGCAAGGGGGTATGGGAGAGGGATAAACTTAGCTGCAGGCGGCCGGGGGAAGAGTTAGCTGGGCTGGTGGTGACAGGGAAAAAAAAAGTATTTTTTTTTCCTGTCTCCATGGCAGCCAATGTATTATTATTATTATTATTATTAGCATTTATTTATATGGCGCCACAAGTGTTCCGCAGCGCCTTACAAAGTACAAAAACAAATTGTATACAAGTGACTTACAAAACAATACAATACAGGACATGGATAATATATATTGCTACATTAGTGACCATATCACCCAGATAAGCAACAGAGCATAAGCAACCAAGTGTTAGGTGCCCTAGTGGTGAGTAAGAAGTAAATGACACTATAGTAAGGAGAAGCACAAGAGGGTAGATGGCCCTGCTCGTGAGAGCTTACATTCTAAAAAGGTGGGGGAAGACAAACTGGGTTGACACAGATGGGGTAGATGGGGACGAATGAGCATGTAGAAAGGAGTTAGAATGATAGCTGGAGGGCTTTGATGAAGTAGTGGGTCTTGAGAGCCCGTTTGAAGGATTGCAAACAGGTGGAGAGTCTAATGCGGAGTGGGAGAGAGTTCCAGAGGTGGGGAGCAGTGCGGGCAAAATCTTGGAGGCGGGAGTGGGAGGAAGTAATCAGCTGGCATGAAAGGCGGCGTGCATTAGTTGAGCGAAGAGGGCGGAGGAGCGTGAAGGGAGATGAGATCAGAGATGTATATGGGAGAAGATTGGGTGAGGGCTTTGTGAGCGAGCGTGAGAACCTTAAATTGGACTCTGAAAGGGAAGGGGAGCCAGTGTAGGGCTTGTAGGAGAGGGGAGGCAGATGCAGAATGTTTGGAGAGGAAGATAAGCCGTGCAGCAGCATTGAGGACAGACTTTAGAGGAGAGAGATGGGATTTGGGGAGGCCAGATAGGAGGAGGTTACAATAGTCCAATCTGGAGATGACCAGTGAGTGTATGAGGGTTTTAGTAGCATCCTGGGTGAGATAGGGTCTGATCTTAGAAATATTTTTGAGATGGAAACGACAGGACTGTGAAAGGTTCTGGATATGTGGTTTGAAGGAGAGGGATGAGTCCAGGATAACTCCAAGACAGCGCACCTTGGGACTAGATGAGATAGTTATTCCATCAATTGATAAAGAAATAGTGGGAAGTGAGGTGATGTGGGAGGGTGGGAAGATGATTAGCTCTGTCTTAGACATATTAAGTTTAAGAAATCGCTGGGACATCCAGGAAGAGACAGCAGAGAGATAGTTGGAGATACGAGTCAGAAGAGAGGGGGAGAGATCAGGGGAGGAAAGGTAGATTTGAGTATCATCAGCATAGAGATGATAATGGAGGTCAAAAGAGCTGATGAGTTCACCTAGAGAGGAAGTATAGAGGGAGAATAGGAGAGGACCAAGAACAGAACCTTGGGGAACACCTACTGTAAGAGGCTGTGGAGGGGAAGAGGAGTCGTGAGAGGAAACTGAAAAAGATCGGTCAGAGAGGTAGGATGACAGCCAGGAGAGGGCAGTTTCACGTAGACCAAGGGAGTGAAGGATATTCAGCAGGAGAGGGTGGTCCTTAGTGTCAAAAGCAGCAGAGAGATCAAGGAGAATGAGAAGAGAGTAGTGGCCTTGGGATTTGGCAGCAAGGAGGTCATTGCTGACTTTTGTGAGGGCAGTTTCAGTGGAGTGGAGAGAACGGAAGCCAGACTGAAAAGGGTCAAGGAGGGAGTGGGAGGAAAGAAAAGTGGTAAGGCGGTTGTAGACAATCCGCTCAAGGAGTTTATGTGGGCCTATTTTCAATGGGAGGCCTCGAGCTGTAGCTCCACCCGCCCCATTGTTAATTCGGCCCTGCAGAATCTTAAAGCTCCCAAAGGCTTAGGCACTAAGACAATGGGGTTATTCTATTCACTGTTTGACTCCTCTATGACCCCTAAGGGCTGCATCTCCTCCACCTCTCGTTTTACTGCTGCCTGTTTTGCCTCAGGTATGCGATAAGGTCTTGGTTTTGTGCTACTAAGCTCACCGCTTCCTGTTTTTGGCTAAGACTGAGGGAGACCTCAGTGGGTACCTGACAGTCTGGGGTTTTCTTTGCCACTAAAGAGGGCTGACTGGCACTTTCTTTCCAAGGTTTTAATAGATTTACATTGTAAATTTTGCCTCCTTCCTTCTACCCTCCTGTCGTACCCTGTAGTTTACAGGTCCCACCACCTCTATGATCTCATAAGGGCCTTGTCATTGAGCATACAATTTGCTTTCAGTAGTAGGCACATGCACGAGTACCTTGTCTACCGGTTTGAAAGACTGGACGACTGTAGTAACGTCATAATTGCGTTTCTGACGCTGTTGAGCTCTGTCCATATGTTCGTTCAGTAGTGGCGCAATCTGCCTTAACCGGACATACAATTTGGACACAAACTGAACGAAATTAAGATCTTGGCATGACTGTTGCTCCCACCCTTCCTTTAACATATCTAAAATCCCTGTAAGTTGCCTCCCATAAAGGAGTTTGAAAGAACTGAACCCCGTGGAAACTGCAAACATCAAATAGGGCAGGAGTAAATCCCAATCTCACTTTTCTTGTGACATTTCCCTCTTTATAATCTGGTTAAGGGTCTGGTTAAAGCGTTCTACTAGGCCATTTGTTTGCAGATGATAAACCCTTAACAGTCGGCACAAATCTTTCATTAGTTTAGATACAAAGGGGGACCTTGATCTGTCATGACCTCTTTTGGTATTCCCAGACGGGTATATAGCATCAATAACTCCAGGGCAATAGTGCTAGATTTCATATTACGTAGCGGTATGGCTTCCGGGTAACTTGTGGCATAATCTACTACCACATGTATTGATGCCCAGAAGCAGGTTATTCCACCGGCCCTATCAGATCCATAGCAATTCTCTCAAAAGGTATAGAAATGACAGGTAGGGGAACCAAGGGTGCCTGAAACCCTTGCCGGGGTGCTGTCTTCTGACACACTGGACATTCCTGAAAATATTTTTTTTACTGCTGCATGAATGCTGGGCCAGAAGAATCTTAACTGAATACGCTGGAGAGTTTTCACCTCCCCTAAATGGCCACCCCACAGGTGTGTATGAGCCACCCTAAACACCAACTGCTTGTGTTTCCGGGGAACCAACAATTGGTCTACTCTCTTACCCTGCAAATATGTTACACAATATAACAAATCATTTTTCAATGCAAAGTATAGTACACCTTCTATTGGTAAAGCCGTAATTACTTTACCGTTTACTTCTACAACATTTTCAAATGCGTTTATCAAGTTCCCGTTATTCTGTTGGTCTTGGCCAAAGTCCTGTAAAGACATTTCCTTGCCGATGGGAATCCACTGTGCTTCGGTCTCACTCCCCTCCTGCTGCTGACTGGCCAAGGAGGGTGTTACAGCCACCAAACATTGGAATACTGCAGAGCTTGGGACACTTCTGTCGGAGTCCGTCTGCTGTCATCATGCCAAGTAACTACCTCTTGTAGTAATGGAAAATCCCGACCTAGGATCAATGGGTAGGGTGGTCAGGCGGCTACTGTGGCCTGACCAGAGATCACCCTTTTATCACTACCGGGAGGTGCACTCAGGGGCATTCTTCTACATCCCCATGTACACATATAACCTTTACCGGGGGTAGCACCTGATCAGCCCCAGGTGGAACCAGGTTAGCAGAGATGATATTTACTTCACTACCAGTATCCACTAAGTCCCAGATCTCCCATCCTTCCACTTGCACCGTCAAATGAAACAATAAAAAATCTCATTGATCTATTTGGTGTAGTGTCCAATTACTTTTGTCTACATAGTATATATATTATATATATATATATATATATATACAGCAAAAGTTCGGCACTCAGAGAACGATGCAAAGGACGGGGTGCCTTCCTAAACAATGTATACCAACAAACTGTCTCTCCTATATGAGGTGTAGCAACCCCCAGGAAAAAAACAAAACACAGGAGGCACTCCCTTAGAAAAATGAAAAAAAATGTAATATACTTATATCATGGTGAACAAAACTGACATGCTGCTGTATCTTTTGTTCACCATTTTTTTACATTTTTTTTCATTTTTCTAAGGGAGTGCCTCCTGTGTTTTGTTTTTTTCCTGGGGGTTGCTACACCTCATATAGGAGAGACAGTTTGTTGTTATATATATATATATATATATATATATATATATATATATATATATATATACATACATACATACATACAAGTGATAGTGTACAAAATCAACTTAAGTCTTGTGTATATTGAAACATAGTAGTCGTACAGCTATTTACAGCATAAATGTACCTGTGATTACTATAAGAAAGCCTCCTAATTCACTGTGACCCTGGTAATCAGAAAGTGTTTTCTTAAGAGAAAAACATTTTGTATACCTACCTTCCCTTAACAAAAATAGAACCTTGAGGGTAATGTGGACAGTGACCTTTTTGTTTGACTCCTAGGGATGGATTTACAAGCCACAAATTCTAGTAGGAAATTTAAAATGGCAATAATATAAAATGCAAAACACATGTAGTTGTGCATTTAATGGTTTTGCCACTTTAAGTTTCAGGGTCAAAGGCCGACAAGAATTTGTGATTGCAAAAGCTGCTGCTTAGTAACGCTATCCCCTAAGTTTATATAAATATATATAGGCCCATACCCAAACAGACCAGCACTCATCCACATATGTAAAACAATAGTTATCTTATTTATCTTATTAGCCAGGTGAGTAGCTGATGGTCACCATGGCAACAGGCGTGATGATGCCTGCTGTTGATGATGCCCTGCTGCGACTGCAAGCGTGATGATGCCAGGTGCTCTATGAGTCAACATACAAGCGCCAAGACATGTGGGAGATGGTTGGAGGGTGACCATAAACTACGCACCTGATAGCACACCTATAAAGGTGCTTGCAATGCTGGACAACATTACCTCTAAAGGAGGGCCAATGCACAACATAATTACATATAATACATTTTGCAATAAAATTGTGCAATAAATAAAGGTTTTAGCATAATCATGGCCAAGGTAATTGGCCTACCCACCACATCCAGGTAACCTCTTAGGGTAGGTCCCTAACATACTGGGGTTAATGTCCAGAGTGCAGGACACCCCCAAACCAGCCCAGCTGAGCCACCCCAGGGCATCAGGGCAGGGTAGACCATCACCCCCACCCGCGGGTATCACCACCTCTTTAGTCATCATTAGTATGCATAACCATAAAAATGTCATACAAAAAAAAATAACCCAGAAAGGAAAAAAAAATAAAAACAAACAAAAACAAAGTAAATTAAAGGGCTCATATTGTCAACGTCAAGAAGAACCTTATAGGAAACAGGTTAAACTAAAGCCATTTTGAGAAAATGTGTTCAAATCACATATCGACGGACACTCTCTTTGTAGCAACAGTTTGCGCCGATCACCTCCTCTCCGCAAAGGTGGAATATAATCAATTGGCATGCACCGGAAATCTGGAATAGTATGGCCCTTTTCCCCAAAATTTTAGGTCACTGGTGGGGTTCTTTGATCCATCTTGAAGCCGGCTTTTTTTTAATAAAGGAATGATGGAGAGGTGACTAGAGAGGTTTTGACTAGAGAGATGGAATGGGAGAGGAAAGGGGATGCAGTTATTTTAACGCCGCACGGAATGCTGGCCATCGCAATCCCAACAGCGGAAGGCCGACCTGGGACTAAAGATGGGCGTCGAAATGCTGATGCTCAGCATCCAGAACGAGGTAAGCTCGGAATAGTTAGATTGTAGCTGCAGAGGGGGAGGGTTAGGTTTAGACAACCCCCGGGGGGGAATTAGGCTTAGGCACCCCCTGGGAATGGTTAGGGTTAGGCACCCCCGGGGGAAGGTCAGGGTCAGGCACCCCCCCACGGGAGAGTTAGGTTTAGGGCACGGGAAGGGTGGGTTAGGTTTAGGCACCACCAGGGAGTTTTAGGGTTAGGCATCACCAAGGGACGGTTAGGGGGGGGGGACACGGGAATGTTAGGCTATTTACGAGCCGCTGTCAGTATGTCCTCCCTTCGAGCTTCCAGCGTCCGTATGAAAACCGGCGGCTATTCAGACATCTGTATTTCATACCGATTCCGAGGAAAGGGGTGCTCAAAGACAGGCCAAGTACAGTAAGGGTGTGTTAGCGTAATTGCAACCAGATGCTAGCCTGCACAGAGATGTACAGTATATATGCCTGTCAACGCTATTTCAATTGTTGCTGACTAAGAGCCAGTGTAAATACACACAGATGATGATAATGATGATAAATGATTGGCCACAAAGGTTTTGTGAGTGTATTTTAGCAAGTTTTGAACCCAAAAACATTTGGGTTCCATGAAATGTGCTGGTACCAGGAGCTCTTTAACCTTACATACTGTAGTACTTTGTGTCACCCCAGGGGAAACCTTTTCCAAACACAATGCTATTAAAATATTTACACTTAGTTAACACAGTTGCACAATTGGAAGATGCCCCTGTAGTAGGCGCTGTTAAGCAACTCCCGTCTCCACTGAGCGGTCCACAACATACAGTAGCCCTCTTTGTTATCTTATAGCGATTTGTTGCCTTACATGTTGTTTCCAAAACAGTAACATAGAGATAGCAATTGCTGGCAGTCAAACTCAGGGCCTGATTCAGACCCGCTCGCGAGCGCTGAGTGCTCGCAAGCGGGTCGATGGTGCCCTAGTGCGCATGCGCACGATGGAGGCTGCTCCGTCGTGCGCATGCGTGAGACCCGGCTAGTGACGGGGAAGCCGTCGCTCCGGGTCTCGCACCAAAGGGGGCGTGCTGTCGATGGTGGGCGTGGCTGCCAGATGGAGGCCTTCCCATGGGAACGCCTACCGTCTGGGTCCGGCCCCACTGACATCACTAGTGATGTCAGTGGGAGTGATTTTGGCTCTGATAGAGCCAAAATCACTCCAGGGCTTGTGGTTACCGAGATCCTACCGCTGGGTCTCGTCGCAAGCCCGATGGTCGCGATGGTCTTGACCTTCGCGACCATCATCATGGACGCTCGCATAAGCTGTGGGTGGTAACCCACAGCTATGCGAGTGTCCAAAAGGCCGGACGGAAAAAAACAAAACGTGCCCTGATTCAGAGCGGGCGCTCGTTCAGAGCGTCTGGCTCTGAATCAGGCCCTCAGTGTGACCAGCTAGTAATTTAATTTGTTCCTTTAGCCAGACCAACGAATTATAATAGAGGAACAAACTGGGGGCAATTGATAATTGAAGTATTATTTGAGATGGTTGTTGGGAATGCCTTTCAGGAGGTGATTTTCAGCTGTGAGAAATGTAAGAACTGACCTTCTTTTCTTATAGCACATCGATGTCATGTTTGCTCTCTCTTCATTCCAGACATAGAGCCGCTGGAGTTTAGTGGTAGGGATTATAAAGTGGATTGATCCCCAGAGAAGCCAAGAGCCACTACGGGCCCGAGTACTGATGGAGTCGAGGCCTAATGGTGGCAGGCGTGGCCACTTCCCCATGGGAAACAAATACCATTAGCAGCGGTGCTGCGCGGCGGGGAGGGGAGCGCTATGAGCCCCTCAGCCCAGAGCAAATCCAGCGAGGGGGCGCGGTCAGTGTGACTTCTCCCCCCCACAGGCAGAGAAGAGGAGACTGCTGCTGCTGCTCAGTGGCAGCAAGCAGTCTCCCTGCTCCCACTGCAGCACAGCACAGAGCGGCATGTGCTGGGCTGCTGACAGATAAGAGGGAGGTGGGGCGGCGTCAGACCCGTGCCTCCGCTGGGCCCCTCCCACAATCCAGGGCTTGGGTAATTAATTAGTACCTCAGTCAACTGTGCCCAACCATGTATATCTCTAAAGCCTGAACAGTTGGGGTGCCTTGAGGACCGCGTTTGGGAACCTCTGCTTTAGGGGCTATTTCAGAGTTGAGAGCTACTGTAAGCAAAAAACAGTCTCTCCCCGCACAGTGAAGAGATGCCATGTGCATGGGCTCGCCATTTGCTCACCCGCTACTCTGCTCTTTTATGCAGAGGACCATCGAGAGTGATTCCCCCCAATTCTCCCCACCACGGGACACTTCAGCCTGCGGGTGGAAGAGTCCCTGAATAGCGGGACTGTCCTGATAAAAGCGGGACAGTTAGGAGTCATGATATGAGCATACTATGGCAGTACTGTGGGCCTGGCTGACCATGTGTATGCTTCTTTATACATTTCAGTTTTTCTTCTAAAATATATTACTTATTCCATCCTAATTCTTCAATCAGTCCATGTCTGCTGTATCATAGAAGCATCTCCTTCTTTACAGGGCACCCTGCTGCAGAGGAGTGTAATGCTGGGTACACACTGACAGATATATTGGCCGATCAATTACCCGATCGGCGGGTGTGTACAAACGATATGTCTGTGAACTACTAAGAGCGCCTGGTGGGCTAATTTAATTAAGAACAAACATTCTAGTAATTTCATGCATATTAATTAGGGGTGTGCACCGGCCACTTTTCTTGTTTTGTGTTTTGGTTTTGGATCTGGATCTTTCTTCGTGTTTCGGATCTGGATTGGTTTTGCCAAAACCACCCTTCCGTGTTTTGGGTTCTGGGTTTTGTGTTTTGGATCTGTATTTTTTTGAAAAAAAAGCATAAAAACAGCTAAAATCACAGAATTTGTGTGTTTTTCTGCTCCTATGCTATTATTAACCTCAATAACCTTAATTTCCACTCATCTCCAGTCTATTCTGAACACCTCACACCTCACAATAGTGTTTTTATGTCCAAAAGGTTGCACCAAGGTAGCTGGATGACTATGCTAAGAGATACGAGTGGGCGGCACAAACACGTGGCCCATCTAGGAGTGGCACTGCAGTGGCAGACAGGATGGCAGTTTGAAAAACTAGGCCCCAAACAGTACATACTGCAAAGAAAAAAAAGAGGTGCAAGATGGAATTGTCCTTGGGCCCTCCCACCCACCCTTATGTTGTATAAACAGGACATGCACACTTTAACAAACCAAACATTTCAGCGCCAGGCTCTGCCACACAACTGTGGCTGAAATGATTGGTTCGTTTGGGCCCCCACAAAACAAGCTGGCAATTAATCTGTCCCTGCACAAACTGGCTCTACGGAGGCAAGATGTCATCCTCATCCTCCTCATCCACCGATTCCTCACCCTCTTCAGTGTTGTGTACATCCTCATCCTCACAGAGTATTAATTCTTCCCCGCTGGAATCCACAACCACAGGTCCCTCTGTACGTTCTGGAGGCTGGTCTCCCTGGAAGAGTTGATAATTCATTTTATGAACATCATCTTCTCCACATTTTGTGGAAGCAACCTCCTACGCCTTTCGCTGACAAGGTTCCCGGCTGCACTAAACATTCTTTCGGAGTACACACTGGAGGGGGGCAACTCAGGTAAAATAGAGCCAGTTTGTACAGGGACCTCCAAATTGCCTCTTTTTCCTGCCAGTACAGGTACGGACTGTCTGACATGCCTACTTGGATGCTGTCACCGATGTAATCCTTTAACAGACAGACGCACGCTTGTCGCTGCTGCTTTGAGGATGCAGGTGGAATCTAGACGGGATTTGGAACCGGGGACACACTACCTCCATCAATTGTCTAAATCCCACTGCACTAATGGCGGATACCGGACGCACGTCTAACACCAACATAGCAGTCAAGGCCTCAGTTATACGTTTTGCTTCAGGATGACTGCTGTCGTACTTCATCCTCCTCGCTAGGGACTGTTGGAGGGTCAATTGTTTAGTAAAAGTAGTGGTGTTCCTACTTCCTCTCTGGGATGATGAACAACTCCCAGCAGCAGCAACAGCACTAGGAGGAAGTGGTTCTTGATCTTTCCCTATTTTATTTTTATCGGAGAAAGTTTGGTCCTCCATTTATGTTATATTGATATATACGTGCGGCTAAGGCGCACACAAACGCAGAAAATATTTTTTTATTTTTGCTGGAGAGTAGTGCACTTTGTGGGTTACACCACCCTTTAAGAAATGAGCCAGCCGGCCCTTTACTTATGGGACACAGGCGCACGCTTGGCGCTGCTCCTTTGTTGATGCACGTGCAGCCACAGTGCACACAATTCACAAACACAGAAAAAAAAATTATTTTGTTTGGAGTGCCCTTTGGGGGTTACCCTTTAGCGGTCAATCCAGCCGGCCCTTTATTTATGGGACACAGGCGCACGCTTGGCACTACTTTGTTGATGCACGTGCGGCTACTGTGCACACAATTCACAAACACAAAAAAATATATTTTTTTATTTTGTTTGGAGTGCCCTTTGGGGGTTACAGCACCCTTTAGCGGTCAATCCAGCCGGCCCTTTATTTATGGGACACAGGCGCACGCTTGGCACTACTTTGTTGATGCACGTGCAGCTACTGCGCACACAATTCACAAACACAGAAAAAAATTTTTTATTTTGTTTGGAGTGTACTTTGGGGGTTACAGCACCCTTTAACGGTCCAGCCAGCCAGCCCTTTACTTATGACACAGGCGCACGCTTGGCACTACTTTGTTGATGCACGTGCGGCTACTGCGCACACAATTCACAAACACAGAAAATATTTTTTTATTTGGTTTGGAGTGTACTTTGGGGGTTACAGCACCCTTTAACGGTCAAGCCAGCCGGCCCTTTACTTATGACACAGGCGCACGCTTGGCACTACTTTGTTGATGCACGTGCGGCTACTGCGCACACAATTCACAAACACAGAAAATATATTTTTTTTTTGTTTGGAGTGTATTTTGGGGGTTACAGCACCCTTTAACAGACAAGCCAGCCGGCCCTTTACTAATGGGACACAGGCGCACGCTTGGCGCTGCTCCTTTGTTGATGTACGTGCAGCCACAGTGCACACAATTCACAAACACAGAAAAAACATTTTTTTTAGCACTTGGGGGGAGCACCCCTGACAGACAGAGCACCCCCTGGACAACACTACAGCACCCCTTTATGACTGGGACACTGCACAGGACTTTGGAGTGGACACAGCCCCTATGGACAACTAACTGCACAACACAGTCCAGCCAGCCCCTATGGACTTTGAAGTAGTGGACACAGCCCCTATGGACAACAGCAGCACAGCACAACACAGCCAGCCCCTATGGACTTTGAAGTAGTGGACACAGCCCCTATGGACAACAGCAGCACAGCACAACACTACTCTGCACTACACTACACTACACTACACAGCCCAGCCAGCCCTAACTCCCACCCTCCCTCTTCACTGTCCACAGCCGAGTGAGAAAATGGCGCCGACGCGGGTACCTTATATAGGATCCAAAACCCGCGAGACCCAGAAGGCGGGATGATGACGTTTTGCCTCGATTTCAGATCCGAGTCTGGCGGGAAAAGTCGAGCCTGACTCGGATCGGCCTCGGATCGGGGGGGTTCGGATTTCAGAAATCCGAACCCGCTCACCCCTAATATTAATGAGCTCTGAAAACATAGCCCATGTCAAATAGTGGCTTTACTTGCTGTTTAAGTATCTCGCCCTGTGAAACAAAAACAGTTTTTTAACATTGGTGCAATTACAGAGAGATGCATTGCATTAACCCAGTTCCCTTATTAAAGGATGCAACATTTTCAAAATAAGTGAATGACATTACAGAATGACATGTTCTGTACACTGGTGGGGAACATTGATGCATGTTTTGTAAATGACCTGTAAGGTGTTTTGGGATCTTGGTAACCTATGTATCTACTTAGTACTTTGGAGAGTGATAAACTACCAACCACTCAGCTCCTAACTGTCATGTTACAGGCTATGTTTGAAAAATGACAGTTAGGAGCTGATTGGTTGGTAGTTATCACTCTCCAATTTATCACTTTCCAGAGCCTAGTACATCTTCCCCAAGGTCACTAATGTAAGAGAGGAGACTCACCAGCCAAGGCAAGATCCAAGAGTAAATAACACTTTAAAGGAACTTTTTCATTACTGGGGAGTAGGGGAGACTGACAGAGGATTTTGTTTAAATACATCTACACAATAAATGTTCCTTACAACTAAGCAAGAGATACTGTTGATAAATCATAGGAGTAATATCATCACATAGCATTATTATTATTAGATATTTATGAAGTACCACTGTATTCCCTCCACAGCAGCGCTGTGGAGGGAATACATAAACTCGTATGTCCATTCCTCCATTGGAGTATACAATCTAATTTCTGTAACAAAAAAACACAAACAGTCTGGGGTTCATTTGACAGCAGACAGTGAACCTACCAGTGGGATTGATTCAGAGGTGGACGCAGTGCAAATGGCCAATGTTTTAAGCCTGCGCAATGCATGCGTCCCGATTGTCTGCACACAGATTCAACACAGAATCGGACGCACGGTCTGGGAATTGTATTGGACCTTCCTTGGAGGCGGCGGAGCTGAAGGGCGCGTCGCAGGCATCTCGCTGACAGACACACAGCTGCTCACACAGGACGCTATGCTCGGATGGATAAACTGCACCTGCCATAGCACTGGTGCAAGTTTCGATGGTGCATCTACGAACGCACAGTGACGGAAGCGCACTGGAACTGGGCGTCTCAGTTGTTTGAAAATTGGAATGCGCATTAGCATAAACCACTGTGGCCACGTCTGCCTCCATCTCTGAATCGGAACACATACAGGGGCCTATTCATCATTGATAAATGGCCCGGGAAACCACGTGGAAACACTAGTTCCCGCATATTTTACTTACCGGGCCATTCATCATCAGGTGTCTGATAGGACCCCCTGATATTCAGCAAACTCCGAAAACTGAAAGTTTTCGGAGTTTGCTGCCGAGAACTAGCGCCATCTTCAGACCGTGTTTGCTCTCGTATCCCTGCTCCTTCCTATGGGAAGGAGTTCCGGGGATGCGAAGTGGGATCTGAGCGGATCCCTCCGCTGCCTCCTCACCACCTCCACGGCGGCTATGTGCATGCGTGTCCTCCAGTCCCGTATGCGCAGCCGGGCCGACAGGGAAGAGTTAAGTAACACTCTTGATGTATTGCTCCAGTATACTCTATCCCCCACTGCGAGTTGGATACTTAAGTATCCCTGGCACCGAGATCAATACTAAATCATCGGAGGCCATACGGCTGATGATGAATAGGCCCCTATGTGTTTATGCCATGGCAGAAAACCAGAGCACCTGGAGGAGACCAACACAAACTTCTAATGGAAACGTTTGGTTGGCTCTGCCTGCTGAATCTCTATGATGAATGACTGTCCTTTCTTATAAAAAGGCTTTGGGCCTTGCTAGTACTGTATGTGTAACAAAGTCAGAGTAGGGAGCACTGCCTCTCGCCCTACAGTGCCTCACAGTAATCCTACTCTCCTCATCTGGCCAGGACTTACAGTACTGTTAGTTGTGTGAGGTCAGTGGTGGCTGGGGTAGATTGCAGAATGCTTCTCTTGAAGCTGCAGCCTTTGTGAAACTGGGTCTGATTCATATGTGGATTCTAATGCAGCTGCGATTCCTTACAATAAATCAAAATAAGTAGATTGTAGGTAAGTATTTATTATGCCCACTGCACTACACAAAAATATTGGGGGAAGTTAAATGAGTTTATAATGGTGGCACTATTACTTATTTAATCAGCGGGGGCACTAATATTTATTTCAACAGGAGGGCGCTATTATTTATTTCAACAGTGGGGCACTAGAAATGATGAATTTATTGTTGACTAAACATTTGCACAGTCTTCATTATTTCTCTGGGACTCACCTGTCAGCAGTGGTGAGGGCACTGCAGGGTGATAATTGATAGCTGGAGTACAGGAAGAGCGGGAGCTAAAAATGCTCAAAGAACTTGGGACCTTATTCAGAGCCGGTCGCACAGAGCGTGCGGTCGGTCTGAATGAGGGGAGGACCTCTTGAATTTTCAAGACGTCCTCCTTTGCGGTGGTAAGGCTGTGGGTTAACACCCACAGCCTTACGACCGCCTAAGGTGATGGTCGCGATGGTCAAGACCATCGCGACCATCGGGGCTTACGACGAGACCCTAGGGTAGGGTCTCCTTGTCGTAAGCCCCGGAGAGCTTTCGGCTCTGTCTGAGCCGGAAGCTCACCACTGACATCACTAGTGATGTCAGTGGAGCCGCCCCCAAATGGTAGGTGTTCCCATGGGAACGCCCCCGTTTGGGCTGCCACCCCCCCGGCCCGCCTTCCAAACGTGGCGAGCTGTCAATCAACATCGACAGCTCGCCCCCTTTGGATCGAGACCCGCTACGACCGGCACTGTCGGTTGTAGCGGGTCTCACGCATGCGCACACCGGCGCCGGCGTGCTCATGCTCTGTGGGGGGCCATCGAACCCGGTCCGAGCACATCGGCGCTAACGACCGGGTCTGAATGACCCCCTTTGTGTCAGTAATGTTCAAAAAATCAAGGGGTTAAGAAAGCTAATTACTGTAGGTTCTCTAAGGAACTACTAGTACTTAGAAATACTGAGAAAACTGCATATAAGAATCATGGGCTGACCCAATCAGAGGAACATAAGATACACTTTTTTTGCAGATAATACAAAGATTTCTAACATAGTAAATACTAGAGATGAGCGGGTTCGGATTAGTTCTGATTTTCCCGCCAAATTCTGATTTTTTTTACCCGCCAAAAATCGGGCCTCAGAAAGAGGCAAAATGTCATCTTTCATGGACAAACATCATCATTCCTGGACAAAAGTCGAAAACAGCTTATCATTCCTGAGACCCGATTTTTGGCGGGAAAAATCCGAACTAATCCGAAACCGCTCATCTCTAGTAAATACCCTAAAATGGGTATATATATATATATATATATATATATATGTTTTTTAAATAGAGAAATTACCTAAAGTGTGAAAAACTAAATTGAATGCATCAAAGTGTGATATAACACCTGGATATAGAATTCATGTTAAGGGTGAGTTTGGTGATATACAGTAGCTGGAGATTATACAAAGGTAACAAGCGGTGGGTAAAGCCAGAGGGAGATTATTATACTATGTATAGGTCTCTAGTAAGACCTCACCTCGAGTACTGTGTACAACTCTAGAAGTCTTATGTCCATAAACACATTAATAATGTAGAAATAATTCACAGAAGGGCTTCTATAATTATATATGAGCTGCATAAGAAAACACCAGCAAAGACCTCAGGAGCTGGACACATGCAGTTTGAAGGGGAGAAAGGATAAAGATGATATGATAAAAACTTTGAATTATATAAAAATATTATTATTATTATTATTATTATTATTATTACAACCATTTTTTTACTTGAATAATCAAAAAATTTAAATATTAACATATGCTGCAAATAGCAATAACAATTGTGTAATTATTATTAATATAGAGCTAAAAAAAAATCAATTGGGTGAAGAGTGATAATGTCCCAAAATACTTTCTATACCTGCGTTTTTCAATCACTGTGTGCCGCGAGTGGTTGTCAAGTGTGCCGCGGCAGTCAGCTCAGCGTACTGTAGTGTGTTTTATTCCTGTGGAGGCCAGTGTAGTGAGCTTTATTCCTGAGGAGGCCAATGTAGTGAGTTTTATTCCTGAGGAGGCCAATGTAGTGAGTTTTATTCCTGAGGAGGCCAGTGTAGTGAGTTTTATTCCTGTGGAGGCCAGTGTAGTGAGTTTTATTCCTGTGGAGGCCGATGTATGTGTGTTTTATTCCTGTGGAGGCCAGTGTAGTGAGTTTTATTCCTGTGAAGGCTAATGTAGTGTGTTTTATTCCTGTGGAGGCCAGTGTAGTGAGTTTTATTCCTGAGGAGGCCAGTGTAGTGAGTTTTATTCCTGTGGAGACCATGTACTGAGTTTTATTCCTGTGGAGGCCAATGTAGTGTGTTTTATTCCTGAGGAGGCCAATGTAGTGTGTTTTATTCCCATGGAGGTCATGTAGTGAGTTTTATTCCTGTGGAGGCCAATGTAGTGGGTTTTATTCCTGAAGAGGCCAATGTAGTGTGCTTACTCCTGTGGAGGCCAAAGTAGTGTGTTTTACTCCTGTGGAGACCAATGCAGTGCGTTTTATTCATGTGGAGGCCAATGTAGTGTATTTTATTCCTGTGGAGGCCAATGTAGTGTGTTTTATTCCTGTGGAGGCCAATGTAGTGTGTTTTATTCCTGTGGAGGCCAATGTAGTGTGTTTTATTCCTGGGGAGGCCAATGTAGTGTGTTTTACTCCTGTGGAGGCCAATGTAGTGTGTTTTATTCCTGTGGAGGCCAATGTAGTGTGTTTTATTCCTGAAGAGGCCAATGTATTGTGTTTTATTCCTGTGGAGGCCAATGTGTGTGTGTTTCATTCCTGTGGAGGCCAATGTGTGTGTGTTTCATTCCTGTAGAGGCCAATGTAGTGTGTTTTATTCCTGTGGAGGCCAATGTATGTGTTTTATTCCTGAAGAGGCCAACGTAGTGTGTTTTATTCCTGTGGAGGCCAATGTGTGTGTGTTTCATTCCTGAAGAGGCCAATGCAGTGTGTTTAATTCCTGTGGAGGCCAATGTGTGTGTGTTTCATTCCTGTGGAGGCCAATGTAGTGTGTTTTATTCCTGTGGAGGCCAATGTAATGAGTTTTATTCCTGTGGAGGCCAATGTAGTGTGTTTTACTCCTGTGGAGGCCAATGTAGTGTGTTTTACGCCTGTGGAGGCCAATGTAGTGTGTTTTATTCCTGTGGAGGCCATTGTGTGTGTGTTTCATTCTTGAAGAGGCCAATGTAGTGTATTTTATTCCTGTGGAGGCCAATGTGTGTGTGTTTCATTCCTGTGGAGGCCAATGTAGTGTGTTTTATTCCTGTGGAGGCCAATGTGTGTGTGTTTCATTCTTGTGGAGGCCAATGTAGTGTGTTTTATTCCCATGGAGGCCATGTAGTGAGTTTTATTCCTGGGGAGGCCAATGTAGTGTGTTTTACTCCTGTGGAGGCCAATGTAGTGTGTTTTATTCCTGTGGAGGCCAATGTAGTGTGTTTTATTCCTGAAGAGGCCAATGTATTGTGTTTTATTCCTGTGGAGGCCAATGTGTGTGTGTTTCATTCCTGTGGAGGCCAATGTGTGTGTGTTTCATTCCTGTAGAGGCCAATGTAGTGTGTTTTATTCCTGTGGAGGCCAATGTATGTGTTTTATTCCTGAAGAGGCCAACGTAGTGTGTTTTATTCCTGTGGAGGCCAATGTGTGTGTGTTTCATTCCTGAAGAGGCCAATGCAGTGTGTTTAATTCCTGTGGAGGCCAATGTGTGTGTGTTTCATTCCTGTGGAGGCCAATGTAGTGTGTTTTATTCCTGTGGAGGCCAATGTAATGAGTTTTATTCCTGTGGAGGCCAATGTAGTGTGTTTTACTCCTGTGGAGGCCAATGTAGTGTGTTTTACGCCTGTGGAGGCCAATGTAGTGTGTTTTATTCCTGTGGAGGCCATTGTGTGTGTGTTTCATTCTTGAAGAGGCCAATGTAGTGTATTTTATTCCTGTGGAGGCCAATGTGTGTGTGTTTCATTCCTGTGGAGGCCAATGTAGTGTGTTTTATTCCTGTGGAGGCCAATGTGTGTGTGTTTCATTCTTGTGGAGGCCAATGTAGTGTGTTTTATTCCCATGGAGGCCATGTAGTGAGTTTTATTCCTGTGGAGGCCAATGTAGTGTGTTTTATTCCCGTGGAGGCCAGTGTAGTGAGTTTTATTCCTGTGGAGGCCAATGTAGTGTGTTTTATTCCCGTGGAGGCCAATGTAGTGTGTTTTATTCCTGTGGAGGCCAATGTGTGTGTGTTTCATTCCTGTGGAGGAAAATGTGTGTATTTTTTTATGTGGGAGCCAAAGTGCAATTTTAAAATCTTGTGCAGTGTGCCTCGAGTTGAAATACGTTGAAAATCACTGCTGTATACTATACAAAAATAATGGACAGAAAACTTTAGTATAACAGCCGTGAACTCAGAATCTCTTTAGGAACTCTTAGGTCCCAATGGGTCCGTCCGGCTCCTGGCTCTTCGTACTGTACAATAACTCAGGAATTAACACAACCGCCACTCTCACGTGTTTCTACATTGGATCTCATCATGTAGATAGCAAGAACTTCCCAAGAGGAAGTGGGCAACTTCAAATCAAGCAGTGTTTTATTATAGAGAATGGACTCATCCTTATTTATCACCGTCCTGTGGTTCCAGATCAGCACTACTATAGAAACCTCTGCAGTTCTGAGCTGCTGCAGGACTTCTACTTCACACCCCATCCAAATCACTTCCCATTTCTGCTGACCCCTTTCATAAACTTTAGACTTTTTCAAAGCTTATTCAGTCTGTAGGCTCATTCGGTATAATAGGTATTATTGTCTAAGGGGAAAACTCTTCTAATTAAGCAAATCTCTGCTGTGGTGATTGCAGACACGGGATGTAATTTATCATAACACTTGCATTGAATAAATAAATAAAAAAAATAAAGGCATTATTGAAACCATTAAATTGTTATTTTAAAACCAATGATGCAAACTGTTACAGAGACAGACTTTCATGTACTTAAAAGGGGAGAGGAACTCCTTCAGTAAAATAGTTTTTTCTTTATGAATAGGTATAATTCTGCTCTCAGTGAGATCTCATTCAATTCTCTTAATGTTACTGAAGATAAAAACGCTTTTTCTGTTTTCTTTTTATCCCTTCTTATACTGTATAATAACAATCACTATCAGTCACTATCAGTGTGTGTATATATATACAGTATATATATATATATATATATATATATATAAAAATACACATAGGGACTGGCCCACAGTCCTTCCCAGTGGCCTCCAATACCTGAAGGCCCCACCCATTCTCTGGGGTAAGTAACTGGGTGGTACAGGATCATGGATACATTTTGGTGCTTGGTTTGTTTTTATGGAATCAACATCAAGAGTATGCTTCTTGCTTCAAAGTGGGTGGCCCTGATACAAGCCTGTCCCCTCCTTTATAAAGGGGTCATGGTCTTTGTATGCCCTCTCTAATTGTTGGTCTCAATAGCTGGACACCTCCCCTCTGGTGGATGGCCACACCCCTTAAGCTTGGGCCCCTATCACTGCATTCCCTGGTGGGCCCTTTATACTTATACCCAAGTCCGACATTGTGTATGTATATCTATATATATAGATATACTGTGTATGTATATATATATATATATATATATATATACATATATACACACACACACACACACACACACAGCGGATAAAATAAGTATTGAACATATCAAATTTTTCTCAGTAAATATATTTGTAATGTGGCTATTGTAATGACATTTTCACCAAATTTCAGCAACAACCCATGCAATCCACACATGCAAAGAAATGAAACCGTAAATGTGCATAAATTAAGTTATGTGTAATAACGTGAAAAGACACAGGGAAAAAGTATTGAACATGCTTACTGAAATGTATGTAATACTTCATACAAAAGCCTTTGTTGATAATGACAGCTTCAAGACGCCTCCTGTATGGAGAAACTAGTCGCATGCATTGCTCAGGTGTGATTTTGGCCCATTCTTCCACACAAACAGTCTTCAAATCTTGAAGGTTCCGTGGGCCTCTTCTATGAACTCTGATTTTTAGTTCTTTCCATAGATTTTCAATTGGATTCCAGTCAGGTGATTGGCTGGGCCATTCTAGCAGCTTTATTTTCTTTCTCTGAAACTAATTGAGAGTGTCCTTGGCTGTTTGTTTGGGATCATTGTCTTGCTGAAATGTCCACCCTCGTTTCATCTTCAGCATCCTGGTAGATGGCAGCAGATTTTAATCATGAATGTCTCGGTTCATTTTTCCATTTATCCTTCCTTCAACCTCAAGAAGTATGCCAGTACCGTATGCTGAAAAACAGCCCCACCTCCAAACCAAACAGTTCCCACCTCCAAATTTCACTGTTGGTCTGGTGTTTTTGGGTGATGTGCAGTGCCATTTCTCCTCCAAACATGGTGTGTATTATGGCATCCAAAGAGTTCAATATTGTTCTTATCTGACAAGACTATATTCTCCCAGTATTTCACAGGCTTATCCAAATCTTGTGCAATTTTAAACAAACTTCAACATGCTTTTTCTTGTGTGCATATAGGCCATGGTGATTGAGTACATTACTTATCGTTTTCTTTGAAACAATTGTACCTGCTAATTTCAGGTCTTTTTGAAGCTTTCCACAAGTGGTCCTTGGCTCTTGGACAACTCTTCTAATAATTCTTTTCACTCCTCTGTCAGAAATCTTGCAAGGAGCACCTGGTCGTGGCCGGTTTATGGTGAAATTATATTCTTTCCACTTCCAGATTATGACCCCAGCAATCCTCACTGGAGCATTCAGAAGTTTAGAAATCCTTCTGTAACCAATGCTATCAGTATGTTTTGCAACAATAAGGTTGCAACGGTCTTGAGAGAGCCCTTTGCTTTTACCCATCATGAGATGTTTCTTGTGTGACACCTTGGTAATGAGACACATTTTTATAGGCCATCAGTTGGGACTGAACCAGCTTATATTAATTTGCACTGACAAGGGGCAGGATTGCTTTCTAATTACTGATAGATTTCAGCTGGTGTCTTGGCTTTCCATGCCCTGTGTCATTTCACATTATTACACATAATTTATGGACATCTATGGTTTGATTTATTTGCATATGTGGATTGCATGGGTTGTTGCTGACATTTGGTGAAAATTTAATTACAATAGCCTGATAACGCAATGTGTTCTGGATTACTTATAAACCTTATTTGTTATAAAGAGAAATTAAATAATTCACACAAATACAGATTCTAAAATAAATGACAATGCTTTTACTTAAAGACAGCTTAATTATACATGTATTTTGCCAGAGCAGACTTACAACAAAAACATAGGTTATACCAGCAGCAGTAGGGAATACTTGTAAAATAAATTTGTGACACACAGTGCAGAATAGCAGTCAGCCAATTTCATACATACGTACGGCAATGGCACCCCCAGACCCTCGTTGTGTGCTCTCTCCTCTGTTCTCCGACTGCTCCCCCCTCCCTCCTTCTCTGGTGAGTTATATACTATAATTCTGTCTATCCCCCAATTAATCCAATGGGTAATATTAATTCAATTAATATTCGTACGTCCTAGGCCCTAATTGGTTATCTGTGTCTAAACCATAATATTGACACTATTCTGTGTTATCTTTTTGTTCCCATGTAAAATTCTAACATAATTGCTCATTTAGCCTTCACCTCTGACTATTGCTGACAAATGCCATCTTGATTTAACTATTTAACTATTTTGTTTATAAAAACTGAGACTTGTTGTCAGCTGTTCTGCACATATCAAAACTGATACATTTTAAACCCACAATTCTTATTGCTAGAACAATGGATATATCAGTTTAACCTATACATATCACTGCAGTTAATTACACCTGCAAAGAAATAAAACACTAATCTCTACATACTTTTTAATACATCATTTAACATGCTTTTAGCTACAATATCAAACAAAATGGCTGCTGCATCAGACACACACTTGCTTACTTTAGAGCAGAAAGAGAAGGCATTATCCTCTCTTGGCCTGAGGCCATTCAACAAATGCGGCCTTCTGCAACTCGCACAACTAATATATATATTCCCAATCATTTCTATATACTCTAAATTGCAGTGCAGGAAAATAAAGGTACATAAGCATGCATATATTTGTGAATTGCTGAAGGAATATGAACGTCCCCATATTCCTGTTTCACCATTACAAATATATTTACTGAGAAAAATGTTGATGTGTTCAATACTTACTATTATATACCCGCTGTATATATATATATATATATATATATATATATATACAGTCAGGTCCATAAATATTGGGACATTGACAGAATTTTCAGATTTTGGCCTCTATTCACCACCACAATGGCTTTGAAATGAAACAAACAAGATGTGGTTTAACTGAAGACTTTCAGATTTAATTTGAGGGTAATTACATCCAAATCAGGTGAACGGTGTAGGAATTACAACGGTTTCTATATGTGCCTCCCACTTTTTAATGGGCCAAAAGTAGTGGGACAAACTAAACAATCCTAAATCTAACTTTCACTTTTTAATATTGCAAATCCTTTGCAGGCAATTACAGCCTGAAGTCTGGAATGCATAGACATCACCAGACGCTTGGTTTCATCCCTGGTGATGCTCTGCCAGGCCTCTACTGCAAATGTCTTCAGTTCCTGCTTGTTCTTGGGGCATTTTCCCTTCAGTTTTGTCTTCATCAAGTGAAATGCATACTCAATCGGATTCAGGTCAGGGGAATGACTTGGCCATTGCATAACATTCCACTTTTTAGCCTTAAAAAACTCTTTGGCTGCTTTTGCAGTATGCTTCGTCATTGTCAATCTGCACTGTGAAGCGCTGTCCAATGAGTTCTGAAGCATTTGACTGAATATGAGCATATAATATTGCCCGAAACACTTCAGAATTCATTCTGCTGCTTTTGTCAGCAGTCACATCATCAATAAATACAAGGGAACCAGTTCCATTGGCAGCCATACATGCCCACGCCATGACACTACCACCACCATGCTTCACTGATGAGGTGGTATGTTTTGGATCATGAGCAGTTCCTTTCCTTCTCTTCTCTTCCCATCACTCTGGTCCAAGTTGATCTTTGTCTCATCTGTCAATAGGATGTTGTTCCAGAACTGTAATGGCTTTTTTAGATGTTGTTTGGCAAACTCTAATCTGGTCTTCCTGTTTTTGTGGCTCACCAATTGTTTGCATCTTGTGGTGAACCCTCTATATTCACTCTTGTGAAGTCTTCTCTTGATTGTTGACTTTGACACATATACATCTACCTCCTGGAGAGTGTTCTTGATTTGGCCAACTGTTGTGAAGGGGTTTTTCTTCACCAGGGAAATAATTCTTTTGTCATCCACCACAGTTGTTTTCCGTGGTCTTCCGGGTCTTTTGGTGTTGCTGAGCTCTCCGGTGCGTTCTTTCTTTTTAAGAATGTTCCAAACAGTTGATTTGGCCACACCTAATGTTTTTGCAATCTCTCTGATGGGTTTGTTTTCATTTTTCAGCCTAATGATGTCTTGCTTCACTGATAGTGACAGCTCTTTGGATTTTATATTGAGAGTTGACATCAACTGATTCCAAATGCAAATGTCACACATAGAATCAACTCCAGACCTTTTACCTGCTTAATTGATAATGAAATAATGAGGGAATAGCCCACACCTGTCCATGAAATAGCTTTTGAGTTGATAGTCCCATTACTTTTGGCCCCTTAAAAAGTGGGAGGCACATATTGAAACTGTTGTAATTCCTACACCGTTCACCCGATTTGGATGTAATTACCCTCAAATTAAATCTGAAAGTCTGCAGTTAAAGCACATCTTGTTTGTTTCATTTCAAAACTATTGTGGTGGTGAATAGAGGCCAAAATCTGAAAATTCTGTCAATGTCCCAATATTTATGGACCTGACTGTATATATATATATATATATATAATCCAAGAAATGTCTGCACTCACATCCACATAGTTGTCAACTTTATGAGGTGCTCCCCCAGAATCAAAAAAAGTTATTTCTTTGGTCCAGAATAATACAATCCAATAATGAAAGGGGCACTCACCTGAGCATTTCCAATAGAAAAAAACGGCCTTTTATTTCTTACATATATCGGTCGACGTTTCGGTCATTCCTGACCTTTATCAAGACCAGCAGCATAGTCACAACAGTGTAACAGACGGCATATGTCACCAAACAGCATCACAGATCACCTTAACTGTGTCCCCTTAAATAGCCAGCTTTTCCCGCGAATCGCCATGCTGAGCATCGCCGAACCAGAAGTGCCACGCGTTCCACCCTGTGGAACGCAAAACACATCTCTGGAAATGACCAAACATCCGGTCATAGGTAAAATCACAAGCTCCGCCTTTATGTGACCGGGTGTTTTGGTCACTTCCGGATCTATGCCTGCGTTCCACTGGGTGGAGCGCATGACACTTCCGGTTAGGTGCTTTAGTATCTTTGCACTTTGCTCTATAAGATGCACGTGGTGATCTGGTGCCTTGTTGAACTAACTGGTAGCGTCAGTTTGCGACGCGAGTGTTATACCAGTTACTGATCACCACGTCCACGGGCCCCGCCGGCTGAGATTTACCTATGACCGGATGTTTGGTCATTTCCGGAGATGTGTTTTGCGTTCCACAGGGTGGAACGCATGGCACTTCCGGTTCGGCGATGCTCAGCATGGCGATTCGCGGGAAAAGCTGGCTATTTAAGGGGACACAGGTAAGGTGATCTGTGATGCTGTTTGGTGACATATGCCGTCTGTTACACTGTTGTGACTATGCTGCTGGTCTTAATAAAGGTCAGGAGTGACCGAAACATCTACCGATATATGTAAGAAATAAAAAGCCGTTTTTTCAATTGGAAATGCTGTGGTGAGTGCCCCTTTCATTATTGGATTTTATATATATATATATATATATATATATATACACACACACACACACACACAGTGCATCCGGAAAGCATTCACAGCGCTTCACTCTTTCCACATTTTGTTATGTTACAGCTTTATTCCAAAATGGAATAAGTAACTTTTTGTCCTCAAAAATCTACATACAATAATCCTATAATGACAACTTGTAAAAATGTTTATTGAGATTTTTGCAAATTTAATTTAAAAAAACACTAAGAAATTACATGTACATAAGTATTCACTGCCTTTGCCATGAAGCTCAAAATTGAGCTCAGGTGCATCCTGTCTCAACTGATCATCCTTGAAATGTTCCTACAGCTTAATTGGTATCCACCTGTGGTAAAATCAGTTGATTGGACATGATTCTCAAAGGCATAAGCCTGTCTATGTAAGGTCCCACACTTGACAGGGCATGTCAGAGCACAAACCAAGCATGAAGTCCAAGGAATTGTCTGTAGACCTCCGAGACAGGATTGTCTCGAGGCACAAATCTGGGGTAGGGTACAGAAAAATATCTGCTGCTTTGAAGGTCCCAGTGAGCACAGTGGCCACCATCATCCATAAATGGAAGAAGTTCGGAACCACCAGGACTCTTCCTAGAGTTGGCCAGCTGTCTAAACTGAGCAATTGGGGGAGAAGGGCCCTAGTCAGGGAGGTGACCAAGAACCCGATGGTCACTCTGTCAGAGAGGAGAACCTTCTAGAAGGACAACCATCTCTGCAGCAAGCCACCAATCAGGCCTGTATGGTGGAGTGGCCAGACGGAAGCCACTCCTTAGTAAAAAGCACATGGCAGCCCGTCTGAAGTTTGCCAAAATGCACCTGAAGGACTCTCAGACCATGACACCATGAGAAACTAAATTCTGTGGTCTGATGAGACAAAGATTGAACTCTTTGGCGTCAATGCCAGGCGTTATGTTTGGAGGAAACCAGGCACCGCTCATCACCAGGCTAATACCATCCCATGGTGGTGGCAGCA
Source organism: Taudactylus pleione (assembly GCA_031769625.1). NCBI lineage: Eukaryota > Metazoa > Chordata > Amphibia > Anura > Myobatrachidae > Taudactylus > Taudactylus pleione. The sequence continues at coordinate 1,938,813 of JAUIMM010000847.1, read as the reverse complement.
TCATGCTGTGGTGATGTTTTTCAGTGGCAGGAACTGGGAGACTTGTCAGGATAGAGGGAAAGATGAATGCAGCAATGTACAGAGACATCCTGGAAAACGTGCTCCAGAGCGCTCTTGACCTCAGGCTGGGGCGACGGTTCATCTTTCAGTAGGACAACGACCCTAAGCACACAGCCAAGATATCAAAGGAGTGGCTTCAGGACAACTCTGTGAAAGTCCTTGAGTGGCCCGGCCAGAGCCCAGACTTGAATCCGATTGAACATCTCTGGAGAGATCTGAAAATGGCTGTGCACCGACGCTTCCCATCCAACCTGATGGAGCTTGAGAGGTGCTGCAAAGAGGAATGGGCAAAACTGCCCAAAGATAGGTGTGCCAAGCTTGTGGCATCGCATTCAAAAACTCTTGAGGCTGTAATTGCTGCCAAAGGTGCATCAACAAAGTATTGAGCAAAGGCTGTGAATACTTATGTACATGTGATTTCTTAGGTTTTTTTTTAATTAAATTTGCAAGAATCTCAAAAAAATTTTTTAGACATTGTCATTATGGGGCATTGTGTGTAGAATTTTGAGGACAAATATGAAGTTATTCAATTTTGGAATAAGGCTGTAACATAACAAAATGTGGAAAAAAGTGAAACTCTGGGCCTGATTCAGTTGAGAATAGAGAGAGAGATAGCACTTAACTTTGTACCTGGACAAACCATGTTGCAATGCAAGGGGTGTAAATACATAATTTTTTTTTTTTGCATGCAGGGTAAATACTCATGGAAAAGGAAAATAGCTGTATAATAGAACAAATACCATTTACATTTATAAAAAATCATACGGGCTCTGCACTCACCTAATTACAATCCAAACTATATTTCCTTTAAATTCAGGGAATGTTTGTTCCAAAGTATTGCAATAACTTGCTAATCCAAACGGTTCAATGCCTGATTCATTACGGATTGCGGCAGCGATTACACACGCGGGCCTATTGCGAAAATATGCTAATGACTGCAATCGCAATGCTATTATAGAGATGCCCAAAGTCAGCAAAGAGACGCCCACCCACACACTTCCGTAATACATTTCAATCCTGCATATACATCGGGAACATCGAGTAACATTGGCCCCTCATACATAATTACAACATGTCGGACCTTACTCAGAAATTGATAACCTCGTCGCACACAGTGCATACTCTTGCTGCGTATGACGTCGCAGTGGCTAATTTATGCACGCCCCTGTAACAGCGTTCATCGGACAGGCACGCTTGCGTTTCGCCGACCACCACCCTGTCAACACCCCCAAACGCTCACTTCCTCAGTCACTCTGCGATGGGTATTTGAAGCTCAGGGGAAGGGTGCAGTGGGAGAGCACAGGACGGCACTGGGTGCCGAGACACTTAGCACTGGCACTGCTCTGGGCATTGCTGTTATTCCCGACGTTTGTGGCCCCGTCTCCTCTGTATAAAATCACAAAGAAGGGGTGTGGCCTGCACCGGGAGCCCTAGATACGGCACTGCATGTTGTAAACGTACTGTTCATAAACAGCACCACACAAAGTGGCAGTCATACAGTACACTGCCGCGCACAGTAGTTCCTAGGTCCACAACCGATACAATAGTATCTGCGCTAGATGTACGCCTGGCATTCAAGTGTGTATACACCTACTTATGGCCCCTGATAGTGTACTTCATTCATACTAGAGATGTTCCATGGCGATGTTAGTAGCAAATACTACTGTCACATTACCCTGCTTTGCTCATAATACAATAATGCAATGAAGTGTCACATATATACAAGAGAATTGTGTACATACAACTCAGAATGAGCCTTATAGTGTTCAAAGTGAGCGCTGTGTGTGAAATGTATAGCCCCAGTGACATAGTCATGCAGAGTAGGAAGGTCACATTAATTGCATGGAAAATGCAGAAATAGGCATAACAGAGAGCTTTTACGTATTTGTGTAGATTGAGCACATATGCAGAATAAATAGATACAAATAAATCAATAAAACAAATATAGTTGACACAATATTTATAGTCTTTATAGACTAGGGGCCTGATTCAGAGGCGCACGCGGTTTGCGTGCGCTCGCTTTGAATCAGGGCGTTCCTGGTTTTTTTTTCGGTCTCCAGGCCGCTCACACAGGCCGATGGTCGCGATTATTGCAACCATCGGGCTTGCGGCGAGACCCTGCGGGAGGGTCTCGGCTCCCGCAAGCCCGAGTGGACTTCCTGTTCTAATAGAGCAGGAAGTTCACTACTGACATTACGAGTGCTGTTAGTAGGGCCGCCCACAAACGGCAGGTGTTCCTAAGGGAATGCTTGCGTTTGTGCAGCTACCCCCCCTCCCCGCCTACAAAACGGGGCGAGCTGTCAATCAACATCGACAGCCGCCCCATCTTGTAGTGAGCCCCGGAGCGATGGAGCTGCCGTCGCTCGCTGGGGCTCGCGCATGCGCAGGGGCCAAACATCGGCCCTAGGGGACTGATTCAGAGTTGAGAATAGAGTGAGATATCTCTCTCAACTGTGAATCTGAACAAACCATATTGCAATGCAAGGGGTGTAAATACATAAATTTTTTTACATGTGGGGTAAATACTGGCTGATTTTGCATGTAGCCCTCAAATACTGCACAGCTTTATTATTACTCTACAATTTAGATGTCAGTTTGGAAACACTCCTCCCACATCTAAATCTCTCTGCACATTTTAAATCTCCCCCACCTGCAGTGCAGCATGGTTTCACCAAGATGATCAGTTGAGAGAGATATCTCACTCTATTCCCAAGTCTGAATCAGGCCCTAGGTGCGGTGACTGGATGTTGGCAACCAAGAGTTTCCATATATTGCTGGTATTAGTGACTCACGTGGACCAGTCTGCAGATGCCCAGTAGCTTAATCAGCCAGCTAGCTCTGTGCAACCTTTTGGCCTAAATAGTAGCCATCGTGCAGTCTCCAGCAGCAGCCTGTTCTCATCTCTATACAGTCTGGGCACAGGGGCGGCCGCTTGGAACTTAACAGCAGCGTGGTTCACTGCATACATTTCTAATGGAAATGCAGAGCAATACTTATCATGCAAAATTTACAGTGGAATTATCTACCTATCTATCTATCTATCTATCTATCTATCTATCTATCTATCTATCTATCTATCTATCTATCTATCTATCTATCTGTCTGTCTGTCTGTCTGTCTGTCTGTCTCTCTATCTCCCCATAATATTATCTTAGACATTCAGAAATAAAACGGTCAAAGCCAAGTCAGCACAATGCAGCTGGTCCAGTTATAAAGCAAACAACTGTACCTCTGTGCTGCAGTGACCGGTGCCCTGCATGTAATAATGTAGGGAGGAGATCAGAATGATGGGGGTGCTATGCGCCCCTGTCAGTATCAGCGCCACTATCATCTAGATAGCGCCGATCTGCCTTGGCAAGTTATTAACGGTCAGTGGCCCTGACCGTTCTGACAACTGCAGCCATCGATTTCGTTGCTGCACACACAGCACTGTCCCTGGCTGCTGGAATATGCAGCCGGGGATTGTGTATACACATTTTTTTTTCTTCCAATAAAGTTGCGTGTGCCGATGGCGAAATTAGACTGACGCATGTGCAGATTCTCTGCAAGCATCGCTCACAGACGCCGAAAGAGAGAAAGTGCGATTTTCCAGGGAGGTGAGTTAACTCTCCCTCTACTACGTGTTTAATACATCCAGCCGGTAAATGACCCTGCTTCGTCTCGATAATTTTTGAAGCAGGGGATGACATTTAATTTAAGGATCGTTATACAAAGTTATAATACATCTCCTCCTTTGTCCCTACTTTGTTATGTTTGTGTTTCTTACTTTATATTCTATCTTCCTTTATTTTATGTTATGCACAGTATCTTTTTGAAAAGGAAATAATCTATATGTGTGTATGATATCTATATCTCTACAGAAAGCAGATTTGGCCGTTGCTGGACTCACTATCACAGCAGAAAGAGAAAAGGTCATTGACTTCTCTAAGCCATTCATGACATTAGGAATCAGCATTCTGTACCGAGTGCACATGGTAAGTTTCAGGGAATTGTCATTTATATGGAATCATCTCTTTCTTAAATATCAAACTGGAGTCTATGGGCCTGATTCAGAGCCGCTCGTAAGCGGCCGCTCGTTCGTTCCTACCGATGTTCGCACAACTATGCATGCGTACGGATTTTAATACGCATGCGCGAACCAGTCAGTGCGGCCGAAAATCGTGTGCTCGCTATATAGCGAATGCCTGCTATTTTGAGTGACAGAATGAGGCGTTTGTGGGTGGTAACAGGGGAAGGTGCTTGAAAACGGGGAGTGGAGATCCGAACGCAGGCGTGCTTAAAGGTCAAAACGGGCGTTTTAAGGGTGTGCATAATTAACAAAGCAGCGTCATTGACCACGTCACTTGGTTGTTTTATAGTCAGAACTGCTCGCATGATTGCGGTAGGAAAAACCAACCACAAGAATAGCGAGCAGTTCAGACGCCTTTCGATGTACTCGATTAATCTAATAAATAGCGGACATGATGTATGATGCGAGCGGCCAGGGGGGCGTTTTTTTCAAAATGACGTTCGCATGTTTTGTTCGCTCGTTCAGACATAGAGGAGTGAACAGACTGCAAAGAGCGTACGGTTCATTTAAATAGCCAGCCCCTTTTTCTGAACGAGCGAGTGCAAATAGCGTCCGGCTCTGAATCAGGCCCTATGCTCCATATAATTCAGGCTTCTAGAAAATGATGTTCCGTTTGCATGTTGACTGGGAACCCTGGTGGGTGTCTCTGATCTAGCCAAGTCTTTATCATTAGCAGGATCGGTGTCCAGGATTTCCTCATTTGGAGAAAAAATGTCTGACTCTTTTTATGAGATATATTTCCCATGATGAAGAAAATAAATTCAGCCTGTACTAAATTAAACCCTAAATAAATCCAAATTCAAAATGATCTGTAATTAAAAAAACTCCTGGGTTGCCAAACTAGATGTGTACAGATTGGATTAATAACACTGATGGTGAACTATACTAATGATATTTGAAGGTGAAACAAACTACAGATTAATGCTGTATATTGTATCTTGCTTTAGTTAATGTTCAGGAACATTTGGTATGTGCTATTAAATCTTGATTTACCTGCATCTGCCCGCTGTCTGCACACAAACATTGGTATTGCACTAATAAACATTAGTTCAGTGTAGTGGCATGAGACCCTCTACCAAGAACGCAGTTATCAATGACAATCTTTGCGCTGAGTGATGTGGTCAGGAAGCATTTCACTTTCTGGCTACACTTTCACTGTTTAAAGGTAACACTGTTGTACAGCTGGTTGCATAACGTTTTGCTTCCCTATTGATTAAACAAAAATTAAATCATGGAACATCACAAAAGTAGCGCTAGAATAGTTAAAACATAAAAATTCTGAAAACAAGGTATAGCAATCGTCTAGATATCAAAAATAAACAATTTATTTATATATATAAATGATTGTGCCAAAGAATTAAATATACAGAAAATTAATTTATGTTCAGTAGAAAGGACACTGATCTCACCCACAACTTATAGTCCATACTTTGCTGGAGTCTGCACAGCTCCTGAAGGAAAAACACTTGGGAGGCCAAAATAAACAGCATTGGACAGTCCGCTGTATATAGATGGTAATATTCACAGATAGAGGGATGTCCATTTTAGATGTTGATCATCCGGTAATAGTCTGGGTCCTCAAAAAGATACGGTGTTCATATGTGGTAATGTCCCAAATTGTAGTATGCAGGCTTACTCCCAGTGTACTGGTCCTTTAAGGCGCCATATGATTAGGATTGTGCAATAGTCCTTTAAGGTTCCTCCAATATGTAGCCACCAAGGATCATCACCCCAACTTTCCTTACTACATATTGGAGGAAGCTTGAAGGTCTATTGCACAATCCTAATCATATGGAGCCTTAAAGGACGCTGGGAGTAATCCTGCAGACTACAATTTGGGACATTACCACATATGAACACCGTATCTTTTGAGGAAGCCGCTGAGTAACTAAAAGAGGTGGAGAAACTAGTTAATCATTTTGCTGATGTGGAGAGAAATCTAAGCAGGAGAAGGTGCGCTGTTTGGTGATCCCCTGTGTGACCAGGACTATTGTACATCCAACTATCCACTACTAAGGCTCAGGATGGGACGGATACGCTGAGTTGGCTGATATATAGCCAGTCCCTCTGCTGTCTGCAGACTGAGTGGGAGCTCTTTACATATATATTGCACACCGCATCATCGTGATTCATAATCTGCTAGACAAGGACAGCAGGCTGGTTGGATGATCAGCATATTCTATGCACGCTGATGTAGCGAATGTTTCTGGGATCACGTAAGACTTATATCTTTGGACGACATGTGCTTTACATATATTTCTGCATGCATGCTTTTTTAATTTACTTATTCCGGAAAGTAACAACAAATAAATCTTTTTGGCACACCTACTGAAATTACTCTCCATGAACTGTTATCCCCAACACTAATGGAGTTGAATTTATTTGTATGATCTGGATTCCTAATTATGGCATATGCAAGTTAGATGTCCTAACAAAGAACATCTTCAGTTATTCATTTTTCTTTTTTCTGTGCTTTTCCACATATATACATTTTTTTTTTTTTCTGGACAGCACATATATGACAATACTTTCAAAATCTAGGCTGCCATCTGTATAGTTAATAAAGGCCATTAAGAATTAAGCGTATAAGTAGGATGACTGTTTAGTCTTAGGCAGATGTGTAATTTTAGCTTGCTATATATATATTCTATTGGATAGTGTGTACTAATTGTGTGTTAGCCATACGTATGGTGATATTTTTACTGTTTTTATTAATTGTTTTTCCTGTTCATTTATTTATATATATATATATATATATATATATATATATTTATTTATTTTTATTTTATTTTTTTCTCTGTTTTTCCTGTTTATTTTGATGTACTTTAATACATTTTTATATTGACTAGCGCCTGTTATATATATTCTTTGGTTATAGGCCCAGGGTGATGCAGGGAAAATCCATTTGAACTGTCAGCTGTGACGGCAATAAGGGAATCCTGCACCTTTTGGTTTAAGTCCGTCCCTAACATGCGCAAGGTGTGACTGTTCAGTCTCAGGTGGCAGAATCGTAGGAGAAGCAGAGAAGGCAGAGGTTCTCCGTTCCCATTCTGCTGTCTGCTTTTCCTCCCACTACCAGTACTATTCTCTCGTGCCAAATCCCACATACCTCATGCTCCTTCTCCTACACTTAACAATCCATCCTCAGTTCTTTCTCTCCACTCACCCAGGGTGAAGCCTCTGCACTGATCATATTACAACCTGCCATATTTCCTCCCATCTTTTTTCAATTCCTCCCTCACATGTGGCCCACTTCTAGCTCATTTCCTCAACCCGTCTCTCTCCATACAGGCCGGACTAAGGGCCATATGGGCCTGGGGCTGAAAACGTTCAAGAGCCTATTATGAGAAGCGAAGGAGGTGTGGCCAGTGATGTGTGGGTGTGGCCAGTGAACACCTTTAAACTATCAGCCCCCAATGTCTTCCTAAATATGTAAAACTGTAAAACATTCATCATTTTATGAGGAGAATAGAAATATAATGGCCGGTCATCATCATGACAACCTGATGTAGAGGGAATTGGTATGATATGCCGGCTGTTGGGATGCCTCCTGTCAGGATACCGATAGCGGCATCCAGATGGTTGGGAACCCAACAGGGGTCAGATAAGTATACTTACCCACCCCCCTAACCCTCCCTTCTGGTAGCCTAACCCTAACCCTCCCCACCCCGCACCCTAAAACTAATCCTACCCGTTAGTTCCTGAATCTAAGTCCCCCTCCTTTGAGCCTATACCTAACCCTCCCCCCATGGTGCCTAAACCTAACCCCTCCCAGTGGTGCCTGACCCTAACCCTCCCCCCTAGGGATGCCTAACTCTAACCCCCCTCCCAAAACCTAACGCTAAGCCCGCTAACTGCCCTAACCCTAACCCTCCCCCCCACGGCTAAGAGGAACAGCTCCCGAGATTACCTCATTCAGGCATCTGTCCGCCTGCTTTCCGGTGTCAGGATAAAGATAGGTGTTGGCATTTCGACACCTATCTTAACTCCATTGTCGGGATATCAGCGTCTGCATTTTCCTGATGTATAGGCCTGGAGCTATAGTCCCATACGCCGCATTGTTAATCTGGCCCTGTCTCCATAGACACATTTTTATGCTCTTTTAAACACACACTGATTTCACCAATCCTAAATAGACTCCTCTCGACCCAACGTCTCTCCTACCACCAACCTATTTATCTTCTCCCTCCAAACTATTGGAGCGCCTTGTATACAACTGCGGTATACTGTCTCTTCTGTGACTCTATTCTCAACTCTCTGCAATTGGGCTTCCACCCCCAACATTCCACTGAAACTGTACTCACTAAAGTGATCAATGATCTACATACAAGGATCACTTCACCATATTCATCCTCCTGGACTGTCTGGTGGCTTTTGTCACTATTGGTCCTCTTCTTTTGCACAACCTTAACTCTACTGGCCTTTGTGACAGTTCTTTCATGGCTCACTTTTTACCTACTAAAGTGTTTGTTTAGTGTCTCTGCCTCTGGCACAACATTCTCTCCTTTCCCACTGTCTGAGGGTGCAGATGGTATCTGCGAAATGCGTTACCGCGGCTTTTGATGTGAGAAAAAATTGTTTTTTCTTGCTAATTTTAAGCTTTATTTTCATTTTATATTTGCTTATTTTGAGTTGTTATTTATTCCATGCTTTATAAGTGATACTCTACAAATCATTATACTATAACAGATTATCCATCATCGAGAGACTTAGGGGCAGTTTTGTAAAATCTTGGAGAGAAATAAAGTGGAGAGAGAAAAAGCAGGGCCATAACTAGGGTAGTGCCACCTGTGCCATGGCACAGGGCACCACAGGGCAGGGGGCGCTGTTCACGCCTGTCAATTTTCCTCTTATCATTCTCACTTGTAGCTTCCTCTGCTTTTATCCCTAGCATATCCTGGCTGCCCCAGGAGTACCCCTATCTCTTCCCTGGCCCTTACCCATGAAGCCATGGCCCTTTGTCAGGTGCACTGTCTTACAGTATGTCCCTATTTTAAAAATAGGGGGAGGGGGGGTGCCAATGCTCTCTCTGGCACAGGCCACCAAAAAATCTAGTTACGGCTCTGAGATAAAGTACCAACCAATTAGCTCCTAACTGCAAGTTTATAAGCTGTGTTTGTACTTTATCTCTCTCCAAGCTTTGATAAATATTCCCCTTATTCTCTAGGATTGTATTTACTTACAATATGGAATATAAATAAAAACAAAATGTAATTTCAAATGTTGTAATTTGATGGACATTCTATTTGATATACTGTACAGCTCATTTTAAATAAGTTAGTCAAAAAGTTGATCCACCCAAAACCTGTTGGTTGAGACATAACAGTTTTACCATTCGATTTAGTTCTAGAGAAACCTACAGTATCTTTGCTCCTACCTGAAAGAAAAGAAAACAGTTGCGGAAAGTAGAAAGAACCAGAGAGGGAAGGATGGACAGAAGAGAGAATCAAAGAGAAGTAAAACTAGAGAGAATAGGATAAAGAACAGAGAAGAGGAGAGAACAGAGAGAACCAGACAGGGGGAATATAAACAGAGGGGAGGGAGATAGTGGGGGGGGGGGGTAATAAAACCAAAGTGACAGGGAAGAAGGAAGCACAGAGGGTGAAGTTGGTAGAGGTCTGAAAGGAGAGATAACTGAAGAGAGGCACAAGAGCGAATGAAGAAGAGCGAACTAGAAAAGGGACGAGAGAACTGGAGACGGGAAGAGCAATAAAAGAACAGGAGATAGAGGGGAACAGAATGGGGTTGAGAAAACACAAACTTACTATGAAATCTACTCTGAAGAGTTGGTAGATAGTATAGAGAGAACTGTGGGGCACTGAGAGGGCCAATGGGATTCCCAATAGCCATGCCTCATGCAGTTTTATAGGGCACCTTAAAATGAATTAGCATTGAGCTCCACATTTGTACAGGCCAGCCTCATGAAAACAGTAAGCATGGCTCCGCCATTACATAGGATGTTCCCAATATATTTAATTAATGTCCATAGGACATACTTGCCAATTCTAGCAGAATGTCCAGGAGACTTCCAAAATAGTGGATCATTTCTTGGAGACCTAAGAGAGTCTGGTAAACTCCCTGAAACTGGGTCAGACAAAGAAGCATTGGGCAAAGCAGCATGATGACACAAATTGCATGGTCACACTCCATCTACCACCACATTTAAAGAATTACACTGCTGTAGGCAGAACATTATGGCATCCATCACTAAGGTCTGCCATGATGACCCTCCATCACTAAGCTCTGCCATGATAACCCATCACCTCACCATGACGGGAGGTCTGACAATGTGACATGCTATTTATATGCTGAATTATCTGTTAAAAGAACCTGGTGATTTTTTTTTTATTATTTATTTGCTTTATTAAATAGTAGCTTGGGAACTTTGTGGTTCCAAAAAAAAATAGGTTATTGTAGAACCCTGATAACTTAGTAGCTCTGTATACTGTGTGCGCTCTCTCCCGGGCTTCTAGACCACACAGCAGAGGGCTAGATATAGGCCAAACAGCCCAGGAGTGAGCGCTCAACTCTGACAGTCTAACTAGTCTAGCAAGTCCATAGTATGTGGTTCATCAAATATATTAACAATGTAAAAAAATAAAAATGATTGCCACCTAAGTGTGATCAATACAAATTTGTGAACAAGAAAAAAACGTTTATCAAATCAAACAACTGGAAATCTTTTTACATTTTTTTATTTCACATACTTTCTTATATAACTTTAATCAATTGTCTTTGATTACAGGGAAGAAAGCCTGGCTACTTTTCCTTCCTGGATCCATTCTCACCTGGTGTGTGGCTCTTCATGCTTCTCGGATACTTAGCTGTCAGCTGTGTGTTGTTCCTTGTGGCTCGGTAATGTTCTATGATTTTTGTTGCCTTTCTCTTGGCACTTAGCACAGAGTGATAGAACACCATAAGGGTCCATTCTGGAACATCTCGAATCGCCACAGTAGACTAGACGACTCGATTTACGGGGCTGCACCCTGATTTGTGCAGCAAGATGGCTGCCGTTACAGAATTGGCAAGTCCTGTTTCGGGTGATGGAGAGAGAAGGGTTGAAGGTTAGGATTACCTTATCAGTATAGGTGCAGGGAACACCTTTAAGTAATGTAGATGACTAAATTATATATTGAGAATAGGTGAGGGGATGCCATACGACTTTCCAGATCCACTAATAATCCAGATGTATACAGGTTGTGTACATGTAACCAAAAAATGTAAATGTGGGTGAAGACATATAGTAAGTAATAGGAAATCAATCCAAAAAGCCACAAGTACACCAGTAAATCATACGTAGGACCTGATTCAGAGATGGCTGGTAATGCAACTGAGCTCGCTGCCGCTCTTGCAGTAGAGGTTATGGGACTATGCAAATGCTAATCTCGGCCTTCCCTTTGTGCTCCAGAGTGCGGTGGAGTGTACGATTGGTGACTTTCAGGCTGCATGCTCCATGCATTTGCAATGGGTTTTGTAAACACTGAAACATCTACTCTAGCTACTCTCCTCAAATCCAACTAAGCATGGCCTCTGAAACATTGGGATCTGCGATTGAGAACACAGCTGCGTTCCCAGCCCCACTCATGACACTCCCCTAACACGCCCATGAATAGGCCCCTTATTGCGATCACTTTAGGTCACCTCCCAGTCTCTACCATGATATGCCCAGGGATTGTAAACCCCAGACAAGTCGGGATCCCGGCGTCAGTATCCCAACCGGCGGCATCCTGAAAGTAAGTATCGGGGTGTTAGGGGGAATTTAGGGTGCAGGGTTAGGGTTAGGCATGGGGAGGGAGGGTTAGAATTCGGGTGCGGGGAGGGGGAGGTTATGTTTAGGCACTATGGGGGAGGTTAGGTTTAGGCACCGGGGAGGGGGTGTTAGGTTTAGGGTGCTTAGGCCTAACCTCCCCCTCACCGCACTCATCAGCATGTAACTTTTAGTGAAAGGCAATTTAAATAAATAAATAAATACTATTTTTAAACCAATAACTAACCACCCATTCCCCCCTTTACAAGTGATTTAAGCATCAGTGGCTAGGCTGGTCATACTGTAACAGGGAAACCCTCCTGTCATCATGGGTCCGAGATTTTCAGCATGCGGCTGGATTCCGAAGGAGAGTTGTTCCCATGCAAAAAAATTTGAAGGTCCCCCTCCAAGAAAAAAGCAGTCCTGTACTGATAGCACTTTGGAAAAACTACGCTGCACTGCAGCTGGGGCAGATGTAACATGTGCAGAGAGAGTAATAGTGCATACACATGGTCAGATCAGACAACGATAACGATATCATTGTCTGATCGTCCTGCATGTGCTGGATGATCAATATCGAACGTCCAGCACACCACCAACTCCCAAACAAATATAACGACCCGCGATCAACGATTGCAGGTCCCTATAGTAACCTGGTCGATATCAACCAGGTTGGACTGCATGCACGGGCGATGGACATTATCGACCATCCATGCCCACGCATTGTCCGTGGTTTGTGGGTTGGAAGGGGACAAAAAATGGCCAATATTAACAATATAACGATAAACATTATCGTTATCGTTTATAGCGTCCTACAAAATCTGACCGTGTGTGTGCACCATTAGATTTGGGAGGGGTGTGTCCAAACTGAGGGTCTCATTCAGAGCCGCTCGTAAGCGGCCGCTCGTTTGTCCCGAGCGATTTTCGCACATCTGCGCATGCATATGGGTTTTAGTACGCATGCGCGAACCAGTCAGTGCGGTCAGAAAACGTGTGCTCGCAAAATAGCGAATGCTTGGTAATTTGAGTGACAGAGTGAGGCGTTTGTGGGTGGTAACAGGGGAAGGTGCTTGAAAACGGGGAGTGGAGATCCGAATGCAGGCGTGCCAAATGGTCAAAACGGGCGTTTTAAGGGTGTGCATAATTAACAAAGCAGCGTCATCGACCACGTCACTTGGTTGTCTGTTAGCCTGAACTGCTCGCATGATTGCGGTAGGAAAATGCAACCACAAGAATAGCGAGCAGTTCAGACGCCTTTCGATGTACTCGATTAATCTAATAAATAGCGGACATGACGTATGATGCGAGCGGCCAGGGGGCGTTTTATACAAAAAACCGTCCACATGTTTTGTTCGCTCGTTCAGACATAGAGGCGTCAACAGACCGCAAAGAGCGAACGGTCAATTTAAATAGCCAGCCCTTTTTTCTGGACGAGCGAGCGCAAATAGCGTCCGGCTCTGAATCAGACCATGAAATCTAAATTGCAGTGTATAAATAAAGCTGTCCAGCATGTGTGGGCGGCATGCGAAAGTAGACAGTATTTACCCTACATGCAAAAGCGTCCAGTATTTATCCTGCATGCGAAAAACAATACATATATTTGCATTTCTTGCATTTGCAAGATAGTTTGTTCCAAATGCAAAGTTACTTGTTTTTTCTGTTTTGCTTCCAACTCAGAACCTGCCCCCTAGCCGGTTGGTGTTGGGGTAATATTGTTTAATTGTTCAAAAATTATTTTGAATGTGGCACTACTGGACCCAGAAAACCCTTGCAACCATAAACTGCTTGGGTATGCTGGTGCTTGTAGAACTACATGTGCCAGCATACCCATGGCTGTCAGAGTCTGCGGGTGCTTGTAGAAGTACAAGTGTCACGTTGACGCTGCAGCAATGATCTTTGCAAAGTCCTGACATTAATGACACGCCAGGAAACCTGTTAGCAGCTAAACAATACAGGGTGTCTTCACTCCGATTGATCAAAGCATGAAGTTCTCTATAACATTATATCTCACATCTAGAGATGTAATTGTATTTGTCTCTGTATTTTGCAGCTTGACTCCTTACGAATGGTACAGTCCTCACCCATGTGTCCAGGGAAGATGCAATCTTCTAATAAACCAGTACTCTCTTGGTAACAGTCTGTGGTTTCCAGTTGGAGGATTTATGCAGCAGGGTTCTACAATAGCACCAAGAGCTTTGTCTACACGCTGTGTCAGTGGCGTTTGGTAAGAAAAATGCTGACATTCTCAGAATCATGACAGGTACAGTTAGACTGCAGGAGGGGAGGTTAGGGTTAGGCTTGCAGGAGGGGAGGGTTAGGCTGCAGGAGGGGAGGGTTAGGGTGAGGCAGCAGGAGGGGAGGTTAGGGTTAGGCTGCAGGAGGGGAGGTTAGGGTTAGGCTGCAGGAGGGGAGGTTTAGGGTGAGGCAGCAGGAGGGGAGGTTAGGGTTAGGCTACAGGAGGAGGTTAGGGTGAGGCTGCGGGAGGGGAGGTTAGGGTGAGGCTGTGGGAGGGGAGTTTAGGGTTAGGCTGCAGGACGGGAGGTTAAGGTTAGGCTGCAGGAAGGGAGGGGAGGGTTAGGGTGAGGCTGCGGAGGGGAGGTTAGGGTTAGGCTGCAGGAGGGGAGGTTAGGGTTAGGCTGCAGGAGGGGAGGGTTAGGGTGAGGCTGCGGAGGGGAGGTTAGGCTGCCGGAGGGGAGGGTTAGGGTGAGGCTGCGGGAGGGGAGGGTAGGGTTAGGCTGCAGGAGGGGAAGGTGAGTCTGTAGCAGGGGAGGTTAGGGTTAGGCTGCAGGAAGGGAGGGTTAGGGTGAGGCTGCAGGAGGGGAGGGTAGGGTTAGGCTGCAGGAGGGGAGGGTGAGGCTGTAGCAGGGGAGGGTTAGGGTGAGGCTGCAGGAAGGGAGGGTTAGGGTGATGCTGCGGGAGGGGAGGGTAGGGTTAGGCTGTAGTAGGGGAGGTTAGAGTTAGGCTGCAGAAGGAGGTTAGGGTTAGGTGGTGGGAGGGTCGGTGTCGATGTAATGAATGTCGAAGTGGTCAATGTTAACATGACAAGTGTGCCGACATACTGCATGATGACATAATGACAATGTCGACATTATGAAAGTCAACAAAATATACCAAATCCCACACAAAGGTGCATGAACAATAACCTTGTCAGACAGCATGAAATACGAGTATTTATCCATTCACATCAAATTACCACCGCTAGAGATGCACTGTCCAATGACCAAACCTAATTCAGACTAAAATGATTATCTCCTCTTAGTACATTTCTCTTAAATTTACTTTCATAGTTTCTTCCTGCTCACCCTTACATGGATGTTCTTCATTATGCATCATGTACATAGGTTTCATAGACTGCACTATGGGCCTGATTCAGAGCCGGACGCTCTTTCAGAGCGCTCACTCTGAATCAGGGCCGTCCCTCTTAGTTTTTAGAACGGCCCCCTGGCCGCTCGCATAGCTGTGGGTGACCACCCACAGCTATAGCGAGCGGCCAAAAAGATGGTCGCGATGGTCAAGACCATCGGGCTTGCGACGAGACCCTTGTGGTAGGGTCTCGTCTGCCGCAAGCCCTGGAGTGCGTTTGGCTCTATCACAAGTAATGTCAGTGGGGCTGGCCCAAGACGGTAGTCGTTCCCATGGGAGCACCTCCGTCTGGGCAGCCACGCCTCCGGCCCGCCCACCATATGCGGGTCTCGCGCATGCGCACGATGGAGCCGGCTTCCTCGTGCGCATGCGCACTTGGCCAACATCGACAGCGCTCGCGAGCGGGTCTGAATCAGGCCCTATGTTCAACCGAATGGCTGTGTAGTCACATATCACTAAAACAAAACATATAGGGGTCTAGGGAGTAGATGTATAATAGCAGTGCACACATCGTGCCGCTATAACTCTTTATCGTGGTGAAGCTGGGACCAGTACCGATGAGACGTATTAACATCTCATCTGCCGGAGTGAGGAAATGAAAAACCCCCCCGCCCCGGCGATCCCTGCCTGAGTACACCTCCTGTGTCTCACCTCCCGGCCGGATCCACTGAGCATGGGCGAGATCTTACTAGCACAATGAGATCCCGCGTGCAGCCCCCGGAGCTGCAGCAGGGAGAGTGCTGTCCCTGCTGTGGTAATAGGGCAACAACTGCTGCAGCTGTGGATATCGATAGCTGCAGCTGTTGGAACGGTCAGTGCCCCTGTTATCCTGCTCGCTTCCCCTCATTACTACATGCCGGAAAGCGGTAACTGCAGCACTTAACGTGAGCAGTTACTGTTTGGCCCCGTCCTTCATACATCTCCACCCTATGTATTAAGCCTTGGAGAGAGATAAAGTGGACGGAGATAAAGTACCAACCAAGCAGCTCCTAACTGTCATTTTTCAAACACAGCCTGTAAAGTGACAGTTAGGAGCTGATTGGTTGCTACTTTATCTCTGTCCATTTTTTATCTCTCTCCAAGGCTTAGTACATAGACCCCATAGTGTGAAATTATACTACATGAAATATAAAGGATACTGTACATGTCACCAGGGACGTCGGAATGATTTTATGTTGGGGGAGGGGCAACATATAATCCTTCCAGTGCCGCCCCCGCGCCCCTCCCCTCTCTTCCCCTCCCCTCCATCTTACCTAAGCGGCGGCCGCAGACTATCAGGGGCTGTGTTCTATAGTAATAGGCGGCACAGCGGAGCCACTGCACAGAGGAGGAGGTGTAATATGCGGTGTTTTAACTTGCATACCGCACATTACACCTCCTCCTCCATGCGGGCAAGGGGCTGGGCATCCTATTACTATAACGCTGCACAGCCCTGACAGGCCGCCGTCCCTTTGGAATATTTTTTTTGGGGTGGGAACTTAATAATAAGGCACATTAATTATTGAAATTAGTAGACAAAATCATATATTTATGAAAATTTAAGAACAACATTTTGATATTTTGTTTTTGCTGTTTCAGGTGGGCATTCACCCTAATAATAATTTCCTCGTATACAGCAAACCTTGCTGCCTTTCTCACTGTGCAAAGGATGGATGTGCCCATTGAGTCTGTGGATGACTTAGCAGACCAGACCACTATTGAGTACGGTACTATTCACGGAGGCTCCAGCATGACCTTCTTCCAAGTAATTATTTCCATCTTGATGCTGTAGATTAGACAATAGTGTCACAGAATCCCTTACTAAGTATTTTTACTGAGTACAAAAGTGCAATTTGGCAATGAATATAATGGTTACAGTCTCTAATGAAACAAATGAAGTATAATATAACAACAGTCCTTTGTGTTTGCTGGTAGTGATACATTGTTATTGGTGTATCAGATAAACAACCTTTTTGCTATATGCTGCTGTAATCACTATAAGGACAGCTCTGGAAAAGGTTAGATTCATATATACAGAGAAATGGCTGAGGCCTCAGGAGCTCATTCAGACCCTCTCGCTAGATGCATTCGCTCGCTCCCAACGTATGCAAATCCAGCACACGCCCAGCAAGGCAGGCGATCGCACGGCAAGGCATTAGCACGCCCACTATGTCTTGGCGAGTGATCACTTTGTGCAAGCAGATGCCCACCAGCCATTCATAAGACTCCCACTTGCGCACGTCATCTCCTGGAAGTGCATGAAAACATTGGTACATCGAGCACTATCGGATGCAATCGCAGCGCTTGAGGTTGACTGTACCCTGCCGCAAGCACTGCGATCACTTCAGTGTGAAATCCCACCAGGTGACGTGTACTATGACGCTGTCTTTTAATTATGCATGCCTCTGAAACAGCATTGAAACACTCAGGCACGCCTGCGTTCGCACCTCCACTCTCCCAATTCTAGTGGACTGCCCCTGTCACCACCCGAAAATGGCTTCTCCTGTCACTCATTATGCTGGGCTGTCTATGCGCAACGAGCGAATGCATTCTGATCTTTCGCAGTGGTTTGCGCATGCGCATTGCGATGCATGCGCAGATTGCAACTATCGGTCAGCTACGAGTGTTCGCATCCTAGCGAGAGGGTCTGAATCAGCTCCTGAGTTACGGAGCTACAGTTGGGGAGAGAACAGGGAGTATGTTCTGTAATTTGCACGACTGATATTAAGCCGGTGGTTATTCCTAGGTCACCTATAAGCTTCGACCATAGCCTCTTGCCTGGGTTGCCCATCCTTGAATGAAAGCTGGTAACAGTAATTTGATCTATGCTGATTAATTACAGATTAGTTGAGATGAGGTTATGTAGTCAGCATCCTGGCGTGCGGGATTTCGACGGTCAGAAGACCATCGGCATCCCAAAGGTAAGTATCGGGGTGTTAGGGGGAGGTTAGGGGGAGGGGTTAGGGTTAGGTATTAGGGGGAGGGTTAGGCATTGGGGAGGGGGTCTTAGGTTTAGGGTGCGGGGAGGGGGAGGTTAGGTTTAGGCACTAGGGGAGGAGGTTAGGGTTAGGCACCGTGGAGGGTGGGTTAGAGTAGGGGTTAGGGTAGGGGTTACGGTAGGGCTTAGAAAAGTATTTACCATTGCTTCCTATCGGGATTCTGGCTGTCGGGATGCCGCTGTCGGTATTCTGACCAGCGGCATCCCGACCGCCGGGATTTCATACCCAACCCGAGTTGAGCACATTCCTTACAATATAGGGTCCGATTCTGATCTGGACGCAAATGACGATATTTTCTCAGATTGAGCGAGGTAATGGGGTGTGGTTAGAAAAACACAGGCGTGTCAGACCGTTTAAATATAAATTAGCCACTGCGTCCTTGCTGGCAGCAGGAGAGTCCTCTGTGTGTCTGGAGACCCGCTATGTCTGCGACAGCAGAGACTTACTCAAAAGACTAATGGCCGCCTCATCTGCGTTCGATGTTTCTTATGTGTCTGGTTTTGTGCGTGAGCGGCGGATGTGAGATGCTGTCAGTGGGCGTCTCTAAGCACTGTACGGCGAGTAAGTCATAGCATATTTTCGCAATTGCGATCCATGACAGATCGCAGCTCCGATGGCATTTGCGTCCGGATGAGGCTCATGGTATCTATTCTACATGAATGTGCGGTATACTATAAGGCCAGACTGGGGGGAGGTGAGTGGAATATATATAACTATTAAGAATGAAGGGTATTATGGTGCTGTTTTCTTAGGGGTAGCCGACCTGCACTGTGTTGCATGTAGACCCAGTGGCAAAATGTGCCTGACACAATAAGATTACATTTAAATACCATCAGACATGAACCAGACATATAGGCATATTTATTATAGTGGAAAAAAAATCCCATTAAAACACTTTAGATTGGGCTTCTCCCTACATACTAAGCCCCACACTGGGGCTCTCTGGTGAAGGCTTACATACCATGGACAACATATGTACTTGTATCTCAGGATCTCAGGATGGTGATAGATGGGGTAAGCGCTGAAAATATGAGTTATTATTCAAATTTTTTAAATGATTATGTTTCTTCATTTTGTTCTGTTTTGTGAGAGTGGGATCCCTCTTCTGAGCTTTAAGCTCCTTTGTGTATGTATGGTCTGGTAAAGCCAGATCACACAGGCGCTGACAACTTGCTGGCAAAGTGGTAAAAGCTCTCTTACCGCTGACGGCCAGGATTGCCGGGGAACTGCGTATCACTAGGCTGCACTAGCAGATTTTTCTTAAAACACTTTGGCAAAACTAGATTTTCTAGAAAATCCAGATCATCGCTGGAAATTAGTAAATAATATTATTATTATCTTTATTTATATGTCGCCACAAGTGTTCCGCAGCACCTTACATAGTACATAACCAAATAATTTGACAAGTGACTTACAGTACAATACAATACAGGACAATGACATGGATAATATACATTGTTACATTAGCAACCATAACAACCACATAAGCAGCAGAACAAAGCAACCAAGTGTTAGGTGCCCTGGTGGGGGGTAAGAAGTAGATGAAAGTGAAGAAGGGAGAAGCACAAGAGGGTAGAGAGCCTGCTAGTAAGTGCTTACATTCTAAAGAGGAGGGGCAGACAAGCAGGTGTGACACAGATGTGGTAGACAGGGATGAAGGATCATGTTGCAGCAAGTTAGGATGAGAGCTGGAAGGCTTTGATGAAGTAGTGAGTCTTGAGAGCCTGTTTGAAGGATTGTAAAGAGGTGGAGAGTCTGATAGGGAGAGGGAGAGAGTTCCAAAGGTTGGGAGCAGCACGGGCAAAATCTTGGAGGCGGAAGTGGGAGGAGGTAATCAGTTGGCATGAGAGGCGGCGTGCATTTGTTGAGCGAAGAGGGTGGACAGGAGAGTGAAGGGAGATGAGGTAAATATGGGCGTTAGTAACATAAGAGATAGGACATGGCAAAATGGGTAGCTGCCGCCATCAAAGAATTAAACCTGCACACACCCCACCCTATCATTATACATCACCCTTTATTATTTATTTATTATTTCCCTCTATGCATTAAACTCTGGACATTACAATGTGTAGGTGTAGGTTGTATGGAATTTATTGCAAACCTTGAAGGAATGTATTCATGTTGCCTTGTATGAGTGTGTAGGTACAGTATATGCAAATGTCTGGCAAAGCCTTGTAAGAACCAGTGCCGTAACAGGTCTTTTCAGCACCCTGTGCCAGCCATGTCCCCTAAAGGCATTACATCATGCTGAGGGGGCGGGGGGCCGCCAGTGCTGGGAAGAACAGCACTTTCCTGAGCATGATCAGGATGCTCCGGGGCCTGTACGGACGGCACTGAAGCAACAATTCTGACTGCAGGATGCCGTTCCAGGCAAAGGCACCATTCGTGCACCCTAGTTATGGCCAACAGCTGTGGTCACAAGATGCCATGTCCAAAACAGAATAGAGATGAGTTACATGCAAGATCATATAATTGGTTTCATTGCGGCTATTTCTCAGTCAGTAGATCAGGAGGTAGGAATATACCTAATGGGAGAAGGAAAACACAGACACCTACTTACATAGTTTGAATATGTAATTGCTTTGTCTAGGAGAGTGGGGAACCTATCTGAGCCACACTACCTAAGTGTAGAGGAAGCACCTGGAAAATGTTAGTATCCTTTTTGCTAAGTGCTAACCACAGCTACTAGTTACGGGATCTGTATGATTTACCGCCGGACGCATGTTCAAATCCCGACGCCGGAAGACCGGCACCAGTGAAGATCCAGACTGTGCTCAAGGTAAGTACTAACTAACCTAACCCCCCTCCTAACCCTCCTTTTGAGACCCCTCGCCCTAACCTCCCTCCCTAGTGCCTAACCCTAACCCCCTCTAAGTTCCTAAACCTAACCCCCCCTTCCCTGCTGCCTAAACCTAACCCTCCCGGGGGGGTGCCTAACCCTAACCTCTCCCGGGGGATGCCTAACCCTAATCCCCCCTTCTGGTCTGCTGTCTGGGCCCGGCTTGCCTTCGATCGGGATGCCGGGCATCGGGCTCCCAGCGTAGGTAAAATGACAGGCATTTTCGACACCTGTCATTGGACCCTTGCCGGGATTAGACAGTCGGGATGCCGACAGTTGGCATTTAGACTGTCAGCATCACGGCTGCATACCATTCCGGAAGGAATTGCTTCCCTAAGCTGAATCAGGTGAGGTGTATCAAACCTGCTTACAGAGATATACAGTTGAGAAGTCGGCCATAGCTACCAATCAGCTACTAAATGTCATTTACTAGACTGTGCTAGATAAATAACAGTTAGGTGATGATTGGTTGCTATGGGTAACTCCTCCACTTTAATTTTCATGAAGGTTTGATACATCTCCCCATATAAGTGTTAGCTCTACAGGAAAATCTGTTGTCATTACATTGCTCGTTCTATTTTTGGTGGCCAACTACAGTAGTACTCAGGATCCCATTGAGGTGGTGTGCTGATATTGCTGCCAGTCACCTACTGTAGGCCTAGTGACAGCTGTGCCTGTAATGAAATAGCGGGGATATTCCTGTATGTACAGTATATCTACCTTATTGGCACACCACATACATGAATGAAAGGATAAAATAGTGCACAGTGTGTTGTATTATTCCTTATAGGAAAGTGATCTATTATGCTCACCATGGGATGGTGAAATCAATTCTGTGGACAGTGATTTTTCTCTCTGTATAATACAACGCAATCACTACAGTGAGTGAGGAAATATTCTTACTGAATCATATCTCGTCACCAAGTAAAAGAAAGTGCTAAATATTAGAGAATTATAGTGTACAGTGTTCAGAATATAAAAACTGTAAAAACATAATTGCACTTACCCAAAGATGATGAGTTAAGGCCTTAATAGGAGCCTCAGTGATGTGCCCCCACAAAGATCACTATATACTATATAAAGTGCCCGCTGTGTAAATTAATGTATTTTTGGCCTGATTCACTACTGAACACAACTTCAATAGCGATTACGCACGCAGCTCCACTGTGATAGGATGCTAATCTGTTGCGATCGCAATGCCATACGCAGCACAACATAAGGACGCCCACCTTACCTTACACACATCCGTAATGTTTAGCAAGACTGCGAAACCATCGGTAACATCGAGTACCATCGCAGCCTCACGCACACTTTCTGACCTTACTCAGACATTGCTAACTTCAGCGCACGCTTCAGGCTGCGTAGGGCATCGCAGTGGATAATTTATGCGTCCCTGCAACGGTGTTGAAACACACTGGCACACCTGCGTTTCTCCGACCCCCACCCTGTTACCACCCACAAACGGCACTTCCTGTCAATCACTCTGCAATGGGTCTGCATAGTTACTGCGATCGCAGTGGAGTCTTCGCGCATGCGCACTCCGATGCATTTGCAGTACGCAACAATTGACGATTGCGTGTGTATAAGCAACTGTGGTCCTTGCTGAATTAGGCCCTATGTTCATATAAGCACAGTCACTCCATCGATGAGCAGAAAAGTGCTCTTTATTAGAAGTGAAGAAATAATAGGTGCCCATGGCTCAGATACACAGTATGCTCTTCTAAGTCACCTGTATTCTGTTTTATATTATTATTAATATTATCCTTTATATGGTGTCATAAAGGGTCTGCAGTGTCTTACAAACTACATAGACAGAAACAGTATGATGTCGTGCTCAGGAGACGGGGCTGGCACATGGCGTACTGCAGCCCTGTTACGCTGCTGTTTGTAAGTGAGGAGTTTGAATTGGGTTCTGAAGAGGATGGGGAACCAGTGGAGGGCTTGAAGGAGAGGGGAGGCAGACGTACCACGATTGGCAACAAAGATGAGCCCGGCAGATTAGAGTAGAGAGATGAGGGAGACATGGAGGCCAGATAAGGGGAGGTTACAGTAGTCCAGTCTGGAGATGTCTAGTGACTGGATGGGGGTCTTAGTTGCCTCCAGGGCAGGTGGTGCCTTTAGAGAGGAGGGGGCCCGTGTGCATCCCCCATCATGGGCCCTCTCATCTCACCCCAGCGGCCGGCATCCGACTGATGCGGCTGGCCGGCCACTGCAGAATCAGTAGACTCTGGGCACTAGAGTGTGCCCAGAGTCTACTGCGCATGCGCAGATCGGTGGGGAAATGGAGCGGCCGCCATTTTCCCAGCGATTTCCTCGCAGCAGCAATTTTCCAGTGTTTTGAGCAGCGCTGAGAGACCCGACGCGGGCCTTAGACTTTAGATATTATGGGTGCAGGGCATGCGGTGCGGCCACCCTTGGGCTCGGGGCACCCTGCGCCCATTATAGATACGCCCCTGCTCCAGGGTGAGAAAGGATCTGATCCTGGAGATATTTCTGAGATGGAGATGGCAGGACTGCGGATGGTACTAAGGCCCTCATTCAGAGGCGGTCGGAGGATGCAAGCGGTCGCTCAGAAACTGGACGGCCGTTTGCATCCTGACCGGCCGCCGCTGTTTTGGTCGTTAGGCTGTGGGTTAACACCCACAGCTCTAACGATCGCTAGGGTGATGGTCGCGGTGGTCATTGACCATCGGGGCTTACGAAGAGACCCTAGGGTAGGGTCTCACTTGTCGTAAGCCCAAGAGCTTATGGCACTGTCAGAGCTGGAAGCTCTCCACTGACATCACTAGTGATGTCAATGGGGCCTCCCCCAAACGGCAGGCGTTCCCATAGGAACGCCTCCGTTTGGGCTGGCACCCCCCCGGCCCGCCTTCCAAACGAGGCGAGCTGTCAATTAACATCGACAGCTTGCCCCCTTTGGAAAGAGACCCGCTACGACCGGCGCTGTCGGTCGTAGCGGGTCTCACGCATGCGCATGAAGGAGCCAGCTCCCTCGTGCACATGCGCAGTAGACAAACATCGAGGCGGCCGTGCGCACTTAGGGGCTAGAAGAGATGTTGGTGCTGTCAATAGATAATGGAATTGTGGTAGGTGAGGTTATTCGGGAGGATGGGAAGATGATCAGCTCAGGCTCAAGGAATGGTAAGTTAAAGAAAGTGCTGGGACATCCTGGAGGAAAAAGCAGAGAGACAGCTGGAGATAGTAATAAGGAGATAGGGGGAGAGGTCTGGGGAGGAGAAGTAGATCTGAGTATCATCAGCAGAGGGATGATATTGTAGGGCAAAGTCATGTCGACATTTCATTGGTGTCGACATGATGAATTTTGCTGTGCGCAATGTCACTGTGTCGACAATATCATGTTGACATGATCAATGTCATCAAAATATACCACAGCTGAGTTAAGACTTAGGGGTCTATTTACTAAGCAGTGTTAGGAGACAGAGGGCCTGATTCAGAGCCGCTCGTAAGCGGCCGCTCATTCGTTCCGAGCGATGCTTGCACAACTGCGCATGCGTACGGATCCTAATACGCATGCGCGAACCAGTCAGTGCGACCGAAAATCGTTTGTTCGCTAAATAGCGAATGCCTGCTATTTTGAGTGACAGGAGGAGGCGTATGTGGGTGGTAACAGGGGAAGGTGCTTGAAAACGGGGAGTGGAGATCCGAACGCAGGCGTGCTTAAAGATCAAAACGGGCGTTTTAAGGGTGTGTATAATTAATACAGCAGCGTCATTGACCACGTCACTGGGTTATTTTATAGTCAGAACTGCTCGCAAGATTGCGGTAGGAAAAGCCAACCACAAGAATAGCGAGCAGTTCATACGCTGGTCGATGTACTCGATTAATCTAATAAATAGCGGACATGACGTAGGATGCGAGCGGCCAGGGGGCGTAGTTTTCCAAAAATGTTTCGTTCACTCGTTCAGACCTAGAGGCGTGAACAGACCGCAAAGAGCGAACGGTTCATTTGAATAGCCACCCCTTTTTTCTGAACGAGCGAGCGCAAATAGCGTCCGGCTCTGAATGAGGTCCAGAGTGACAAGTGATAAGGTGCCAGCCAATCAGCTCCCAACTGTCATTTTTCAAACACAGCCTGTGAGATGACAGTCAGCAGCTGATTGGCTGGCACGTTATCACTTTTCACTCTGTCTCCTAACACTGCTTAGTAAATAGACCCCTTATTATTAAATGCCCAAAGGTAAAAGTTACATTCACTCACAAGACTTCTGACTGTGCAGTGATACTGCAGCTGACAAATGTGGTGAAATCCACTTCAGTCCCAGCAACAATTCATTCTTAGGGGGAAATTCAATTAGCCACTGCAACATTTTTGCTTACCGTGCCTTTAATTAACCCGCCTATCACGCGATAATTTCACTTAGCGTGGCTTTGTCCGCTCCTGCTTAACTTTCCATCCAATTGTAGAAAGTGATCGCGCAAAAAAATCATTAAGTGTGGGGAAATCAGCCTGTAACAAGATCTGTGAAGCGTAACTTTTCAACTTGGATGCCTGGGCTCTTCAGGTGACATTAGCCCATTAGCTTCAATGGGACAGCACTGCCGGGGTTGGATCTTGGAATCGCTCTCTTATGGGCTGGAGCTGTCCACAATGCCAGTCGTGAGATCTCTGCATATAGTAGAAAATGCGTGATAGTTACTATGCTTATCACCCCGTATCAGATCCGACTTAGGGAAATGGGGGGTGATCTGGGTGCATTTTTTTATAAATATGCTCCTACATTTTGCAGTTTAGGGCAGAAGACAGCATGTGATGTCTAGTGGTTTTAATACTGCACACAAAATCTGACAATAGTAAATTTACCCCCTAGACTTTATTATAACTGGTTGATTACAAGTAGAGATATGTGCGGACACCCGTGTTTTGGTTTTGGCAAAACCACCCTCAAATGTTA
Source organism: Taudactylus pleione (assembly GCA_031769625.1). NCBI lineage: Eukaryota > Metazoa > Chordata > Amphibia > Anura > Myobatrachidae > Taudactylus > Taudactylus pleione. The sequence goes on along the minus strand of JAUIMM010000847.1, from coordinate 1,912,844 downwards.
TGGTTTTGGCAAAACCACCCTGAAGTGTTTTGGTTTGGGATTACTGTAAAAATGCTAAAACCCGCTAAAATAATGTAACTTGGACCTGTTTACATGCCATCGAAAACCAGAGAGTTTCGAACTTATGGGAAGGGATGCCAACGGTCAAAATGCTGACCGCAGACTTCCCGACTGTCTAATCCCGGCAGGGATCTACTGACAGGCGTCGAAATCCTGTCATTTTACCTACGCCGGGAGCCCAACGCCCGGCATGCCAAACGAAGGTAAGCCGGGCGGGGGGAGGGTTAGGTTAGGGGCTCCCGGGGGGGGGACTTAGGGTTAGGGGCACCCCCTCGGGAGTGTTAGGGTTAGGCTAGGGGAAGGCAGGGTTAGGGTTAGGCACTCCCCCGGGAGGGTTAGGAATAGGCTTGGGGAAGGCGGGGTTAGGGTTAGGCACTTACAGGGGGGGTTAGGGTTAGGCACTCCTAAGGGAGGTTTAGGGGGGGTAAGGTTAGTTATAGTTAAAATACTTACCTGTCGGAATCTTCAGTTGTCGGTCTTCCGGCATCCGGATTTGAACTTCAGTTGCCAGTCTTCTTGTGCCGGGATTTCATTCCGATCTCTATGGGAAGACCCAAGCCGGGAACTGCTCATCTCTAATTACAAGGGCTATGATTGCCAGCCTAATTAATCAATTCATTAGTACTCCAAGTGTACAATTTAAATTACATATGTTACACAAGGTTCAAATTTAATTGCAGAGAGTTCATTTTTGCAGTAATTGATACATAATTAAACAGTCTGAGGAGAATCTAATATCTGATTATAAAAACATTAGTGCATTTCCCTTTTCTTATTGTTAACTGTTAAATGTGCATTTAGCAGGAATGAGAGAAGGTGATCTTCCTCACATATTTAACCTTAAAATGACTTTTTTTTGTAAAATACTTAGATAACCTGAGATCAATGAGAATCTGTAATTACAAGTCAATATGCATGGCGATCGTTAGAGACGGCCTCATTATAAGACACCGCCCGTTAGAATTTCATTAAAGCTGTTTTAGTTCATCTGGTAGGCACATTAAAATTAATCCAGACAGTAAAAAAAAAAACCTGTATATAAATTCTTAACGTGGACTCAGATAGTTATCAGGTGGCATTTGATTTCCATAGTAATTTGTTTTGACCTTAACATTTTGCTATAACCAAAGCAATAGCATTGTTACAGAATAGATTAATATTTGTACATCCCTGTGAGAAAGAGATTTTGGACTACACATATCCACATCACTGTTCTTCACAAAGAGATCACTTTTAATTGAGGCATTGAAGCTTTTTTCTAATTGATACCCCTTTTACATCGGAGCTAAAACCCGGGTTTTTGAAGGGTTAACCCGGGCAGCTCCCTGGTGTAAAAGGGGAGAGAGTTGGATCGCCGGGTCGAGTGACCCGGCAATCCAACCCAGGTAAGTAGCAGGGTTTAACACGGGCGTAGCAGTGAAACCCTGCTGTGAGAACAGCGCAGTCCGGGTCACGATGACCTGGAGTGCGCTGCTAGCCGGACGATTGGTCCGGCTTCAGTGGCGCTTGGAGATGACGTCATCTCCAAGCGACCACTTTCACTCCGCAAAAGCCGGGTCTATGCAGACCCGACTGCGGTGTGAGCGGTGCTGACTCGGGAATATCCCGAGTCGGCGCCGGCAAAATTCCGGGTCTGATCCGGATAGGAACTTTGTTCCAACTCCGGGTCAGACCCGGAATTTAGGTGGAAAAGGGGTATTAAAGGCATTTTTTTAATTGGTAGATGATCTGTTCAGTGGTCGTAAATTAATGAAATAAGTACACAGTCTATTCAATAAGCAGATTGATCCGCGCTCCAGGTTCTGGTGGGTGGGTGTAATGATTGTGCAGGGGAGGGAAAGGGGGGGGGGTTTGGCTGGACAGGGGCGAGGAGAGAGAGAGAGGGAGAGGGGGAGGGGGTTGGCAATGGTGCTGCACGTGGAACAGGCGTACCAATCCTGTTGGGTTATGCTTTTGGAAGGAGGTACACGTGCGCTCCTTGGTGTGTGTGCGGGGGAGGGGGGGGAGAGGAATACAGAATGGGGGGGGAAAGGATGGGAGGTGTGCTAATGGGGTGTCGTGTGTTGGTGTGTATCTAAGTGGGTAGATGGGTGATGCACAAATGATGAGTCAGACACTGTAATTGATTTGAATCCACCTATTTATTGGTGAGGCACAATGCTCCCTAGGTGGTATCGTGGGATGGGTTGGGGATGAATAGGTAGTTCCTGTAGATCCTGGTCAGGGTGTTGGTGGGCCCTTTTAGGGGGCTCCTTGCCGTGCGGCCCTTACTTCTGCACGTCGTGGACGCACAGCAAGGGGCCCCCTAAAAGGGCCCACCAACACCCTGACCAGGATCGACAGGAACTACCTATTCATCCCCAACCCATCCCACGATACCACCTAGGGAGCATTGTGCCTCACCAATAAATAGGTGGATTCAAATCAATTACAGTGTCTGACTCATCATTTGTGCATCACCCATCTACCCACTTAGATACACACCAACACACGACACCCCATTAGCACACCTCCCATCCTTTTCCCCCCCCATTCTGTATTCCTCTCCCCCCCCCTCCCCCGCACACACACCAAGGAGCGCACGTGTACCTCCTTTCATAAGTACACAGTCTGAATATTACATTTGTTTTATTTCATGTATTTAAGCTAGTAAATATCATTGATGTAAAGATTAATAAAACAGCATCAGGTACTTAAAATATGTAATTATTCTTAGTTACAAGATATATTGATTAGAAAATGGAGAGACTGATAACTTATTAAAATGAGGATGGCTAATAAAATGAATATATTAAGAGAGTGGTTAGGAGCTTAGAAAAATGTTCCTATATATACAGTCAGGTCCATAAATATTGGGACATTGACAGAATTTTCATATTTTGGCCTCTATTCACCACCACAATGGCTTTGAAATGAAACAAACAAGATGTGATTTAACTGCAGCCTTTCAGATTTAATTTGAGGGTAATTACATCCAAATCAGGTGAACGGTGTAGGAATTACAATGGTTTCTATATGTGCCTCCCACTTTTTAAGGGGCCAAAAGTAATGGGACAAACTAAACAATCCTAAATCTAACTTTCACTTTTTAATACTTTGTTGCAAATCCTTTGCAGGCAATTACAGCCTGAAGTCTGGAATGCATAGACATCACCAGACGTTGGGTTTCATCCCTGGTGATGCTCTGCCAGGCCTCTACTGCAAATGTCTTCAGTTCCTGCTTGTTCTTGGGGCATTTTCCCTTCAGTTTTGTCTTCATCAAGTGAAATGCATGCTCAATCGGATTCAGGTCAGGGGATTGACTTGGCCATTGCATAACATTCCACTTTTTAGCCTTAAAAAACTCTTTGTTGCTTTTGCAGTATGCTTTGGGTCATTGACCATCTGCACTGTGAAGCGATGGCCAATGAGTTCTGAAGCATTTGACTGAATATGAGCATATAATAGTGCCCGAAACACTTCAGAATTCATTCTGCTGCTTTTGTCAGCAGTCACATCATCAATAAATACAAGGGAACCAGTTCCATTGGCAGCCATACATGCCCACGCCATGACACTACCACCACCATGCTTCACTGATGAGGTGGTATCTTTTGGATCATGAGCAGTTCCTTTCCTTCTCTTCTCTTCCCATCACTCTGGTACAAGTTGACCTTTGTCTCATCTGTCAATAGGATGTTGTTCCAGAACTGTAATGGCTTTTTTAGATGTTGTTTGGAAACTCTAATCTGGTCTTCCTGTTTTTGTGGCTCACCAATGGTTTGCATCTTGTGGTGAACCCTCTATATTCACTCTTGTGAAGTCTTCTCTTGATTGTTGACTTTGACACATATACATCTACCTCCTGGAGAGTGTTCTTGATTTGGCCAACTGTTGTGAAGGGGTTTTTCTTCACCAGGGAAAGAATTCTTTTGTCATCCACCACAGTTGTTTTCCATGGTCTTCCAGGTCTTTTGGTGTTGCTGAGCTCTCCGGTGCGTTCTTTCTTTATAAGAATGTTCCAAACAGTTGATTTGGCCACACCTAATGTTTTTGCTATCTCTCTGATGGGTTTGTTTTGATTTTTCAGCCTAATGATGGCTTGCTTCACTGATAGTGACAGCTCTTTGGATCTCATATTGAGAGTCGACAGCAACTGATTCCAAATGCAAATGTCACACCTAGAATCAACTCCAGACCTTTTACCTGCTTAATTGATAATGAAATAACGAGGGAATAGCCCACACCTGTCCATGAAATAGCTTTTGAGTTGATAGTCCCATTACTTTTGGCCCCTTAAAAAGTGGGAGACACAAATTTAAACTGTTGTAATTCCTACACCGTTCACCTGATTTGGATGTAATTACCCTCAAATTAAATCTGAAAGTCTGCAGTTAAAGCACATCTTGTTTGTTTCATTTCAAAACTATTGTGGTGGTGAATAGAGGCCAAAATCTGAAATTCTGTCAATGTCCCAATATTTATGGACCTGACTGTATATATCATATAAATATATCATTTTTTTAGAGATATACAATTTTTTAATATTGATATTCACTTAAAATCATGATTAATTCTGACCCAGTTCTCAATTATTAAGGATTATGTTGAGTACATAATAACTAATCATGATCAACAGACACGCTCCAAGTTATCTTTATGTCAAGACAAATATCTGCTTTTTCCTATCTAATCTGGATGGACTACATTAAGAGGATATAGACAACTTCTCTTTTACAATCTAGGTTAATTTTAGCTAACAATCTCCTAAACATAATGGGCCTGACTTAGAGATGTACTGTACGCTAAAGCTTCCGCTGATGCCATTTTCATAGCTGTAGATCCTGGGGATGCAGTAAAATGTGACATATGTATAAAACACATGATGGTGATCATGTCTATAAACCACATGTACTGTACAATGGATAGGGGACCTCTAAAGGACTGGCTGGGCCCTCAGGCAGTGGGGCCCACCGTGGATTTCCCCTGTACCACTGTGAGCCAGTCCGACCTTGCATACGTAACATTGGATGCAGATCAGGCAAACATCGACTCCTTGAGTAAGCCTTTTGTCACTCAGAATGGCCGCCGTAACTGAGACGCTGGAGCCATGTTTCCTGTGTGCGCCCCTGAAATGCCTGCATTTTTAGCCGACACTCCCTATCACCTCCCCCAAACGTGCCTTGCCTGTCAATCACACTGCGATTAAAGACTTGCGGTGTGCGACTATGGTAAAGTATGCGCAGTGCGACTCGGATGAATTGGCAAAAAAATCTCTCAATTTGCAAAATCATCAGCGTAGCATACAGCTCTGTATCAGGCCCAATGAGCCTGAGTCAGATGTGCACACAGTCGCAGCCACAGTTATGTCTTTTGCTGGAGCCGTGGCTGCGAAAATATACAAATGCTAGCTTTAGCCTCCCCCGGGGAATCGGTATGAAATACCGGCGGCTGAATAACCGCTGGTTCAAATCCCGATGCTGGAAGGCTGAACGCTGAAGATCCCGGCAGGGGTAGTAAGTCTGCTATCCCTATAACTCCCCTTCCCCCTAACCCTCCCTCTTTGGTGCCTAACCCTACCCCCGTAGTGCTTTTCCCTACCCCCCCCTTACCGCACCCTAAACCTAACCCTCCTGGAGGAATGTCTAACCCTAACCTCCCCCCGGTGGCGCCTAATGCTAACCCCTGCTTACCGCACCCTAAACCCCCCCCTCCCCATAGTCTAACCCTCCCCGGGGGTGCCTAACACTAATCTCCCCCGGGGGTGCCTAACCCCCCATCCCCAGGGAAACTGCGATACTTTCCGGGGTCAGGACGTTCGGGATTCTGGTGTTCCCGATGCCGACGCCGGTTTCCTGATGTCCTTTGAATATCGGCATCAACATTTTGCCCGGCGGCGGCGTTCCGGCTACGGTATTTCGGCAGCCGGCTTCCCGACCACCGGCAATTTAACTACATCCCGGGGTGGTAGGCAGCATCTGAATGAGCAAGCACTAAAACACTCGCTATCAGCATCTCTGCACACTGTAACACCACCAGTGATTCTCAACACGCCCCCATCATAGCACCATCTCGTGGACCATCTACACTTGCACAAGAATAGGGTAGATGGTCTAGCGCAACTTCGTAAGTGGTAGGGACTTTAAAAGATGGTTTGCTGCTGCTCTGGAGGATGCCTGACTTCATCCAGTAGAAGACTGTATATAAGAGTATTTACCAGATGCTGCGCACAACCTCTATACTAAATGGTGTGTAATATATAATGTAAATTAATCTGAGTAGGCAGAATAGTATGGTAAAAATGGGATTTATTGTTAAAATAATAGATTGTAATAGATCGGGAGTGTGCTAGTGTGTCTTTTACACACGTGAACCAAGTGATGGTGTACCCACACTAACAACTTATCCCCCTCTATATTAATGCGTGGTTCAATTTTCAGCGTGAAAAACTGCTGCTACACTTGCATGGATTGCTACTGTCAATCACAACAGATGGGAAGCAATCCAGGGGAAGAAAAAAGTAATGGAGTTTTTTCCAATCCTATTGAATAAATGGGTCACATGTGCCGTGTAGCCACCAGTGTCAATAAACATATAAGTCTGTAGGTATCAAAAAAAGTCTGGGTGTGAGAGATATGCAGCGGCGTCCCGCTGATTTCAATTACAGTACCTTGAATAATGTTCTATGTGAGATGTAGCCGTTGCCCGGGGTGAATCTTCTCGTGATCCCGGGACGACCTGCTTGAGCCTATAGCGGGGATCACTCTGAGCTGTGGCGCACTATGCCGCACGAGCACGGACACTGACCCTGTTTCCAGTGTCAGGGCCGGGGCGCGCTCGAGTGCACCAGCAAGCGGGCGAGGTACCGACGGTCCTGGCTCTGGTCGAGCCGGGGGCCGTGGACGTCACCCTGACCAGAGGATACTTACCCGGATGGGCTCAGCTGACTGTCCGACTGCTCCCAGAGGAAGACCGATCAGGTCGAAACGTGTTGGAGTCGGACACCCCACAAAAACCCTTCACCTCTGTGCCGAACCACCTTTACCCACTCATCACTGCATCAATCAACATCAACTACCGGCAAGAAAGAGAAGACCGCCACGAGCTCGCTACGGAGGAAGAAGACGGACAGTCAGCTGAGCCCATCCGGGTAAGTATCCTCTGGTCAGGGTGACGTCCACAGCCCCCGGCTCGACCAGAGCCAGGACCGTCAGTACTTCGCCCGCTTGCTGGTGCACTCGAGCGCGCCCTGACCCTGGAAACAGGGTCAGTGTCCGTGCTCGTGCGGCATAGTGCGCCGCAGCTCAGAGTGATCCCCGCTATAGGCTCAAGCTGGTCGTCCCGGGATCACGAGAAGATTCACCCCGGGCAACGGCTACATCTCACATAGAACATTATTCAAGGTAGTATAGAGGTTGTGCGCAGCATCTGGTAAATACTCTTATATACACTTGCACAAGCCCTACAGCAGGTGCAGTGTCTTGACACGCCTGCCACACTCACCATGACACGCCTACCACACTCACCATGACACGCCTACCACACTCACCATGACACGCCTACCACACTCACCATGACACGCCGGCGAGACCTATTTTTTTTTCTATTTATTTCAGGTCACCTCCCAATCACCGCCCAGGAATGCCCACCACTTTGCTGCCCCATTTTTGAGCGTACTCTCTGTGTAACGCTGCATGCACCTTAGGGTTTTCTGATCTTTTCGCACATGCGCAGTTTCAAATAATCTCTCACTCAAATACATGAATATTGGCAGTGTGTGCAGTTAGCGTGCACCTGTGAATCAGGTCTAATTGAAGATGTTCTTTGACCATAGGTTATTACATTTGTCTAGATCAGTGTTTTTCAACCACTGTGCCAAGGCACACTAGTGTGCCGCAAGCAGTTGTCAAGTGTGCCACGGCGGTCAGCTCAGCACAGTTGTACTGTAGTGTGTTTTATTCCTGAGGAGACCAATGTAGTGTGTTTTATTCCTGTGGAGGCCAATGTAGTGAGTTTTATTCCTGTGGAGGCCAATGTAGGTTGGTGTGTTTTTGTTGGTGTACACTTGGCACCTTTGCAGCATCTTCCTCATATTCGTGAAGCGCTCGGATTATCAACATTCTGTTTTACCAATGTATGTGTGTTTTATTACTGTGGAGTCCAATGTAGTGAGTTTTATTCCTGTGGAGGCCAATGTATGTGTGTTTTATTCCTGTGGAGGCCAATGTAGTGTGTTTTATTCCTGTGTAGGCTAATGTAGTGTGTTTTATTCCTGTGGAGGCCAATGTAGTGTGTTTTATTCCTGTGGAGGCCAATGTAGTGTGTTTTATTCATGTGGAGGCCAATGTAGTTAGTTTTATTCCTGTGGAGGCCAATGTAGTGAGTTTTATTCCTGTGGAGGCCAATGTAGTGTGTTTTATTCCTATGGAGGCCAATGTATGTGTGTTTTATTTCTGTGGAGGCCAATGTTGTGTGTTTTATTCCTGTGGAGGCCAATGTAGTGTGTTTTATTCCTGTGGAGGCCTGTGTATTGTGTTTTATTCCTGTGGAGACCAATGTAGTGAGTTTTATTCCTGTGGAGGCCAATGTAGTGTGTTTTATTCCTGTGGAGGCCAATGTAGTGTGTTTTATTCCTGTGGAGGCCAATGTAGTGTGTTTTATTCCTGTGGAGGCCAATGTGTGTGTACTTTTTTTATGTGGGAGCCAATGTTTATGTTTTTTCATTGGTCACGCACACCGCGTCGCCGGATAGTGTGCCTTGGTAGTTTTAAAACCTTGTGTAGTGTGCCTCGAGTTGAAAAGGCTGAAAATCACTGGTCTAGATTCTTTTAATCACATAATTAAATATTAAGGTTATATATGTGAGCAAGATCACCTATCATTCATGTTAAATGTGCATTTAACAGTGACCAATAAGAAAAGGGGAAAAGTACTTACAGTATGGCTATACAATTGTATGTTGGAGTCTCCTCACTGTCCAGGTATGTCCTGTATTCATTACATCATAGGTGAACTCTCTGCGATTTTGAATATTCTGTAACATGTTTCATCTCACCAAACACAGCTTCAATACAACAGCATTTTTACAGATCACGTTATTTTCTTTATACACTGTGCACTATATCTGTCCATTTTCATCATGCTTTATTTCACTTGTGGAGGAGACACGATGCATAATATCAGGTAGAATATTTCTTTATATAAAGGTACAACTTCTGCGTTGCATTAACATAGTCACATGGTGAACATCATATATACATTTCCCAGATTTTATAATATCACAGTGTACAATCTATGGCACAACAGGGATAGCAGGTGGCTGCAGTTAGTTCCATTATCCAGTAGGTGTAAAGCCATGGGCAAAAGTTTTGAGACTGATACAAGAATTGCTTTTCACAAAGTCTGCTGCTTCAGTGTTTTTAGTAGGCATGTGCAGACTCGTATAGGTTAGAATTTTCCCACCAAGTTTGGATTTTTCCCGCCAAAAATCGTGTCTCAGAAAGAGGCAAAACATCATCTTTCATGGACAAACATCATCTTCCATGGACTTTTGTCCAGGAAAGATGATGTTTGTCCATGAAAGATGATGTTTTGCCTCTTTGTGAGACCTGATGTTTGGCGGGAAAAATCCAAACTTTGCGGGAAAATTCGAACCTATACGAGCCTGCACATTCCTAGTTTTTAGACCTTTTTGTCAGATGTTACTATGGTAAACTAAAGTAAAATTACAAGCATTTCATAAGTGTCAAAAGCTTTTATTGACAATTACATTAAGTTTATGCAGAGTCAATATTTGCAGTGTTGACCTTTTTTTTTTTTGAAGACCTCTGCAATTCACCCTGGCATGCTGTCAATCAACTTCTGGGCCACATACTGACTGATGGCCGCCCATTCTTGCCTAATCAATGCTTGGAGTTTGTCAGAATTTGTGGGTTTTTGTTTGTCCACCACCTCTTGATGATTGACCACAAGTTCTCAATGGGATTAAGGTCTGGGCAGTTTCCTGGCCATGGACCCAAAATTTCGATGTTTTGTTCCCCAAGCCACTTAGTCAAGGTGCTCCATCATGTTGGAAAAGGCATTGTTCGTCACCAAACTGTTCTTGGATGGTTGGGAGAAGTTGCTCTTGGAGGATGTTTTGGTACAATTCTTTATTCATGGCTGTTTTCTTGTGAGTGAGCCCACTCCCTTGGCTGAAAAGCAACCCCACACATGAATGATGCTTTACTGTTGGCATGACACAGGACTGATGGTAGCACTCACCTTTCCTTCTCCAGACAAGCATTTTTCCAGATGCCCCAAACAATCTAAAAGGGGATTCATCAGAGAAAATAACTGTACCCCAGTCCTCAGCAGTCCAATCCCTGTACCTTTTGCAGAATATCAGTCTGTCCCTGATGTTTTTCCTGGATAGAAGTGGCTTATTTGCTGCCCTTCTTGACACCAGGCCATCCTCCAAAAGTCTTCACCTCACTGTGCATGAAGATGCACTCACACCTGCCTGCTGCCATTCCTGAGCAAGCTCTGCACTGGAGGTTCCCCGATCCCGCAGCTGAATCAACTTTAGGAGATGGTCCTGGCGCTTGCTGGACGTTCTTGGGCTCCCTGAAGCCTTCTTCTTGAAGTTCTTGATGATCCGATGAATGGTTGATTTAGGTGCAATCTTACTAGCAGCCGGTGAAGCTCTTTCTGTGCAAAACAATGATGACTGCATGTGTTTCCTTGAAGGTAACCATGGTTAACAGAGGAAGAACAATGATTTCAAGCTCCACCCTCCTTTTAAAGCTTCCAGTCTGTTATTCTAACTCAATCAGCATGACAGAGTGATCTCAAGCCTTGTCCTCGGCAACACTCTCACCTGTGTTAACGAGAGAATCAATGACATGATGTCAGCTTGTCCTTTTGTGGCAGGGCTGAAAAGCAGTGGAAATGTTGTTTTTGGGAGTAAGGGCCTGATTCATACCCGCTCGAAAGCGCACAGCGCTCGCAAGCGGGTCGATGTTTTCCCCTTGCGCATGCGCCACCTCCGGCGTGCGCATGTGCGAGCCCCAGTGAGCGACTGAAGTTCAGTCGCTCCGGGGCTCGCTGCAAGACGGGGCGGCTGTCGATGGTGAGTGACAGCTCGCCCCGTTTTGTATGCGGGGAGGGGGGGTGGTTAGGCAAACGCAGGTATTCCCTTAGGAACACCTGGCGTTTGTGGGCGGCCCTACTGACATCACTCGTGATGTCAGTAGTGGACTTTCTGCTCTATTAGAGCAGGGAGTCCACTCGGGCTTGCGAGAGCTGAGACCCTACCACAGGGTCTCCTCGCAAGCCCAATGGTCACGATAATCGCGACCATCTCCAGCCCGCTTGTACAAGCTGTGGGTGGGCACCCATAGCTTAGCGAGCGGGCAGGAGAAAAATAAAAAAAAAAAATCCCCGTCCTGATTCAGAGCGAGCGCCCACAAACAGCGAGTGGTTCTGAATCAGGCCCTAAGTTCATTGTCATGGCAAAGAGGGACTTTGCAATTCTTCTGATCACTCTTCATGACATTTTGGAGTATTTGCAAATTGCCATCATAAAACTGAAGCAGCAGACTTTGGGAAAACCAATACTTGTGTCAATCTCAAAACCTTTGGCCATGGCTGTAGGTATTTGTTCAGAATGATGACAATTAGAATGCTGTTGTCTACATTCTGAATGCCTATATTTTGTACCACACCCCCAGTGTAGACTGTTAGTAACTGAATCAGAGACATCTAGATAATCCTGGGGCACTGTGCCAACACCTGGTAGTATAATAGCTTACTATAAAATAATACAAAGTTACACCTCTGATAGATGCATACCTGCCTACTCTCCCAGAACAGCCGAGAGGCTCCTGAATACCATGTTGCGCTCCCGGCCGCCCGGAAAAGAAGCCAACTCTCCTGGTGCCGACTGCTACATCGGCTGTGGCTGCCGACTTCCCAAGTGAAGTGGGCAGTACAGGTGGCTGATGACATGATTTGTGATGAATCACATCATCTTGACCCCGGCCAACGCTTTACAGCACCAGTAACTCAGGCCTGTGTGTAGTCTCTATCACGGGGCCCCCTCCTCTCAGTCCAGTGGCCAGCAGCGCACTGACTTCAGTGCCGCACTGATAGACTCTGGGAACTAGAGTGTGCCCAGAGTCTATAGCGCATGCGCAGGTCACCGGGAAAATGGCTGCGGCAGCCACCAGGCGTTTTTACATCGCTGACACCGATGTGGGACTCCGGAGAGGTAAGTATAATATGGGTGCAAGGTGTGCGGTGCGGGCCCCCCTAGACCCAGGGGCCCGTGTGCATCACACACCCTGCACCCATTAAAAATATGCCCCAGTTGCTCATATCAACTTAATTGTAATTCACAGGTGCTTGTAAGGGGAGGGGTTTACTCTGAAACGCAAGGTAAAAACATAATAAAAAGGTTTCCCTCCAGCACACCGCCAAATAACAGCAGAAAAACTTCAACACTACTAGGGGGGCAACCCTAAGGTCAGCGGGTATGGATAGAGATGGTAAAGATGATATATCACATTGTATGCAAGTAAGAGCTGGTTCAGCAAGACACAGTCTCACTGCTCAAATGCTGTATCTATTTCATTTACAAACACCTGAAAGAATCCCATTTGCAGCCCTGTTCTGGATTTAGGAAATGTACTGCTCTTGACACTTTAAAGTATCCATCCTACAATGTCAATAGATAATTAATTTAACTGCTACATAAATCCTGTTAAATGATATGTAGTGTATACACAGATCAAAATAAATTGACACAGCTTGTGCCACTGTGCCAGTATATATATGGTCTATACTGTTGTTATGTGTAATTAGTCTTCTCCCTGCATAAACACTATTGGCAATGCCTGTCTGTGCTCCGTGTAATGGCAGAAGGTGTACAGGGAGTATATTACAATGATCTCCTGCCAGTGCTCAGCTTACTCTGCATCTGACTCTATGGGCCGTATTCAATCAGGTGCGAAAAGTCAGTTTCTGCGGAAAAGTTTTGCCGATTACGTCATTTCGCCAGCCGAAAACGTATCCCCGTATTCAATTCCAAAGGCTTTTCGCCAGTGCGTTGGAATAGGCGAAAAGATTTGCCTATGAAAGCTGTTGAAAAAAGTGCAGAGTTGGGGTTTTGGGGGGCAAACTTGCGGGAACCACCCAGCACCCTTGGGACGGCGCCCCAAAGGTAAACTAAAAAAAACTTTAAAAAAATACTTAAGAACACCCATAAAAATGACTTTGAAAAAGGGGGCGAAAAAGTACAAAGTTGGGGGACAAACTAAAAAACTAGTGAAATAGACTCCAGGGAGGTCCCCAAGTATTCCCCAGCTGTTTTTAAGTTTGCAGGTGCTGGCGGCAGGTGGAGTTTTAAGGTTTTTTAAAACTTCACTTTAGCAACTTCAAAATACGCTAGCACCCATTTTCATGTACCCCAAATTTGCTGGGACTACTTATTTTCTGCAATAAAACCCTGCAAAATGCTATTCTTCACCACTTCTGCAAAGACACTAATTTGCAGCTATTGAGATGATTTAAATACCCCAAATACCTTCAGCAGGGCTATTCGGGGGTATGTATAGTGATCCCCAATGTCAGTGCATCTTTTGGGGGTTGTCAGGCTGATTTCCCCAAATCTGACAGGACTTTTCGCTGGTTTAGAATTCGCCGGGTTCCGTCTTTGCTGATTTCTAATTGAATACGGGGATAAGCGCGGACGAGCGCAATACTTTTCGCATGGAAAACCAGCGATGTCGACGAATAGTCCGGCATGCGAAAAGTACGGGATCAGTACACTAACAAGGGGGCTGATTCGGAGGTGTCTTTATGTGAATGCCAGTTTTCATTTTGTTGTTTGATTATAGAATATTTGGCAATACTTGGAAACTAGGTATTGGAATTAATTAGATTGGTAAAACAAAATGACCTGAGAATAATAACCAAAAAAATGTTTGGAACTCTACTGAGGTTTTGGCCAAGCCTCTTGGTAATGCATTGTTTCTAGAATGATGGAAACAAAGAGGTGCTATCCCTAAGTAATATTATATGTTATGTATTTCAAAGTATTTTTTATTAAAATGAAACTGAATAGTGAATGTGTTTTAGACTATAAAAACTAATTTTAAGCTTTTCTGTGGCCTGATGTCGTGTATCTGTGGCCTGACTTCTGACGTGTGTATCTGTGTCCTGACATGTGTATCTGTGTCCTGACGTGTGTATCTGTGTCCTGACGTGTGTATCTGTGGCCTGACGTGTGTATCTGTGGCCTGACATGTGTATGTGTGTCCTGACATGTGTATCTGTGTCCTGACGTGTGTATCTGTGTCCTGACATGTGTATCTGTGGCCTGACGTGTGTATCTGTGGCCTGACATGTGTATGTGTGTCCTGACATGTGTATCTGTGCCCTGACGTGTGTATCTGTGTCCTGACGGTTGTATGGGTATCCTGACATGTGTATCCTGACGTTTGTATCTGTGTCCTTACGTGTGTATCTATGTCCTGATGTGTGTATGTGTCCTGACGTGTATATCTGTGTCCTGATGTCTGTATCTGTGTCCTGACGTGTGTATCTATGTCCTGACGTGTGTATCTGTGTCCTGACATGTGTATGTGTGGCCTGATGTTTTTATCTGTGTCCTTACATGTGTATCTATGTCCTGATGTGTGTATTTGTGTCCTGACATGTGTATCTGTGTCCTGACATGTGTATGTGTGTTCATACATATCTATGTGTGTCTGGATGTGTGTATTTGTGTCCTGATGGGCCTCCTGGTCTGTGTATAATTGTATCCTGACTTATATGTGTATCCTGACATTTGTATAAGTGCGTCTTGACATGTGTATGTGTCCCGACATGTGCCTCAATGTGTGTATGTGTCCTGGCATGTGTATCTGTGTCCCAATGTGTGTCCCAATGTGTGTATGTATGTCCTGCCGTGTGCATCTGTGTTCTGACTTGTGTATGTGTCCTGTCCTGATGTGTGTATGTGTGTCCTGTCCTGATGTGTGTATGTGTGTCCTGTCCTGATGTGTGTATGTGTATCTGTGTTCTGACTTGTGTATGTGTGTCCTGCCGTGTGTATCTGTGTTCTGACTTGTGTATGTGTGTCCTGTCCTGATGTGTGTATGTGTATCTGTGTTCTGACTTGTGTATGTGTGTCCTGTCCTGATGTGTGTATTTGTGTCCTGTCCTGATGTGTGTATGTGTGTCCTGTCCTGATGTGTGTATGTGTGTCCTGTCCTGATGTGTGTATGTGTGTCCTGTCCTGATGTGTGTCCTGTCCTGATGTGTGTATGTGTGTCCTGTCCTGATGTGTGCATGTGTGTCCTGTCCTGATGTGTGTATGTGTGTCCTGTCCTGATGTGTGTATGTGTGTCCTGTCCTGATGTGTGCATGTGTGTCCTGTCCTGATGTGTGTATGTGTGTCCTGTCCTGATTTGTGTATGTGTGTCCTGTCCTGATGAGTGTCCTGTCCTGATGTGTGTATGTGTGTCCTGTCCTGATGTGTGCATGTGTGTCCTGTCCTGATGTGTGTATGTGTGTCCTGTCCTGATGTGTGTATGTGTGTCCTGTCCTGATGTGTGCATGTGTGTCCTGATGTGTGCATGTGTGTCCTCTCCTGATGTGTGTATGTGTGTCCTGTCCTGATGTGTGCATGTGTGTCCTGTCCTGATGTGTGCATGTGTGTCCTGTCCTGATGTGTGTATGTGTGTCCTGTCCTGATGTGTGTATGTGTGTCCTGTCCTGATGTGTGCATGTGTGTCCTGTCCTGATGTGTGCATGTGTGTCCTGTCCTGATGTGTGTATGTGTGTCCTGTCCTGATGTGTGTATGTGTGTCCTGTCCAGATGTGTGTATGTGTGTCCTGTCCTGATGTGTGCATGTGTGTCCTGTCCTGATGTGTGTATGTGTGTCCTGTCCTGATGTGTGCATGTGTGTCCTGCCGTGTGCATCTGTGTTCTGACTTGTGTATGTGTCCTGTCCTGATGTGTGTATGTGTGTCCTGCCGTGTGTATCTGTGTTCTGACTTGTGTATGTGTGTCCTGTCCTGATGTGTGCATGTGTGTCCTGTCCTGATGTGTGTATGTGTGTCCTGTCCAGATGTGTGTATGTGTGTCCTGTCCTGATGTGTGCATGTGTGTCCTGTCCTGATGTGTGTATGTGTGTCCTGTCCTGATGTGTGCATGTGTGTCCTGCCGTGTGCATCTGTGTTCTGACTTGTGTATGTGTCCTGTCCTGATGTGTGTATGTGTGTCCTGCCGTGTGTATCTGTGTTCTGACTTGTGTATGTGTGTCCTGTCCTGATGTGTGCATGTGTGTCCTGTCCTGATGTGTGCATGTGTGTCCTGTCCTGATGTGTGTATGTGTGTCCTGTCCTGATGTGTGCATGTGTGTCCTGTCCTGATGTGTGCATGTGTGTCCTGTCCTGATGTGTGTATGTGTGTCCTGTCCTGATGTGTGTATGTGTGTCCTGTCCTGATGTGTGTATGTGTGTCCTGTCCTGATGTGTATATGTGTGTCCTGTCCTGATCTGTGTATGTGTGTCCTGTCCTGATGTGTGTATGTGTGTCCTGTCCTGATGTGTGCATGTATGTCCTGTCCTGATGTGTGTATGTGTGTCCTGTCCTGATGTGTGTATGTGTGTCCTGTCCTGATGTGTGCATGTGTGTCCTGTCCTGATGTGTGTATGTGTGTCCTGTCCTGATGTGTGTATGTGTGTCCTGTCCTGATGTGTGCATGTGTGTCCTGTCCTGATGTGTGCATGTGTGTCCTGTCCTGATGTGTGTATGTGTGTCCTGTCCTGATGTGTGTATGTGTGTCCTGTCCTGATGTGTATATGTGTGTCCTGTCCTGATGTGTGTATGTGTGTCCTGTCCTGATGTGTGTATGTGTGTCCTGTCCTGATGTGTGCATGTATGTCCTGTCCTGATGTGTGCATGTGTGTCCGGACATGTGTGTCTGTGTCCTGATGTGCCTCCTGGTATGTGCATAATCGTATCCTGACTTGTATGTGTGTCTTGACATCTGCATATGTGCGTCTTGACGTGTGAATGTGTCCTGACGTGTATAAGTGTGCCTTAATGTGTGTATGTGTCTTGACATGTGTATGAGTGTACCCTGACATATGTATTTGTCCTGCGTGTATAACTGTACAGTTTTTAGATCTTTATACTTGGAAGCACATGCAGTCAGCTCAGCATAATCCCCTATATATATATATATGATCAGTCTATAGAATGTCTATTACATTTAGGTGTGCACCTTATTACATAAGCATCACTATTTCTAACCAATAATAACACTTGTTGGCATAAACTTTATTTTTATTATAAGTAGCGCTATATATTACTGATATGATCACTATCTTCCCAACTTACGATTCCCCCAAACCATACACAAGCGAAAGAATATTTCTATGAGAATCAAATTGGTGACTTTTTTTGCCCTTAGGATTAGAAAGATCACATTAGTAAGAAAACAGGGATTGTAATCAACTTCTGCAAAATATCTGTAATAGTCTTAAAGCTACATTGCCTAGAGTAGGTCTCTATAAGGCAGCAGGTGAGACATAAGCATGGATGACCCCAGCTGTGTGCTGTCTTTCATTATTAGAACTCCCGCTACCAGACCTACCAGCGGATGTGGAATTACATGCACTCCAAACAACCCAGCGTGTTTGTCAAGAGCACAGAGGAAGGAATAGCCAGAGTGCTGAACTCAAACTACGCCTTTCTGCTGGAGTCCACCATGAACGAGTACTACCGGCAACGCAACTGCAATCTCACGCAGGTTGGAGGTCTGCTGGACACAAAGGGCTATGGCATCGGCATGCCTATAGGTAAGTGCTACATGTCTAACTTATGCTGTTTTGATTTGACACAATATATGTGGGGCACAGACTTAATGATCTCCAAGGCAACAACGTACTGTATGGTTTTATGGTGAACAATACGATTGTCTGAAATAATAAATATTTCAATTAGGTTTTACTCAAGCTATACGGTTTAGATTGTTTAATAGCTGGGAAAGATGTCATCAGAAGAGTATAGGCAGAAGATCAATCTATTTCTACAAAGCTTCTGGATGAAAGGCAGACAGTAAACAGTTTAACAAGCAATTAATAGCTCCATAGGTACAAAAGGTCGACATGGGTTTCGGATAACAGGTACAAAAGGTTGACATGGGAATGTCGACAAATGTTTTTTTTGTTGGTTTGGGTTAGGCACTAGGAGGGACCGTTAGGGTTAGGCACCAGGAGGGACCGTTAGGGTTAGGTACCAGGAGGGACCGTTAGGGGTAGACACCAGGAGGGACCGTTAGGGTTAGGCACCAGGAGGGACCGTCAGGGTTAGGCACCAGGAGGGACCGTCAGGGTTAGGCACCAGGAGGGACCGTTAGGGTTCGGCACCAGGAGGGACCGTTAGGGTTAGGCACCAGGAGGGACCGTTAGGGTTAGGCACCAGGAGGGACCGTTAGGGTTAGGCACTTGGAGGGACCATTAGGGTTAGGCATCAGGAGGGACCGTTAGGGTTAGGCATCGGGAAGGACCGTTAGGGTTAGGCACCAGGAAGGACCGTTAGGGTTAGGCACCAGAAAGGACCGTTAGGGTTAGGCACCAGGAGGGACCATTAGGGTTCGGCACCAGGAGGGACCGTTAGGGTTAGGCACTTGGAGGGACTGTTAGGGTTAGGCACCAGGAAGGACCGTTAGGGTTAGGCACCAGGAAGGACCGTTAGGGTTAGGCACTTACCAGAGGGTTGGTTAGTGTGAGGTCCACTCAGTTTTACTGGGTTCTTTAAACTAATATTGTTGATTTGATGTAGGACATAAGTGCGGCACCATAGCACAGGCAGCAGAATTAGAATCTCCTTAGGGATCTTGGAATGTGTCATTGATGAGCGTGCTATTTACCATCCAAGGAACTGGATAGAATGGAATTAGAGAAGCCCTTTTAAAAAGCTTAGGTCAGAGCATTTCAGCACTGGTCTTCTTGTCCTGTTTCTTACAGGATACTCATGCAATTGGAATCTCTTACTCCAGTGAGTAGAGAGGAGTAGGTATATGTTAAAGGAAAATTATATATGTCCACCTCCTGGGCAGGAGCAGCAGGGGAAAAGTTTTTTTGGGTCACATCGGACAATGGATGTGCACACATTCTGTATGTGCACGCATGACCTCCCGTAAACCCAGCACTTTAATGCATCAGCTTGATTAAGAAAACCTTGAGACCTCCGTTTCTTCACCCAGCAAAAAGGGCCATGCTGTACTCCCCCATTCCCGCCCCAACACACACCCCCAAACTCATTGTCTGAAATCATGTACAAGGTGAGAGGGCTCTGACTCATAGGTCAGGTGACACTCCTCTGGAATAAGCTTAAGTGCAGAAATATACAGTGTCTTGCAAAAGTATTCACCCCCCTTTGCATTTTTCATGTTTTGTTGCCTCACAACCTGGAAATAAAATTGATTGTTTGAAGGTTTGCATCATTTAATTCACAGAACATGCCAACAACTGTGACATTGTGTTTTTTTTCATATTGTGAATCAAACAACATGTAGGACAACATAACAGAAAACTTCAGCGTGCATAACTATTCACCCCCCTAAAGTCAGTACTTTGTCCAGCCACCTTTTGCGGCAATTACAGTTGCAAGTCGCTTTGGATAAGTCTCTATGAGCTTGGAACATCTAGCCCCTGGGATTTTTGCCCATTCCTCAAGGCAAAACTGCTCCAGCTCCTTCATGTTGAATGGTTTCTGCTTGTGAACGGCAATCTTCAAGTCTGACCACAGATTCTCAAATGGATTGAAATCTGGGCTTTGACTAGGCCATTCCAACACATTTAAATGTTTCCCCTTAAACCACTCGAGTGTTGCTTTAGCAGTATGCTTCGGGTCATTGTCCTGCTGGAAGGTGAACCTCCGTCCCAGTCTCAAATCACAGGCAAACTGAAACAGGTTTTGCGCAAGAATATCCCTGTATTTAGCACCATCCATCTTTCCCGAGACTCGAATCAGTTTCCCAGTCCCTGCTGCTGAAAAACATCCCCACAGCATGATGCTGCCACCACCATGTTTCCCTGTGTGGATGGTTCTTGGGGTGATGGGATGTGATGGGTTTGCGCCAGACATAGCGTTTTCCTTGGTGGACGAAAAGTAAAATTCAGAGCACCTTCCTCCATACATTTGGGGAGTAGCCCACATGCCTTTTGGCAAACTCAAATCGTATCTTCTTATTTTTATCACTAAGTAATGGCTTTTTTCTGGCCACTCTTCCATAAAGCCCAGCTCTATGGAGTGTACGGCTTATTGTGGTCACATGCACAGATACACCAGTCTCTGCTGTGGAACTCTGCAGCTCCTTCAGGGTTACCTGTGGTCTCTGTGCTGCCTCTCTGATTAATGCCCTCCTTGCCCGGTCTGTGAGTATTGGTGGGCGGCCTTCTCTTGGCAGGTTTGTTGTGGTACCATGTTCTTTCCATTTGATGATGGATTTGATGGTGCTCCGGGGGATCATCAAAGATTGGGATATTTCTTTATAACCCAACCCAGAATTGTACTTCTCAACAACTTTGTCCCTGACTTGTTTGGAGAGCTCCTTGGTCTTCATGGTGTGATGCCTCCTTGCTTAGTGATGTTGCAGCCTCTTGGGCCTTTCAGAAAAGGTGTGATTATATACTGACAGATCATGTGACACTTAGATTTCACACAGGTGGACTTCATTTCACTAATTATGTGACTTCTGAAGGTATTTGGTTGCACCAAAACTTTTGAGGGGCTTCATAGCAAAGGTGGGGATTACATATGTACATGCCAATTTTCAGAATTTTATTTATAAAGATTCTTTTTTATATATATTTTTCT
This sequence comes from Taudactylus pleione, assembly GCA_031769625.1. Lineage (NCBI taxonomy): Eukaryota > Metazoa > Chordata > Amphibia > Anura > Myobatrachidae > Taudactylus > Taudactylus pleione. The sequence continues at coordinate 1,891,927 of JAUIMM010000847.1, read as the reverse complement.
CATTTCACTTCACAAAATCAGACTATTATGTGCAGATCCATCACATAAACTTCAGCTAAAAATAAATAAATTACAGGTTGTAATGTAACAAAAAAGGTAAAAAGCCAAAGGTGGGTGAATACTTTTGCAAAGCACTGTAAATGTGTTTCAGCAGAGAATGGGTCTTTCAGTAGCTGAAATACTAGTTTCCCACTTGCAAAAAATGTGCTTGCGTTATTATAGGACACACTCAGCCTTTGTTAAACAGGTAAAAAACATGCTGTTTAAAAACAAATATCTGGGATTACAGCTTTAATTAGCACCTTCCAGTCGTCTCTGAACACTTAATTGTGGATTCTAACAAGCATGAATTCAATCAAGAAGCATTCTATTTATGTAAGTGGATGCGCAGAACAGTGGCTCTGCTTGTTTAGATTCCATGTCTACCAGGATTGCAGGTACTTAGGTCTGCTGTAGTGTTTGCTGTATGAGGACTGCATACGCTTACGATAAGCTGCGTGTCTGTGCTATAATTAAATGTTAATATTTATTAAGATAATTATTAACAGACCTAACTCAAAAAAATGAGAGACAATAATGCAATACTAATTACTATGGTTTATCGACTATAATAGGCTTGAGCTGAAAGTGTGCTAAATACTGTAACATAAATCCTACTTTATGATCTGTAAAAAAAATGCAGAGTGCAGAATATACTTATGTGCAAATATGTGTAATTGATCACTTTGTGCTTACATTGGTGCATGCAACAGTCTGCTTTCCTGATGTGTAGCCTGCCATCAGGGGCAGCGCTAGCTCGGAGTATGCCCTCCTCAGAAAGCCATCCCCATTGTGAGCCCTCAGCACCTCTGCTTCTTACCCTATCAGGAGGGAGCACTATCTTCTGCTCCTCACAGTGGGATAGTGTCTGACGTATGGGTGTGACAATCATAGCCCAGCACCACACGGCCATCACATCTCAGGCACGGAGGAGCCGCAGCTGCCAGCTTGCATACAGGGGCGTATCTATAATGGGTGCAGGGTGTGCGGGGAACACGGGCCCCGCACTGCACACCTTGCACCCATAATATTACTTAACCTCTCCGGGGTCCCACGTCGGCGTGGGGGTCCGACGCTGTAAAACAACTGGAAAATGGCCGCGGCGGCCATTTTCCCGTCGTTTGCTCATGTGCAGTACAGGGAAAATGGCCGCCACAGCCATTTTCCAGGTGATCTGTGCATACACTATAGACTCTGGGCATACTCTATTGCCCAGAGTCTAACTCCGGCGCTGGCCTCGCACAGCTCAGTGCGCTGCCAGCCGCCGGGCGGAGAGAAGGGGTTCCATGTCGGAGACTGCACACGGGCCCCCTCCTCTCTAGGGGGTCAATAGATTTAGGTCGACAGAGTTGAAAGGTCAGCATGATAAAAAAAAAGTAAACACAGAAATGGTCCACGCTATTTTTTATTTGTTATTTTAACCATAACCCCCCCTGGTGCCTAACCCTAACAACCCCTTCCACAGCCTAACCCGCTGTCAAGTGCCTAACCATAATCCTCCGCCAAATGCCTAACCCTCATCTTAACCCTAAAAATTATGAAAAATCATAAAAAACCATGTGTCGACAAGGGATTAGTAGTAGGCAACAATCCAGCTGATTTGCAGAGGGCAGCATTAGTTTCAGCTTGTAAATGGCCACAGTTGGCCGAAACGTGTTGCTGCCCTTTGAGCTATGGCTCACCGCGCTCTGCGTAATCGCAGTGCGATCGCAGTGTAGCCTTCGCGCCCGCACACTGTGATGCATGATCATGCACAGTACGTTGCGTACGCTGTTGCAGTTGCGATCCATAATGAAGCAGGCCCTGTGATCACTGCACCTAGAAACTGCCACTGGGCTTAGCGCTGCTATATGCCGACTCCCCTACCCGCTGGGTCTCTCTACAAGTGGCCCGCCTAAGTAGAAGAGTGCAGAGTCTGCAGACAGATCTATGACCAGGTCGGCAGATCCGGAGGTCCATTAGAGGAATCGGTGTCCCGGCAGGTAGAACATATACTGTATACATACACAGCTAATGAGGTATTGATCGACGGGCTCCTAGAAGCTGCTTGATGCTCACTTGCAATCTGCTGATTGGAAGCAGCCGGCTGTCAGCACTAGGAGGCACCGTGGGAGAAGTACTGTTTCTCAGTGCAAGTTGACCTAAAAGCTGCCCATTAATCACAGCCACTCATCTAAATATTATACCTGTGAGAGACGTGGGCTACACGGCTTCAGGTTATATGAACTGTGCTACTAAGTAACTTTCACAGTGTGTGTCATTGCACTACAAATGGATACATTGATACTCACCGCTGCTACAATGTTACAAAATGTTACAGTCACAAAAAAGGGTGCAGCCGGGGAGAGTAGGGCAGCCTACCGGTTGCCACCCACTTCCTGAGAGAAGTGAGCGGTCCAGTGGCTTGGAGGGCGCAATTCATGTTGATTTGCCTCATCGTGGACCATCCCCTGCTTATCAGTGCCGTGAATCGTGGCTTTGTGCAGCCAAGGCAGGGCCACAGCGATGCAATGAAGGTACCACATCCAGGGAGGGGGGAGCCATATTATAAGCAAGTATGGCATGATCTCACTATAAAAGAAAAAACGTGGTGCAACTACCTTTTTACACGTCCATAGTCCATACATGACTGCTGTAACATTTGTCACCTATAAGTGGTGGAGTCTAATCTAACCAAATATCTTTGCCGCAGGCTCCGTTTTCCGAGATGAATTTGATTTGGCAATCCTGCAGCTGCAAGAGAACAACTGTCTGGAGGACCTAAAGCGAAAATGGTGGGATGGAGGTAAATGTCCAAAAGAAGAAGACCACAGAGCAAAAGGTAAATATTTGCTTCTCAAATTCAATTGTACTATGTGTATCATATATATATGAGAAAATGTAAACTGGCTTGGTAAAACCAGATAGGCACTTAGTCAGTGACTGACAGTGAGACGTTTTATTTAAATGTCTGCTGGCCTGGTCCTTTCACACCTGATATGATCTGTTTGTGATGCCCTATAACCTATTCAGGTGCATGGACCTCTCCAAGACACCCCACAATTCATAGAGACCTAGGGGAAAATGTAATGTGCAACCACTTGTCAAAAACACTGGTTTCCAGCGATGTTTGCCTCAATATATAGAGCACTGGGTGGTTTTGCCTTTTAGAAAGATTGGCACTTTTAATGCCGTGACAAAAATTGATAGAAATCTGCCATTTGGCTAATCACTGTTTATTATATTTCCCCTGGGTGTCTGTGCAGAGTGTCCGCTCACATGAGGTACAGTACTGCAGCCAATCCTACTTTTTATACAGCCATAGATAATCTATATTGTGGGAATAATTGTTTGTCATTGTATAGCATGAGGGCATATACTCATTGTCTGTGCATGAGGGTATATACACATTGGACCTTATTCAGACCCGCTCGCAAGCGTTGAGCGCTCGCAAGCGGGTCAATGTTTAGGTCCTGTGCACGTGCAGCGGCCGCACTGCGCGTGTGCAAGCCCCGGAGCGAGAGAGAAATTCTCTCGCTTCGGGGCTCGCTACCAACGGGGCGGCTGTCAATGTTGATCGACAGCTCGCCCCGTTTAGTAGGCGGGGAGGTTTCACAAACGGAAGTGTTCCTTATGGAACCATGCCATTTTGTGGGTGGCCGCGCTGACATCAGCAGTGATATCAGTAGGGACCTTCTGAGGAAGCTCCCTGAGGCTTGCGGTTGCAGAGACCCAACCTTAAGGTCTCGTCACAAGCCCCGATGGTTGAGATGGTCTTGACCATATCGACCATCAACCTGGTCGGTCGCTATAGCTTAGCTAGCGACCAGGAGGTCGCACTTCAAAACACAAGCGGCCGCCCACATTCAGAGCGACCGCTCAAATTTTGCAAGCGCCTCTGAATGAGGGCCATTGTCTGTGCATGAGGGCATATACTCATTGTCTGTGCATGAGGGCATATACTCATCTGTGCATGAGGGCATATACCCATTGTCTGTGGCACTGTTATTAGGTCTCTTCAGTTTCTGCCAGCACCACACAAATAAAATCCTCCGTATCATGGGGAGTACCCTGAAGGCTGCCAACCTGCTTATTAGCTAAAATATTGTGGTATTATATATAAAACTCCCCAGAGGTCCCTCAATAGTCTGTGTGTGTCTCTTCAGCAGTAAATCTGGAGTACTTTGCTCCAAAGCTGCGGGCTAAGAAAAAAAGTGTATTCTCACTTGTATGCTGTATTGTGCGCATTTTGCAATGTGTCCAGCACCTACATGTGCACCTGCTTTGCCGCCAGTCATCATCCTCAGTGCGTACTTCCACCAGCCTATACTAGGTGCAAAATATGCCCCACCAAACAGACGTATTTCCCGTACTTCCAGCTCTGCGTACCCTGCAGTTGTGTTGACATTCGCCCTCGCTGAACTTTGCCTACGTGAGCTCATCCCAATGCACACAAAATACTCCTCATTAGGCATAAGAGTAGATGTGATCAGAATATATTTGACTCTGCATCAGCCGTACTTGCGTACATCCTTTTCCTGAGCATGCATATTGTGAATGTACACAAGTTATGCTTCGCAAACAGGTCTGCATTGGCCCCACCAGTCCATCAGCCCCCACTGCATCAGACCCCACTAGTCCAATAGCCCCCACTCCATTAGCCCCCACTGCATCAGACCCCACCATCCATCAGCCCCAACCAGTCCATTAGACCCCACTGCATCAGCCCCCTCCAGTCCATTAGCCCCCACTACATCAGACCCCACCAGTATTTTAGCCCCCATTGCATCAGACCCCACCAGTCCATTAACCCCCACTGTATCAGACCCCACCAGTCCATCAGCCCCCACTGCATCAGACCCCACCAATATTTTAGCCCCCACTGCATCAGACCCCACCAGTCCATTAGCCCTCACTGCATCAGACCCCACCAGTCCTTCAGCCCCCACCAGTCCATTAGCCCCCACTGCATCAGACCCCACCAGTCCATTAGCCTCCCCACTAACTCATCAGCCCCTACTGTATCACTCCCACCAGTCCATCAGCCCCGACTGTATCACCCCCACCAGTCCATCAGCCCCGACTGTATCACCCCCACCAGTCCATCAGCCCCCACTGTATCACCCCCACCAGTCCATCAGTACCCACTGCATCAGACCCCACCAGTGCATTAGCCCCCACTGCATTAGACCCCACCAGTATTTTAGCCCCCACTGCATCAGACCCCACCAGTCCATTAGCCCCCACTGCATCAGACCCCACCAGTCCATTAGCCTCCCCACTAACACATCAGCCCCTACTGTATCACCCCCACCAGTCCATCAGCCCCCACTGTATCACCCCCACCAGTCCATCAGCCCCCACTGTATCACCCCCACCAGTCCATCAGGCCCCACTGTATCACCCCACCAGTCCATCAGCCCCGACTGTATCACCCCCACCAGTCCATCAGCCCCTACTGTATCACCCCCACCAGTCCATCAGTACCCACTGGATCACCCACACCAGTTCATCAGTACCCACTGGATCACCCACACCAGTCCATCAGTCCCCACTGGATCACCCACACCAGTCCATCAGTACCCACTGGATCACCCACACCAGTCCATCAGCCCCCACTGACCCCACCAGTACAACACACATGCACAAACACACAAGTTTCTCTGAAATATATGGAACACCACCAGGCAGGGGCAATACTGTTTCTTCTCTGGATTACATTTTTCTAGATTCTGACATTTTTACTATGTAATATTGTTTGACTGGCTTATAGTAATTTCACCTCTATATATACTGCCATATATTGTCTTCCATGTATTTCTTTAATCAGTTTAATGTCATGTGTTTGTGTAGAGGCGCAGGCGTATGTCATGAATGATAAGATCTGTGGGCTGTATGACTAAATGGGATGGCTGTATTCTAAATTCTCTGACCACTGAGTGACCAAGTCAGCTGACTGTAAATTCCTCCTTACCTGAAGCAGGGGTGGATTAGGCGAGGAGGCGGCCAGTGCGTGGGCCTCCCCTCTCTCCACGATGCAGATGTGAGCCAGAATCTCCTGCGTATGTGTTGGGTCTCCGGGAACATGGTTAAGAAAGGTAAAATGCAATGTTAATATTATCTATTTTTCTCTCATTTCCTGAGGTTTGGGAATGGAAAACATCGGCGGTATCTTTGTTGTGCTAATCTGTGGCTTAATAGTGGCTATGTTCATGGCCATGCTGGAGTTCCTGTGGACTTTGCGGAATGCGGAGGAATCTGAGGTAATTCTGGCCATATGCAGTTTCTGTGTGAGGAACCACATACAAATGCAGTGAATGAAAGATATGAAGGGAGGAGAGATTTTATTTTTGATTAATGAGGTACTACACAACTCTAAATATAAAACATGACTGTGTGGGTAAATAAGCGAGATATATAAGAGCTTCAAAAACCCTTACCCATAAATCATAATGAAATGAATGAAAAAGTTAATTATTGCTACATTTTGGTGATTTTCTCATATACACAGACATGGGGCCTGATTCAGAGCCGGACGCTATTTGCGGACGCTCGTTCATAAAAAGGGGGCTGGCTATTTAAATTAAGCGCTCGCTCTTTGCGGTCTGTTGACGCCTCTATGTCTGAACGAGCGAACAAAACATGCGCTCACTATTTAGGAAAAAACGCCCCCTGGCCGCTCGCATCCTACGTCATCTCCGCTATTTATTAGATTAATCGAGTATATTGAAAGGCGTATGAACTGCTCGCAGTGCTTGTGGTTGGATTTTCCTGCCGCAATCATGCGAGCAGTTCAGGCTAAAATACAACCAAGTGACGTGGTCAGTGACGCTGCTTTGTTAATTATGCACTCCCATTAAACGCCCGTTTTGACCGTTTGGCACGCCTGCGTTCGTAACTCCACTCCCCGTTTTCAAGCACCTTCCCCTGTTACCACCCACAAAAGCCTCATTTTGTCACTCAAATTAGCAGGCATTCGCTATTTTGCGAGCACACGATTTTCGACCGCACTGACTGGTTCGCGCATGCGTACTAAAACCCATACGCATGCGCAGATGTGCGAACATCGCTCGGAGTGAACGAGCGGCCGCTTACAAGCGGCTCTGAATAAGACACATGGTCACTCTCACTTCCTATAGTTAGTATCAGGAGCATTGCTGAATTATTTCATGTGACAGGAAACTCCATGGGCAGTGTGGGGAAAAAGGGTGATTTTCAATTAATATTATTTTTTTTATTTTACTTACCATGCGACAGTTATATTGTGCAGCACTGTACAGAGAATACGTAGTCGTGTTTATTATTATGTTTTAGGCATGAGGCTCCAAATTGCGGAAAAACTTGTATATAAAGTGTTCAGGAAAGAAAGCTTGTTAAAAATAAATTATATATTTTATTATTTTGTGTGAAATCTATATGTATGTATGGTTTTTTTTTATGCTGTTTATGTTTTTGTAAGTAAATTACATTTTTTTCTGTTATTAGCCCCTGGGAGTAAAAGGAGCTTTGCTATACTTATATTGACATTGTATTTTCTTTCTTTTCAATTAAACCCATTTTATGAGTGTATGTTCAAAAATATATTGTGTAGTGTTTATGCATAATCATATCAGCCAATAAAAATTGTTATTTCAAAAATAAATTATATATAATTACATACACAAAGTAATAGCTGTCTTACAATATATTACAATTCAGTGTACTTAGATAATAACTGAGATTGTCAGTACCAAATTCCAGGACAGAATGTGTGTGGAAGCTGGAAGTCGTCACGCATTTCACCAACTTCAGCAAAACGCGTTTCAGAACTTAGACTTTACTCCACTTTGGTGTTTCTGGGCACCTCTTATATATAGTGCACTGAATTGTTTTTGTATATTGTAGGACAATCATCAGTTTATATTTATAGTAAAATACAGTATATTTAACTGGTTTTCTTTCCCATACTTTATTGTCCAAGCTCTATATCTCAGTTCATCTAGTGTGTACTTGGGCATGGTCTCTAAAGCCACTGCTTAGTATTCATTCTAGCACCCTGCACCTGTCACAACCCCTTGCAGTTCCTCTTTCCTGTCTGGGGTGTCACTTTCTCCTCTGGTGCTTCTAGCACACTCTGGTCTGTATCCCAGCAGTTTGTTACATCAGCTGAGTCTGCTAGAAGCACAAGAAAAGAAAGCGACACCCCAGGGAGGAAAGAGGAACAGCACAGGTTGTGACAGTTGCAGGGTGCTAGAATGAACACTAATTGCTAAAATGGAAAGTGTTAACGAGGGCTGCTAATTATACCTCAGTTCAGGCAACAATCTATTGTGACTTCAGCTTAACCTACTCAATATTCAGTCATTTTCCGTGATTATATTCTAGGTTTCTGTATGCAAAGAAATGGTCACAGAGTTAAGCAACATTATTCTCTGCAAGGACAGTTTATTGCCACGCCGGAAGCGGGGTGGAATCATACGTGCAAGATCTATCATTCAGGATGATAAGAGAGGACGTAATACCAGCATTCTAAGCAATGGTAAACTGTGTGGGGGTAATGGCCCTGACCCATTGGCACAGAGACTGGCACAAGAAGCAGCTCTGGTAGCAAGAGAGTGTACACATATCCGGGTATGTCCGGAGTGTCGCCGCTTCCAGGGTCTCAGAGTACGCCCACCTGTGGGGTCTCCAGCACAAAGTGAGGAGAGTTTGTGGGAGAAGACTACAAACAGCAGTGAGCCAGAGTGACAGAGTCACGGACTAAGCAAGACCTCCAGTACTGTTTATTTTATTTTTTTGGTTTTTTAGAGAACATTAACTTTTTACCGTTAGAATAAAATTCTATTAGTGGAATATCCACTGTATAAAAAGAAAATCTCCCACAATGGATTTGTGTGTTTTGAGCTGGAATTAAAAAAAAAAAATCCTGATACCATAAAATTAATGGTTTTTTATCAAATCTAGTATTGGATTCTGTTTAATGTACCGTTTTTCTTGGATCTTGAGGGTTCAATGTCTTCCTTTATACAAGTCACATACGCTTAGCGGTTTCTCTGATTTGAATACCCACCATGCCTGTAGCGATAAAGAGGAACATTTTGTCTGAAATGATAATTCAGCCCTGGTGAGAATAAGGTTGTCCTCTATTTATGAACAGGAAACAGTTTTGATGTGTTAATCAATTGAGAATCTTTGACCATGGCTTTTTGTGTGTCTTTGAAGGTAGTGTTATGCCAGTATTCATCTTTCGTAGAGAAAGTCGAGCCCCCACACCTCCTGGCCACCCCAGGAGAAAAAAACAAATTGTTGTCACGAGATATAAATACTCATTCAGTCATGTAAATAAATATAGAGCTTTGTCGTTATGTAACGAGAAAAAGGATTACATTTACTAAACAATGGTTTGTGAAAAAGACACAATTTTGGGGGGAATTTGCTGCAAAATAACATTCACACGTGCCAGTATGACAAAAACAGCAGTTTTTTTAGGGAATTGTACTACAGGACAACTGTAGTGAAATTGTTTTGGAGAAATCAAAGGAAATAGTTCGACTTTCATAAATTAAAGTTTAGTAAATGTAGCCCTTAGTGTAAAAGTCTATCTTTTCCAGGAGTCCATAAAAAAGCTGTGTATGAAAGAACCTTAGGGATATTTTTGATGAAAAAAATACAATTCTATGCAATTTCTGTAAAATAAAGTTAACCATTCTTAATATATTTGTGTTGTTTTTGTACTATGCATTTATACACTGCCCCGAATGATAATGGTGGGAAGACTAAAGACACAGATAAAATTAGTTTATTTTTAACAACATAAACATACCTTCCAACTGTCCCGATTTAGGGCCATATTCAATTAGCGGCGATATTATCGCACCCGCGATATCGCCGATTTTTTGGCAATATTATCGCATCATGTAAAATATTATTTTTCATGTAAAAATGGAGAAAACTTTTCTCCATTTTAAACAAAGGGGGAAAATGTGCAAAATCCCTATTTTTGTGTGAAAATGGACAGCCCCCTTAATTATACTTTAGCAAAAAAAAAAAATTCCTAAATTGCGTTCTTTGGTGAAAAGAAGCTGAAATTTCGGTCAAAATTTATTTATTTTTCGTAAAAAATGCATTTAATGTGTTGGGGCTGGTATTTCAGAGGGAAATAAAGATGCGCCAAGTGTTTTAAACACCGCACGTGGCTGGCGCAGGCGTTTTTTTTAGCAGTTTTAAAAAACCACCTGCGCCAGCCACGTGCGATGTTTAAAACACTTGGCGCATCCTTATGGCCCTCCGAAATACCAGACCCAATACGTTAAACGCATTTTTTCACGAAAAGAAAAATAAATTTGACCGAAATTTCAGCGGCCGTTTTTCGCCAAAGCACACAACTTACGATTTATTTTCCCGCTAAAGTATCATTAGTGAGGCTGTCTAAAGGGTTCTGTATGAAATCCCCACATTTTTACACAAAAATAGGGATTTTGCCATTTTATTTCATTTGCCCTAGGCTGGAGAAAAGTTTTCTCCAGTTCTTGGGCGTAAAACGGCCATTTTTTGCCGTCGTTGGCGAAATTGGCTGCAAATCGGCTGATCGCGGCTGATTCTCAAACGACGGCCTCTAATTGAATACGGCCCTTAGGTGGGATAGCAGCAATCTGTCCTACCAGCAGCAGCAATGAGCAGGTACACCTGCCACTGGACTCGTCCTATCATGACAAGGCCGCACCCTTATCCCAAATTTTTACATAAATAAATATTATTCATGGATGTCGATGAGCAGAGCTGTTGATTATTGGGAATACATTTAATTGAAATCTATCCTGGTTCCATGTTGTAACATAGCAAAAAGTAAAAAAGCATAAGGGGGTGGATCAGACTTGCCTGACTAGTTTCGGAAAGGCTGGGAGGCTCCTCAATCTTGGGTGGTGATCCCAGCTGCCAAGATGAGTATTCAAGTCTCCCCGGGGCTTCTCACATCTGCCCAGAGCCACTCGGGTAGGTGGCCAATAACTCTATTCGTGCTGAAATGTGTCATTGTAGCCCCACTCCCCAATTTGCAATTCTATGTCTGCATTGTGTAGCCCCATCCTACTATGCCACGCCACATCCCCTACTATGCCAACCTGAGTGCCACCATCCATGAGATCTTTGTAGCATTAGGATAAACTAGGGTTTGGCAATTTACCAGTGCAAATTACAAATTATAGTATGGTTCTTTGTTATTACTGCAGTTTAACTGAACTAAATACTCAGTCACAATTTTTATTTTTACAGTGCAACAATTATCTCATACTGCACAACGCCATGATGCTAGTTTAGAAAGGAGTATCAGGAGAAAGAAGGGAGTTTCACCGGGACATGTACTAAAAATCTTTTGGAGGATGAAAACCCAAACCGCTAGTGGTGTGGCGGCTTCAAAACTCCTATATACCATGCAGTTTAGCCCAAACTGCTTTGTAAAATCAGATGTAAAATACCCAATTTTACCCTAGATTATGTAGGGTTAAATAGGGAAATAAATTTTAAAAAATGCTTCAACTTTTGTAACAGGTATTTCTACTCAGCATTGGGTTCTCTAGGGGCCTAAATAGAGATGTGTGGCCCAATGCTAAGTAGCCCTCCTGGTAATCCGGGCCCGCAGGTACAAGGGTATATTTGTCAAGTTATTTGTGGGACTACAATTGCCAGTATGCACTGATTCACCAGGCATGCTTGCACTTTTAGTGCCACGAGTACAGGCAATACAAGTGTTGGCTCCCTTAGTAGTATTATTAAAACTAATCGTTTCCTATTTGTTTAATAAAAGTAAAAATGTGCCCCCCTTGGAAAAAAAAAGCACAGAATTGTGCCCCTTAAGTAAGAAAAGCACAGAACTGTGCCCCTTAATTAACAAAGCACAAAACTGTGCCCCTTAATTAACAAAAGCAGAGAACTGTGCCCCCTTAGTAACAAAACCAGAGAACTGTACCTCCTTAATAATAAAAGCACAGAATTGTGCCCCCTTAGTAAGAAAAGCACTGAACTGTGCCCCCTTTTCTAATGAAAGTACAGAACTGTGTCCCGTTAGTAACAAAAGCACAGAACTGTACCTCCTTAATAATAAAAGCACAGAATTGTGCCCCCTTAGTAAGAAAAGCACTGAACTGTGCCCCCTTTTCTAATTAAAGTACAGAACTGTGTCCCGTTAGTAACAAAAGCACAGAACTGTACCTCCTTAATAATAAAAGCACAGAATTGTGCCCCCTTAGTAAGAAAAGCACTGAACTGTGCCCCCTTTTCTAATTAAAGTACAGAACTGTGGCCCTGATTCAGAGCCGGACGCTCTGACAGAGCGCTCGCTATGAATCAGGGCCATACCTCCTCCTTTTTGGAGCGGCCTCCTGGTCGCTCGCATAGCTGTGGGTGACCACCCACAGCTATAGCGAGCGGCCAAAATGATGGTCGCGATGGTCAAGACCATCACGACCATCGGGCTTGCGACGAGACCCTGCGGTAGGGTCTCGCTGCCGCAAGCCCTGGAGTGCTTTTGGCTCTATCATAGCCAAAAGCACTCCCACTGACATCACTAGTGATGTCAGTGGGGCCGGCCCCAGACAGTAGGCGTTCCCATGGGGACACCTCCGTCTGGGCAGCCACGCCCCCGGTACGCCCACCAAAGGGGGCGTACTGTCAATCACCATCGACAGCACGCCCCCTTTGGTGCAAGACCCATAACGACGGCTTGGCCGTCGTTATTCGGGTCCGTGCATGCGCACGAAGGAGCCGCCTCCGGCGCACTTGGGCAACATCGACCTGCTTGCAAGCGCTCGCGAGCGGGTCTGAATTAGGCCCAGTGTCCCCTTAGTAAGAAAAGCACAGAACTGTGCCACCTTTTCTAATAAAAGTAAAGAACTGTGTCCCCTTAGTAACAAAAGCACAGAAATGTGTCCCCTTAGTAATAAAAGCAGAGAACTGTGTCCCCTTAGTAATAAAAGCACAGAACTTTGCCCCCTTAGTAATAAAAGCATAAAACTTTGCTCCCTTAGTAATAACAAAATTACAGAACTTTGCCCCCTTAGCAATGAAATCACAGAACTATGTTCACTTAAACAAAAGCAGAGAACTTTGTCCCCTTAGTAATAAAAGCACAGAACTTTGTCCCCTTAGTAATAAAAGCACAGAACTTTGCCCCCTCTTAGTAACAAAAGCACAGAACTGTGACCACTTAGTAATAAAAACACCTTACTGTGCCCCCTTAGTAATAGAAATACAGAATTGTGGCCTCTTTGTCTGTTTGTACGGGCTAACATCGAGAACCACTGGACAGATTTTGATGCAGTTTTCACTATTCTGTTGAGCATGTGTCGAGGAAGGTTTAGGTCTATGAAACATTATATGACAAAAGGGAGCTGAGCGGTGATGATTTTAGCGAAGCAAGTCAATGAAAAAAATGGATGTCTGAGCGCTTTCTTGGCTTACGCTGCCTAAATCGTTAGAGATATATCACAACGATGGCCCTTATTTTATATCATGTAGAGATTGATATGTATTATCAGGTTTCTCCAGAAAAATTGATGTACAGTAAGCCCTGTTTACTGATACAAAATTTCAGTTTTTCCCTTTTATTGCCGTTCCTATTTCATTTATGTAAAAAATGATTCTTTAAATTCAACAACAGCAAAAAAGGGGGGAGATGAGATGTCCTGGGTTTGTGCACTAAACTAATATTCTCTTAAAACATAACTTTTATTTAGTAAATAGTAAGATTCTGATATCTTCAGATTGTAACAAAGGAAACAGCACAAATAATTAAAATACAGTTACCTTGATAAAGCTTGATAGCGTAACGCCGCATCGGACACGCTGTGCTGCCTACCATTCATCAAAATGACAATGTGTTGTTATGTATATTATTCCTGTTAAGTGAACCACTAGTACTTTGAACCTGGATAGATCCCTCATGTTAGTGTGAGCCAGCTCTACTCCGAGTGGAAAGTTATACAGTGTATGAGAGTACAACAACTAAAACACCCGATGAGGATGCAATTTACATGTGACACTGAATAGCATATTGATTTGCATATTCTTCCCAGGAGCACTCTGGCAAATCAAAGAGTCACACCAGTATATAACAGAGGGATATTGAAAATAAAAATTAATTATATTTACTATTTGGTTATACCCATCATGGCATAAGGATTACCTAGGGATAATAAAAGTGCCACCAATATTTAGTGACTTTAACAATATAAGCACTTCCAAAGAATTACTGTGGGGATACTGAATATTATCCAAGTGTATAATAACAGACTTGATTGATGATATATGTCAAAGACATGATATGATGTCTCTATAGCAACCCCATGAGAGGCTATATTGGACACTGTCAGATGGACAGAACCTTTCAAGTACTTGAGGTATACCGATTGCCAATGCATTACATACTGAGCAAATACTAATAGCAGGGATAATTATTCTGATTCATGTGGTGTTATATTAAAGTGTGGGAACACTATATACATATATAATACAATATATACACCACAAGTATTATCAATAATAACAAGAAATTGTATGAATACATAGGAGCACCGCCCTTGATGTTCTTTTTAGAACACAATCTTAAACCACACATTTTCTATTTCTTTTGACACTATCTATCTGTATTTTAATTATTTTCGCTGTTTCCTTTGTTACAATCTGAAGATATCAGAATCTTACTATTTACTAAATAAAAGTTATGTTTTAAGATAATATTAGTTTAGTGCACCATCCCAGGACATCTCATCTTCCCCCTTTTTTGCTGTTGTAACATAATGTCCATGGTGGCACCCCCTTGACCACATTATTATTTAAAGGGGTCAGTACTGTCCCCAAATTTGGGAGGCATATATGTCCTGTGCGACTGGAGAACCAATATCTACATTCTTTAAATTCAAACAAGTCCAATTCCCGGTAAGAGTCTGCTTTGGCATGACAATAAATAAAGTATAGGGATAGACCGGTAACGTGGGTGGAGTTGACCTGAGTGGAGACTGTTTTTCTCATGGGCAACCTCCTCCTGCTCCTCACCACCCTCCTCCTCAAACTCAGGCTGGGTCCCTACCTCCTCCTCCTCACTCCTCACACAGGTCACCCCCAACTCTCAGCCTAAAATTGCCAACCAACATATAGATAACTCCCAATGCTGCTCCTCACTCCTACACTGTCTCCTTCAAAACCTATCAAAGAAAAATAAAAATTCAGCGGTGCTACTTATATAGGGCCAGAGAGGTACATATCAGGTGACCATTGAGGACCAATGGCTTCCTTCGTTTCAAACAAAACATGCCGCATTTAATGAATCTCGAATTCCAATTCACTAAATTTTAGCAGGCTAAGCCACCAGAAATCTGCCATTGGGTATCACATGTGAGTTACATAGGCACCATGGAATTTTCAGGCTATTACATGCTGCGAGTTTTGGAACATTCTCACATCACACTTGCAAGGAGTCAGTGCGAGTTACTCGGGTCCTATTACATTTTGCCCTTGCTCACTTTAAGAAATGAAGTCTGAGCTCTTCCCCCTCTGAAAGGCACCCGTATTTTTCAAGCGCTCTTGGCAACGGGATGTAGTTGACATCCTGGCGCTCTGGATGCCAGCACTCAGAATACCGACGATGGAATCCCGACCGCAGTCGGAATCCCTCCTCCAAAATCTCGCCCGCTGGCATCCCGATGGTAAGTAACAGGATTAGGGAAAGGATTAGGCACTAGGGTGCGGGTTATTTATTTATTAACAGTTTCTTATATAGCGCAGCAAATTCCGTTGCGCTTTACAATTTGAATCAACATTAACATTTTACTGGGTTGTAAAAGACATACATACATGACATACGTAAGACACATACATAAGGGTAAGAGGGTCCTGCTCATAAGCTTACAATCTGTAGGGAAATAGGTGTTGATACACAAGGATAGGTGCTACATATTGCAAATTGGTCCAGCCCGCTTGCAGATGTTCTTGGTGGGCTGTATGATCCAATCACACTGGAAAGTTGGCCTAGGGTTAGGAGGAAGTTAAATTGAAGAAGGAGAAGATGTGATGGGTGTTTACTATGAGAAGAGAGTTAGATAGGGATGCTATAAAAAGGTTAGGTGGGCGGTTCTGGAATCTGATAAGCTTGTCTGAAGAAGTGAGTTTTCAGAGAACGCTTGAATGTTTGGAAACTAGTGGAAAGTCTTGTTGTGCGTGGTAAGGCATTCCACAGGGTTGGTGCAGCCAGAAAAAAAGTCCTGTAACCGTGCATGGGAACAAGTAATGCGCGGGGATGAGAGACGCAGATCTTGTGCAGAGCGGAGATGTTGGGTTGGAAGATATTTTGAGATAAGTGAAGAGATGTATGTTGGTGTGGTTTGGTTAATAGCTTTATGCATGAGTGTAAGTATTTTAAATTGAATACTGTAGAAGACCGGCAGCCAATGGAGGGATCAGCAGACACTGAACGTTTGGTGAGAAAGATCAACCTCGCAGCTGCATTCAAAATGGATTGTAGTGGAGATAGCCTGTTTTTGGGAAGACCAATAAGCAGACTATTGCAATAATCAATGCGGGAAATAATGAGTGCATGTATTAGAGTTTTT
Organism: Taudactylus pleione; assembly: GCA_031769625.1. NCBI lineage: Eukaryota > Metazoa > Chordata > Amphibia > Anura > Myobatrachidae > Taudactylus > Taudactylus pleione. The sequence goes on along the minus strand of JAUIMM010000847.1, from coordinate 1,875,329 downwards.
GCAGTGTCTTGCGTAAGATATGGTCGAATTTTGGATATGTTTTTTAGATGTATGTAACAGGATTTAGAGACAGATTGAATGTGGGGAACAAAAGACAGTTCAGAGTCAAGGATGACACCTAGGCAGCGAGCTTGTGGGGTGGGGTTGATTGTCGAGTTGTCAACAGTGATAGAGATATCAGGTTGGTAACTACAATTGGCCGGTGGAAATATAATTAATTCTGTTTTGGATATATTAAGTTTGAGGTGGCGAGATGACATCCAAGATGAAATGGCAGAGAGACAGTCAGTGACACGGACCAGCATGGATGGTGACAAATCTGGGGAGGAAAAATAAATTTGAGTATCGTCTGCATACAGATGATACCGAAAACCAAAAGAGCTAATTAGTTTGCCAAGAGAGGTGGTATAGATTGAGAAAAGCAGAGGACCTAATACTGAGCCTTGTGGTACTCCCACTGATAGAGGTAGCGAAGTGGAGGTAGAATCAGAGAAGCGAACAGTGTAGGAGCGATTAGATAGGTAGGATGAGAACCAAGAAAGGGCTGTGTCTTGAAGACCTCGGGATTGTAGTGTTTGTATGAGAAGAGAGTGGTCAACAGTATCAAAGGCAGCAGAGAGATCTAGAAGAATTAGAATTGAATAATGGCCTTTAGCCTTGGCAGTGACCAGATCATTAACTACCTTAATCAGTGCTGTCTCTGTGGAGTGTTGGGGTTAGGGTTAAGCTGGGGGGGGGCTGTTAGGGTTAGGCTGCGGGAGGGGAGAGTTAAGTTTAGGCTGCGGGAAAGGTGGTCTAGGGGGAGGTTTAGGGTTGGGTGACATTTGGGCATCGGGATTCTGACTGTTGCGATGCCATTGGGATCCCGTACCCAACCGGTTAGCAACAGGGCACTATTTTTTCTTTTTCTTTTTGCTGTTCTGACAGCTTTTCCTGTACAAGAATAGGGCTGAAATGCAGACAAACACTTTTTACCCCTTACTGGGAGTTAGCTGGGAAGACACCATGCTCTTCTCAGCCCAACCAGACTATATCTGTCAGATAGGTTTGATAAATGTGTAGTGTGTACACAGCACCAGGGCCCGATGGACGGTCTAAAACTTGTTAGATCGGCTCCTGATATAGCGTGTGCTCTCGGTCCCGTCATTTTAATATTGTTCAGAAAGTGCAGTGTGTACGGACCTCGGCCTATCTGCTAATTAATTAGCATTCCCCTACAGAGACAAGGCGATTTGGAATCGAAAAGATTGTTCAGAACAATTATTAGGTAGTGTATACGGTGTATATCGCCTGTTTTCAGGATCATTTTGGTCAGTCTGAATCGGTATAGTATTTAGTATCGTTAGGCAAAATCTTATAGTGTGTATCCAGCTTTAGTCCAAAACTGGGAAAGCTCTGAATCAGAATTTACCTATCAGGAGGAGATGGAAGCTGTGGACAGTTCTGATTTAGAGGAATCCTATTTTATTGAGGTGGATTCTGCTAAGAGTCAGGGAATTGATGATTTGGTTACAGCTATGTGTCATAGGGGAAGTTTAAGAGTATGGGGCAGATGTATCAAACATTGGAGAGAGATAAAGTACCATCCAACTGTCATTTTTCAAACACAGCCTGTAAAATGACAGGAGCTGATTGGCTGGTACTTTATCTCTTTCCACTTTATCTTTCGCCAAGCTTTGATACATCTCCCCCATACTCTTAAAGTTCAAACAGATGTTGATCCAGCACCACCTGAGGCTTCCGTATTAAAAAGAAGAAACTATTTATTTTCCTGCCACTTCCCAGTTTAACAAGCTCTTGGGACAAGCGTGGACAGAAAGCTAAGGAATTACCATAGGTTTTTAGCTTTTTACCCTCTTCCTGTATAAGACAGGGAGAAGTGCCTCATCCTAAGGTTGATGCACCTACTGCAAAGCCTAGTCAGATTATAAATGCGGCTTCTTTGAAGGCTGGTTCAGATAAAGAGTGACGTTATTCTGTCATCTTTTTTTCATGGCTGCTGGAAATTCTTTTAGAACTATACTGGCTACAGCTTGCTCTAAAAAAAGCTATACTGACGTGGTCTGAACAGTTGTCTGAAGATATTCAGATGGATAGAAAAAAATCTGAATCATTGATGCTATGTTATCCTATACAGAAAGCAGTCAATTACATTGCAGATGTTATTTTAATTGCAAGTTTGATATCTGCTAGTATTACAGCAATGAGAATTTTTTAGCTCATATCAGGGCTGGCTCTAGGGGTGTTCGACCAGTGCGGTCGAACAGTGGTGCCACCCATAGAGGGCGCACCCCTCCCCAACATCACGATTTCAGCGGCACAGTACTGTCCCGCTGTTCCACCCGTGGGCCAAAGTGGCCCGCGGGTGGTCAAATCGGGAGGTTGGGGACCCCCACCGCCACAGCTGTGCGGCGGTGCCGGACCCCGGAGTCTGAATGGATGCCGCGCGCTAGCATGCGGCATCCATTCAGTGACGGGAGAGGGCTGGGGGAAGCTAGTGAGGCTCCCCCCAGCCTGATGTTATATGGAGGCGTGCCAGGCGGGCACGCCTCCAAACAACGTCACATGGGGGGCGTGACCTATGGTAATTAGGCAATCTAAAGAGCCGGCAAAGGGTGCTCCGATCCCTCGAGCCGGCTCATAATATGGGTTACTGACCAAGAAGCATAGAGATTTCTGGAGACTATTTAATTTTCCAGTAATGCACCATATGGCCAGGCCCGCCAAGAGCCGCGGTGGCCTAATTGTGGAAGGCGTGGCCACGCCCCCTATGAAAAAAAAAAAAAATTTTCAGTGCCGTGTAGCGGTGCAGCACGTTTGCGAGAGGGGCGCTCTGAGCCCCCTCAGCCCGCGGCAAAGCCAGGGGGGGGGCACGATCAGTGTGATCGCTCAGGCATAGGAGACTGCTCGTGGCTGCTGCTCAGCAGCCACGAGCAGTCTCCCACTGCAGCTCAGCACATGCTGTGTGCTGGGCTGCTGTGAGGGAGGGGGGGCAGCGTGGGACTCGGACCCCTGCCGGGCCCCTCAGGAAGCCCGGGCCCGGGTAATTTGTATCCGCTCCCCCCCTCCCTCTCGGCGCCCCTGCATATGGCTACAAACAGCCTCCGATGATGAATAGGCCCCTATATCTGCAGCTAGCTGGGTTTGTGAGTGCAGGTCTTTTACCCCTTCACTCTTACTGACATTATATAGAGGGGTAGTGGTGGTAATATTATATGGTGTGTAATCTCAATTGGGGGGGTATTACACATGCAGCCTTCATTTTTTTACATTGTCCTCATCTGTAACCTGGATAACTATGCAAATTAGGAGTAAATGACAGTGCATGCAGCGTAGTCTCATACTGTTTGTAATGGGGTATATCAGGAGCAGAGTGACTTACAGAGCAGAAATCAGTACAGCTTCCAAAATCACTTGAGTTACTGCAGAATAGAGGGGGTGATTCATCTGCGGATGGATATGCTATCGCAGCTGCTAACATTTATAGCTGTAATATGGTAATGCAGCAGGAGGTGTCACGCCTCCTGTATGCATTACTGATTCCAGCTGCATCCAAGGACGCAGCATTGGATCATCTGTGATCCCTTCGGTCGGCTGAGTGACCATGGCGTCAAGCAAGTCGGCCGCTGCAGGTGAGTAAAAGAGGCCAGGAAATCTCCATCAGCCAATGGAGGATTTGGCCTCTCCACTCCCCCACAAAGGCAGCCACATGCCTACATTGTTGGAAACAGAGGCCGTCGCCGCCCCCCAGCCCAAAATCGTCAGAGCAGACTGTGAATCACTGACAGTCTTCTGCCGGCCTGCGTACGGCATCGCAGACCCATACATATGCGCAGTACGATAATCGGGAATCTGTGTAATTCCATTCACTGCATCCGCAGCTGAATCACCTCCTGAAATCACTTTGCAGCCCAACATTGAAAACCATGTCTATCAGGGCTGCCATCAAGAGGGAATGCCAGGACTGGAGTCCAGTTCCCAGAGAGGAGGGGTTTCTGCCCGCAGTGGAATCTCCCCTTCTGTTTGTAATCCCTGTATGCTAAGTTTTGCCAGGATCAAAGATTGTGGACTGATTTTGCTTGCTGCCACAGTCTGAATGTATCGAGTGCTGAGCTGCTCATGAACCTGCCAGGCACTCTGCTAAGACCTTCGGGTGGCTGCTGTAATATAAGACAGTGAGTGAAATGCTAATAATGCACACTGTTTAATGTCAATTTATCATGCAAAGGGCTAACTCTGTATTTCATCTATGCGGCTAGTTGAGAGTGTGACAGTATGTGTATGAATCCAGTCCCTCAGCTCTAGAACCTGTGTAATTTAAGAGTGTCCCGGTTTTATGGGATTGTGTGATAGTGTGTGGCCCTGACGAATTTCAAACTTAGGCAAAAACCTAATCCTTATCAAACTACACAACCATGCCAAATTTGGTGGAGCTAGGTACAAAACTCTGGCCGTGCATAAAGGACAAACAGACAGACAGAAACACACACTTTCTCGCTTATAGTATATATTACAAATAATGCATAATAGCGTCTGGTGCCCTCTGAATTACCCCTACTGTATGGAGCTGGGGAAAATGTAGAAAGGATTAAGGCAGCACTCTGGTCGACTTAAGGTGCCCATCCACTAGACCAGGGGTGGGGAACCTTTTTTCTGCCGAGGGCCATTTTGATATATATAACATTATTTGCGGGCCAGTTGCAGGCCATGCCCCCTCCATGTGAAGTCACACTGGGGCGGGGCCACAATCACCAGTAATGACAGCAATGCCCGGAGCATCCTGAGGATGCTCCGGGGAGCTGTAAGGGCAGCTGCATAGATTTTGGCTGCAGGGTGTCATTCTAGGTACCCTGCTAGTCAGATGAGGCTAGTAGAAAAAAACTCAGAGGGCCAGACCAAATGATTCCGCAGGCCTTATACGGCCCCCAGGCCTGAGGTTCCCCATCCCTGCACTAGACGATTAAGTTGAGCAATTGAACGATAACGTTCATAAATCGTTTGACAATCATTTGCAAAAATGTCTAAAATGACCAGCGATACGTGCTCCCACTGGTCATTTAGACATCTATCATCGGGCAAACATGCTGGACAACCTGACGATAACGTCAGGTTGAGCAAGTTTGCAGATGATTGATGAGCCTACACTGAACGACTGCTCTTTCAGTGTAGGCACATACCAGACTGACAAACGACTGTACGATTACAATATCGGAATCGTGCAGTCGTTTTCATGTCTAGTAGTGGATGGACACCGTTACTCAAAAAAGACACACACCGGTGTATAATATCAACTCTTCAGAACTTGTGTTTGTTATCCTGACAAAAGAAAAAATACAAGTTCTGAAACATTGATACAATACACGGGTGTGTGTATTCTTTGAATAAGTCGTCCAGAGTGCTGCCTTAGGGCCTGATTCAGAGCCGGACGCTCTGACCAGAGCGCTCGCTCTGAATCAGGGCCCTCCTCCATTAAAATGGAGCGTCCTCCTGGACGCTCGTATAGCTGTGGGTGACCACCCACAGCATATACGAGCGTCCAAAAAGATGGTCGCGATGGTCTTGACCATCGCGACCATCGGACTTGCGACGGAAACCCTGCGGTAGGGTTTCCCAGCCACAAGCCTTGGAGTGATTTTGGCTCTATCAGAGCCAAAATCACTCCCACTGAAAATCACTAGTGATGTCAGTGGGGCCGGTTTCAGACGGTAGGCGTTCCCATGGGAACGCCTCCGTCTGGCAGGCATGCCCCCCGCACGCCCACCAAAAGGGGCGTGCTGTCAGTCACCATCGACAGCACGCCCCCTTTGGTGCGAGACCCGGAGCGATAGCTTGGCTGTCGCAGTCCGTGTCTCGCGCATGCGCACAACGGAGCTCCCTCCATCCTGCGCTATTGCAGTGGGGAACATCGACCCACTTGCGAGCGTACTGCCGCTTGCGAGTGGGTCTGAATGACCCCCTTAATCCTCTTTCTAGATATCCTATCCAGTCCTGTTCACTTCATAGGAATAGCTGGCTCTTGGAAATGATCTCATCTCCATTCAGCTGTCAGTCTGAAAGGGATCTCAGACGGGTCGCTCCCGAGATGGACTCATGAACAAAATCCTGGATAAAACCCGGCATTGCGATGTTTAAGGGGTATTACATATGATGGCCTCTGTGTCAGACTCTAAAAAGCTCCTGGTGTCTTCTATGAATGAATGCCGGTTCCGTATCCTCAGTTACACCATCAACCATGTTAATATAGGAAAGTTATTTTTTAACATGTATTACCATACACATAAAGTCCAATCAAGGATTGCAACTTAAAATAGTCCTTTTCAGTCACACTAAACCAGAGGTTCTCAAACTCGGTCCTCAAGACCCCACACAGTTCACGTTTTCCAGGTCACCCAGCAGGTGCACAGGTGTAGTCATTACTCAGCAACACATTTTGGTCATTTAGACATCTATCATCGGGCAAACATGCTGGACAACCTGACGATAACGTCAGGTTGAACAAGTTTGCAGATGATTGATGAGCCTACACTGAACGACTGCTCTTTCAGTGTAGGCACATACCAGACTGACAAACGACTGCACGATTACAATATCGGAATCGTGCAGTCGTTTTCATGTCTAGTATTGGATGGACACCGTTACTCAAAAAAGACACACACCGGTGTATAATATCAACTCTTCAGAACTTGTGTTTGTTATCCTGACAAAAGAAAAAATTCTGAAACATTGATACAATACACGGGTGTGTGTATTCTTTGAATAAGTCGTCCAGAGTGCTGCCTTAGGGCCTGATTCAGAGCCGGACGCTCTGACCAGAGCGCTCGCTCTGAATCAGGGCCCTCCTCCATTAAAATGGAGCGTCCTCCTGGACGCTCGTATAGCTGTGGGTGACCACCCACAGCATATACGAGCGTCCAAAAAGATGGTCGCGATGGTCTTGACCATCGCGACCATCGGACTTGCGACGGAAACCCTGCGGTAGGGTTTCCCAGCCACAAGCCTTGGAGTGATTTTGGCTCTATCAGAGCCAAAATCACTCCCACTGAAAATCACTAGTGATGTCAGTGGGGCCGGCTTCAGACGGTAGGCGTTCCCATGGGAACGCCTCCGTCTGGCAGGCACGCCCCCCGCACGCCCACCAAAAGGGGCGTGCTGTCAGTCACCATCGACAACACGCCCCCTTTGGTGCGAGACCCGGAGCGATAGCTTGGCTGTCGCAGTCCGGGTCTCGCGCATGCGCACAACGGAGCTCCCTCCGTCGTGCGCATGCGCAGTGGGGAACATCGACCCACTTGCGAGCGTACTGCCGCTTGCGAGTGGGTCTGAATGACCCCCTTAATCCTCTTTCTAGATATCCTATCCAGTCCTGTTCACTTCATAGGAATAGCTGGCTCTTGGAAATGATCTCATCTCCATTCAGCTGTCAGTCTGAAAGGGATCTCAGCCGGTTCGCTCCCGAGATGGACTCATGAACAAAATCCTGGATAAAACCCGGCATTGCGATGTTTAAGGGGTATTACATATGATGGCCTCTGTGTCAGACTCTAAAAAGCTCCTGGTGTCTTCTATGAATGAATGCCGGTTCCGTATCCTCAGTTACACCTTCAACCATGTTAATATAGGAAAGTTATTTTTTAACATGTATTACCATACACATAAAGTCCAATCAAGGATTGCAACTTAAAATAGTCCTTTTCAGTCACACTAAACCAGAGGTTCTCAAACTCGGTCCTCAAGACCCCACACAGTTCACGTTTTCCAGGTCACCCAGCAGGTGCACAGGTGTAGTCATTACTCAGCAACACATTTTAAAAGTTCCACAGGTGGAGCTAATTATTTCACTTGTGATTCTGTGAGGAGACCTGCAAAACATGCACTGTTTGGGGTCCTGAGGACCAAGTTTGAGAACCTGTGCACTAAACCATTAGCAGCAGTGATAGCAGCATGCACTATTAATATGGGAAAGTCTTTAGCATAAATTACAATGCAGACAAACTCCAATCAAGTTTTGTAATTTTAAATATTCCTTTGCAGACACAATAAACCATTAGCAGCATTAATAGCAGCATGTAATAAAGTGTTTACAGTTCATGCATTTAAAACCAATAGCTTAAAAAAACTGAAATAAATTGTAGTCCACATAATGAATATCAAATAATAATGTTGGGTGAGTAGACTTACAAACTCCTAGCTGCCATCCAGGGAACATATCCAATTGGGTGTGCATTTTCCATCTTGTGCCGCTGGGTTTATTCCACAGATGCAAGATTTTCTATATACTATTGGGTGCAAGACTTGTTTTTTGAGCATTTTTTTACGCACTCTCAGAGCAAGTCTAATATTTCCTAAAATTTTTATTTTTAGGAAAAATTGTTGGGACTTGCTTTAGATTCCCTAAGCACCTCCCCTAATTATTTTTTTATTATTTATTACCAGTTATTTATATAGCGCACACATATTCCGCAGCACTTTACAGAGAACATTTGTCCATTCACATCAGTCCCTGCCCCAGTGTAGCTAACACTCTATGGGCCTGATTCAGACCCGTTCGCTAGATGCGATCGCTCGCATCCAGCGTATGCAAATTTTTCTTAGTGACGTCATGGGAAGCGAGCGCTCGCTAAGGCATAAGCACACCCACTTTGGCTGTGCGAGCAATCATTCTGTGTATGCAGACACCCATTAGCGTATGTAGAGACGCCCACTAGCGCACGTCATCTCCAGGAAGTGTATTAAAACATTGGTACATCGAGCACCATCGGTAGCGATCGCAGCGCTTGTGGTTGCCTTACCCTACCGCAAGCACTGTGAGGACTTCAGTGTAAAAAACAGGAATGTGACGTGTACAATGACGCTGCCTGTTAATTATGCACGCCTTACAAACGACATTGAAACACCCTGGCACGCCTGCGTTCGCACCTTCACACCCCTGTTATTAGTGTCCTGCCCCTGTTATCACCCACAAATGGCCTCTCCTGCCACTCATTTCACTGGACTGCCTTTGCTAGGCGAGCGAGCGGGATGCGATCGCACAGAGTAGTTTGCGCACGCGCAGAATAAAGCATGCGCGTACGCTAACTATCGAGCCACTTACGAGCGCACAGCGCTAGCGAACGGGTCTGAAGCAGACCCTATATTCCCTACCACATGCACACTAGGTTTTTTTTTTACTGAAAGCCAATTAACCTACTGGAATATTTTTGGAGTGTGGGAGGAAACCGGAGCACACGGAGGAAACCCATGCAAGCACAGGGAGAATATACAAACTCCACACAGTTAAGGCTGTAGTGGAAATCGAACCCACAACCTCAGTGCTGTGATGCAGTGATACTAACCATTACAGCATCTATGCTGCCCATGACCAATGCCTAATTAAGCAATTGGAAGTTTCCAATCAGCTTAATTAGTCCAATAATTACATGTCATTATTGGCTGTTAAAAAAAATAATGACTTCAAATACCCCAAAATCAACTTTTTTGTTAATTACTGCACCCCAAAATTAATTAAAGCAATTATTTAAGTGAAAAGTACTGTAATTGCTTTATGTGTAATGTACTACGTTTTATAATGTTTTTCCATTTTAATTTTTTTGTTGTTTATTGACCTAAAATTACCTCAAAATGACTTTTTTTTTCTTCAAATTTTTATTCTTTTTTCGATATATTCGTACGAAATTGAACTAAATACGTTTTTCTAACTTTTTTATTTTATGGGGGGACAGGCTGAATTTCTCATTTTATTCTAATTTTCACGCGGGTATATATATTTTTTATATTGGATTTTTTTGCGGACAAAACTTCGCAGCCAATTGGATATGCATGCAGGAGTTCTAATAATACAAAAGCCCAAAATGTCCAGCACATTCCAACACTTTCCAAGAATCAGAGCCGTAACTAGACTTTTTCGTGCCCTGTACCAGAAAGAGCATTGGCGCCCCCCTCATTTTTGAAAGGGATATAATGCACCCTAAAAAGGGCCATTGCCTCATGGGGAAGGGCCAGGGAAGAGATAAGGGAGGCCAGGAGATGCTGGGGATGAAATAAGAGGAATCTACAAGCAAGAATGATAATAAACAGAAATTTGACATGCCCAAACAGCACCCCCTGACCTGTGGTGCCCTGTGCGATGGCACCGGCCACACTACCCTAGCTACGGCCCTGCCAAGAATAACCGCGCCTGGTGCCTTCACATCAATATAATCTAGAACCCCACAGGCGTGGCACTCACAGCTGATGAAAAAACGATAATCCAGGCAGATATATACGTTCAACGTGTTAGTGCCTTTAGTTATTGTACTGTCATATTCCCTGATGACAGTGCTATAAATAAGTCACAGAAACGTTGAAAGTATATTTGCCTGGTTTACCATTTCATCAGCCATGAGTACCGCACCTGTGCGGTGTGTGTATATATATATATATGTATATATATATATTTACCACCAATATAATTACCCAGCGCAAAGCATTGCAGTTCTGATATATTTTAGATCATGCAGTAGAGCATCATGTCCTTAATTAGTGCTGTTCCCTTTACCTCAGTTTTCTCCTGAGGGTAAACCTGAAAAGTATAAAGAAAAAGGGGCGCATAATAGAGAAAGTACTTAGCAATTTTTATTCCTCTCACACCAGATTAAAATCACGTACAAGATAAACATCTTGATAAAGTGCACGATATTCACACATGTATACTTAGACACCAGCGGTACCCTGCTTCCACAGTGTCCGTGCTTCCAGGTCTCTCGATAGTTCTGTGTGAGACTGGGACTGGAAAGGTCGTGGAATCACGGGAAGTGGGCCCCAATGAAGACTGCAGTAGGCTCTGATAGAGTCAAAAGCACTCCAGGGCTTGCGGCAACGATACCCTACCGCAAGAGTCTCGTCGCAAGCCCGATGGTCGCGATGGTCTTGACCATCGCGACCATCATCATGGACGCTCGCATAAGCTGTGGGTGGTAACCCACAGCTTTGCGAGCGTCCAAGAGGCCGCTTCGCAAAAAAAAAAAAATGCCCTGATTCAGAGCGGGCGCTCGTTCAGAGGAATCAGGCCTTCAGGCAGCAGGGAGGATCTAGGTGAGCAAATCGAAAGATATGCATGACTGGGACTAAGGACCTCATTCAGAGGCGGTCGCTCGGGAGCGATCGGTCGCACCCAAAGTGATCGAGAATATGCAAAACGAGCGCTCAATCGCAACGCACATCGTAAGCGCGGAAATACCCACAACAATGAAAGCACACCTCCTATCTCTACGGTCTAATTCAGAGTCGGTCGCAGGCGGCAACCTACGTCAGCACGATTAACACCTGTTACATTGTTAATTGCCTACAGACATCGGTTGAGGCAGAAACCATCGCCTGCACTCGCAATGCTTAGGGTAGACCCTGGGCTACCTTTAGCACTGCGAGCAGTAGCGTCGTTATTGCAACAAGATGACGTGTGTGATGACTCACTCAGTAATATATTCACGCCCTTAAAACACCCTTTTTTAAGGTCAGCCACACCTGCGTTCACAGCACCACACCCCCGTTCAAAAACACCTTCCCCTGTAACCACCCACAAACGGCACAAAATGTCAATCACAGCTACGACCTCGTCGTAGTGACTAACGAGCAAGAGGATTGCGATCGGAAAGACAGGCTTGCGCACGCGCACTGCCATGTGGACGCATGTGCAGTTGAAAAAAACATCGCTCGCTATGTCCGATCGCTCCGTGCGACCGCCTCTAAATGAGGTCCTAAGTGGGTAGGAGTGTGGAGGGGTGTCACTGTGGTGCAATTAATGTTTAGAGTAGGGATGGCCATCGACCATCGATGACTCATAATCATCGATGGTTTATGGCCGATGTCGAATGTTTTTCCCATCGATGGGGAAGAAAAAGATGACTTCCCATCGATGAAAAAGCATAACCGAATAGTTTTTTTACATGGTGCTAAGAAAGAGCATAGCTCCGCCCTTGACACCCAAAAAGCCTCGTCCCATGGTTCTGATTGTCCCATGGGCCAGTCAGTCATAGAACAGGGATGACCATCAGTTTGTGAAACCATCGATGGTCATCCATTGCATATTTGATGACCATCGATGGCCACTTGCTATTTTGCTATCGATGGTTACCATACTGATGGCCATCCCTAGTTTAGAGTGACTGAGGAAAGTAATCAACTTAAAATTGGCAGCATGACTAGAAATAAGGTTATGGAAATTATAAATAAGACCAATAATATATTAAATTTAAAGTTACAGCTAAATGGGAGCTGCTGGTGTAGTTCCTTGCTAGAGTCCTACTCCTTGCTGGTCTTCTCGGCAGATAAGATGTCATGACATCTCATGTCCCGGCCCAGATTCTCTAGTGCGCCGTTGGAGGAGGGGATGTGGAGACAGCTGTGCTCACCATTCACATATTAATCATTGCGGTGGGCATCTGCCTTTTTTTCACTGAGGCAGCCTGAGAGTGTGCTGGGCAGGGCTGGATTAAGGCTTGTGGGGACCCTGGGGCAACTACGTTGTGGGGGCCCCCACCAAGCCACAAGGAGCCTATCCTCCTCCTCCCCACCACACGGAGCCTACTCCTACCCCCACCCTCCCTGATTACTTACCTTCTGGCTCTGTGTTATGAAAGCAGCAGCGCAGTCAGGGCTGCTGCATAGAGCGCAGAACGGTTCCTGAAGCCCGACATCAGTGATCAGCGTCACGGACATTATGTGTCACGTGATGCTGATGAGGGAACTCGGGAGATGCTCACACACACATATATAAAATAATATGTAGCCAACGTATATATTATATATAACATACACACGAACACACAAATATACAGTATACACATATATACACACACTAACACATACACATTATACACACACTAACAAATACTGTATATACAATAACACATACACATATTATATACACATAAACACATACATACACATATACAGTGGTCGAAGTGGGGCGGTATATGGCGGTATGACATACCACCACTTCCCAGCCCCACTTCATTTTAGCCGCAGAAGAGAATGCACCTGCGCTGGGATCCAGTATGGCATCCCAGTGCTGGAACAATGGCGGCAATGTGTAGAGATGTGTCCAGCAGTGGAGATGCTGGCATATAGCCGGGACAAAGCATCCGGTCCTGCCTGCACTGTAAGCAGCAATCACTGGCTGCCAGCGAATCACGGGGCTCGCAGCCGCCAGCCAATCGCGGGGCTCGCGGCCACCAGCCAATCACGGGGCTATTGGCCACCAGCCAATGAGAAGCTGCCAAGTGGCGCCGGATTAGCGTAAACTGCAGTGCACTACTGCAGCAGCAACGAACGAAGACCACGGTGCTCCCGGCGGCTCCATTCCAGCAGCACAGGTCAGAGGGAAGTAGAGAGAGGGGAGGATGTGAGAGAGGGAGTAGAGAGAGGGGCAGACAGAGGGAGGGAGGCAGGCAGGCAGGCAGTTAGTATTGTAGGGGGTGAAAGAAAAAGGGAATCAGTAAGTTAGAAAGGCAGGGTGTGAGAGAGGGGAGCAGGCAGGGAGAAATGTGTGTGGGGGGTGAGAAGTACAATGGGGTGATTTGGAAGCAGGGGCCCAAGGGGGGGAAGATTCATTCTCCATACCCCCACCTCTAAATTCCCACTTTGACTACTGCACATATATACTAGGGATGTGCGCCGGACCATTTTTGCCGGATTTGGATTTGGTTCTAATTCGTCGTCCGGATTTGGATTTGCCAAACTGCGGTGACTGGCTTTGGATTTGGATTTGGATTTGGATTTTTTTACAAAAATTGACAAAAAAAGCTAAAATCACATAAATTGGTCTTTTTTTTCTTCCTAGAGTATTATTAACCTCAATAACATTAATTTCCTGTCAATTTAGACCATATCACAGCTTATAATATTGTTTTCAACATTATTGGCCAAAGGTTGCAGTGAGCTGACTGGTTTCTAAGCGACAAAGCAGCGGCACAACGACACAGACACCACAGTATAAAGCACATCTATGACACATTGCCACACAGCAGTGGCAGAAATGAAAAGTAGTGCACCCACCCAGTGGGGTACGGCCAGCAGAGTCACAGTACTTGTTTACAAAGTGGGCTACGGCCCTAGGAGTCACAGTGCACAATCTTATTCGCATTACACCGCACATAGGGCCTGATTCACATTACACCATAAAGTAGTGTCTCTTATTTATGTTACGACACACAGTAGTGCCCCTTTTACACAATGCCCACAGTAGTGACCCTTTTACACAATGCCCACAGTAGCGGTGTCCCTTACACAATGTGCCCCAGCAGTGGTGCCCCCTATGCAGTCCCCTTAGTAGTAGGGTCCACTATGCAGTGCCCCCAGTAGAATGCCCCCCAGTAGTATGCCCCCCATTAGCAGGCCCCCCCAGTAGTATGCCCCCCATTAGCATGCCACCCAGTAGTATGCCCCCCATTAGCAGGCCCCCTCAGTAGTATGCCCCCCATTAGCATGCCACCCAGTAGTATGCCCCCCCAGTAGTATGGCCCCCCCAATAGTAGGCTGCCCCAGTAGCAGCCCCCCCAGTAGTAGCCCCCCCTGTAGTATGGGCCCCCCCTGTAGTATGGCCCCCCTTGTAGTAGGCTGCCCCAGTAGCAGGCCCCCCCCCAGTAGCAGTAAGCCCCCCCAGTAGTATGGCCCCCCCAGTAGCAGGCCCATCAGTAGTATGGCCCCCCCAGTAGCAGACCCCCCCCAGTAGTATAGCCCCCCCCAGTAGCAGGCCCCTCTGTAGTATGGCCCCCCCCAGTAGCAGACCCCCCCCAGTAGCGCCCCCGGCCCTTGCACAAATAAAAAATAAAAAAATAAAAACTTACCTGTATCCCCGCTCCCGCGCCGTCCGCTCTGTCACACGCTGAGGAGGGAGCCGGAAGACGGAGCTCATGTGTGAGCTCCAGCCGGCTCCCTCCATGCAGCAGCCAATGAGAGTCTGTGTGACTCTCATTGGCTGCTGTAACAAACACACAGCTGCCGCTGGCGGCTGTGTGTCTGTGTCTGTGTAGGGCAGAGCGCTATCACAGCGCTCTGCCCTACACGCGGGGAGACCTGATGTCGGATTCTCTAGTGAGAATACGACATCAGGCGGCCACCGTTCGGCCCCGAACGGGGATCCGAGTCAGGCGGTGAACACCCGAACAGGGTTCAGGTGGACTCGGATCCCCAATGTTCGGAGCGGTTCGGATTCCACAGAATCCGAACCGCTCATCTCTAATAAATACACAATGAAATAGTACATATACACACTTACATTTTAAGCAGCTGCTGCTCACTTCATTAGGCCCCTTGCACCATAATGCCACGATTCGCCGGGACATATGGGGATGGGGCTTGCCATATTGGCTCAGCCCCCACTCCGGCCATGGTAGCAGGAGGAATTGGTCTGTCAGGGGGGGTTTCTATGTACTTAGAAACCCCCTTATGTGCTCTAGTGGTGGGACCCCTCTGTGTGTGGAGGCTCTGGGATGACTAACGCACATGTGTGATGGCCGTCTATGCATGTGTATAGTGCCCTCCCCGACATCCTGTGCTGTGTTACCTGCAGCCTAACACTTCCTGCTACAGGTTACTGACTAATGTACATGTGTGATGGCCGTCTATGCATGTGTATAGAGCCCTCCCCGACATCCTCTGCTGTGTTACCTGCAGCCTAACACTTCCTGCTACAGGTTACTGACTAATGAACATGTGCGATGGACGTCTATGCATGTGTATAGTGCCCTCCCCGACATCCTCTGCTGTGTTACCTGCAGCCTAACACTTCCTGCTACAGGTTACTGACTAATGCACATGTGTGATGGACGTCTATGCATGTGTATAGTGCCCTCCCCGACATCCTCTGCTGTGTTACCTGCAGCCTAACACTTCCTGCTACAGGTTACTGACTAATGCACATGTGTGATGGCCGTCTATGCATGTGTATAGTGTCCTCCCCGACATCCTCTGCTGTGTTACCTGCAGCCTAACACTTCCTGCTACAGGTTACTGACTAATGCACATGTGCGATGGCCGTCTATGCATGTGTATAGTGCCCTCCCCGACATCCTCTGCTGTGTTATCTGCAGCCTAACACTTCCTGTTACAGGTTACTGACTAATGCACATGTGTGATGGCTGTCTATGCATGTGTATAGTGCCATCCCCGACATCCTCTACTGTGTTACCTGCAGCCTAACACTTCCTGCTACAGGTTACTGACTAATGCACATGTGCGATGGCCGTCTATGCATGTGTATAGTGCCCTCCCCGACATCCTCTACTGTGTTACCTGCAGCCTAACACTTCCTGCTACAGGTTACTGACTAATGCACATGTGCGATGGCCGTCTATGCATGTGTATAGTGCCCTCCCCGACATCCTGTGCTGTGTTACCTAACACTTCCTGCTACAGGTTACTGACTAATGCACATGTGTGATGGCAGTCTATGCATGTGTATAGTGCCCTCCCCGACATCCTCTGCTGTGTTACCTGCAGCCTAACACTTCCTGCTACAGGTTACTTACTAATGCACATGTGTGATGGCCATCTATGCATGTGTATAGTGCACTCCCCGACATCCTCTGCTGTGTTATCTGCAACCTAACACTTCCTGCTACAGGTTACTGACTAATGCACATGTGCAAAGGCCGTCTATGCATGTGTATAGTGCCCTCCCCGACATCCTCTGCTGTGTTACCTGCAGCCTAACACTTCCTGCTACAGGTTACTGACTAATGCACATGTGTGATGGCCATCTATGCATGTGTATAGTGCCCTCCCCGACATCCTGTGCTGTGTTACCTGCAGCCTAACACTTCCTGCTACAGGTTATTGACTAATGCACATGTGCGATGGACGTCTATGCATGTGTATAGAGTCCTCCCCGACATCCTCTGCTGTGTTACCTGCAGCCTAACACTTCCTGCTACAGGTCACTGACTAATGCACATGTGCGATGGCCGTCTATGCATGTGTATAGTGCCCTCCCCGACATCGTGTGCTGTGTTACATAACACTTCCTGCTACAGGTTACTGACTAATGCACATGTGCGATGGACGTCTATGCATGTGTATAGTGCCCTCCCCAACATCCACTGCTGTGTTACCTGCAGCCTAACACTTCCTGCTACAGGTTACTGACTAATGCACATGTGCGATGGCCGTCTATGCATGTGTATAGTGCCCTCCCCGACATCGTGTGCTGTTACCTAACACTTCCTGCTACAGGTTACTGACTAATGCACATGTGTGATGGCCGTCTATGCATGTGTATAGTGTCCTCCCCGACATCCTGTGCTGTGTTACCTGCAGCCTAATACTTCCTGCTACAGGTTACTGACAAATGCACAAGTGTGATGGCCTTCTATGCATGTGTATAGTGCCCTCCCCGACATCTTCTTCTGTGTTACCTGCAGCCTAACACTTCCTGCTACAGGTTACTGACTAATGCACATGTGCGATGGCCGTCTATGCATGTGTATAGTGCCCTCCCCGACATCCTGTGCTGTGTTACCTAACACTTCCTGCTACAGGTTACTGACTAATGCACATGTGTGATGGCCGTCTATGCATGTGTATAGTGTCCTCCCCGACATCCTCTGCTGTGTTACCTGCAGCCTAATACTTCCTGCTACAGGTTACTGACTAATGCACATGTGTGATGGCCTTCTATGCATGTGTATAGTGCCCTCCCCGACATCTTCTTCTGTGTTACCTGCAGCCTAACACTTCCTGCTACAGGTTACTGACTAATGCACATATGCGATGGCCATCTAAGCATGTGTATAGTGCCCTCCCCGACATCCTCTGCTGTGTTATCTGCAGCCTAACACTTCCTGTTACAGGTTACTGACTAATGCACATGTGTGATGGCTGTCTATGCATGTGTATAGTGCCATCCCCGACATCCTCTACTGTGTTACCTGCAGCCTAACACTTCCTGCTACAGGTTACTGACTAATGCACATGTGCGATGGCCGTCTATGCATGTGTATAGTGCCCTCCCCGACATCCTCTACTGTGTTACCTGCAGCCTAACACTTCCTGCTACAGGTTACTGACAAATGCACAAGTGTGATGGCCTTCTATGCATGTGTATAGTGCCCTCCCCGACATCTTCTTCTGTGTTACCTGCAGCCTAACACTTCCTGCTACAGGTTACTGACTAATGCACATGTGCGATGGCCGTCTATGCATGTGTATAGTGCCCTCCCCGACATCCTGTGCTGTGTTACCTAACACTTCCTGCTACAGGTTACTGACTAATGCACATGTGTGATGGCCGTCTATGCATGTGTATAGTGTCCTCCCCGACATCCTGTGCTGTGTTACCTGCAGCCTAATACTTCCTGCTACAGGTTACTGACTAATGCACATGTGTGATGGCCTTCTATGCATGTGTATAGTGCCCTCCCCGACATCTTCTTCTGTGTTACCTGCAGCCTAACACTTCCTGCTACAGGTTACTGACTAATGCACATATGCGATGGCCATCTAAGCATGTGTATAGTGCCCTCCCCGACATCCTCTGCTGTGTTATCTGCAGCCTAACACTTCCTGTTACAGGTTACTGACTAATGCACATGTGTGATGGCTGTCTATGCATGTGTATAGTGCCATCCCCGACATCCTCTACTGTGTTACCTGCAGCCTAACACTTCCTGCTACAGGTTACTGACTAATGCACATGTGCGATGGCCGTCTATGCATGTGTATAGTGCCCTCCCCGACATCCTGTGCTGTGTTACCTAACACTTCCTGCTACAGGTTACTGACTAATGCACATGTGTGATGGCAGTCAATGCATGTGTATAGTGCCCTCCCCGACATCCTCTGCTGTGTTACCTGCAGCCTAACACTTCCTGCTACAGGTTACTTACTAATGCACATGTGTGATGGCCTTCTATGCATGTGTATAGTGCCCTCCCCGACATCTTCTTCTGTGTTACCTGCAGCCTAACACTTCCTGCTACAGGTTACTGACTAATGCACATATGCGATGGCCATCTAAGCATGTGTATAGTGCCCTCCCCGACATCCTCTGCTGTGTTATCTGCAGCCTAACACTTCCTGTTACAGGTTACTGACTAATGCACATGTGTGATGGCTGTCTATGCATATGTATAGTGCCATTCCCGACATCCTCTACTGTGTTACCTGCAGCCTAACACTTCCTGCTACAGGTTACTGACTAATGCACATGTGCGATGGCCGTCTATGCATGTGTATAGTGCCCTCCCCGACATCCTCTACTGTGTTACCTGCAGCCTAACACTTCCTGCTACAGGTTACTGACAAATGCACAAGTGTGATGGCCTTCTATGCATGTGTATAGTGCCCTCCCCGACATCTTCTTCTGTGTTACCTGCAGCCTAACACTTCCTGCTACAGGTTACTGACTAATGCACATGTGCGATGGCCGTCTATGCATGTGTATAGTGCCCTCCCCGACATCCTGTGCTGTGTTACCTAACACTTCCTGCTACAGGTTACTGACTAATGCACATGTGTGATGGCCGTCTATGCATGTGTATAGTGTCCTCCCCGACATCCTGTGCTGTGTTACCTGCAGCCTAATACTTCCTGCTACAGGTTACTGACTAATGCACATGTGTGATGGCCTTCTATGCATGTGTATAGTGCCCTCCCCGACATCTTCTTCTGTGTTACCTGCAGCCTAACACTTCCTGCTACAGGTTACTGACTAATGCACATATGCGATGGCCATCTAAGCATGTGTATAGTGCCCTCCCCGACATCCTCTGCTGTGTTATCTGCAGCCTAACACTTCCTGTTACAGGTTACTGACTAATGCACATGTGTGATGGCTGTCTATGCATGTGTATAGTGCCATCCCCGACATCCTCTACTGTGTTACCTGCAGCCTAACACTTCCTGCTACAGGTTACTGACTAATGCACATGTGCGATGGCCGTCTATGCATGTGTATAGTGCCCTCCCCGACATCCTCTACTGTGTTACCTGCAGCCTAACACTTCCTGCTACAGGTTACTGACTAATGCACATGTGCGATGGCCGTCTATGCATGTTTATAGTGCCCTCCCCGACATCCTGTGCTGTGTTACCTAACACTTCCTGCTACAGGTTACTGACTAATGCACATGTGTGATGGCAGTCTATGCATGTGTATAGTGCCCTCCCCGACATCCTCTGCTGTGTTACCTGCAGCCTAACACTTCCTGCTACAGGTTACTTACTAATGCACATGTGTGATGGCCATCTATGCATGTGTATAGTGCACTCCCCGACATCCTCTGCTGTGTTATCTGCAACCTAACACTTGCTGCTACAGGTTACTGACTAATGCACATGTGCAATGGCCGTCTATGCATGTGTATAGTGCCCTCCCCGACATCCTCTGCTGTGTTACCTGCAGCCTAACACTTCCTGCTACAGGTTACTGACTAATGCACATGTGTGATGGCCATCTATGCATGTGTATAGTGCCCTCCCCGACATCCTGTGCTGTGTTACCTGCAGCCTAACACTTCCTGCTACAGGTTACTGACTAATGCACATGTGCGATGGACGTCTATGCATGTGTATAGAGTCCTCCCCGACATCCTCTGCTGTGTTACCTGCAGCCTAACACTTCCTGCTACAGGTCTCTGACTAGTGCACATGTGCGATGGCCGTCTATGCATGTGTATAGTGCCCTCCCCTACATCGTGTGCTGTTACCTAACACTTCCTGCTACAGGTTACTGACTAATGCACATGTGTGATGGCCGTCTATGCATGTGTATAGTGTCCTCCCCGACATCCTGTGCTGTGTTACCTGCAGCCTAATACTTCCTGCTACAGGTTACTGACAAATGCACAAGTGTGATGGCCTTCTATGCATGTGTATAGTGCCCTCCCCGACATCTTCTTCTGTGTTACCTGCAGCCTAACACTTCCTGCTACAGGTTACTGACTAATGCACATGTGCGATGGCCGTCTATGCATGTGTATAGTGCCCTCCCCGACATCCTGTGCTGTGTTACCTAACACTTCCTGCTACAGGTTACTGACTAATGCACATGTGTGATGGCCGTCTATGCATGTGTATAGTGTCCTCCCCGACATCCTCTGCTGTGTTACCTGCAGCCTAATACTTCCTGCTACAGGTTACTGACTAATGCACATGTGTGATGGCCTTCTATGCATGTGTATAGTGCCCTCCCCGACATCTTCTTCTGTGTTACCTGCAGCCTAACACTTCCTGCTACAGGTTACTGACTAATGCACATATGCGATGGCCATCTAAGCATGTGTATAGTGCCCTCCCCGACATCCTCTGCTGTGTTATCTGCAGCCTAACACTTCCTGTTACAGGTTACTGACTAATGCACATGTGTGATGGCTGTCTATGCATGTGTATAGTGCCATCCCCGACATCCTCTACTGTGTTACCTGCAGCCTAACACTTCCTGCTACAGGTTACTGACTAATGCACATGTGCGATGGCCGTCTATGCATGTGTATAGTGCCCTCCCCGACATCCTCTACTGTGTTACCTGCAGCCTAACACTTCCTGCTACAGGTTACTGACAAATGCACAAGTGTGATGGCCTTCTATGCATGTGTATAGTGCCCTCCCCGACATCTTCTTCTGTGTTACCTGCAGCCTAACACTTCCTGCTACAGGTTACTGACTAATGCACATGTGCGATGGCCGTCTATGCATGTGTATAGTGCCCTCCCCGACATCCTGTGCTGTGTTACCTAACACTTCCTGCTACAGGTTACTGACTAATGCACATGTGTGATGGCCGTCTATGCATGTGTATAGTGTCCTCCCCGACATCCTGTGCTGTGTTACCTGCAGCCTAATACTTCCTGCTACAGGTTACTGACTAATGCACATGTGTGATGGCCTTCTATGCATGTGTATAGTGCCCTCCCCGACATCTTCTTCTGTGTTACCTGCAGCCTAACACTTCCTGCTACAGGTTACTGACTAATGCACATATGCGATGGCCATCTAAGCATGTGTATAGTGCCCTCCCCGACATCCTCTGCTGTGTTATCTGCAGCCTAACACTTCCTGTTACAGGTTACTGACTAATGCACATGTGTGATGGCTGTCTATGCATGTGTATAGTGCCATCCCCGACATCCTCTACTGTGTTACCTGCAGCCTAACACTTCCTGCTACAGGTTACTGACTAATGCACATGTGCGATGGCCGTCTATGCATGTGTATAGTGCCCTCCCCGACATCCTCTACTGTGTTACCTGCAGCCTAACACTTCCTGCTACAGGTTACTGACTAATGCACATGTGCGATGGCCGTCTATGCATGTGTATAGTGCCCTCCCCGACATCCTGTGCTGTGTTACCTAACACTTCCTGCTACAGGTTACTGACTAATGCACATGTGTGATGGCAGTCAATGCATGTGTATAGTGCCCTCCCCGACATCCTCTGCTGTGTTACCTGCAGCCTAACACTTCCTGCTACAGGTTACTTACTAATGCACATGTGTGATGGCCTTCTATGCATGTGTATAGTGCCCTCCCCGACATCTTCTTCTGTGTTACCTGCAGCCTAACACTTCCTGCTACAGGTTACTGACTAATGCACATATGCGATGGCCATCTAAGCATGTGTATAGTGCCCTCCCCGACATCCTCTGCTGTGTTATCTGCAGCCTAACACTTCCTGTTACAGGTTACTGACTAATGCACATGTGTGATGGCTGTCTATGCATATGTATAGTGCCATTCCCGACATCCTCTACTGTGTTACCTGCAGCCTAACACTTCCTGCTACAGGTTACTGACTAATGCACATGTGCGATGGCCGTCTATGCATGTGTATAGTGCCCTCCCCGACATCCTCTACTGTGTTACCTGCAGCCTAACACTTCCTGCTACAGGTTACTGACAAATGCACAAGTGTGATGGCCTTCTATGCATGTGTATAGTGCCCTCCCCGACATCTTCTTCTGTGTTACCTGCAGCCTAACACTTCCTGCTACAGGTTACTGACTAATGCACATGTGCGATGGCCGTCTATGCATGTGTATAGTGCCCTCCCCGACATCCTGTGCTGTGTTACCTAACACTTCCTGCTACAGGTTACTGACTAATGCACATGTGTGATGGCCGTCTATGCATGTGTATAGTGTCCTCCCCGACATCCTGTGCTGTGTTACCTGCAGCCTAATACTTCCTGCTACAGGTTACTGACTAATGCACATGTGTGATGGCCTTCTATGCATGTGTATAGTGCCCTCCCCGACATCTTCTTCTGTGTTACCTGCAGCCTAACACTTCCTGCTACAGGTTACTGACTAATGCACATATGCGATGGCCATCTAAGCATGTGTATAGTGCCCTCCCCGACATCCTCTGCTGTGTTATCTGCAGCCTAACACTTCCTGTTACAGGTTACTGACTAATGCACATGTGTGATGGCTGTCTATGCATGTGTATAGTGCCATCCCCGACATCCTCTACTGTGTTACCTGCAGCCTAACACTTCCTGCTACAGGTTACTGACTAATGCACATGTGCGATGGCCGTCTATGCATGTGTATAGTGCCCTCCCCGACATCCTCTACTGTGTTACCTGCAGCCTAACACTTCCTGCTACAGGTTACTGACTAATGCACATGTGCGATGGCCGTCTATGCATGTGTATAGTGCCCTCCCCGACATCCTGTGCTGTGTTACCTAACACTTCCTGCTACAGGTTACTGACTAATGCACATGTGTGATGGCAGTCAATGCATGTGTATAGTGCCCTCCCCGACATCCTCTGCTGTGTTACCTGCAGCCTAACACTTCCTGCTACAGGTTACTTACTAATGCACATGTGTGATGGCCTTCTATGCATGTGTATAGTGCCCTCCCCGACATCTTCTTCTGTGTTACCTGCAGCCTAACACTTCCTGCTACAGGTTACTGACTAATGCACATATGCGATGGCCATCTAAGCATGTGTATAGTGCCCTCCCCGACATCCTCTGCTGTGTTATCTGCAGCCTAACACTTCCTGTTACAGGTTACTGACTAATGCACATGTGTGATGGCTGTCTATGCATATGTATAGTGCCATTCCCGACATCCTCTACTGTGTTACCTGCAGCCTAACACTTCCTGCTACAGGTTACTGACTAATGCACATGTGCGATGGCCGTCTATGCATGTGTATAGTGCCCTCCCCGACATCCTCTACTGTGTTACCTGCAGCCTAACACTTCCTGCTACAGGTTACTGACAAATGCACAAGTGTGATGGCCTTCTATGCATGTGTATAGTGCCCTCCCCGACATCTTCTTCTGTGTTACCTGCAGCCTAACACTTCCTGCTACAGGTTACTGACTAATGCACATGTGCGATGGCCGTCTATGCATGTGTATAGTGCCCTCCCCGACATCCTGTGCTGTGTTACCTAACACTTCCTGCTACAGGTTACTGACTAATGCACATGTGTGATGGCCGTCTATGCATGTGTATAGTGTCCTCCCCGACATCCTGTGCTGTGTTACCTGCAGCCTAATACTTCCTGCTACAGGTTACTGACTAATGCACATGTGTGATGGCCTTCTATGCATGTGTATAGTGCCCTCCCCGACATCTTCTTCTGTGTTACCTGCAGCCTAACACTTCCTGCTACAGGTTACTGACTAATGCACATATGCGATGGCCATCTAAGCATGTGTATAGTGCCCTCCCCGACATCCTCTGCTGTGTTATCTGCAGCCTAACACTTCCTGTTACAGGTTACTGACTAATGCACATGTGTGATGGCTGTCTATGCATGTGTATAGTGCCATCCCCGACATCCTCTACTGTGTTACCTGCAGCCTAACACTTCCTGCTACAGGTTACTGACTAATGCACATGTGCGATGGCCGTCTATGCATGTGTATAGTGCCCTCCCCGACATCCTCTACTGTGTTACCTGCAGCCTAACACTTCCTGCTACAGGTTACTGACTAATGCACATGTGCGATGGCCGTCTATGCATGTTTATAGTGCCCTCCCCGACATCCTGTGCTGTGTTACCTAACACTTCCTGCTACAGGTTACTGACTAATGCACATGTGTGATGGCAGTCTATGCATGTGTATAGTGCCCTCCCCGACATCCTCTGCTGTGTTACCTGCAGCCTAACACTTCCTGCTACAGGTTACTTACTAATGCACATGTGTGATGGCCATCTATGCATGTGTATAGTGCACTCCCCGACATCCTCTGCTGTGTTATCTGCAACCTAACACTTGCTGCTACAGGTTACTGACTAATGCACATGTGCAATGGCCGTCTATGCATGTGTATAGTGCCCTCCCCGACATCCTCTGCTGTGTTACCTGCAGCCTAACACTTCCTGCTACAGGTTACTGACTAATGCACATGTGTGATGGCCATCTATGCATGTGTATAGTGCCCTCCCCGACATCCTGTGCTGTGTTACCTGCAGCCTAACACTTCCTGCTACAGGTTACTGACTAATGCACATGTGCGATGGACGTCTATGCATGTGTATAGAGTCCTCCCCGACATCCTCTGCTGTGTTACCTGCAGCCTAACACTTCCTGCTACAGGTCTCTGACTAGTGCACATGTGCGATGGCCGTCTATGCATGTGTATAGTGCCCTCCCCTACATCGTGTGCTGTGTTACATAACACTTCCTGCTACAGGTTACTGACTAATGCACATGTGCGATGGACGTCTATGCATGTGTATAGTGCCCTCCCCAACATCCACTGCTGTGTTACCTGCAGCCTAACACTTCCTGCTACAGGTTACTGACTAATGCACATGTGCGATGGCCGTCTATGCATGTGTATAGTGCCCTCCCCGACATCGTGTGCTGTGTTACCTAACACTTCCTGCTACAGGTTACTGACTAATGCACATGTGTGATGGCCGTCTATGCATGTGTATAGTGTCCTCCCCGACATCCTGTGCTGTGTTACCTGCAGCCTAATACTTCCTGCTACAGGTTACTGACAAATGCACAAGTGTGATGGCCTTCTATGCATGTGTATAGTGCCCTCCCCGACATCTTCTTCTGTGTTACCTGCAGCCTAACACTTCCTGCTACAGGTTACTGACTAATGCACATGTGCGATGGCCGTCTATGCATGTGTATAGTGCCCTCCCCGACATCCTGTGCTGTGTTACCTAACACATCCTGCTACAGGTTACTGACTAATGCACATGTGTGATGGCCGTCTATGCATGTGTATAGTGTCCTCCCCGACATCCTGTGCTGTGTTACCTGCAGCCTAATACTTCCTGCTACAGGTTACTGACTAATGCACATGTGTGATGGCCTTCTATGCATGTGTATAGTGCCCTCCCCGACATCTTCTTCTGTGTTACCTGCAGCCTAACACTTCCTGCTACAGGTTACTGACTAATGCACATATGCGATGGCCATCTAAGCATGTGTATAGTGCCCTCCCCGACATCCTCTGCTGTGTTATCTGCAGCCTAACACTTCCTGTTACAGGTTACTGACTAATGCACATGTGTGATGGCTGTCTATGCATGTGTATAGTGCCATCCCCGACATCCTCTACTGTGTTACCTGCAGCCTAACACTTCCTGCTACAGGTTACTGACTAATGCACATGTGCGATGGCCGTCTATGCATGTGTATAGTGCCCTCCCCGACATCCTGTGCTGTGTTACCTAACACTTCCTGCTACAGGTTACTGACTAATGCACATGTGTGATGGCAGTCTATGCATGTGTATAGTGCCCTCCCCGACATCCTCTGCTGTGTTACCTGCAGCCTAACACTTCCTGCTACAGGTTACTGACTAATGCACATGTGTGATGGCCATCTATGCATGTGTATAGTGCCCTCCCCGACATCCTCTGCTGTGTTATCTGCAACCTAACACTTCCTGCTACAGGTTACTGACTAATGCACATGTGCAATGGCCGTCTATGCATGTGTATAGTTCCCTCGCCGACATCCTGTGCTGTGTTACCTGCAGCCTAACACTTCCTGCTACAGGTTACTGACTAATGCACATGTGCGATGGCCATCTATGCATGTGTATAGTGCCCTCCCCGACATCCTGTGCTGTGTTACCTGCAGCCTAACACTTCCTGCTACAGGTTACTGACTAATGCACATGTGCGATGGACGTCTATGCATGTGTATAGAGTCCTCCCCGACATCCTCTGCTGTGTTACCTGCAGCCTAACACTTCCTGCTACAGGTCACTGACTAATGCACATGTGCGATGGCCGTCTATGCATGTGTATAGTGCCCTCCCCGACATCGTGTGCTGTGTTACATAACACTTCCTGCTACAGGTTACTGACTAATGCACATGTGCGATGGACGTCTATGCATGTGTATAGTGCCCTCCCCAACATCCACTGCTGTGTTACCTGCAGCCTAACACTTCCTGCTACAGGTTACTGACTAATGCACATGTGCGATGGCCGTCTATGCATGTGTATAGTGCCCTCCCCGACATCGTGTGCTGTGTTACCTAACACTTCCTGCTACAGGTTACTGACTAATGCACATGTGTGATGGCCGTCTATGCATGTGTATAGTGTCCTCCCCGACATCCTGTGCTGTGTTACCTGCAGCCTAATACTTCCTGCTACAGGTTACTGACAAATGCACAAGTGTGATGGCCTTCTATGCATGTGTATAGTGCCCTCCCCGACATCTTCTTCTGTGTTACCTGCAGCCTAACACTTCCTGCTACAGGTTACTGACTAATGCACATGTGCGAAGGCCATCTATGCATGTGTATAGTGCTCTCCCCGACATCCTCTGCTGTGTTATCTGCAGCCTAACACTTCCTGTTACTGGTTACTGACTAATGCACATGTGTGATGGCTGTCTATGCATGTGTATAGTGCCCTCCCCGACATCCTGTGCTGTGTTACCTGCAGCCTAACACTTCCTGCTACAGGTTACTGACTAATGCACATGTGCGATGGACGTCTATGCATGTGTATAGAGTCCTCCCCGACATCCTCTGCTGTGTTACCTGCAGCCTAACACTTCCTGCTACAGGTCACTGACTAATGCACATGTGCGATGGCCGTCTATGCATGTGTATAGTGCCCTCCCCGACATCGTGTGCTGTTACATAACACTTCCTGCTACAGGTTACTGACTAATGCACATGTGCGATGGACGTCTATGCATGTGTATAGTGCCCTCCCCAACATCCACTGCTGTGTTACCTGCAGCCTAACACTTCCTGCTACAGGTTACTGACTAATGCACATGTGCGATGGCCGTCTATGCATGTGTATAGTGCCCTCCCCGACATCGTGTGCTGTGTTACCTAACACTTCCTGCTACAGGTTACTGACTAATGCACATGTGTGATGGCCGTCTATGCATGTGTATAGTGCCCTCCCCGACATCCTCTGCTGTGTTACCTGCAGCCTAACACTAAACCTTCTATCGGATGAGGTGTTGTCATGTGTGCAAACCACTTATCATACTAACATAAAATAAAGACACTGAGACGTGGATTTGGCAGATAACTTGATGGCGATTTATTGGAGCAATAATAATTATTATTTATTTAAGGATGTATGGTGGCAAAGAAAGGACGGCCAGAAATCAGCCAGATCTGCTATGCCCACACACAAACAACAAAAGGCATAGCAGGCGTAGATCGCCCAGAGTGCATACACATAACCATGTAACTCATATCATCAACAAAAGGTAACGCTCACCCCCATCTTGACTTCCCACCCGTCTAGGTGGTGATACTGCCCCCCGTTAGGTTGGTACAGCCAACTACCAGTCAACGAAGGGAGCGCCCTTAAATCATAATTGCACCCGGACTGGCGACCTGCCGTTCTTTCCCACCACCCAAAACCAAACCCACAACATACCAAAATTTATAGGGGAGGGAGGGTGGGGAATCTGGAACAAAGAGGCTTTGGCCCACACTTTTATCCCACTATATAATGTTCCTGTTACAAACGCGCCCCTGCTTGCCATAGGCTAACTCCCACAAGTAATTTGCATACATGCCTGCCCCCATCCTAGAGGTTTAAAACACCTCTTTTCTTATGCAATCTTTCGGTTTTTCTAAACCTTCTATCGGATGAGGTGTTGTCATGTGTGCAAACCACTTATCATACTAACATAAAATAAAGACACTGAGACGTG
Source organism: Taudactylus pleione (assembly GCA_031769625.1). NCBI lineage: Eukaryota > Metazoa > Chordata > Amphibia > Anura > Myobatrachidae > Taudactylus > Taudactylus pleione. The sequence goes on along the minus strand of JAUIMM010000847.1, from coordinate 1,846,217 downwards.
GATTTGGCAGATAACTTGATGGCGATTTATTGGAGCAATAATAATTATTATTTATTTAAGGATGTATGGTGGCAAAGAAAGGACGGCCAGAAATCAGCCAGATCTGCTATGCCCACACACAAACAACAAAAGGCATAGCAGGCGTAGATCGCCCAGAGTGCATACACATAACCATGTAACTCATATCATCAACAAAAGGTAACGCTCACCCCCATCTTGACTTCCCACCCGTCTAGGTGGTGATACTGCCCCCCGTTAGGTTGGTACAGCCAACTACCAGTCAACGAAGGGAGCGCCCTTAAATCATAATTGCACCCGGACTGGCGACCTGCCGTTCTTTCCCGCCACAGCAAGGTTCTGCTTATAGAACCGCTGCACCGCCACCATACCAAGTACTACCCCAATAACGCCAACTCCTCAAAAAGATCCCCAATAAACAATGACAAACCCTCCTCTGTTAAATGAACTCCATCAGGTCTATACATATAACTAAATCGAAATAGAATGTTCTTATGGTAAATGAAACGGCCATAATTGGCCATCACAAATTTGGCAACTGCGAAATTAAGTTTCTTCCTAGCTTCGTCATTAGCAGGAAAACTCCTAACCCCACGCCAGACCTGTCGAGGTACAATGCAAGACCAAATTAATTTACACAAGGGCCAGGCCGATAGCACCCTCGCCAAATCGTTGACAATATCAACTCGTAATTCTACAGTGGACCTCTGCCCTAAGTCGTTGCCTCCTAAATAAGCCACCAAAATACGTGGCCTACCAAAAAGCCTTGCATACTCTAACAGCTTAGGACAAAAGGAATGCCATCTCATACCTCTGGAAACTATGCAACGGACCCTAGCTGAATATTCAAAAATTGGAGCTTGATCTGAACTCAAACCTAGCAGCCCAGAAAATATATGAGTGGCCTATAACCCAAATGTCCTGCGTGTCAAAGAGCAATCCTAAAGGTGGAGGAAAGCAGTAAATAAAAAATTAGTAATTGTCATAAAACAATAAAATTTTATGGTGTATTAGTGGGATCTGATAGAACATAAGTGAGTATCTGCGAAAAAGAAAAATTTTCTATTGGTCGCCGACTTTACTATTTGAAGTGGCTGAGACAAACAGAAGACACAAAGGGGAAGAATGGGTGGGGGGGAATTGGGAAAAAACAGGTGAACTCGGCAAGAGGTAAAATAAAAACCTGCTGAGGGATGGACTATGGCCTAATTAAATGATTGAGAATAGCCGAATTGAATCCGTCAGTTCAGGTAAAAATTGTAAAATCCCTCAAGACTCCCATTGCCAGCAATGGCGAGTAGCTAATCCCGAGTAGGACGGACAGGGGTAACAGACAAGACAGGACAGTACATGAGACAAGACAAAAACCAGGCAAGCATAAAATATAAACGTAACCGGAACAGACTGTGAAATGACTTTAAAACAAAGGGCCTTCACGCCTAGGTCGAATGTAACCTTTATAACTATCCGATTTCCAACGTCCTAGGGCCTTAATTTCTGATGCTGAGAAACCCGCAGCTGCCGCCGAAGTTGCGGCTCCGATCAGAAACGAGTGTGTACCAAAATCTTGAGGCGGGAGGCCTAAAACTGATACACACCTCTTCAAAAACCAACCAAACTGGTATTTGGTAAGCGGAGTCCTGTCCATATGCATGAGTCATGAACCAGGAACATCCGGCCGCAATAACTCATACCGCATAGCTAGTGCCACGGGGCAGATCTGTTCGTACCTAGATGGACCCAACGAGATCCACCTACCCCTACCAGTCTGGTCGGTCTTTGACCGCCGAATCCTACAGAGAACAGACCTCTCACTGACCAGGATATCCGAGAGGAGCATGGCGGCATCAACCCATTTGGATGATGCCACCAGCTCCGATACCCTCAAGGTGCCGTGAAAAGCCCCTGAAAACACCACTTGAATCAGGACCACCTCATACGCAGTAAGAGCCACTCCGAGAACCGCCCCTAATACTGCCGGAAGCAGATGAGCGTCCACAGGTCTCCTACGGTCAGCTACTGGCCGGGAGACCCGTGCCCAACCCTTTAAAGCCTTCACAATCAGAAAACTTTTAGTAAAGTCAGGTTGGCCCTTCAATTTACAATAAAATGCAATGCCCCCCAAAGAGCGCGCAACAGAAGCCCTGGATCTGCCAGCCAAATGGAGACTCCAAATAAAAGAAAGCATCGAATGATGCTGACTCTTACCTGCCTGTTTGCTGCTACGGGAATAATCTTCCCATTCATTCCATGCCTGCCGATATGCTCGCAACGTGGAGGGGGCTAAAGACTGTTCTGCTAAGCCCTCCATGCCGGCTCGATCACCTGCCAAACATAAGAGGGGCAAAGCACAACGTCAGCACCAGGGGCCACAGATCGGGACCTAGCCCACTGGAAACGTGATAACGCATCGTCTATCTCATTCTCCACCCCAGGAACGTGTCTTGCCTTAAACATGATGTTACAGCGCAAACATGTGAGCACAGCTGCGCTAGCAAGCGCAAAACCAGCAGGGAAGCCGCATGTTGCTGATTGTATCGCATGGACCACGCCCAGGTTGTCACACCTGATAATGATGCTGCGATTGCGTAACCATTCCCCCCAGATTTCCAAGGAAACCATTATGGGAAAGAGTTTGAGAAGGAGTAAGTCCTTAGTCAAACCCTTTCCCACCCATTCTTCCAGCCAACGGCCAACGCACCAGGAGCCATCAAGGTAACATCCGAACCCTGTGGTGCCTGCTGCGTCGGTGAACAGCTGCAGCTGCAAATTGTCAGCGGCTGGAGACATCCACAACCGAACGCCATTAAAATCCCGAAGAAACGAGACCCAGACAGAGAGGTCCTGCTTAATCTCTGAGGATAAACGTAGCAAATGTCTCGGTTAGTGACACCAGCCGTGGCCCTTTCCAATTTACGTGAAAAAGCTCTGCCCATTGGAATTACTTTACAGGCCCAGGAGGGATTGCGCCTGCCGCAGGGTAATTCTACTGGAAGCCGTGCATTCCGCTATGGCATTACGCAACTTGACAGGCTTATCGAGAGGAATGCGACAAGAACCCGCCGAGGTACAGATCTCGATACCCAGGAATGACAAGGGGAAGGGCCCTCCGTTTTGTCCGCAGCAACGGGAACTCCAAATGAAAAAACAGCGCTCGTAAAGAAAACAAAAGATAACTGCATCTGCCTGAACCGGAAGGGCCGACACACAGAAAGTCATCGAGATAGTGGGCTATTCCATGACTACCGCAAAAATTAAATAAATAAATTCCGCGCACCAGTGTAGAAAGGTGCTAAAATGCTCGAAAAACGCACAGGACACAGAACACCCCATAGGCAAGCATTTGTCTATGCAATATCCGTTGTCCAAGCTAAAAACCCATAAACTGGAATGACTCTGGGTGCAAAGGAAGTAGACGAAAAGCTGACTCAACATCTATCTTAGCCATCAGTGCGCCCGGACCATAACACCTAATGACGTCCAAAGCATCGTCAAAAGACTGGTACACCACTGAGGAAACCTCAACTGGTATGGCATAATTTACTGACGAGCCTGGCGGATAAGACAGATGTTGCATGAGCCTGTATTTTCCTGGAATTTTCTTGGGAACCACTCCCACCGGGGAATTCACAAGATCCCTAATGGGGGTTCTGCAAAAGGCCCTGCAATGCGCCTGACGCTAACCTCGCCAGCCACTTTTTCCCTAAGAATGTGAGGCAATTCAAAGGCAGACTTCAAATTTCTAGGCGAATATGAGTCGACATCCCTGCAAATAGGTAAACGAAAACCATAACTGAAGCCTTTTAACGAAAATTCTGCGTCCTGCAGAACCGGCTACCAACTCAACCATTTTGCTATCGCTGTGACACGGACAGGGGATGGAACTTTACTTAGCACTTGTGCCTTTTGCTGGCTGTGCAGGCTGCTGCTGGGCACCCCCCTTGAAACACTTGGCAACTGGGTGATTGCCACCACATCGCAAGCAGAGGTGACGAAAATGACATTTTCGTCCCTGCGTACAGGTGGAATTATTAAAGGCGAAGCATTTTCCCCAGACGCCTGCTGTTAGCCCTGACGAACTGAACTAGCTGCTTTGCTCGCGTTGTACCCCTCATAGGCAGGACGCGAAGGCTGCGTGACCTCCAGCAATGTATATTTGTCGAAGTAGGAGCATAGCTGAGAATGGAGCTTCCCGGTGATAGCTGCTTGGGGCAGTGATTGCAATAATAAGCTGTGCACCCTGTAGAAATTTACTGTAGCACATGTATTCTGTCTATTTTGTAAGTTAAATGCTCAGAATACAGTATATAATACAATCTCCTCTATTGACTGATAATATGATTCAAAGGAAATAAAAGCTAGATCTAAGGTGCCATACATAAATAAAGCAGTGTCAAAGCCATTACCCCTTACTGTCAGATAACGCATCACTAAAGCATTCTATTCCCCCAATGATACCTCAATGCCCAGCATAATACTGACACTGTTTGCTGCAACTGTTTTCTACCATTAAAAGGGCATAATCAGCACTTAGACCATCTATAAAATACATCATACGAATGTACTGAATGATATAATTCTGGCATATACAGGACCAGCAGACACATAAACCTTCTATCGGATGAGGTGTTGTCATGTGTGCAAACCACTTATCATACTAAGATAAAATAAAGACACTGAGACGTGGATTTGGCAGATAACTTGATGGCGATTTATTGGAGCAATAATAATTATTATTTATTTATTATTTATTTAAGGATGTATGGTGGCAAAGAAAGGACGGCCAGAAATCAGCCAGATCTGCTATGCCCACACACAAACAACAAAAGGCATAGCAGGCGTAGATCGCCCAGAGTGCATACACATAACCATGTAAATCATGTCAACAACAAAAGGTAACGCTCACCCCCATCTTGACTTCCCACCCGTTTAGGTGGTGATACTGCCCCCCGTTAGGTTGGTACAGCCAACTACCAGTCAACGAAGGTAGCGCCCTTAAATCATAATTGCACCCGGACTGGCGACCTGCCGTTCTTTCCCGCCACCCAAAACCAAACCCACCACATACAAAATTTATAGGGGAGGGAGGGTGGGGAATCTGGAACAAAGAGGCTTTGGCCCACACTTTTAGCCGACTATATAATGTTCCTGTTACAAACCCGCCCCTGCTTGCCATAGGCTAACTCCCACAAGTAATTTGCATACATGCCTGCCCCCATCCTAGAGGTTTAAAACACCTCTTTTCTTAGGCAATCTTTCGGTTTCTCTAAACCTTCTATCGGATGAGGTGTTGTCATGTGTGCAAACCACTTATCATACTAAGATAAAATAAAGACACTGAGACGTGGATTTGGCAGATAACTTGATGGCGATTTATTGGAGCAATAATAATTATTATTTATTTATTATTTATTTAAGGATGTATGGTGGCAAAGAAAGGACGGCCAGAAATCAGCCAGATCTGCTATGCCCACACACAAACAACAAAAGGCATAGCAGGCGTAGATCGCCCAGAGTGCATACACATAACCATGTAAATCATGTCAACAACAAAAGGTAACGCTCACCCCCATCTTGACTTCCCACCCGTTTAGGTGGTGATACTGCCCCCCGTTAGGTTGGTACAGCCAACTACCAGTCAACGAAGGTAGCGCCCTTAAATCATAATTGCACCCGGACTGGCGACCTGCCGTTCTTTCCCGCCACAGCAAGGTTCTGCTTATAGAACCGCCGCACCACCACCATACCAAGTACTACCCCAATAACGCCAACTCCTCAAAAAGATCCCCAATAAACAATGACAAACCCTCCTCTGTTAAATGAACTCCATCAGGTCTATACATATAACTAAATCTACCCCACCAAATCATTGACAATATCAACTCGTAATTCTACAGTGGACCTCTGCCCTAAGTCGTTGCCTCTTAAATAAGCCACCAAAATACGTGGCCTACCAAAAAGCCTTGCATACTCTAACAGTTTAGGACAAAAGGAATGCCATCTCATACCTCTGGAAACTATCCAATGGACCCTAGCTGAATATTCAAAAATTTGAGCTTGATCTGAACTCATAAACCTAGCAGCCCAAAAAATATATGAGTGGCCTATCACCCAAATGTCCTGCATGTCAAAGAGCAATCCTAAAGGTGGAGGAAAGCAGTAAATAAAAAATTAGTAATTGTCATAAAACAATAACATTTTATGGTGTATTAGTGGGATCTGATAGAACATAAGTGAGTATCTGCCAAAAAGAAAAATTTTCTATTGGTCGCCGACTTTACTATTTAAAGTGGCTTTGACAAACAGAAGACACAAAGGGGAAGAATGGGTGGGGGGGAATTGGGAAAAAACAGGTGAACTCGGCAAGAGGTAAAATAAAAACCTGCTGAGGGATGGACTATGGCCTAATTAAATGATTGAGAATAGCCGAATTGAATCCGTCAGTTCAGGTAAAAATTGTAAAATCCCTCAAGACTCCCATTGCCAGCAATGGCGAGTAGCTAATCCCGAGTAGGACGGACAGGGGTAACAGACAAGACAGGACAGTACATGAGACAAGACAAAAACCAGGCAAGCATAAAATATAAACGTAACCGGAACAGACTGTGAAATGACTTTAAACAAAGGGCCTTCATGCCTAGGTCGAATGTAACCTTTATAACTATCCGATTTCCAATGTCCTAGGGCCTTAATTTCTGATGCCGAGAAACCCGCAGCTGCCGCCGAAGTTGCGGCTCCGATCAGAAACGAGTGTGTACCAAAATCTTGAGGCGGGAGGCCTAAAACTGATACACACCTCTTCAAAAACCAACCAAACTGGTATTTGGTAAGCGGAGTCCTGTCCATATGCATGAGTCATGAACCAGGAACATCCGGCCGCAATAACTCATACCGCATAGCTAGTGCCACGGGGCAGATCTGTTCGTCCCTAGATGGACCCAACGAGATCCACCTACCCCTACCAGTCTGGTCGGTCTTCGACTGCCGAATCCTACAGAGAACAGACCTCTCACTGACCAGGATATCCGAGAGGAGCATGGCGGCATCAACCCATTTGGATGATGCCACCAGCCCCGATACCCTCAAGGTGCCGTGAAAAGCCTCCGAAAACACCACTTGAATCAGGACCGCCTCATACGCAGTAAGAGCCACTCCGAGAACCGCCCCTAATACTGCCGGAAGCAGATGAGCGTCCACAGGTCTCCTACGGTCAGCTACTGGCCGGGAGACCCGTGCCCAACCCTTTAAAGCCTTCACTATCAGAAAACTTTTAGTAAAGTCAGGTTGGCCCTTCAATTTACAATAAAATGCAATGCCCCCCAAAGAGCGCGCAACAGAAGCCCTGGATCTGCCAGCCAAACGGAGACTCCAAATAAAAGAAAGCATGGAACGATGCTGACTCTTACCTGCCTGTTTGCTGCTACGGGAATAATCTTCCCATTCATTCCATGCCTGCCGATATGCTCGCAACGTGGAGGGGGCTAAAGACTGTTCTGCTTAGCCCTCCATGCCGGCTCGATCACCTGCCAAACATAAGAGGGGCAAAGCACAACGTCAGCACCAGGGCCACAGATCGGGACCTAGCCCACTGGAAACGTGATAACGCATCGTCTATCTCATTCTCCACCCCAGGAACGTGTCTTGCCTTAAACATGATGTTACAGCGCAAACATGTGAGCACAGCTGCGCTAGCAAGCGCAAAACCAGCAGGGAAGCCGCATGTTGCTGATTGTATCGCATGGACCATGCCCAGGTTGTCACACCTGATAATGATGCTGCGATTGCGTAACCATTCCCCCCAGATTTCCAAGGAAACCATTATGGGAAAGAGTTTGAGAAGGAGTAAGTCCTTAGTCAAACCCTTTCCCACCCATTCTTCCAGCCAACGGCCAACGCACCAGGAGCCATCAAGGTAACATCCGAACCCTGTGGTGCCTGCTGCGTCGGTGAACAGCTGCAGCTGCAAATTGTCAGCGGCTGGAGACATCCACAACCGAACGCCATTAAAATCCCGAAGAAACGAGACCCAGACAGAGAGGTCCTGCTTAATCTCTGAGGATAAACGTAGCAAATGTCTCGGTTAGTGACACCAGCCGTGGCCCTTTCCAATTTACGTGAAAAAGCTCTGCCCATTGGAATTACTTTACAGGCCCAGGAGGGATTGCGCCTGCCGCAGGGTAATTCTACTGGAAGCCGTGCATTCCGCTATGGCATTACGCAACTTGACAGGCTTATCGAGAGGAATGCGACAAGAACCCGCCGAGGTACAGATCTCGATACCCAGGAATGACAAGGGGAAGGGCCCTCCGTTTTGTCCGCAGCAACGGGAACTCCAAATGAAAAAACAGCGCTCGTAAAGAAAACAAAAGATAACTGCATCTGCCTGAACCGGAAGGGCCGACACACAGAAAGTCATCGAGATAGTGGGCTATTCCATGACTACCGCAAAAATTAAATAAATAAATTCCGCGCACCAGTGTAGAAAGGTGCTAAAATGCTCGAAAAACGCACAGGACACAGAACACCCCATAGGCAAGCATTTGTCTATGCAATATCCGTTGTCCAAGCTAAAAACCCATAAACTGGAATGACTCTGGGTGCAAAGGAAGTAGACGAAAAGCTGACTCAACATCTATCTTAGCCATCAGTGCGCCCGGACCATAACACCTAATGACGTCCAAAGCATCGTCAAAAGACTGGTACACCACCGAGGAAACCTCAACTGGTATGGCATAATTTACTGACGAGCCTGGCGGATAAGACAGATGTCGCATGAGCCCTTATTTTTCTGGAATTTTCTTGGGAACCACTCCCACCGGGGAATTCACAAGATCCCTAATGGGGGTTCTGCAAAAGGCCCAGCAATGCGCCTGCGCTAACCTCGCCAGCCACTTTTTCCCTAAGAATGTGAGGCAATTCAAAGGCAGACTTCAAATTTCTAGGCGAATATGTGTCGACATCCCTGCAAATAGGTAAACGAAAACCAAAACTGAAGCCTTTTAACGAAAATTCTGCGTCCTGCAGAACCGGGTACCAACTCAACCATTTTGCTATCGCTGTGACACGGACAGGGGATGGAACTTTACTTAGCACTTGTGCCTTTTGCTGGCTGTGCAGGCTGCTGCTGGGCACCCCCCTTGAAACACTTGGCAACTGGGTGATTGCCACCACATCGCAAGCAGAGGTGACGAAAACGCCATTTTAATGTGGAATTATTAAAGGCGAAGCATTTTCCCCAGACGCCTGCTGTTAGCCCTGACGAACTGAACTAGCTGCTTTGCACGCGTTGTACCCCTCATAGGCAGGACGCGAAGGCTGCGTGACCTCCAGCAATGTATATTTGTCGAAGTAGGAGCATAGCTGAGAATGGAGCTTCCCGGTGATAGCTGCTTGGGGCAGTGATTGCAATAATAAGCTGTGCACCCTGTAGAAATTCACTGTAGCACATGTATTCTGTCTATTTTGTAAGTTAAATGCTCAGAATACAGTATATAATACAATCTCCTCTATTGGCTGATAATAATGATTCAAAGGAGATAAAAGCTAGATCTTAGGTGCTATAGATAAATAAAGCAGTGTCAAAGCCATTACCCCTTACTGTCATATAACGCATCACTAAAGCATTCTATTCCCCCAATGATACCTCAATGCCCAGCATAATACTGACACTGTTTGCTGCAACTGTTTTCTACCATTAAGAGGGCATAATCAGCACTTAGACCATCTATAAAATACATCATACGAATGTACTGAATGATATAATTCTGGCATATACAGGACCAGCAAACACAGTAAGTAATTATATGTAGAAGTAGGGCCATCCTGTCTGAGCTGAATCTTTTTATTTCATGTGCCGGCTCCTTTACAGATCATATGAGCAAGTTGGGGAATCTGGGAGAGGGCAGAAAAAGAAACCATGCACTGTCCTGGAAACAGATGCACAGATTGGTCCCCCTATGTACTGGATGGTGTATTATCCAGTATTAATAATTGATCCAATAGGTGATCCATATCAGTGCACCCCGTACAGTGCATGTTTTCCAGATCTAGTTGGTGCACAACAATATTCATTACTGGCTTTTTAACTTTTTCTACTGGCTGACACATTTAAAAGATCAACAGGGACTGTAGTGCTAGTTATTTCATTTGTGACACTGAGGGGATCCTAAAAAACACGCAACTTTAGTATTATATGCTATTTCTATTGTAGTCCTCATGGTGTGGGCTGAGGGGGGGTTCAGGCAAGGCACTCATAAACCCCTCCTGCATTTGCCTATGGTGCTGGCCATTGCAGCCACAAAGATAATATTGACCAGGGGCATTAAGGACTAAAGGGAAGCACCCCTCCCCCGCACTGGCACACCTTCCACAAAGCTGCTGCAGCCTGAGGGGGGATAGAACTATCAATAGGGAAACCACACCTGCAGCTCCTAATAACATGGGGGCACTGTGGAGCCAGGGACCAGGGTCTGGGGAGGCTCATTACTAGGCAGGACATAGCTACACCCACCCCCAGCAGAACAAGAAATCAGAAAAGACACTGATTGAGGACAGAAAGGAAAAGTAAAAGCAATGATATGAAGTAAATGAAAAGAGACTAAATACAATAAGGAAAAGGAGGAGAGAAGAAGAGAAGAAGGAGAAGCACTAAGAGAGTTTTATTAAGGAAAATGACAACTGACAAAATGCACTTCCCTGTCCTGGAGGAATCTGGAACAAAGAGGCTTTGGCCCACACTTTTAGCCGACTATATAATGTTCCTGTTACAAACCCGCCCCTGCTTGCCATAGGCTAACTCCCACAAGTAATTTGCATACATGCCTGCCCCCATCCTAGAGGTTTAAAACACCTCTTTTCTTATGCAATCTTTCGGTTTCTCGTAAGCAATTATATGTAGAAGTAGAGCCATCCTGTCTGAGCTGAATCTTTTTATTCCATGTGCCGGCTCCTTTACAGATCATATGAGCAAGTTGGGGAATCTGGGGGAGGGCAGAAAAAGAAACCATGCACTGTCCTGGACATAGATGCACAGATTGGTCCCCTTATGTACTGGATCGTGTATTATCCAGTATTAATAATTGATCCAATAGGTGATCCATATCAGTGCACCCTGTACAGTGCATGTTTTCCAGATCTAGTTGGTGCACAACAATATTCATTACTGGCTTTTTAACTTTTTCTACTGGCTGACACATTTAAAAGATCAACAGGGACTGTAGTGCTAGTTATTTCATTTGTGACACTGAGGGGATCCTAAAAAACACGCAACTTTAGTATTATATGCTATTTCTATTGTAGTCCTCATGGTGTGGGCTGAGGGGGGGTTCAGGCAAGGCACTCATAAACCCCTCCTGCATTTGCCTATGGTGCTGGCCGCTGCAGCCACAAAGATGATATTGACCAGGGGCATTAAGGACTGAAGGGAAGCACCCCTCCCCCGCACTGGCACACCTTCCACAAAGCTGCTGCAGCCTGAGGGGGGATAGAACTATCAATAGGGAAACCACACCTGCAGCTCCTAATAACATGGGGGCACTGTGGAGCCAGGGACCAGGGTCTGGGGAGGCTCATTACTAGGCAGGACATGGCTACACCCTCCCCCAGCAGAACAAGAAATCAGAAAAGACAGTGATTGAGGACAGAAAGGAAAAGTAAAAGCAATGATATGAAGTAAATGAAAAGAGACTAAATACAATAAGGAAAAGGAGGAGAGAAGAAGAGAAGAAGGAGGAGAAGCACTAAGAGAGTTTTATTAAGGAAAATGACAACTGACAAAATGCACTTCCCTGTCCTGGAGGAATCTGGAACAAAGAGGCTTTGGCCCACACTTTTATCCCACTATATAATGTTCCTGTTACAAACCCGCCCCTGCTTGCCATAGGCTAACTCCCACAAGTAATTTGCATACATGCCTGCCCCCATCCTAGAGGTTTAAAACACCTCTTTTCTTATGCAATCTTTCGGTTTCTCTTCCTGCTATAGGTTACTGACTAATGCACATGTGTGATTGCCATCTAAGCATGTGTATAGTGCCCTCCCCGACATCCTCTGCTGTGTTATCTGCAGCCTAACACTTCCTGCTACAGGATACAGACTAATACACATGTGTGATGGCCGTCTATGCATGTGTATAGTGCCCTCCCCGACATCCTCTGCTGTGTTACCTGCAGCCTAACACTTCCTGTTACAGGTTACTGACTAATGCACATGTGTGATGGCCGTCTGTGCATGTGTTTAGTGCACTCCCCGACATCCTCTGCTGTGTTACCTGCAGCCTAACACTTCCTGCTACAGGTTACTGACTAATGCCCTTGTGCGATGGCCGTCTATGCAAGTGTATAGTGCCCTCCCCGACATCCTCTGCTGTGTTACCTGCAGCCTAACACTTCCTGCTACAAGTTACTGACTAATGCACATGTGTGATGGCCGTCTATGCATGTGTATAGTGCCCTCTCCAACATCCTGTGCTGTGTTACCTGCAGCCTAACACTTCCTGCTACAGGTTACTGACTAATGCACAGGTGTGATGACTGTCTATGCATGTGTATAGTGCCCTCCCCGACATCCTCTGCTGTGTTACCTGCAGCCTAATACTTCCTGCTACAGGTTACTGACTAATGCACATGTGTGATGGCCGTCTATGCATGTGTATAGTGCCCTCCCCGACATCTTCTTCTGTGTTACCTGCAGCCTAACACTTCCTGCTACAGGTTACTGACTAATGCACATGTGCGATGGCCGTCTATGCATGTGTATAGTGCCCTCCCCGACATCCTTTGCTGTGTTACCTGCAGCCTAACACTTCCTGTTACAGATTACTGACTAATGCACATGTGTGATGGCCGTCTATGCATGTGTATAGTGCCCTCTCCGACATCCTCTGCTGTGTTACCTGCAGCCTAACACTTCCTGCTACAGGTTACTGACTAATGCACATGTGCGATGTCCGTCTATGCATGTGTATAGTGCCCTCCCCGACATCCTCTGCTGTGTTACCTGCAGCCTAACACTTCCTGCTACAGGTTACTGACTAATGCACATGTGCGATGGCCGTCTATGCATGTGTATAGTGCCCTCCCCGACATCCTCTGCTGTGTTACCTGCAGCCTAACACTTCCTGCTACAGGTTACTGACTAATGCACATGTGCGATGGCCGTCTATGCATGTGTATAGTGCCCTCCCCGACATCCTGTGCTGTGTTACCTAACACTTCCTGCTACAGGTTACTGACTAATGCACATGTGTGATGGCCGTCTATGCATGTGTATAGTGTCCTCCCCGACATCCTGTGCTGTGTTACCTGCTGCCTAATACTTCCTGCTACAGGTTACTGACTAATGCACATGTGTGGTGGCCTTCTATGCATGTGTATAGTGCCCTCCCCGACATCTTCTTCTGTGTTACCTGCAGCCTAACACTTCCTGCTACAGGTTACTGACTAATGCACATGTGCGATTGCCGTCTATGCATGTGTATAGTGCCCTCCCCGACATCCTCTGCTGTGTTATCTGCAGCCTAACACTTTCTGTTACATGTTACTGACTAATGCACATGTGTGATGGCTGTCTATGCATGTGTATAGTGCCCTCCCCGACATCCTCTACTGTGTTACCTGCAGCCTAACACTTCCTGCTACAGGTTACTGACTAATGCACATGTGCGATGGCCGTCTATGCTTGTGTATAGTGCCCTCCCCGACATCCTCTGCTGTGTTACCTGCAGCCTAACACTTCCTGCTACAGGTTACTGACTAATGCACATGTGCGATGGCCGTCTATGCATTTGTATAGTGCCCTCCCCGACATCCTCTGCTGTGTTACCTGCAGCCTAACACTTCCTGCTACAGGTTACTGACTAATGCACATGTGCGATGGCCGTCTATGCATGTGTAGAGTGCCCTCCCCGACATCCTCTGCTGTGTTACCTGTAGCCTAACACTTCCTGCAACAGGTTACTGACTAATGCACATGTGCGATGGCCGTCTATGCATGTGTATAGTGCCCTCCCCGACATCATCTGCTGTGTTACCTGCAGCCTAACACTTCCTGCTACAGGTTACTGACTAATGCACATGTGCGATGGCCATCTATGCATGTGTATAGTGCCCTCCCCGACATCCTGTGCTGTGTTACCTGCAGCCTAACACTTCCTGCTACAGGTTACTGACTAATGCACATGTGTGATGGCCGTCTATGCATGTGTATAGTGCCCTCCCCGACATCCTCTGCTGTGTTTCCTGCAGCCTAACACTTCCTGCTACAGGTTACTGACTAATGCACATGTGTGATGGCCGTCTATGCATGTGTATAGTGCCCTCCCTGACATCCTCTGCTGTGTTTCCTGCAGCCTAACACTTCCTGCTACAGGTTACTGACTAATACACATGTTTGATGGCCGTCTATGCATGTGTATAGTGCCCTCCCCGACATCCTGTGCTGTGTAACCTGAAGCCTAACACTTCCTGCTACAAGTTACTGATTAATGCACAAGTGCGATGGCCGTCTATGCATGTGTATAGTGCCAGCCCCGACATCCTCTGCTGTGTTACCTGCAGCCTAACACTTCCTGCTACAGGTTACTGACTAATGCACATATGCGATGGACGTCTGTGCATGTGTATAGTGCCCTCCCCGACATCCTCTGCTGTGTTACCTGCAGCCTATCACTTCCTGCTACAGGTTACTGACTAATGCACATGTGCAATGGCCGTCTATGCATGTGTATAGTGCCCTCCCCGACATCCTCTGCTGTGTTACCTGCAGCCTAATACTTCCTGCTACTGGTTACTGACTAATGCACATGTGCGATGGCCGTCTATGCATGTGTATAGTGCCCTCCCCGACATCTTCTGCTGTGTTACCTGCAGCCTAACACTTCCTGCTACAGGTTACTGACTAATGCACATGTGCGATGGCCGTCTATGCATGTGTATAGTGCCCTCCCTGACATCCTCTGCTGTGTTACCTGCAGCCTAACACTTCCTGCTACAGGTTACTGACTAATGCACATGTGTGATGGCCATCTGTGCATGTGTATAGTGCCCCCCCCGACATCCTCTGCTGTCTTACCTGCAGCCTAACACTTCCTGTTACAGGTTACTGACTAATGCACATGTGTGATGGCCGTCTATGCATGTGTATAGTGCCCTCCCCGACATCCTCTACTGTGTTACCTGCAGCCTAACACTTCCTGCTACAGGTTACTGACTAATGCACATGTGCGATGGCCGTCTATACATGTGTATAGTGCCCTCCCCGACATCCTGTGCTGTGTTACCTAACACTTCCTGCTACAGGTTACTGACTAATGCACATGTGTGATGGGTGTCTATGCATGTGTACAGTGCCCTCCCCGACATCCTGTGCTGTGATACCTGCAGAATAACACTTCCTGCTACAGGTTACTGACTAATGCACATGTGTGACGGCCGTCTATGCATGTGTATAGTGCCCTCCCTGACATCCTCTGCTGTGTTACCTGCAGCCAAACACTTCCTGCTACAGGTTACTGACTAATGCACATGTGTGACGGCCGTCTATGCATGTGTATAGTGCCCTCCCCGACATCCTCTGCTGTGTAACCTGCAGCCTAACACTTCCTGCTACAGGTAACTGACTAATGCACATGTGTGATGGCCATCTATGCATGTGTATAGTGCCCTCCCCGACATCCTCTGCTGTGTTACCTGCAGGCTAACACTTCCTGTTACAGGTTACTGACTAATGCACATGTGCGATGGACGTCTATGCATGTGTATAGTGCCCTCCCTGACATCCTCTGCTGTGTTACCTGCAGCCTAACACTTCCTGCTACAGGTTACTGACTAATGCACATGTGCGATGGCCATCTATGTATGTTTATAGTGCCCTCCCCGACATCCTCTGCTGTGTTACCTGCAGCCTAACACTTCCTGCTACAGGTTACTGACTAATGCACATGTGCGATGGCCGTCTATGCATGTGTATAGTGTCCTCCCCGACATTCTCTGCTCTGTTACCTGCAGCCTAACACTTCCTGCTACAGGTTACTGACTAATGCACATGTGCGATGGCCGTCTATGCATGTGTATAGTGCCCTCCCCGACATCCTCTGCTGTGTTACCTGCAGTCTAACACTTCCTGTTACAGGTTACTGACTAATGCACATGTACGATGGCCGTCTATGCATGTGTATAGTGCCCTTCCCGACATCTTCTGCTGTGTTACCTGCAGCCTAACACTTCCTGCTACAAGTTACTGACTAATGCACATGTGTGATGGCCGTCTATGCATGTGTATAGTGCCCTCTCCAACATCCTGTGCTGTGTTACCTGCAGCCTAACACTTCCTGCTACAGGTTACTGACTAATGCACAGGTGTGATGACTGTCTATGCATGTGTATAGTGCCCTCCCCGACATCCTCTGCTGTGTTACCTGCAGCCTAATACTTCCTGCTACAGGTTACTGACTAATGCACATGTGTGATGGCCGTCTATGCATGTGTATAGTGCCCTCCCCGACATCTTCTTCTGTGTTACCTGCAGCCTAACACTTCCTGCTACAGGTTACTGACTAATGCACATGTGCGATGGCCGTCTATGCATGTGTATAGTGCCCTCCCCGACATCCTTTGCTGTGTTACCTGCAGCCTAACACTTCCTGTTACAGATTACTGACTAATGCACATGTGTGATGGCCGTCTATGCATGTGTATAGTGCCCTCTCCGACATCCTCTGCTGTGTTACCTGCAGCCTAACACTTCCTGCTACAGGTTACTGACTAATGCACATGTGCGATGTCCGTCTATGCATGTGTATAGTGCCCTCCCCGACATCCTCTGCTGTGTTACCTGCAGCCTAACACTTCCTGCTACAGGTTACTGACTAATGCACATGTGCGATGGCCGTCTATGCATGTGTATAGTGCCCTCCCCGACATCCTCTGCTGTGTTACCTGCAGCCTAACACTTCCTGCTACAGGTTACTGACTAATGCACATGTGCGATGGCCGTCTATGCATGTGTATAGTGCCCTCCCCGACATCCTGTGCTGTGTTACCTAACACTTCCTGCTACAGGTTACTGACTAATGCACATGTGTGATGGCCGTCTATGCATGTGTATAGTGTCCTCCCCGACATCCTGTGCTGTGTTACCTGCTGCCTAATACTTCCTGCTACAGGTTACTGACTAATGCACATGTGTGGTGGCCTTCTATGCATGTGTATAGTGCCCTCCCCGACATCTTCTTCTGTGTTACCTGCAGCCTAACACTTCCTGCTACAGGTTACTGACTAATGCACATGTGCGATTGCCGTCTATGCATGTGTATAGTGCCCTCCCCGACATCCTCTGCTGTGTTATCTGCAGCCTAACACTTTCTGTTACATGTTACTGACTAATGCACATGTGTGATGGCTGTCTATGCATGTGTATAGTGCCCTCCCCGACATCCTCTACTGTGTTACCTGCAGCCTAACACTTCCTGCTACAGGTTACTGACTAATGCACATGTGCGATGGCCGTCTATGCTTGTGTATAGTGCCCTCCCCGACATCCTCTGCTGTGTTACCTGCAGCCTAACACTTCCTGCTACAGGTTACTGACTAATGCACATGTGCGATGGCCGTCTATGCATTTGTATAGTGCCCTCCCCGACATCCTCTGCTGTGTTACCTGCAGCCTAACACTTCCTGCTACAGGTTACTGACTAATGCACATGTGCGATGGCCATCTATGCATGTGTAGAGTGCCCTCCCCGACATCCTCTGCTGTGTTACCTGTAGCCTAACACTTCCTGCAACAGGTTACTGACTAATGCACATGTGCGATGGCCGTCTATGCATGTGTATAGTGCCCTCCCCGACATCATCTGCTGTGTTACCTGCAGCCTAACACTTCCTGCTACAGGTTACTGACTAATGCACATGTGCGATGGCCATCTATGCATGTGTATAGTGCCCTCCCCGACATCCTGTGCTGTGTTACCTGCAGCCTAACACTTCCTGCTACAGGTTACTGACTAATGCACATGTGTGATGGCCGTCTATGCATGTGTATAGTGCCCTCCCCGACATCCTCTGCTGTGTTTCCTGCAGCCTAACACTTCCTGCTACAGGTTACTGACTAATGCACATGTGTGATGGCCGTCTATGCATGTGTATAGTGCCCTCCCTGACATCCTCTGCTGTGTTTCCTGCAGCCTAACACTTCCTGCTACAGGTTACTGACTAATACACATGTTTGATGGCCGTCTATGCATGTGTATAGTGCCCTCCCCGACATCCTGTGCTGTGTTACCTGAAGCCTAACACTTCCTGCTACAAGTTACTGATTAATGCACAAGTGCGATGGCCGTCTATGCATGTGTATAGTGCCAGCCCCGACATCCTCTGCTGTGTTACCTGCAGCCTAACACTTCCTGCTACAGGTTACTGACTAATGCACATATGCGATGGACGTCTGTGCATGTGTATAGTGCCCTCCCCGACATCCTCTGCTGTGTTACCTGCAGCCTATCACTTCCTGCTACAGGTTACTGACTAATGCACATGTGCAATGGCCGTCTATGCATGTGTATAGTGCCCTCCCCGACATCCTCTGCTGTGTTACCTGCAGCCTAATACTTCCTGCTACTGGTTACTGACTAATGCACATGTGCGATGGCCGTCTATGCATGTGTATAGTGCCCTCCCCGACATCTTCTGCTGTGTTACCTGCAGCCTAACACTTCCTGCTACAGGTTACTGACTAATGCACATGTGCAATGGCCGTCTATGCATGTGTATAGTGCCCTCCCTGACATCCTCTGCTGTGTTACCTGCAGCCTAACACTTCCTGCTACAGGTTACTGACTAATGCACATGTGTGATGGCCATCTGTGCATGTGTATAGTGCCCCCCCCGACATCCTCTGCTGTCTTACCTGCAGCCTAACACTTCCTGTTACAGGTTACTGACTAATGCACATGTGTGATGGCCGTCTATGCATGTGTATAGTGCCCTCCCCGACATCCTCTACTGTGTTACCTGCAGCCTAACACTTCCTGCTACAGGTTACTGACTAATGCACATGTGCGATGGCCGTCTATACATGTGTATAGTGCCCTCCCCGACATCCTGTGCTGTGTTACCTAACACTTCCTGCTACAGGTTACTGACTAATGCACATGTGTGATGGGTGTCTATGCATGTGTACAGTGCCCTCCCCGACATCCTGTGCTGTGATACCTGCAGAATAACACTTCCTGCTACAGGTTACTGACTAATGCACATGTGTGACGGCCGTCTATGCATGTGTATAGTGCCCTCCCTGACATCCTCTGCTGTGTTACCTGCAGCCAAACACTTCCTGCTACAGGTTACTGACTAATGCACATGTGTGACGGCCGTCTATGCATGTGTATAGTGCCCTCCCCGACATCCTCTGCTGTGTAACCTGCAGCCTAACACTTCCTGCTACAGGTAACTGACTAATGCACATGTGTGATGGCCATCTATGCATGTGTATAGTGCCCTCCCCGACATCCTCTGCTGTGTTACCTGCAGGCTAACACTTCCTGTTACAGGTTACTGACTAATGCACATGTGCGATGGACGTCTATGCATGTGTATAGTGCCCTCCCTGACATCCTCTGCTGTGTTACCTGCAGCCTAACACTTCCTGCTACAGGTTACTGACTAATGCACATGTGCGATGGCCGTCTATGTATGTTTATAGTGCCCTCCCCGACATCCTCTGCTGTGTTAACTGCAGCCTAACACTTCCTGCTACAGGTTACTGACTAATGCACATGTGCGATGGCCGTCTATGCATGTGTATAGTGTCCTCCCCGACATTCTCTGCTCTGTTACCTGCAGCCTAACACTTCCTGCTACAGGTTACTGACTAATGCACATGTGCGATGGCCGTCTATGCATGTGTATAGTGCCCTCCCCGACATCCTCTGCTGTGTTACCTGCAGTCTAACACTTCCTGTTACAGGTTACTGACTAATGCACATGTACGATGGCCGTCTATGCATGTGTATAGTGCCCTTCCCGACATCTTCTGCTGTGTTACCTGCAGCCTAACACTTCCTGCTACAGGTTACTGACTAATGCACATGTGCGATGGCCGTCTATGCATGTGTATAGTGTCCTCCCCGACATCCTCTGCTGTGTTACCTGCAGCCTAATACTTCCTGCTACAGGTTACTGACTAATGCACATGTGTGATGGCCATCTATGCATGTGTATAGTGCCCTCCCCGACATCCTCTGTTGTGTAACCTGCAGCCTAACACTTCCTACTACAGGTTACTGACTAATGCACATGTGCGATGGCCGTCTATGCATGTGTATAGTGCCCTCCCCGACATCCTCTGCTGTGTTACCTGCAGCCTAACACTTCCTGCTACAGGTTACTGACTAATGCACATGTGCGATGGCCATCTATACATGTGTGTAGTGCCCTCCCCGACATCCTCTGCTGTGTTACCTAACACTTCCTGCTACAGGTTACTGACTAATGCACATGTGTGATGGCCGTCTATGCATGTGTATAGTTCCCTCCCCGACATCCTCTGCTGTGTTAACTGCAGGCTAACACTTCCTGCTACAGGTTACTGACTAACGCACATGTGTGATGGCCGTCTATGCATGTGTATAGTGCCCTCCCCGACATCCTCTGCAGTGTTACCTGCAGCCTAACACTTCCTGCTACAGGTTACTGACTAATGCACATGTGGAATAGCAGTCTATGCTTGTGTATAGTGCCCTCCCCGACATCCTCTGCTGTGTTACCTGCAGCCAAACACTTCCTGCTACAGGTTACTGACTAATGCACATGTGTGATGGCCGTCTACGCATGTGTATAGTGCCCTCCCTGACATCCTGTGCTGTGTTACCTCCAGCCTAACACTTCCTGCTGCAGGTTACTGACTAATGCACATGTGTGATGGCCGTCTATGCATGTATATAGTGCCCTCCCCGACATCCTCTGCTGTGTTACCTGCAGCCTAACACTTCCTGCTACAGGTTACTGACTAATGCACATGTGCGATGGCCGTCTATGCATGTGTATAGTGCCCTCCCCGACATCCTGTGCTGTGTTACCTGCAGCCTAACACTTCCTGCTACAGGTTACTGACTAATGCACAAGTGCGATGGCCGTCTATGCATGTGTATAGTGCCCTCCCCGACATCCTCTGCTGTGTTACCAGCAGCCTTACACTTCCTGCTACAGGTTACTGACTAATGCACATGTGTGATGGCAGTCTATGCATGTGTATAGTGCCCTCCCCGACATCCTGTGCTGTGTTACCTGAAGCCTAACACTTCCTGCTACAAGTTACTGATTAATGCACAAGTGCGATGGCCGTCTATGCATGTGTATAGTGCCAGCCCCGACATCCTCTGCTGTGTTACCTGCAGCCTAACACTTCCTGCTACAGGTTACTGACTAATGCACATATGCGATGGACGTCTGTGCATGTGTATAGTGCCCTCCCCGACATCCTCTGCTGTGTTACCTGCAGCCTATCACTTCCTGCTACAGGTTACTGACTAATGCACATGTGCAATGGCCGTCTATGCATGTGTATAGTGCCCTCCCCGACATCCTCTGCTGTGTTACCTGCAGCCTAATACTTCCTGCTACTGGTTACTGACTAATGCACATGTGCGATGGCCGTCTATGCATGTGTATAGTGCCCTCCCCGACATCTTCTGCTGTGTTACCTGCAGCCTAACACTTCCTGCTACAGGTTACTGACTAATGCACATGTGCGATGGCCGTCTATGCATGTGTATAGTGCCCTCCCTGACATCCTCTGCTGTGTTACCTGCAGCCTAACACTTCCTGCTACAGGTTACTGACTAATGCACATGTGTGATGGCCATCTGTGCATGTGTATAGTGCCCCCCCCGACATCCTCTGCTGTCTTACCTGCAGCCTAACACTTCCTGTTACAGGTTACTGACTAATGCACATGTGTGATGGCCGTCTATGCATGTGTATAGTGCCCTCCCCGACATCCTCTACTGTGTTACCTGCAGCCTAACACTTCCTGCTACAGGTTACTGACTAATGCACATGTGCGATGGCCGTCTATACATGTGTATAGTGCCCTCCCCGACATCCTGTGCTGTGTTACCTAACACTTCCTGCTACAGGTTACTGACTAATGCACATGTTTGATGGGTGTCTATGCATGTGTACAGTGCCCTCCCCGACATCCTGTGCTGTGATACCTGCAGAATAACACTTCCTGCTACAGGTTACTGACTAATGCACATGTGTGACGGCCGTCTATGCATGTGTATAGTGCCCTCCCTGACATCCTCTGCTGTGTTACCTGCAGCCAAACACTTCCTGCTACAGGTTACTGACTAATGCACATGTGTGACGGCCGTCTATGCATGTGTATAGTGCCCTCCCCGACATCCTCTGCTGTGTAACCTGCAGCCTAACACTTCCTGCTACAGGTAACTGACTAATGCACATGTGTGATGGCCATCTATGCATGTGTATAGTGCCCTCCCCGACATCCTCTGCTGTGTTACCTGCAGGCTAACACTTCCTGTTACAGGTTACTGACTAATGCACATGTGCGATGGACGTCTATGCATGTGTATAGTGCCCTCCCTGACATCCTCTGCTGTGTTACCTGCAGCCTAACACTTCCTGCTACAGGTTACTGACTAATGCACATGTGCGATGGCCGTCTATGTATGTTTATAGTGCCCTCCCCGACATCCTCTGCTGTGTTACCTGCAGCCTAACACTTCCTGCTACAGGTTACTGACTAATGCACATGTGCGATGGCCGTCTATGCATGTGTATAGTGTCCTCCCCGACATTCTCTGCTCTGTTACCTGCAGCCTAACACTTCCTGCTACAGGTTACTGACTAATGCACATGTGCGATGGCCGTCTATGCATGTGTATAGTGCCCTCCCCGACATCCTCTGCTGTGTTACCTGCAGTCTAACACTTCCTGTTACAGGTTACTGACTAATGCACATGTACGATGGCCGTCTATGCATGTGTATAGTGCCCTTCCCGACATCTTCTGCTGTGTTACCTGCAGCCTAACACTTCCTGCTACAGGTTACTGACTAATGCACATGTGCGATGGCCGTCTATGCATGTGTATAGTGTCCTCCCCGACATCCTCTGCTGTGTTACCTGCAGCCTAATACTTCCTGCTACAGGTTACTGACTAATGCACATGTGTGATGGCCATCTATGCATGTGTATAGTGCCCTCCCCGACATCCTCTGTTGTGTAACCTGCAGCCTAACACTTCCTACTACAGGTTACTGACTAATGCACATGTGCGATGGCCGTCTATGCATGTGTATAGTGCCCTCCCCGACATCCTCTGCTGTGTTACCTGCAGCCTAACACTTCCTGCTACAGGTTACTGACTAATGCACATGTGCGATGGCCATCTATGCATGTGTGTAGTGCCCTCCCCGACATCCTCTGCTGTGTTACCTAACACTTCCTGCTACAGGTTACTGACTAATGCACATGTGTGATGGCCGTCTATGCATGTGTATAGTTCCCTCCCCGACATCCTCTGCTGTGTTAACTGCAGGCTAACACTTCCTGCTACAGGTTACTGACTAATGCACATGTGTGATGGCCGTCTATGCATGTGTATAGTGCCCTCCCCGACATCCTCTGCAGTGTTACCTGCAGCCTAACACTTCCTGCTACAGGTTACTGACTAATGCACATGTGGAATAGCAGTCTATGCTTGTGTATAGTGCCCTCCCCGACATCCTCTGCTGTGTTACCTGCAGCCAAACACTTCCTGCTACAGGTTACTGACTAATGCACATGTGTGATGGCCGTCTACGCATGTGTATAGTGCCCTCCCTGACATCCTGTGCTGTGTTACCTCCAGCCTAACACTTCCTGCTGCAGGTTACTGACTAATGCACATGTGTGATGGCCGTCTATGCATGTATATAGTGCCCTCCCCGACATCCTCTGCTGTGTTACCTGCAGCCTAACACTTCCTGCTACAGGTTACTGACTAATGCACATGTGCGATGGCCGTCTATGCATGTGTATAGTGCCCTCCCCGACATCCTGTGCTGTGTTACCTGCAGCCTAACACTTCCTGCTACAGGTTACTGACTAATGCACAAGTGCGATGGCCGTCTATGCATGTGTATAGTGCCCTCCCCGACATCCTCTGCTGTGTTACCAGCAGCCTTACACTTCCTGCTACAGGTTACTGACTAATGCACATGTGTGATGACAGTCTATGCATGTGTATAGTGCCCTCCCCGACATCCTCTGCTGTGTTATCTGCAGCCTAACACTTCCTGCTACAGGTTACTGACTAATGCACATGTGCAATGGCCGTCTATGCATGTGTATAGTTCCCTCTCCGACATCCTGTGCTGTGTTACCTGCAGCCTAACACTTCCTGCTACAGGTCACTGACTAATGCACATGTGTGATGGCCATCTATGCATGTTTATAGTGCCCTCCCCGACATCCTGTGCTGTGTTACCTGCAGCCTTACACTTCCTGCTACAGGTTACTGACTAATGCACATGTGTGATGGCCATCTATGCATGTGTATAGTGCCCTCCCCGACATCCTCTGTTGTGTAACCTGCAGCCTAACACTTCCTACTACAGGTTACTGACTAATGCACATGTGCGATGGCCGTCTATGCATGTGTATAGTGCCCTCCCCGACATCCTCTGCTGTGTTACCTGCAGCCTAACACTTCCTGCTACAGGTTACTGACTAATGCACATGTGCGATGGCCATCTATGCATGTGTGTAGTGCCCTCCCCGACATCCTCTGCTGTGTTACCTAACACTTCCTGCTACAGGTTACTGACTAATGCACATGTGTGATGGCCGTCTATGCATGTGTATAGTGCCCTCCCCGACATCCTGTGCTGTGTTACCTGCAGACTAACACTTCCTGATACAGGTTACTGACTAATGCACATGTGTGATGGCCGTCTATGCATGTGTATAGTTCCCTCCCCGACATCCTCTGCTGTGTTAACTGCAGGCTAACACTTCCTGCTACAGGTTACTGACTAATGCACATGTGTGATGGCCGTCTATGCATGTGTATAGTGCCCTCCCCGACATCCTCTGCAGTGTTACCTGCAGCCTAACACTTCCTGCTACAGGTTACTGACTAATGCACATGTGCAATAGCAGTCTATGCTTGTGTATAGTGCCCTCCCCGACATCCTCTGCTGTGTTACCTGCAGCCTAACACTTCCTGCTACAGGTTACTGACTAATGCACATGTGTGATGGCCGTCTACGCATGTGTATAGTGCCCTCCCCGACATCCTGTGCTGTGTTACCTCCAGCCTAACACTTCCTGCTGCAGGTTACTGACTAATGCACATGTGTGATGGCCATCTATGCATGTGTATAGTGCCCTCCCCGACATCCTCTGCTGTGTTACCTGCAGCCTAACACTTCCTGCTACAGGTTACTGACTAATGCACATGAGCGATGGCCGTCTATGCATGTGTATAGTGCCCTCCCCGACATCCTGTGCTGTGTTACCTGCAGCCTAACACTTCCTGCTACAGGTTACTGACTAATGCACAAGTGCGATGGCCGTCTATGCATGTGTATAGTGCCCTCCCCGACATCCTCTGCTGTGTTACCAGCAGCCTAACACTTCCTGCTACAGGTTACTGACAAATGCACATGTGTGATGGCAGTCTATGCATGTGTATAGTGCCCTCCCCGACATCCTCTGCTGTGTTACCTGCAGCCTAACACTTCCTGCTACAGGTAACTGACTAATGCACATGTGTGATGGCCTTCTATGCATGTGTATAGTGCCCTCCCCGACATCCTCTGCTGTGTTACATGCAGGCTAACACTTCCTGCTACAGGTTACTGACTAATGCACATGTGCGATGGCCGTCTATGCATGTGTATAGTGCACTCCCCAACATCCTCTGCTGTGTTCCCTACAGGCTAACACTTCCTGCTACAGGTTACTGACTAATGCACATGTGCGATGGCCATCTATGCATGTGTATAGTGCCCTCCCCGACATCCTCTGCTGTGTTACCTGCAGCCTAACATTTCCTGCTACAGGTTACTGACTAATGCACATATGTGATGGCCATCTATGCATGTGTATAGTGCCCTCCCCGACATCCTCTGCTGTGTTACCTGCAGCCTAACACTTCCTGCGACAGGTTACTGACTAATGCACATGTGCGATGGCCATCTATGCATGTGTATAGTGCCGTCCCCGCATCCTCTGCTGTGTTACCTGCAGCCTAACACTTCCTGCGACAGGTTACTGACTAATGCACATGTGCGATGGCCATCTATGCATGTGTATAGTGTCCTCCCCGACAATCTCTGCTGTGTTACCTGCAGCCTAACACTTCCTGCTACAGGTTACTGACTAATGCACATGTGCAATGGCCGTCTATGCATGTGTATAGTGCCCTCCCTGACATCCTCTGCTGTGTTACCTGCAGCCTAACACTTCTTGCTACAGGTTACTGACTAATGCACATGTGCGATGGCCCTCTATGCATGTGTATAGTGCCCTCCCCGACATCCTCTGATGTGTTACCTGCAGCCTAACACTTCCTGCTACAAGTTACTGACTAATGCACATGTGCGAAGGCCGTCTATGCATGTGTATAGTGCCCTCCCCGACATCCTGTGCTGTGTTACCTGCAGCCTAACACTTCCTGCTACAGGTTACAGACTAATGCACTTGTGCGATGGCCGTCTATGCATGTGTATAGTGCCCTCACTGACATCCTGTGCTGTGTTACCTGCAGCCTAACACTTCCTGCTACAGGTTACTGACTAAAGCACATGTGCGATGGCCGTCTATGCATGTGTATAGTGCCCTCCCCGACATCCTCTGCTGTGTTACCTGCAGCCTAACACTTCCTGCTACAGGTTACTGACTAATGCACATGTGTGACGGACGTCTATGCATGTGTATAGTGCCCTCCCCGACATCCTCTGCTGTGTTACCTGCAGCCTAACACTTCCTGCTACAGGTTACTGACTAATGCACATGTTCGATGGCCATCTATGCATGTGTATAGTGCCCTCCCTGACATCCTCTGCTGTGTTACCTGCAGCCTAACACTTCCTGCTACAGGTTACTGACTAATGCACATGTGCGATGGCCGTCTATGTATGTTTATAGTGCCCTCCCCGACATCCTCTGCTGTGTTACCTGCAGCCTAACACTTCCTGCTACAGGTTACTGACTAATGCACATGTGCGATGGCCATCTATGCATGTGTATAGTGTCCTCCCCGACATCCTCTGCTGTGTTACCTGCAGTCTAACACTTCCTGTTACAGGTTACTGACTAATGCACATGTGTGATGGCCTTCTATGCATGTGTATAGTGCACTCCCCAACATCCTCTGCTGTGTTCCCTGCAGGCTAACACTTCCTGCTACAGGTTACTGACTAATGCACATGTGCGATGGCCATCTATGCATGTGTATAGTGCCCTGCCCGACATCCTCTGCTGTGTTACCTGCAGCCTAACACTTCCTGCTACAGGTTACTGACTAATGCACATATGTGATGGCCATCTATGCATGTGTATAGTGCCCTCCCCGACATCCTCTGCTGTGTTACCTGCAGCCTAACACTTCCTGCGACAGGTTACTGACTAATGCACATGTGCGATGGCCATCTATGCATGTGTATAGTGCCCTCCCCGACATCCTCTGCTGTGTTACCTGCAGCCTAACACTTCCTGCGACAGGTTACTGACTAATGCACATGTGCGATGGCCATCTATGCATGTGTATAGTGTCCTCCCCGACAATCTCTGCTGTGTTACCTGCAGCCTAACACTTCCTGCTACAGGTTACTGACTAATGCACATGTGAAATGGCCGTCTATGCATGTGTATAGTGCCCTCCCCGACATCCTCTGATGTGTTACCTGCAGCCTAACACTTCCTGCTACAAGTTACTGACTAATGCACATGTGCGAAGGCCGTCTATGCATGTGTATAGTGCCCTCCCCGACATCCTGTGCTGTGTTACCTGCAGCCTAACACTTCCTGCTACAGGTTACAGACTAATGCACTTGTGCGATGGTCGTCTATGCATGTGTATAGTGCCCTCCCCGACATCCTGTGCTGTGTTACCTGCAGCCTAACACTTCCTGCTACAGGTTACTGACTAAAGCACATGTGCGATGGCCGTCTATGCATGTGTATAGTGCCCTCCCCGACATCCTCTACTGTGTTACCTGCAGCCTAACACTTCCTGCTACAGGTTACTGACTAATGCACATGTGTGACGGACGTCTATGCATGTGTATAGTGCCCTCCCCGACATCCTCTGCTGTGTTACCTGCAGCCTAACACTTCCTGCTACAGGTTACTGACTAATGCACATGTTCGATGGCCATCTATGCATGTGTATAGTGTCCTCCCCGACATCCTCTGCTGTGTTACCTGCAGCCTAACACTTCCTGCTACAGGTTACTGACTAATGCACATGTGCGATGGCCGTCTATGCATGTGTATAGTGCCCTCCCCGACATCCTCTGCTGTGTTACCTGCAGCCTAACACTTCCTGCTACAGGTTACTGACTAATGCACATGTGCGATGGCCGTCTATGCATGTGTATAGTGCCCTCCCTGACATCCTGTGCTGTGTTACCTAACACTTCCTGCTACAGGTTACTGACTAATGCACATGTGCCATGGCCATCTATGCATGTGTATAGTGCCCTCCCCGACATCCTCTGCTGTGTTACCTGCAGCCTAACACTTCCTGCTACAGGTTACTGACTAATGCACATGAGCGATGGCCGTCTATGCATGTGTATAGTGCCCTCCCCGACATCCTGTGCTGTGTTACCTGCAGCCTAACACTTCCTGCTACAGGTTACTGACTAATGCACAAGTGCGATGGCCGTCTATGCATGTGTATAGTGCCCTCCCCGACATCCTCTGCTGTGTTACCAGCAGCCTAACACTTCCTGCTACAGGTTACTGACAAATGCACATGTGTGATGGCAGTCTATGCATGTGTATAGTGCCCTCCCCGACATCCTCTGCTGTGTTACCTGCAGCCTAACACTTCCTGCTACAGGTAACTGACTAATGCACATGTGTGATGGCCTTCTATGCATGTGTATAGTGCCCTCCCCGACATCCTCTGCTGTGTTACATGCAGGCTAACACTTCCTGCTACAGGTTACTGACTAATGCACATGTGCGATGGCCGTCTATGCATGTGTATAGTGCACTCCCCAACATCCTCTGCTGTGTTCCCTACAGGCTAACACTTCCTGCTACAGGTTACTGACTAATGCACATGTGCGATGGCCATCTATGCATGTGTATAGTGCCCTCCCCGACATCCTCTGCTGTGTTACCTGCAGCCTAACATTTCCTGCTACAGGTTACTGACTAATGCACATATGTGATGGCCATCTATGCATGTGTATAGTGCCCTCCCCGACATCCTCTGCTGTGTTACCTGCAGCCTAACACTTCCTGCGACAGGTTACTGACTAATGCACATGTGCGATGGCCATCTATGCATGTGTATAGTGCCGTCCCCGCATCCTCTGCTGTGTTACCTGCAGCCTAACACTTCCTGCGACAGGTTACTGACTAATGCACATGTGCGATGGCCATCTATGCATGTGTATAGTGTCCTCCCCGACAATCTCTGCTGTGTTACCTGCAGCCTAACACTTCCTGCTACAGGTTACTGACTAATGCACATGTGCAATGGCCGTCTATGCATGTGTATAGTGCCCTCCCCGACATCCTCTGCTGTGTTACCTGCAGCCTAACACTTCTTGCTACAGGTTACTGACTAATGCACATGTGCGATGGCCCTCTATGCATGTGTATAGTGCCCTCCCCGACATCCTCTGATGTGTTACCTGCAGCCTAACACTTCCTGCTACAAGTTACTGACTAATGCACATGTGCGAAGGCCGTCTATGCATGTGTATAGTGCCCTCCCCGACATCCTGTGCTGTGTTACCTGCAGCCTAACACTTCCTGCTACAGGTTACAGACTAATGCACTTGTGCGATGGCCGTCTATGCATGTGTATAGTGCCCTCACTGACATCCTGTGCTGTGTTACCTGCAGCCTAACACTTCCTGCTACAGGTTACTGACTAAAGCACATGTGCGATGGCCGTCTATGCATGTGTATAGTGCCCTCCCCGACATCCTCTGCTGTGTTACCTGCAGCCTAACACTTCCTGCTACAGGTTACTGACTAATGCACATGTGTGACGGACGTCTATGCATGTGTATAGTGCCCTCCCCGACATCCTCTGCTGTGTTACCTGCAGCCTAACACTTCCTGCTACAGGTTACTGACTAATGCACATGTTCGATGGCCATCTATGCATGTGTATAGTGTCCTCCCCGACATCCTCTGCTGTGTTACCTGCAGCCTAACACTTCCTGCTACAGGTTACTGACTAATGCACATGTGCGATGGCCGTCTATGCATGTGTATAGTGCCCTCACTGACATCCTGTGCTGTGTTACCTAACACTAACTGCTACAGGTTACTGACTAATGCACATGTGCGATGGCCATATATGCATGTGTATAGTGCCCTCCCTGACATCCTGTACTGTGTTACCTGCAGCCTAACACTTCCTGCTACAGGTTACTGACTAATGCACAAGTGCGATGGCCGTCTATGCATGTGTATAGTGCCCTCCCCGACATCCTCTGCTGTGTTACCAGCAGCCTAACACTTCCTGCTACAGGTTACTGACAAATGCACATGTGTGATGGCAGTCTATGCATGTGTATAGTGCCCTCCCCGACATCCTCTGCTGTGTTACCTGCAGCCTAACACTTCCTGCTACAGGTAACTGACTAATGCACATGTGTGATGGCCTTCTATGCATGTGTATAGTGCCCTCCCCGACATCCTCTGCTGTGTTACATGCAGGCTAACACTTCCTGCTACAGGTTACTGACTAATGCACATGTGCGATGGCCGTCTATGCATGTGTATAGTGCACTCCCCAACATCCTCTGCTGTGTTCCCTACAGGCTAACACTTCCTGCTACAGGTTACTGACTAATGCACATGTGCGATGGCCATCTATGCATGTGTATAGTGCCCTCCCCGACATCCTCTGCTGTGTTACCTGCAGCCTAACATTTCCTGCTACAGGTTACTGACTAATGCACATATGTGATGGCCATCTATGCATGTGTATAGTGCCCTCCCCGACATCCTCTGCTGTGTTACCTGCAGCCTAACACTTCCTGCGACAGGTTACTGACTAATGCACATGTGCGATGGCCATCTATGCATGTGTATAGTGCCGTCCCCGCATCCTCTGCTGTGTTACCTGCAGCCTAACACTTCCTGCGACAGGTTACTGACTAATGCACATGTGCGATGGCCATCTATGCATGTGTATAGTGTCCTCCCCGACAATCTCTGCTGTGTTACCTGCAGCCTAACACTTCCTGCTACAGGTTACTGACTAATGCACATGTGCAATGGCCGTCTATGCATGTGTATAGTGCCCTCCCCGACATCCTCTGCTGTGTTACCTGCAGCCTAACACTTCTTGCTACAGGTTACTGACTAATGCACATGTGCGATGGCCCTCTATGCATGTGTATAGTGCCCTCCCCGACATCCTCTGATGTGTTACCTGCAGCCTAACACTTCCTGCTACAAGTTACTGACTAATGCACATGTGCGAAGGCCGTCTATGCATGTGTATAGTGCCCTCCCCGACATCCTGTGCTGTGTTACCTGCAGCCTAACACTTCCTGCTACAGGTTACAGACTAATGCACTTGTGCGATGGCCGTCTATGCATGTGTATAGTGCCCTCACTGACATCCTGTGCTGTGTTACCTGCAGCCTAACACTTCCTGCTACAGGTTACTGACTAAAGCACATGTGCGATGGCCGTCTATGCATGTGTATAGTGCCCTCCCCGACATCCTCTGCTGTGTTACCTGCAGCCTAACACTTCCTGCTACAGGTTACTGACTAATGCACATGTGTGACGGACGTCTATGCATGTGTATAGTGCCCTCCCCGACATCCTCTGCTGTGTTACCTGCAGCCTAACACTTCCTGCTACAGGTTACTGACTAATGCACATGTTCGATGGCCATCTATGCATGTGTATAGTGTCCTCCCCGACATCCTCTGCTGTGTTACCTGCAGCCTAACACTTCCTGCTACAGGTTACTGACTAATGCACATGTGCGATGGCCGTCTATGCATGTGTATAGTGCCCTCACTGACATCCTGTGCTGTGTTACCTAACACTAACTGCTACAGGTTACTGACTAATGCACATGTGCGATGGCCATATATGCATGTGTATAGTGCCCTCCCTGACATCCTGTACTGTGTTACCTGCAGCCTAACACTTCCTGCTACAGGTTACTGACTAATGCACATGTGTGATGGCCGTCTATGCATGTGTATAGTGCCCTCCCCGACATCCTGTGCTGTGTTACCTGCAGCCTAACACTTCCTGCTACAGGTTACTGACTAATGCACATGTGTGATGGCCGTCTATGCATGTGTATAGTTCCCTCCCCGACATCCTCTGCTGTGTTACCTGCAGCCTAACACTTCCTGCTACAGGTTACTGAGTAATGCACATGTGTGATGGCCGTCTATGCATGTGTATAGTGCCCTCCCTGACATCCTCTGCTGTGTTACCTGCAGCCTAACACTTCCTGCTACAGGTTACAGACTAATGCACATGTGTGATGGCCGTCTATGCATGTGTATAGTGCCCTCCCCGACATCCTCTGCTGTGTTACCTGCAGCCTAACACTTCCTGCTACAGGTTACTGACTAATGCACATGTGCAATGGCCGTCTATGCATGTGTATAGTGCCCTCCCCGACATCCTCTGCTGTGTTACCTGCAGCCTAACACTTCTTGCTACAGGTTACTGACTAATGCACATGTGCGATGGCCCTCTATGCATGTGTATAGTGCCCTCCCCGACATCCTCTGATGTGTTACCTGCAGCCTAACACTTCCTGCTACAAGTTACTGACTAATGCACATGTGCGAAGGCCGTCTATGCATGTGTATAGTGCCCTCCCCGACATCCTGTGCTGTGTTACCTGCAGCCTAACACTTCCTGCTACAGGTTACAGACTAATGCACTTGTGCGATGGCCGTCTATGCATGTGTATAGTGCCCTCCCTGACATCCTGTGCTGTGTTACCTGCAGCCTAACACTTCCTGCTACAGGTTACTGACTAAAGCACATGTGCGATGGCCGTCTATGCATGTGTATAGTGCCCTCCCCGACATCCTCTGCTGTGTTTCCTGCAGCCTAACACTTCCTGCTACAGGTTACTGACTAATACACATGTTTGATGGCCGTCTATGCATGTGTATAGTGTCCTCCCCGACATCCTGTGCTGTGTTACCTGCAGCCTAACACTTCCTGCTACAAGTTACTGATTAATGCACAAGTGCGATGGCCGTCTATGCATGTGTATAGTGCCAGCCCCGACATCCTCTGCTGTGTTACCTGCAGCCTAACACTTCCTGCTACAGGTTACTGACTAATGCACATATGCGATGGACGTCTGTGCATGTGTATAGTGCCCTCCCCGACATCCTCTGCTGTGTTACCTGCAGCCTATCACTTCCTGCTACAGGTTACTGACTAATGCACATGTGCAATGGCCATCTATGCATGTGTATAGTGCCCTCCCCGACATCCTCTGCTGTGTTACCTGCAGCCTAATACTTCCTGCTACTGGTTACTGACTAATGCACATGTGCGATGGCCGTCTATGCATGTGTATAGTGCCCTCCCCGACATCTTCTGCTGTGTTACCTGCAGCCTAACACTTCCTGCTACAGGTTACTGACTAATGCACATGTGCGATGGCCGTCTATGCATGTGTATAGTGCCCTCCCTGACATCCTCTGCTGTGTTACCTGCAGCCTAACACTTCCTGCTACAGGTTACTGACTAATGCACATGTGTGATGGCCATCTATGCATGTGTATAGTGCCCTCGTCGACATCCTCTGCTGTCTTACCTGCAGCCTAACACTTCCTGTTACAGGTTACTGACTAATGCACATGTGTGATGGCCGTCTATGCATGTGTATAGTGCCCTCCCCGACATCCTCCACTGTGTTACCTGCAGCCTAACACTTCCTGCTACAGGTTACTGACTAATGCACATGTGCGATGGCCGTCTATACATGTGTATAGTGCCCTCCCCGACATCCTGTGCTGTGTTACCTAACACTTCCTGCTACAGGTTACTGACTAATGCACATGTGTGATGGGTGTCTATGCATGTGTACAGTGCCCTCCCCGACATCCTGTGCTGTGATACCTGCAGAATAACACTTCCTGCTACAGGTTACTGACTAATGCACATGTGTGACGGCCGTCTATGCATGTGTATAGTGCCCTCCCTGACATCCTCTGCTGTGTTACCTGCAGCCAAACACTTCCTGCTACAGGTTACTGACTAATGCACATGTGTGACGGCCGTCTATGCATGTGTATAGTGCCCTCCCCGACATCCTCTGCTGTGTAACCTGCAGCCTAACACTTCCTGCTACAGGTAACTGACTAATGCACATGTGTGATGGCCATCTATGCATGTGTATAGTGCCCTCCCCGACATCCTCTGCTGTGTTACCTGCAGGCTAACACTTCCTGCTACAGGTTACTGACTAATGCACATGTGCGATGGCCGTCTATGCATGTGTATAGTGCCCTCCCTGACATCCTCAGCTGTGTTACCTGCAGCCTAACACTTCCTGCTACAGGTTACTGACTAATGCACATGTGCGATGGCCGTCTATGTATGTGTATAGTGCCCTCCCTGACATCCTCTGCTGTGTTACCTGCAGCCTAACACTTCCTGCTACAGGTTACTGACTAATGCACATGTGCGATGGCCGTCTATGCATGTGTATAGTGTCCTCCCCGACATTCTCTGCTCTGTTACCTGCAGCCTAACACTTCCTGCTACAGGTTACTGACTAATGCACATGTGTGATGGCCGTCTATGCATGTGTATAGTGCCCTCCCCGACATCCTCTGCTGTGTTACCTGCAGTCTAACACTTCCTGTTACAGGTTACTGACTAATGCACATGTGCGATGGCCGTCTATGCATGTGTATAGTGCCCTTCCCGACATCTTCTGCTGTGTTACCTGCAGCCTAACACTTCCTGCTACAGGTTACTGACTAATGCACATGTGCGATCGCCGTCTATGCATGTGTATAGTGTCCTCCCCGACATCCTCTGCTGTGTTACCTGCAGCCTAATACTTCCTGCTACAGGTTACTGACTAATGCACATGTGTGATGGCCATCTATGCATGTGTATAGTGCCCTCCCCGACATCCTCTGCTGTCTTACCTGCAGCCTAAGACTTCCTGTTACAGGTTACTGACTAATGCACATGTGTGATGGCCGTATATGCATGTGTATAGTGCCCTCCCCGACATCCTCTACTGTGTTACCTGCAGCCTAACACTTCCTGCTACAGGTTACTGACTAATGCACATGTGCGATGGCCGTCTATGCATGTGTATAGTGCCTTCCCCGACATCCTGTGCTGTGTTACCTAACACTTCCTGCTACAGGTTACTGACTAATGCACATGTGTGATGGGTATCTATGCATGTGTACAGTGCCCTCCCCGACATCCTGTGCTGTGTTACCTGCAGAATAACACTTCCTGCTACAGGTTACTGACTAATGCGCATGTGTGACGGCCGTCTATGCATGTGTATAGTGCACTCCCTGACATCCTCTGCTGTGTTACCTGCAGCCAAACACTTCCTGCTACAGGTTACTGACTAATGCACATGTGTGACGGCCGTCTATGCATGTGTATAGTGCCCTCCCCGACATCCTCTGCTGTGTAACCTGCAGCCTAACACTTCCTGCTACAGGTAACTGACTAATGCACATGTGTGATGGCCATCTATGCATGTGTATAGTGCCCTCCCCGACATCCTCTGCTGTGTTACCTGCAGGCTAACACTTCCTGCTACAGGTTACTGACTAATGCACATGTGCGATGGCCGTCTATGCATGTGTATAGTGCCCTCCCTGACATCCTCTGCTGTGTTACCTGCAGCCTAACACTTCCTGCTACAGGTTACTGACTAATGCACATGTGCGATGGCCGTCTATGTATGTTTATAGTGCCCTCCCCGACATCCTCTGCTGTGTTACCTGCAGCCTAACACTTCCTGCTACAGGTTACTGACTAATGCACATGTGCGATGGCCATCTATGCATGTGTATAGTGTCCTCCCCGACATCCTCTGCTGTGTTACCTGCAGTCTAACACTTCCTGTTACAGGTTACTGACTAATGCACATGTGTGATGGCCTTCTATGCATGTGTATAGTGCACTCCCCAACATCCTCTGCTGTGTTCCCTGCAGGCTAACACTTCCTGCTACAGGTTACTGACTAATGCACATGTGCGATGGCCATCTATGCATGTGTATAGTGCCCTGCCCGACATCCTCTGCTGTGTTACCTGCAGCCTAACACTTCCTGCTACAGGTTACTGACTAATGCACATATGTGATGGCCATCTATGCATGTGTATAGTGCCCTCCCCGACATCCTCTGCTGTGTTACCTGCAGCCTAACACTTCCTGCGACAGGTTACTGACTAATGCACATGTGCGATGGCCATCTATGCATGTGTATAGTGCCCTCCCCGACATCCTCTGCTGTGTTACCTGCAGCCTAACACTTCCTGCGACAGGTTACTGACTAATGCACATGTGCGATGGCCATCTATGCATGTGTATAGTGTCCTCCCCGACAATCTCTGCTGTGTTACCTGCAGCCTAACACTTCCTGCTACAGGTTACTGACTAATGCACATGTGAAATGGCCGTCTATGCATGTGTATAGTGCCCTCCCCGACATCCTCTGATGTGTTACCTGCAGCCTAACACTTCCTGCTACAAGTTACTGACTAATGCACATGTGCGAAGGCCGTCTATGCATGTGTATAGTGCCCTCCCCGACATCCTGTGCTGTGTTACCTGCAGCCTAACACTTCCTGCTACAGGTTACAGACTAATGCACTTGTGCGATGGTCGTCTATGCATGTGTATAGTGCCCTCCCCGACATCCTGTGCTGTGTTACCTGCAGCCTAACACTTCCTGCTACAGGTTACTGACTAAAGCACATGTGCGATGGCCGTCTATGCATGTGTATAGTGCCCTCCCCGACATCCTCTACTGTGTTACCTGCAGCCTAACACTTCCTGCTACAGGTTACTGACTAATGCACATGTGTGACGGACGTCTATGCATGTGTATAGTGCCCTCCCCGACATCCTCTGCTGTGTTACCTGCAGCCTAACACTTCCT
Source organism: Taudactylus pleione (assembly GCA_031769625.1). NCBI lineage: Eukaryota > Metazoa > Chordata > Amphibia > Anura > Myobatrachidae > Taudactylus > Taudactylus pleione. The sequence continues at coordinate 1,808,838 of JAUIMM010000847.1, read as the reverse complement.
GCTACAGGTTACTGACTAATGCACATGTTCGATGGCCATCTATGCATGTGTATAGTGTCCTCCCCGACATCCTCTGCTGTGTTACCTGCAGCCTAACACTTCCTGCTACAGGTTACTGACTAATGCACATGTGCGATGGCCGTCTATGCATGTGTATAGTGCCCTCCCCGACATCCTCTGCTGTGTTACCTGCAGCCTAACACTTCCTGCTACAGGTTACTGACTAATGCACATGTGCGATGGCCGTCTATGCATGTGTATAGTGCCCTCCCTGACATCCTGTGCTGTGTTACCTAACACTTCCTGCTACAGGTTACTGACTAATGCACATGTGCCATGGCCATATATGCATGTGTATAGTGCCCTCCCTGACATCCTGTACTGTGTTACCTGCAGCCTAACACTTCCTGCTACAGGTTACTGACTAATGCACATGTGTGATGGCCGTCTATGCATGTGTATAGTGCCCTCCCCGACATCCTGTGCTGTGTTACCTGCAGCCTAACACTTCCTGCTACAGGTTACTGACTAATGCACATGTGTGATGGCCGTCTATGCATGTGTATAGTTCCCTCCCCGACATCCTCTGCTGTGTTACCTGCAGCCTAACACTTCCTGCTATAGGTTACTGAGTAATGCACATGTGTGATGGCCGTCTATGCATGTGAATAGTGCCCTCCCTGACATCCTCTGCTGTGTTACCTGCAGCCTAACACTTCCTGCTACGGGTTACAGACTAATGCACATGTGTGATGGCCGTCTATGCATGTGTATAGTGCCCTCCCCGACATCCTCTGCTGTGTTACCTGCAGCCTAACACTTCCTGCTACAGGTTACTGACAAATGCACATGTGCGATGGCCGTCTATGCATTTGTATAGTGCCCTTCCCGACATCCTCTGCTGTGTTACCTGCAGCCTAACACTTCCTGCTACAGGTTACTGACTAATGCACATGTGCGATGGCCGTCTATGCATGTGTAGAGTGCCCTCCCCGACATCCTCTGCTGTGTTACCTGTAGCCTAACACTTCCTGCAACAGGTTACTGACTAATGCACATGTGCGATGGCCGTCTATGCATGTGTATAGTGCCCTCCCCGACATCATCTGCTGTGTTACCTGCAGCCTAACACTTCCTGCTACAGGTTACTGACTAATGCACATGTGCGATGGCCATCTATGCATGTGTATAGTGCCCTCCCCGACATCCTGTGCTGTGTTACCTGCAGCCTAACACTTCCTGCTACAGGTTACTGACTAATGCACATGTGTGATGGCCGTCTATGCATGTGTATAGTGCCCTCCCCGACATCCTCTGCTGTGTTTCCTGCAGCCTAACACTTCCTGCTACAGGTTACTGACTAATACACATGTTTGATGGCCGTCTATGCATGTGTATAGTGCCCTCCCCGACATCCTGTGCTGTGTTACCTGCAGCCTAACACTTCCTGCTACAGGTTACTGACTAATTCACATGTGTGATGGCCGTCTATGCATGTGTATAGTGCCCTCCCCGACATCCTCTGCTGTGTTACCTGCAGCCTAACACTTCCTGCTACAAGTTACTTATTAGTGCACAAGTGCGATGGCCGTCTATGCATGTGTATAGTGCCAGCCCCGACATCCTCTGCTGTATAACCTGCAGCCTAACACTTCCTGCTACAGGTTACTGACTAATGCACATATGCGATGGACGTCTGTGCATGTGTATAGTGCCCTCCCCGACATCCTCTGCTGTGTTACCTGCAGCCTATCACTTCCTGCTACAGGTTACTGACTAATGCACATGTGCAATGGCCGTCTATGCATGTGTATAGTGCCCTCCCTGACATCCTCTGCTGTGTTACCTGCAGCCTAACACTTCCTGCTACAGGTTACTGACTAATGCACATGTGTGATGGCCATCTATGCATGTGTATAGTGCCCTCCCCGACATCCTCTGCTGTCTTACCTGCAGCCTAACTCTTCCTGTTACAGGTTACTGACTAATGCACATGTGTGATGGCCGTCTATGCATGTGTATAGTGCCCTCCCCGACATCCTCTACTGTGTTACCTGCAGCCTAACACTTCCTGCTACAGGTTACTGACTAATGCACATGTGCGATGGCCATCTATACATGTGTATAGTGCCCTCCCCGACATCCTGTGCTGTGTTACCTAACACTTCCTGCTACAGGTTACTGACTAATGCACATGTGTGATGGGTGTCTATGCATGTGTACAGTGCCCTCCCCGACATCCTGTGCTGTGTTACCTGCAGAATAACACTTCCTGCTACAGGTTACTGACTAATGCACATGTGTGACGGCCGTCTATGCATGTGTATAGTGCCCTCCCTGACATCCTCTGCTGTGTTACCTGCAGCCAAACACTTCCTGCTACAGGTTACTGACTAATGCACATGTGTGACGGCCGTCTATGCATGTGTATAGTGCCCTCCCCGACATCCTCTGCTGTGTAACCTGCAGCCTAACACTTCCTGCTACAGGTAACTGACTAATGCACATGTGTGATGGCCATCTATGCATGTGTATAGTGCCCTCCCCGACATCCTCTGCTGTGTTACCTGCAGGCTAACACTTCCTGCTACAGGTTACTGACTAATGCACATGTGCGATGGCCGTCTATGCATGTGTATAGTGCCCTCCCTGACATCCTCTGCTGTGTTACCTGCAGCCTAACACTTCCTGCTACAGGTTACTGACTAATGCACATGTGCGATGGCCGTCTATGTATGTTTATAGTGCCCTCCCCGACATCCTCTGCTGTGTTACCTGCAGCCTAACACTTCCTGCTACAGGTTACTGACTAATGCACATGTGCGATGGCCGTCTATGAATGTGTATAGTGTCCTCCCCGACATTCTCTGCTCTGTTACCTGCAGCCTAACACTTCCTGCTACAGGTTACTGACTAATGCACATGTGCGATGGCCGTCTGTGCATGTGTATAGTGCCCTCCCCGACATCCTCTGCTGTATTACCTGCAGTCTAACACTTCCTGTTACAGGTTACTGACTAATGCAGATGTGCGATGGCCGTCTATGCATTTGTATAGTGCCCTCCCCGACATCTTCTGCTGTGTTACCTGCAGCCTAACACTTCCTGCTACAGGTTACTGACTAATGCACATGTGCGATGGCCATCTATGCATGTGTATAGTGCCCTCCCCGACATCCTCTGCTGTGTTACCTGCAGCCTAATACTTCCTGCTACAGGTTACTGACTAATGCACATGTGTGATGGCCATCTATGCATGTGTATAGTGCCCTCCCCGACATCCTCTGCTGTCTTACCTGCAGCCTAACACTTCCTGTTACAGGTTACTGACTAATGCACATGTGTGATGGCCGTCTATGCATGTGTATAGTGCCCTCCCCGACATCCTCTACTGTGTTACCTGCAGCCTAACACTTCCTGCTACAGGTTACTGACTAATGCACAAGTGCGATGGCCGTCTATGCATGTGTATAGTGCCCTCCCCGACATCCTGTGCTGTGTTACCTAACACTTCCTGCTACAGGTTACTGACTAATGCACATGTGTGATGGGTGTCTATGCATGTGTTCAGTGCCCTCCCCGACATCCTGTGCTGTGTTACCTGCAGAATAACACTTCCTGCTACAGGTTACTGACTAATGCACATGTGTGACGGACGTCTATGCATGTGTATAGTGCACTCCCTGACATCCTCTGCTGTGTTACCTGCAGCCAAACACGTCCTGCTACAGGTTACTGACTAATGCACATGTGTGACGGCCGTCTATGCATGTGTATAGTGCCCTCCCCGACATCCTCTGCTGTGTAACCTGCAGCCTAACACTTCCTGCTACAGGTAACTGACTAATGCACATGTGTGATGGCCATCTATGCATGTGTATAGTGCCCTCCCCGACATCCTCTGCTGTGTTACCTGCAGGCTAACACTTCCTGCTACAGGTTACTGACTAATGCACATGTGCGATGGCCATCTATGCATGTGTATAGTGCCCTCCCTGACATCCTCTGCTGTGTTACCTGCAGCCTAACACTTCCTGCTACAAGTTACTGACTAATGCACATGTGCGATGGCCGTCTATGTATGTTTATAGTGCCCTCCCCGACATCCTCTGCTGTGTTACCTGCAGCCTAACACTTCCTGCTACAGGTTACTGACTAATGCACATGTGCGATGGCCGTCTATGCATGTGTATAGTGTCTTCCCCGACATTCTCTGCTCTGTTACCTGCAGCCTAACACTTCCTGCTACAGGTTACTGACTAATGCACATGTGCGATGGCCGTCTATGCATGTGTATAGTGCCCTCCCCGACATCCTCTGCTGTGTTACCTGCAGTCTAACACTTCCTGTTACAGGTTACTGACTAATGCACATGTGCGATGGCCATCTATGCATGTGTATAGTGTCCTCCCCGACATCCTCTGCTGTGTTACCTGCAGTCTAACACTTCCTGTTACAGGTTACTGACTAATGCACATGTGTGATGGCCTTCTATGCATGTGTATAGTGCCCTCCCCGATATCCTCTGCTGTGTTACCTGCAGCCTAACACTTCCGGCTACAGGTTACTGACTAGTGCACATGTGCGATGGCCGTCTATGCATGTGTATAGTGCCCTCCCTGACATCCTCTGCTGTGTTACCTGCAGCCTAACACTTCCTGCTACAGGTTACTGACTAATGCACATGTGCGATGGCCGTCTATGTATGTTTATAGTGCCCTCCCCGACATCCTCTGCTGTGTTACCTGCAGCCTAACACTTCCTGCTACAGGTTACTGACTAATGCACATGTGCGATGGCCATCTATGCATGTGTATAGTGTCCTCCCCGACATCCTCTGCTGTGTTACCTGCAGTCTAACACTTCCTGTTACAGGTTACTGACTAATGCACATGTGTGATGGCCTTCTATGCATGTGTATAGTGCACTCCCCAACATCCTCTGCTGTGTTCCCTGCAGGCTAACACTTCCTGCTACAGGTTACTGACTAATGCACATGTGCGATGGCCATCTATGCATGTGTATAGTGCCCTGCCCGACATCCTCTGCTGTGTTACCTGCAGCCTAACACTTCCTGCTACAGGTTACTGACTAATGCACATATGTGATGGCCATCTATGCATGTGTATAGTGCCCTCCCCGACATCCTCTGCTGTGTTACCTGCAGCCTAACACTTCCTGCGACAGGTTACTGACTAATGCACATGTGCGATGGCCATCTATGCATGTGTATAGTGCCCTCCCCGACATCCTCTGCTGTGTTACCTGCAGCCTAACACTTCCTGCGACAGGTTACTGACTAATGCACATGTGCGATGGCCATCTATGCATGTGTATAGTGTCCTCCCCGACAATCTCTGCTGTGTTACCTGCAGCCTAACACTTCCTGCTACAGGTTACTGACTAATGCACATGTGCAATGGCCGTCTATGCATGTGTATAGTGCCCTCCCCGACATCCTCTGATGTGTTACCTGCAGCCTAACACTTCCTGCTACAAGTTACTGACTAATGCACATGTGCGAAGGCCGTCTATGCATGTGTATAGTGCCCTCCCCGACATCCTGTGCTGTGTTACCTGCAGCCTAACACTTCCTGCTACAGGTTACAGACTAATGCACTTGTGCGATGGTCGTCTATGCATGTGTATAGTGCCCTCCCCGACATCCTGTGCTGTGTTACCTGCAGCCTAACACTTCCTGCTACAGGTTACTGACTAAAGCACATGTGCGATGGCCGTCTATGCATGTGTATAGTGCCCTCCCCGACATCCTCTACTGTGTTACCTGCAGCCTAACACTTCCTGCTACAGGTTACTGACTAATGCACATGTGTGACGGACGTCTATGCATGTGTATAGTGCCCTCCCCGACATCCTCTGCTGTGTTACCTGCAGCCTAACACTTCCTGCTACAGGTTACTGACTAATGCACATGTTCGATGGCCATCTATGCATGTGTATAGTGTCCTCCCCGACATCCTCTGCTGTGTTACCTGCAGCCTAACACTTCCTGCTACAGGTTACTGACTAATGCACATGTGCGATGGCCGTCTATGCATGTGTATAGTGCCCTCCCCGACATCCTCTGCTGTGTTACCTGCAGCCTAACACTTCCTGCTACAGGTTACTGACTAATGCACATGTGCGATGGCCGTCTATGCATGTGTATAGTGCCCTCCCTGACATCCTGTGCTGTGTTACCTAACACTTCCTGCTACAGGTTACTGACTAATGCACATGTGCCATGGCCATATATGCATGTGTATAGTGCCCTCCCTGACATCCTGTACTGTGTTACCTGCAGCCTAACACTTCCTGCTACAGGTTACTGACTAATGCACATGTGTGATGGCCGTCTATGCATGTGTATAGTGCCCTCCCCGACATCCTGTGCTGTGTTACCTGCAGCCTAACACTTCCTGCTACAGGTTACTGACTAATGCACATGTGTGATGGCCGTCTATGCATGTGTATAGTTCCCTCCCCGACATCCTCTGCTGTGTTACCTGCAGCCTAACACTTCCTGCTACAGGTTACTGAGTAATGCACATGTGTGATGGCCGTCTATGCATGTGAATAGTGCCCTCCCTGACATCCTCTGCTGTGTTACCTGCAGCCTAACACTTCCTGCTATGGGTTACAGACTAATGCACATGTGTGATGGCCGTCTATGCATGTGTATAGTGCCCTCCCCGACATCCTCTGCTGTGTTACCTGCAGCCTAACACTTCCTGCTACAGGTTACTGACAAATGCACATGTGCGATGGCCGTCTATGCATTTGTATAGTGCCCTTCCCGACATCCTCTGCTGTGTTACCTGCAGCCTAACACTTCCTGCTACAGGTTACTGACTAATGCACATGTGCGATGGCCGTCTATGCATGTGTAGAGTGCCCTCCCCGACATCCTCTGCTGTGTTACCTGTAGCCTAACACTTCCTGCAACAGGTTACTGACTAATGCACATGTGCGATGGCCGTCTATGCATGTGTATAGTGCCCTCCCCGACATCATCTGCTGTGTTACCTGCAGCCTAACACTTCCTGCTACAGGTTACTGACTAATGCACATGTGCGATGGCCATCTATGCATGTGTATAGTGCCCTCCCCGACATCCTGTGCTGTGTTACCTGCAGCCTAACACTTCCTGCTACAGGTTACTGACTAATGCACATGTGTGATGGCCGTCTATGCATGTGTATAGTGCCCTCCCCGACATCCTCTGCTGTGTTTCCTGCAGCCTAACACTTCCTGCTACAGGTTACTGACTAATACACATGTTTGATGGCCGTCTATGCATGTGTATAGTGCCCTCCCCGACATCCTGTGCTGTGTTACCTGCAGCCTAACACTTCCTGCTACAGGTTACTGACTAATTCACATGTGTGATGGCCGTCTATGCATGTGTATAGTGCCCTCCCCGACATCCTCTGCTGTGTTACCTGCAGCCTAACACTTCCTGCTACAAGTTACTTATTAGTGCACAAGTGCGATGGCCGTCTATGCATGTGTATAGTGCCAGCCCCGACATCCTCTGCTGTGTTACCTGCAGCCTAACACTTCCTGCTACAGGTTACTGACTAATGCACATATGCGATGGACGTCTGTGCATGTGTATAGTGCCCTCCCCGACATCCTCTGCTGTGTTACCTGCAGCCTAATACTTCCTGCTACTGGTTACTGACTAATGCACATGTGCGATGGCCGTCTATGCATGTGTATAGTGTCCTCCCCGACATCTTCTGCTGTGATTCCTGCAGCCTAACACTTCCTGCTACAGGTTACTGACTAATGCACATGTGCGATGGCCGTCTATGCATGTGTATAGTGCCCTCCCTGACATCCTCTGCTGTGTTACCTGCAGCCTAACACTTCCTGCTACAGGTTACTGACTAATGCACATGTGTGATGGCCATCTATGCATGTGTATAGTGCCCTCCCCGACATCCTCTGCTGTCTTACCTGCAGCCTAACACTTCCTGTTACAGGTTACTGACTAATGCACATGTGTGATGGCCGTCTATGCATGTGTATAGTGCCCTCCCCGACATCCTCTACTGTGTTACCTGCAGCCTAACACTTCCTGCTACAGGTTACTGACTAATGCACATGTGCGATGGCCATCTATACATGTGTATAGTGCCCTCCCCGACATCCTGTGCTGTGTTACCTAACACTTCCTGCTACAGGTTACTGACTAATGCACATGTGTGATGGGTGTCTATGCATGTGTACAGTGCCCTCCCCGACATCCTGTGCTGTGTTACCTGCAGAATAACACTTCCTGCTACAGGTTACTGACTAATGCACATGTGTGACGGCCGTCTATGCATGTGTATAGTGCCCTCCCTGACATCCTCTGCTGTGTTACCTGCAGCCAAACACTTCCTGCTACAGGTTACTGACTAATGCACATGTGTGACGGCCGTCTATGCATGTGTATAGTGCCCTCCCCGACATCCTCTGCTGTGTAACCTGCAGCCTAACACTTCCTGCTACAGGTAACTGACTAATGCACATGTGTGATGGCCATCTATGCATGTGTATAGTGCCCTCCCCGACATCCTCTGCTGTGTTACCTGCAGGCTAACACTTCCTGCTACAGGTTACTGACTAATGCACATGTGCGATGGCCGTCTATGCATGTGTATAGTGCCCTCCCTGACATCCTCTGCTGTGTTACCTGCAGCCTAACACTTCCTGCTACAGGTTACTGACTAATGCACATGTGCGATGGCCGTCTATGTATGTTTATAGTGCCCTCCCCGACATCCTCTGCTGTGTTACCTGCAGCCTAACACTTCCTGCTACAGGTTACTGACTAATGCACATGTGCGATGGCCATCTATGCATGTGTATAGTGTCCTCCCCGACATTCTCTGCTCTGTTACCTGCAGCCTAACACTTCCTGCTACAGGTTACTGACTAATGCACATGTGCGATGGCCGTCTGTGCATGTGTATAGTGCCCTCCCCGACATCCTCTGCTGTATTACCTGCAGTCTAACACTTCCTGTTACAGGTTACTGACTAATGCAGATGTGCGATGGCCGTCTATGCATTTGTATAGTGCCCTCCCCGACATCTTCTGCTGTGTTACCTGCAGCCTAACACTTCCTGCTACAGGTTACTGACTAATGCACATGTGCGATGGCCATCTATGCATGTGTATAGTGCCCTCCCCGACATCCTCTGCTGTGTTACCTGCAGCCTAATACTTCCTGCTACAGGTTACTGACTAATGCACATGTGTGATGGCCATCTATGCATGTGTATAGTGCCCTCCCCGACATCCTCTGCTGTCTTACCTGCAGCCTAACACTTCCTGTTACAGGTTACTGACTAATGCACATGTGTGATGGCCGTCTATGCATGTGTATAGTGCCCTCCCCGACATCCTCTACTGTGTTACCTGCAGCCTAACACTTCCTGCTACAGGTTACTGACTAATGCACAAGTGCGATGGCCGTCTATGCATGTGTATAGTGCCCTCCCCGACATCCTGTGCTGTGTTACCTAACACTTCCTGCTACAGGTTACTGACTAATGCACATGTGTGATGGGTGTCTATGCATGTGTTCAGTGCCCTCCCCGACATCCTGTGCTGTGTTACCTGCAGAATAACACTTCCTGCTACAGGTTACTGACTAATGCACATGTGTGACGGACGTCTATGCATGTGTATAGTGCACTCCCTGACATCCTCTGCTGTGTTACCTGCAGCCAAACACGTCCTGCTACAGGTTACTGACTAATGCACATGTGTGACGGCCGTCTATGCATGTGTATAGTGCCCTCCCCGACATCCTCTGCTGTGTAACCTGCAGCCTAACACTTCCTGCTACAGGTAACTGACTAATGCACATGTGTGATGGCCATCTATGCATGTGTATAGTGCCCTCCCCGACATCCTCTGCTGTGTTACCTGCAGGCTAACACTTCCTGCTACAGGTTACTGACTAATGCACATGTGCGATGGCCATCTATGCATGTGTATAGTGCCCTCCCTGACATCCTCTGCTGTGTTACCTGCAGCCTAACACTTCCTGCTACAGGTTACTGACTAATGCACATGTGCGATGGCCGTCTATGTATGTTTATAGTGCCCTCCCCGACATCCTCTGCTGTGTTACCTGCAGCCTAACACTTCCTGCTACAGGTTACTGACTAATGCACATGTGCGATGGCCGTCTATGCATGTGTATAGTGTCTTCCCCGACATTCTCTGCTCTGTTACCTGCAGCCTAACACTTCCTGCTACAGGTTACTGACTAATGCACATGTGCGATGGCCGTCTATGCATGTGTATAGTGCCCTCCCCGACATCCTCTGCTGTGTTACCTGCAGTCTAACACTTCCTGTTACAGGTTACTGACTAATGCACATGTGCGATGGCCATCTATGCATGTGTATAGTGTCCTCCCCGACATCCTCTGCTGTGTTACCTGCAGTCTAACACTTCCTGTTACAGGTTACTGACTAATGCACATGTGTGATGGCCTTCTATGCATGTGTATAGTGCCCTCCCCGATATCCTCTGCTGTGTTACCTGCAGCCTAACACTTCCGGCTACAGGTTACTGACTAATGCACATGTGCGATGGCCGTCTATGCATGTGTATAGTGCCCTCCCTGACATCCTCTGCTGTGTTACCTGCAGCCTAACACTTCCTGCTACAGGTTACTGACTAATGCACATGTGCGATGGCCGTCTACACATGTGTATAGTGCCCTCCCCGACATCCTGTGCTGTGTTACCTGCAGCCTAACACTTCCTGCTACAGGTTACGGACTAATGCACATGTGCGATGGCCGTCTATGCATGTGTATAGTGCCCTCCCCGACATCCTCTGCTGTGTTACCTGCAGCATAACACTTCCTGCTACAGGTTACTGACTAATGCACATGTGCGATGGCCGTCTATGCATGTGTAGAGTGCCCTCCCCGACATCCTCTGCTGTGTTACCTGTAGCCTAACACTTCCTGCAACAGGTTACTGACTAATGCACATGTGCGATGGCCGTCTATGCATGTGTATAGTGCCCTCCCCGACATCATCTGCTGTGTTACCTGCAGCCTATCACTTCCTGCTAGAGGTTACTGACTAATGCACATGTGCGATGGCCGTCTATGCATGTGTATAGTGCCCTCCCCGACATCCTGTGCTGTGTTACCTGCAGCCTAACACTTCCTGCTACAGGTTAATGACTAATGCACATGTGTGATGGCCGACTATGCATGTGTATAGTGCCCTCCCCGACATCCTCTGCTGTGTTTCCTGCAGCCTAACACTTCCTGCTACAGGTTACTGACTAATGCACATGTGTGATGGCCGTCTATGCATGTGTATAGTGCCCTCCCCGATATCCTCTGCTGTGTTACCTGCAGCCTAACACTTCCGGCTACAGGTTACTGACTAATGCACATGTGCGATGGCCGTCTATGCATGTGTATAGTGCCCTCCCTGACATCCTCTGCTGTGTTACCTGCAGCCTAACACTTCCTGCTACAGGTTACTGACTAATGCACATGTGCGATGGCCGTCTACACATGTGTATAGTGCCCTCCCCGACATCCTGTGCTGTGTTACCTACAGCCTAACACTTCCTGCTACAGGTTACGGACTAATGCACATGTGCGATGGCCGTCTATGCATGTGTATAGTGCCCTCCCCGACATCCTCTGCTGTGTTACCTGCAGCATAACACTTCCTGCTACAGGTTACTGACTAATGCACATGTGCGATGGCCGTCTATGCATGTGTAGAGTGCCCTCCCCGACATCCTCTGCTGTGTTACCTGTAGCCTAACACTTCCTGCAACAGGTTACTGACTAATGCACATGTGCGATGGCCGTCTATGCATGTGTATAGTGCCCTCCCCGACATCATCTGCTGTGTTACCTGCAGCCTATCACTTCCTGCTAGAGGTTACTGACTAATGCACATGTGCGATGGCCGTCTATGCATGTGTATAGTGCCCTCCCCGACATCCTGTGCTGTGTTACCTGCAGCCTAACACTTCCTGCTACAGGTTAATGACTAATGCACATGTGTGATGGCCGACTATGCATGTGTATAGTGCCCTCCCCGACATCCTCTGCTGTGTTTCCTGCAGCCTAACACTTCCTGCTACAGGTTACGGACTAATGCACATGTGCGATGGCCGTCTATGCATGTGTATAGTGCCCTCCCCGACATCCTCTGCTGTGTTACCTGCAGCATAACACTTCCTGCTACAGGTTACTGACTAATGCACATGTGCGATGGCCGTCTATGCATGTGTAGAGTGCCCTCCCCGACATCCTCTGCTGTGTTACCTGTAGCCTAACACTTCCTGCAACAGGTTACTGACTAATGCACATGTGCGATGGCCGTCTATGCATGTGTATAGTGCCCTCCCCGACATCATCTGCTGTGTTACCTGCAGCCTATCACTTCCTGCTAGAGGTTACTGACTAATGCACATGTGCGATGGCCATCTATGCATGTGTATAGTGCCCTCCCCGACATCCTGTGCTGTGTTACCTGCAGCCTAACACTTCCTGCTACAGGTTAATGACTAATGCACATGTGTGATGGCCGACTATGCATGTGTATAGTGCCCTCCCCGACATCCTCTGCTGTGTTTCCTGCAGCCTAACACTTCCTGCTACAGGTTACTGACTAATGCACATGTGTGATGGCCGTCTATGCATGTGTATAGTGCCCTCCCCGATATCCTCTGCTGTGTTACCTGCAGCCTAACACTTCCGGCTACAGGTTACTGACTAATGCACATGTGCGATGGCCGTCTATGCATGTGTATAGTGCCCTCCCTGACATCCTCTGCTGTGTTACCTGCAGCCTAACACTTCCTGCTACAGGTTACTGACTAATGCACATGTGCGATGGCCGTCTACACATGTGTATAGTGCCCTCCCCGACATCCTGTGCTGTGTTACCTACAGCCTAACACTTCCTGCTACAGGTTACGGACTAATGCACATGTGCGATGGCCGTCTATGCATGTGTATAGTGCCCTCCCCGACATCCTCTGCTGTGTTACCTGCAGCATAACACTTCCTGCTACAGGTTACTGACTAATGCACATGTGCGATGGCCGTCTATGCATGTGTAGAGTGCCCTCCCCGACATCCTCTGCTGTGTTACCTGTAGCCTAACACTTCCTGCAACAGGTTACTGACTAATGCACATGTGCGATGGCCGTCTATGCATGTGTATAGTGCCCTCCCCGACATCATCTGCTGTGTTACCTGCAGCCTATCACTTCCTGCTAGAGGTTACTGACTAATGCACATGTGCGATGGCCGTCTATGCATGTGTATAGTGCCCTCCCCGACATCCTGTGCTGTGTTACCTGCAGCCTAACACTTCCTGCTACAGGTTAATGACTAATGCACATGTGTGATGGCCGACTATGCATGTGTATAGTGCCCTCCCCGACATCCTCTGCTGTGTTTCCTGCAGCCTAACACTTCCTGCTACAGGTTACTGACTAATGCACATGTGTGATGGCCGTCTATGCATGTGTATAGTGCCCTCCCCGACCTCCTCTGCTGTGTTTCCTGCAGCCTAACACTTCCTGCTACAGGTTACTGACTAATACACATGTTTGATGGCCGTCTATGCATGTGTATAGTGCCCTCCCCGACATCCTGTGCTGTGTTACTTGCAGCCTAACACTTCCTGCTACAGGTTACTGACTAATTCACATGTGTGATGGCCGTCTATGCATGTGTATAGTGCCCTCCCCGACATCCTCTGCTGTGTTACCTGCAGCCTAACACTTCCTGCTACAGGTTACTGATTAATGCACAAGTGCGATGGCCGTCTATGCATGTGTATAGTGCCAGCCCCGACATCCTCTGCTGTGTTACCTGCAGCCTAACACTTCCTGCTACAGGTTACTGATTAATGCACATATGCGATGGATGTCTATGCATGTGTATAGTGCCCTCCCCGACATCCTCTGCTGTGTTACCTGCAGCCTATCACTTCCTGCTACAGGTTACTGACTAATGCACATGTGTAATGGCCATCTATGCATGTGTATAGTGACCTCCCTGACATCCTCTGCTGTGTTAACTGCAGCCTAATACTTCCTGCTACTGGTTACTGACTAATGCACATGTGCGATGGCCGTCTATGCATGTGCATAGTGCCCTCCCCGACATCTCCTGCTGTGTTACCTGCAGCCTAACACTTCCTGCTACAGGTTACTGACTAATGCACATGTGTAATGGCCATCTATGCATGTGTATAGTGACCTCCCTGACATCCTCTGCTGTGTTAACTGCAGCCTAATACTTCCTGCTACTGGTTACTGACTAATGCACATGTGCGATGGCCGTCTATGCATGTGTATAGTGCCCTCCCTGACATCCTCTGCTGTGTTACCTGCAGCCTAACACTTCCTGCTACAGGTTACTGACTAATGCACATGTGCGATGGCCGTCTATGTATGTTTATAGTTCCCTCCCCGACATCCTCTGCTGTGTTACCTGCAGCCTAACACTTCCTGCTACAGGTTACTGACTAATGCACATGTGCGATGGCCGTCTATGCATGTGTATAGTGTCTTCCCCGACATTCTCTGCTCTGTTACCTGCAGCCTAACACTTCCTGCTACAGGTTACTGACTAATGCACATGTGCGATGGCCGTCTATGCATGTGTATAGTGCCCTCCCCGACATCCTCTGCTGTGTTACCTGCAGTCTAACACTTCCTGTTACAGGTTACTGACTAATGCACATGTGCGATGGCCATCTATGCATGTGTATAGTGTCCTCCCCGACATCCTCTGCTGTGTTACCTGCAGTCTAACACTTCCTGTTACAGGTTACTGACTAATGCACATGTGTGATGGCCTTCTATGCATGTGTATAGTGCCCTCCCCGATATCCTCTGCTGTGTTACCTGCAGCCTAACACTTCCGGCTACAGGTTACTGACTAATGCACATGTGCGATGGCCGTCTATGCATGTGTATAGTGCCCTCCCTGACATCCTCTGCTGTGTTACCTGCAGCCTAACACTTCCTGCTACAGGTTACTGACTAATGCACATGTGCGATGGCCGTCTACACATGTGTATAGTGCCCTCCCCGACATCCTGTGCTGTGTTACCTGCAGCCTAACACTTCCTGCTACAGGTTACGGACTAATGCACATGTGCGATGGCCGTCTATGCATGTGTATAGTGCCCTCCCCGACATCCTCTGCTGTGTTACCTGCAGCATAACACTTCCTGCTACAGGTTACTGACTAATGCACATGTGCGATGGCCGTCTATGCATGTGTAGAGTGCCCTCCCCGACATCCTCTGCTGTGTTACCTGTAGCCTAACACTTCCTGCAACAGGTTACTGACTAATGCACATGTGCGATGGCCGTCTATGCATGTGTATAGTGCCCTCCCCGACATCATCTGCTGTGTTACCTGCAGCCTATCACTTCCTGCTAGAGGTTACTGACTAATGCACATGTGCGATGGCCGTCTATGCATGTGTATAGTGCCCTCCCCGACATCCTGTGCTGTGTTACCTGCAGCCTAACACTTCCTGCTACAGGTTAATGACTAATGCACATGTGTGATGGCCGACTATGCATGTGTATAGTGCCCTCCCCGACATCCTCTGCTGTGTTTCCTGCAGCCTAACACTTCCTGCTACAGGTTACTGACTAATGCACATGTGTGATGGCCGTCTATGCATGTGTATAGTGCCCTCCCCGACATCCTCTGCTGTGTTTCCTGCAGCCTAACACTTCCTGCTACAGGTTACTGACTAATACACATGTTTGATGGCCGTCTATGCATGTGTATAGTGCCCTCCCCGACATCCTGTGCTGTGTTACTTGCAGCCTAACACTTCCTGCTACAGGTTACTGACTAATTCACATGTGTGATGGCCGTCTATGCATGTGTATAGTGCCCTCCCCGACATCCTCTGCTGTGTTACCTGCAGCCTAACACTTCCTGCTACAGGTTACTGATTAATGCACAAGTGCGATGGCCGTCTATGCATGTGTATAGTGCCAGCCCCGACATCCTCTGCTGTGTTACCTGCAGCCTAACACTTCCTGCTACAGGTTACTGATTAATGCACATATGCAATGGATGTCTATGCATGTGTATAGTGCCCTCCCCGACATCCTCTGCTGTGTTACCTGCAGCCTATCACTTCCTGCTACAGGTTACTGACTAATGCACATGTGTAATGGCCATCTATGCATGTGTATAGTGACCTCCCTGACATCCTCTGCTGTGTTAACTGCAGCCTAATACTTCCTGCTACTGGTTACTGACTAATGCACATGTGCGATGGCCGTCTATGCATGTGCATAGTGCCCTCCCCGACATCTCCTGCTGTGTTACCTGCAGCCTAACACTTCCTGCTACAGGTTACTGACTAATGCACATGTGCGATGGCCGTCTATGCATGTGTATAGTGCCCTCCCCGACATCCTCTGCTGTGTTACCTGCAGCCTAACACTTCCTGTTACAGGTTACTGACTAATGCACATGTGTGATGGCCATCTTTGCATGTGTATAGTGCCCTCCCCGACATCCTCTGCTGTCTTACCTGCAGCCTAACACTTCCTGTTACAGGTTACTGACTAATGCACATGTGTGATGGCCGTCTATGCATGTGTATAGTGCCCTCCCCGACATCCTCTACTGTGTTACCTGCAGCCTAACACTTCCTGCTACAGGTTACTGACTAATGCACATGTGCGATGGCCGTCTATTCATGTGTATAGTGCCCTCCTCGACATCCTGTGCTGTGTAACCTAACACTTCCTGCTACAGGTTACTGACTAATGCACATGTGTGATGGGTGACTATGCATGTGTATAGTGCCCTCCCCGACATCCTCTACTGTGTTACCTGCAGCCTAACACTTCTTGCTACAGGTTACTGACTAATGCACATGTACGATGGCCGTCTATGCATGTGTATAGTGCCCTCCCCGACATCCTGTGCTGTGTTACCTAACACTTCCTGCTACAGGTTACTGACTAATGCACATGTGTGATGGCCGTCTATGCATGTGTATAGTGCCCTCCCCGACATCCTCTGCTGTGTTTCCTGCAGCCTAACACTTCCTGCTACAGGTTACTGACTAATGCACATGTGTGATGGCCGTCTATGCATGTGTATAGTGCCCTCCCCGACATCCTCTGCTGTGTTTCCTGCAGTCTAACACTTCCTACTACAGGTTACTAACTAATACACATGTTTGATGGCCGTCTATGCATGTGTATAGTGCCCTCCCCGACATCCTGTGCTGTGTTACCTGCAGCCTAACACTTCCTGCTACAGGTTACTGATTAATGCACAAGTGCGATGGCCGTCTATGCATGTGTATAGTGCCAGCCCCGACATCCTCTGCTGTGTTACCTGCAGCCTAACACTTCCTGCTACAGGTTACTGACTAATGCACATATGCGATGGATGTCTATGCATGTGTATAGTGCCCTCCCCGACATCCTCTGCTGTGTTACCTGCAGCCTATCACTTCCTGCTACAGGTTACTGACTAATGCACATGTGCAATGGCCGTCTATGCATGTGTATAGTGCCCTCCCCGACATCCTCTGCTGTGTTACCTGCAGCCTAATACTTCCTGCTACTGGTTACTGACTAATGCACATGTGCAATGGCCGACTATGCATGTGTATAGTGCCCTCCCCGACATCTTCTGCTGTGTTACCTGCAGCCTAACACTTCCTGCTACAGGTTACTGACTAATGCACATGTGCAATGGCCATCTATGCATGTGTATAGTGCCCTCCCTGACATCCTCTGCTGTGTTACCTGCAGCCTAACCCTTCCTGCTACAGGTTACTGACTAATGCACATGTGTGATGGCCATCTATGCATGTGTATAGTGCCCTCCCCGACATCCTCTGCTGTCTTACCTGCAGCCTAACACTTCCTGTTACAGGTTACTGACTAATGCACATGTGTGATGGCCGTCTATGCATGTGTATAGTGCCCTCCCCGACATCCTCTACTGTGTTACCTGCAGCCTAACACTTCCTGCTACAGGTTACTGACTAATGCACATGTGCGATGGCCGTCTATGCATGTGTATAGTGCCCTCCCCGACATCCTGTGCTGTGTTACCTAACACTTCCTGCTACAGGTTACTGACTAATGCACATGTGTGATGGGTGTCTATGCATGTGTACAGTGCCCTCCCCGACATCCTGTGCTGTGTTACCTGCAGAATAACACTTCCTGCTACAGGTTACTGACTAATGCACATGTGTGACGGCCGTCTATGCATGTGTATAGTGCCCTCCCTGACATCCTCTGCTGTGTTACCTGCAGCCAAACACTTCCTGCTACAGGTTACTGACTAATGCACATGTGTGATGGCCGTCTATGCATGTGTATAGTGCCCTCCCCGACATCCTCTGCTGTGTAACCTGCAGCCTAACACTTCCTGCTACAGGTAACTGACTAATGCACATGTGTGATGGCCATCTATGCATGTGTATAGTGCCCTCCCCGACATCCTCTGCTGTGTTACCTGCAGGCTAACACTTCCTGCTACAGGTTACTGACTAATGCACATGTGCGATGGCCGTCTATGCATGTGTATAGTGCCCTCCCTGACATCCTCTGCTGTGTTACCTGCAGCCTAACACTTCCTGCTACAGGTTACTGACTATTGCACATGTGCGAAGGCCGTCTATGTATGTTTATAGTGCCCTCCCCGACATCCTCTGCTGTGTTACCTGCAGCCTAACACTTCCTGCTACAGGTTACTGACTAATGCACATGTGCGATGGCCGTCTATGCATGTGTATAGTGTCCTCCCCGACATTCTCTGCTCTGTTACCTGCAGCCTAACACTTCCTGCTACAGGTTACTGACTAATGCACATGTGCGATGGCCGTCTATGCATGTGTATAGTGCCCTCCCTGACATCCTCTGCTGTGTTACCTGCAGCCAAACACTTCCTGCTACAGGTTACTGACTAATGCACATGTGTGATGGCCGTCTATGCATGTGTATAGTGCCCTCCCCGACATCCTCTGCTGTGTAACCTGCAGCCTAACACTTCCTGCTACAGGTAACTGACTAATGCACATGTGTGATGGCCATCTATGCATGTGTATAGTGCCCTCCCCGACATCCTCTGCTGTGTTACCTGCAGGCTAACACTTCCTGCTACAGGTTACTGACTAATGCACATGTGCGATGGCCGTCTATGCATGTGTATAGTGCCCTCCCTGACATCCTCTGCTGTGTTACCTGCAGCCTAACACTTCCTGCTACAGGTTACTGACTAATGCACATGTGTGATGGCCTTCTATGCATGTGTATAGTGCCCTCCCCGATATCCTCTGCTGTGTTACCTGCAGCCTAACACTTCCTGCTACAGGTTACTGAATAATGCACATGTGCGATGGCCATCTATGCATGTGTATAGTGCCCTCCCTGACATCCTCTGCTGTGTTACCTGCAGCCTAACACTTCCTGCTACAGGTTACGGACTAATGCACATGTGCGATGGCCGTCTATGCATGTGTATAGTGCCCTCCCCGACATCCTCTGCTGTGTTACCTGCAGCATAACACTTCCTGCTACAGGTTACTGACTAATGCACATGTGTGATGGCCATCTATGCATGTGTAGAGTGCCCTCCCCGACATCCTCTGCTGTGTTACCTGTAGCCTAACACTTCCTGCAACAGGTTACTGACTAATGCACATGTGCGATGGCCGTTTATGCATGTGTATAGTGCCCTCCCCGACATCATCTGCTGTGTTACCTGCAGCCTAACACTTCCTGCTACAGGTTACTGACTAATGCACATGTGCGATGGCCATCTATGCATGTGTATAGTGCCCTCCCCGACATCCTGTGCTGTGTTACCTGCAGCCTAACTCTTCCTGCTACAGGTTACTGACTAATGCACATGTGTGATGGCCATCTATGCATGTGTATAGTGCCCTCCACGACATCCTCTGCTGTGTTTCCTGCAGCCTAACACTTCCTGCTACAGGTTACTGACTAATGCACATGTGTGATGGCCGTCTATGCATGTGTATAGTGCCCTCCCCGACATACTCTGCTGTGTTTCCTGCAGCCTAACACTTCCTGCTACAGGTTACTGACTAATACACATGTTTGATGGCCGTCTATGCATGTGTATAGTGCCCTCCCCGACATCCTGTGCTGTGTTACCTGCAGACTAACACTTCCTGCTACAGGTTACTGACTAATTCACATGTGTGATGGCCGTCTATGCATGTGTATAGTGCTCTCCCCGACATCCTCTGCTGTGTTACCTGCAGCCTAACACTTCCTGCTACAGGTTACTGATTAATGCACAAGTGCGATGGCCATCTATGCATGTGTATAGTGCCAGCCCCGACATCCTCTGCTGTGTTACCTGCAGCCTAACACTTCCTGCTACAGGTTACTGACTAATGCACATATGCGATGGACGTCTATGCATGTGTATAGTGCCCTCCCCGACATCCTCTGCTGTGTTACCTGCAGCCTATCACTTCCTGCTACAGGTTACTGACTAATGCACATGTGCAATGGCCATCTATGCATGTGTATAGTGCCCTCCCCGACATCCTCTGCTGTGTTACCTGCAGCCTAATACTTCCTGCTACTGGTTACTGACTAATGCACATGTGCGATGGCCGTCTATGCATGTGTATAGTGCCCTCCCCGACATCTTCTGCTGTGTTACCTGCAGCCTAACACTTCCTGCTACAGGTTACTGACTAATGCACATGTGCGATGGCCGTCTATGCATGTGTATAGTGCCCTCCCCGACATCCTCTGCTGTGTTACCTGCAGCCTAACACTTCCTGTTACAGGTTACTGACTAATGCACATGTGTGATGGCCATCTATGCATGTGTATAGTGCCCTCCCCGACATCCTCTGCTGCCTTACCTGCAGCCTAACACTTCCTGTAACAGGTTACTGACTAATGCACATGTGTGATGGCCGTCTATGCATGTGTATAGTGCCCTCCCCGACATCCTCTACTGTGTTACCTGCAGCCTAACACTTCCTGCTATAGGTTACTGACTAATGCACATGTGCGATGGCCGTCTATGCATGTGTATACTGCCCTCCCCGACATCCTCTGCTGTGTTACCTGCAGTCTAACACTTCCTGTTACAGGTTACTGACTAATGCACATGTGTGATGGCCTTCTATGCATGTGTATAGTGCCCTCCCTGACATCCTCTGCTGTGTTACCTGCAGCCTAACACTTCCTGCTACAGGTTACTGACTAATGCACATGTGCGATGGCCGTCTACACATGTGTATAATGCCCTCCCCGACATCCTGTGCTGTGTTACCTGCAGCCTAACACTTCCTGCTACAGGTTACGGACTAATGCACATGTGCGATGGCCATCTATGCATGTGTATAGTGCCCTCCCCGACATCCTCTGCTGTGTTACCTGCAGCATAACACTTCCTGCTACAGGTTACTGACTAATGCACATGTGCGATGGCCGCCTATGCATGTGTATAGTGCCCTCCCCGACATCCTCTGCTGTGTTACCTGCAGCCTATCACTTCCTGCTTCAGGTTACTGACTAATGCACATGTGCGATGGCCATCTATGCATGTGTATAGTGTCCTCCCCGACATCCTCTGCTGTGTTACCTGCAGCCTAACACTTCCTTTTACAGGTTACTGACTAATGCACATGTGTGATGGCCATCTATGCATGTGTATAGTGCCCTCCCCGACATCCTCTGCTGTGTTACCTGCAGCCTAACACTTCCTGTAACAGGTTACTGACTAATGCACATGTGTGATGGCCGTCTATGCATGTGTATAGTGCCCTCCCCGACATCCTCTACTGTGTTACCTGCAGCCTAACACTTCCTGCTATAGGTTACTGACTAATGCACATGTGCGATGGCCGTCTATGCATGTGTATACTGCCCTCCCCGACATCCTCTGCTGTGTTACCTGCAGTCTAACACTTCCAGTTACAGGTTACTGACTAATGCACATGTGTGATGGCCTTCTATGCATGTGTATAGTGCCCTCCCTGACATCCTCTGCTGTGTTACCTGCAGCCTAACACTTCCTGCTACAGGTTACTGACTAATGCACATGTGCGATGGCCGTCTACACATGTGTATAATGCCCTCCCCGACATCCTGTGCTGTGTTACCTGCAGCCTAACACTTCCTGCTACAGGTTACGGACTAATGCACATGTGCGATGGCCATCTATGCATGTGTATAGTGCCCTCCCCGACATCCTCTGCTGTGTTACCTGCAGCATAACACTTCCTGCTACAGGTTACTGACTAATGCACATGTGCGATGGCCGCCTATGCATGTGTATAGTGCCCTCCCCGACATCCTCTGCTGTGTGACCTGCAGCCTATCACTTCCTGCTTCAGGTTACTGACTAATGCACATGTGCGATGGCCATCTATGCATGTGTATAGTGTCCTCCCCGACATCCTCTGCTGTGTTACCTGCAGTCTAACACTTCCTGTTACAGGTTACTGACTAATGCACATGTGAGATGGCCATCTATGCATGTGTATAGTGTCCTCCCCGACATCCTCTGCTGTGTTACCTGCAGCCTAACACTTCCTTTTACAGGTTACTGACTAATGCACATGTGTGATGGCCATCTATGCATGTGTATAGTGCCCTCCCCGACATCCTCTGCTGTGTTACCTGCAGCCTAACACTTCCTGTAACAGGTTACTGACTAATGCACATGTGTGATGGCCGTCTATGCATGTGTATAGTGCCCTCCCCGACATCCTCTACTGTGTTACCTGCAGCCTAACACTTCCTGCTATAGGTTACTGACTAATGCACATGTGCGATGGCCGTCTATGCATGTGTATACTGCCCTCCCCGACATCCTCTGCTGTGTTACCTGCAGTCTAACACTTCCAGTTACAGGTTACTGACTAATGCACATGTGTGATGGCCTTCTATGCATGTGTATAGTGCCCTCCCTGACATCCTCTGCTGTGTTACCTGCAGCCTAACACTTCCTGCTACAGGTTACTGACTAATGCACATGTGCGATGGCCGTCTACACATGTGTATAATGCCCTCCCCGACATCCTGTGCTGTGTTACCTGCAGCCTAACACTTCCTGCTACAGGTTACGGACTAATGCACATGTGCGATGGCCATCTATGCATGTGTATAGTGCCCTCCCCGACATCCTCTGCTGTGTTACCTGCAGCATAACACTTCCTGCTACAGGTTACTGACTAATGCACATGTGCGATGGCCGCCTATGCATGTGTATAGTGCCCTCCCCGACATCCTCTGCTGTGTGACCTGCAGCCTATCACTTCCTGCTTCAGGTTACTGACTAATGCACATGTGCGATGGCCATCTATGCATGTGTATAGTGTCCTCCCCGACATCCTCTGCTGTGTTACCTGCAGTCTAACACTTCCTGTTACAGGTTACTGACTAATGCACATGTGAGATGGCCGTCTATGCATGTGTATAGTGCCCTCCCCGATATCCTCTGCTGTGTTACCTGCAGCCTAACACTTCCTGCTACAGCTTAATGACTAATGCACATGTGCGATGGCCGTCTATGCATGTGTATAGTGCTCTCCCCGACATCCTCTGCTGTGTTACCTGCAGCCTAACACTTCCTGCTACAGGTTACTGACTAATGCACCTGTGCGATGGCCGTCTACGCATGTGTATAGTGCCCTCCCCGACATCCTGTGCTGTGTTACCTACAGCCTAACACTTCCTGCTACAGGTTACTGACTAATGCACATGTGTGATGGCCGTGTATGCATGTGTATAGTGCCGTCCCCAACATCCTTTGCTGTGTTACCTGTAGCCTAACACTTCCTGCTACAGGTTACTGACTAATGCACATGTGTGATGGCCGTCTATGCATGTGTATAGTGCCCTCCCTGACATCCTGTGCTGTGTTACCTGCAGCCTAACACTTCCTGCTACAGGTTACTGACTAATGCACATGTGTGATGGCCGTCTATGCATGTGTATAGTGCCCTCCCCGACATCCTCTGCTGTGTTACCTGCAGCCTAACACTTCCTGCTACAGGTTACTGACCATTGCACATGTGCGATGGCCGTCTACGCATGTGTATAGTGCCCTCCCCGACATCCTGTGCTATGTTACCTGCAGCCTAACACTTCCTGCTACAGGTTACTGACTAATGCACATGTGTGATGGCCGTGTATGCATGTGTATAGTGCCGTCCCCGACATCCTCTGCTGTGTTACCTGTAGCCTAACACTTCCTGCTACAGGTTACTGACTAATGCACATGTGTGATGGCCATCTATGCATGTGTATGGTGCCCTCCCCGACATCCTGTGCTGTGTTACCTGCAGCCTAACACTTCCTGCTACAGGTTACTGACTAATGCACATGTGTGATGGCCGTCTATGCATGTGTATAGTGCCCTCCCCGACATCCTCTGCTGTGTTACCTGCAGCCTAATACTTCCTGCTACAGGTTACTGACTAATGCACATGTGTGATGGCCGTCTATGCATGTGTATAGTGCCCTCCCTGACATCCTCTGCTGTGTTATCTGCAGCCTCACACTTCCTGCTTCATGTTACTGACTAATGCACATGTGTGATGGCCGTCTATGCATGTGTATAGTTCCCTCCCCGACATCCTCTGCTGTGTTACCTGCAGCCTAACACTTCCTGCTACAGGTTCCTGACTAATGCACATGTGCGATGGCCGTCTATGCATGTGTATAGTGCCATCCCCGACATCCTGTGCTCTGTTACCTGCAGCCTAACACTTCCTGCTACAGGTTACTGACTAATGCACATGTGTGATGGCCATCTATGCATGTGTATAGTGCCCTCCCCGACATCCTCTGCTGTGTTACCTGCAGCCTAACACTTCCTGCTACAGGTTACTGACTAATGCACATGTGTGATGGCCGTCTATGCATGTGTATAGTGCCCTCCCCGACATCCTCTGCTGTGTTACCTGCAGCCTAACACTTCCTGCTACAGGTTACTGACTAATGCACATGTGCGATGGCCGTCTATGCATGTGTATAGTGCCCTCCCCGACATCCTCTGCTGTGCTACCTGCAGCCTAACACTTCCTGCTACAGGTTACTGACTAATGCACATGTGCGATAGCCGTCTATGCATGTGTATAGTGCCCTCCCCGACATCCTCTGCTGTGTTACCTGCAGCCTAACACTTCCTGCTACAGGTTACTGACTAATGCACATGTGTGATTGCCGTCTATACATGTGTATAGTGTCCTCCCCGACATCCCCTGCTGTGTTACCTGCAGCATAACACTTCCTGCTACAGGTTACTGACTAATACACATGTGCGATGGCCGTCTATGCATGTGTATAGTGCCCTCCCCGACATCCTCTGCTGTGCTACCTGCAGCCTAACACTTCCTGCTACAGGTTACTGACTAATGCACATGTGCGATAGCCGTCTATGCATGTGTATAGTGCCCTCCCCGACATCCTCTGCTGTGTTACCTGCAGCCTAACACTTCCTGCTACAGGTTACTGACTAATGCACATGTGTGATTGCCGTCTATACATGTGTATAGTGCCCTCCCCGACATCCTCTGCTGTGCTACCTGCAGCCTAACACTTCCTGCTACAGGTTACTGACTAATACACATGTGCGATGGCCGTCTATGCATGTGTATCGTGCCCTCCCCGACATCCTGTGCTGTGTTACCTGTAGCCTAACACTTCCTGATACAGGTTACTGACTAATGCACATGTACGATGGCAGTCTATGCCTGTGTATAGATGGATGATCTCAGGAGAAGACCACCTTCCATAAGAGGCAGAGCGGGACAGTAGGAATGTCAGTTTATTTATGATATTCTTCTTCCTCTAACATGTTTATCAGTTTCCTTTCAGCTTGTAAAGGACGTACTCAAAATTGCATGGGAGTTTGTGCTGAGGTTTTATACTGGCACGTGTGTATAACTAGTTTGGAACTGATGATTCTCCCTTAATAGTTTAGGATGTTAGTCCAGTGAGCTGTAAAGATTACAGACCTGGGCCCTCATTCAGAGCCGTACGCTCTGAGCAGAGCGCACGCTCTGAATGAGGGCTGTCCTCCATAATTATGGAGCGTCCTCCTGGACGCTCGTATAAATGTGGGTCACCACCCACAGCCTATACGAGCGTGCAGTTTGATGGCCGCGATGGTCTTGACCATCGCGACCATCGCCACTGCGAGCCGGAGCATGCGGTTGAGTTTTTCAACCGCGAGGCCCGGAGTGATTTTGGCTCTATCAGAGCCAAAATCACTCCCACTGACATCACTAGTGATGTCAGTGGGCCGGCTTCTGACGGTAGGCGTTCCCTTAGGAACGCCCCCGTCTGGGAGGCACGCCGCCGGCACGCCCACCAAAGGGGGCGTGCTGTCACTCAGCATCGACAGCACGCCCCCTTTGATCAGACACAACGAGCGAAGGAAAGTCCTTCGCTCGTCACGTCTGGCGCATTCGCACGACGGAGCTACCGCCGTCGTGCGCAGTGCACAACATCGACCCACTTGCGAGTGGACAGCCGCTTGCGAGTGGGTCTGAATCAGGCCCCTGATCCCATTTGTTTGATTTAAACAAAAATTTATATATTTATATCTAACAGCATAGATGTGCTCTCTATTACAGTCTTCTGTTTTACTGATGACTTTTTGAGCTAAAAGGCAGAACACCCCAAAGGGAAGAGCACTGTTTCTTCATGAAGGCAGAGACAGAATGCCCGATATGGTAAGTTACTGTATTCCCTGCACATATGAACATACAGAACTTTTACATTTTACACAATATAACATGATGGCCAGTGTTAGGCAATGCCTGGCACTACAGCTGCAGTAGAACTACACATCACAGCATGGCCTGTCACAGTTTTGCTAGTAGGACATGCTAATCTTGGTCAAGGCATGCTGGAATGTATAGTTCCACAACAGGAGGAGCGCCTAATTTCTCCTACCCCTGCAGTCAAAATTGAAATCTCTATTTTTATGACCCTCAAAATTCTGTGCGTGCCCAATAGTAATGGGCACCTAGTAGATCAATTCAATTGTTGCTCTGATTGGGTGCAAGGGCCGCAGTCGCCCAGATTTCTGCTTGTACCGGGTTTTGGGCATTTCGGTACATTTGGGCACATTACGTAATCAACGCCTGTGGCTCTCGCATCCCATCGGACCAACAATTTAATTGCACCGTTGGGCGCCCATTACTTATAGGTGTGCAAAAAATAATTGAGTTCCCCCTTATAAATGTAAACTTGTATGACAACAGAAGTCACGTTCCCATTGCATTTAAGGTTACAGCTCTACATGTTCTAGCAAAGATGTTTAACGCAGACTTGACGACTCTCCTGCTATGCTGGGAGGCTCTCTAAAATCGGGTGGTGCTCCTTTCCTAGTTCAGGGACCACCAAAGGAAACTACCACCCCCCAGCAGCCGTCAACTTAATAGTGATAGTGGGCGGTCTGGGGTGATTGTGTGATGACGCGAATCATGCTGAATTGCATAGCCACGACCCTTGCACTGCCCAACATTGCCGCCACCACGCCCCCTGCAACGCCGACCTGGTTGCCCCCCTCCTGGAGGGGGCAGCTAGAAAGTCGGCATATATGGTTTAATGTTAAATCCATGATTGATAATGTATTATACCTTTGCTTAAGCATGGATATCAATAAAACCTGTCCCGTCAGAGGGCTAACATGACAAAGTTCTATTTATAACTCTTCTAAACAACCCAGTACTTCCTTTACTTCATCTTCAGCAATAGACTGTGCTCATGAACAATTTAAAATATATCCATACACTAATTTCCAGATTGTTTATAATTATTGTGACTCTATTCAGACTCCTAAGTGCATTGCGCTTTTACATTTTATTCACCAGCAATAATTACCATTGTTTAGCCGTTATATCGCCCTAATACTCAAGTCTCCCCTAATAAATCCCATTTCTATATAATCACAACTCCACCTTCAGCAAATGATCCTGTGTAATAATCTTTCTCTTTTTATTTTATATGATCAACAAAGAAGAACACAGAGGGCTTCCACCAACAACAGATCATTCACACACCGAGGTATAGCATGGAAATTGGTTTATTAATTTATAAAAAGTCTATTAATGTCACAATCTTTTATACATTAATATAATTAGAGCTGTCTTAAGTAAAGTTCTTTGCATGACAGCTTGTTGCATCAGGAGATTGTACACTGGGAACGTCACAGGAATCCTCTGGTATTGCATAGAAGACAGTGTAACAAGTTCAGATGCTTCCTGCAAAATAAAACAGGTTTGTTTGGTTTGTTTTAGGGGGTCCTTGTGTGACAAGTACGGGCTTTATAATAATAGCGTCTGGCAGTGATGGCTGGATATATTGCCAAGATTAAATGGGACTGGCAACTGCCAGTGCAAGTTGGTGCTTACTGCAATGCCATAATATATTATCTGTAATCATACACAACAACAGACAGGTTACAGCAAGTTTTCTTCCTAGCATATTGGATGCTCCATTGTTTGCAAAAGATACAAAATTTTGAAAAATAATTTTAAATAAATACATAATGCAGTACTGTGCACCTCACTGAGAGAGTCGCTGCAGAACATAATGCAGTACTGTGCACCTCACTGAGAGAGTCGCTGCAGAACATAATGCAGTACTGTACACCTCACTGAGAGAGTCGTTGAACTGAACATCCCTGTTGTGGAGCTATTCTTTCACTTAGAAGTCCTGCGAGTGCCGCTGTAACTACATGCAAATGTCTCTAGCATGCCTACTACTACAGAGGGCACCTGGGCGAGTATCAGTGTTTATATGTGGAGTGCTGGCTTTTCATAGTTGTGTAAAATATATATATAATAAAGTAAATGTATATAACATTTATACTATATCTAATGCTATTGTTTTTCATCACAGTTTTCTTTCTCAGAAAAGCTGGGACCACTTGCTTATGTTGCCCCTCTGCCTGAAAGTTGCCAGCCAGCCCCTGCCTCCCTCTAACCCATCACTAGTCCTAGCACTTATTATATATTGTTTTCTAAGTTCAATCAAAAAACTTACTTGGAAATCCTGTTTGCTTGGTGTTAGCTGGCCTTGCTTCTTGCAGGATGTTGGTTGGATGCTGACAGGTTGGCACTCTCAAAGGATGCTGCTCTCTTGCACTGGCATTCTGGCTAGCTGGATGGTTGGCAGTCTCACAGGATACTGGCTAGTTGGTACTCTTGCAGGATTTTGGCTGGGTATACTAAACAAAGTTAAATGTTGTCATTTTTAAATGTCCATCCAGTCTTCTATCCTATGTTTAGTCACTGTCTTCCATATAACACATCAACACTAGTCCTAATACACATTATATATTGCTTTATATATCCAATCAACTAACTTACTTGAGAAATTTGATTGCAGGGCGTTGGCTGGTCCTCCCTTTTGCAGTATGTTGGTTGAGTGCAGGCTGGTGTTTACTCATGCAAGATGCAGGCTAGCTGGCACTCTCGCAGGATGCTGGTTGGTTGTAATTCTCACTGGATGAAGGCTGGCTGCTTGTCCTTCTCACGGGATGCTGGCTGGCTGGCACACTTGCAGAAATCTGGTTGGTTGGAACTCTTTGCAGAATGCTGGTTGGCACTCTTTGCAGAATGCTGGCTGGTTGGCACTCTTTGTAGAATGCTGGTTAGTTGGCACTCTTTGCAGAAAGCTGGTTGTTTGGCACTCTGCAGAATGCTTGCTGGTTGGCACTCTGCAGAATGCTAGCTGGTTGGCACTCTGCAGAATGCTGGCTGGTTGGCACTCTTTGCCGAATGCTGGCTGGTTGGCACTCTTTGCCAAATGCTGGCTGGTTGGCACTCTTTGCAGAATGCTGGCTGGTTGGCACTCTTGCAGAATGCTGGCTGGTTGGCACTCTTGCAGAATGCTGGCTGGTAAGCCTTGCAGAATGCTGGGTGGTTGGCACTCTTGCAGAATGCTGGTTGGTTGGCACTCTTTGCAGAATGCTGGCTGATTGGCACTCTTTGCAGAATGCTGGCTGGTTGGCACTCTTTGCAGAATGCTGGCTGGTTGGCACTCTTTGCAGAATGCTGGCTGGTTGGCACTCTGCAGAATGCTGGCTGGTTGGCACTCTGCAGAATGCTGGCTGGTTGGCACTCTTTGCAGAATGCTGGCTGGTTGGCACTCTTTGCAGAATGCTGGCTGGTTGGCACTCTTGCAGAATGCTGGCTGGTTGGCACTCTTTCAGAATGCTAGCTTGTTGGCACTTTTGCTGAATGCTGGCTGGTAAGCCTTGCAAAATGCTGGTTGGTTGGCACTCTTTGCAGAATGCTGGTTGGTTGGCACTCTTTGCAGAATGCTGGCTGGTTGGCACTCTTTGCAGAATGCTGGCTGATTGGCACTCTTTGCAGAATGCTGGCTGGTTGGCACTCTGCAGAATGCTGGCTGGTTGGCACTCTGCAGAATGCTGGCTGGTTGGCACTCTTTCAGAATGCTGGGTGGTTGGCACTCTTGCAGAATGCTGGCTGGTAAGCCTTGCAGAATGCTGGGTGGTTGGCACTCTTGCAGAATGCTGGCTGGTTGGCACTCTTGCAGAATGCTGGCTGGTAAGAATTGCAGAATGCTGGGTGGTTGGCACTCTTGCAGAATGCTGGGTGGTAGGCACCCTCACATGATGCTGGCTGCTTGGCCTTCTTGCAGGATGCTGGCTGGTTGGCTGGCACTCACAGGTTGATGGCGGGTTGGCTATTTTATAAGGTGCTAGCAGAGGGGCACTCTTGCAATATGCGGGCTGGTTGGCACTTGCTGAATGTTGACTGTTTGGCTGGCACTCTGAGGAGGATGGTAGATGGGCACTCTTGCAACATGCTGGCTGTTGGCACTCTTGCAGGATGCTGGCTGCTTTGCCCTCTCGCAGGATGCTCACTGGGTGCACTATATAAAGTTAAAATAGGAAAATTTTAAATATCCATCTGGTTTCTATTCCATGTTTATTTACTGTAGCTGTTCTCCCTATAACACATCAGCACTAGCCATAGCACTTATTATATGTTGCTCTAAGTCTAGTGAAATAACTTGAGAAATTTGCATGCCCGGAGTTGGGTGGCCTTACCAAGCAGCAGACATGAGAGCGTGAAGACACCAACAGAGAAAAGTGAATGGAGACTATAGAAACATTGAGTTTAGCTTTGCTCATTTAAAGTTAAGAAAGCATTGTGACATCCAGGCATAGCTGGCATAACATCAGTAGTCTGCCTAATGCTGTGTCTGTGTTCCTGACCTGGTGGCTCGTCCGTCCCAACTGCTATGCCGTCTGGCTCTCGTCTGCACTCTGCTCATGCCATACAGTCCCAGATTTGTGGCATCTTTACTAATAGATGTCCATGACTCTGGAAAGAGCAGGGAGCCACCGGGCACAATGAGGCTGAGGGCTTGCAACCCCTAATTCATTTGCTATGTGTGGGGGCCCCTTGTGTATGGGGGGTCCCAGGGCAGACACCTATAATCCGGTGCTGCCTCCTCATGGGATGTAAAGTGGGGCCTCACAGGGAGGGGGAGTGCAATTTGATGGGGTAGAGGGGTAATATGAAGGCCAGAGTCGATCCCTGCTCACTTGCATTCAGAGCCTCAGGACATACTGCTGCTGATTTCTGACCAAGCCTGGGTTTAGCTGGTTGGGGGTAAGAGCCTAGCGGGAGCCGCTGGACAGTGAATGCATACAGGCAGCAGGATGTGCGGGGCAACTGGTCAAGACTAAGACTTCTCTGCTTTTCACTTTCTAGGTTGATAAGGGTGGCCGGGAACACTGGGAGCAGGGAGGCAGCATGGTGCCCAGGATCTGCATGGCCGGGCATTACAGGACGAGGAGGAGGAGGGAGAAGGCCGGGGACTGGTGAGCACATTCATATAACTGAAAGATCATTTACTTGGAGACTGACTTGCACTGACAGGTCCTGCTGCACTGTCTCCTCTCTGTACTTTCCTGCTCACATCAGGGACTAGGGAAGAGCATATTATCATGAGTGGGATTAGATTTTAGATGGAGGGGTGTAGAAACTACTAGTAACTCTGTGATGGGTTCTCAAAAAAAATACAAGGAAGAAAACGTAATGGTACAGCATACCGTTCTATACCACCCCACATCCAGCTCTGTATATGTATGTATACATGTGTGTGTGTGTCATATCATCCATTTAATTTGGTACACGTGAATTACACAGATTCTGTGGCTGATTAAAACCAGGTGGAGTGGAGACTTGACGTCAGCCAGCTACAGGATCTGTGTAACTCATATGTGTCCTGGATACAGGGATGATATGACAAGCCTATATACAGTATGTGACACTATTAGTGAGAATAGAAGTAATACTACTCACGGAGAGAAGGCCAGATCAGGAAAGCAGACGGTACGGGATGGCAGTCAGAGCCGGGAACTTGCTAGGTGTTGGAAGGTAGACAGCATGGTCACTAGGTCAGAGGCTGATAGCAGACAGGTGTCATGGTCAGATCCAGGCACAAGGCCAGGGGCAGCTATTTGGTGGGCTTCTCTATGTCCGCGATCCGCTTGCTGGTAGGTGGATCACTGATATGCTAGTTTGCCGCCTCCTCCTTTGCCCTCCACCCACCCACATACACATCATTACTGGTTGTTACTGTGCCCAGGCTCGGCCACTTCTCACCTAGCGATTGTGAAGCTGTTATTGCTGCTTCCCTGGCATTTGTATCATGCAAATCCACTGTCCTTTGTAGATATTTCCATATCTCACTCAAGTCAGTTGGAGTGAGCTCGTCGTAAGATATGAATTCTTTTATAGCTGCAATGTGCCTAACAGCTGCCCCAATGTCCGGAGAATTGGGCAGAGTTTCTGCAGCCTTGGATAACATTGTCTTTAGGAGGTGTTTCTTAGCCAGGGTCAGATAAATGGCATTTATGTTCCTGATGTCCCAGCACTCACAGCCCTCTTCCAGGGTGATGGTCTTGCAGCCCAGGTGTGGAAGGCACTGGAAGAGGCAGACCACTGCAGCTGATACCATTTCCGAGTTATAGCTGTGCAGCTTTACAAGTAATGTGCAGCAATGTTCCCGAACTAGTCTGGTGACAGGACTACATGGAAACGCTCTGCATCGCTGTACTAGCTCGCCAAACAGCCGGGTACCATATAGTTGGATGACATGGTTTTTATAATAGAGATATTTGGTGATGAGGCTGAGGATGTCATTGTATTTGTGCCAAGTTTTCTTCTTATGCAGTTGAACAACGGTCAGTAGAGTTTTCAGGATGACGGGGACCAAAGGCTGATTTCCTTTTTCCTGTAACTCTCGCACAAGTGTATTAGTAAATGTTTTTCTGAATTTCTTAGCCGTATTTGGAAAGGCCTTTGTGAAGTTCTCAATGCACCCTAAAGCTATGAGGCGAGTATGGATATCAACCCCATCCATAATGCATAATATATCGCTAATGATGACATTATGTAGGTCTGCAGGGAGAGCATTTGGAAACGCCATGAAAGTTGCACAAATTGTGACACTTGTTTGTTTGTTTTGTATATCATGTGAGTCACATAGTGGCCTTAGTAGACCCACAATTTCTCTGCACATCCCGCTCTGGACAACACTTCTGACAAAGTTGTTAGCACCTTCATACGCATTAGGGAAAGTGTCAGATGGAATGTTCTGATATATTGCTCCGGGGCCATAAGTAATGAGTCTTACACTGGGTTCCTGATCCGTGCTGCTCACATCACTGCTGGGTGGTGGAAGGCTCTGCAGATGGCCAGCCAGTAGATAATTCACTCATTCTATGGTGGTGGCGATTATATCTCTGACCTCGGGACACTCCCAGTTTTGTGTTTCCCAGTTGGTGAGGATAGTGCAGGCTTTTGTGAATAGTCTTATATTGGGCTCTTTCATACCATCACTTCCATAGGCCACAGCAGCATTGTTAATAAACATGGAAAGAATCCTTTGGGTGGCAGGATGAGTTGTAGTTTCCATGTCTGTACATATCTGAGATAACATGTATAGCTTGTCAATGGTATGCACGGTGGGATAAGACATTATTGCAGACAGGGTGGTAAATGCAGACAGTGGCCGGGCGTAGAGTGAGCAGGTCTGAATTGTAGTCATAAGCTGGTAAATAGTTGTCTCTGTGTAGTCCCTGGCTAAGTAGTAAAGTACTTTGCTGGCTGAAAGCCAGATGCCCTCACTGGTCACACCCTCTGCCTCTGTCATTGCCTTTACAATCACCGCTATGATATTTTTAAATAAGTTGCTAACATCCAACCTTTGCTCTAAAACAAGGCACAAAAAATCTAAGACCATATGTTTCTCTGTAATGGCCAAGCAGCGCCACTTCTTTCTGAGTACATTTTTTATTCTGCCGATTTTATGCACAAGGGTCCCCAACGTCATAGAGATAATGATCTCAGGCAGGCATCTTTTTATCACAGGAGAGTATAGAAGCTTCAGTTCTTGGAGAATACACTCCCTGGAGGGCTCCATAATAGCTAATTATGTACTATGGTCTCCTTCCTCTTTTAAGTCATCCAGTGTCACATTATTTGTATAATTTGCTTTACCAATAATATTAAATGTAGAAGCTGGAAATAAAACAGAGGTGCCTAGAGGGGTAGTAATCTGTGTGCTAGGCCTAAAGTTATTAGCCAAAGGTGTTATTCTGGCCATACCCCAAGTTGGTTCTTCATCCAAAGATGGTTCCTTATTGGAATACAGTTGTCTATAATCCAATAGTCGTAAGTCGTTTTGCAGTTCGCTATTCAAACTCAATTAAATTGAGCAGAAATCACTCGCAGGATCAATGTGGAACAAACTGTCACCACAAAGTGGCTGTCAGTAGCTGGGCATGCTTTATATAGGGGGAGAATGTGATTGTGACATCACATACATGCAGGTGGCAGTTAGAATGTTGCAGGGCCTATGCTTAGGAAAGGGACTAATGCACTAATATACAGTAACTTCTAATCTTATCATGTCTATCATTATATAATACAATATCTGCTTTCCCATCACTACCTTTGTGCGCAGTTATAAGGATGGTGCAACTTAGAATAAGAAATATCAATGCAAGAGCTTAAAGGAAAAGTATCTGAGATAGGGCACTATTATGATTATTGTTATTCTGAATTAAAAACAAAATCTTCATTAAATATGCATTCAAATTCCTATTGGTGTTGTCCCATGTACACCCCTTGCCAATAGCAAGTTAGCAATGTATTACATTATTAGTGTGCCTTAAAGTGCAAATGTGGGAGTGAGACTCAGAAACAGAAAGATTAGTAAAACTCTTCTTGGCCATTAATATTGATTAAGTATTTTGAAATGTAATTAGGCCTGTCATTTATATTGTTGTGTCTGTATATTTTCATTATTCAATATCCGCCTAATACAGTCTTGAATAACCCTAATCAGATTTTGTGGTTTTGTCTTTTTTACGAGTCGTTTTTAATTCAGGAGCTATATAATAAGGCACAGGCGTATGAGCCACCAATGATTCTTAGGGGCAGATTCAATTAGCCACAAACAAGGTTATATGACGTAAGGCAGTCTGGACCAATCATGGCTTGATTTGCATTACATCATCCAATAACCTGATTGGTTCCTATTCACTACCCATGGATCATCAGTATTCATTACACGGACCAAAACTGAGGATATCTGTGACTCTGACATACAACACGCTGTAATATTATACACTGCTTCATAGTAACATAAAGCCGGTTTTCTCAATTGTTTTAATTGGTGCATGATGCTTATTCCCAATTATTTTGTATAAAATAAAATAATGGTAATATTTAGTATCATACATAAGAGTTTATCTAACATGAGATTGCAAATATCTTACATTTTTCTAATAGCATGGGGTACATACAGGTATCTGTTACATAAATGTTGGTAATTATCTGCTGTTGATTTGAAAACCTCAACTACTATAATAATATGAGGATATCAGTTAAATAATTCACATCCTCATAGTATAGAAAAAAGTGCTAAAAATCAACTGCTCACAATATTCAATAACTATGAGAAGGTTAAAATATTATCAAACATCTAATAACATGCATATACATTTGTGTAAAACTACAGATAATATAAATATTACACACATATATTTGTATAGACCTATTATGGATGTAGTGTGCAGAGATATTATATGCACTTGCACAGTGAAGGATACTATTTTATGATATGTCATGGAAATATAGGTGTTCATATCAATGTGTAGATTCTCTAATACTGCAATAGTGTACTAGTAACTAAGATAAATAGGACCCTATTACTTCCCTGTATAGACTATATAACAAGGCATAATATAATGTAGGGACATTATAAGAGAAGAGGGGGTTCCGTGGGCATTCTCCGTGTGGGCACCCTTCTCTCTAGCGGTCGGTGCACGTGAGTAGACTGTGCCACTGTGCCAGTGTCCTCTGTGAATTTGCAGGTCTCTGGGAACATGGCATCCTCTGTCCAATCAAAAACCACAGACTTTTAGTTTTGCATTTTCTCCCACCACCATTGAGACTTGGGGGCATATGCAGTGATGTCACAAGGGGGGTGCGGGCCGCACCCAGATGTCACCCGCTGAGGGGTGACAGCCAAAGTGCCAACTCCCCTCAGTGACAGGAGCCGGGTGCTGCACTGTAGCATTACGTGCAGCACTCGGCTCCTGACACAGAGAGGGAGCCGGCACTGCAAATAGACCGGTCCCGGGGGGCAGTCCGCACCTCTGGAACCCCCTGGAGAGACTAAAACTCGGGCCACACCCCTACCCACGAGGACATGCCCCCTTACCGCGAGATCATGTCCCCTTTTTACCGGTGCATGGCTTCACCATGCGCACTACTCTACTCACCACACCGGGTGTCACGGAGGGATGCCACTGGGCATATGTATTATATGGTATACAATCGGGAAACCAGCTGCTTTAATAGCAACAGCCGGCTTCCCGACTGTCATATCCCAGCGGGTGTGAAATGCTCGGCGTCTAGATGTAGACACCTGTGATTTCCCCAACGCTGAGAGACCGGCGCCCGGCATCCCGAACGAAGGGATGCCGGGAGCCGCGAGCAGACAGCCGCGGGGGGGGAAGGATTAGGTTTAGGGCACCCGGGGGGGACTTAGGGTTAGGCACCCCCCTGGGAGGGTTAGGCTAGGGCGAGGGGGGTTAGGGTTAAGCACCCCCCGGGGGGAGGTTAGGGTTAGGCAACCCCCCGGGGAGCTTAGGTGTTGGCAGTGGGGAAGGGGGGATTAGGGTTAGGCAGTTGGGGGGAGGTTAGGGTTAGGCACCCCTATGGAGGGTTAGGGTTTATACTTACCTTAGCAACGATCAGGATTTCCAGTGCTGTCAGGCTTCCGCTGCCGGGAACTCTGCTTTTGTCAGCCAGGCACTGCCGGGAATCCAACCGCTGGCCATGCGGCCGGTAGTATTTCATACCGGTTCCGTATTATACACATTTCTGGATACCCACAAAATAAGTATCCCCTGAATGTATGACAGGATTCCACAGCAGATATATTGGAGATATCTGCTGCAGTTTCCTTGTTTATGAATGCAATAGCAGCACCCTCAGGTTTCTATGGGGGCTGCTACATTGTGCGATTCACCAAGCCCCGGAACGCATTAGCCATTGTAGCCTATAGGCTGCATGCTGTGTAATTTAGCAGGAGAGGGATCCTCGGGATCACTCCCCGGTAATAGCCACTTGCGCATGTGCTGTTTGATAGCTGTGCAAGGGCAGTAGGTCCTGTAGCATAAAGCAAAGTGATCACTGATGCGATCACTTTACTTTACACATAGCTGAGTCCCTGTCCATGGATATGATTTTTAATACAACCTATTTTTTTTAAAAACAACAGGGATCTATCAAAGTCTGATGTTCACAACACGTTTGTAGAAGTGTATCATGCCACAAACAAAGGCGAT
This sequence comes from Taudactylus pleione, assembly GCA_031769625.1. Classification (NCBI taxonomy): domain Eukaryota; kingdom Metazoa; phylum Chordata; class Amphibia; order Anura; family Myobatrachidae; genus Taudactylus; species Taudactylus pleione. Next base: position 1,770,897 of record JAUIMM010000847.1, on the reverse strand, counting down.
TTCTGAGGACCTCAGAAGAAGAGTTGTTGATGCTCATCAGGCTAGAAAAGGTAACAAAACCATCTCTAAAGAGTTTGGACTCCACCAATCAACACTCAGACAGATTGTGTACAAATGGCGGAAATTCCAGACCATTATTACCCTCCCCAGGAGCAGACGGCCAACAAAGATCACGCAAAGAGCAAGGTGTCTAATAGTTTGCAAGGTCACAAAGGAACCCAAGGTAACCTCTAAGCAACTGAAGGCCTTTCTCACATTAGCTAATGTTAATGTTCATGAGTCCACCATCAGGAGAACACTGAACAACAATGGTGTGCATGGCATGATTGCAACAAGAAAGCCACTGCTCTCCAAAAAGAACATTTGCTGCCCATCTGTTGTTTGCTAAAAATCACCTGGACAAGCCAAAAGAGTATTGGAACAATGTTTTGTGGACAGATGAGTCCAAAATAGAGCTTTTTGGTGTAAATTAGAAGTGTTACGTTTGGAGAAAGGAGAACACTGCATTCCAGCTTAAAAATCTCATACCATCTGTGAAACACGGTGGTGATGGAGGTTGTGGTGGTGGTATCATGGTTTGGGCCTGTTTTGCTGCATCTGGCCCAGGACAACTTGCCATCATTGATGGGACAATGAGTTCTGAACTATACCAGAATATTTTAGAGGAAAATGTCAGGACATCTGACCATGAGCTGCATCTCAAGAGAACGTGGTTCATGCAGCAAGACAACGACCCAAAGCACACAAGTCCTTCGACCAAAGAAGGGTTAAAGAAGAATACAATTTTTATTTTTTTTTATACAATTTTTATTGAAGCGTAGTGAAACAGTTTCAACAATAGTTCACAATCACTGAAACGTTTCCAGAATAGAATACATTGTCAAAACACTCACAGTTGCTCAAAAAAATATACTTTAAGTACATTATATTGTGGTTCCTTGTGAAACATATACATACAGCCATCAAAATTGACTACAGTAACAATAATAATAGTCAAAGCTGTGATTCCCGTAAACTAGAACACTGACACAGAGACCCAGGTGATAGACCCACCAGTACCTCAATAATTAATCCAGTGAAATCGGTTGGTCCTGCACAGCTAATCTAGTTAAATACCATGTTGAATTTTTAAGACTATGGTGGATTTGTAATTTTCCGCTCTCATATCTCTATGTAGAAGCATTTCTATCCAGCCAATTCTAAACATAAAATTGTTTATTTAGATATAAAGGTATTTGGGGGGGGGGGTGTTTGCGTCAATCCATCCTTGCAAGATAGTCTTCCTTCCTGCGGCACTATGCGCTAAAAAAAGTCTCTTCCCTGCTTTTGAAATTCATATATCTGGATCAAAAATTGCCCATTCTGGATTGAAAGGTACATAATTTAAAAGTTTTGCCTCAGTGTATCTTCGGATTAAATGGCAAAAATATTGAGCTATTGGGCACACCCATAAACAGTGATAATTGTCAGTGTCTTCTTCATGACATTTCGGGCAAGCAGTAGAAGCTGAAGTCCCTATACGGAAACGTCGGATAGGAGTTAAGTATTGTGGTAAATGTTAAGGGAAAGCTCTGTGTACATGCTTGTTGTCCTAGAAAACCAAAGAGCCTTATTGATTTGTTGAATACTCAAAGTAGGGAATTTTACCAGTCATCCAGCCGTACCCCCTGTAATCTTAGTGTGATCTATTATGTCCCTTAAAAAGGTATAGTGGATCGATATGGCTTTTTGAGTAGGTACCAGTTAGCTCAGAAACCTATCCAGCGTTTTCTCCCAATCCTTATCTGAGAAATGACCCAAAACGTGGGATATATAAAAACATGCCTTTATAAAAGCCAAAGGATATGGTCCTACCCCTGTATGCGTAGTAAGAATGTCAGAGTATGAGAGGGCACGCTTATTGTCCCTGAGAAACAAAAGATTCAACATTACCCAATCCCGCCATCTTCCACAAGGTGAAAGGGTGAGCAGCAATGCCGCCCAAGAAATCAGAATTTCCTATCAAGGGTAGATATAGAGAGTGAAATGCAGTTAATCCTATTTTATGCTTTAGAATATGCCAGATATTTTTTGCTATCCAGAGAATAGGGTTAGATTTCTGTGAATCAGGAATTTCCTGGTCATGTTGGTGAAGGAAATAAATTAAATCAATTTTACCTAGAAATTCTTGTTCTAATAATGTGTCAGTATAAAAGGAGGTTTTATGAAGCCAGTCCCTTAAATGTCTTAAAAGTGCAGCATGAGTACATGTTTCAGTATTTGGGAAATTAATAGCTCCATTAATTTTGGGTTGTTGCAATTTTTTCAAGGCAATTCGGCTGAGACCCCCTTTCCAAATAAACTTCCAAAATAAAGCATTAATCCGTATATCTTTTATGGTTAAGAGCAATGGGATAGATTGAAGTGGGTACAATAATCGCAGTATTGCAACCATTTTTAGTAAGTTGGCCCTCCCCAAAAAAGAAAGAGGTAACCATTCCCATTCCTTAATATTATTAGTCAAAATTATTCCTAGATATGGGATATGAGATTTGGCCTATTGAAACAAAAACCTATTCGCCCAAGAGGGACGTATTTGTCTGTCCTACAATACCATTGCTGTCGATTTATCCCTATTAATACTGAAGTCCGATATGGATCCAAATAAATGATTTTTTTCAATAATTTGGAAGAGAAAATGTTCAGGGTCGTTAATATACAACAAAATATAATCAGCAAAAGCTGATATTTTAATTTCCTTGAAGTGTTCTCAATAAAGGATCCAGAGCCAAATTAAATAGAAGAGGAGATAACGGGCTCCCCTGACGGGTCCCTCTCTCCAGAATAAAACGAGGACCAATTGTGCCATTATTTAATAGAGACGTAGAAGGGTCATTATAGAAATATTTAATCAAATTAATAAAGGCCCGGTCAAATTCATGTAATTCCAAGACCTTGAATAGGTGTGACCATAGCAACATATCAAATGCCTTATTAGCATCTAAGCTTAAAAGCATATTTCGTTCCGAAGGGGAAATATTGGAAGATATTATTTATTTTGTTTATTTATTTATTAACAGTTTCTTATATAGTGCAGCATATTCCATTGCGCTTTACAATTGTAAACATTAATAGAACAAAACTGGGTAATAACAGACAGATATATAGGTAGGAAGGCCCTGCTCGCAAGCTTACAATCTATAGGAAATAGGCATTGATACACAAGGATAGGTGCTATATATTGTATTTTGGTCCAGCCAGAATGCAGAGTTTCTTGGTGGGCAGCATGATCCATTTACACCGGAATGTCGGCCAAATGTCATGAGGATGTGAGAGAAAGATGATGTGTGAGGTTGTGTGTGGACTGTGAAAGGGGATGTGATTACATATGGAGGCTATGAAGGTTATGTGGGTAGTTCTGGGATCTGATAAGCTTACCTGAAGAGGTGAGTTTTCAGGGATCGCTTGAAGGATTGGAGACTAGAGGAAAGTCGTATTGTGCATGGCAAGGTATTCCATAGAGTAGGTGCAGCCCGAAGAAAGTCCTGTAACCGTGAATGGAAGCAAGTAATGCGTGGAGATGAGAGACGCAGATCTTGTGCTGAGCGGAGAGGTCGGGTAGGGAGATATTTTGAAATGAGTGAAGAGATGTATGTTGGTGTGGTTTGGTTAATAGCCTTATGTGTAAGTAAGAGTATTTTGTATTGAATACGGTAGAAAACCGGCAACCAATGGAGGGACTGACAGAGCGGGGTTTTAGCAGCTAATGCAATACGGATAGTTTTGTTTGCATGATGGCCCTGAGCAAACCCTGACTGATGGTCAGATAAAATTAAAGGTAGAATATTTGGAAGCCGCAGGGCCATGATTTTGGCCAATAGTTTGAAACCAATGTTTAGTAAACTAATTGGCCTATAAGAAGTGACTGAACTAGGTTTTTTTGAGTTTAGGTAATAATGTCATAAATGCCTCATTAAAGGTAGAATAAGGAGAACTTTTAGTATATATCTCCTTATACAACTCCAGCAGAACCGGGGCGATATGTGGTTGCAAAATGTGGTAGTATTCCACTGATAGACCATCTAGAGCAGATGATTTGCCATTAGGAAGGCGAGCGATGGTCATATTTATTTCCTCCATAGTTATGTCCCCAACTAAAACCTCCCTCTGTTCTGGAGTCAAGCGTGGTAACACTGACTCCATTAAAAAATGATCATGAGTCTCCTGATCTTGAGGGGAGGAGCAAAAAACAGTTTAAAAATATTTTTGAAATTCGGTCGCTATGTCTTGGGACTTGGTTAAAACTGCACCTGTGGAAGACTGTTTTAAAGAAATAATAGTCTGTCTTCTAAATGGTTTAGACATAGACGCCAGTAATTTCCCTGCCTTATTGCCCCATCGATTATATTTATTCCTAGTGTAGTCTAAGGAGTGCATTGCTTGTGTAGCCGAATAAGTTTCTAATAACTGACGTGATTGTTTATATGTCTAATAGATGTATAGAAAGTATATAATAAAAATACTTAAATAGCTTTATTGAAGGCTGATCTGGAATTTAAATGACTATATAATTAATCAACAACTGTGAAGGGGGTATTTAATCCCTCCCAGGACACAGACAGGAATCTCCGCTTCTTGATAAAGCTGCTATATGCAGAGAAACGCGTTGAAGTTTACGGACCTTTCGCTCTTTATGCCAGAGACTCTTGACGGCTGTTACCATTTGCTCTGAGGTGTCGGCACATCACACCAGCCTACCCGGCTTTGTGTTTATTCATCATCCATCTCCGTCTATTGCTGTGGACACTGAGCGGCTGCATCACCTGGAGTAGTTGCACTTCCTGGAGGTGAGCGTGTTGTGCGGGAGCTCCATCTCCATTGCCGTGTACATTGAACAGCTACATTCTCTGGAGCAGCTGCATCACCTGGAGGTGACAGCGTTGTGCGGGAGCCCCGTTCCTATTGCCGTGCACATCATGCGGGCCACATCACCTGGAGCGGCTGTATCACCCGGAGGTGAGCGCACTGTGCAGGAGCCCCGACGGGGGTTGAAAGCAGACATTTGCAACACTGGTCCCTGTGAGCACATCATTGCAGGATACCCTCCATATATATATATATACGTTTGAACACCCACCTCTACATGGTAACTATACCACACTGTGCCACTGTACAGCCACTTATTCTGGAGCTCTGACTATTATTTAGAGACCTACTGTCACTTATTGAGAGTCTCTAGTTCATATTTATTGTTTGCTATGATGAACAATTTCAGCTTTCAGTATTAATCTATATTCCATTATTCTATTTTTATTATATGCATCCAGCTGGTTGGTGCCGCACCCAACAGGTGTCATTTAATGGAATATTCTTTGATAATATTATCATTTTCTAATAGACAATATTTGTGTATTTACTTGTTTCTTATTTGTCATTGTTGATACACTCCCGGGAGTATTTTTATTATATACTTTCTATACATCTATTCAACATACTCAATTGTTTATCAAGCAGCGCCATCTGTGTGTGTGTGTTTTATATCTGTTTATTGAGGAGTGGCATTCCTCTTTTCAGGTTGGCGGCAGCTTGTTACATGATTGTTTTATTTGTTATATTTTTATTGCTTATTGTCTGGGTATCACTTCCCTAGCGCCAGGACTATACATTTTTTCTGTGATTGTTTATATGTTTGCATGGTAGTCTCAGAAGGGTCCGCTGTATAAGCCTGGAAGGAGTCACACATAGCCGATCTAAGGGAGTTATATTCCACTCTAGCCTCCTTTTTTTGTGAGAAACATATCTAATAATGTGCCCCCTCATAGTGGCCTTAGATGCATCCCAGAAAAGGACCGGACAATCCCAATATTCCAAATTGTCATCAATATAATTTGTCCAATGATAAGTCAAATAAGATTTGAAATTATCAGAATTTGACAAATAATAGGGGATTCGCCATTTCCTATCACCCTGTCTCATGTGTGAATGAGTCAAAGCTAAGGATACGGGGGCGTGGTCAGAAATGATTTTGTTGTGGATGTCTACTCGAGGTACATACGTCATCAATTCATCCGATACCATCATTTTGTCAATCCTAGAGAGAGAACCATGCACTATCGAAAGATATGTGCATGTTCTGTCTGTAGGGTTCAAAACCCTCCAAGGATCAGCCAGACTGAGATTAACTGTAAAAGATTGAAGCAATTGACATTGTGACAAAGGGAGTCTTGATGCCGGAGGAGACTTGTCTATGAGAGGGTCCTTTACCATATTGAAGTCTCTTCCCAATATAAGGGCATAATTAGTTTCGACCCTGCAAAATTTGGCCTAAGGTCTGGATATATAGATGAGTATTGATATTAGGGGCATAAAGATTTACCAATGTGTATTTTGTTTGAAATATTTCCACATCCAAAATAATGTAACGACCCTCCGGATCTATAATTTGTGATAATATTGAGACTGGCAGGTCCCTCTGGAACAGTATGGCCACCCCCCGGACCTTTCTATGGAAAGAAGCTGACACGCATTGTCCGATCCAAGTAACGATTAATGCGTTATCCTCCATCGAGACCCAGTGGTCTGAGTCGTTTCAAATTAGTTAGTACCTGCTTTCTTTACATAGAAGTATTTAGTCCTCCAACATTCCAGGAAACACCGTTAGGGGCTGGGGTGGAAGGGGTGAGGTAAAATTTATTCTAGGGTACAACATAGCTACTCACCCCATCCACTCACACATATACACTGCTAAAGATCTTTCATAAAATGTCCCACCTGAGTCAGCGTCTTAGGCCCATATTCGAGGTTGGACTTTTCGCCATCATCTCTGCTTTTTCAGGGATAAAGTATCGGGCGCATGCCCGCTTTGTCCCCGTATTCAATTAGGATCCAGCGAAAACGGGAGCCGGCGGAAAGGTAAGATTTGAAAAGTCCATTCAATTTTTGGGAATTCTTCCTTGTACCCCCCTAAAGATGTCCTGACATGGGGGATCACTATGGGTACCCCCGTTTTAGACTGCTGAAGGAAGTCAGGGTTTTCAATAGCCGCGGCAGGTGCATAAATGAAGAAGGGGTGAATACTAGCATTTAGGATTTTTTTTTAAAATAAATAACTTTCCATCAAATTTGGGGTACATGAAAATGGGTGCAAGCATATTTTTAAGTCCCTAAAGTGTTTTTTAAACATTCTTCAAAAAATGCACCTGCCGCTACTACCACCAATGAAGAAAACACATTTGCTGCACACTTGGGAACCCCTCTGGAATCTAATTAGCTACTTCAGGATTTTGTCCCGCATATTTTTTTTTTTTAACCCCAAAATTAAACTTCATTTTTTGGGGTGTCCCGATTTTTTTTTTTTTTTTTACTTTTTTTTGACAGACATTACTTTTAAGGGACATTAGCAGGGGTGCAGGCTATTTTTTTTTAAGCCTGCACCCCTAAACCTCAATTCTGCATATTTTTTTCGCCATGTAATACATGGTGAAAACTTATCCCCGTTTTTTTTACAAAGATTTTTTGCACCTGCGAAAAGTCTTTGTAATTGAATATGGGGATAATTGAAATAGGCGAAAATTACGTCACCAGCGATAATTTATCGCCGATAACGGGTTTTCGTTCCAAATTGAATACGGCCCAAAGTCTGGATTTTACACTATACAATATTGAGATAATATTGAGATAAATACCGAATATGAACAGAAAAATGGTAAACAGGATCACAGCCACTATCAGTAAACACAAAACTCGTTCCACTGCAAATCTTACCTCCATTTTCTACATTTTCCTACAAAAATTAGAGATGTGCACTTTGACATAATATAAAACAAACACATTTTTAGGGACTTATCCCAAAGAGAACGAAAAATGTGATAATTAAGAGAATAAACATGCTGTGTGGCCTGCAGCCTAACGCTTCCTGCTACAGGTTACTGACTAATTCACATGTGCTATGGCCGTCTATGCATGTGTATAGTGCCCTCCCCGACATCCTCTGCTGTGTTGCCTGCAGCCAAACACTTCCTGCTACAGGTTACTGACTAATGCACATGTGCGATGGATGTCTATGCATGTGTATAGTGCCCTCCCCGACATCCTCTGCTGTGTTATCTGCAGCCTAACACTTCCTGCTACAGGTTACTGACTAATGCACATGTGCGGTGGACGTCTATGCATGTGTATAGTGCCCTCCCCGACATCCTCTCCTGTGTTACCTGCAGCCTAACACTTCCTCCTACAGGTTACTGACTAATGCACATGTGCGATGGACGTCTATGCATGTGTATAGTGCCCTCCCCGACATCCTCTGCTGTGTTATCTGCAGCCTAACACTTCCAGCTACAGGTTACTGACTAATGCACATGTGTGATGGCCGTCTATGCATGTGTATAGTGCCCTCCCCGACATCCTCTGCTGTGTTACCTGCAGCCTAACACTTCCAGCTACAGGTTACTGACTAATGCACATGTGTGATGGCCGTCTATGCATGTGTATAGTGCCCTCCCCGACATCCTCTGCTGTGTTATCTGCAGCCTAACACTTCCAGCTACAGGTTACTGACTAATGCACATGTGTGATGGCCGTCTATGCATGTGTATAGTGCCCTCCCTGACATCCTCTGCTGTATTACCTGCAGCCTTATGTGGCACCCCACCAATACCCTGTATTCCTACCCACGCTGATGTGCCCTTATGAAAATGTAAAGTATTAATGTGACTCCTGCCATTGTCTAATATAGGGCATGATTTAACTGGTTTCATTAAGGTTCAGGGACTTTTTGCACTGCCCCTTCAGTGGTGGTGGACGTTAGGGGACCAGTGAGTACTGTGGCTGGCTCAAGGATTTGAACTAGAGAAAAACGGCAGTTGGTGGCTGCGCTGTGGTGAAGTAACTGCCAGTGATGGCAAAGCTGCATGTTGTGTTTGTTTCACATGATTCCCAGTGGTATTTCCCAGTGACCGGAGGGCTTCTCCCTTGACAGGCACTCGGTGGGCTGCAGAAGAAGGTATCCAATCAGTTGGGGAGAGCAATGGCTACAGATAAAGAGGACATCTTGTCAGCCCTCAGTTATCAGCTGGAGCCAGCGTTAGTGTATGGTACAGGTCGGTAGTCCTGCATTACTATCCACACACAGCCCAAGTCCATATTAGAGAGGGACAACGCCAGAGACAGTATAACCCTTTAGCTGAACAAAGCATAGTCCCAACTATTTGCCACTTCCCATAACATTGCTGTTAATACCACAGAGTGAGAAGTCACTGCCATAATGTAACAGACAGTTCCTCTGAGAGGGCCAGAAAAGACTATAGAGAGTCAGTCAGCTGATCACACAGAGCTAATAGCTCCGCCTTATAGGAGGAGCCAGGACCGGGCAGTGTAATGAAAGTACCCAGTCAGTACATAGAGGGTATAGTGTTCAGCCCTGACCAAGGAACAGCGCCAGAATCTTATTAACATATTTTGAGCCATCAAACTTTCCAGTAATAATATTCTCAGAGACTTCCTGGAGCACAGTACTAATGAAACTTTGTTGCTAATGCTGGGATGTTTACAAAGTAACAACTGAGATCACATCAGTGTGTTGTAACTATTTCTATGCAAAATGAAGAAACTTTAGTCCTTACTTCAGCACAGTTTAGCAAACACAGTATGTAAAATCGCAGGCTCCATAACTCTGATAAAGAGTCCAGAAGGAGGAAATACGTTCTGGCGAGCAGCACCGAGCTCTATCATACTGAACTGATTTATCTCACTTTATGGTGCCCCAAGGTTAAAGTTAATATATTAACTGCCTTATTCTAAATAAAATATTGTTGACACTGTGATCTGTTATTGAGTAATGCTTTACATTGTTTGTAAGTATAAGAAGTTTGTTTTGCTATAGAAGTGTTTTATTATAGGGATAATACAACCGCATAAGTGTAATATAAAATAGCAAAACAAGTCTACACAGTCAAATTTCCAGTTAAATAAATTGTATAAAACATTATTGTGGTGAAGGTTATTAGATATTGTAATATTTTCTGTGTGCGACGATCCTGCTTACTTAAGTATTACAAATGCACATGTGTGATGGCCATCTATGCATGTGTATAGTGCCCTCCCCGACATCCTCTGCTGTGTTACCTGCAGCCTAACTCTTCCTGCTACAGGTTACTGACAAATGCACATGTGCGATGGTCGTCTATGTATGTGTATAGTGCACTCGCTGGCATCCTCTGCTGTGTTACCTGCACGCTAACACTTCCAGCTAAAGGTTACTGACTAATGCACATGTGCGATGGCCATCTATGCATGTGTATAGTGTCCTCCCTGACATCCTCTGCTGTGTTACCTGCAGCCTAACACTTCCTGCTACATGGTTACTGACTAATGCACATGTGCGATGGACATCTATGCATGTGTATAGTGCCCTCCCCGACATCCTTTGCTCTGTTACCTGCAGCCTAACACTTCCTGCTACAGGTTACTGACTAATGCACATGTGCGATGGACGTCTATGCATGTGTATAGTGCCCTCCCCGACATCCTTTGCTGTGTTACCTGCAGCCTAACACTTCCTGCTACAGGTTACTGACTAATGCACATGTGCGAAGGCCATCTATGCATGTGTATAGTGCCCTCCCCGACATCCTCTGCTGTGTTACCTGCAGCCTAACACTTCCTGTTACCGGTTACTGACTAATGCACATGTGTGAGGGCCATCTATGCATGTGTATAGTGCCCTCCCCGACATCCTCTACTGTGTTACCTGCAGCCTAACACTTCCTGCTACAGGTTACTGACTAATGCACATGTGCGATGGCCGTCTATGCATGTGTATAGTGCCCTCCCCGACATCCTCTGCTGTGATATCTGCAGCCTAACATTTCCTGCTACAGGTTACTGACTAACGCACATGTGCGATGGCCGTCTCTGCATGTGTATAGTGCCCTCCCCGACATCCTCTGCTGTGTTATCTGCAGCCTAACACTTCCTGTTACAGGTTACTGACTAATGCACATGTGCGATGGCCATCTATGCATGTGTATAGTGCCCTCCCCGACATCCTGTGCTGTGTTACCAGCAGCCTAACACTTCCTGCTACATGGTTACTGACTAATGCACATGTGCGATGGACGTCTATGCATGTGTATAGTACCCTCCCCGATATCCTCTGCTGTGTTACCTGCTGCCTAACACTTCCTGCTCCAGGTTACTGACTAATGCACATGTGTGATGGCCGTCTACACATGTGTATAGTGCCCTCCCCGACATCCCCTGCTGTGTTACCTGCAGCCTAACACTTCCTGCTAGAGGTTACTGAGTAATGCACATGTGCGATGGGCGTCTATGCATGTGTATAGTGCCTTCCACCACATCCTCTGCTGTGTTACCTGCAGCCTAACACTTCCTGTTACCGGGTACTGACTAATGCACATGTGCGATGTCTGTCTATGCATGTGTATAGTGCCCACCCCGACATCCTCTACTGTGTTACCTGCAGCCTAACACTTCCTGCTACAGGTAACTGACTAATGCACATGTGTGATGGCCGTCTATGCATGTGTATAGTGCCCTCCCCGACATCCTGTGCTGTGTTACCTGCAGCCTAACACTTCCTGCTACAGGTTACTGACTAATGCACATGTGTGATGGCCGTCTATGCATGTGTATAGTGCCCTCCCCGACATCCTGTGCTGTGTTACCTGCAGCCTAACATTTCCTGCTACAGGTTACTGACTAATGCACATGTGTGATGGCCGTCTATGCATGTGTATAGTGCACTCCCAGACATCCTCTGTTGTGAAACCTGCAGCCTAACACTTCCTGCTACAGGTTACTGACTAATGCACATGTGCGATGGCCATCTATGCATGTGTATAGTGCCCTCCCCGACATCCTCTGCTGTGTTACCAGCAGCCTAACACTTCCTGCTACATGGTTACTGACTAATGCACATGTGCGATGGACGTCTATGCATGTGTATAGTGCCCTCCCCGATATCCTCTGCTGTGTTACCTGCTGCCTAACACTTCCTCCTCCAGGTTACTGACTAATGCACATGTGTGATGGCCGTCTACACATGTGTATAGTGCCCTCCCCGACATCCCCTGCTGTGTTACCTGCAGCCTAACACTTCCTGCTAGAGGTTACTGAGTAATGCACATGTGCGATGGCCATCTATGCATGTGTATAGTGCCCTCCCCGACATCCTCTGCTGTGTTACCAGCAGCCTAACACTTCCTGCTACATGGTTACTGACTAATGCACATGTGTGACGGCCGTCTATGCATGTGTATAGTGCCCTCCCCGACATCCTGTGCTGTGTTACCTGCAGCCTAACACTTCCTGCTACAGATTACAGACTAATGCACATGTGTGATGGCCATCTATGCATGTGTATAGTGCCCTCCCCGACATCCTCTGCTGTGTTACCTGCAGCCTAACACTTCCTGCTAGAGGTTACTGAGTAATGCACATGTGCGATGGCCATCTATGCATGTGTATAGTGCCTTCCCCGACATCCTCTGCTGTGTTACCTGCAGCCTAACACTTCCTGTTACCGGATACTGACTAATGCACATGTGCGATGTCCGTCTGTGCATGTGTATAGTGCCCACCCCGACATCCTCTACTGTGTTACCTGCAGCCTAACACTTCCTGCTACAGGTAACTGACTAATGCACATGTGCGATGGCCGTCTATGCATGTGTATAGTACCCTCCCCAACATCCTCTGCTGTGTTATCTGCAGCCTAACACTTCCTGCTACAGGTTACTGACTAATGCACATGTGCGATGGCCGTCTATGCATGTGTATAGTGCCCTCCCCGACATCCTCTGCTGTGTTATCTGCAGCCTAACACTTCCTGTTACAGGTTACTGACTAATGCACATGTGTGATGGCTGTCTATGCATGTGTATAGTGCCCTCCCCGACATTCTCTACTGTGTTACCTGCAGCCTAACACTTCCTGCGACAGGTTACTGACTAATGCATATGTGCGATGGCCATCTATGCATGTGTGTAGTGCCCTCCCCGACATTCTCTGCTGTGTTACCTAACACTTCCTGCTACAGGTTACTGACTAATGCACATGTGTGATGGCAATCTATGCATGTGTATAGTGCCCTCCCCGACATCCTGTGCTGTGTTACCTCCAGCCTAACACTTCCTGCTACAGGTTACTGACTAATGCACATGTGTGATGGCCATCTATGCTTGTGTATAGTGCCCTCCCCGACATCCTTGCTGTGTTACCTGCAGCCTAACACTTCCTGCTACAGGTTACTGACTAATGCACATGTGTGACGGACGTCTATGCATGTGTATAGTGCCCTCCCCGACATCCTCTGCTGTGTTACCTGCATCTTAACATTTCCTGCTACAGGTTACTGACTAATGCACATGTTCGATGGCCATCTGTGCATGTGTATAGTGTCCTCCCCGACATCCTCTGCTGTGTTACCTGCAGCCTAACACTTCCTGCTACAGGTTACTGACTAATGCACATGTGCGATGGCCATCTATGCATGAGTATAGTGCCCTCCCCGACATCCTCTGCTGTGTTACCTGCAGCCTAACACTTCCTGCTACAGGTTACTGACTAATGCACTTGTGCGATGGCCGTCTATGCATGTGTATAGTGCCCTCCCCGACATCCTGTGATGTGTTACATGCAGCCTAACACTTCTTGCTACAGGTTACTGACTAATGCACATGTGTGATGGCCGTCTATGCATGTGTATAGTGCCCTCCCCGACATCATCTGCTGTGTTACCTAACACTTCCTGCTACAGGTTACTGACTAATGCACATGTGCGATGGCCGTCTATGCATGTGTATAGTGCCCTCCCCGACATCCTGTGCTGTGTTACCTGCAGCCTAACACTTCCTGCTACAGGTAACTGACTAATGCACATGTGTGACGGTCGTCTATGCATGTGTATAGTGCCCTCCCCGACATCCTCTGCTGTGTTACCTGCAGCCTCACACTTCCTGCTACAGGTTACTGACTAATGCACATGTGTGATGGCCATCTATGCATGTGTATAGTGCCCTCCCCGACATCCTCTGCTGTGTTACCTGCAGCCTAACACTTCCTGCTACAGGTAACTGACTAATACACATGTGTGATGGCCATCTATGCATGTGTATAGTGCCCTCCCAGACATCCTCTGCTGTGTTACCTGCAGGCTAACACTTCCTGCTACAGGTTACTGACTAATGCACATGTGCGATGGCCGTCTATGCATGTGTATAGTGCCCTCCCCGACATCCTCTGCTGTGTTACCTGCAGGCTAACACTTCCTGCTACAGGTTACTGACTAATGCACATGTGCGATGGCCGTCTATGCATGTGTATAGTGCTCTCCCCGACATCCTCTGCTGTGTTACCTGCAGCCTAACACTTCCTGCTATAGGTTACTGACTAATGCACATGTGCGATGGCGGTCTATGCATGTGTATAGTGCCCTCCCCGACATCCTCTGCTGTGTTACCTGCAGCCTAACACTTCCTGCTACAAGTTACTGACTAATGCACATGTGCGATGGCCGTCTATGCATGTGTATAGTGCCCTCCCCGACATCCTGTGCTGTGTTACCTGCAGCCTAACACTTCCTGCTACAGGTTACTGACTAATGCACATCTGCGATGGCCGTCTATGCATGTGTATAGTGCCCTCTCCGACATCCTCTGCTGTGTTATCTGCAGCCTAACATTGCTGTTACAGGTTACTGACTAATGCACATGTGTGATGGCTGTCTATGCATGTGTATAGTGCCCTCCCCGACATCCTCTACTGTGTTACCTGCAGCCTAACACTTCCTGCGACAGGTTACTGACTAATGCATATGTGCGATGGCCATCTATGCATGTGTGTAGTGCCCTCCCCGACATCCTCTGCTGTGTTACCTAACACTTCCTGCTACAGGTTACTGACTAATGCACATGTGTGATGGCAATCTATGCATGTGTATAGTGCCCTCCCCGACATCCTGTGCTGTGTTACCTCCAGCCTAACACTTCCTGCTACAGGTAACTGACTAATGCACATGTGCGATGGCAGTCTATGCATGTGCATAGTGCCCTCCCCAACATCCTCTGCTGTGTTATCTGCATCCTAACACTTCCTGCTACAGGTTACTGACTAATGCACATGTGCGATGGCCGTCTATGCATGTGTATAGTGCCCTCCCCGACATCCTCTGCTGTGTTATCTGCAGCCTAACACTTCCTGTTACAGGTTACTGACTAATGCACATGTGTGATGGCTGTCTATGCATGTGTATAGTGCCCTCCCCGACATCCTCTACTGTGTTACCTGCAGCCTAACACTTCCTGCGACAGGTTACTGACTAATGCATATGTGCGATGGCCATCTATGCATGTGTGTAGTGCCCTCCCCGACATCCTCTGCTGTGTTACCTGCAGGCTAACACTTCCTGATACAGGTTACTGACTAATGCACATGTGCGATGGCCATCTATGCATGTGTATAGTGCTCTCACCGACATCCTCTGCTGTGTTACCTGCAGCCTAACACTTCCTGCTACAGGTTACTGATTAATGCACATGTGTGATGGCCATCTATGCATGTGTATAGTGCCCTCCCCGACATCCTCTGCTGTGTTACCTGCAGCCTAACACTTCCTGCTACAGGTTACTGACTAATGCACATGTGCGATGGCGGTCTATGCATGTGTATAGTGCCCTGCCCGACATCCTCTGCTGTGTTACCTGCAGCCTAACACTTCCTGCTACAAGTTACTGACTAATGCACATGTGCGATGGCCGTCTATGCATGTGTATAGTGTCCTCCCCGACAATCTCTGCTGTGTTACCTGCAGCCGAACACTTCCTGCAACAGGTTACTGACTAATGCACACGTGCAATGGCCGTCTATGCAGGTGTATAGTGCCCTCCCCGACATCCTGTGCTGTGTTACCTGCAGCCTAACACTTCCTGCTACAGGATACTGACTAATGCACATGTGCGATGGCCGTCTATGCTTGTGTATAGTGCCCTCCCCGACATCCTCTGCTGTGTTACCTGCAGCCTAACACTTCCTGCTACAGGTTACTGACTAATGCACATGTGTGACGGACGTCTATGCATGTGTATAGTGCCCTCCCCGACATCCTCTGCTGTGTTACCTGCAGCCTAACACTTCCTGCTACAGGTTACTGACTAATGCACATGTTCGATGGCCATCTGTGCATGTGTATAGTGTCCTCCCCGACATCCTCTGCTGTGTTACCTGCAGCCTAACACTTCCTGCTACAGATTACTGACTAATGCACATGTGTGATGGCCGTCTATGCATGTGTATAGTGCCCTCCCCGACATCCTCTGCTGTGTTACCTGCAGCCTAACACTTCCTGCTACAGGTTACTGACTAATGCACTTGTGCGATGGCCGTTTATGCATGTGTATAGTGCCCTCCCTGACATCCTGTGCTTTGTTACCTAACACTTCCTGCTACAGGTTACTGACTAATGCACATGTGCGATGGCCGTCTATGCATGTGTATAGTGCCCTCCCCGACATCCTGGACTGTGTTACCTGCAGCCTAACACTTCCTGCTACAGGTTACTGACTAATGCACATGTGTGATGGCCGTCTATGCATGTGTATAGTGCCCTCACCGACATCCTCTACTGTGTTACCTGCAGCCTAACACTTCCTGCTACAGGTTACTGACTAATGCACATGTGTGATGGCCGTCTATGCATGTGTATAGTTCCCTCACCGACATCCTCTGCTGTGTTACCTGCAGCCTAACACTTCCTGCTACAGGTTACTGACTAATGCACATGTGTGATGGCCGTCTATGCATGTGTATAGTGCCCTCCCCGACATCCTCTGCTGTGTTATCTGCAGCCTAACACTTCCTACTACAGGTTACTGACTAATGCACATGTGCGATGGCCGTTTATGCTTGTGTATAGTGCCCTCCCCGACATCCTGTGCTGTGTTACCTGTAGCCTAACACTTCCTGCAACAGGTTACTGACTAATGAACATGTGCGATGGCAGTCTATGCATGTGTATAGTGCCCTCCCCGACATCCTGTGCTGTGTTACCTGCAGCCTAACACTTCCTGCTACAGGCTACTGACTAATGCACATGTGTGATGGCCATCTATGCATGTGTATAGTGCCCTCCCCGACATCCTCTGCTGTGTTACCTGCAGCCTAATACTTCCTGCTACAGGTTACTGACTAATGCACATGTGTGATGGCAGTCTATGCATGTGTATAGTGCCCTCCCCGACATCTTCTGCTGTGTTACCAGCAGCATAACACTTCCTGCTACATGGTTACTGACTAATGCACATGTGCGATGGACGTCTATGCATGTGGATAGTGCCCTCCCCGACATCCTCTGCTGTGTTACCTGCAGCCTAACACTTCCTGCTCCAGGTTACTGACTAATGCACATGTGTGATGGATGTCTTTGCATGTGTATAGTGCCCTCCCCGACATCCTGTGCTGTGTTACCTGCAGCCTAACACTTCCTGCTCCAGGTTACTGACTAATGCACATGTGTGATGGCCGTCTATGCATGTGTATAGTGCCCTCCCCTATATCCTCTGCTGTGTTACCTGCAGCCTAACACTTCCTACTACAGGTTACTGACTAATGCACATGTGTGATGGCCGTCTACGCATGTGTATAGTACCCTCCCCTACATCCTCTGCTGTGTTTCCTGCAGCCTAACACTTCCTGCTACAGGTTACTGACTAATGCACATGTGCGATGGCCGTCTATGCATGTGTATAGTGCCCTCCTCGACATCCTCTGCTGTGTTACCTGTAGCCTAACACTTCCTGCTACAGGTTACTGACTAAAGCACATGTGCGATGGCCGTCTATGCATGTGTATAGTGCCCTCCCCGACATCCTGTGCTGTGTTACCTGTAGCCTAACACTTCCTGCAACAGGTTACTGACTAATGCACATGTGCGATGGCCGTCTATGCATGTGTATAGTGCCCTCCCCGACATCATCTGCTGTGTTACCTGCAGCCTAACTCTTCCTTCTACAGGTAACTGACTAATGCACATGTGTGATGGCCATCTATGCATGTGTATAGTCCCCTCCCCGACATCCTCTGCTGTGTTTCCTGCAGCCTAACACGTCCTGCTACAGGTTACTGACTAATACACATGTTTGATGGCCGTCTATGCATGTGTATAGTGCCCTCCCCGACATCCTGTGCTGTGTTACCTGCAGCCAAACACTTCCTGCTACAGGTTACTGACTAATGCACATGTGTGATGGCCGTCTATGCATGTGTATAGTGCCCTCCCCGACATCCTCTGCTGTGTTACCTGCAGCCTAACACTTCCTGCTACAGGTTACTGATTAATGCACATGTGCGATGGCCATCTATGCATGTGTATAGTGCCCACCCCGACATCCTCTGCTGTGTTAACTGCAGCCTAACACTTCCTGCTACAGGTTTCTGACTAATGTACATAAGCGATGGACGTCTATGCATGTGTATAGTGCCCTCCCCGACATCCTCTGCTGTGTTACCTGCAGCCTAACACTTCCTGCTACAGGTTACTGACTAATGCACATGTGCAATCGCCGTCTATACATGTGTATAGTGCCCTCCCCGACTTCCTCTGCTGTGTTACCTGCAGCCTAATACTTCCTGCTACAGGTTACTGACTAATGCACATGTGTGAAGGCAGTCTATGCATGTGTATAGTGCCCTCCCCGACATCTACTGCTGTGTTACCAGCAGCCTAACACTTACTGCTACATGGTTACTGACTAATGCACAAGTGCGATGGACGTCTATGCATGTGTATAGTGCCCTCCCCGACATCCTCTGCTGTTACCTGCAGCCTAACACTTCCTGCTCCAGGTTACTGACTAATGCACATGTGTGATGGCTGTCTATGCATGTGTATAGTGCCCTCCCCGACATACTGTGCTGTGTTAACTGCAGCCTAACACTTCCTGCTACAGGTTACTGACTAATGCACATGTGTGATGGCCGTCTATGCATGTGTATAGTGCGCTCCCCTACATCCTCTGCTGTGTTTCCTGCAGCCTAACACTTCCTGCTACAGGTTACTGACTAATGCACATGTGCGATGGCCGTCTATGCATGTGTATAGTGCCCTCCCCGACATCCTCTGCTGTGTTACCTGCAGCCTAACACTTCCTGCTACAGGTTACTGACTAATGCACATGTGCGATGGCCGTCTTTGCATGTGTATAGTGCCCTCCCCGACATCCTCTGCTGTGTTACCTGCAGCCTAACACTTCCTGCTACAGGTTACTGACTAATGCACTTGTGCGATGGCCGTCTATATATGTGTATAGTGCCCTCCTCGACATCCTCTGCTGTGTTACCTGCAGCCTAACACTTCCTGCTACAGGTTACTGACTAATGCACATGTGCGATGGCCGTCTATGCATGTGTATAGTGCCCTCCCCGACATCCTCTGCTGTGTTACATGCAGCCTAGCACTTCCTGCTACAGGTTACTGACTAATGCACATGTGCGATGGCCGTCTATGCATGTGTATAGTGCCCTCCCCGACATCCTCTGCTGTGTTACCTGCAGCCTAACACTTCCTGCTACAGGTTACTGACTAATGCACATGTCCGATGGCCGTCTATGCATGTGTATAGTGCCCTCCCCGACATCCTGTACTGTGTTACCTGCAGCCTAACACTTCCTGCTACAGGTTACTGACTAATGCACATGTGTGATGGCCATCTATGCATGTGTATAGTGCCCTCCCCGACATCCTGTGCTGTGTTACCTGCAGCCTAACACTTCCTGCTACAGGTTACAGACTAATGCACTTGTGTGATGGCCATCTATGCATGTGTATAGTGCCCTCCCCGACATCCTCTACTGTGTTACCTGCAGCCTAACACTTCCTGCTACAGGTTACTGACTAATGCACATGTGCGATTGCCATCTATGCATGTGTATAGTGTCCTCCCCGACACACTCTGCTGTGTTACCTGCAGTCTAACACTTCCTGTTACAGGTTACTGACTAATGCACATGTGTGATGGCCGTCTATGCATGTGTATAGTGCCCTCCCCGATATCCTCTGCTGTGTTACCTGCAGCCTAACACTTCCTGCTACAGGTTACAGACTAATGCACATGTGTGATGGCCATCTATGCATGTGTATAGTGCCCTCCCCGACATCCTCTGCTGTGTTTCCTGCAGCCTAACACTTCCTGCTACAGGTTACTGACTAATGCACATGTGTGATGGCCGTCTATGCATGTGTATAGTGCCCTCCCTGACATCCTCTGCTGTGTTTCCTGCAGCCTAACACTTCCTGCTACAGGTTACTGACTAATACACATGTGTGATGGCCATCTATGCATGTGTATAGTGTCCTCCCCGACATCCTGTGCTGTATTACCTGCAGGTAACACTTCCTGCTACAGGTTACTGACTAATGCACATGTGTGATGGCTGTCTATGCATGTGTATAGTGCCCTCCCTGACATACTGTGCTGTGTTACCTGCAGCCTAACACTTCCTGCTACAGGTTACTGACTAATGCACATGTGTGATGGCCGTCTATGCATGTGTATAGTGCCCTCCCCTACATCCTCTGCTGTGTTTCCTGCAGCCTAACACTTCCTGCTACAGGTTACTGACTAATGCACATGTGCGATGGCCGTCTATGCATGTGTATAGTGCCCTCCCCAACATCCTCTGCTGTGTTACCTGCAGCCTAACACTTCCTGCTACAGGTTACTGACTAATGCACATGTGCGATGGCCGTCTTTGCATGTGTATAGTGCCCTCCCCGACATCCTGTGCTGTGTTACCTGTAGCCTAACACTTCCTGCAACAGGTTACTGACTAATGCACTTGTGCGATGGCCGTCTATGCATGTGTATAGTGCCCTCCTCGACATCATCTGCTGTGTTACCTGCAGCCTAACACTTCCTGCTACAGGTTACTGACTAATGCACATGTGTGATGGCCATCTATGCATGTGTATAGTGCCCTCCCCGACATCCTCTGCTGTGTTTCCTGCAGCCTAACACTTCGTGCTACAGGTTACTGACTAATACACATGTTTGATGGCCGTCTATGCATGTGTATAGTGCCCTCCCCGACATCCTGTGCTGTGTTACCTGCAGCCTAACACTTCCTGCTACAGGTTACTGACTAATGCACATGTGTGATGGCCATCAATGCATGTGTATAGTGCCCTCCCCGACATCCTCTGCTGTGTTACCTACAGGCTAACACTTCCTGCTACAGGTTACTGACTAATGCACATGTGCGATGGCCGTCTATGCATGTGTATAGTGCCCTCCCCGACATCCTCTGCTGTGTTACCTGCAGGCTAACACTTCCTGCTACAGGTTACTGACTAATGCACATGTGCGATGGCCGTCTATGCATGTGTATAGTGCCCTCCCCGACATCCTCTGCTATGTTACCTGCAGCCTAACACTTCCTGCTACAGGTTACAGACTAATGCACATGTGTGATGGCCCTCTATGCATGTGTATAGTGCCCTCACCGACATCCTCTGCTGTGTTACCTGCAGCCTAACACTTCCTGCTACAGGTTACTGACTAATGCACATGTGCGATGGCCGTCTATGCATGTGTATAGTGCCCTCCCCGACATCCTCTGCTGTGTTACCTGCAGCCTAACACTTCCTGCTACAGGTTACTGACTAATGCACATGTGCGATGGCCGTCTATGCATGTGTATAGTGCCCTCCCCGACATCCTCTGCTGTGTTACCTGCAGCCTAACACTTCCGGCTACAGGTTACTGACTAATGCACATGTGCGATGGCCGTCTATGCATGTGTATAGTGCCCTACCCGACATCCTGTACTGTGGTACCTGCAGCCTAACACTTCCTGCTACAGGTTACTGACTAATGCACATGTGTGATGGCCATCTATGCATGTGTATAGTGCCCTCCCCGACATCCTGTGCTGTGTTACCTGCAGCCTAACACTTCCTGCTACAGGTTACTGACTAATGCACTTGTGTGATGGCCGTCTATGCATGTGTATAGTGCCCTCCCCGACATCCTCTGTTGTGTTTCCTGCAGCCTAACACTTCCTGCTATAGGTTACTGACTAATGCACATGTGTGATGTCCGTCTATGAATGTGTATAGTGCCCTCCCCGACATCCTCTGATGTGTTACCTGCAGCCTAACACTTCCTGCTACAGGTTACTGATTAATGCACATGTGCGATGGCCATCTATGCATGTGTATAGTGCCCTCCCCGACATCCTCTGCTGTGTTACCTGCAGCCTATCACTTCCTGCTACAGGTTACTGACTATTGCACATGTGCGATGGACGTCTATGCATGTGTATAGTGCCCTCCCCGACATCCTGTGCTGTATTACCTGCAGGTAACACTTCCTACTACAGGTTACTGACTAATGCACATGTGTGATGTCCGTCTATGAATGTGTATAGTGCCCTCCCCGACATCCTCTGATGTGTTACCTGCAGCCTAACACTTCCTGCTACAGGTTACTGACTAATGCACATGTGCGATGGCCGTCTATGCATGTGTATAGTGCCCTCCTCGACATCCTCTGCTGTGTTACCTGTAGCCTAACACTTCCTGCTACAGGTTACTGACTAAAGCACATGTGCGATGGCCGTCTATGCATGTGTATAGTGCCCTCCCCGACATCCTGTGCTGTGTTACCTGTAGCCTAACACTTCCTGCAACAGGTTACTGACTAATGCACATGTGCGATGGCCGTCTATGCATGTGTATAGTGCCCTCCCTGACATCATCTGCTGTGTTACCTGCAGCCTAACTCTTCCTGCTACAGGTAACTGACTAATGCACATGTGTGATGGCCATCTATGCATGTGTATAGTCCCCTCCCCGACATCCTCTGCTGTGTTTCCTGCAGCCTAACACTTCCTGCTACAGGTTACTGACTAATGCACATGTGTGATGGCCGTCTATCCATGTGTATAGTGCCCTCCCCGACATCCTCTGCTGTGTTTCCTGCAGCCTAACACGTCCTGCTACAGGTTACTGACTAATACACATGTTTGATGGCCGTCTATGCATGTGTATAGTGCCCTCCCCGACATCCTGTGCTGTGTTACCTGCAGCCTAACACTTCCTGCTACAGGTTACTGACTAATGCACATGTGTGATGGCCGTCTATGCATGTGTATAGTGCCCTCCCCGACATCCTCTGCTGTGTTACCTGCAGCCTAACACTTCCTGCTACAGGTTACTGATTAATGCACATGTGCGATGGCCATCTATGCATGTGTATAGTGCCCACCCCGACATCCTCTGCTGTGTTAACTGCAGCCTAACACTTCCTGCTACAGGTTTCTGACTAATGTACATAAGCGATGGACGTCTATGCATGTGTATAGTGCCCTCCCCGACATCCTCTGCTGTGTTACCTGCAGCCTAACACTTCCTGCTACAGGTTACTGACTAATGCACATGTGCAATGGCCGTCTATACATGTGTATAGTGCCCTCCCCGACTTCCTCTGCTGTGTTACCTGCAGCCTAATACTTCCTGCTACAGGTTACTGACTAATGCACATGTGTGAAGGCAGTCTATGCATGTGTATAGTGCCCTCCCCGACATCTACTGCTGTGTTACCAGCAGCCTAACACTTCCTGCTGCATGGTTACTGACTAATGCACAAGTGCGATGGACGTCTATGCATGTGTATAGTGCCCTCCCCGACATCCTCTGCTGTGTTACCTGCAGCCTAACACTTCCTGCTCCAGGTTACTGACTAATGCACATGTGTGATGGCTGTCTATGCATGTGTATAGTGCCCTCCCCGACATACTGTGCTGTGTTACCTGCAGCCTAACACTTCCTGCTACAGGTTACTGACTAATGCACATGTGTGATGGCCGTCTATGCATGTGTATAGTGCGCTCCCCTACATCCTCTGCTGTGTTTCCTGCAGCCTAACACTTCCTGCTACAGGTTACTGACTAATGCACATGTGCGATGGCCGTCTTTGCATGTGTATAGTGCCCTCCCCGACATCCTGTGCTGTGTTACCTGTAGCCTAACACTTCCTGCAACAGGTTACTGACTAATGCACTTGTGCGATGGCCGTCTATATATGTGTATAGTGCCCTCCTCGACATCCTCTGCTGTGTTACCTGCAGCCTAACACTTCCTGCTACAGGTTACTGACTAATGCACATGTGCGATGGCCGTCTATGCATGTGTATAGTGCCCTCCCCGACATCCTCTGCTGTGTTACATGCAGCCTAGCACTTCCTGCTACAGGTTACTGACTAATGCACATGTGCGATGGCCGTCTATGCATGTGTATAGTGCCCTCCCCGACATCCTCTGCTGTGTTACCTGCAGCCTAACACTTCCTGCTACAGGTTACTGACTAATGCACATGTCCGATGGCCGTCTATGCATGTGTATAGTGCCCTCCCCGACATCCTGTACTGTGTTACCTGCAGCCTAACACTTCCTGCTACAGGTTACTGACTAATGCACATGTGTGATGGCCATCTATGCATGTGTATAGTGCCCTCCCCGACATCCTGTGCTGTGTTACCTGCAGCCTAACACTTCCTGCTACAGGTTACAGACTAATGCACTTGTGTGATGGCCGTCTATGCATGTGTATAGTGCCCTCCCCGACATCCTCTACTGTGTTACCTGCAGCCTAACACTTCCTGCTACAGGTTACTGACTAATGCACATGTGCGATTGCCATCTATGCATGTGTATAGTGTCCTCCCCGACACACTCTGCTGTGTTACCTGCAGTCTAACACTTCCTGTTACAGGTTACTGACTAATGCACATGTGTGATGGCCGTCTATGCATGTGTATAGTGCCCTCCCCGATATCCTCTGCTGTGTTACCTGCAGCCTAACACTTCCTGCTACAGGTTACAGACTAATGCACATGTGTGATGGCCATCTATGCATGTGTATAGTGCCCTCCCCGACATCCTCTGCTGTGTTTCCTGCAGCCTAACACTTCCTGCTACAGGTTACTGACTAATGCACATGTGTGATGGCCGTCTATGCATGTGTATAGTGCCCTCCCTGACATCCTCTGCTGTGTTTCCTGCAGCCTAACACTTCCTGCTACAGGTTACTGACTAATACACATGTGTGATGGCCATCTATGCATGTGTATAGTGTCCTCCCCGACATCCTGTGCTGTATTACCTGCAGGTAACACTTCCTGCTACAGGTTACTGACTAATGCACATGTGTGATGGCTGTCTATGCATGTGTATAGTGCCCTCCCTGACATACTGTGCTGTGTTACCTGCAGCCTAACACTTCCTGCTACAGGTTACTGACTAATGCACATGTGTGATGGCCGTCTATGCATGTGTATAGTGCCCTCCCCTACATCCTCTGCTGTGTTTCCTGCAGCCTAACACTTCCTGCTACAGGTTACTGACTAATGCACATGTGCGATGGCCGTCTATGCATGTGTATAGTGCCCTCCCCAACATCCTCTGCTGTGTTACCTGCAGCCTAACACTTCCTGCTACAGGTTACTGACTAATGCACATGTGCGATGGCCGTCTTTGCATGTGTATAGTGCCCTCCCCGACATCCTGTGCTGTGTTACCTGTAGCCTAACACTTCCTGCAACAGGTTACTGACTAATGCACTTGTGCGATGGCCGTCTATGCATGTGTATAGTGCCCTCCTCGACATCATCTGCTGTGTTACCTGCAGCCTAACACTTCCTGCTACAGGTTACTGACTAATGCACATGTGTGATGGCCGTCTATGCATGTGTATAGTGCCCTCCCTGACATCCT
The DNA here is from genome assembly GCA_031769625.1 of Taudactylus pleione. NCBI lineage: Eukaryota > Metazoa > Chordata > Amphibia > Anura > Myobatrachidae > Taudactylus > Taudactylus pleione. The sequence continues at coordinate 1,745,132 of JAUIMM010000847.1, read as the reverse complement.
CTGCTGTGTTTCCTGCAGCCTAACACTTCCTGCTACAGGTTACTGACTAATGCACATGTGTGATGGCCATCTATGCATGTGTATAGTGCCCTCCCCGACATCCTCTGCTGTGTTTCCTGCAGCCTAACACTTCGTGCTACAGGTTACTGACTAATACACATGTTTGATGGCCGTCTATGCATGTGTATAGTGCCCTCCCCGACATCCTGTGCTGTGTTACCTGCAGCCTAACACTTCCTGCTACAGGTTACTGACTAATGCACATGTGTGATGGCCATCAATGCATGTGTATAGTGCCCTCCCCGACATCCTCTGCTGTGTTACCTGCAGGCTAACACTTCCTGCTACAGGTTACTGTCTAATGCACATGTGCGATGGCCGTCTATGCATGTGTATAGTGCCCTCCCCGACATCCTCTGCTGTGTTACCTGCAGGCTAACACTTCCTGCTACAGGTTACTGACTAATACACATGTGCGATGGCCATCTATGCATGTGTATAGTGCCCTCCCCGACATCCTCTGCTATGTTACCTGCAGCCTAACACTTCCTGCTACAGGTTACTGACTAATGCACATGTGCGATGGCCGTCTATGCATGTGTATAGTGCCCTCCCCGACATCCTCTGCTGTGTTACCTGCAGCCTAACACTTCCGGCTACAGGTTACTGACTAATGCACATGTGCGATGGCCGTCTATGCATGTGTATAGTGCCCTCACCGACATCCTCTGCTGTGTTACCTGCAGCCTAACACTTCCGGCTACAGGTTACTGACTAATGCACATGTGCGATGGCCGTCTATGCATGTGTATAGTGCCCTCCCCGACATCCTCTGCTGTGTTACCTGCAGCCTAACACTTCCGGCTACAGGTTACTGACTAATGCACATGTGCGATGGCCGTCTATGCATGTGTATAGTGCCCTCCCCGACATCCTGTACTGTGGTACCTGCAGCCTAACACTTCCTGCTACAGGTTACTGACTAATGCACATGTGTGATGGCCATCTATGCATGTGTATAGTGCCCTCCCCGACATCCTGTGCTGTGTTACCTGCAGCCTAACACTTCCTGCTACAGGTTACTGACTAATGCACTTGTGTGATGGCCGTCTATGCATGTGTATAGTGCCCTCCCCGACATCCTCTGTTGTGTTTCCTGCAGCCTAACACTTCCTGCTACAGGTTACTGACTAATGCACATGTGTGATGTCCGTCTATGAATGTGTATAGTGCCCTCCCCGACATCCTCTGATGTGTTACCTGCAGCCTAACACTTCCTGCTACAGGTTACTGATTAATGCACATGTGCGATGGCCATCTATGCATGTGTATAGTGCCCTCCCCGACATCCTCTGCTGTGTTACCTGCAGCCTATCACTTCCTGCTACAGGTTACTGACTATTGCACATGTGCGATGGACGTCTATGCATGTGTATAGTGCCCTCCCCGACATCCTGTGCTGTATTACCTGCAGGTAACACTTCCTACTACAGGTTACTTACTAATGCACATGTGTGATGTCCGTCTATGAATGTGTATAGTGCCCTCCCCGACATCCTCTGATGTGTTACCTGCAGCCTAACACTTCCTGCTACAGGTTACTGATTAATGCACATGTGCGATGGCCATCTATGCATGTGTATAGTGCCCTCCCCGACATCCTCTGCTGTGTTACCTGCAGCCTATCACTTCCTGCTACAGGTTACTGACTATTGCACATGTGCGATGGACGTCTATGCATGTGTATAGTGCCCTCCCCGACATCCTGTGCTGTGTTACCTGCAGCCTAACACTTCCTGCTACAGGTTACTGACTAATGCACATGTGCGATGGCCGTCTATGCATGTGTATAGTGCCCTCCCCGACATCCTGTGCGGTGTTACCTAACACTTCCAGCTACAGGTTACTGACTAATGCACATGTGTGATGGCCGTCTATGCATGTGTTTAGTGCCCTCACTGACATCCTCTGCTGTGTTACCTGCAGCCTAACACTTTCTGCTACAGGTTACTGATTAATGCACATGTGCGATGGCCATCTATGCATGTGTATAGTGCCCTCCCCGACATCCTCTGCTGTGTTACCTGCAGCCTAACACTTCCTGCTACAGGTTACTGACTATTGCACATGTGCGATGGACGTCTATGCATGTGTATAGTGCCCTCCCCGACATCCTGTGCTATGTTACCTGCAGCCTAACACTTCCTGCTACAGGTTACTGATTAATGCACATGTGCGATGGCCATCTATGCATGTGTATAGTGCCCTCCCCGACATCTTCTGCTGTGTTACCTGCAGCCTAACACTTCCTGCTACAGGTTACTGACTAATGCACATGTGTGATGGCCGTCTATGCATGTGTATAGTTCCCTCACCGACATCCTCTGCTGTGTTACCTGCAGCCTAACACTTCCTGCTACAGGTTACTGACTAATGCACATGTGTGATGGCCGTCTATGCATGTGTATAGTGCCCTCCCCGACATCCTCTGCTGTGTTATCTGCAGCCTAACACTTCCTGCTACAGGTTACTGACTAATGCACATGTGCGATGGCCGTCTATGCTTGTGTATAGTGCCCTCCCCGACATCCTGTGCTGTGTTACCTGTAGCCTAACACTTACTGCTACAGGTTACTGACTAATGCACATGTGCGATGGCAGTCTATGCATGTGTATAGTGTCCTCCCCGACATCCTGTGCTGTGTTACCTGTAGCCTAACACTTCCTGCAACAGGTTACTGACTAATGCACATGTGCGATGGCCGTCTATGCATGTGTATAGTGCCCTCCCCGACATCATCTGCTGTGTTACCTGCAGGCTAACACTTCCTGCTACAGGTTACTGACTAATGCACATGTGTGATGGCCGTCTATGCATGTGTATAGTGCCCTCCCCGACATCCTCTGCTGTGTTTCCTGCAGCCTAACACTTCCTGCTACAGGTTACTGACTAATACACATGTTTGATGGCCGTCTATGCATGTGTATAGTGCCCTCCCCGACATCCTGTGCTGTGTTACCTGCAGCCTAACACTTCCTGCTACAGGTTACTGACTAATGCACATGTGTGATGGCCGTCTATGCATGTGTATAGTGCCCTCCCCGATATCCTCTGCTGTGTTACCTGCAGCCTAACACTTCCTGCTACTGGTTACAGACTAATGCACATGTGTGATGGCCATCTATGCATGTGTATAGTGCCATTCCCCGACATCCTCTGCTGTGTTTCCTGCAGCCTAACACTTCCTGCTACAGGTTACTGACTAATGCACATGTGTGATGGCCGTCTATGCATGTGTATAGTGCCCTCCCCGACATCCTCTGCTGTGTTTCCTGCAGCCTAACACTTCCTGCTACAGGTTACTGACTAATACACGTGTGATGGCCATCTATGCATGTGTATAGTGTCCTCCCCGACATCCTGTGCTGTATTACCTGCAGGTAACACTTCCTGCTACAGGTTACTGACTAATGCACATGTGCGATGGCCATCTATGCATGTGTATAGTGCCCTCCCCGACATCCTCTGCTGTGTTACCTGCAGCCTAACACTTCCGGCTACAGGTTACTGACTAATGCACATGTGCGATGGCCGTCTATGCATGTGTATAGTGCCCTCCCCGACATCCTGTACTGTGGTACCTGCAGCCTAACACTTCCTGCTACAGGTTACTGACTAATGCACATGTGTGATGGCCATCTATGCATGTGTATAGTGCCCTCCCCGACATCCTGTGCTGTGTTACCTGCAGCCTAACACTTCCTGCTACAGGTTACTGACTAATGCACTTGTGTGATGGCCGTCTATGCATGTGTATAGTGCCCTCCCCGACATCCTCTGCTGTGTTTCCTGCAGCCTAACACTTCCTGCTACAGGTTACTGACTAATGCACATGTGTGATGGCAGTCTATGCATGTGTATAGTGCCCTCCCCGACATCCTCTGCTGTGTTTCCTGCAGCCTACCACTTCCTGCTACAGGTTACTGACTAATACACATGTGTGATGGCCATCTATGCATGTGTATAGTGTCCTCCCCGACATCCTGTGCTGTATTACCTGCAGGTAACACTTCCTGCTACAGGTTACTGACTAATGCACATGTGTGATGGCCGTCTATGCATGTGTATAGTGCCCTCCCCGACATCCTGTGATGTGTTACATGCAGCCTAACACTTCCTGCTACAGGTTACTGACTAATGCACATGTGCGATGGCCGTCTATGCATGTGTATAGTGCCCTCCCCGACATCATCTGCTGTGTTACCTGCAGCCTAACTCTTCCTGCTACAGGTAACTGACTAATGCACATGTGTGATGGCCATCTATGCATGTGTATAGTCCCCTCCCCGACATCCTCTGCTGTGTTTCCTGCAGCCTAACACTTCCTGCTACAGGTTACTGACTAATGCACATGTGTGATGGCCGTCTATCCATGTGTATAGTGCCCTCCCCGACATCCTCTGCTGTGTTTCCTGCAGCCTAACACGTCCTGCTACAGGTTACTGACTAATACACATGTTTGATGGCCGTCTATGCATGTGTATAGTGCCCTCCCCGACATCCTGTGCTGTGTTACCTGCAGCCTAACACTTCCTGCTACAGGTTACTGACTAATGCACATGTGTGATGGCCGTCTATGCATGTGTATAGTGCCCTCCCCGACATCCTCTGCTGTGTTACCTGCAGCCTAACACTTCCTGCTACAGGTTACTGATTAATGCACATGTGCGATGGCCATCTATGCATGTGTATAGTGCCCACCCCGACATCCTCTGCTGTGTTAACTGCAGCCTAACACTTCCTGCTACAGGTTACTGACTAATGCACATGTGCAATGGCCGTCTATACATGTTTATAGTGCCCTCCCCGACTTCCTCTGCTGTGTTACCTGCAGCCTAATACTTCCTGCTACAGGTTACTGACTAATGCACATGTGTGAAGGCAGTCTATGCATGTGTATAGTGCCCTCCCCGACATCTACTGCTGTGGTACCAGCAGCCTAACACTTCCTGCTACATGGTTACTGACTAATGCACAAGTGCGATGGACGTCTATGCATGTGTATAGTGCCCTCCCCGACATCCTCTGCTGTGTTACCTGCAGCCTAACACTTCATGCTCCAGGTTACTGACTAATGCACATGTGTGATGGCTGTCTATGCATGTGTATAGTGCCCTACCCGACATACTGTGCTGTGTTACCTGCAGCCTAACACTTCCTGCTACAGGTTACTGACTAATGCACATGTGTGATGGCCGTCTATGCATGTGTATAGTGCGCTCCCCTACATCCTCTGCTGTGTTTCCTGCAGCCTAACACTTCCTGCTACAGGTTACTGACTAATGCACATGTGCAATGGCCGTCTATGCATGTGTATAGTGCCCTCCCCGACATCCTCTGCTGTGTTACCTGCAGCCTAACACTTCCTGCTACAGGTTACTGACTAATGCACATGTGCGATGTCCGTCTATATATGTGTATAGTGCCCTCCTCGACATCCTCTGCTGTGTTACCTGCAGCTTAACACTTCCTGCTACAGGTTACTGACTAATGCACATGTGCGATGGCCGTCTATGCATGTGTATAGTGCCCTCCCCGACATCCTCTGCTGTGTTACATGCAGCCTAGCACTTCCTGCTACAGGTTACTGACTAATGCACATGTGCGATGGCCGACTATGCATGTGTATAGTGCCCTCCCCGACATCCTCCGCTGTGTTACCTGCAGCCTAACACTTCCTGCTACAGGTTACTGACTAATGCACATGTCCGATGGCCGTCTATGCATGTGTATAGTGCCCTCCCCGACATCCTGTACTGTGTTACCTGCAGCCTAACACTTCCTGCTACAGGTTACTGACTAATGCACATGTGTGATGGCCATCTATGCATGTGTATAGTGCCCTCCCCGACATCCTGTGCTGTGTTACCTGCAGCCTAACACTTCCTGCTACAGGTTACTGACTAATGCACTTGTGTGATGGCCGTCTATGCATGTGTATAGTGCCCTACCCGACATCCTCTACTGTGTTACCTGCAGCCTAACACTTCCTGCTACAGGTTACTGACTAATGCACATGTGCGATTGCCATCTATGTATGTGTATAGTGTCCTCCCCGACACACTCTGCTGTGTTACCTGCAGTCTAACACTTCCTGCTACAGGTTACTGACTAATGCACATGTGTGATGGCTGTCTATGCATGTGTATAGTGCCCTCCCTGACATACTGTGCTGTGTTACCTGCAGCCTAACACTTCCTGCTACAGGTTACTGACTAATGCACATGTGTGATGGCCGTCTATGCATGTGTATAGTGCCCTCCCCTACATCCTCTGCTGTGTTTCCTGCAGCCTAACACTTCCTGCTACAGGTTACTGACTAATGCACATGTGCGATGGCCGTCTATGCATGTGTATAGTGCCCTCCCCGACATCCTCTGCTGTGTTACCTGCAGCCTAACACTTCCTGCTACAGGTTACTGACTAATGCACATGTGCGATGGCCGTCTTTGCATGTGTATAGTGCCCTCCCCGACATCCTGTACTGTGTTACCTGTAGCCTAACACTTCCTGCAACAGGTTACTGACTAATGCACTTGTGCAATGGCCGTCTATGCATGTGTATAGTGCCCTCCTCGACATCATCTGCTGTGTTACCTGCAGCCTAACACTTCCTGCTATAGGTTACTGACTAATGCACATGTGTGATGGCCGTCTATGCATGTGTATAGTGCCCTCCCTGACATCCTCTGCTGTGTTTCCTGCAGCCTATCACTTCCTGCTACAGGTTACTGACTAATGCACATGTGTGATGGCCATCTATGCATGTGTATAGTGCCCTCCCCGACATCCTCTGCTGTGTTTCCTGCAGCCTAACACTTCGTGCTACAGGTTACTGACTAATACACATGTTTGATGGCCATCTATGCATGTGTATAGTGCCCTCCCCGACATCCTGTGCTGTGTTACCTGCAGCCTAACACTTCCTGCTACAGGTTACTGACTAATGCACATGTGTGATGGCCGTCAATGCATGGGTATAGTGCCCTCCCCGACATCCTCTGCTGTGTTACCTGCAGGCTAACACTTCCTGCTACAGGTTACTGACTAATGCACATGTGCGATGGCCGTCTATGCATGTGTATAGTGCCCTCCCCGACATCCTCTGCTGTGTTACCTGCAGGCTAACACTTCCTGCTACAGGTTACTGACTAATGCACATGTGCGATGGCCGTCTATGCATGTGTATAGTGCCCTCCCCGACATCCTCTGCTATGTTACCTGCAGCCTAACACTTCCTGCTACAGGTTACAGACTAATGCACATGTGTGATGGCCCTCTATGCATGTGTATAGTGCCCTCACCGACATCCTCTGCTGTGTTACCTGCAGCCTAACACTTCCTGCTACAGGTTACTGACTAATGCACATGTGCGATGGCCGTCTATGCATGTGTATAGTGCCCTCCCCGACATCCTCTGCTGTGTTACCTGCAGCCTAACACTTCCTGCTACAGGTTACTGACTAATGCACATGTGCGATGGCCGTCTATGCATGTGTATAGTGCCCTCCCCGACATCCTCTGCTGTGTTACCTGCAGCCTAACACTTCCGGCTACAGGTTACTGACTAATGCACATGTGCGATGGCCGTCTATGCATGTGTATAGTGCCCTCCCCGACATCCTGTACTGTGGTACCTGCAGCCTAACACTTCCTGCTACAGGTTACTGACTAATGCACATGTGTGATGGCCATCTATGCATGTGTATAGTGCCCTCCCCGACATCCTGTGCTGTGTTACCTGCAGCCTAACACTTCCTGCTACAGGTTACTGACTAATGCACTTGTGTGATGGCCGTCTATGCATGTGTATAGTGCCCTCCCTGACATCCTCTGTTGTATTTCCTGCAGCCTAACACTTCCTGCTACAGGTTACTGACTAATGCACATGTGTGATGGCCGTCTATGCATGTGTATAGTGCCCTCCCCGACATCCTCTGCTGTGTTTCCTGCAGCCTACCACTTCCTGCTACAGGTTACTGACTAATACACATGTGTGATGGCCATCTATGCATGTGTATAGTGTCCTCCCCGACATCCTGTGCTGTATTACCTGCAGGTAACACTTCCTGCTACAGGTTACTGACTAATGCACATGTGTGATGGCCGTCTATGAATGTGTATAGTGCCCTCCCCGACATCCTCTGCTGTGTTACCTGCAGCCTAACACTTCCTGCTACAGGTTACTGATTAATGCACATGTGCGATGGCCATCTATGCATGTGTATAGTGCCCTCCCCGACATCCTCTGCTGTGTTACCTGCAGCCTATCACTTCCTGCTACAGGTTACTGACTATTGCACATGTGCGATGGACGTCTATGCATGTGTATAGTGCCCTCCCCGACATCCTGTGCTGTGTTACCTACAGCCTAACACTTCCTGCTACAGGTTACTGACTAATACACATGTGTGATGGCCATCTATGCATGTGTATAGTGTTCTCCCCGACATCCTGTCCTGTATTACCTGCAGGTAACACTTCCTGCAACAGGTTACTGACTAATGCACATGTGTGATGGCTGTCTATGCATGTGTATAGTGCCCTCCCTGACATACTGTGCTGTGTTACCTGCAGCCTAACACTTCCTGCTACAGGTTACTGACTAATGCACATGTGTGATGGCCGTCTATGCATGTGTATAGTGCCCTCCCCTACATCCTCTGCTGTGTTTCCTGCAGCCTAACACTTCCTGCTACAGGTTACTGACTAATGCACATGTGCGATGGCCGTCTATGCATGTGTATAGTGCCCTCCCCGACATCCTCTGCTGTGTTACCTGCAGCCTAACACTTCCTGCTACAGGTTACTGACTAATGCACATGTGCGATGGCCGTCTTTGCATGTGTATAGTGCCCTCCCCGACATCCTGTACTGTGTTACCTGTAGCCTAACACTTCCTGCAACAGGTTACTGACTAATGCACTTGTGCAATGGCCGTCTATGCATGTGTATAGTGCCCTCCTCGACATCATCTGCTGTGTTACCTGCAGCCTAACACTTCCTGCTACAGGTTACTGACTAATGCACATGTGTGATGGCCGTCTATGCATGTGTATAGTGCCCTCCCTGACATCCTCTGCTGTGTTTCCTGCAGCCTAACACTTCCTGCTACAGGTTACTGACTAATGCACATGTGTGATGGCCATCTATGCATGTGTATAGTGCCCTCCCCGACATCCTCTGCTGTGTTTCCTGCAGCCTAACACTTCGTGCTACAGGTTACTGACTAATACACATGTTTGATGGCCATCTATGCATGTGTATAGTGCCCTCCCCGACATCCTGTGCTGTGTTACCTGCAGCCTAACACTTCCTGCTACAGGTTACTGACTAATGCACATGTGTGATGGCCGTCAATGCATGGGTATAGTGCCCTCCCCGACATCCTCTGCTGTGTTACCTGCAGGCTAACACTTCCTGCTACAGGTTACTGACTAATGCACATGTGCGATGGCCGTCTATGCATGTGTATAGTGCCCTCCCCGACATCCTCTGCTGTGTTACCTGCAGGCTAACACTTCCTGCTACAGGTTACTGACTAATGCACATGTGCGATGGCCGTCTATGCATGTGTATAGTGCCCTCCCCGACATCCTCTGCTATGTTACCTGCAGCCTAACACTTCCTGCTACAGGTTACAGACTAATGCACATGTGTGATGGCCGTCTATGCATGTGTATAGTGCCCTCACCGACATCCTCTGCTGTGTTACCTGCAGCCTAACACTTCCTGCTACAGGTTACTGACTAATGCACATGTGCGATGGCCGTCTATGCATGTGTATAGTGCCCTCCCCGACATCCTCTGCTGTGTTACCTGCAGCCTAACACTTCCTGCTACAGGTTACTGACTAATGCACATGTGCGATGGCCGTCTATGCATGTGTATAGTGCCCTCCCCGACATCCTCTGCTGTGTTACCTGCAGCCTAACACTTCCGGCTACAGGTTACTGACTAATGCACATGTGCGATGGCCGTCTATGCATGTGTATAGTGCCCTCCCCGACATCCTGTACTGTGGTACCTGCAGCCTAACACTTCCTGCTACAGGTTACTGACTAATGCACATGTGTGATGGCCATCTATGCATGTGTATAGTGCCCTCCCCGACATCCTGTGCTGTGTTACCTGCAGCCTAACACTTCCTGCTACAGGTTACTGACTAATGCACTTGTGTGATGGCCGTCTATGCATGTGTATAGTGCCCTCCCCGACATCCTCTGTTGTGTTTCCTGCAGCCTAACACTTCCTGCTACAGGTTACTGACTAATGCACATGTGTGATGGCCGTCTATGCATGTGTATAGTGCCCTCCCCGACATCCTCTGCTGTGTTTCCTGCAGCCTACCACTTCCTGCTACAGGTTACTGACTAATACACATGTGTGATGGCCATCTATGCATGTGTATAGTGTCCTCCCCGACATCCTGTGCTGTATTACCTGCAGCCTAACACTTCCTGCTACAGGTTACTGACTAATGCACATGTGTGATGGCCGTCTATGAATGTGTAAAGTGCCCTCCCCGACATCCTCTGCTGTGTTACCTGCAGCCTAACACTTCCTGCTACAGGTTACTGATTAATGCACATGTGCGATGGCCATCTATGCATGTGTATAGTGCCCTCCCCGACATCCTCTGCTGTGTTACCTGCAGCCTATCACTTCCTGCTACAGGTTACTGACTATTGCACATGTGCGATGGCCGTCTATGCATGTGTATAGTGACCTCCCCGACATCCTGTGCGGTGTTACCTAACACTACCAGCTACAGGTTACTGACTAATGCACATGTGTGATGGCCGTCTATGCATGTGTATAGTGCCCTCCCCGACATCCTCTGCTGTGTTACCTGCGGCCTAACACTTCCTGCTACAGGTTACTGATTAATGCACATGTGCGATGGCCATCTATGCATGTGTATAGTGCCCTCCCCGACATCCTCTGCTGTGTTACCTGCAGCCTAACACTTCCTGCTACAGGTTACTGACTATTGCACATGTGCGATGGACGTCTATGCATGTGTATAGTGCCCTCCCCGACATCCTGTGCTATGTTACCTGCAGCCTAACACTTCCTGCTACAGGTTACTGATTAATGCACATGTGCGATGGCCATCTATGCATGTGTATAGTGCCCTCCCCGACATCTTCTGCTGTGTTACCTGCAGCCTAACACTTCCTGCTACAGGTTACTGACTAATGCACATGTGTGATGGCCGTCAATGCATGGGTATAGTGCCCTCCCCGACATCCTCTGCTGTGTTACCTGCAGGCTAACACTTCCTGCTACAGGTTACTGACTAATGCACATGTGCGATGGCCGTCTATGCATGTGTATAGTGCCCTCCCCGACATCCTCTGCTGTGTTACCTGCAGGCTAACACTTCCTGCTACAGGTTACTGACTAATGCACATGTGCGATGGCCGTCTATGCATGTGTATAGTGCCCTCCCCGACATCCTCTGCTATGTTACCTGCAGCCTAACACTTCCTGCTACAGGTTACAGACTAATGCACATGTGTGATGGCCCTCTATGCATGTGTATAGTGCCCTCACCGACATCCTCTGCTGTGTTACCTGCAGCCTAACACTTCCTGCTACAGGTTACTGACTAATGCACATGTGCGATGGCCGTCTATGCATGTGTATAGTGCCCTCCCCGACATCCTCTGCTGTGTTACCTGCAGCCTAACACTTCCTGCTACAGGTTACTGACTAATGCACATGTGCGATGGCCGTCTATGCATGTGTATAGTGCCCTCCCCGACATCCTCTGCTGTGTTACCTGCAGCCTAACACTTCCGGCTACAGGTTACTGACTAATGCACATGTGCGATGGCCGTCTATGCATGTGTATAGTGCCCTCCCCGACATCCTGTACTGTGGTACCTGCAGCCTAACACTTCCTGCTACAGGTTACTGACTAATGCACATGTGTGATGGCCATCTATGCATGTGTATAGTGCCCTCCCCGACATCCTGTGCTGTGTTACCTGCAGCCTAACACTTCCTGCTACAGGTTACTGACTAATGCACTTGTGTGATGGCCGTCTATGCATGTGTATAGTGCCCTCCCCGACATCCTCTGTTGTGTTTCCTGCAGCCTAACACTTCCTGCTACAGGTTACTGACTAATGCACATGTGTGATGGCCGTCTATGCATGTGTATAGTGCCCTCCCCGACATCCTCTGCTGTGTTTCCTGCAGCCTACCACTTCCTGCTACAGGTTACTGACTAATACACATGTGTGATGGCCATCTATGCATGTGTATAGTGTCCTCCCCGACATCCTGTGCTGTATTACCTGCAGGTAACACTTCCTGCTACAGGTTACTAACTAATGCACATGTGTGATGGCCGTCTATGAATGTGTATAGTGCCCTCCCCGACATCCTCTGCTGTGTTACCTGCAGCCTAACACTTCCTGCTACAGGTTACTGACTAATACACATGTGTGATGGCCATCTATGCATGTGTATAGTGTTCTCCCCGACATCCTGTGCTGTATTACCTGCAGGTAACACTTCCTGCAACAGGTTACTGACTAATGCACATGTGTGATGGCTGTCTATGCATGTGTATAGTGCCCTCCCTGACATACTGTGCTGTGTTACCTGCAGCCTAACACTTCCTGCTACAGGTTACTGACTAATGCACATGTGTGATGGCCGTCTATGCATGTGTATAGTGCCCTCCCCTACATCCTCTGCTGTGTTTCCTGCAGCCTAACACTTCCTGCTACAGGTTACTGACTAATGCACATGTGCGATGGCCGTCTATGCATGTGTATAGTGCCCTCCCCGACATCCTCTGCTGTGTTACCTGCAGCCTAACACTTCCTGCTACAGGTTACTGACTAATGCACATGTGCGATGGCCGTCTTTGCATGTGTATAGTGCCCTCCCCGACATCCTGTACTGTGTTACCTGTAGCCTAACACTTCCTGCAACAGGTTACTGACTAATGCACTTGTGCAATGGCCGTCTATGCATGTGTATAGTGCCCTCCTCGACATCATCTGCTGTGTTACCTGCAGCCTAACACTTCCTGCTACAGGTTACTGACTAATGCACATGTGTGATGGCCGTCTATGCATGTGTATAGTGCCCTCCCTGACATCCTCTGCTGTGTTTCCTGCAGCCTAACACTTCCTGCTACAGGTTACTGACTAATGCACATGTGTGATGGCCATCTATGCATGTGTATAGTGCCCTCCCCGACATCCTCTGCTGTGTTTCCTGCAGCCTAACACTTCGTGCTACAGGTTACTGACTAATACACATGTTTGATGGCCATCTATGCATGTGTATAGTGCCCTCCCCGACATCCTGTGCTGTGTTACCTGCAGCCTAACACTTCCTGCTACAGGTTACTGACTAATGCACATGTGTGATGGCCGTCAATGCATGGGTATAGTGCCCTCCCCGACATCCTCTGCTGTGTTACCTGCAGGCTAACACTTCCTGCTACAGGTTACTGACTAATGCACATGTGCGATGGCCGTCTATGCATGTGTATAGTGCCCTCCCCGACATCCTCTGCTGTGTTACCTGCAGGCTAACACTTCCTGCTACAGGTTACTGACTAATGCACATGTGCGATGGCCGTCTATGCATGTGTATAGTGCCCTCCCCGACATCCTCTGCTATGTTACCTGCAGCCTAACACTTCCTGCTACAGGTTACAGACTAATGCACATGTGTGATGGCCCTCTATGCATGTGTATAGTGCCCTCACCGACATCCTCTGCTGTGTTACCTGCAGCCTAACACTTCCTGCTACAGGTTACTGACTAATGCACATGTGCGATGGCCGTCTATGCATGTGTATAGTGCCCTCCCCGACATCCTCTGCTGTGTTACCTGCAGCCTAACACTTCCGGCTACAGGTTACTGACTAATGCACATGTGCGATGGCCGTCTATGCATGTGTATAGTGCCCTCCCCGACATCCTGTACTGTGGTACCTGCAGCCTAACACTTCCTGCTACAGGTTACTGACTAATGCACATGTGTGATGGCCATCTATGCATGTGTATAGTGCCCTCCCCGACATCCTGTGCTGTGTTACCTGCAGCCTAACACTTCCTGCTACAGGTTACTGACTAATGCACTTGTGTGATGGCCGTCTATGCATGTGTATAGTGCCCTCCCCGACATCCTCTGTTGTGTTTCCTGCAGCCTAACACTTCCTGCTACAGGTTACTGACTAATGCACATGTGTGATGGCCGTCTATGCATGTGTATAGTGCCCTCCCCGACATCCTCTGCTGTGTTTCCTGCAGCCTACCACTTCCTGCTACAGGTTACTGACTAATACACATGTGTGATGGCCATCTATGCATGTGTATAGTGTCCTCCCCGACATCCTGTGCTGTATTACCTGCAGCCTAACACTTCCTGCTACAGGTTACTGACTAATGCACATGTGTGATGGCCGTCTATGAATGTGTATAGTGCCCTCCCCGACATCCTCTGCTGTGTTACCTGCAGCCTAACACTTCCTGCTACAGGTTACTGATTAATGCACATGTGCGATGGCCATCTATGCATGTGTATAGTGCCCTCCCCGACATCCTCTGCTGTGTTACCTGCAGCCTATCACTTCCTGCTACAGGTTACTGACTATTGCACATGTGCGATGGCCGTCTATGCATGTGTATAGTGCCCTCCCCGACATCCTGTGCGGTGTTACCTAACACTACCAGCTACAGGTTACTGACTAATGCACATGTGTGATGGCCGTCTATGCATGTGTATAGTGCCCTCCCCGACATCCTCTGCTGTGTTACCTGCGGCCTAACACTTCCTGCTACAGGTTACTGATTAATGCACATGTGCGATGGCCATCTATGCATGTGTATAGTGCCCTCCCCGACATCCTCTGCTGTGTTACCTGCAGCCTAACACTTCCTGCTACAGGTTACTGACTATTGCACATGTGCGATGGATGTCTATGCATGTGTATAGTGCCCTCCCCGACATCCTGTGCTATGTTACCTGCAGCCTAACACTTCCTGCTACAGGTTACTGATTAATGCACATGTGCGATGGCCATCTATGCATGTGTATAGTGCCCTCCCCGACATCTTCTGCTGTGTTACCTGCAGCCTAACACTTCCTGCTACAGGTTACTGACTAATGCACATGTGTGATGGCCGTCTATGCATGTGTATAGTTCCCTCACCGACATCCTCTGCTGTGTTACCTGCAGCCTAACACTTCCTGCTACAGGTTACTGACTAATGCACATGTGTGATGGCCGTCTATGCATGTGTATAGTGCCCTCCCCGACATCCTCTGCTGTGTTATCTGCAGCCTAACACTTCCTGCTACAGGTTACTGACTAATGCACATGTGCGATGGCCGTCTATGCTTGTGTATAGTGCCCTCCCCGACATCCTGTGCTGTGTTACCTGTAGCCTAACACTTCCTGCTACAGGTTACTGACTAATGCACATGTGCGATGGCAGTCTATGCATGTGTATAGTGTCCTCCCCGACATCCTGTGCTGTGTTACCTGCAGCCTAACACTTCCTGCTACAGGTTACTGACTAATGCACATGTGTGATGGCCATCTATGCATGTGTATAGTGCCCTCCCTGACATCCTCTGCTGTGTTTCCTGCAGCCTAACACTTCCTGCTACAGGTTACTGACTAATGCACATGTGTGATGGCCATCTATGCATGTGTATAGTGCCCTCCCCGACATCCTCTGCTGTGTTTCCTGCAGCCTAACACTTCGTGCTACAGGTTACTGACTAATACACATGTTTGATGGCCATCTATGCATGTGTATAGTGCCCTCCCCGACATCCTCTGCTGTGTTACCTGCAGCCTAACACTTCCTGCTACAGGTTACTGACTAATGCACATGTGTGATGGCCGTCAATGCATGGGTATAGTGCCCTCCCCGACATCCTCTGCTGTGTTACCTGCAGGCTAACACTTCCTGCTACAGGTTACTGACTAATGCACATGTGCGATGGCCGTCTATGCATGTGTATAGTGCCCTCCCCGACATCCTCTGCTGTGTTACCTACAGGCTAACACTTCCTGCTACAGGTTACTGACTAATGCACATGTGCGATGGCCGTCTATGCATGTGTATAGTGCCCTCCCCGACATCCTCTGCTATGTTACCTGCAGCCTAACACTTCCTGCTACAGGTTACAGACTAATGCACATGTGTGATGGCCCTCTATGCATGTGTATAGTGCCCTCACCGACATCCTCTGCTGTGTTTCCTGCAGCCTAACACTTCCTGCTACAGGTTACTGACTAATGCACATGTGCGATGGCCGTCTATGCATGTGTATAGTGCCCTCCCCGACATCCTCTGCTGTGTTACCTGCAGCCTAACACTTCCTGCTACAGGTTACTGACTAATGCACATGTGCGATGGCCGTCTTTGCATGTGTATAGTGCCCTCCCCGACATCCTGTACTGTGTTACCTGTAGCCTAACACTTCCTGCAACAGGTTACTGACTAATGCACTTGTGCAATGGCCATCTATGCATGTGTATAGTGCCCTCCTCGACATCATCTGCTGTGTTACCTGCAGCCTAACACTTCCTGCTACAGGTTACTGACTAATGCACATGTGTGATGGCCGTCTATGCATGTGTATAGTGCCCTCCCTGACATCCTCTGCTGTGTTTCCTGCAGCCTAACACTTCGTGCTACAGGTTACTGACTAATACACATGTTTGATGGCCATCTATGCATGTGTATAGTGCCCTCCCCGACATCCTCTGCTGTGTTTCCTGCAGCCTAACACTTCGTGCTACAGGTTACTGACTAATACACATGTTTGATGGCCATCTATGCATGTGTATAGTGCCCTCCCCGACATCCTGTGCTGTGTTACCTGCAGCCTAACACTTCCTGCTACAGGTTATTGACTAATGCACATGTGTGATGGCCGTCAATGCATGGGTATAGTGCCCTCCCCGACATCCTCTGCTGTGTTACCTGCAGGCTAACACTTCCTGCTACAGGTTACTGACTAATGCACATGTGCGATGGCCGTCTATGCATGTGTATAGTGCCCTCCCCGACATCCTCTGCTGTGTTACCTGCAGGCTAACACTTCCTGCTACAGGTTACTGACTAATGCACATGTGCGATGGCCGTCTATGCATGTGTATAGTGCCCTCCCCGACATCCTCTGCTATGTTACCTGCAGCCTAACACTTCCTGCTACAGGTTACAGACTAATGCACATGTGTGATGGCCCTCTATGCATGTGTATAGTGCCCTCACTGACATCCTTTGCTGTGTTACCTGCAGCCTAACACTTCCTGCTACAGGTTACTGACTAATGCACATGTGCGATGGCCGTCTATGCATGTGTATAGTGTCCTCCCCGACATCCTCTGCTGTGTTACCTGCAGCCTAACACTTCCTGCTACAGGTTACTGACTAATGCACATGAGCGATGGCCGTCTATGCATGTGTATAGTGCCCTCCCTGACATCCTCTGCTGTGTTACCTGCAGCCTAACACTTCCGGCTACAGGTTACTGACTAATGCACATGTGCGATGGCCGTCTATGCATGTGTATAGTGCCCTCCCCGACATCCTGCACTGTGGTACCTGCAGCCTAACACTTCCTGCTACAGGTTACTGACTAATGCACATGTGTGATGGCCATCTATGCATGTGTATAGTGCCCTCCCCGACATCCTGTGCTGTGTTACCTGCAGCCTAACACTTCCTGCTACAGGTTACTGACTAATGCACTTGTGTGATGGCCGTCTATGCATGTGTATAGTGCCCTCCCCGACATCCTCTGTTGTGTTTCCTGGAGCCTAACACTTCCTGCTACAGGTTACTGACTAATGCACATGTGTGATGGCCGTCTATGCATGTGTATAGTGCCCTCCCCGACATCCTCTGCTGTGTTTCCTGCAGCCTACCACTTCCTGCTACAGGTTACTGACTAATACACATGTGTGATGGCCATCTATGCATGTGTATAGTGTCCTCCCCGACATCCTGTGCTGTATTACCTGCAGGTAACACTTCCTGCTACAGGTTACTGACTAATGCACATGTGTGATGGCCGTCTATGAATGTGTATAGTGCCCTCCCCGACATCCTCTGCTGTGTTACCTGCAGCCTAACACTTCCTGCTACAGGTTACTGATTAATGCACATGTGCGATGGCCATCTATGCATGTGTATAGTGCCCTCCCCGACATCCTCTGCTGTGTTACCTGCAGCCTATCACTTCCTGCTACAGGTTACTGACTATTGCACATGTGCGATGGACGTCTATGCATGTGTATAGTGCCCTCCCCGACATCCTGTGCTGTGTTACCTGCAGCCTAACACTTCCTGCTACAGGTTACTGACTAATACACATGTGTGATGGCCATCTATGCATGTGTATAGTGTTCTCCCCGACATCCTGTGCTGTATTACCTGCAGGTAACACTTCCTGCAACAGGTTACTGACTAATGCACATGTGTGATGGCTGTCTATGCATGTGTATAGTGCCCTCCCTGACATACTGTGCTGTGTTACCTGCAGCCTAACACTTCCTGCTACAGGTTACTGACTAATGCACATGTGTGATGGCCGTCTATGCATGTGTATAGTGCCCTCCCCTACATCCTCTGCTGTGTTTCCTGCAGCCTAACACTTCCTGCTACAGGTTACTGACTAATGCACATGTGCGATGGCCGTCTATGCATGTGTATAGTGCCCCCCCCGACATCCTCTGCTGTGTTACCTGCAGCCTAACACTTCCTGCTACAGGTTACTGACTAATGCACATGTGCGATGGCCGTCTTTGCATGTGTATAGTGCCCTCCCCGACATCCTGTACTGTGTTACCTGTAGCCTAACACTTCCTGCAACAGGTTACTGACTAATGCACTTGTGCAATGGCCGTCTATGCATGTGTATAGTGCCCTCCTCGACATCATCTGCTGTGTTACCTGCAGCCTAACACTTCCTGCTACAGGTTACTGACTAATGCACATGTGTGATGGCCGTCGATGCATGTGTATAGTGCCCTCCCTGACATCCTCTGCTGTGTTTCCTGCAGCCTAACACTTCCTGCTACAGGTTACTGACTAATGCACATGTGTGATGGCCATCTATGCATGTGTATAGTGCCCTCCCCGACATCCTCTGCTGTGTTTCCTGCAGCCTAACACTTCGTGCTACAGGTTACTGACTAATACACATGTTTGATGGCCATCTATGCATGTGTATAGTGCCCTCCCCGACATCCTGTGCTGTGTTACCTGCAGCCTAACACTTCCTGCTACAGGTTACTGACTAATGCACATGTGTGATGGCCGTCAATGCATGGGTATAGTGCCCTCCCCGACATCCTCTGCTGTGTTACCTGCAGGCTAACACTTCCTGCTACAGGTTACTGACTAATGCACATGTGCGATGGCCGTCTATGCATGTGTATAGTGCCCTCCCCGACATCCTCTGCTGTGTTACCTGCAGGCTAACACTTCCTGCTACAGGTTACTGACTAATGCACATGTGCGATGGCCGTCTATGCATGTGTATAGTGCCCTCCCCGACATCCTCTGCTATGTTACCTGCAGCCTAACACTTCCTGCTACAGGTTACAGACTAATGCACATGTGTGATGGCCCTCTATGCATGTGTATAGTGCCCTCACCGACATCCTCTGCTGTGTTACCTGCAGCCTAACACTTCCTGCTACAGGTTACTGACTAATGCACATGTGCGATGGCCGTCTATGCATGTGTATAGTGCCCTCCCCGACATCCTCTGCTGTGTTACCTGCAGCCTAACACTTCCTGCTACAGGTTACTGACTAATGCACATGTGCGATGGCCGTCTATGCATGTGTATAGTGCCCTCCCCGACATCCTCTGCTGTGTTACCTGCAGCCTAACACTTCCGGCTACAGGTTACTGACTAATGCACATGTGCGATGGCCGTCTATGCATGTGTATAGTGCCCTCCCCGACATCCTGTACTGTGGTACCTGCAGCCTAACACTTCCTGCTACAGGTTACTGACTAATGCACATGTGTGATGGCCATCTATGTATGTGTATAGTGCCCTCCCCGACATCCTGTGCTGTGTTACCTGCAGCCTAACACTTCCTGCTACAGGTTACTGACTAATGCACTTGTGTGATGGCCGTCTATGCATGTGTATAGTGCCCTCCCCGACATCCTCTGTTGTGTTTCCTGCAGCCTAACACTTCCTGCTACAGGTTACTGACTAATGCACATGTGCGATGGCCGTCTATGCATGTGTATAGTGCCCTCCCCGACATCCTCTGCTGTGTTACCTGCAGCCTAACACTTCCTGCTACAGGTTACTGACTAATGCACATGTGCGATGGCCGTCTATGCATGTGTATAGTGCCCTCCCCGACATCCTCTGCTGTGTTTCCTGCAGCCTAACACTTCCGGCTACAGGTTACTGACTAATGCACATGTGCGATGGCCGTCTATGCATGTGTATAGTGCCCTCCCCGACATCCTGTACTGTGGTACCTGCAGCCTAACACTTCCTGCTACAGGTTACTGACTAATGCACATGTGTGATGGCCATCTATGCATGTGTATAGTGCCCTCCCCGACATCCTGTGCTGTGTTACCTGCAGCCTAACACTTCCTGCTACAGGTTACTGACTAATGCACTTGTGTGATGGCCGTCTATGCATGTGTATAGTGCCCTCCCCGACATCCTCTGTTGTGTTTCCTGCAGCCTAACACTTCCTGCTACAGGTTACTGACTAATGCACATGTGTGATGGCCGTCTATGCATGTGTATAGTGCCCTCCCCGACATCCTCTGCTGTGATTCCTGCAGCCTACCACTTCCTGCTACAGGTTACTGACTAATACACATGTGTGATGGCCATCTATGCATGTGTATAGTGTCCTCCCCGACATCCTGTGCTGTATTACCTGCAGGTAACACTTCCTGCTACAGGTTACTGACTAATGCACATGTGTGATGGCCGTCTATGAATGTGTATAGTGCCCTCCCCGACATCCTCTGCTGTGTTACCTGCAGCCTAACACTTCCTGCTACAGGTTACTGATTAATGCACATGTGCGATGGCCATCTATGCATGTGTATAGTGCCCTCCCCGACATCCTCTGCTGTGTTACCTGCAGCCTATCACTTCCTGCTACAGGTTACTGACTATTGCACATGTGCGATGGACGTCTATGCATGTGTATAGTGCCCTCCCCGACATCCTGTGCTGTGTTACCTGCAGCCTAACACTTCCTGCTACAGGTTACTGACTAATACACATGTGTGATGGCCATCTATGCATGTGTATAGTGTTCTCCCCGACATCCTGTGCTGTATTACCTGCAGGTAACACTTCCTGCAACAGGTTACTGACTAATGCACATGTGTGATGGCTGTCTATGCATGTGTATAGTGCCCTCCCTGACATACTGTGCTGTGTTACCTGCAGCCTAACACTTCCTGCTACAGGTTACTGACTAATGCACATGTGTGATGGCCGTCTATGCATGTGTATAGTGCCCTCCCCTACATCCTCTGCTGTGTTTCCTGCAGCCTAACACTTCCTGCTACAGGTTACTGACTAATGCACATGTGCGATGGCCGTCTATGCATGTGTATAGTGCCCCCCCCGACATCCTCTGCTGTGTTACCTGCAGCCTAACACTTCCTGCTACAGGTTACTGACTAATGCACATGTGCGATGGCCGTCTTTGCATGTGTATAGTGCCCTCCCCGACATCCTGTACTGTGTTACCTGTAGCCTAACACTTCCTGCAACAGGTTACTGACTAATGCACTTGTGCAATGGCCGTCTATGCATGTGTATAGTGCCCTCCTCGACATCATCTGCTGTGTTACCTGCAGCCTAACACTTCCTGCTACAGGTTACTGACTAATGCACATGTGTGATGGCCGTCGATGCATGTGTATAGTGCCCTCCCTGACATCCTCTGCTGTGTTTCCTGCAGCCTAACACTTCCTGCTACAGGTTACTGACTAATGCACATGTGTGATGGCCATCTATGCATGTGTATAGTGCCCTCCCCGACATCCTCTGCTGTGTTTCCTGCAGCCTAACACTTCGTGCTACAGGTTACTGACTAATACACATGTTTGATGGCCATCTATGCATGTGTATAGTGCCCTCCCCGACATCCTGTGCTGTGTTACCTGCAGCCTAACACTTCCTGCTACAGGTTACTGACTAATGCACATGTGTGATGGCCGTCAATGCATGGGTATAGTGCCCTCCCCGACATCCTCTGCTGTGTTACCTGCAGGCTAACACTTCCTGCTACAGGTTACTGACTAATGCACATGTGCGATGGCCGTCTATGCATGTGTATAGTGCCCTCCCCGACATCCTCTGCTGTGTTACCTGCAGGCTAACACTTCCTGCTACAGGTTACTGACTAATGCACATGTGCGATGGCCGTCTATGCATGTGTATAGTGCCCTCCCCGACATCCTCTGCTATGTTACCTGCAGCCTAACACTTCCTGCTACAGGTTACAGACTAATGCACATGTGTGATGGCCCTCTATGCATGTGTATAGTGCCCTCACCGACATCCTCTGCTGTGTTACCTGCAGCCTAACACTTCCTGCTACAGGTTACTGACTAATGCACATGTGCGATGGCCGTCTATGCATGTGTATAGTGCCCTCCCCGACATCCTCTGCTGTGTTACCTGCAGCCTAACACTTCCTGCTACAGGTTACTGACTAATGCACATGTGCGATGGCCGTCTATGCATGTGTATAGTGCCCTCCCCGACATCCTCTGCTGTGTTACCTGCAGCCTAACACTTCCGGCTACAGGTTACTGACTAATGCACATGTGCGATGGCCGTCTATGCATGTGTATAGTGCCCTCCCCGACATCCTGTACTGTGGTACCTGCAGCCTAACACTTCCTGCTACAGGTTACTGACTAATGCACATGTGTGATGGCCATCTATGTATGTGTATAGTGCCCTCCCCGACATCCTGTGCTGTGTTACCTGCAGCCTAACACTTCCTGCTACAGGTTACTGACTAATGCACTTGTGTGATGGCCGTCTATGCATGTGTATAGTGCCCTCCCCGACATCCTCTGTTGTGTTTCCTGCAGCCTAACACTTCCTGCTACAGGTTACTGACTAATGCACATGTGCGATGGCCGTCTATGCATGTGTATAGTGCCCTCCCCGACATCCTCTGCTGTGTTACCTGCAGCCTAACACTTCCTGCTACAGGTTACTGACTAATGCACATGTGCGATGGCCGTCTATGCATGTGTATAGTGCCCTCCCCGACATCCTCTGCTGTGTTTCCTGCAGCCTAACACTTCCGGCTACAGGTTACTGACTAATGCACATGTGCGATGGCCGTCTATGCATGTGTATAGTGCCCTCCCCGACATCCTGTACTGTGGTACCTGCAGCCTAACACTTCCTGCTACAGGTTACTGACTAATGCACATGTGTGATGGCCATCTATGCATGTGTATAGTGCCCTCCCCGACATCCTGTGCTGTGTTACCTGCAGCCTAACACTTCCTGCTACAGGTTACTGACTAATGCACTTGTGTGATGGCCGTCTATGCATGTGTATAGTGCCCTCCCCGACATCCTCTGTTGTGTTTCCTGCAGCCTAACACTTCCTGCTACAGGTTACTGACTAATGCACATGTGTGATGGCCGTCTATGCATGTGTATAGTGCCCTCCCCGACATCCTCTGCTGTGATTCCTGCAGCCTACCACTTCCTGCTACAGGTTACTGACTAATACACATGTGTGATGGCCATCTATGCATGTGTATAGTGTCCTCCCCGACATCCTGTGCTGTATTACCTGCAGGTAACACTTCCTGCTACAGGTTACTGACTAATGCACATGTGTGATGGCCGTCTATGAATGTGTATAGTGCCCTCCCCGACATCCTCTGCTGTGTTACCTGCAGCCTAACACTTCCTGCTACAGGTTACTGATTAATGCACATGTGCGATGGCCATCTATGCATGTGTATAGTGCCCTCCCCGACATCCTCTGCTGTGTTACCTGCAGCCTATCACTTCCTGCTACAGGTTACTGACTATTGCACATGTGCGATGGACGTCTATGCATGTGTATAGTGCCCTCCCCGACATCCTGTGCTGTGTTACCTGCAGCCTAACACTTCCTGCTACAGGTTACTGACTAATACACATGTGTGATGGCCATCTATGCATGTGTATAGTGTTCTCCCCGACATCCTGTGCTGTATTACCTGCAGGTAACACTTCCTGCAACAGGTTACTGACTAATGCACATGTGTGATGGCTGTCTATGCATGTGTATAGTGCCCTCCCTGACATACTGTGCTGTGTTACCTGCAGCCTAACACTTCCTGCTACAGGTTACTGACTAATGCACATGTGTGATGGCCGTCTATGTATGTGTATAGTGCCCTCCCCTACATCCTCTGCTGTGTTTCCTGCAGCCTAACACTTCCTGCTACAGGTTACTGACTAATGCACATGTGCAATGGCCATCTATGCATGTGTATAGTGCCCTCCCCGACATCCTCTGCTGTGTTACCTGCAGCCTAACACTTCCTGCTACAGGTTACTGACTAATGCACATGTGCGATGGCCGTCTTTGCATGTGTATAGTGCCCTCCCCGACATCCTGTACTGTGTTACCTGTAGCCTAACACTTCCTGCAACAGGTTACTGACTAATGCACTTGTGCAATGGCCGTCTATGCATGTGTATAGTGCCCTCCTCGACATCATCTGCTGTGTTACCTGCAGCCTAAAACTTCCTGCTACAGGTTACTGACTAATGCACATGTGTGATGGCCGTCTATGCATGTGTATAGTGCCCTCCCTGACATCCTCTGCTGTGTTTCCTGCAGCCTAACACTTCCTGCTACAGGTTACTGACTAATGCACATGTGTGATGGCCATCTATGCATGTGTATAGTGCCCTCCCCGACATCCTCTGCTGTGTTTCCTGCAGCCTAACACTTCGTGCTACAGGTTACTGACTAATACACATGTTTGATGGCCATCTATGCATGTGTATAGTGCCCTCCCCGACATCCTGTGCTGTGTTACCTGCAGCCTAACACTTCCTGCTACAGGTTACTGACTAATGCACATGTGTGATGGCCGTCAATGAATGTGTATAGTGCCCTCCCCGTCATCCTCTGCTGTGTTACCTGCAGCCTAACACTTCCTGCTACAGGTTACTGATTAATGCACATGTGCGATGGCCATCTATGCATGTGTATAGTGCCCTCCCCGACATCCTCTGCTGTGTTACCTGCAGCCTATCACTTCCTGCTACAGGTTACTGACTATTGCACATGTGCGATGGACGTCTATGCATGTGTATAGTGCCCTCCCCGACATCCTGTGCTGTGTTACCTGCAGCCTAACACTTCCTGCTACAGGTTACTGACTAATACACATGTGTGATGGCCATCTATGCATGTGTATAGTGTTCTCCCCAACATCCTGTGCTGTATTACCTGCAGGTAACACTTCCTGCAACAGGTTACTGACTAATGCACATGTGTGATGGCTGTCTATGCATGTGTATAGTGCCCTCCCTGACATACTGTGCTGTGTTACCTGCAGCCTAACACTTCCTGCTACAGGTTACTGACTAATGCACATGTGTGATGGCCGTCTATGCATGTGTATAGTGCCCTCCCCTACATCCTCTGCTGTGTTTCCTGCAGCCTAACACTTCCTGCTACAGGTTACTGACTAATGCACATGTGCGATGGCCGTCTATGCATGTGTATAGTGCCCTCCCCGACATCCTCTGCTGTGTTACCTGCAGCCTAACACTTCCTGCTACAGGTTACTGACTAATGCACATGTGCGATGGCCGTCTTTGCATGTGTATAGTGCCCTCCCCGACATCCTGTACTGTGTTACCTGTAGCCTAACACTTCCTGCAACAGGTTACTGACTAATGCACTTGTGCAATGGCCGTCTATGCATGTGTATAGTGCCCTCCTCGACATCATCTGCTGTGTTACCTGCAGCCTAACACTTCCTGCTACAGGTTACTGACTAATGCACATGTGTGATGGCCGTCTATGCATGTGTATAGTGCCCTCCCTGACATCCTCTGCTGTGTTTCCTGCAGCCTAACACTTCCTGCTACAGGTTACTGACTAATGCACATGTGTGATGGCCATCTATGCATGTGTATAGTGCCCTCCCTGACATCCTCTGCTGTGTTTCCTGCAGCCTAACACTTCCTGCTACAGGTTACTGACTAATGCACATGTGTGATGGCCATCTATGCATGTGTATAGTGCCCTCCCCGA
Organism: Taudactylus pleione; assembly: GCA_031769625.1. NCBI lineage: Eukaryota > Metazoa > Chordata > Amphibia > Anura > Myobatrachidae > Taudactylus > Taudactylus pleione. The sequence continues at coordinate 1,718,757 of JAUIMM010000847.1, read as the reverse complement.
CATCCTCTGCTGTGTTTCCTGCAGCCTAACACTTCGTGCTACAGGTTACTGACTAATACACATGTTTGATGGCCATCTATGCATGTGTATAGTGCCCTCCCCGACATCCTGTGCTGTGTTACCTGCAGCCTAACACTTCCTGCTACAGGTTACTGACTAATGCACATGTGTGATGGCCGTCAATGCATGGGTATAGTGCCCTCCCCGACATCCTCTGCTGTGTTACCTGCAGGCTAACACTTCCTGCTACAGGTTACTGACTAATGCACATGTGCGATGGCCGTCTATGCATGTGTATAGTGCCCTCCCCGACATCCTCTGCTGTGTTACCTGCAGGCTAACACTTCCTGCTACAGGTTACTGACTAATGCACATGTGTGATGGCCGTCTATGCATGTGTATAGTGCCCTCCCCGACATCCTCTGCTATGTTACCTGCAGCCTAACACTTCCTGCTACAGGTTACAGACTAATGCACATGTGTGATGGCCCTCTATGCATGTGTATAGTGCCCTCACCGACATCCTCTGCTGTGTTACCTGCAGCCTAACACTTCCTGCTACAGGTTACTGACTAATGCACATGTGCGATGGCCGTCTATGCATGTGTATAGTGCCCTCCCCGACATCCTCTGCTGTGTTACCTGCAGCCTAACACTTCCTGCTACAGGTTACTGACTAATGCACATGTGCGATGGCCGTCTATGCATGTGTATAGTGCCCTCCCCGACATCCTCTGCTGTGTTACCTGCAGCCTAACACTTCCGGCTACAGGTTACTGACTAATGCACATGTGCGATGGCCGTCTATGCATGTGTATAGTGCCCTCCCCGACATCCTGTACTGTGGTACCTGCAGCCTAACACTTCCTGCTACAGGTTACTGACTAATGCACATGTGTGATGGCCATCTATGCATGTGTATAGTGCCCTCCCCGACATCCTGTGCTGTGTTACCTGCAGCCTAACACTTCCTGCTACAGGTTACTGACTAATGCACTTGTGTGATGGCCGTCTATGCATGTGTATAGTGCCCTCCCCGACATCCTCTGTTGTGTTTCCTGCAGCCTAACACTTCCTGCTACAGGTTACTGACTAATGCACATGTGTGATGGCCGTCTATGCATGTGTATAGTGCCCTCCCCGACATCCTCTGCTGTGTTTCCTGCAGCCTACCACTTCCTGCTACAGGTTACTGACTAATACACATGTGTGATGGCCATCTATGCATGTGTATAGTGTCCTCCCCGACATCCTGTGCTGTATTACCTGCAGGTAACACTTCCTGCTACAGGTTACTGACTAATGCACATGTGTGATGGCCGTCTATGAATGTGTATAGTGCCCTCCCCGACATCCTCTGCTGTGTTACCTGCAGCCTAACACTTCCTGCTACAGGTTACTGATTAATGCACATGTGCGATGGCCATCTATGCATGTGTATAGTGCCCTCCCCGACATCCTCTGCTGTGTTACCTGCAGCCTATCACTTCCTGCTACAGGTTACTGACTATTGCACATGTGCGATGGCCGTCTATGCATGTGTATAGTGCCCTCCCCGACATCCTGTGCGGTGTTACCTAACACTACCAGCTACAGGTTACTGACTAATGCACATGTGTGATGGCCGTCTATGCATGTGTATAGTGCCCTCCCCGACATCCTGTGCTGTGTTACCTGCAGCCTAACACTACCTGCTACAGGTTACTGACTAATACACATGTGTGATGGCCATCTATGCATGTGTATAGTGTTCTCCCCGACATCCTGTGCTGTATTACCTGCAGGTAACACTTCCTGCAACAGGTTACTGACTAATGCACATGTGTGATGGCTGTCTATGCATGTGTATAGTGCCCTCCCTGACATACTGTGCTGTGTTACCTGCAGCCTAACACTTCCTGCTACAGGTTACTGACTAATGCACATGTGTGATGGCCGTCTATGCATGTGTATAGTGCCCTCCCCTACATCCTCTGCTGTGTTTCCTGCAGCCTAACACTTCCTGCTACAGGTTACTGACTAATGCACATGTGCGATGGCCATCTATGCATGTGTATAGTGCCCTCCCCGACATCCTCTGCTGTGTTACCTGCAGCCTAACACTTCCTGCTACAGGTTACTGACTAATGCACATGTGCGATGGCCGTCTTTGCATGTGTATAGTGCCCTCCCCGACATCCTGTACTGTGTTACCTGTAGCCTAACACTTCCTGCAACAGGTTACTGACTAATGCACTTGTGCAATGGCCGTCTATGCATGTGTATAGTGCCCTCCTCGACATCATCTGCTGTGTTACCTGCAGCCTAACACTTCCTGCTACAGGTTACTGACTAATGCACTTGTGTGATGGCCGTCTATGCATGTGTATAGTGCCCTCCCTGACATCCTCTGCTGTGTTTCCTGCAGCCTAACACTTTCTGCTACAGGTTACTGACTAATGCACATGTGTGATGGCCATCTATGCATGTGTATAGTGCCCTCCCCGACATCCTCTGCTGTGTTTCCTGCAGCCTAACACTTCGTGCTACAGGTTACTGACTAATACACATGTTTGATGGCCATCTATGCATGTGTATAGTGCCCTCCCCGACATCCTGTGCTGTGTTACCTGCAGCCTAACACTTCCTGCTACAGGTTACTGACTAATGCACATGTGTGATGGCCGTCAATGCATGGGTATAGTGCCCTCCCCGACATCCTCTGCTGTGTTACCTGCAGGCTAACACTTCCTGCTACAGGTTACTGACTAATGCACATGTGCGATGGCCGTCTATGCATGTGTATAGTGCCCTCCCCGACATCCTCTGCTGTGTTACCTGCAGGCTAACACTTCCTGCTACAGGTTACTGACTAATGCACAAGTGCGATGGCCGTCTATGCATGTGTATAGTGCCCTCCCCGACATCCTCTGCTATGTTACCTGCAGCCTAACACTTCCTGCTACAGGTTACAGACTAATGCACATGTGTGATGGCCCTCTATGCATGTGTATAGTGCCCTCACCGACATCCTCTGCTGTGTTACCTGCAGCCTAACACTTCCTGCAACAGGTTACTGACTAATGCACATGTGCGATGGCCGTCTATGCATGTGTATAGTGCCCTCCCCGACATCCTCTGCTGTGTTACCTGCAGCCTAACACTTCCTGCTACAGGTTACTGACTAATGCACATGTGCGATGGCCGTCTATGCATGTGTATAGTGCCCTCCCCGACATCCTCTGCTGTGTTACCTGCAGCCTAACACTTCCGGCTACAGGTTACTGACTAATGCACATGTGCGATGGCCGTCTATGCATGTGTATAGTGCCCTCCCCGACATCCTGTACTGTGGTACCTGCAGCCTAACACTTCCTGCTACAGGTTACTGACTAATGCACATGTGTGATGGCCATCTATGCATGTGTATAGTGCCCTCCCCGACATCCTGTGCTGTGTTACCTGCAGCCTAACACTTCCTGCTACAGGTTACTGACTAATGCACTTGTGTGATGGCCGTCTATGCATGTGTATAGTGCCCTCCCCGACATCCTCTGTTGTGTTTCCTGCAGCCTAACACTTCCTGCTACAGGTTACTGACTAATGCACATGTGTGATGGCCGTCTATGCATGTGTATAGTGCCCTCCCCGACATCCTCTGCTGTGTTTCCTGCAGCCTACCACTTACTGCTACAGGTTACTGACTAATACACATGTGTGATGGCCATCTATGCATGTGTATAGTGTCCTCCCCGACATCCTGTGCTGTAATACCTGCAAGTAACACTTCCTGCTACAGGTTACTGACTAATGCACATGTGTGATGGCCGTCTATGAATGTGTATAGTGCCCTCCCCGACATCCTCTGCTGTGTTACCTGCAGCCTAACACTTCCTGCTACAGGTTACTGATTAATGCAGATGTGCGATGGCCATCTATGCATGTGTATAGTGCCCTCCCCGACATCCTCTGCTGTGTTACCTGCAGCCTATCACTTCCTGCTACAGGTTACTGACTATTGCACATGTGCGATGGCCGTCTATGCATGTGTATAGTGCCCTCCCCGACATCCTGTGCGGTGTTACCTAACACTACCAGCTACAGGTTACTGACTAATGCACATGTGTGATGGCCGTCTATGCATGTGTATAGTGCCCTCCCCGACATCCTCTGCTGTGTTACCTGCGGCCTAACACTTCCTGCTACAGGTTACTGATTAATGCACATGTGCGATGGCCATCTATGCATGTGTATAGTGCCCTCCCCGACATCCTCTGCTGTGTTACCTGCAGCCTAACACTTCCTGCTACAGGTTACTGACTATTGCACATGTGCGATGGACGTCTATGCATGTGTATAGTGCCCTCCCCGACATCCTGTGCTATGTTACCTGCAGCCTAACACTTCCTGCTACAGGTTACTGATTAATGCACATGTGCGATGGCCATCCATGCATGTGTATAGTGCCCTCCCCGACATCTTCTGCTGTGTTACCTGCAGCCTAACACTTCCTGCTACAGGTTACTGACTAATGCACATGTGTGATGGCCGTCTATGCATGTGTATAGTTCCCTCACCGACATCCTCTGCTGTGTTACCTGCAGCCTAACACTTCCTGCTACAGGTTACTGACTAATGCACATGTGTGATGGCCGTCTATGCATGTGTATAGTGCCCTCCCCGACATCCTCTGCTGTGTTATCTGCAGCCTAACACTTCCTGCTACAGGTTACTGACTAATGCACATGTGCGATGGCCGTCTATGCTTGTGTATAGTGCCCTCCCCGACATCCTGTGCTGTGTTACCTGTAGCCTAACACTTCCTGCTACAGGTTACTGACTAATGCACATGTGCGATGGCAGTCTATGCATGTGTATAGTGTCCTCCCCGACATCCTGTGCTGTGTTACCTGCAGCCTAACACTTCCTGCTACAGGTTACTGACTAATGCACATGTGTGATGGCCGTCTATGCATGTGTATAGTGCCCTCCCTGACATCCTCTGCTGTGTTTCCTGCAGCCTAACACTTCCTGCTACAGGTTACTGACTAATGCACATGTGTGATGGCCATCTATGCATGTGTATAGTGCCCTCCCCGACATCCTCTGCTGTGTTTCCTGCAGCCTAACACTTCGTGCTACAGGTTACTGACTAATACACATGTTTGATGGCCATCTATGCATGTGTATAGTGCCCTCCCCGACATCCTGTGCTGTGTTACCTGCAGCCTAACACTTCCTGCTACAGGTTACTGACTAATGCACATGTGTGATGGCCGTCAATGCATGGGTATAGTGCCCTCCCCGACATCCTCTGCTGTGTTACCTGCAGGCTAACACTTCCTGCTACAGGTTACTGACTAATGCACATGTGCGATGGCCGTCTATGCATGTGTATAGTGCCCTCCCCGACATCCTCTGCTGTGTTACCTGCAGGCTAACACTTCCTGCTACAGGTTACTGACTAATGCACATGTGCGATGGCCATCTATGCATGTGTATAGTGCCCTCCCCAACATCCTCTGCTATGTTACCTGCAGCCTAACACTTCCTGCTACAGGTTACAGACTAATGCACATGTGTGATGGCCCTCTATGCATGTGTATAGTGCCCTCACCGACATCCTCTGCTGTGTTACCTGCAGCCTAACACTTCCTGCTACAGGTTACTGACTAATGCACATGTGCGATGGCCGTCTATGCATGTGTATAGTGCCCTCCCCGACATCCTCTGCTGTGTTACCTGCAGCCTAACACTTCCTGCTACAGGTTACTGACTAATGCACATGTGCGATGGCCGTCTATGCATGTGTATAGTGCCCTCCCGGACATCCTCTGCTGTGTTACCTGCAGCCTAACACTTTCGGCTACAGGTTACTGACTAATGCACATGTGCGATGGCCGTCTATGCATGTGTATAGTGCCCTCCCCGACATCCTGTACTGTGGTACCTGCAGCCTAACACTTCCTGCTACAGGTTACTGACTAATGCACATGTGTGATGGCCATCTATGCATGTGTATAGTGCCCTCCCCGACATCCTGTGCTGTGTTACCTGCAGCCTAACACTTCCTGCTACAGGTTACTGACTAATGCACTTGTGTGATGGCCGTCTATGCATGTGTATAGTGCCCTCCCCGACATCCTCTGTTGTGTTTCCTGCAGCCTAACACTTCCTGCTACAGGTTACTGACTAATGCACATGTGTGATGGCCGTCTATGCATGTGTATAGTGCCCTCCCCGACATCCTCTGCTGTGTTTCCTGCAGCCTACCACTTCCTGCTACAGGTTACTGACTAATACACATGTGTGATGGCCATCTATGCATATGTATAGTGTCCTCCCCGACATCCTGTGCTGTATTACCTGCAGGTAACACTTCCTGCTACAGGTTACTGACTAATGCACATGTGTGATGGCCGTCTATGAATGTGTATAGTGCCCTCCCCGACATCCTCTGCTGTGTTACCTGCAGCCTAACACTTCCTGCTACAGGTTACTGATTAATGCACATGTGCGATGGCCATCTATGCATGTGTATAGTGCCCTCCCCGACATCCTCTGCTGTGTTACCTGCAGCCTATCACTTCCTGCTACAGGTTACTGACTATTGCACATGTGCGATGGCCGTCTATGCATGTGTATAGTGCCCTCCCCGACATCCTGTGCGGTGTTACCTAACACTACCAGCTACAGGTTACTGACTAATGCACATGTGTGATGGCCGTCTATGCATGTGTATAGTGCCCTCCCCGACATCCTCTGCTGTGTTACCTGCGGCCTAACACTTCCTGCTACAGGTTACTGATTAATGCACATGTGCGATGGCCATCTATGCATGTGTATAGTGCCCTCCCCGACATCCTCTGCTGTGTTACCTGCAGCCTAACACTTCCTGCTACAGGTTACTGACTATTGCACATGTGCGATGGACGTCTATGCATGTGTATAGTGCCCTCCCCGACATCCTGTGCTATGTTACCTGCAGCCTAACACTTCCTGCTACAGGTTACTGATTAATGCACATGTGCGATGGCCATCTATGCATGTGTATAGTGCCCTCCCCAACATCTTCTGCTGTGTTACCTGCAGCCTAACACTTCCTGCTACAGGTTACTGACTAATGCACATGTGTGATGGCCGTCTATGCATGTGTATAGTTCCCTCACCGACATCCTCTGCTGTGTTACCTGCAGCCTAACACTTCCTGCTACAGGTTACTGACTAATGCACATGTGTGATGGCCGTCTATGCATGTGTATAGTGCCCTCCCCGACATCCTCTGCTGTGTTATCTGCAGCCTAACACTTCCTGCTACAGGTTACTGACTAATGCACATGTGCGATGGCCGTCTATGCTTGTGTATAGTGCCCTCCCCGACATCCTGTGCTGTGTTACCTGTAGCCTAACACTTCCTGCTACAGGTTACTGACTAATGCACATGTGCGATGGCAGTCTATGCATGTGTATAGTGTCCTCCCCGACATCCTGTGCTGTGTTACCTGTAGACTAACACTTCCTGCAACAGGTTACTGACTAATGCACATGTGCGATGGCCGTCTATGCATGTGTATAGTGCCCTCCCCGACATCATCTGCTGTGTTACCTGCAGGCTAACACTTCCTGCTACAGGTTACTGACTAATGCACATGTGTGATGGCCGTCTATGCATGTGTATAGTGCCCTCCCCGACATCCTCTGCTGTGTTTCCTGCAGCCTAACACTTCCTGCTACAGGTTACTGACTAATACACATGTTTGATGGCCGTCTATGCATGTGTATAGTGCCCTCCCCGACATCCTGTGCTGTGTTACCTGCAGCCTAACACTTCCTGCTACAGGTTACTGACTAATGCACTTGTGTGATGGCAGTCTATGCATGTGTATAGTGCCCTCCCCGACATCCTCTACTGTGTTACCTGCAGCCTAACACTTCCTGCTACAGGTTACTGGCTAATGCACATGTGCGATTGCCATCTATGCATGTGTATAGTGTCCTCCCCGACACACTCTGCTGTGTTACCTGCAGTCTAACACTTCCTGTTACAGGTTACTGACTAATGCACATGTGTGATGGCCGTCTATGCATGTGTATAGTGCCCTCCCCGATATCCTCTGCTGTGTTACCTGCAGCCTAACACTTCCTGCTACAGGTTACAGACTAATGCACATGTGTGATGGCCATCTATGCATGTGTATAGTGCCCTCCCCGACATCCTCTGCTGTGTTTCCTGCAGCCTAACACTTCCTGCTACAGGTTACTGACTAATGCACATGTGTGATGGCCGTCTATGCATGTGTATAGTGCCCTCCCCGACATCCTCTGCTGTGTTTACTGCAGCCTAACACTTCCTGCTACAGGTTACTGACTAATACACATGTGTGATGGCCATCTATGCATGTGTATAGTGTCCTCCCCGACATCCTGTGCTGTATTACCTGCAGGTAACACTTCCTGCTACAGGTTACTGACTAATGCACATGTGCGATGGCCGTCTATGCATGTGTATAGTGCCCTCCCCGACATCCTCTGCTGTGTTACCTGCAGCCTAACACTTCCGGCTACAGGTTACTGACTAATGCACATGTGCGATGGCCGTCTATGCATGTGTATAGTGCCCTCCCCGACATCCTGTACTGTGGTACCTGCAGCCTAACACTTCCTGCTACAGGTTACTGACTAATGCACATGTGTGATGGCCATCTATGCATGTGTATAGTGCCCTCCCCGACATCCTGTGCTGTGTTACCTGCAGCCTAACACTTCCGGCTACAGGTTACTGACTAATGCACATGTGCGATGGCCGTCTATGCACGTGTATAGTGCCCTCCCCGACATCCTGTACTGTGGTACCTGCAGCCTAACACTTCCTGCTACAGGTTACTGACTAATGCACATGTGTGATGGCCATCTATGCATGTGTATAGTGCCCTCCCCGACATCCTGTGCTGTGTTACCTGCAGCCTAACACTTCCTGCTACAGGTTACTGACTAATGCACTTGTGTGATGGCCGTCTATGCATGTGTATAGTGCCCTCCCCGACATCCTCTGTTGTGTTTCCTGCAGCCTAACACTTCCTGCTACAGGTTACTGACTAATGCACATGTGTGATGGCCGTCTATGCATGTGTATAGTGCCCTCCCCGACATCCTCTGCTGTGTTTCCTGCAGCCTACCACTTCCTGCTACAGGTTACTGACTAATACACATGTGTGATGGCCATCTATGCATGTGTATAGTGTCCTCCCCGACATCCTGTGCTGTATTACCTGCAGGTAACACTTCCTGCTACAGGTTACTGACTAATGCACATGTGTGATGGCCGTCTATGAATGTGTATAGTGCCCTCCCCGACATCCTCTGCTGTGTTACCTGCAGCCTAACACTTCCTGCTACAGGTTACTGATTAATGCAGATGTGCGATGGCCATCTATGCATGTGTATAGTGCCCTCCCCGACATCCTCTGCTGTGTTACCTGCAGCCTATCACTTCCTGCTACAGGTTACTGACTATTGCACATGTGCGATGGACGTCTATGCATGTGTATAGTGCCCTCCCCGACATCCTGTGCGGTGTTACCTAACACTACCAGCTACAGGTTACTGACTAATGCACATGTGTGATGGCCATCTATGCATGTGTATAGTGCCCTCCCCGACATCCTCTGCTGTGTTACCTGCGGCCTAACACTTCCTGCTACAGGTTACTGATTAATGCACATGTGCGATGGCCATCTATGCATGTGTATAGTGCCCTCCCCAACATCCTCTGCTGTGTTACCTGCAGCCTATCACTTCCTGCTACAGGTTACTGACTAATGCACATGTGCGATGGCCGTCTATGCATGTGTATAGTGCCCTCCCCGACATCCTGTGCGGTGTTACCTAACACTACCAGCTACAGGTTACTGACTAATGCACATGTGTGATGGCCGTCTATGCATGTGTATAGTGCCCTCCCCGACATCCTCTGCTGTGTTACCTGCGGCCTAACACTTCCTGCTACAGGTTACTGATTAATGCACATGTGCGATGGCCATCTATGCATGTGTATAGTGCCCTCCCTGACATCCACTGCTGTGTTACCTGCAGCCTAACACTTCCTGCTACAGGTTACTGACTATTGCACATGTGCGATGGACGTCTATGCATGTGTATAGTGCCCTCCCCGACATCCTGTGCTATGTTACCTGCAGCCTAACACTTCCTGCTACAGGTTACTGATTAATGCACATGTGCGATGGCCATCTATGCATGTGTATAGTGCCCTCCCCGACATCTTCTGCTGTGTTACCTGCAGCCTAACACCTCCTGCTACAGGTTACTGACTAATGCACATGTGTGATGGCCGTCTATGCATGTGTATAGTTCCCTCACCGACATCCTCTGCTGTGTTACCTGCAGCCTAACACTTCCTGCTACAGGTTACTGACTAATGCACATGTGTGATGGCCGTCTATGCATGTGTATAGTGCCCTCCCCGACATCCTCTGCTGTGTTATCTGCAGCCTAACACTTCCTGCTACAGGTTACTGACTAATGCACATGTGCGATGGCCGTCTATGCTTGTGTATAGTGCCCTCCCCGACATCCTGTGCTGTGTTACCTGTAGCCTAACACTTCCTGCTACAGGTTACTGACTAATGCACATGTGCGATGGCAGTCTATGCATGTGTATAGTGTCCTCCCTGACATCCTGTGCTGTGTTACCTGTAGCCTAACACTTCCTGCAACAGGTTACTGACTAATGCACATGTGCGATGGCCGTCTATGCATGTGTATAGTGCCTTCCCCGACATCATCTGCTGTGTTACCTGCAGGCTAACACTTCCTGCTACAGGTTACTGACTAATGCACATGTGTGATGGCCGTCTATGCATGTGTATAGTGCCCTCCCCGACATCCTCTGCTGTGTTTCCTGCAGCCTAACACTTCCTGCTACAGGTTACTGACTAATACACATGTTTGATGGCCGTCTATGCATGTGTATAGTGCCCTCCCCGACATCCTGTGCTGTGTTACCTGCAGCCTAACACTTCCTGCTACAGGTTACTGACTAATGCACTTGTGTGATGGCAGTCTATGCATGTGTATAGTGCCCTCCCCGACATCCTCTACTGTGTTACCTGCAGCCTAACACTTCCTGCTACAGGTTACTGGCTAATGCACATGTGCGATTGCCATCTATGCATGTGTATAGTGTCCTCCCCGACACACTCTGCTGTGTTACCTGCAGTCTAGCACTTCCTGTTACAGGTTACTGACTAATGCACATGTGTGATGGCCGTCTATGCATGTGTATAGTGCCCTCCCCGATATCCTCTGCTGTGTTACCTGCAGCCTAACACTTCCTGCTACAGGTTACAGACTAATGCACATGTGTGATGGCCATCTATGCATGTGTATAGTGCCCTCCCCGACATCCTCTGCTGTGTTTCCTGCAGCCTAACACTTCCTGCTACAGGTTACTGACTAATGCACATGTGTGATGGCCATCTATGCATGTGTATAGTGCCCTCCCCGACATCCTCTGCTGTGTTTCCTGCAGCCTAACACTTCCTGCTACAGGTTACTGACTAATACACATGTGTGATGGCCATCTATGCATGTGTATAGTGTCCTCCCCGACATCCTGTGCTGTATTACCTGCAGGTAACACTTCCTGCTACAGGTTACTGACTAATGCACATGTGCGATGGCCGTCTATGCATGTGTATAGTGCCCTCCCCGACATCCTCTGCTGTGTTACCTGCAGCCTAACACTTCCGGCTACAGGTTACTGACTAATGCACATGTGCGATGGCCGTCTATGCATGTGTATAGTGCCCTCCCCGACATCCTGTACTGTGGTACCTGCAGCCTAACACTTCCTGCTACAGGTTACTGACTAATGCACATGTGTGATGGCCATCTATGCATGTGTATAGTGCCCTCCCCGACATCCTGTGCTGTGTTACCTGCAGCCTAACACTTCCTGCTACAGGTTACTGACTAATGCACTTGTGTGATGGCCGTCTATGCATGTGTATAGTGCCCTCCCCGACATCCTCTGCTGTGTTTCCTGCAGCCTAACACTTCCTGCTACAGGTTACTGACTAATGCACATGTGTGATGGCCATCTATGCATGTGTATAGTGCCCTCCCCGACATCCTCTGCTGTGTTTCCTGCAGCCTACCACTTCCTGCTACAGGTTACTGACTAATACACATGTGTGATGGCCATCTATGCATGTGTATAGTGTCCTCCCCGACATCCTGTGCTGTATTACCTGCAGGTAACACTTCCTGCTACAGGTTACTGACTAATGCACATGTGTGATGGCCGTCTATGCATGTGTATAGTGCCCTCCCCGACATCCTCTGCTGTGTTACCTGCAGCCTAACACTTCCTGCTACAGGTTACTGATTAATGCACATGTGCGATGGCCATCTATGCATGTGTATAGTGCCCTCCCCGACATCCTCTGCTGTGTTACCTGCAGCCTATCACTTCCTGCTACAGGTTACTGACTATTGCACATGTGCGATGGACGTCTATGCATGTGTATAGTGCCCTCCCCGACATCCTCTGCTGTGTTTCCTGCAGCCTAGCACTTCCTGCTACAGGTTACTGACTAATACACATGTTTGATGGCCATCTATGCATGTGTATAGTGCCCTCCCCGACATCCTGTGCTGTGTTACCTGCAGCCTAACACTTCCTGCTACAGGTTACTGACTAATGCACTTGTGTGATGGCAGTCTATGCATGTGTATAGTGCCCTCCCCGACATCCTCTACTGTGTTACCTGCAGCCCAACACTTCCTGCTACAGGTTACTGACTAATGCACATGTGCGATTGCCATCTATGCATGTGTATAGTGTCCTCCCCGACACACTCTGCTGTGTTACCTGCAGTCTAACACTTCCTGTTACAGGTTACTGACTAATGCACATGTGTGATGGCCGTCTATGCATGTGTATAGTGCCCTCCCCGATATCCTCTGCTGTGTTACCTGCAGCCTAACACTTCCTGCTACAGGTTACAGACTAATGCACATGTGTGATGGCCATCTATGCATGTGTATAGTGTCCTCCCCAACATCCTGTGCTGTATTACCTGCAGGTAACACTTCCTGCTACAGGTTACTGACTAATGCACATGTGTGATGGCTGTCTATGCATGTGTATAGTGCCCTCCCCGACATACTGTGCTGTGTTACCTGCAGCCTAACACTTCCTGCTACAGGTTACTGACTAATGCACATGTGTGATGGCCGTCTATGCATGTGTATAGTGCCCTCCCCTACATCCTCTGCTGTGTTTCCAGCAGCCTAACACTTCCTGCTACATGGTTACTGATTAATGCACAGGTGCGATGGCCATCTATGCTTGTGTATAGTGCCCTCCCCGACATCCTCTGCTGTGTTACCTGCAGCCTATCACTTCCTGCTACAGGTTACTGACTATTGCACATGTGCGATGGACATCTATGCATGTGTATAGTGCCCTCCCCGACATCCTGTGCTGTGTTACCTGCAGCCTAACACTTCCTGCTACAGGTTACTGACTAATGCTCATGTGCGATGGCCATCTATGCATGAGTATATTGCCCTCCCCGACATCCTCTGCTGTGTTACCTGCAGCCTAACACTTCCTGCTACAGGTTACTGACTAATGCACATGTGCGATTGCCATCTATGCATGTGTATAGTGTCCTCCCCGACACCCTCTGCTGTGTTACCTGCAGTCTAACACTTCCTGCTACAGGTTACTGACTAATGCACATGTGCGAAGGCAGTCTTTGCATGTGTATAGTGCCCTCCCCGACATCCTGTGCTGTGTTACCTGTAGCCTAACACTTCCTGCTACAGGTTACTGACTAATACACATGTTTGATGGCCATCTATGCATGTGTATAGTGCCCTCCCCGACATCCTGTGCTGTGTTACCTGCAGCCTAACACTTCCTGCTACAGGTTACTGACTAATGCACTTGTGTGATGGCAGTCTATGCATGTGTATAGTGCCCTCCCCGACATCCTCTACTGTGTTACCTGCAGCCTAACACTTCCTGCTACAGGTTACTGACTAATGCACATGTGCGATGGCCATCTATGCATGTGTATAGTGTCCTCCCCGACACACTCTGCTGTGTTACCTGCAGTCTAACACTTCCTGTTACAGGTTACTGACTAATGCACATGTGTGATGGCCGTCTATGCATGTGTATAGTGCCCTCCCCGATATCCTCTGCTGTGTTACCTGCAGCCTAACACTTCCTGCTACAGGTTACAGACTAATGCACATGTGTGATGGCCATCTATGCATGTGTATAGTGTCCTCCCCGACATCCTGTGCTGTATTACCTGCAGGTAACACTTCCTGCTACAGGTTACTGACTAATGCACATGTGTGATGGCTGTCTATGCATGTGTATAGTGCCCTCCCCGACATACTGTGCTGTGTTACCTGCAGCCTAACACTTCCTGCTACAGGTTACTGACTAATGCACATGTGTGATGGCCGTCTATGCATGTGTATAGTGCCCTCCCCTACATCCTCTGCTGTGTTTCCAGCAGCCTAACACTTCCTGCTACATGGTTACTGATTAATGCACAGGTGCGATGGCCGTCTATGCTTGTGTATAGTGCCCTCCCCGACATCCTCTGCTGTGTTACCTGCAGCCTATCACTTCCTGCTACAGGTTACTGACTATTGCACATGTGCGATGGACGTCTATGCATGTGTATAGTGCCCTCCCCGACATCCTGTGCTGTGTTACCTGCAGCCTAACACTTCCTGCTACAGGTTACTGACTAATGCTCATGTGCGATGGCCGTCTATGCATGTGTATAGTGCCCTCCCCGACATCCTCTGCTGTGTTACCTGCAGCCTAACACTTCCTGCTACAGGTTACTGACTAATGCACATGTGCGATTGCCATCTATGCATGTGTATAGTGTCCTCCCCGACACCCTCTGCTGTGTTACCTGCAGTCTAACACTTCCTGCTACAGGTTACTGACTAATGCACATGTGCGATGGCCGTCTTTGCATGTGTATAGTGCCCTCCCCGACATCCTGTGCTGTGTTACCTGTAGCCTAACACTTCCTGCAACAGGTTACTGACTAATGCACTTGTGCGATGGCCGTCTATGCATGTGTATAGTGCCCTCCTCGACATCCTCTGCTGTGTTTCCTGCAGCCTAACACTTCCTGCTACAGGTTACTGACTAATGCACATGTGTGATGGCCATCTATGCATGTGTATAGTGCCCTCCCCGACATCCTCTGCTGTGTTTCCTGCAGCCTAACACTTCGTGCTACAGGTTACTGACTAACACACATGTTTGATGGCCATCTATGCATGTGTATAGTGCCCTCCCCGACATCCTGTGCTGTGTTACCTGCAGCCTAACACTTCCTGCTACAGGTTACTGACTAATGCACATGTGTGATGGCCGTCAATGCATGTGTATAGTGCCCTCCCCGACATCCTCTGCTGTGTTACCTGCAGGCTAACACTTCCTGCTACAGGTTACTGACTAATGCACATGTGCGATGGCCGTCTATGCATGTGTATAGTGCCCTCCCCGACATCCTCTGCTGTGTTACCTGCAGGCTAACACTTCCTGCTACAGGTTACTGACTAATGCACATGTGCGATGGCCGTCTATGCATGTGTATAGTGCCCTCCCCGACATCCTCTGCTATGTTACCTGCAGCCTAACACTTCCTGCTACAGGTTACTGACTAATGCACATGTGCGATGGCCATCTATGCATGTGTATAGTGCCCTCCCCGACATCCTCTGCTGTGTTACCTGCAGCCTAACACTTCCTGCTACAGGTTACTGACTAATGCACATGTGTGATGGCCGTCTATGCATGTGTATAGTGCCCTCCCCGACATCCTCTGCTGTGTTATCTGCAGCCTAACACTTCCTGCTACAGGTTACTGACTAATGCACATGTGCGATGGCAGTCTATGCATGTGTATAGTGTCCTCCCCGACATCCTCTGCTGTGTTACCTGCAGCCTAACACTTCCTGCTACAGGTTACTGACTAATGCACATGTGCGATTGCCATTTATGCATGTGTATAGTGCCCTCCCCGACACCCTCTGCTGTGTTACCTGCAGTCTAACACTTCCTGCTACAGGTTACTGACTAATGCACATGTGCGATGGCCGTCTATGCATGTGTATAGTGCCCTCCCCGACATCCTCTGCTGTGTTACCTGCAGCCTAACACTTCCTGCTACAGGTTACTGATTAATGCACATGTGCGATGGCCATCTATGCATGTGTATAGTGTCCTCCCCGACATCCTCTGCTGTGTTACCTGCAGCCTAACACTTCCTGCTACAGGTTACTGACTATTGCACATGTGCGATGGACGTCTATGCATGTGTATAGTGCCCTCCCCGACATCCTGTGCTATGTTACCTGCAACCTAACACTTCCTGCTACAGGTTACTGATTAATGCACATGTGCGATGGCCATCTATGCATGTGTATAGTGCCCTCCCCGACATCTTCTGCTGTGTTACCTGCAGCCTAACACTTCCTGCTACAGGTTACTGACTAATGCACATGTGTGATGGCCGTCTATGCATGTGTATAGTTCCCTCACCGACATCCTCTGCTGTGTTACCTGCAGCCTAACACTTCCTGCTACAGGTTACTGACTAATGCACATGTGTGATGGCCGTCTATGCATGTGTATAGTGCCCTCCCCGACATCCTCTGCTGTGTTATCTGCAGCCTAACACTTCCTGCTACAGGTTACTGACTAATGCACATGTGCGATGGCCGTCTATGCTTGTGTATAGTGCCCTCCCCGACATCCTGTGCTGTGTTACCTGTAGCCTAACACTTCCTGCTACAGGTTACTGACTAATGCACATGTGCGATGGCAGTCTATGCATGTGTATAGTGTCCTCCCCGACATCCTGTGCTGTGTTACCTGTAGCCTAACACTTCCTGCAACAGGTTACTGACTAATGCACATGTGCGATGGCCGTCTATGCATGTGTATAGTGCCCTCCCCGACATCATCTGCTGTGTTACCTGCAGGCTAACACTTCCTGCTACAGGTTACTGACTAATGCACATGTGTGATGGCCGTCTATGCATGTGTATAGTGCCCTCCCCGACATCCTCTGCTGTGTTTCCTGCAGCCTAACACTTCCTGCTACAGGTTACTGACTAATACACATGTTTGATGGCCGTCTATGCATGTGTATAGTGCCCTCCCCGACATCCTGTGCTGTGTTACCTGCAGCCTAACACTTCCTGCTACAGGTTACTGACTAATGCACTTTTGTGATGGCAGTCTATGCATGTGTATAGTGCCCTCCCCGACATCCTCTACTGTGTTACCTGCAGCCTAACACTTCCTGCTACAGGTTACTGACTAATGCACATGTGCGATTGCCATCTATGCATGTGTATAGTGTCCTCCCCGACACACTCTGCTGTGTTACCTGCAGTCTAACACTTCCTGTTACAGGTTACTGACTAATGCACATGTGTGATGGCCGTCTATGCATGTGTATAGTGCCCTCCCCGATATCCTCTGCTGTGTTACCTGCAGCCTAACACTTCCTGCTACAGGTTACAGACTAATGCACATGTGTGATGGCCGTCTATGCATGTGTATAGTGCCCTCCCCGACATCCTCTGCTGTGTTTCCTGCAGCCTAACACTTCCTGCTACAGGTTACTGAATAATGCACATGTGTGATGGCCGTCTATGCATGTGTATAGTGCCCTCCCCGACATCCTCTGCTGTGTTTCCTGCAGCCTAACACTTCCTGCTACAGGTTACAGACTAATACACATGTGTGATGGCCATCTATGCATGTGTATAGTGTCCTCCCCGACATCCTGTGCTGTATTACCTGCAGGTAACACTTCCTGCTACAGGTTACTGACTAATGCACATGTGTGATGGCTGTCTATGCATGTGTATAGTGCCCTCCCCGACATACTGTGCTGTGTTACCTGCAGCCTAACACTTCCTGCTACAGGTTACTGACTAATGCACATGTGTGATGGCCGTCTATGCATGTGTATAGTGCCCTCCCCTACATCCTCTGCTGTGTTTCCAGCAGCCTAACACTTCCTGCTACATGGTTACTGATTAATGCACAGGTGCGATGGCCGTCTCTGCTTGTGTATAGTGCCCTCCCCGACATCCTCTGCTGTGTTACCTGCAGCCTATCACTTCCTGCTACAGGTTACTGACTATTGCACATGTGCGATGGACATCTATGCATGTGTATAGTGCCCTCCCCGACATCCTGTGCTGTGTTACCTGCAGCCTAACACTTCCTGCTACAGGTTACTGACTAATGCTCATGTGCGATGGCCGTCTATGCATGTGTATAGTGCCCTCCCCGACATCCTCTGCTGTGCTACCTGCAGCCTAACACTTCCTGCTACAGGTTACTGACTAATGCACATGTGCGATGGCCGTCTATGCATGTGTATAGTGTCCTCCCCGACACCCTCTGCTGTGTTACCTGCAGTCTAACACTTCCTGCTACAGGTTACTGACTAATGCACATGTGTGATGGCCGTCAATGCATGTGTATAGTGCCCTCCCCGACATCCTCTGCTGTGTTACCTGCAGGCTAACACTTCCTGCTACAGGTTACTGACTAATGCACATGTGCGATGGCCGTCTATGCATGTGTATAGTGCCCTCCCCGACATCCTCTGCTGTGTTACCTGCAGGCTAACACTTCCTGCTACAGGTTACTGACTAATGCACATGTGCGATGGCCGTCTATGCATGTGTATAGTGCCCTCCCCGACATCCTCTGCTATGTTACCTGCAGCCTAACACTTCCTGCTACAGGTTACTGACTAATGCACATGTGCGATGGCCATCTATGCATGTGTATAGTGCCCTCCCCGACATCCTCTGCTGTGTTACCTGCAGCCTAACACTTCCTGCTACAGGTTACTGACTAATGCACATGTGTGATGGCCGTCTATGCATGTGTATAGTGCCCTCCCCGACATCCTCTGCTGTGTTATCTGCAGCCTAACACTTCCTGCTACAGGTTACTGACTAATGCACATGTGCGATGGCAGTCTATGCATGTGTATAGTGTCCTCCCCGACATCCTCTGCTGTGTTACCTGCAGCCTAACACTTCCTGCTACAGGTTACTGACTAATGCACATGTGCGATTGCCATTTATGCATGTGTATAGTGCCCTCCCCGACACCCTCTGCTGTGTTACCTGCAGTCTAACACTTCCTGCTACAGGTTACTGACTAATGCACATGTGCGATGGCCGTCTATGCATGTGTATAGTGCCCTCCCCGACATCCTCTGCTGTGTTACCTGCAGCCTAACACTTCCTGCTACAGGTTACTGATTAATGCACATGTGCGATGGCCATCTATGCATGTGTATAGTGTCCTCCCCGACATCCTCTGCTGTGTTACCTGCAGCCTAACACTTCCTGCTACAGGTTACTGACTATTGCACATGTGCGATGGACGTCTATGCATGTGTATAGTGCCCTCCCCGACATCCTGTGCTATGTTACCTGCAACCTAACACTTCCTGCTACAGGTTACTGATTAATGCACATGTGCGATGGCCATCTATGCATGTGTATAGTGCCCTCCCCGACATCTTCTGCTGTGTTACCTGCAGCCTAACACTTCCTGCTACAGGTTACTGACTAATGCACATGTGTGATGGCCGTCTATGCATGTGTATAGTTCCCTCACCGACATCCTCTGCTGTGTTACCTGCAGCCTAACACTTCCTGCTACAGGTTACTGACTAATGCACATGTGTGATGGCCGTCTATGCATGTGTATAGTGCCCTCCCCGACATCCTCTGCTGTGTTATCTGCAGCCTAACACTTCCTGCTACAGGTTACTGACTAATGCACATGTGCGATGGCCGTCTATGCTTGTGTATAGTGCCCTCCCCGACATCCTGTGCTGTGTTACCTGTAGCCTAACACTTCCTGCTACAGGTTACTGACTAATGCACATGTGCGATGGCAGTCTATGCATGTGTATAGTGTCCTCCCCGACATCCTGTGCTGTGTTACCTGTAGCCTAACACTTCCTGCAACAGGTTACTGACTAATGCACATGTGCGATGGCCGTCTATGCATGTGTATAGTGCCCTCCCCGACATCATCTGCTGTGTTACCTGCAGGCTAACACTTCCTGCTACAGGTTACTGACTAATGCACATGTGTGATGGCCGTCTATGCATGTGTATAGTGCCCTCCCCGACATCCTCTGCTGTGTTTCCTGCAGCCTAACACTTCCTGCTACAGGTTACTGACTAATACACATGTTTGATGGCCGTCTATGCATGTGTATAGTGCCCTCCCCGACATCCTGTGCTGTGTTACCTGCAGCCTAACACTTCCTGCTACAGGTTACTGACTAATGCACTTGTGTGATGGCAGTCTATGCATGTGTATAGTGCCCTCCCCGACATCCTCTACTGTGTTACCTGCAGCCTAACACTTCCTGCTACAGGTTACTGACTAATGCACATGTGCGATTGCCATCTATGCATGTGTATAGTGTCCTCCCCGACACACTCTGCTGTGTTACCTGCAGTCTAACACTTCCTGTTACAGGTTACTGACTAATGCACATGTGTGATGGCCGTCTATGCATGTGTATAGTGCCCTCCCCGATATCCTCTGCTGTGTTACCTGCAGCCTAACACTTCCTGCTACAGGTTACAGACTAATGCACATGTGTGATGGCCGTCTATGCATGTGTATAGTGCCCTCCCCGACATCCTCTGCTGTGTTTCCTGCAGCCTAACACTTCCTGCTACAGGTTACTGACTAATGCACATGTGTGATGGCCGTCTATGCATGTGTATAGTGCCCTCCCCGACATCCTCTGCTGTGTTTCCTGCAGCCTAACACTTCCTGCTACAGGTTACAGACTAATACACATGTGTGATGGCCATCTATGCATGTGTATAGTGTCCTCCCCGACATCCTGTGCTGTATTACCTGCAGGTAACACTTCCTGCTACAGGTTACTGACTAATGCACATGTGTGATGGCTGTCTATGCATGTGTATAGTGCCCTCCCCGACATACTGTGCTGTGTTACCTGCAGCCTAACACTTCCTGCTACAGGTTACTGACTAATGCACATGTGTGATGGCCGTCTATGCATGTGTATAGTGCCCTCCCCTACATCCTCTGCTGTGTTTCCAGCAGCCTAACACTTCCTGCTACATGGTTACTGATTAATGCACAGGTGCGATGGCCGTCTCTGCTTGTGTATAGTGCCCTCCCCGACATCCTCTGCTGTGTTACCTGCAGCCTATCACTTCCTGCTACAGGTTACTGACTATTGCACATGTGCGATGGACATCTATGCATGTGTATAGTGCCCTCCCCGACATCCTGTGCTGTGTTACCTGCAGCCTAACACTTCCTGCTACAGGTTACTGACTAATGCTCATGTGCGATGGCCGTCTATGCATGTGTATAGTGCCCTCCCCGACATCCTCTGCTGTGCTACCTGCAGCCTAACACTTCCTGCTACAGGTTACTGACTAATGCACATGTGCGATGGCCGTCTATGCATGTGTATAGTGTCCTCCCCGACACCCTCTGCTGTGTTACCTGCAGTCTAACACTTCCTGCTACAGGTTACTGACTAATGCACATGTGCGATGGCCGTCTTTGAATGTGTATAGTGCCCTCCCCGACATCCTGTGCTGTGTTACCTGTAGCCTAACACTTCCTGCAACAGGTTACTGACTAATGCACTTGTGCGATGGCCGTCTATGCATGTGTATAGTGCCCTCCTCGACATCATCTGCTGTGTTACCTGCAGCCTAACACTTCCTGCTACAGGTTACTGACTAATGCACATGTGTGATGGCCGTCTATGCATGTGTATAGTGCCCTCCCTGACATCCTCTGCTGTGTTTCCTGCAGCCTAACACTTCCTGCTACAGGTTACTGACTAATGCACATGTGTGATGGCCATCTATGCATGTGTATAGTGCCCTCCCCGACATCCTCTGCTGTGTTTCCTGCAGCCTAACACTTCGTGCTACAGGTTACTGACTAATACACATGTTTGATGGCCATCTATGCATGTGTATAGTGCCCTCCCCGACATCCTGTGCTGTGTTACCTGCAGCCTAACACTTCCTGCTACAGGTTACTGACTAATGCACATGTGTGATGGCCGTCAATGCATGTGTATAGTGCCCTCCCCGACATCCTCTGCTGTGTTACCTGCAGGCTAACACTTCCTGCTACAGGTTACTGACTAATGCACATGTGCGATGGCCGTCTATGCATGTGTATAGTGTCCTCCCCGACATCCTCTGCTGTGTTACCTGCAGGCTAACACTTCCTGCTACAGGTTACTCACTAATGCACATGTGCGATGGCCGTCTATGCATGTGTATAGTGCCCTCCCCGACATCCTCTGCTATGTTACCTGCAGCCTAACACTTCCTGCTACAGGTTACAGACTAATGCACATGTGTGATGGCCCTCTATGCATGTGTATAGTGCCCTCCCCGACATCCTGTGCTGTATTACCTGCAGGTAACACTTCCTGCTACAGGTTACTGACTAATGCACATGTGTGATGGCTGTCTATGCATGTGTATAGTGCCCTCCCCGACATACTGTGCTGTGTTACCTGCAGCCTAACACTTCCTGCTACAGGTTACTGACTAATGCACATGTGTGATGGCCGTCTATGCATGTGTATAGTGCCCTCCCCTACATCCTCTGCTGTGTTTCCAGCAGCCTAACACTTCCTGCTACATGGTTACTGATTAATGCACAGGTGCGATGGCCGTCTATGCTTGTGTATAGTGCCCTCCCCGACATCCTCTGCTGTGTTACCTGCAGCCTATCACTTCCTGCTACAGGTTACTGACTATTGCACATGTGCGATGGACGTCTATGCATGTGTATAGTGCCCTCCCCGACATCCTGTGCTGTGTTACCTGCAGCCTAACACTTCCTGCTACAGGTTACTGACTAATGCTCATGTGCGATGGCCGTCTATGCATGTGTATAGTGCCCTCCCCGACATCCTCTGCTGTGTTACCTGCAGCCTAACACTTCCTGCTACAGGTTACTGACTAATGCACATGTGCGATTGCCATCTATGCATGTGTATAGTGTCCTCCCCGACACCCTCTGCTGTGTTACCTGCAGTCTAACACTTCCTGCTACAGGTTACTGACTAATGCACATGTGCGATGGCCGTCTTTGCATGTGTATAGTGCCCTCCCCGACATCCTGTGCTGTGTTACCTGTAGCCTAACACTTCCTGCAACAGGTTACTGACTAATGCACTTGTGCGATGGCCGTCTATGCATGTGTATAGTGCCCTCCTCAACATCCTCTGCTGTGTTTCCTGCAGCCTAACACTTCCTGCTACAGGTTACTGACTAATGCACATGTGTGATGGCCATCTATGCATGTGTATAGTGCCCTCCCCGACATCCTCTGCTGTGTTTCCTGCAGCCTAACACTTCGTGCTACAGGTTACTGACTAATACACATGTTTGATGGCCATCTATGCATGTGTATAGTGCCCTCCCCGACATCCTGTGCTGTGTTACCTGCAGCCTAACACTTCCTGCTACAGGTTACTGACTAATGCACATGTGTGATGGCCGTCAATGCATGTGTATAGTGCCCTCCCCGACATCCTCTGCTGTGTTACCTGCAGGCTAACACTTCCTGCTACAGGTTACTGACTAATGCACATGTGCGATGGCCGTCTGATAAACGAAATGACTGTATAGGAGTGGAGAGGGTTAAACTTCCTAGGCTGGGGGCAGACCAGTGTGAGGAATCATGTGATAATTAGGGCCAATGGGTTTTTAGGGTTGTAGGTTATAGCAGGGATATTAGAGATTGTTGGAGGCGGAGTCAGCCTCTTTTGTTCCTGTCTTCCCACCCTCCCTCCCTAAAGTTTATTTTTATGGGCTCTTTTTGATTTGGGTTTGGTGATTGTTTCGTTGGCTATTTTAGGCGGGAAAGAACGGCAGGTTACCTATTAGCACTGTGAATATTTGTTTACTCATTGTTTTGCTCACCTTCGTTGACTCATAAAGTCTGCTGGACCACCCTGCCGGGGGCAGCATCATCACCTTACCGGGTGGGTAGTCAAGATAGAAGGCTTGAGCGTATTGTGTTGTGGTTGGAGTGTTTATAGTGTTAGGCTTGGGCTGTTGTTAGCCGTTCTTTCTTTGCCACCATATTTAAATTAATTTAATTAATATAGTAACTAATTCATTATATGTTTTAAAATAAATAGCTAACAAATTCTGCCAAATACAAGTCTCCGTGTCTTTATTTCAATTAAGTATGTTATTGTCACTGATTCACACGCAGGTCAATCCTCAGACGATGGGAAGTTTAATGCATGTGTATAGTGCCCTCCCCGACATCCTCTGCTGTGTTACCTGCAGGCTAACACTTCCTGCTACAGGTTACTGACTAATGCACATGTGCGATGGCCGTCTATGCATGTGTATAGTGCCCTCCCCGACATCCTCTGCTATGTTACCTGCAGCCTAACACTTCCTGCTACAGGTTACTGACTAATGCACATGTGCGATGGCCATCTATGCATGTGTATAGTGCCCTCCCCGACATCCTCTGCTGTGTTACCTGCAGCCTAACACTTCCTGCTACAGGTTACTGACTAATGCACATGTGTGATGGCCGTCTATGCATGTGTATAGTGCCCTCCCCGACATCCTCTGCTGTGTTATCTGCAGCCTAACACTTCCTGCTACAGGTTACTGACTAATGCACATGTGCGATGGCAGTCTATGCATGTGTATAGTGTCCTCCCCGACATCCTCTGCTGTGTTACCTGCAGCCTAACACTTCCTGCTACAGGTTACTGACTAATGCACATGTGCGATTGCCATTTATGCATGTGTATAGTGCCCTCCCCGACACCCTCTGCTGTGTTACCTGCAGTCTAACACTTCCTGCTACAGGTTACTGACTAATGCACATGTGCGATGGCCGTCTTTGAATGTGTATAGTGCCCTCCCCGACATCCTGTGCTGTGTTACCTGTAGCCTAACACTTCCTGCAACAGGTTACTGACTAATGCACTTGTGCGATGGCCGTCTATGCATGTGTATAGTGCCCTCCTCGACATCATCTGCTGTGTTACCTGCAGCCTAACACTTCCTGCTACAGGTTACTGACTAATGCACATGTGTGATGGCCGTCTATGCATGTGTATAGTGCCCTCCCTGACATCCTCTGCTGTGTTTCCTGCAGCCTAACACTTCCTGCTACAGGTTACTGACTAATGCACATGTGTGATGGCCATCTATGCATGTGTATAGTGCCCTCCCCGACATCCTCTGCTGTGTTTCCTGCAGCCTAACACTTCGTGCTACAGGTTACTGACTAATACACATGTCTGATGGCCATCTATGCATGTGTATAGTGCCCTCCCCGACATCCTGTGCTGTGTTACCTGCAGCCTAACACTTCCTGCTACAGGTTACTGACTAATGCACATGTGTGATGGCCGTCAATGCATGTGTATAGTGCCCTCCCCGACATCCTCTGCTGTGTTACCTGCAGGCTAACACTTCCTGCTACAGGTTACTGACTAATGCACATGTGCGATGGCCGTCTATGCATGTGTATAGTGTCCTCCCCGACATCCTCTGCTGTGTTACCTGCAGGCTAACACTTCCTGCTACAGGTTACTCACTAATGCACATGTGCGATGGCCGTCTATGCATGTGTATAGTGCCCTCCCCGACATCCTCTGCTATGTTACCTGCAGCCTAACACTTCCTGCTACAGGTTACAGACTAATGCACATGTGTGATGGCCCTCTATGCATGTGTATAGTGCCCTCCCCGACATCCTGTGCTGTATTACCTGCAGGTAACACTTCCTGCTACAGGTTACTGACTAATGCACATGTGTGATGGCTGTCTATGCATGTGTATAGTGCCCTCCCCGACATACTGTGCTGTGTTACCTGCAGCCTAACACTTCCTGCTACAGGTTACTGACTAATGCACATGTGTGATGGCCGTCTATGCATGTGTATAGTGCCCTCCCCTACATCCTCTGCTGTGTTTCCAGCAGCCTAACACTTCCTGCTACATGGTTACTGATTAATGCACAGGTGCGATGGCCGTCTATGCTTGTGTATAGTGCCCTCCCCGACATCCTCTGCTGTGTTACCTGCAGCCTATCACTTCCTGCTACAGGTTACTGACTATTGCACATGTGCGATGGACGTCTATGCATGTGTATAGTGCCCTCCCCGACATCCTGTGCTGTGTTACCTGCAGCCTAACACTTCCTGCTACAGGTTACTGACTAATGCTCATGTGCGATGGCCGTCTATGCATGTGTATAGTGCCCTCCCCGACATCCTCTGCTGTGTTACCTGCAGCCTAACACTTCCTGCTACAGGTTACTGACTAATGCACATGTGCGATTGCCATCTATGCATGTGTATAGTGTCCTCCCCGACACCCTCTGCTGTGTTACCTGC
Source organism: Taudactylus pleione (assembly GCA_031769625.1). Lineage (NCBI taxonomy): Eukaryota > Metazoa > Chordata > Amphibia > Anura > Myobatrachidae > Taudactylus > Taudactylus pleione. The sequence continues at coordinate 1,692,241 of JAUIMM010000847.1, read as the reverse complement.
AGTCTAACACTTCCTGCTACAGGTTACTGACTAATGCACATGTGCGATGGCCGTCTTTGCATGTCTATAGTGCCCTCCCCGACATCCTGTGCTGTGTTACCTGTAGCCTAACACTTCCTGCAACAGGTTACTGACTAATGCACTTGTGCGATGGCCGTCTATGCATGTGTATAGTGCCCTCCTCGACATCCTCTGCTGTGTTTCCTGCAGCCTAACACTTCCTGCTACAGGTTACTGACTAATGCACATGTGTGATGGCCATCTATGCATGTGTATAGTGCCCTCCCCGACATCCTCTGCTGTGTTTCCTGCAGCCTAACACTTCGTGCTACAGGTTACTGACTAATACACATGTTTGATGGCCATCTATGCATGTGTATAGTGCCCTCCCCGACATCCTGTGCTGTGTTACCTGCAGCCTAACACTTCCTGCTACAGGTTACTGACTAATGCACATGTGTGATGGCCGTCAATGCATGTGTATAGTGCCCTCCCCGACATCCTCTGCTGTGTTACCTGCAGGCTAACACTTCCTGCTACAGGTTACTGACTAATGCACATGTGCGATGGCCGTCTATGCATGTGTATAGTGCCCTCCCCGACATCCTCTGCTGTGTTACCTGCAGGCTAACACTTCCTGCTACAGGTTACTGACTAATGCACATGTGCGATGGCCGTCTATGCATGTGTATAGTGCCCTCCCCGACATCCTCTGCTATGTTACCTGCAGCCTAACACTTCCTGCTACAGGTTACTGACTAATGCACATGTGCGATGGCCATCTATGCATGTGTATAGTGCCCTCCCCGACATCCTCTGCTGTGTTACCTGCAGCCTAACACTTCCTGCTACAGGTTACTGACTAATGCACATGTGTGATGGCCGTCTATGCATGTGTATAGTGCCCTCCCCGACATCCTCTGCTGTGTTATCTGCAGCCTAACACTTCCTGCTACAGGTTACTGACTAATGCACATGTGCGATGGCAGTCTATGCATGTGTATAGTGTCCTCCCCGACATCCTCTGCTGTGTTACCTGCAGCCTAACACTTCCTGCTACAGGTTACTGACTAATGCACATGTGCGATTGCCATTTATGCATGTGTATAGTGCCCTCCCCGACACCCTCTGCTGTGTTACCTGCAGTCTAACACTTCCTGCTACAGGTTACTGACTAATGCACATGTGCGATGGCCGTCTATGCATGTGTATAGTGCCCTCCCCGACATCCTCTGCTGTGTTACCTGCAGCCTAACACTTCCTGCTACAGGTTACTGATTAATGCACATGTGCGATGGCCATCTATGCATGTGTATAGTGTCCTCCCCGACATCCTCTGCTGTGTTACCTGCAGCCTAACACTTCCTGCTACAGGTTACTGACTATTGCACATGTGCGATGGACGTCTATGCATGTGTATAGTGCCCTCCCCGACATCCTGTGCTATGTTACCTGCAACCTAACACTTCCTGCTACAGGTTACTGATTAATGCACATGTGCGATGGCCATCTATGCATGTGTATAGTGCCCTCCCCGACATCTTCTGCTGTGTTACCTGCAGCCTAACACTTCCTGCTACAGGTTACTGACTAATGCACATGTGTGATGGCCGTCTATGCATGTGTATAGTTCCCTCACCGACATCCTCTGCTGTGTTACCTGCAGCCTAACACTTCCTGCTACAGGTTACTGACTAATGCACATGTGTGATGGCCGTCTATGCATGTGTATAGTGCCCTCCCCGACATCCTCTGCTGTGTTATCTGCAGCCTAACACTTCCTGCTACAGGTTACTGACTAATGCACATGTGCGATGGCCGTCTATGCTTGTGTATAGTGCCCTCCCCGACATCCTGTGCTGTGTTACCTGTAGCCTAACACTTCCTGCTACAGGTTACTGACTAATGCACATGTGCGATGGCAGTCTATGCATGTGTATAGTGTCCTCCCCGACATCCTGTGCTGTGTTACCTGTAGCCTAACACTTCCTGCAACAGGTTACTGACTAATGCACATGTGCGATGGCCGTCTATGCATGTGTATAGTGCCCTCCCCGACATCATCTGCTGTGTTACCTGCAGGCTAACACTTCCTGCTACAGGTTACTGACTAATGCACATGTGTGATGGCCGTCTATGCATGTGTATAGTGCCCTCCCCGACATCCTCTGCTGTGTTTCCTGCAGCCTAACACTTCCTGCTACAGGTTACTGACTAATACACATGTTTGATGGCCGTCTATGCATGTGTATAGTGCCCTCCCCGACATCCTGTGCTGTGTTACCTGCAGCCTAACACTTCCTGCTACAGGTTACTGACTAATGCACTTGTGTGATGGCAGTCTATGCATGTGTATAGTGCCCTCCCCGACATCCTCTACTGTGTTACCTGCAGCCTAACACTTCCTGCTACAGGTTACTGACTAATGCACATGTGCGATTGCCATCTATGCATGTGTATAGTGTCCTCCCCGACACACTCTGCTGTGTTACCTGCAGTCTAACACTTCCTGTTACAGGTTACTGACTAATGCACATGTGTGATGGCCGTCTATGCATGTGTATAGTGCCCTCCCCGATATCCTCTGCTGTGTTACCTGCAGCCTAACACTTCCTGCTACAGGTTACAGACTAATGCACATGTGTGATGGCCGTCTATGCATGTGTATAGTGCCCTCCCCGACATCCTCTGCTGTGTTTCCTGCAGCCTAACACTTCCTGCTACAGGTTACTGACTAATGCACATGTGTGATGGCCGTCTATGCATGTGTATAGTGCCCTCCCCGACATCCTCTGCTGTGTTTCCTGCAGCCTAACACTTCCTGCTACAGGTTACAGACTAATACACATGTGTGATGGCCATCTATGCATGTGTATAGTGTCCTCCCCGACATCCTGTGCTGTATTACCTGCAGGTAACACTTCCTGCTACAGGTTACTGACTAATGCACATGTGTGATGGCTGTCTATGCATGTGTATAGTGCCCTCCCCGACATACTGTGCTGTGTTACCTGCAGCCTAACACTTCCTGCTACAGGTTACTGACTAATGCACATGTGTGATGGCCGTCTATGCATGTGTATAGTGCCCTCCCCTACATCCTCTGCTGTGTTTCCAGCAGCCTAACACTTCCTGCTACATGGTTACTGATTAATGCACAGGTGCGATGGCCGTCTCTGCTTGTGTATAGTGCCCTCCCCGACATCCTCTGCTGTGTTACCTGCAGCCTATCACTTCCTGCTACAGGTTACTGACTATTGCACATGTGCGATGGACATCTATGCATGTGTATAGTGCCCTCCCCGACATCCTGTGCTGTGTTACCTGCAGCCTAACACTTCCTGCTACAGGTTACTGACTAATGCTCATGTGCGATGGCCGTCTATGCATGTGTATAGTGCCCTCCCCGACATCCTCTGCTGTGCTACCTGCAGCCTAACACTTCCTGCTACAGGTTACTGACTAATGCACATGTGCGATGGCCGTCTATGCATGTGTATAGTGTCCTCCCCGACACCCTCTGCTGTGTTACCTGCAGTCTAACACTTCCTGCTACAGGTTACTGACTAATGCACATGTGCGATGGCCGTCTTTGAATGTGTATAGTGCCCTCCCCGACATCCTGTGCTGTGTTACCTGTAGCCTAACACTTCCTGCAACAGGTTACTGACTAATGCACTTGTGCGATGGCCGTCTATGCATGTGTATAGTGCCCTCCTCGACATCATCTGCTGTGTTACCTGCAGCCTAACACTTCCTGCTACAGGTTACTGACTAATGCACATGTGTGATGGCCGTCTATGCATGTGTATAGTGCCCTCCCTGACATCCTCTGCTGTGTTTCCTGCAGCCTAACACTTCCTGCTACAGGTTACTGACTAATGCACATGTGTGATGGCCATCTATGCATGTGTATAGTGCCCTCCCCGACATCCTCTGCTGTGTTTCCTGCAGCCTAACACTTCGTGCTACAGGTTACTGACTAATACACATGTTTGATGGCCATCTATGCATGTGTATAGTGCCCTCCCCGACATCCTGTGCTGTGTTACCTGCAGCCTAACACTTCCTGCTACAGGTTACTGACTAATGCACATGTGTGATGGCCGTCAATGCATGTGTATAGTGCCCTCCCCGACATCCTCTGCTGTGTTACCTGCAGGCTAACACTTCCTGCTACAGGTTACTGACTAATGCACATGTGCGATGGCCGTCTATGCATGTGTATAGTGTCCTCCCCGACATCCTCTGCTGTGTTACCTGCAGGCTAACACTTCCTGCTACAGGTTACTCACTAATGCACATGTGCGATGGCCGTCTATGCATGTGTATAGTGCCCTCCCCGACATCCTCTGCTATGTTACCTGCAGCCTAACACTTCCTGCTACAGGTTACAGACTAATGCACATGTGTGATGGCCCTCTATGCATGTGTATAGTGCCCTCCCCGACATCCTCTGCTGTGTTACCTGCAGCCTAACACTTCCTGCTACAGGTTACTGACTAATGCACATGTGCGATGGCCGTCTATGCATGTGTATAGTGCCCTCCCCGACATCCTCTGCTGTGTTACCTGCAGCCTAACACTTCCTGCTACAGGTTACTGACTAATGCACATGTGCGATGGCCGTCTATGCATGTGTATAGTGCCCTCCCCGACATCCTCTGCTGTGTTACCTGCAGCCTAACACTTCCTGCTACAGGTTACTGACTAATGCACATGTGCGATGGCCGTCTATGCATGTGTATAGTGCCCTCCCCGACATCCTGTACTGTGGTACCTGCAGCCTAACACTTCCTGCTACAGGTTACTGACTAATGCACTTGTGTGATGGCCGTCTATGCATGTGTATAGTGCCCTCCCCGACATCCTCTGCTGTGTTTCCTGCAGCCTAACACTTCCTGCTACAGGTTACTGACTAATGCACATGTGTGATGGCCGTCTATGCATGTGTATAGTGCCCTCCCCGACATCCTCTGCTGTGTTTCCTGCAGCCTAACACTTCCTGCTACAGGTTACTGACTAATAGACATGTGTGTTGGCCATCTATGCATGTGTGTAGTGTCCTCCCCGACATCCTGTGCTGTATTACCTGCAGGTAACACTTCCTGCTACAGGTTACTGACTAATGCACATGTGTGATGGCCGTCTATGCATGTGTATAGTGCCCTCCCTGACATCCTCTGCTGTGTTACCTGCAGCCTAACACTTCCTGCTACAGGTTACTGATTAATGCACATGTGCGATGGCCATCTATGCATGTGTATAGTGCCCTCCCCGACATCCTCTGCTGTGTTACCTGCAGCCTATCACTTCCTGCTACAGGTTACTGACTATTGCACATGTGCGATGGATGTCTATGCATGTGTATAGTGCCCTCCCCGACATCCTGTGCTGTGTTACCTGCAGCCTAACACTTCCTGCTACAGGTTACTGACTAATGCACATGTGCGATGGCCGTCTATGCATATGTATAGTGCCCTCCCCGACATCCTCTGCTGTGTTACCTGCAGCCTAACACTTCCTGCTACAGGTTACTGACTAATGCACATGTGTGATGGCCGTCTATGCATGTGTATAGTGCCCTCCCCGACATCCTCTGCTGTGTTATCTGCAGCCTAATACTTCCTGCTACAGGTTACTGACTAATGCACATGTGCGATGGCAGTCTATGCATGTGTATAGTGTCCTCCCCGACATCCTCTGCTGTGTTACCTGCAGCCTAACACTTCCTGCTACAGGTTCCTGACTAATGCACATGTGCGATTGCCATCTATGCATGTGTATAGTGTCCTCCCCGACACCCTCTGCTGTGTTACCTGCAGTCTAACACTTCCTGCTACAGGTTACTGACTAATGCATATGTGCGATGGCCGTCTATGCATGTGTATAGTGCCCTCCCCGACATCCTGTGCGGTGTTACCTAACACTTCCAGCTACAGGTTACTGACTAATGCACATGTGTGATGGCCGTCTATGCATGTGTATAGTGCCCTCCCCGACATCCTCTGCTGTGTTACCTGCAGCCTAACACTTCCTGCTACAGGTTACTGATTAATGCACATGTGCGATGGCCATCTATGCATGTGTATAGTGCCCTCCCCGACATCCTCTGCTGTGTTACCTGCAGCCTAACACTTCCTGCTACAGGTTACTGACTATTGCACATGTGCGATGGACGTCTATGCATGTGTATAGTGCCCTCCCCGACATCCTGTGCTATGTTACCTGCAGCCTAACACTTCCTGCTACAGGTTACTGATTAATGCACATGTGCGATGGCCATCTATGCATGTGTATAGTGCCCTCCCCGACATCTTCTGCTGTGTTACCTGCAGCCTAACACTTCCTGCTACAGGTTACTGACTAATGCACATGTGTGATGGCCGTCTATGCATGTGTATAGTTCCCTCACCGACATCCTCTGCTGTGTTACCTGCAGCCTAACACTTCCTGCTACAGGTTACTGACTAATGCACATGTGTGATGGCCATCTATGCATGTGTATAGTGCCCTCCCCGACATCCTCTGCTGTGTTATCTGCAGCCTAACACTTCCTGCTACAGGTTACTGACTAATGCACATGTGCGATGGCAGTCTATGCATGTGTATAGTGTCCTCCCCGACATCCTGTGCTGTGTTACCTGTAGCCTAACACTTCCTGCAACAGGTTACTGACTAATGCACATGTGCGATGGCCGTCTATGCATGTGTATAGTGCCCTCCCCGACATCATCTGCTGTGTTACCTGCAGGCTAACACTTCCTGCTACAGGTTACTGACTAATGCACATGTGTGATGGCCGTCTATGCATGTGTATAGTGCCCTCCCCGACATCCTCTGCTGTGTTTCCTGCAGCCTAACACTTCCTGCTACAGGTTACTGACAAATACACATGTTTGATGGCCGTCTATGCATGTGTATAGTGCCCTCCCCGACATCCTGTGCTGTGTTACCTGCAGCCTAACACTTCCTGCTACAGGTTACTGACTAATGCACATGTGCGATGGCCGTCTATGCATGTGTATAGTGCCCTCCCCGACATCCTCTGCTGTGTTACCTGCAGCCTAACACTTCCTGCTACAGGCTACTGACTAATGCACATGTCCGATGGCCGTCTATGCATGTGTATAGTGCCCTCCCCGACATCCTGTACTGTGTTACCTGCAGTCTAACACTTCCTGCTACAGGTTACTGACTAATGCACATGTGCGATTGCCATCTATGCATGTGTATAGTGGCCTCCCCGACACCCTCTGCTGTGTTACCTGCAGTCTAACACTTCCTGCTACAGGTTACTGACTAATGCACATGTGCGATGGCCGTCTATGCATGTGTATAGTGCCCTCCCCGACATCCTGTGCGGTGTTACCTAACACTTCCAGCTATAGGTTACTGACTAATGCACATGTGTGATGGCCGTCTATGCATGTGTATAGTGCCCTCCCCGACATCCTCTGATGTGTTACCTGCAGCCTAACACTTCCTGCTACAGGTTACTGATTAATGCACATGTGCGATGGCCATCTATGCATGTGTATAGTGCCCTCCCCGACATCCTCTGCTGTGTTACCTGCAGCCTAACACTTCCTGCTACAGGTTACTGACTAATGCACATGTGCGATTGCCATCTATGCATGTGTTTAGTGTCAACCCCGACACCCTCTGCTGTGTTACCTGCAGTCTAACACTTCCTGCTACAGGTTACTGACTAATGCACATGTGCGATGGCCGTCTATGCATGTGTATAGTGCCCTCCCCGACATCCTGTGCGGTGTTACCTAACACTTCCAGCTACAGGTTACTGACTAATGCACATGTGTGATGGCCGTCTATGCATGTGTATAGTGCCCTCCCCGACATCCTCTGCTGTGTTACCTGCAGCCTAACACTTCCTGCTACAGGTTACTGATTAATGCACAAGTGCGATGGCCATCTATGCATGTGTATAGTGCCCTCCCCGACATCCTCTGCTGTGTTACCTGCAGCCTAACACTTCCTGCTACAGGTTACTGACTATTGCACATGTGCGATGGCCGTCTATGCATGTGTATAGTGCCCTCCCCGACATCCTGTGCTATGTTACCTGCAGCCTAACACTTCCTGCTACAGGTTACTGATTAATGCACATGTGCGATGGCCATCTATGCATGTGTATAGTGCCCTCCCCGACATCTTCTGCTGTGTTACCTGCAGCCTAACACTTCCTGCTACAGGTTACTGACTAATGCACATGTATGATGGCCGTCTATGCATGTGTATAGTTCCCTCACCGACATCCTCTGCTGTGTTACCTGCAGCCTAACACTTCCTGCTACAGGTTACTGACTAATGCACATGTGTGATGGCCGTCTATGCATGTGTATAGTGCCCTCCCCGACATCCTCTGCTGTGTTATCTGCAGCCTAACACTTCCTGCTACAGGTTACTGACTAATGCACATGTGCGATGGCCGTCTATGCTTGTGTATAGTGCCCTCCCCGACATCCTGTGCTGTGTTACCTGCAGCCTAACACTTCCTGCAACAGGTTACTGACTAATGCACTTGTGTGATGGCAGTCTATGCATGTGTATAGTGCCCTCCCCGACATCCTCTACTGTGTTACCTGCAGCCTAACACTTCCTGCTACAGGTTACTGACTAATGCACATGTGCGATTGCCATCTATGCATGTGTATAGTGTCCTCCCCGACACACTCTGATGTGTTACCTGCAGTCTAACACTTCCTGTTACAGGTTACTGACTAATGCACATGTGTGATGGCCGTCTATGCATGTGTATAGTGCCCTCCCCGATATCCTCTGCTGTGTTACCTGCAGCCTAACACTTCCTGCTACAGGTTACAGACTAATGCACATGTGTGATGGCCATCTATGCATGTGTATAGTGCCCTCCCCGACATCCTCTGCTGTGTTTCCTGCAGCCTAACACTTCCTGCTACAGGTTACTGACTAATGCACATGTGTGATGGCCGTCTATGCATGTGTATAGTGCCCTCCCCGACATCCTCTGCTGTGTTTCCTGCAGCCTAACACTTCCTGCTACAGGTTACTGACTAATACACATGTGTGATGGCCATCTATGCATGTGTATAGTGTCCTCCCCGACATCCTGTGCTGTATTACCTGCAGGTAACACTTCCTGCTACAGGTTACTGACTAATGCACATGTGTGATGGCTGTCTATGCATGTGTATAGTGCCCTCCCCGACATACTGTGCTGTGTTACCTGCAGGCTAACACTTCCTGCTACAGGTTACTGACTAATGCTCATGTGTGATGGCCGTCTATGCATGTGTATAGTGCCCTCCCCTACATCCTCTGCTGTGTTTCCAGCAGCCTAACACTTCCAGCTACATGGTTACTGATTAATGCACAGGTGCGATGGCCGTCTATGCTTGTGTATAGTGCCCTCCCCGACATCCTCTGCTGTGTTACCTGCAGCCTATCACTTCCTGCTACAGGTTACTGACTATTGCACATGTGCGATGGACGTCTATGCATGTGTATAGTGCCCTCCCCGACATCCTGTGCTGTGTTACCTGCAGCCTAACACTTCCTGCTACAGGTTACTGACTAATGCACATGTGCGATGGCCGTCTATGCATGTGTATAGTGCCCTCCCCGACATCCTCTGCTGTGTTACCTGCAGCATAACACTTCCTGCTACAGGTTACTGACTAATGCACATGTGCGATTGCCATCTATGCATGTGTATAGTGTCCTCCCCGACACCCTCTGCTGTCTTACCTGCAGTCTAACACTTCCTGCTACAGGTTACTGACTAATGCACATGTGCGATGGCCGTCTATGCATGTGTATAGTGCCCTCCCCGACATCCTGTGCGGTGTTACCTAACACTTCCAGCTACAGGTTACTGACTAATGCACATGTGTGATGGCCGTCTATGCATGTGTATAGTGCCCTCCCCGACATCCTCTGCTGTGTTACCTGCAGCCTAACACTTCCTGCTACAGGTTACTGATTAATGCACATGTGCGATGGCCATCTATGCATGTGTATAGTGCCCTCCCCGACATCCTCTGCTGTGTTACCTGCAGCCTAACACTTCCTGCTACAGGTTACTGACTATTGCACATGTGCGATGGCCGTCTATGCATGTGTATAGTGCCCTCCCCGACATCCTGTGCTATGTTACCTGCAGCCTAACACTTCCTGCTACAGGTTACTGATTAATGCACATGTGCGATTGCCATCTATGCATGTGTATAGTGCCCTCCCCGACATCTTCTGCTGTGTTTCCTGCAGCCTAACACTTCCTGCTACAGGTTACTGACTAATGCACATGTGTGATGGCCGTCTATGCATGTGTATAGTTCCCTCACCGACATCCTCTGCTGTGTTACCTGCAGCCTAACACTTCCTGCTACAGGTTACTGACTAATGCACATGTGTGATGGCCATCTATGCAGGTGTATAGTGCCCTCCCCGACATCCTCTGCTGTGTTATCTGCAGCCTAACACTTCCTGCTACAGGTTACTGACTAATGCACATGTGCGATGGCCGTCTATGCTTGTGTATAGTGCCCTCCCCGACATCCTGTGCTGTGTTACCTGTAGCCTAACACTTCCTGCTACAGGTTACAGACTAATGCACATGTGCGATGGCAGTCTATGCATGTGTATAGTGTCCTCCCCGACATCCTGTGCTGTGTTACCTGCAGGCTAACACTTCCTGCTACAGGTTACTGACTAATGCACATGTGTGATGGCCGTCTATGCATGTGTATAGTACCCTCCCCGACATCCTCTGCTGTGTTTCCTGCAGCCTAACACTTCCTACTACAGGTTACTGACTAATGCACATGTGTGATGGCCGTCTATGCATGTGTATAGTGCCCTCCCCGACATCCTCTGCTGTGTTTCCTGCAGCCTAACACTTCCTGCTACAGGTTACTGACTAATACACATGTTTGATGGCCGTCTATGCATGTGTATAGTGCCCTCCCCGACATCCTGTGCTGTGTTACCTGCAGCCTAACACTTCCTGCTACAGGTTACTGACTAATGCACATGTGTGATGGCTGTCTATGCATGTGTATAGTGCCCTCCCCGACATACTGTGCTGTGTTACCTGCAGCCTAACACTTCCTGCTACAGGTTACTGACTAATGCACATGTGTGATGGCCGTCTATGCATGTGTATAGTGCCCTCCCCTACATCCTCTGCTGTGTTTCCAGCAGCCTAACACTTCCTGCTACATGGTTACTGATTAATGCACAGGTGCGTTGGCCGTCTATGCTTGTGTATAGTGCCCTCCCCGACATCCTCTGCTGTGTTACCTGCAGCCTATCACTTCCTGCTACAGGTTACTGACTATTGCACATGTGCGATGGACGTCTATGCATGTGTATAGTGCCCTCCCCGACATCCTGTGCTGTGTTACCTGCAGCCTAACACTTCCTGCTACAGGTTACTGACTAATGCTCATGTGCGATGGCCGTCTATGCATGTGTATAGTGCCCTCCCCGACATCCTCTGCTGTGTTACCTGCAGCCTAACACTTCCTGCTACAGGTTACTGACTAATGCACATGTGCAATTGCCATCTATGCATGTGTATAGTGTCCTCCCCGACACCCTCTGCTGTGTTACCTGCAGTCTAACACTTCCTGCTACAGGTTACTGACTAATGCACATGTGCGATGGCCGTCTTTGCATGTGTATAGTGCCCTCCCCGACATCCTGTGCTGTGTTACCTGCAGCCTAACACTTCCTGCTACAGGTTACTGACTAATGCTCATGTGCGATGGCCGTCTATGCATGTGTATAGTGCCCTCCCCGACATCCTGTGCTGTGTTACCTGCAGCCTAACACTTCCTGCTACAGGTTACTGACTAATGCTCATGTGCGATGGCCGTCTATGCATGTGTATAGTGCCCTCCCCGACATCCTCTGCTGTGTTACCTGCAGCCTAACACTTCCTGCTACAGGTTACTGACTAATGCACATGTGCGATTGCCATCTATGCATGTGTATAGTGTCCTCCCCGACACCCTCTGCTGTGTTACCTGCAGTCTAACACTTCCTGCTACAGGTTACTGACTAATGCACATGTGCGATGGCCGTCTTTGCATGTGTATAGTGCCCTCCCCGACATCCTGTGCTGTGTTACCTGTAGCCTAACACTTCCTGCAACAGGTTACTGACTAATGCACTTGTGCGATGGCCGTCTATGCATGTGTATAGTGCCCTCCTCGACATCATCTGCTGTGTTACCTGCAGCCTAACACTTCCTGCTACAGGTTACTGACTAATGCACATGTGTGATGGCCGTCTATGCATGTGTATAGTGCCCTCCCTGACATCCTCTGCTGTGTTTCCTGCAGCCTAACACTTCCTGCTACAGGTTACTGACTAATGCACATGTGTGATGGCCATCTATGCATGTGTATAGTGCCCTCCCCGACATCCTCTGCTGTGTTTCCTGCAGCCTAACACTTCATGCTACAGGTTACTGACTAATACACATGTTTGATGGCCATCTATGCATGTGTATAGTGCCCTCCCCGACATCCTGTGCTGTGTTACCTGCAGCCTAACACTTCCTGCTACAGGTTACTGACTAATGCACATGTGTGATGGCCGTCTATGCATGTGTATAGTGCCCTCCCCTACATCCTCTGCTGTGTTTCCAGCAGCCTAACACTTCCTGCTACATGGTTACTGATTAATGCACAGGTGCGTTGGCCGTCTATGCTTGTGTATAGTGCCCTCCCCGACATCCTCTGCTGTGTTACCTGCAGCCTATCACTTCCTGCTACAGGTTACTGACTATTGCACATGTGCGATGGACGTCTATGCATGTGTATAGTGCCCTCCCCGACATCCTGTGCTGTGTTACCTGCAGCCTAACACTTCCTGCTACAGGTTACTGACTAATGCTCATGTGCGATGGCCATCTATGCATGTGTATAGTGCCCTCCCCGACATCCTCTGCTGTGTTACCTGCAGCCTAACACTTCCTGCTACAGGTTACTGACTAATGCACATGTGCGATTGCCATCTATGCATGTGTATAGTGTCCTCCCCGACACCCTCTGCTGTGTTACCTGCAGTCTAACACTTCCTGCTACAGGTTACTGACTAATGCACATGTGCGATGGCCGTCTTTGCATGTGTATAGTGCCCTCCCCGACATCCTATGCTGTGTTACCTGTAGCCTAACACTTCCTGCAACAGGTTACTGACTAATGCACTTGTGCGATGGCCGTCTATGCATGTGTATAGTGCCCTCCTCGACATCATCTGCTGTGTTACCTGCAGCCTAACACTTCCTGCTACAGGTTACTGACTAATGCACATGTGTGATGGCCGTCTATGCATGTGTATAGTGCCCTCCCTGACATCCTCTGCTGTGTTTCCTGCAGCCTAACACTTCCTGCTACAGGTTACTGACTAATGCACATGTGTGATGGCCATCTATGCATGTGTATAGTGCCCTCCCCGACATCCTCTGCTGTGTTTCCTGCAGCCTAACACTTCATGCTACAGGTTACTGACTAATACACATGTTTGATGGCCATCTATGCATGTGTATAGTGCCCTCCCCGACATCCTGTGCTGTGTTACCTGCAGCCTAACACTTCCTGCTACAGGTTACTGACTAATGCACATGTGTGATGGCCGTCAATGCATGTGTATAGTGCCCTCCCCGACATCCTCTGCTGTGTTACCTGCAGCCTAACACTTCCTGCTACAGGTTACTGACTAATGCACATGTGTGATGGCCGTCTATGCATGTGTATAGTGCCCTCCCCGACATCCTCTGCTGTGTTATCTGCAGCCTAATACTTCCTGCTACAGGTTACTGACTAATGCACATGTGCGATGGCAGTCTATGCATGTGTATAGTGTCCTCCCCGACATCCTCTGCTGTGTTTCCTGCAGCCTAACACTTCGTGCTACAGGTTACTGACTAATACACATGTTTGATGGCCATCTATGCATGTGTATAGTGCCCTCCCCGACATCCTGTGCTGTGTTACCTGCAGCCTAACACTTCCTGCTACAGGTTACTGACTAATGCACATGTGTGATGGCCGTCAATGCATGTGTATAGTGCCCTCCCCGACATCCTCTGCTGTGTTACCTGCAGCCTAACACTTCCTGCTACAGGTTACTGACTAATGCACATGTGTGATGGCCGTCTATGCATGTGTATAGTGCCCTCCCCGACATCCTCTGCTGTGTTATCTGCAGCCTAATACTTCCTGCTACAGGTTACTGACTAATGCACATGTGCGATGGCAGTCTATGCATGTGTATAGTGTCCTCCCCGACATCCTCTGCTGTGTTTCCTGCAGCCTAACACTTCGTGCTACAGGTTACTGACTAATACACATGTTTGATGGCCATCTATGCATGTGTATAGTGCCCTCCCCGACATCCTGTGCTGTGTTACCTGCAGCCTAACACTTCCTGCTACAGGTTACTGACTAATGCACATGTGTGATGGCCGTCAATGCATGTGTATAGTGCCCTCCCCGACATCCTCTGCTGTGTTACCTGCAGCCTAACACTTCCTGCTACAGGTTACTGACTAATGCACATGTGTGATGGCCGTCTATGCATGTGTATAGTGCCCTCCCCGACATCCTCTGCTGTGTTATCTGCAGCCAAACACTTCCTGCTACAGGTTACTGACTAATACACATGTTTGATGGCCGTCTATGCATGTGTATAGTGCCCTCCCCGACATCCTGTGCGGTGTTACCTAACACTTCCAGCTACAGGTTACTGACTAATGCACATGTGTGATGGCCGTCTATGCATGTGTATAGTGACCTCCCCGACATCCTCTGCTGTGTTTCCTGCAGCCTAACACTTCCTGCTACAGGTTACTGACTAATACACATGTTTGATGGCCGTCTATGCATGTGTATAGTGCCCTCCCCGACATCCTCTGCTGTGTTACCTGCAGCCTAACACTTCCTGCTACAGGTTACTGACTAATGCACATGTGTGATGGCTGTCTATGCATGTGTATAGTGCCCTCCCCGACATACTGTGCTGTGTTACCTGCAGCCTAACACTTCCTGCTACAGGTTACTGACTAATGCACATGTGTGATGGCCGTCTATGCATGTGTATAGTGCCCTCCCCTACATCCTCTGCTGTGTTTCCAGCAGCCTAACACTTCCTGCTACATGGTTACTGATTAATGCACAGGTGCGTTGGCCGTCTATGCTTGTGTATAGTGCCCTCCCCGACATCCTCTGCTGTGTTACCTGCAGCCTATCACTTCCTGCTACAGGTTACTGACTATTGCACATGTGCGATGGACGTCTATGCATGTGTATAGTGCCCTCCTCGACATCCTGTGCTGTGTTACCTGCAGCCTAACACTTCCTGCTACAGGTTACTGACTAATGCTCATGTGCGATGGCCGTCTATGCATGTGTATAGTGCCCTCCCCGACATCCTCTGCTGTGTTACCTGCAGCCTAACACTTCCTGCTACAGGTTACTGACTAATGCACATGTGCGATTGCCATCTATGCATGTGTATAGTGTCCTCCCCGACACCCTCTGCTGTGTTACCTGCAGTCTAACACTTCCTGCTACAGGTTACTGACTAATGCACATGTGCGATGGCCGTCTTTGCATGTGTATAGTGCCCTCCCCGACATCCTGTGCTGTGTTACCTGTAGCCTAACACTTCCTGCAACAGGTTACTGACTAATGCACTTGTGCGATGGCCGTCTATGCATGTGTATAGTGCCCTCCTCGACATCATCTGCTGTGTTACCTGCAGCCTAACACTTCCTGCTACAGGTTACTGACTAATGCACATGTGTGATGGCCGTCTATGCATGTGTATAGTGCCCTCCCTGACATCCTCTGCTGTATTTCCTGCAGCCTAACACTTCCTGCTACAGGTTACTGACTAATGCACATGTGTGATGGCCATCTATGCATGTGTATAGTGCCCTCCCCGACATCCTCTGCTGTGTTTCCTGCAGCCTAACACTTCGTGCTACAGGTTACTGACTAATACACATGTTTGATGGCCATCTATGCATGTGTATAGTGCCCTCCCCGACATCCTGTGCTGTGTTACCTGCAGCCTAACACTTCCTGCTACAGGTTACTGACTAATGCACATGTGTGATGGCCGTCTATGCATGTGTATAGTGCCCTCCCCTACATCCTCTGCTGTGTTTCCAGCAGCCTAACACTTCCTGCTACATGGTTACTGATTAATGCACAGGTGCGTTGGCCGTCTATGCTTGTGTATAGTGCCCTCCCCGACATCCTCTGCTGTGTTACCTGCAGCCTATCACTTCCTGCTACAGGTTACTGACTATTGCACATGTGCGATGGACGTCTATGCATGTGTATAGTGCCCTCCCCGACATCCTCTGCTGTGTTACCTGCAGCCTAACACTTCCTGCTACAGGTTACTGACTAATGCACATGTGCGATGGCCATCTATGCATGTGTATAGTGCCCTCCCCGACATCCTCTGCTGTGTTACCTGCAGCCTAACACTTCCTGCTACAGGTTACTGACTAATGCACATGTGCGATGGCCGTCTATGCATGTGTATAGTGCCCTCCCCGACATCCTCTGCTGTGTTACCTGCAGCCTAACACTTTCTGCTACAGGTTACTGACTAATGCACATGTGCGATGGCCGTCTATGCATGTGTATAGTGCCCTCCCCGACATCCTGTACTGTGGTACCTGCAGCCTAACACTTCCTGCTACAGGTTACTGACTAATGCACTTGTGTGATGGCCGTCTATGCATGTGTATAGTGCCCTCCCCGACATCCTCTGCTGTGTTTCCTGCAGCCTAACACTTCCTGCTACAGGTTACTGACTAATGCACATGTGTGATGGCCGTCTATGCATGTGTATAGTGCCCTCCCCGACATCCTCTGCTGTATTTCCTGCAGCCTAACACTTCCTGCTACAGGTTACTGACTAATACACATGTGTGTTGGCCATCTATGCATGTGTATAGTGTCCTCCCCGACATCCTGTGCTGTATTACCTGCAGGTAACACTTCCTGCTACAGGTTACTGACTAACGCACATGTGTGATGGCCGTCTATGCATGTGTATAGTGCCCTCCCCGACATCCTCTGCTGTGTTACCTGCAGCCTAACACTTCCTGCTACAGGTTACTGATTAATGCACATGTGCGATGGCCATCTATGCATGTGTATAGTGCCCTCCCCGACATCCTCTGCTGTGTTACCTGCAGCCTATCACTTCCTGCTACAGGTTACTGACTATTGCACATGTGCGATGGATGTCTATGCATGTGTATAGTGCCCTCCCCGACATCCTGTGCTGTGTTACCTGCAGCCTAACACTTCCTGCTACAGGTTACTGACTAATGCACATGTGTGATGGCCGTCTATGCATGTGTATAGTGCCCTCCCCGACATCCTCTGCTGTGTTATCTGCAGCCTAATACTTCCTGCTACAGGTTACTGACTAATGCACATGTGCGATGGCAGTCTATGCATGTGTATAGTGTCCTCCCCGACATCCTCTGCTGTGTTACCTGCAGCCTAACACTTCCTGCTACAGGTTACTGACTAATGCACATGTGCGATTGCCATCTATGCATGTGTATAGTGTCCTCCCCGACACCCTCTGCTGTGTTACCTGCAGTCTAACACTTCCTGCTACAGGTTACTGACTAATGCACATGTGCGATGGCCGTCTATGCATGTGTATAGTGCCCTCCCCGACATCCTGTGCGGTGTTACCTAACACTTCCAGCTACAGGTTACTGACTAATGCACATGTGTGATGGCCGTCTATGCATGTGTATAGTGCCCTCCCCGACATCCTCTGCTGTGTTACCTGCAGCCTAACACTTCCTGCTACAGGTTACTGATTAATGCACATGTGCGATGGCCATCTATGCATGTGTATAGTGCCCTCCCCGACATCCTCTGCTGTGTTACCTGCAGCCTAACACTTCCTGCTACAGGTTACTGACTATTGCACATGTGCGATGGATGTCTATGCATGTGTATAGTGCCCTCCCCGACATCCTGTGCTATGTTACCTGCAGCCTAACACTTCCTGCTACAGGTTACTGATTAATGCACATGTGCGATGGCCATCTATGCATGTGTATAGTGCCCTCCCCGACATCTTCTGCTGTGTTACCTGCAGCCTAACACTTCCTGCTACAGGTTACTGACTAATGCACATGTGTGATGGCCGTCTATGCATGTGTATAGTTCCCTCACCGACATCCTCTGCTGTGTTACCTGCAGCCTAACACTTCCTGCTACAGGTTACTGACTAATGCACATGTGTGATGACCGTCTATGCATGTGTATAGTGCCCTCCCCGACATCCTCTGCTGTGTTATCTGCAGCCTAACACTTCCTGCTACAGGTTACTGACTAATGCACATGTGCGATGGCCGTCTATGCTTGTGTATAGTGCCCTCCCCGACATCCTGTGCTGTGTTACCTGTAGCCTAACACTTCCTGCTACAGGTTACTGACTAATGCACATGTGCGATGGCAGTCTATGCATGTGTATAGTGTCCTCCCCGACATCCTGTGCTGTGTTACCTGTAGCCTAACACTTCCTGCAACAGGTTACTGACTAATGCACATGTGCGATGGCCGTCTATGCATGTGTATAGTGCCCTCCCCGACATCATCTGCTGTGTTACCTGCAGGCTAACACTTCCTGCTACAGGTTACTGACTAATGCACATGTGTGATGGCCGTCTATGCATGTGTATAGTGCCCTCCCCGACATCCTCTGCTGTGTTTCCTGCAGCCTAACACTTCCTGCTACAGGTTACTGACAAATACACATGTTTGATGGCCGTCTATGCATGTGTATAGTGCCCTCCCCGACATCCTGTGCTGTGTTACCTGCAGCCTAACACTTCCTGCTACAGGTTACTGACTAATGCACATGTGCGATGGCCGTCTATGCATGTGTATAGTGCCCTCCCCGACATCCTCTGCTGTGTTACCTGCAGCCTAACACTTCCTGCTACAGGTTACTGACTAATGCACATGTCCGATGGCAGTCTATGCATGTGTATAGTGCCCTCCCCGACATCCTGTACTGTGTTACCTGCAGCCTAACACTTCCTGCTACAGGTTACTGACTAATGCACATGTGTGATGGCCATCTATGCATGTGTTTAGTGCCCTCCCCGACATCCTGTGCTGTGTTACCTGCAGCCTAACACTTCCTGCAACAGGTTACTGACTAATGCACTTGTGTGATGGCAGTCTATGCATGTGTATAGTGCCCTCCCCGACATCCTCTACTGTGTTACCTGCAGCCTAACAATTCCTGCTACAGGTTACTGACTAATGCACATGTGCGATTGCCATCTATGCATGTGTATAGTGTCCTCCCCGACACACTCTGCTGTGTTACCTGCAGTCTAACACTTCCTGTTACAGGTTACTGACTAATGCACATGTGTGATGGCCGTCTATGCATGTGTATAGTGCCCTCCCCGATATCCTCTGCTGTGTTACCTGCAGCCTAACACTTCCTGCTACAGGTTACAGACTAATGCACATGTGTGATGGCCATCTATGCATGTGTATAGTGCCCTCCCCGACATCCTCTGCTGTGTTTCCTGCAGCCTAACACTTCCTGCTACAGGTTACTGACTAATGCACATGTGTGATGGCCGTCTATGCATGTGTATAGTGCCCTCCCCGACATCCTCTGCTGTGTTTCCTGCAGCCTAACACTTCCTGCTACAGGTTACTGACTAATACACATGTGTGATGGCCATCTATGCATGTGTATAGTGTCCTCCCCGACATCCTGTGCTGTATTACCTGCAGGTAACACTTCCTGCTACAGGTTACTGACTAATGCACTTGTGTGATGGCAGTCTATGCATGTGTATAGTGCCCTCCCCGACATCCTCTACTGTGTTACCTGCAGCCTAACACTTCCTGCTACAGGTTACTGACTAATGCACATGTGCGATGGCCATCTATGCATGTGTATAGTGTCCTCCCCGACACACTCTGCTGTGTTACCTGCAGTCTAACACTTCCTGTTACAGGTTACTGACTAATGCACATGTGTGATGGCCGTCTATGCATGTGTATAGTGCCCTCCCCGATATCCTCTGCTGTGTTACCTGCAGCCTAACACTTCCTGCTACAGGTTACAGACTAATGCACATGTGTGATGGCCATCTATGCATGTGTATAGTGTCCTCCCCGACATCCTGTGCTGTATTACCTGCAGGTAACACTTCCTGCTACAGGTTACTGACTAATGCACATGTGTGATGGCTGTCTATGCATGTGTATAGTGCCCTCCCCGACATACTGTGCTGTGTTACCTGCAGCCTAACACTTCCTGCTACAGGTTACTGACTAATGCACATGTGTGATGGCCGTCTATGCATGTGTATAGTGCCCTCCCCTACATCCTCTGCTGTGTTTCCAGCAGCCTAACACTTCCTGCTACATGGTTACTGATTAATGCACAGGTGCGATGGCCGTCTATGCTTGTGTATAGTGCCCTCCCCGACATCCTCTGCTGTGTTACCTGCAGCCTATCACTTCCTGCTACAGGTTACTGACTATTGCACATGTGCGATGGACGTCTATGCATG
This sequence comes from Taudactylus pleione, assembly GCA_031769625.1. NCBI lineage: Eukaryota > Metazoa > Chordata > Amphibia > Anura > Myobatrachidae > Taudactylus > Taudactylus pleione. Next base: position 1,671,627 of record JAUIMM010000847.1, on the reverse strand, counting down.
TGTATAGTGCCCTCCCCGACATCCTGTGCTGTGTTACCTGCAGCCTAACACTTCCTGCTACAGGTTACTGACTAATGCTCATGTGCGATGGCCGTCTATGCATGTGTATAGTGCCCTCCCCGACATCCTCTGCTGTGTTACCTGCAGCCTAACACTTCCTGCTACAGGTTACTGACTAATGCACATGTGCGATTGCCATCTATGCATGTGTATAGTGTCCTCCCCGACACCCTCTGCTGTGTTACCTGCAGTCTAACACTTCCTGCTACAGGTTACTGACTAATGCACATGTGCGATGGCCGTCTTTGCATGTGTATAGTGCCCTCCCCGACATCCTGTGCTGTGTTACCTGTAGCCTAACACTTCCTGCAACAGGTTACTGACTAATGCACTTGTGCGATGGCCGTCTATGCATGTGTATAGTGCCCTCCTCGACATCATCTGCTGTGTTACCTGCAGCCTAACACTTCCTGCTACAGGTTACTGACTAATGCACATGTGTGATGGCCGTCTATGCATGTGTATAGTGCCCTCCCTGACATCCTCTGCTGTGTTTCCTGCAGCCTAACACTTCCTGCTACAGGTTACTGACTAATGCACATGTGTGATGGCCATCTATGCATGTGTATAGTGCCCTCCCCGACATCCTCTGCTGTGTTTCCTGCAGCCTAACACTTCGTGCTACAGGTTACTGACTAATACACATGTTTGATGGCCATCTATGCATGTGTATAGTGCCCTCCCCGACATCCTGTGCTGTGTTACCTGCAGCCTAACACTTCCTGCTACAGGTTACTGACTAATGCACATGTGTGATGGCCGTCAATGCATGTGTATAGTGCCCTCCCCGACATCCTCTGCTGTGTTACCTGCAGGCTAACACTTCCTGCTACAGGTTACTGACTAATGCACATGTGCGATGGCCGTCTATGCATGTGTATAGTGCCCTCCCCGACATCCTCTGCTGTGTTACCTGCAGGCTAACACTTCCTGCTACAGGTTACTGACTAATGCACATGTGCGATGGCCGTCTATGCATGTGTATAGTGCCCTCCCCGACATCCTCTGCTATGTTACCTGCAGCCTAACACTTCCTGCTACAGGTTACTGACTAATGCACATGTGCGATGGCCATCTATGCATGTGTATAGTGCCCTCCCCGACATCCTCTGCTGTGTTACCTGCAGCCTAACACTTCCTGCTACAGGTTACTGACTAATGCACATGTGTGATGGCCGTCTATGCATGTGTATAGTGCCCTCCCCGACATCCTCTGCTGTGTTATCTGCAGCCTAACACTTCCTGCTACAGGTTACTGACTAATGCACATGTGCGATGGCAGTCTATGCATGTGTATAGTGTCCTCCCCGACATCCTCTGCTGTGTTACCTGCAGCCTAACACTTCCTGCTACAGGTTACTGACTAATGCACATGTGCGATTGCCATTTATGCATGTGTATAGTGCCCTCCCCGACACCCTCTGCTGTGTTACCTGCAGTCTAACACTTCCTGCTACAGGTTACTGACTAATGCACATGTGCGATGGCCGTCTATGCATGTGTATAGTGCCCTCCCCGACATCCTCTGCTGTGTTACCTGCAGCCTAACACTTCCTGCTACAGGTTACTGATTAATGCACATGTGCGATGGCCATCTATGCATGTGTATAGTGTCCTCCCCGACATCCTCTGCTGTGTTACCTGCAGCCTAACACTTCCTGCTACAGGTTACTGACTATTGCACATGTGCGATGGACGTCTATGCATGTGTATAGTGCCCTCCCCGACATCCTGTGCTATGTTACCTGCAACCTAACACTTCCTGCTACAGGTTACTGATTAATGCACATGTGCGATGGCCATCTATGCATGTGTATAGTGCCCTCCCCGACATCTTCTGCTGTGTTACCTGCAGCCTAACACTTCCTGCTACAGGTTACTGACTAATGCACATGTGTGATAGCCGTCTATGCATGTGTATAGTTCCCTCACCGACATCCTCTGCTGTGTTACCTGCAGCCTAACACTTCCTGCTACAGGTTACTGACTAATGCACATGTGTGATGGCCGTCTATGCATGTGTATAGTGCCCTCCCCGACATCCTCTGCTGTGTTGTCTGCAGCCTAACACTTCCTGCTACAGGTTACTGACTAATGCACATGTGCGATGGCCGTCTATGCTTGTGTATAGTGCCCTCCCCGACATCCTGTGCTGTGTTACCTGTAGCCTAACACTTCCTGCTACAGGTTACTGACTAATGCACATGTGCGATGGCAGTCTATGCATGTGTATAGTGTCCTCCCCGACATCCTGTGCTGTGTTACCTGTAGCCTAACACTTCCTGCAACAGGTTACTGACTAATGCACATGTGCGATGGCCGTCTATGCATGTGTATAGTGCCCTCCCCGACATCATCTGCTGTGTTACCTGCAGGCTAACACTTCCTGCTACAGGTTACTGACTAATGCACATGTGTGATGGCCGTCTATGCATGTGTATAGTGCCCTCCCCGACATCCTCTGCTGTGTTTCCTGCAGCCTAACACTTCCTGCTACAGGTTACTGACTAATACACATGTTTGATGGCCGTCTATGCATGTGTATAGTGCCCTCCCCGACATCCTGTGCTGTGTTACCTGCAGCCTAACACTTCCTGCTACAGGTTACTGACTAATGCACTTGTGTGATGGCAGTCTATGCATGTGTATAGTGCCCTCCCCGACATCCTCTACTGTGTTACCTGCAGCCTAACACTTCCTGCTACAGGTTACTGACTAATGCACATGTGCGATTGCCATCTATGCATGTGTATAGTGTCCTCCCCGACACACTCTGCTGTGTTACCTGCAGTCTAACACTTCCTGTTACAGGTTACTGACTAATGCACATGTGTGATGGCCGTCTATGCATGTGTATAGTGCCCTCCCCGATATCCTCTGCTGTGTTACCTGCAGCCTAACACTTCCTGCTACAGGTTACAGACTAATGCACATGTGTGATGGCCGTCTATGCATGTGTATAGTGCCCTCCCCGACATCCTCTGCTGTGTTTCCTGCAGCCTAACACTTCCTGCTACAGGTTACTGACTAATGCACATGTGTGATGGCCGTCTATGCATGTGTATAGTGCCCTCCCCGACATCCTCTGCTGTGTTTCCTGCAGCCTAACACTTCCTGCTACAGGTTACAGACTAATACACATGTGTGATGGCCATCTATGCATGTGTATAGTGTCCTCCCCGACATCCTGTGCTGTATTACCTGCAGGTAACACTTCCTGCTACAGGTTACTGACTAATGCACATGTGTGATGGCTGTCTATGCATGTGTATAGTGCCCTCCCCGACATACTGTGCTGTGTTACCTGCAGCCTAACACTTCCTGCTACAGGTTACTGACTAATGCACATGTGTGATGGCCATCTATGCATGTGTATAGTGCCCTCCCCTACATCCTCTGCTGTGTTTCCAGCAGCCTAACACTTCCTGCTACATGGTTACTGATTAATGCACAGGTGCGATGGCCGTCTCTGCTTGTGTATAGTGCCCTCCCCGACATCCTCTGCTGTGTTACCTGCAGCCTATCACTTCCTGCTACAGGTTACTGACTATTGCACATGTGCGATGGACATCTATGCATGTGTATAGTGCCCTCCCCGACATCCTGTGCTGTGTTACCTGCAGCCTAACACTTCCTGCTACAGGTTACTGACTAATGCTCATGTGCGATGGCCGTCTATGCATGTGTATAGTGCCCTCCCCGACATCCTCTGCTGTGTTACCTGCAGCCTAACACTTCCTGCTACAGGTTACTGACTAATGCACATGTGCGATTGCCATCTATGCATGTGTATAGTGTCCTCCCCGACACCCTCTGCTGTGTTACCTGCAGTCTAACACTTCCTGCTACAGGTTACTGACTAATGCACATGTGCGATGGCCGTCTTTGAATGTGTATAGTGCCCTCCCCGACATCCTGTGCTGTGTTACCTGTAGCCTAACACTTCCTGCAACAGGTTACTGACTAATGCACTTGTGCGATGGCCGTCTATGCATGTGTATAGTGCCCTCCTCGACATCATCTGCTGTGTTACCTGCAGCCTAACACTTCCTGCTACAGGTTACTGACTAATGCACATGTGTGATGGCCGTCTATGCATGTGTATAGTGCCCTCCCTGACATCCTCTGCTGTGTTTCCTGCAGCCTAACACTTCCTGCTACAGGTTACTGACTAATGCACATGTGTGATGGCCATCTATGCATGTGTATAGTGCCCTCCCCGACATCCTCTGCTGTGTTTCCTGCAGCCTAACACTTCGTGCTACAGGTTACTGACTAATACACATGTTTGATGGCCATCTATGCATGTGTATAGTGCCCTCCCCGACATCCTGTGCTGTGTTACCTGCAGCCTAACACTTCCTGCTACAGGTTACTGACTAATGCACATGTGTGATGGCCGTCAATGCATGTGTATAGTGCCCTCCCCGACATCCTCTGCTGTGTTACCTGCAGGCTAACACTTCCTGCTACAGGTTACTGACTAATGCACATGTGCGATGGCCGTCTATGCATGTGTATAGTGTCCTCCCCGACATCCTCTGCTGTGTTACCTGCAGGCTAACACTTCCTGCTACAGGTTACTCACTAATGCACATGTGCGATGGCCGTCTATGCATGTGTATAGTGCCCTCCCCGACATCCTCTGCTATGTTACCTGCAGCCTAACACTTCCTGCTACAGGTTACAGACTAATGCACATGTGTGATGGCCCTCTATGCATGTGTATAGTGCCCTCCCCGACATCCTCTGCTGTGTTACCTGCAGCCTAACACTTCCTGCTACAGGTTACTGACTAATGCACATGTGCGATGGCCGTCTATGCATGTGTATAGTGCCCTCCCCGACATCCTCTGCTGTGTTACCTGCAGCCTAACACTTCCTGCTACAGGTTACTGACTAATGCACATGTGCGATGGCCGTCTATGCATGTGTATAGTGCCCTCCCCGACATCCTCTGCTGTGTTACCTGCAGCCTAACACTTCCTGCTACAGGTTACTGACTAATGCACATGTGCGATGGCCGTCTATGCATGTGTATAGTGCCCTCCCCGACATCCTGTACTGTGGTACCTGCAGCCTAACACTTCCTGCTACAGGTTACTGACTATTGCACATGTGCGATGGATGTCTATGCATGTGTATAGTGCCCTCCCCGACATCCTGTGCTGTGTTACCTGCAGCCTAACACTTCCTGCTACAGGTTACTGACTAATGCACATGTTCGATGGCTGGCTATGCATATGTATAGTGCCCTCCCCGACATCCTCTGCTGTGTTACCTGCAGCCTAACACTTCCTGCTACAGGTTACTGACTAATGCACATGTGTGATGGCCGTCTATGCATGTGTATAGTGCCCTCCCCGACATCCTCTGCTGTGTTATCTGCAGCCTAATACTTCCTGCTACAGGTTACTGACTAATGCACATGTGCGATGGCAGTCTATGCATGTGTATAGTGTCCTCCCCGACATCCTCTGCTGTGTTACCTGCAGCCTAACACTTCCTGCTACAGGTTCCTGACTAATGCACATGTGCGATTGCCATCTATGCATGTGTATAGTGTCCTCCCCGACACCCTCTGCTGTGTTACCTGCAGTCTAACACTTCCTGCTACAGGTTACTGACTAATGCATATGTGCGATGGCCGTCTATGCATGTGTATAGTGCCCTCCCCAACATCCTGTGCGGTGTTACCTAACACTTCCAGCTACAGGTTACTGACTAATGCACATGTGTGATGGCCGTCTATGCATGTGTATAGTGCCCTCCCCGACATCCTCTGCTGTGTTACCTGCAGCCTAACACTTCCTGCTACAGGTTATTGATTAATGCACATGTGCGATGGCCATCTATGCATGTGTATAGTGCCCTCCCCGACATCCTCTGCTGTGTTACCTGCAGCCTAACACTTCCTGCTACAGGTTACTGACTATTGCACATGTGCGATGGACGTCTATGCATGTGTATAGTGCCCTCCCCGACATCCTGTGCTATGTTACCTGCAGCCTAACACTTCCTGCTACAGGTTACTGATTAATGCACATGTGCGATGGCCATCTATGCATGTGTATAGTGCCCTCCCCGACATCTTCTGCTGTGTTACCTGCAGCCTAACACTTCCTGCTACAGGTTACTGACTAATGCACATGTGTGATGGCCGTCTATGCATGTGTATAGTTCCCTCACCGACATCCTCTGCTGTGTTACCTGCAGCCTAACACTTCCTGCTACAGGTTACTGACTAATGCACATGTGTGATGGCCGTCTATGCATGTGTATAGTGCCCTCCCCGACATCCTCTGCTGTGTTATCTGCAGCCTAACACTTCCTGCTACAGGTTACTGACTAATGCACATGTGCGATGGCCGTTTATGCTTGTGTATAGTGCCCTCCCCGACATCCTGTGCTGTGTTACCTGTAGCCTAACACTTCCTGCTACAGGTTACTGACTAATGCACATGTGCGATGGCAGTCTATGCATGTGTATAGTGTCCTCCCCGACATCCTGTGCTGTGTTACCTGTAGCCTAACACTTCCTGCAACAGGTTACTGACTAATGCACATGTGCGATGGCCGTCTATGCATGTGTATAGTGCCCTCCCCGACATCATCTGCTGTGTTACCTGCAGGCTAACACTTCCTGCTACAGGTTACTGACTAATGCACATGTGTGATGGCCGTCTATGCATGTGTATAGTGCCCTCCCCGACATCCTCTGCTGTGTTTCCTGCAGCCTAACACTTCCTGCTACAGGTTACTGACAAATGCACATGTCCGATGGCCGTCTATGCATGTGTATAGTGCCCTCCCCGACATCCTGTGCGGTGTTACCTAACACTTCCAGCTACAGGTTACTGACTAATGCACATGTGTGATGGCCGTCTATGCATGTGTATAGTGCCCTCCCCGACATCCTCTGATGTGTTACCTGCAGCCTAACACTTCCTGCTACAGGTTACTGATTAATGCACATGTGCGATGGCCATCTATGCATGTGTATAGTGCCCTCCCCGACATCCTCTGCTGTGTTACCTGCAGCCTAACACTTCCTGCTACAGGTTACTGACTAATGCACATGTGCGATTGCCATCTATGCATGTGTTTAGTGTCCTCCCCGACACCCTCTGCTGTGTTACCTGCAGTCTAACACTTCCTGCTACAGGTTACTGACTAATGCACATGTGTGATGGCCGTCTATGCATGTGTATAGTGCCCTCCCCGACATCCTGTGCGGTGTTACCTAACACTTCCAGCTACAGGTTACTGACTAATGCACATGTGTGATGGCCGTCTATGCATGTGTATAGTGCCCTCCCCGACATCCTCTGCTGTGTTACCTGCAGCCTAACACTTCCTGCTACAGGTTACTGATTAATGCACATGTGCGATGGCCATCTATGCATGTGTATAGTGCCCTCCCCGACATCCTCTGCTGTGTTACCTGCAGCCTAACACTTCCTGCTACAGGTTACTGACTATTGCACATGTGCGATGGCCGTCTATGCATGTGTATAGTGCCCTCCCCGACATCCTGTGCTATGTTACCTGCAGCCTAACACTTCCTGCTACAGGTTACTGATTAATGCACATGTGCGATGGCCATCTATGCATGTGAATAGTGCCCTCCCCGACATCTTCTGCTGTGTTACCTGCAGCCTAACACTTCCTGCTACAGGTTACTGACTAATGCACATGTGTGATGGCCGTCTATGCATGTGTATAGTTCCCTCACCGACATCCTCTGCTGTGTTACCTGCAGCCTAACACTTCCTGCTACAGGTTACTGACTAATGCACATGTGTGATGGCCGTCTATGCATGTGTATAGTGCCCTCCCCGACATCCTCTGCTGTGTTATCTGCAGCCTAACACTTCCTGCTACAGGTTACTGACTAATGCACATGTGCGATGGCCGTCTATGCTTGTGTATAGTGCCCTCCCCGACATCCTGTGCTGTGTTACCTGCAGCCTAACACTTCCTGCAACAGGTTACTGACTAATGCACTTGTGTGATGGCAGTCTATGCATGTGTATAGTGCCCTCCCCGACATCCTCTACTGTGTTACCTGCAGCCTAACACTTCCTGCTACAGGTTACTGACTAATGCACATGTGCGATTGCCATCTATGCATGTGTATAGTGTCCTCCCCGACACACTCTGCTGTGTTACCTGCAGTCTAACACTTCCTGTTACAGGTTACTGACTAATGCACATGTGTGATGGCCGTCTATGCATGTGTATAGTGCCCTCCCCGATATCCTCTGCTGTGTTACCTGCAGCCTAACACTTCCTGCTACAGGTTACAGACTAATGCACATGTGTGATGGCCATCTATGCATGTGTATAGTGCCCTCCCCGACATCCTCTGCTGTGTTTCCTGCAGCCTAACACTTCCTGCTACAGGTTACTGACTAATGCACATGTGTGATGGCCGTCTATGCATGTGTATAGTGCCCTCCCCGACATCCTCTGCTGTGTTTCCTGCAGCCTAACACTTCCTGCTACAGGTTACTGACTAATACACATGTGTGATGGCCATCTATGCATGTGTATAGTGTCCTCCCCGACATCCTGTGCTGTATTACCTGCAGGTAACACTTCCTGCTACAGGTTACTGACTAATGCACATGTGTGATGGCTGTCTATGCATGTGTATAGTGCCCTCCCCGACATACTGTGCTGTGTTACCTGCAGGCTAACACTTCCTGCTACAGGTTACTGACTAATGCTCATGTGTGATGGCCGTCTATGCATGTGTATAGTGCCCTCCCCTACATCCTCTGCTGTGTTTCCAGCAGCCTAACACTTCCAGCTACATGGTTACTGATTAATGCACAGGTGCGATGGCCGTCTATGCTTGTGTATAGTGCCCTCCCCGACATCCTCTGCTGTGTTACCTGCAGCCTATCACTTCCTGCTACAGGTTACTGACTATTGCACATGTGCGATGGACGTCTATGCATGTGTATAGTGCCCTCCCCGACATCCTGTGCTGTGTTACCTGCAGCCTAACACTTCCTGCTACAGGTTACTGACTAATGCACATGTGCGATGGCCGTCTATGCATGTGTATAGTGCCCTCCCCGACATCCTCTGCTGTGTTACCTGCAGCATAACACTTCCTGCTACAGGTTACTGACTAATGCACATGTGCGATTGCCATCTATGCATGTGTATAGTGTCCTCCCCGACACCCTCTGCTGTCTTACCTGCAGTCTAACACTTCCTGCTACAGGTTACTGACTAATGCACATGTGCGATGGCCGTCTATGCATGTGTATAGTGCCCTCCCCGACATCCTGTGCGGTGTTACCTAACACTTCCAGCTACAGGTTACTGACTAATGCACATGTGTGATGGCCGTCTATGCATGTGTATAGTGCCCTCCCCGACATCCTCTGCTGTGTTACCTGCAGCCTAACACTTCCTGCTACAGGTTACTGACTAATGCACATGTGTGATGGCCGTCTATGCATGTGAATAGTTCCCTCACCGACATCCTCTGCTGTGTTACCTGCAGCCTAACACTTCCTGCTACAGGTTACTGACTAATGCACATGTGTGATGGCCATCTATGCAGGTGTATAGTGCCCTCCCCGACATCCTCTGCTGTGTTATCTGCAGCCTAACACTTCCTGCTACAGGTTACTGACTAATGCACATGTGCGATGGCCGTCTATGCTTGTGTATAGTGCCCTCCCCGACATCCTGTGCTGTGTTACCTGTAGCCTAACACTTCCTGCTACAGGTTAATGACTAATGCACATGTGCGATGGCAGTCTATGCATGTGTATAGTGTCCTCCCCGACATCCTGTGCTGTGTTACCTGCAGGCTAACACTTCCTGCTACAGGTTACTGACTAATGCACATGTGTGATGGCCGTCTATGCATGTGTATAGTACCCTCCCCGACATCCTCTGCTGTGTTACCTGCAGCCTAACACTTCCTGCTACAGGTTACTGACTAATGCACATGTGCGATTGCCATCTATGCATGTGTAAAGTGTCCTCCCCGACACCCTCTGCTGTGTTACCTGCAGTCTAACACTTCCTGCTACAGGTTACTGACTAATGCACATGTGCGATGGCCGTCTTTGCATGTGTATAGTGCCCTCCCCGACATCCTGTGCTGTGTTACCTGTAGCCTAACACTTCCTGCAACAGGTTACTGACTAATGCACTTGTGCGATGGCCGTCTATGCATGTGTATAGTGCCCTCCTCGACATCATCTGCTGTGTTACCTGCAGCCTAACACTTCCTGCTACAGGTTACTGACTAATGCACATGTGTGATGGCCGTCTATGCATGTGTATAGTGCCCTCCCTGACATCCTCTGCTGTGTTTCCTGCAGCCTAACACTTCCTGCTACAGGTTACTGACTAATGCACATGTGTGATGGCCATCTATGCATGTGTATAGTGCCCTCCCCGACATCCTCTGCTGTGTTTCCTGCAGCCTAACACTTCGTGCTACAGGTTACTGACTAATACACATGTTTGATGGCCATCTATGCATGTGTATAGTGCCCTCCCCGACATCCTGTGCTGTGTTACCTGCAGCCTAACACTTCCTGCTACAGGTTACTGACTAATGCACATGTGTGATGGCCGTCAATGCATGTGTATAGTGCCCTCCCCGACATCCTCTGCTCTGTTACCTGCAGGCTAACACTTCCTGCTACAGGTTACTGACTAATGCACATGTGCGATGGCCGTCTATGCATGTGTATAGTGCCCTCCCCGACATCCTCTGCTGTGTTACCTGCAGGCTAACACTTCCTGCTACAGGTTACTGACTAATGCACATGTGCGATGGCCGTCTATGCATGTGTATAGTGCCCTCCCCGACATCCTGTGCGGTGTTACCTAACACTTCCAGCTACAGGTTACTGACTAATGCACATGTGTGATGGCCGTCTATGCATGTGTATAGTGCCCTCCCCGACATCCTCTGCTGTGTTACCTGCAGCCTAACACTTCCTGCTACAGGTTACTGATTAATGCACATGTGCGATGGCCATCTATGCATGTGTATAGTGCCCTCCCCGACATCCTCTGCTGTGTTACCTGCAGCCTAACACTTCCTGCTACAGGTTACTGACTATTGCACATGTGCGATGGCCGTCTATGCATGTGTATAGTGCCCTCCCCGACATCCTGTGCTATGTTACCTGCAGCCTAACACTTCCTGCTACAGGTTACTGATTAATGCACATGTGCGATGGCCATCTATGCATGTGTATAGTGCCCTCCCCGACATCTTCTGCTGTGTTACCTGCAGCCTAACACTTCCTGCTACAGGTTACTGACTAATGCACATGTGTGATGGCCGTCTATGCATGTGTATAGTTCCCTCACCGACATCCTCTGCTGTGTTACCTGCAGCCTAACACTTCCTGCTACAGGTTACTGACTAATGCACATGTGTGATGGCCGTCTATGCATGTGTATAGTGCCCTCCCCGACATCCTCTGCTGTGTTATCTGCAGCCTAACACTTCCTGCTACAGGTTACTGACTAATGCACATGTGCGATGGCCGTCTATGCTTGTGTATAGTGCCCTCCCCGACATCCTGTGCTGTGTTACCTGCAGCCTAACACTTCCTGCAACAGGTTACTGACTAATGCACTTGTGTGATGGCAGTCTATGCATGTGTATAGTGCCCTCCCCGACATCCTCTACTGTGTTACCTGCAGCCTAACACTTCCTGCTACAGGTTACTGACTAATGCACATGTGCGATTGCCATCTATGCATGTGTATAGTGTCCTCCCCGACACACTCTGCTGTGTTACCTGCAGTCTAACACTTCCTGTTACAGGTTACTGACTAATGCACATGTGTGATGGCCGTCTATGCATGTGTATAGTGCCCTCCCCGATATCCTCTGCTGTGTTACCTGCAGCCTAACACTTCCTGCTACAGGTTACAGACTAATGCACATGTGTGATGGCCATCTATGCATGTGTATAGTGCCCTCCCCGACATCCTCTGCTGTGTTTCCTGCAGCCTAACACTTCCTGCTACAGGTTACTGACTAATGCACATGTGTGATGGCCGTCTATGCATGTGTATAGTGCCCTCCCCGACATCCTCTGCTGTGTTTCCTGCAGCCTAACACTTCCTGCTACAGGTTACTGACTAATACACATGTGTGATGGCCATCTATGCATGTGTATAGTGTCCTCCCCGACATCCTGTGCTGTATTACCTGCAGGTAACACTTCCTGCTACAGGTTACTGACTAATGCACATGTGTGATGGCTGTCTATGCATATGTATAGTGCCCTCCCCGACATACTGTGCTGTGTTACCTGCAGGCTAACACTTCCTGCTACAGGTTACTGACTAATGCTCATGTGTGATGGCCGTCTATGCATGTGTATAGTGCCCTACCCTACATCCTCTGCTGTGTTTCCAGCAGCCTAACACTTCCAGCTACATGGTTACTGATTAATGCACAGGTGCGATGGCCGTCTATGCTTGTGTATAGTGCCCTCCCCGACATCCTCTGCTGTGTTACCTGCAGCCTATCACTTCCTGCTACAGGTTACTGACTATTGCACATGTGCGATGGACGTCTATGCATGTGTATAGTGCCCTCCCCGACATCCTGTGCTGTGTTACCTGCAGCCTAACACTTCCTGCTACAGGTTACTGACTAATGCACATGTGCGATGGCCGTCTATGCATGTGTATAGTGCCCTCCCCGACATCCTCTGCTGTGTTACCTGCAGCATAACACTTCCTGCTACAGGTTACTGACTAATGCACATGTGCGATTGCCATCTATGCATGTGTATAGTGTCCTCCCCGACACCCTCTGCTGTCTTACCTGCAGTCTAACACTTCCTGCTACAGGTTACTGACTAATGCACATGTGCGATGTCCGTCTATGCATGTGTATAGTGCCCTCCCCGACATCCTGTGCGGTGTTACCTAACACTTCCAGCTACAGGTTACTGACTAATGCACATGTGTGATGGCCGTCTATGCATGTGTATAGTGCCCTCCCCGACATCCTCTGCTGTGTTACCTGCAGCCTAACACTTCCTGCTACAGGTTACTGATTAATGCACATGTGCGATGGCCATCTATGCATGTGTATAGTGCCCTCCCCGACATCCTCTGCTGTGTTACCTGCAGCCTAACACTTCCTGCTACAGGTTACTGACTATTGCACATGTGCGATGGCCGTCTATGCATGTGTATAGTGCCCTCCCCGACATCCTGTGCTATGTTACCTGCAGCCTAACACTTCCTGCTACAGGTTACTGACTAATGCACATGTGCGATTGCCATCTATGCATGTGTATAGTGCCCTCCCCGACATCTTCTGCTGTGTTTCCTGCAGCCTAACACTTCCTGCTACAGGTTACTGACTAATGCACATGTGTGATGGCCGTCTATGCATGTGTATAGTTCCCTCACCGACATCCTCTGCTGTGTTACCTGCAGCCTAACACTTCCTGCTACAGGTTACTGACTAATGCACATGTGTGATGGCCATCTATGCAGGTGTATAGTGCCCTCCCCGACATCCTCTGCTGTGTTATCTGCAGCCTAACACTTCCTGCTACAGGTTACTGACTAATGCACATGTGCGATGGCCGTCTATGCTTGTGTATAGTGCCCTCCCCGACATCCTGTGCTGTGTTACCTGTAGCCTAACACTTCCTGCTACAGGTTACTGACTAATGCACATGTGCGATGGCAGTCTATGCATGTGTATAGTGTCCTCCCCGACATCCTGTGCTGTGTTACCTGCAGGCTAACACTTCCTGCTACAGGTTACTGACTAATGCACATGTGTGATGGCCGTCTATGCATGTGTATAGTACCCTCCCCGACATCCTCTGCTGTGTTTCCTGCAGCCTAACACTTCCTACTACAGGTTACTGACTAATGCACATGTGTGATGGCCATCTATGCATGTGTATAGTGCCCTCCCCGACATCCTCTGCTGTGTTTCCTGCAGCCTAACACTTCCTGCTACAGGTTACTGACTAATACACATGTTTGATGGCCGTCTATGCATGTGTATAGTGCCCTCCCCGACATCCTGTGCTGTGTTACCTGCAGCCTAACACTTCCTGCTACAGGTTACTGACTAATGCACATGTGTGATGGCTGTCTATGCATGTGTATAGTGCCCTCCCCGACATACTGTGCTGTGTTACCTGCAGCCTAACACTTCCTGCTACAGGTTACTGACTAATGCACATGTGTGATGGCCGTCTATGCATGTGTATAGTGCCCTCCCCTACATCCTCTGCTGTGTTTCCAGCAGCCTAACACTTCCTGCTACATGGTTACTGATTAATGCACAGGTGCGTTGGCCGTCTATGCTTGTGTATAGTGCCCTCCCCGACATCCTCTGCTGTGTTACCTGCAGCCTATCACTTCCTGCTACAGGTTACTGACTATTGCACATGTGCGATGGACGTCTATGCATGTGTATAGTGCCCTCCCCGACATCCTGTGCTGTGTTACCTGCAGCCTAACACTTCCTGCTACAGGTTACTGACTAATGCTCATGTGCGATGGCCGTCTATGCATGTGTATAGTGCCCTCCCCGACATCCTCTGCTGTGTTACCTGCAGCCTAACACTTCCTGCTACAGGTTACTGACTAATGCACATGTGCGATTGCCATCTATGCATGTGTATAGTGTCCTCCCCGACACCCTCTGCTGTGTTACCTGCAGTCTAACACTTCCTGCTACAGGTTACTGACTAATGCACATGTGCGATGGCCGTCTTTGCATGTGTATAGTGCCCTCCCCGACATCCTGTGCTGTGTTACCTGTAGCCTAACACTTCCTGCAACAGGTTACTGACTAATGCACTTGTGCGATGGCCGTCTATGCATGTGTATTGTGCCCTCCTCGACATCATCTGCTGTGTTACCTGCAGCCTAACACTTCGTGCTACAGGTTACTGACTAATACACATGTTTGATGGCCATCTATGCATGTGTATAGTGCCCTCCCCGACATCCTGTGCTGTGTTACCTGCAGCCTAACACTTCCTGCTACAGGTTACTGACTAATGCACATGTGTGATGGCCGTCAATGCATGTGTATAGTGCCCTCCCCGACATCCTCTGCTGTGTTACCTGCAGGCTAACACTTCCTGCTACAGGTTACTGACTAATGCACATGTGCGATGGCCGTCTATGCATGTGTATAGTGCCCTCCCCGACATCCTCTGCTGTGTTACCTGCAGGCTAACACTTCCTGCTACAGGTTACTCACTAATGCACATGTGCGATGGCCGTCTATGCATGTGTATAGTGCCCTCCCCGACATCCTCTGCTGTGTTACCTGCAGCCTAACACTTCCTGCTACAGGTTACTGACTAATGCACATGTGCGATGGCCGTCTATGCATGTGTATAGTGCCCTCCCCGACATCCTCTGCTGTGTTACCTGCAGCCTAACACTTCCTGCTACAGGTTACTGACTAATGCACATGTGCGATGGCCGTCTATGCATGTGTATAGTGCCCTCCCCGACATCCTCTGCTGTGTTACCTGCAGCCTAACACTTCCTGCTACAGGTTACTGACTAATGCACATGTGCGATGGCCGTCTATGCATGTGTATAGTGCCCTCCCCGACATCCTGTACTGTGGTACCTGCAGCCTAACACTTCCTGCTACAGGTTACTGACTAATGCACTTGTGTGATGGCCGTCTATGCATGTGTATAGTGCCCTCCCCGACATCCTCTGCTGTGTTTCCTGCAGCCTAACACTTCCTGCTACAGGTTACTGACTAATGCACATGTGTGATGGCCGTCTATGCATGTGTATAGTGCCCTCCCCGACATCCTCTGCTGTGTTTCCTGCAGCCTAACACTTCCTGCTACAGGTTACTGACTAATACACATGTGTGTTGGCCATCTATGCATGTGTATAGTGTCCTCCCCGACATCCTGTGCTGTATTACCTGCAGGTAACACTTCCTGCTACAGGTTACTGACTAACGCACATGTGTGATGGCCGTCTATGCATGTGTATAGTGCCCTCCCCGACATCCTCTGCTGTGTTACCTGCAGCCTAACACTTCCTGCTACAGGTTACTGATTAATGCACATGTGCGATGGCCATCTATGCATGTGTATAGTGCCCTCCCCGACATCCTGTGCGGTGTTACCTAACACTTCCAGCTACAGGTTACTGACTAATGCACATGTGTGATGGCCGTCTATGCATGTGTATAGTGTCCTCCCCGACATCCTCTGCTGTGTTTCCTGCAGCCTAACACTTCCTACTACAGGTTACTGACTAATGCACATGTGTGATGGCCGTCTATGCATGTGTATAGTGACCTCCCCGACATCCTCTGCTGTGTTTCCTGCAGCCTAACACTTCCTGCTACAGGTTACTGACTAATACACATGTTTGATGGCCGTCTATGCATGTGTATAGTGCCCTCCCCGACATCCTGTGCTGTGTTACCTGCAGCCTAACACTTCCTGCTACAGGTTACTGACTAATGCACATGTGTGATGGCTGTCTATGCATGTGTATAGTGCCCTCCCCGACATACTGTGCTGTGTTACCTGCAGCCTAACACTTCCTGCTACAGGTTACTGACTAATGCACATGTGTGATGGCCGTCTATGCATGTGTATAGTGCCCTCCCCTACATCCTCTGCTGTGTTTCCAGCAGCCTAACACTTCCTGCTACATGGTTACTGATTAATGCACAGGTGCGTTGGCCGTCTATGCTTGTGTATAGTGCCCTCCCCGACATCCTCTGCTGTGTTACCTGCAGCCTATCACTTCCTGCTACAGGTTACTGACTATTGCACATGTGCGATGGACGTCTATGCATGTGTATAGTGCCCTCCCCGACATCCTGTGCTGTGTTACCTGCAGCCTAACACTTCCTGCTACAGGTTACTGACTAATGCTCATGTGCAATGGCCGTCTATGCATGTGTATAGTGCCCTCCCCGACATCCTCTGCTGTGTTACCTGCAGCCTAACACTTCCTGCTACAGGTTACTGACTAATGCACATGTGCGATTGCCATCTATGCATGTGTATAGTGTCCTCCCCGACACCCTCTGCTGTGTTACCTGCAGTCTAACACTTCCTGCTACAGGTTACTGACTAATGCACATGTGCGATGGCCGTCTTTGCATGTGTATAGTGCCCTCCCCGACATCCTGTGCTGTGTTACCTGTAGCCTAACACTTCCTGCAACAGGTTACTGACTAATGCACTTGTGCGATGGCCGTCTATGCATGTGTATAGTGCCCTCCTCGACATCATCTGCTGTGTTACCTGCAGCCTAACACTTCCTGCTACAGGTTACTGACTAATGCACATGTGTGATGGCCGTCTATGCATGTGTATAGTGCCCTCCCTGACATCCTCTGCTGTGTTTCCTGCAGCCTAACACTTCCTGCTACAGGTTACTGACTAATGCACATGTGTGATGGCCATCTATGCATGTGTATAGTGCCCTCCCCGACATCCTCTGCTGTGTTTCCTGCAGCCTAACACTTCGTGCTACAGGTTACTGACTAATACACATGTTTGATGGCCATCTATGCATGTGTATAGTGCCCTCCCCGACATCCTGTGCTGTGTTACCTGCAGCCTAACACTTCCTGCTACAGGTTACTGACTAATGCACATGTGTGATGGCCGTCAATGCATGTGTATAGTGCCCTCCCCGACATCCTCTGCTGTGTTACCTGCAGGCTAACACTTCCTGCTACAGGTTACTGACTAATGCACATGTGCGATGGCCATCTATGCATGTGTATAGTGCCCTCCCCGACATCCTCTGCTGTGTTACCTGCAGGCTAACACTTCCTGCTACAGGTTACTCACTAATGCACATGTGCGATGGCCGTCTATGCATGTGTATAGTGCCCTCCCCGACATCCTCTGCTGTGTTACCTGCAGCCTAACACTTCCTGCTACAGGTTACTGACTAATGCACATGTGCGATGGCCATCTATGCATGTGTATAGTGCCCTCCCCGACATCCTCTGCTGTGTTACCTGCAGCCTAACACTTCCTGCTACAGGTTACTGACTAATGCACATGTGCGATGGCCGTCTATGCATGTGTATAGTGCCCTCCCCGACATCCTCTGCTGTGTTACCTGCAGCCTAACACTTCCTGCTACAGGTTACTGACTAATGCACATGTGCGATGGCCGTCTATGCATGTGTATAGTGCCCTCCCCGACATCCTGTACTGTGGTACCTGCAGCCTAACACTTCCTGCTACAGGTTACTGACTAATGCACTTGTGTGATGGCCGTCTATGCATGTGTATAGTGCCCTCCCCGACATCCTCTGCTGTGTTTCCTGCAGCCTAACACTTCCTGCTACAGGTTACTGACTAATGCACATGTGTGATGGCCGTCTATGCATGTGTATAGTGCCCTCCCCGACATCCTCTGCTGTATTTCCTGCAGCCTAACACTTCCTGCTACAGGTTACTGACTAATACACATGTGTGTTGGCCATCTATGCATGTGTATAGTGTCCTCCCCGACATCCTGTGCTGTATTACCTGCAGGTAACACTTCCTGCTACAGGTTACTGACTAACGCACATGTGTGATGGCCGTCTATGCATGTGTATAGTGCCCTCCCCGACATCCTCTGCTGTGTTACCTGCAGCCTAACACTTCCTGCTACAGGTTACTGATTAATGCACATGTGCGATGGCCATCTATGCATGTGTATAGTGCCCTCCCCGACATCCTCTGCTGTGTTACCTGCAGCCTATCACTTCCTGCTACAGGTTACTGACTATTGCACATGTGCGATGGATGTCTATGCATGTGTATAGTGCCCTCCCCGACATCCTGTGCTGTGTTACCTGCAGCCTAACACTTCCTGCTACAGGTTACTGACTAATGCACATGTGTGATGGCCGTCTATGCATGTGTATAGTGCCCTCCCCGACATCCTCTGCTGTGTTATCTGCAGCCTAATACTTCCTGCTACAGGTTACTGACTAATGCACATGTGCGATGGCAGTCTATGCATGTGTATAGTGTCCTCCCCGACATCCTCTGCTGTGTTACCTGCAGCCTAACACTTCCTGCTACAGGTTACTGACTAATGCACATGTGCGATTGCCATCTATGCATGTGTATAGTGTCCTCCCCGACACCCTCTGCTGTGTTACCTGCAGTCTAACACTTCCTGCTACAGGTTACTGACTAATGCACATGTGCGATGGCCGTCTATGCATGTGTATAGTGCCCTCCCCGACATCCTGTGCGGTGTTACCTAACACTTCCAGCTACAGGTTACTGACTAATGCACATGTGTGATGGCCGTCTATGCATGTGTATAGTGCCCTCCCCGACATCCTCTGCTGTGTTACCTGCAGCCTAACACTTCCTGCTACAGGTTACTGATTAATGCACATGTGCGATGGCCATCTATGCATGTGTATAGTGCCCTCCCCGACATCCTCTGCTGTGTTACCTGCAGCCTAACACTTCCTGCTACAGGTTACTGACTATTGCACATGTGCGATGGACGTCTATGCATGTGTATAGTGCCCTCCCCGACATCCTGTGCTATGTTACCTGCAGCCTAACACTTCCTGCTACAGGTTACTGATTAATGCACATGTGCGATGGCCATCTATGCATGTGTATAGTGCCCTCCCCGACATCTTCTGCTGTGTTACCTGCAGCCTAACACTTCCTGCTACAGGTTACTGACTAATGCACATGTGTGATGGCCGTCTATGCATGTGTATAGTTCCCTCACCGACATCCTCTGCTGTGTTACCTGCAGCCTAACACTTCCTGCTACAGGTTACTGACTAATGCACATGTGTGATGACCGTCTATGCATGTGTATAGTGCCCTCCCCGACATCCTCTGCTGTGTTATCTGCAGCCTAACACTTCCTGCTACAGGTTACTGACTAATGCACATGTGCGATGGCCGTCTATGCTTGTGTATAGTGCCCTCCCCGACATCCTGTGCTGTGTTACCTGTAGCCTAACACTTCCTGCTACAGGTTACTGACTAATGCACATGTGCGATGGCAGTCTATGCATGTGTATAGTGTCCTCCCCGACATCCTGTGCTGTGTTACCTGTAGCCTAACACTTCCTGCAACAGGTTACTGACTAATGCACATGTGCGATGGCCGTCTATGCATGTGTATAGTGCCCTCCCCGACATCATCTGCTGTGTTACCTGCAGGCTAACACTTCCTGCTACAGGTTACTGACTAATGCACATGTGTGATGGCCGTCTATGCATGTGTATAGTGCCCTCCCCGACATCCTCTGCTGTGTTTCCTGCAGCCTAACACTTCCTGCTACAGGTTACTGACAAATACACATGTTTGATGGCCGTCTATGCATGTGTATAGTGCCCTCCCCGACATCCTGTGCTGTGTTACCTGCAGCCTAACACTTCCTGCTACAGGTTACTGACTAATGCACATGTGCGATGGCCGTCTATGCATGTGTATAGTGCCCTCCCCGACATCCTCTGCTGTGTTACCTGCAGCCTAACACTTCCTGCTACAGGTTACTGACTAATGCACATGTCCGATGGCCGTCTATGCATGTGTATAGTGCCCTCCCCGACATCCTGTACTGTGTTACCTGCAGCCTAACACTTCCTGCTACAGGTTACTGACTAATGCACATGTGTGATGGCCATCTATGCATGTGTTTAGTGCCCTCCCCGACATCCTGTGCTGTGTTACCTGCAGCCTAACACTTCCTGCAACAGGTTACTGACTAATGCACTTGTGTGATGGCAGTCTATGCATGTGTATAGTGCCCTCCCCGACATCCTCTACTGTGTTACCTGCAGCCTAACAATTCCTGCTACAGGTTACTGACTAATGCACATGTGCGATTGCCATCTATGCATGTGTATAGTGTCCTCCCCGACACACTCTGCTGTGTTACCTGCAGTCTAACACTTCCTGTTACAGGATACTGACTAATGCACATGTGTGATGGCCGTCTATGCATGTGTATAGTGCCCTCCCCGATATCCTCTGCTGTGTTACCTGCAGCCTAACACTTCCTGCTACAGGTTACAGACTAATGCACATGTGTGATGGCCATCTATGCATGTGTATAGTGCCCTCCCCGACATCCTCTGCTGTGTTTCCTGCAGCCTAACACTTCCTGCTACAGGTTATTGACTAATGCACATGTGTGATGGCCGTCTATGCATGTGTATAGTGCCCTCCCCGACATCCTCTGCTGTGTTTCCTGCAGCCTAACACTTCCTGCTACAGGTTACTGACTAATACACATGTGTGATGGCCATCTATGCATGTGTATAGTGTCCTCCCCGACATCCTGTGCTGTATTACCTGCAGGTAACACTTCCTGCTACAGGTTACTGACTAATGCACATGTGTGATGGCTGTCTATGCATGTGTATAGTGCCCTCCCCGACATACTGTGCTGTGTTACCTGCAGGCTAACACTTCCTGCTACAGGTTACTGACTAATGCTCATGTGTGATGGCCGTCTATGCATGTGTATAGTGCCCTCCCCTACATCCTCTGCTGTGTTTCCAGCAGCCTAACACTTCCTGCTACATGGTTACTGATTAATGCACAGGTGCGAAGGCCGTCTATGCTTGTGTATAGTGCCCTCCCCGACATCCTCTGCTGTGTTACCTGCAGCCTATCACTTCCTGCTACTGGTTACTGACTATTGCACATGTGCGATGGACGTCTATGCATGTGTATAGTGCCCTCCCCGACATCCTGTGCTGTGTTACCTGCAGCCTAACACTTCCTGCTACAGGTTACTGACTAATGCACATGTGCGATGGCCATCTATGCATGTGTATAGTGCCCTCCCCGACATCCTCTGCTGTGTTACCTGCAGCCTAACACTTCCTGCTACAGGTTACTGACTAATGCACATGTGCGATTGCCATCTATGCATGTGTATAGTGTCCTCCCCGACACCCTCTGCTGTGTTACCTGCAGTCTAACACTTCCTGCTACAGGTTACTGACTAATGCACATGTGCGATGGCCGTCTATGCATGTGTATAGTGCCCTCCCCGACATCCTGTGCGGTGTTACCTAACACTTCCAGCTACAGGTTACTGACTAATGCACATGTGTGATGGCCGTCTATTCATGTGTATAGTGCCCTCCCTGACATCCTCTGCTGTGTTACCTGCAGCCTAACACTTCCTGCTACAGGTTACTGATTAATGCACATGTGCGATGGCCATCTATGCCTGTGTATAGTGCCCTCCCCGACATCCTCTGCTGTGTTACCTGCAGCCTAACACTTCCTGCTACAGGTTACTGACTATTGCACATGTGCAATGGCCGTCTATGCATGTGTATAGTGCCCTCCCCGACATCCTGTGCTATGTTACCTGCAGCCTAACACTTCCTGCTACAGGTTACTGATTAATGCACATGTGCGATGGCCATCTATGCATGTGTATAGTGCCCTCCCCGACATCTTCTGCTGTGTTACCTGCAGCCTAACACTTCCTGCTACAGGTTACTGACTAATGCACATGTGTGATGGCCGTCTATGCATGTGTATAGTTCCCTCACCGACATCCTCTGCTGTGTTACCTGCAGCCTAACACTTCCTGCTACAGGTTACTGACTAATGCACATGTGTGATGGCCATCTATGCATGTGTATAGTGCCCTCCCCGACATCCTCTGCTGTGTTATCTGCAGCCTAACACTTCCTGCTACAGGTTACTGACTAATGCACATGTGCGATGGCCGTCTATGCTTGTGTATAGTGCCCTCCCCGACATCCTGTGCTGTGTTACCTGTAGCCTAACACTTCCTGCTACAGGTTACTGACTAATGCACATGTGCGATGGCAGTCTATGCATGTGTATAGTGTCCTCCCCGACATCCTGTGCTGTGTTACCTGTAGCCTAACACTTCCTGCAACAGGTTACTGACTAATGCACATGTGCGATGGCCGTCTATGCATGTGTATAGTGCCCTCCCCGACATCATCTGCTGTGTTACCTGCAGGCTAACACTTCCTGCTACAGGTTACTGACTAATGCACATGTGTGATGGCCGTCTATGCATGTGTATAGTGCCCTCCCCGACATCCTCTGCTGTGTTTCCTGCAGCCTAACACTTCCTGCTACAGGTTACTGACAAATACACATGTTTGATGGCCGTCTATGCATGTGTATAGTGCCCTCCCCGACATCCTGTGCTGTGTTACCTGCAGCCTAACACTTCCTGCTACAGGTTACTGACTAATGCACATGTGCGATGGCCGTCTATGCATGTGTATAGTGCCCTCCCCGACATCCTCTGCTGTGTTACCTGCAGCCTAACACTTCCTGCTACTGGTTACTGACTAATGCACATGTCCGATGGCCGTCTATGCATGTGTATAGTGCCCTCCCCGACATCCTGTACTGTGTTACCTGCAGCCTAACACTTCCTGCTACAGGTTACTGACTAATGCACAATTGTGTGATGGCCATCTATGCATGTGTTTAGTGCCCTCCCCGACATCCTGTGCTGTGTTACCTGCAGCCTAACACTTCCTGCAACAGGTTACTGACTAATGCACTTGTGTGATGGCAGTCTATGCATGTGTATAGTGCCCTCCCCGACATCCTCTACTGTGTTACCTGCAGCCTAACACTTCCTGCTACAGGTTACTGACTAATGCACATGTGCGATTGCCATCTATGCATGTGTATAGTGTCCTCCCCGACACACTCTGCTGTGTTACCTGCAGTCTAACACTTCCTGTTACAGGTTACTGACTAATGCACATGTGTGATGGCCGTCTATGCATGTGTATAGTGCCCTCCCCGATATCCTCTGCTGTGTTACCTGCAGCCTAACACTTCCTGCTACAGGTTACAGACTAATGCACATGTGTGATGGCCATCTATGCATGTGTATAGTGCCCTCCCCGACATCCTCTGCTGTGTTTCCTGCAGCCTAACACTTCCTGCTACAGGTTACTGACTAATGCACATGTGTGATGGCCGTCTATGCATGTGTATAGTGCCCTCCCCGACATCCTCTGCTGTGTTTCCTGCAGCCTAACACTTCCTGCTACAGGTTACTGACTAATACACATGTGTGATGGCCATCTATGCATGTGTATAGTGTCCTCCCCGACATCCTGTGCTGTATTACCTGCAGGTAACACTTCCTGCTACAGGTTACTGACTAATGCACATGTGTGATGGCTGTCTATGCATGTGTATAGTGCCCTCCCCGACATACTGTGCTGTGTTACCTGCAGGCTAACACTTCCTGCTACAGGTTACTGACTAATGCTCATGTGTGATGGCCGTCTATGCATGTGTATAGTGCCCTCCCCTACATCCTCTGCTGTGTTTCCAGCAGCATAACACTTCCAGCTACATGGTTACTGATTAATGCACAGGTGCGATGGCCGTCTATGCTTGTGTATAGTGCCCTCCCCGACATCCTCTGCTGTGTTACCTGCAGCCTATCACTTCCTGCTACAGGTTACTGACTATTGCACATGTGCGATGGACGTCTATGCATATGTATAGTGCCCTCCCCGACATCCTGTGCTGTGTTACCTGCAGCCTAACACTTCCTGCTACAGGTTACTGACTAATGCACATGTGCGATGGCCGTCTATGCATGTGTATAGTGCCCTCGCCGACATCCTCTGCTGTGTTACCTGCAGCCTAACACTTCCTGCTACAGGTTACTGACTAATGCACATGTGCGATTGCCATCTATGCATGTGTATAGTGTCCTCCCGACACCCTCTGCTGTCTTACCTGCAGTCTAACACTTCCTGCTACAGGTTACTGACTAATGCACATGTGCGATGGCCGTCTATGCATGTGTATAGTGCCCTCCCCGACATCCTGTGCGGTGTTACCTAACACTTCCAGCTACAGGTTACTGACTAATGCACATGTGTGATGGCCGTCTATGCATGTGTATAGTGCCCTCCCCGACATCCTCTGCTGTGTTACCTGCAGCCTAACACTTCCTGCTACAGGTTACTGATTAATGCACATGTGCGATGGCCATCTATGCATGTGTATAGTGCCCTCCCAGACATCCTCTGCTGTGTTACCTGCAGCCTAACACTTCCTGCTACAGGTTACTGACTATTGCACATGTGCGATGGCCGTCTATGCATGTGTATAGTGCCCTCCCCGACATCCTGTGCTATGTTACCTGCAGCCTAACACTTCCTGCTACAGGTTACTGATTAATGCACATGTGCGATGGCCATCTATGCATGTGTATAGTGCCCTCCCCAACATCTTCTGCTGTGTTTCCTGCAGCCTAACACTTCCTGCTACAGGTTACTGACTAATGCACATGTGTGATGGCCATCTATGCAGGTGTATAGTGCCCTCCCCGACATCCTCTGCTGTGTTATCTGCAGCCTACCACTTCCTGCTACAGGTTACTGACTAATGCACATGTGCGATGGCCGTCTATGTTTGTGTATAGTGCCCTCCCCGACATCCTGTGCTGTGTTACCTGTAGCCTAACACTTCCTGCTACAGGTTACTGACTAATGCACATGTGCGATGGCAGTCTATGCATGTGTATAGTGTCCTCCCCGACATCCTGTGCTGTGTTACCTGCAGGCTAACACTTCCTGCTACAGGTTACTGACTAATGCACATGTGTGATGGCCGTCTATGCATGTGTATAGTGCCCTCCCCGACATCCTCTGCTGTGTTTCCTGCAGCCTAACACTTCCTACTACAGGTTACTGACTAATGCACATGTGTGATGGCCGTCTATGCATGTGTATAGTGCCCTCCCCGACATCCTCTGCTGTGTTTCCTGCAGCCTAACACTTCCTGCTACAGGTTACTGACTAATACACATGTTTGATGGCCGTCTATGCATGTGTATAGTGCCCTCCCCGACATCCTGTGCTGTGTTACCTGCAGCCTAACACTTCCTGCTACAGTTTACTGACTAATGCACATGTGCGATGGCC
The DNA here is from genome assembly GCA_031769625.1 of Taudactylus pleione. NCBI lineage: Eukaryota > Metazoa > Chordata > Amphibia > Anura > Myobatrachidae > Taudactylus > Taudactylus pleione. Next base: position 1,645,603 of record JAUIMM010000847.1, on the reverse strand, counting down.
GTCTATGCATGTGTATAGTGCCCTCCCCGACATCCTCTGCTGTGTTACCTGCATCCTAACACTTCCTGCTACAGGTTACTGACTAATGCACATGTCCGATGGCCGTCTATGCATGTGTATAGTGCCCTCCCCGACATCCTGTACTGTGTTACCTGCAGCCTAACACTTCCTGCTACAGGTTACAGACTAATGCACATGTGTGATGGCCATCTATGCATGTGTATAGTGCCCTCCCCGACATCCTGTGCTGTGTTACCTGCAGCCTAACACTTCCTGCTACAGGTTACTGACTAATGCACTTGTGTGATGGCCGTCTATGCATCTGTATAGTGCCCTCCCCGACATCCTCTACTGTGTTACCTGCAGCCTAACACTTCCTGCTACAGGTTACTGACTAATGCACATGTGCGATTGCCATCTATGCATGTGTATAGTGTCCTCTCCGACACACTCTGCTGTGTTACCTGCAGTCTAACACTTCCTGTTACAGGTTACTGACTAATGGACATGTGTGATGGCCGTCTATGCATGTGTATAGTGCCCTCCCCGATATCCTCTGCTGTGTTACCTGCAGCCTAACACTTCCTGCTACAGGTTACAGACTAATGCACATGTGTGATGGCCATCTATGCATGTGTATAGTGCCCTCCCCGACATCCTCTGCTGTGTTTCCTGCAGCCTAACACTTCCTGCTACAGGTTACTGACTAATGCACATGTGTGATGGCCGTCTATGCATGTGTATAGTGCCCTCCCCGACATCCTCTGCTGTGTTTCCTGCAGCCTAACACTTCCTGCTACAGGTTACTGACTAACACACATGTGTGATGGCCATCTATGCATGTGTATAGTGTCCTCCCCGACATCCTGTGCTGTATTACCTGCAGGTAACACTTCCTGCTACAGGTTACTGACTAATGCACATGTGTGATGGCTATCTATGCATGTGTATAGTGCCCTCCCCGACATACTGGCTGTGTTACCTGCAGCCTAACACTTCCTGCTACAGGTTACTGACTAATGCACATGTGTGATGGCCGTCTATGCATGTGTATAGTGCCCTCCCCTACATCCTCTGCTGTGTTTCCTGCAGCCTAACACTTCCTGCTACAGGTTACTGACTAATGCACATGTGCGATGGCCGTCTATGCATGTGTATAGTGCCCTCCCCGACATCCTCTGCTGTGTTACCTGCAGCCTAACACTTCCTGCTACAGGTTACTGACTAATGCACATGTGCGATGGCCGTCTATGCATGTGTATAGTGCCCTCCCCGACATCCTGTACTGTGGTACCTGCAGCCTAACACTTCCTGCTACAGGTTACTGACTAATGCACATGTGTGATGGCCATCTATGCATGTGTATAGTGCCCTCCCCGACATCCTGTGCTGTGTTACCTGCAGCCTAACACTTCCTGCTACAGGTTACTGACTAATGCACTTGTGTGATGGCCGTCTATGCATGTGTATAGTGCCCTTCCCGACATCCTCTGCTGTGTTTCCTGCAGCCTAACACTTCCTGCTACAGGTTACTGACTAATGCACATGTGTGATGGCCGTCTATGCATGTGTATAGTGCCCTCCCCGACATCCTCTGCTGTGTTTCCTGCAGCCTAACACTTCCTGCTACAGGTTACTGACTAATACACATGTGTGATGGCCATATATGCATGTGTATAGTGTCCTCCCCGACATCCTGTGCTGTATTACCTGCAGGTAACACTTCCTGCTACAGGTTACTGACTAATGCACATGTGTGATGGCCGTCTATGCATGTGTATAGTGCCCTCCCCGACATCCTCTGCTGTGTTACCTGCAGCCTAACACTTCCTGCTACAGGTTACTGATTAATGCACATGTGCGATGGCCATCTATGCATGTGTATAGTGCCCTCCCCGACATCCTCTGCTGTGTTACCTGCAGCCTATCACTTCCTGCTACAGGTTACTGACTATTGCACATGTGCGATGGACGTCTATGCATGTGTATAGTGCCCTCCCCGACATCCTGTGCTATGTTACCTGCAGCCTAACACTTCCTGCTACAGGTTACTGACTAATGCACATGTGCGATGGCCGTCTATGCATGTGTATAGTGCCCTCCCCGACATCCTCTGCTGTGTTACCTGCAGCCTAACACTTCCTGCTACAGGTTACTGACTAATGCACATGTGTGATGGCCGTCTATGCATGTGTATAGTGCCCTCCCCGACATCCTCTGCTGTGTTATCTGCAGCCTAACACTTCCTGCTACAGGTTACTGACTAATGCACATGTTCGATGGCAGTCTATGCATGTGTATAGTGTCCTCCCCGACATCCTCTGCTGTGTTACCTGCAGCCTAACACTTCCTGCTACAGGTTACTGACTAATGCACATGTGCGAATGCCATCTATGCATGTGTATAGTGCCCTCCCCGACACCCTCTGCTGTGTTACCTGCAGTCTAACACTTCCTGCTACAGGTTACTGACTAATGCACATGTGCGATGGCCGTCTATGCATGTGTATAGTGCCCTCCCCGACATCCTCTGCTGTGTTACCTGCAGCCTAACACTTCCTGCTACAGGTTACTGACTAATACACATGTTTGATGGCCGTCTATGCATGTGTATAGTGCCCTCCCCGACATCCTGTGCTGTGTTACCTGCAGCCTAACACTTCCTGCTACAGGTTACTGACTAATGCACTTGTGTGATGGCAGTCTATGCATGTGTATAGTGCCCTCCCCGACATCCTCTACTGTGTTACCTGCAGCCTAACACTTCCTGCTACAGGTTACTGACTAATGCACATGTGCGATTGCCATCTATGCATGTGTATAGTGTCCTCCCCGACACACTCTGCTGTGTTACCTGCAGTCTAACACTTCCTGTTACAGGTTACTGACTAATGCACATGTGTGATGGCCGTCTATGCATGTGTATAGTGCCCTCCCCGATATCCTCTGCTGTGTTACCTGCAGCCTAACACTTCCTACTACAGGTTACAGACTAATGCACATGTGTGATGGCCATCTATGCATGTGTATAGTGCCCTCCCCGACATCCTCTGCTGTGTTTCCTGCAGCCTAACACTTCCTGCTACAGGTTACTGACTAATGCACATGTGTGATGGCCGTCTATGCATGTGTATAGTGCCCTCCCCGACATCCTCTGCTGTGTTTCCTGCAGCCTAACACTTCCTGCTACAGGTTACTGACTAATACACATGTGTGATGGCCATCTATGCATGTGTATAGTGTCCTCCCCGACATCCTGTGCTGTATTACCTGCAGGTAACACTTCCTGCTACAGGTTACTGACTAATGCACATGTGTGATGGCTGTCTATGCATGTGTATAGTGCCCTCCCCGACATACTGTGCTGTGTTACCTGCAGCCTAACACTTCCTGCTACAGGTTACTGACTAATGCACATGTGTGATGGCCGTCTATGCATGTGTATAGTGCCCTCCCCTACATCCTCTGCTGTGTTTCCAGCAGCCTAACACTTCCTGCTACATGGTTACTGATTAATGCACAGGTGCGATGGCCGTCTATGCTTGTGTATAGTGCCCTCCCCGACATCCTCTGCTGTGTTACCTGCAGCCTATCACTTCCTGCTACAGGTTACTGACTATTGCACATGTGCGATGGACGTCTATGCATGTGTATAGTGCACTCCCCGACATCCTGTGCTGTGTTACCTGCAGCCTAACACTTCCTGCTACAGGTTACTGACTAATGCTCATGTGCGATGGCCGTCTATGCATGTGTATAGTGCCCTCCCCGACATCCTCTGCTGTGTTACCTGCAGCCTAACACTTCCTGCTACAGGTTACTGACTAATGCACATGTGCGATTGCCATCTATGCATGTGTATAGTGTCCTCCCCGACACCCTCTGCTGTGTTACCTGCAGTCTAACACTTCCAGCTACAGGTTACTGACTAATGCACATGTGCGATGGCCGTCTTTGCATGTGTATAGTGCCCTCCCCGACATCCTGTGCTGTGTTACCTGTAGCCTAACACTTCCTGCAACAGGTTACTGACTAATGCACTTGTGCGATGGCCGTCTATGCATGTGTATAGTGCCCTCCTCGACATCATCTGCTGTGTTACCTGTAGCCTAACACTTCCTGCTACAGGTTACTGACTAATGCACATGTGTGATGGCCGTCTATGCATGTGTATAGTGCCCTCCCTGACATCCTCTGCTGTGTTTCCTGCAGCCTAACACTTCCTGCTACAGGTTACTGACTAATGCACATGTGTGATGGCCATCTATGCATGTGTATAGTGCCCTCCCCGACATCCTGTGCTGTGTTACCTGCAGCCTAACACTTCCTGCTACAGGTTACTGACTAATGCACATGTGCGATGGCCGTCTATGCATGTGTATAGTGCCCTCCCCGACATCCTCTGCTGTGTTACCTGCAGCCTAACACTTCCTGCTACAGGTTACTGACTAATGCACATGTCCGATGGCCGTCTATGCATGTGTATAGTGCCCTCCCCGACATCCTGTACTGTGTTACCTGCAGCCTAACACTTCCTGCTACAGGTTACTGACTAATGCACATGTGTGATGGCCATCTATGCATGTGTTTAGTGCCCTCCCCGACATCCTGTGCTGTGTTACCTGCAGCCTAACACTTCCTGCAACAGGTTACTGACTAATGCACTTGTGTGATGGCAGTTTATGCATGTGTATAGTGCCCTCCCCGACATCTTCTACTGTGTTACCTGCAGCCTAACACTTCCTGCTACAGGTTACAGACTAATGCACATGTGTGATGGCCATCTATGCATGTGTATAGTGCCCTCCCCGACATCCTGTACTGTGGTACCTGCAGCCTAACACTTCCTGCTACAGGTTACTGACTAATGCACATGTGTGATGGCCATCTATGCATGTGTATAGTGCCCTCCCCGACATCCTGTGCAGTGTTACCTGCAGCCTAACACTTCCTGCTACAGGTTACTGACTAATGCACTTGTGTGATGGCCGTCTACGCATGTGTATAGTGCCCTCCCCGACATCCTCTGCTGTGTTTCCTGCAGCCTAACACTTCCTGCTACAGGTTACTGACTAATGCACATGTGTGATGGCCGTCTATGCATGTGTATAGTGCCCTCCCCGACATCCTCTGCTGTGTTTCCTGCAGCCTAACACTTCCTGCTACAGGTTACTGACTAATGCACATGTGTGATGGCCGTCTATGCATGTGTATAGTGCCCTCCCCGACATCCTCTGCTGTGTTTCCTGCAGCCTAACACTTCCTGCTACAGGTTACTGACTAATACACATGTGTGATGGCCATATATGCATGTGTATAGTGTCCTCCCCGACATCCTGTGCTGTATTACCTGCAGGTAACACTTCCTGCTACAGGTTACTGACTAATGCACATGTGTGATGGCCGTCTATGCATGTGTATAGTGCCCTCCCCGACATTCTCTGCTGTGTTACCTGCAGCCTAACACTTCCTGCTACAGGTTACTGATTAATGCACATGTGCGATGGCCATCTATGCATGTGTATAGTGCCCTCCCCGACATCCTGTGCTGTGTTACCTGCAGCCTAACACTTCCTGCTACAGGTTACTGACTAATGCACATGTGCGATGGCCGTCTATGCATGTGTATAGTGCCCTCCCCGACGTCCTCTGCTGTGTTACCTGCAGCCTAACACTTCCTGCTACAGGTTACTGACTAATGCACATGTCCGATGGCCGTCTATGCATGTGTATAGTGCCCTCCCCGACATCCTGTACTGTGTTACCTGCAGCCTAACACTTCCTGCTACAGGTTACTGACTAATGCACATGTGTGATGGCCATCTATGCATGTGTTTAGTGCCCTCCCCGACATCCTGTGCTGTGTTACCTGCAGCCTAACACTTCCTGCAACAGGTTACTGACTAATGCACTTGTGTGATGGCAGTCTATGCATGTGTATAGTGCCCTCCCCGACATCCTCTACTGTGTTACCTGCAGCCTAACACTTCCTGCTACAGGTTACTGACTAATGCACATGTGCGATTGCCATCTATGCATGTGTATAGTGTACTCCCCGACACACTCTGCTGTGTTACCTGCAGTCTAACACTTCCTGTTACAGGTTACTGACTAATGCACATGTGTGATGGCCGTCTATGCATGTGTATAGTGCCCTCCCCGATATCCTCTGCTGTGTTACCTGCAGCCTAACACTTCCTGCTACAGGTTACAGACTAATGCACATGTGTGATGGCCATCTATGCATGTGTATAGTGCCCTCCCCGACATCCTCTGCTGTGTTTCCTGCAGCCTAACACTTCCTGCTACAGGTTACTGACTAATGCACATGTGTGATGGCCGTCTATGCATGTGTATAGTGCCCTCCCCGACATCCTCTGCTGTGTTTCCTGCAGCCTAACACTTCCTGCTACAGGTTACTGACTAATACACATGTGTGATGGCCATCTATGCATGTGTATAGTGTCCTCCCCGACATCCTGTGCTGTATTACCTGCAGGTAACACTTCCTGCTACAGGTTACTGACTAATGCACATGTGTGATGGCTGTCTATGCATGTGTATAGTGCCCTCCCCGACATACTGTGCTGTGTTACCTGCAGGCTAACACTTCCTGCTACAGGTTACTGACTAATGCTCATGTGTGATGGCCGTCTATGCATGTGTATAGTACCCTCCCCTACATCCTCTGCTGTGTTTCCAGCAGCCTAACACTTCCTGCTACATGGTTACTGATTAATGCACAGGTGCGATGGCCGTCTATGCTTGTGTATAGTGCCCTCCCCGACATCCTCTGCTGTGTTACCTGCAGCCTATCACTTCCTGCTACAGGTTACTGACTATTGCACATGTGCGATGGACGTCTATGCATGTGTATAGTGCCCTCCCCGACATCCTGTGCTGTGTTACCTGCAGCCTAACACTTCCTGCTACAGGTTACTGACTAATGCACATGTGCGATGGCCGTCTATGCATGTGTATAGTGCCCTCCCCGACATCCTCTGCTGTGTTACCTGCAGCCTAACACTTCCTGCTACAGGTTACTGACTAATGCACATGTGCGATTGCCATCTATGCATGTGTATAGTGTCCTCCCCGACACCCTCTGCTGTGTTACCTGCAGTCTAACACTTCCTGCTACAGGTTACTGACTAATGCACATGTGCGATGGCCGTCTATGCATGTGTATAGTGCCCTCCCCGACATCCTGTGCGGTGTTACCTAACACTTCCAGCTACAGGTTACTGACTAATGCACATGTGTGATGGCCGTCTATGCATGTGTATAGTGCCCTCCCCGACATCCTCTGCTGTGTTACCTGCAGCCTAACACTTCCTGCTACAGGTTACTGATTAATGCACATGTGCGATGGCCATCTATGCATGTGTATAGTGCCCTCCCCGACATCCTGTGCGGTGTTACCTAACACTTCCAGCTACAGGTTACTGACTAATGCACATGTGTGATGGCCGTCTATGCATGTGTATAGTGCCCTCCCCGACATCCTCTGCTGTGTTACCTGCAGCCTAACACTTCCTGCTACAGGTTACTGATTAATGCACATGTGCGATGGCCATCTATGCATGTGTATAGTGCCCTCCCCGACATCCTCTGCTGTGTTACCTGCAGCCTAACACTTCCTGCTACAGGTTACTGACTATTGCACATGTGCGATGGCCGTCTATGCATGTGTATAGTGCCCTCCCCGACATCCTGTGCTATGTTACCTGCAGCCTAACACTTCCTGCTACAGGTTACTGATTAATGCACATGTGCGATGGCCATCTATGCATGTGTATAGTGCCCTCCCCGACATCTTCTGCTGTGTTACCTGCAGCCTAACACTTCCTGCTACAGGTTACTGACTAATGCACATGTGTGATGGCCGTCTATGCATGTGTATAGTTCCCTCACCGACATCCTCTGCTGTGTTACCTGCAGCCTAACACTTCCTGCTACAGGTTACTGACTAATGCACATGTGTGATGGCCGTCTATGCATGTGTATAGTGCCCTCCCCGACATCCTCTGCTGTGTTATCTGCAGCCTAACACTTCCTGCTACAGGTTACTGACTAATGCACATGTGCGATGGCCGTCTATGCTTGTGTATAGTGCCCTCCCCGACATCCTGTGCTGTGTTACCTGTAGCCTAACACTTCCTGCTACAGGTTACTGACTAATGCACATGTGCGATGGCAGTCTATGCATGTGTATAGTGTCCTCCCCGACATCCTGTGCTGTGTTACCTGTAGCCTAACACTTCCTGCAACAGGTTACTGACTAATGCACATGTGCGATGGCCGTCTATGCATGTGTATAGTGCCCTCCCCGACATCATCTGCTGTGTTACCTGCAGCCTAACACTTCCTGCTACAGGTTACTGACTAATGCACATGTGTGATGGCCGTCTATGCATGTGTATAGTGCCCTCCCCGACATCCTCTGCTGTGTTTCCTGCAGCCTAACACTTCCTGCTACAGGTTACTGACAAATACACATGTTTGATGGCCGTCTATGCATGTGTATAGTGCCCTCCCCGACATCCTGTGCTGTGTTACCTGCAGCCTAACACTTCCTGCTACAGGTTACTGACTAATGCACATGTGCGATGGCCGTCTATGCATGTGTATAGTGCCCTCCCCGATATCCTCTGCTGTGTTACCTGCAGCCTAACACTTCCTACTACAGGTTACAGACTAATGCACATGTGTGATGGCCATCTATGCATGTGTATAGTGCCCTCCCCGACATCCTCTGCTGTGTTTCCTGCAGCCTAACACTTCCTGCTACAGGTTACTGACTAATGCACATGTGTGATGGCCGTCTATGCATGTGTATAGTGCCCTCCCCGACATCCTCTGCTGTGTTTCCTGCAGCCTAACACTTCCTGCTACAGGTTACTGACTAATACACATGTGTGATGGCCATCTATGCATGTGTATAGTGTCCTCCCCGACATCCTGTGCTGTATTACCTGCAGGTAACACTTCCTGCTACAGGTTACTGACTAATGCACATGTGTGATGGCTGTCTATGCATGTGTATAGTGCCCTCCCCGACATACTGTGCTGTGTTACCTGCAGCCTAACACTTCCTGCTACAGGTTACTGACTAATGCACATGTGTGATGGCCGTCTATGCATGTGTATAGTGCCCTCCCCTACATCCTCTGCTGTGTTTCCAGCAGCCTAACACTTCCTGCTACATGGTTACTGATTAATGCACAGGTGCGATGGCCGTCTATGCTTGTGTATAGTGCCCTCCCCGACATCCTCTGCTGTGTTACCTGCAGCCTATCACTTCCTGCTACAGGTTACTGACTATTGCACATGTGCGATGGACGTCTATGCATGTGTATAGTGCACTCCCCGACATCCTGTGCTGTGTTACCTGCAGCCTAACACTTCCTGCTACAGGTTACTGACTAATGCTCATGTGCGATGGCCGTCTATGCATGTGTATAGTGCCCTCCCCGACATCCTCTGCTGTGTTACCTGCAGCCTAACACTTCCTGCTACAGGTTACTGACTAATGCACATGTGCGATTGCCATCTATGCATGTGTATAGTGTCCTCCCCGACACCCTCTGCTGTGTTACCTGCAGTCTAACACTTCCAGCTACAGGTTACTGACTAATGCACATGTGCGATGGCCGTCTTTGCATGTGTATAGTGCCCTCCCCGACATCCTGTGCTGTGTTACCTGTAGCCTAACACTTCCTGCAACAGGTTACTGACTAATGCACTTGTGCGATGGCCGTCTATGCATGTGTATAGTGCCCTCCTCGACATCATCTGCTGTGTTACCTGTAGCCTAACACTTCCTGCTACAGGTTACTGACTAATGCACATGTGTGATGGCCGTCTATGCATGTGTATAGTGCCCTCCCTGACATCCTCTGCTGTGTTTCCTGCAGCCTAACACTTCCTGCTACAGGTTACTGACTAATGCACATGTGTGATGGCCATCTATGCATGTGTATAGTGCCCTCCCCGACATCCTGTGCTGTGTTACCTGCAGCCTAACACTTCCTGCTACAGGTTACTGACTAATGCACATGTGCGATGGCCGTCTATGCATGTGTATAGTGCCCTCCCCGACATCCTCTGCTGTGTTACCTGCAGCCTAACACTTCCTGCTACAGGTTACTGACTAATGCACATGTCCGATGGCCGTCTATGCATGTGTATAGTGCCCTCCCCGACATCCTGTACTGTGTTACCTGCAGCCTAACACTTCCTGCTACAGGTTACTGACTAATGCACATGTGTGATGGCCATCTATGCATGTGTTTAGTGCCCTCCCCGACATCCTGTGCTGTGTTACCTGCAGCCTAACACTTCCTGCAACAGGTTACTGACTAATGCACTTGTGTGATGGCAGTTTATGCATGTGTATAGTGCCCTCCCCGACATCTTCTACTGTGTTACCTGCAGCCTAACACTTCCTGCTACAGGTTACAGACTAATGCACATGTGTGATGGCCATCTATGCATGTGTATAGTGCCCTCCCCGACATCCTGTACTGTGGTACCTGCAGCCTAACACTTCCTGCTACAGGTTACTGACTAATGCACATGTGTGATGGCCATCTATGCATGTGTATAGTGCCCTCCCCGACATCCTGTGCAGTGTTACCTGCAGCCTAACACTTCCTGCTACAGGTTACTGACTAATGCACTTGTGTGATGGCCGTCTACGCATGTGTATAGTGCCCTCCCCGACATCCTCTGCTGTGTTTCCTGCAGCCTAACACTTCCTGCTACAGGTTACTGACTAATGCACATGTGTGATGGCCGTCTATGCATGTGTATAGTGCCCTCCCCGACATCCTCTGCTGTGTTTCCTGCAGCCTAACACTTCCTGCTACAGGTTACTGACTAATGCACATGTGTGATGGCCGTCTATGCATGTGTATAGTGCCCTCCCCGACATCCTCTGCTGTGTTTCCTGCAGCCTAACACTTCCTGCTACAGGTTACTGACTAATACACATGTGTGATGGCCATATATGCATGTGTATAGTGTCCTCCCCGACATCCTGTGCTGTATTACCTGCAGGTAACACTTCCTGCTACAGGTTACTGACTAATGCACATGTGTGATGGCCGTCTATGCATGTGTATAGTGCCCTCCCCGACATTCTCTGCTGTGTTACCTGCAGCCTAACACTTCCTGCTACAGGTTACTGATTAATGCACATGTGCGATGGCCATCTATGCATGTGTATAGTGCCCTCCCCGACATCCTGTGCTGTGTTACCTGCAGCCTAACACTTCCTGCTACAGGTTACTGACTAATGCACATGTGCGATGGCCGTCTATGCATGTGTATAGTGCCCTCCCCGACGTCCTCTGCTGTGTTACCTGCAGCCTAACACTTCCTGCTACAGGTTACTGACTAATGCACATGTCCGATGGCCGTCTATGCATGTGTATAGTGCCCTCCCCGACATCCTGTACTGTGTTACCTGCAGCCTAACACTTCCTGCTACAGGTTACTGACTAATGCACATGTGTGATGGCCATCTATGCATGTGTTTAGTGCCCTCCCCGACATCCTGTGCTGTGTTACCTGCAGCCTAACACTTCCTGCAACAGGTTACTGACTAATGCACTTGTGTGATGGCAGTCTATGCATGTGTATAGTGCCCTCCCCGACATCCTCTACTGTGTTACCTGCAGCCTAACACTTCCTGCTACAGGTTACTGACTAATGCACATGTTCGATTGCCATCTATGCATGTGTATAGTGTACTCCCCGACACACTCTGCTGTGTTACCTGCAGTCTAACACTTCCTGTTACAGGTTACTGACTAATGCACATGTGTGATGGCCGTCTATGCATGTGTATAGTGCCCTCCCCGATATCCTCTGCTGTGTTACCTGCAGCCTAACACTTCCTGCTACAGGTTACAGACTAATGCACATGTGTGATGGCCATCTATGCATGTGTATAGTGCCCTCCCCGACATCCTCTGCTGTGTTTCCTGCAGCCTAACACTTCCTGCTACAGGTTACTGACTAATGCACATGTGTGATGGCCGTCTATGCATGTGTATAGTGCCCTCCCCGACATCCTCTGCTGTGTTTCCTGCAGCCTAACACTTCCTGCTACAGGTTACTGACTAATACACATGTGTGATGGCCATCTATGCATGTGTATAGTGTCCTCCCCGACATCCTGTGCTGTATTACCTGCAGGTAACACTTCCTGCTACAGGTTACTGACTAATGCACATGTGTGATGGCTGTCTATGCATGTGTATAGTGCCCTCCCCGACATACTGTGCTGTGTTACCTGCAGGCTAACACTTCCTGCTACAGGTTACTGACTAATGCTCATGTGTGATGGCCGTCTATGCATGTGTATAGTACCCTCCCCTACATCCTCTGCTGTGTTTCCAGCAGCCTAACACTTCCTGCTACATGGTTACTGATTAATGCACAGGTGCGATGGCCGTCTATGCTTGTGTATAGTGCCCTCCCCGACATCCTCTGCTGTGTTACCTGCAGCCTATCACTTCCTGCTACAGGTTACTGACTATTGCACATGTGCGATGGACGTCTATGCATGTGTATAGTGCCCTCCCCGACATCCTGTGCTGTGTTACCTGCAGCCTAACACTTCCTGCTACAGGTTACTGACTAATGCACATGTGCGATGGCCGTCTATGCATGTGTATAGTGCCCTCCCCGACATCCTCTGCTGTGTTACCTGCAGCCTAACACTTCCTGCTACAGGTTACTGACTAATGCACATGTGCGATTGCCATCTATGCATGTGTATAGTGTCCTCCCCGACACCCTCTGCTGTGTTACCTGCAGTCTAACACTTCCTGCTACAGGTTACTGACTAATGCACATGTGCGATGGCCGTCTATGCATGTGTATAGTGCCCTCCCCGACATCCTGTGCGGTGTTACCTAACACTTCCAGCTACAGGTTACTGACTAATGCACATGTGTGATGGCCGTCTATGCATGTGTATAGTGCCCTCCCCGACATCCTCTGCTGTGTTACCTGCAGCCTAACACTTCCTGCTACAGGTTACTGATTAATGCACATGTGCGATGGCCATCTATGCATGTGTATAGTGCCCTCCCCGACATCCTGTGCGGTGTTACCTAACACTTCCAGCTACAGGTTACTGACTAATGCACATGTGTGATGGCCGTCTATGCATGTGTATAGTGCCCTCCCCGACATCCTCTGCTGTGTTACCTGCAGCCTAACACTTCCTGCTACAGGTTACTGATTAATGCACATGTGCGATGGCCATCTATGCATGTGTATAGTGCCCTCCCCGACATCCTCTGCTGTGTTACCTGCAGCCTAACACTTCCTGCTACAGGTTACTGACTATTGCACATGTGCGATGGCCGTCTATGCATGTGTATAGTGCCCTCCCCGACATCCTGTGCTATGTTACCTGCAGCCTAACACTTCCTGCTACAGGTTACTGATTAATGCACATGTGCGATGGCCATCTATGCATGTGTATAGTGCCCTCCCCGACATCTTCTGCTGTGTTACCTGCAGCCTAACACTTCCTGCTACAGGTTACTGACTAATGCACATGTGTGATGGCCGTCTATGCATGTGTATAGTTCCCTCACCGACATCCTCTGCTGTGTTACCTGCAGCCTAACACTTCCTGCTACAGGTTACTGACTAATGCACATGTGTGATGGCCGTCTATGCATGTGTATAGTGCCCTCCCCGACATCCTCTGCTGTGTTATCTGCAGCCTAACACTTCCTGCTACAGGTTACTGACTAATGCACATGTGCGATGGCCGTCTATGCTTGTGTATAGTGCCCTCCCCGACATCCTGTGCTGTGTTACCTGTAGCCTAACACTTCCTGCTACAGGTTACTGACTAATGCACATGTGCGATGGCAGTCTATGCATGTGTATAGTGTCCTCCCCGACATCCTGTGCTGTGTTACCTGTAGCCTAACACTTCCTGCAACAGGTTACTGACTAATGCACATGTGCGATGGCCGTCTATGCATGTGTATAGTGCCCTCCCCGACATCATCTGCTGTGTTACCTGCAGCCTAACACTTCCTGCTACAGGTTACTGACTAATGCACATGTGTGATGGCCGTCTATGCATGTGTATAGTGCCCTCCCCGACATCCTCTGCTGTGTTTCCTGCAGCCTAACACTTCCTGCTACAGGTTACTGACAAATACACATGTTTGATGGCCGTCTATGCATGTGTATAGTGCCCTCCCCGACATCCTGTGCTGTGTTACCTGCAGCCTAACACTTCCTGCTACAGGTTACTGACTAATGCACATGTGCGATGGCCGTCTATGCATGTGTATAGTGCCCTCCCCGACATCCTCTGCTGTGTTACCTGCAGCCTAACACTTCCTGCTACAGGTTACTGACTAATGCACATGTCCGATGGCCGTCTATGCATGTGTATAGTGCCCTCCCCGACATCCTGTACTGTGTTACCTGCAGCCTAACACTTCCTGCTACAGCTTACTGACTAATGCACATGTGTGATGGCCATCTATGCATGTGTATAGTGTCCTCCCCGACACACTCTGCTGTGTTACCTGCAGTCTAACACTTCCTGTTACAGGTTACTGACTAATGCACATGTGTGATGGCCGTCTATGCATGTGTATAGTGCCCTCCCCGATATCCTCTGCTGTGTTACCTGCAGCCTAACACTTCCTGCTACAGGTTACAGACTAATGCACATGTGTGATGGCCATCTATGCATGTGTATAGTGCCCTCCCCGACATCCTCTACTGTGTTTCCTGCAGCCTAACACTTCCTGCTACAGGTTACTGACTAATGCACATGTGTGATGGCCGTCTATGCATGTGTATAGTTCCCTCACCGACATCCTCTGCTGTGTTACCTGCAGCCTAACACTTCCTGCTACAGGTTACTGACTAATGCACATGTGTGATGGCCGTCTATGCATGTGTATAGTGCCCTCCCCGACATCCTCTGCTGTGTTATCTGCAGCCTAACACTTCCTGCTACAGGTTACTGACTAATGCACATGTGCGATGGCCGTCTATGCTTGTGTATAGTGCCCTCCCCGACATCCTGTGCTGTGTTACCTGTAGCCTAACACTTCCTGCTACAGGTTACTGACTAATGCACATGTGCGATGGCAGTCTATGCATGTGTATAGTGTCCTCCCCGACATCCTGTGCTGTGTTACCTGTAGCCTAACACTTCCTGCAACAGGTTACTGACTAATGCACATGTGCGATGGCCGTCTATGCATGTGTATAGTGCCCTCCCCGACATCATCTGCTGTGTTACCTGCAGCCTAACACTTCCTGCTACAGGTTACTGACTAATGCACATGTGTGATGGCCGTCTATGCATGTGTATAGTGCCCTCCCCGACATCCTCTGCTGTGTTTCCTGCAGCCTAACACTTCCTGCTACAGGTTACTGACAAATACACATGTTTGATGGCCGTCTATGCATGTGTATAGTGCCCTCCCCGACATCCTGTGCTGTGTTACCTGCAGCCTAACACTTCCTGCTACAGGTTACTGACTAATGCACATGTGCGATGGCCGTCTATGCATGTGTATAGTGCCCTCCCCGACATCCTCTGCTGTGTTACCTGCAGCCTAACACTTCCTGCTACAGGTTACTGACTAATGCACATGTCCGATGGCCGTCTATGCATGTGTATAGTGCCCTCCCCGACATCCTGTACTGTGTTACCTGCAGCCTAACACTTCCTGCTACAGCTTACTGACTAATGCACATGTGTGATGGCCATCTATGCATGTGTATAGTGTCCTCCCCGACACACTCTGCTGTGTTACCTGCAGTCTAACACTTCCTGTTACAGGTTACTGACTAATGCACATGTGTGATGGCCGTCTATGCATGTGTATAGTGCCCTCCCCGATATCCTCTGCTGTGTTACCTGCAGCCTAACACTTCCTGCTACAGGTTACAGACTAATGCACATGTGTGATGGCCATCTATGCATGTGTATAGTGCCCTCCCCGACATCCTCTACTGTGTTTCCTGCAGCCTAACACTTCCTGCTACAGGTTACTGACTAATGCACATGTGTGATGGCCGTCTATGCATGTGTATAGTGCCCTCCCCGACATCCTCTGCTGTGTTTCCTGCAGCCTAACACTTCCTGCTACAGGTTACTGACTAATACACATGTGTGATGGCCATCTATGCATGTGTATAGTGTCCTCCCCGACATCCTGTGCTGTATTACCTGCAGGTAACACTTCCTGCTACAGGTTACTGACTAATGCACATGTGTGATGGCTGTCTATGCATGTGTATAGTGCCCTCCCCGACATACTGTGCTGAGTTACCTGCAGGCTAACACTTCCTGCTACAGGTTACTGACTAATGCTCATGTGTGATGGCCGTCTATGCATGTGTATAGTGCCCTCCCCTACATCCTCTGCTGTGTTTCCAGCAGCCTAACACTTCCTGCTACATGGTTACTGATTAATGCACAGGTGCGATGGCCGTCTATGCTTGTGTATAGTGCCCTCCCCGACATCCTCTGCTGTGTTACCTGCAGCCTATCACTTCCTGCTACAGGTTACTGACTATTGCACATGTGCGATGGACGTCTATGCATGTGTATAGTGCCCTCCCCGACATCATGTGCTGTGTTACCTGCAGCCTAACACTTCCTGCTACAGGTTACTGACTAATGCACATGTGCGATGGCCGTCTATGCATGTGTATAGTGCCCTCCCCGACATCCTCTGCTGTGTTACCTGCAGCCTAACACTTCCTGCTACAGGTTACTGACTAATGCACATGTGCGATTGCCATCTATGCATGTGTATAGTGTCCTCCCCGACACCCTCTGCTGTGTTACCTGCAGTCTAACACTTCCTGCTACAGGTTACTGACTAATGCACATGTGCGATGGCCGTCTATGCATGTGTATAGTGCCCTCCCCGACATCCTGTGCGGTGTTACCTAACACTTCCAGCTACAGGTTACTGACTAATGCACATGTGTGATGGCCGTCTATGCATGTGTATAGTGCCCTCCCCGACATCCTCTGCTGTGTTACCTGCAGCCTAACACTTCCTGCTACAGGTTACTGATTAATGCACATGTGCGATGGCCATCTATGCATGTGTATAGTGCCCTCCCCGACATCCTCTGCTGTGTTACCTGCAGCCTAACACTTCCTGCTACAGGTTACTGACTATTGCACATGTGCGATGGCCGTCTATGCATGTGTATAGTGCCCTCCCCGACATCCTGTGCTATGTTACCTGCAGCCTAACACTTCCTGCTACAGGTTACTGATTAATGCACATGTGCGATGGCCATCTATGCATGTGTATAGTGCCCTCCCCGACATCTTCTGCTGTGTTACCTGCAGCCTAACACTTCCTGCTACAGGTTACTGACTAATGCACATGTGTGATGGCCGTCTATGCATGTGTATAGTTCCCTCACCGACATCCTCTGCTGTGTTACCTGCAGCCTAACACTTCCTGCTACAGGTTACTGACTAATGCACATGTGTGATGGCCGTCTAAGCATGTGTATAGTGCCCTCCCCGACATCCTCTGCTGTGTTATCTGCAGCCTAACACTTCCTGCTACAGGTTACTGACTAATGCACATGTGCGATGGCCGTCTATGCTTGTGTATAGTGCCCTCCCCGACATCCTGTGCTGTGTTACCTGTAGCCTAACACTTCCTGCTACAGGTTACTGACTAATGCACCTGTGCGATGGCAGTCTATGCATGTGTATAGTGTCCTCCCCGACATCCTGTGCTGTGTTACCTGTAGCCTAACACTTCCTGCAACAGGTTACTGACTAATGCACATGTGCGATGGCCGTCTATGCATGTGTATAGTGCCCTCCCCGACATCATCTGCTGTGTTACCTGCAGGCTAACACTTCCTGCTACAGGTTACTGACTAATGCACATGTGTGATGGCCGTCTATGCATGTGTATAGTGCCCTCCCCGACATCCTCTGCTGTGTTTCCTGCAGCCTAACACTTCCTGCTACAGGTTACTGACAAATACACGTTTGATGGCCGTCTATGCATGTGTATAGTGCCCTCCCCGACATCCTGTGCTGTGTTACCTGCAGCCTAACACTTCCTGCTACAGGTTACTGACTAATGCACATGTGCGATGGCCGTCTATGCATGTGTATAGTGCCCTCCCCGACATCCTCTGCTGTGTTACCTGCAGCCTAACACTTCCTGCTACAGGTTACTGACTAATGCACATGTCCGATGGCCGTCTATGCATGTGTATAGTGCTCTCCCCGACATCCTGTACTGTGTTACCTGCAGCCTAACACTTCCTGCTACAGGTTACTGACTAATGCACATGTGTGATGGCCATCTATGCATGTGTTTAGTGCCCTCCCCGACATCCTGTGCTGTGTTACCTGCAGCCTAACACTTCCTGCAACAGGTTACTGACTAATGCACTTGTGTGATGGCAGTCTATGCATGTGTATAGTGCCCTCCCCGACATCCTCTACTGTGTTACCTGCAGCCTAACACTTCCTGCTACAGGTTACTGACTAATGCACATGTGCGATTGCCATCTATGCATGTGTATAGTGTCCTCCCCGACACACTCTGCTGTGTTACCTGCAGTCTAACACTTCCTGTTACAGGTTACTGACTAATGCACATGTGTGATGGCCGTCTATGCATGTGTATAGTGCCCTCCCCGATCTCCTCTGCTGTGTTACCTGCAGCCTAACACTTCCTCCTACAGGTTACAGACTAATGCACATGTGTGATGGCCATCTATGCATGTGTATAGTGCCCTCCCCGACATCCTCTGCTGTGTTTCCTGCAGCCTAACACTTCCTGCTACAGGTTACTGACTAATGCACATGTGTGATGGCCGTCTATGTATGTGTATAGTGCCCTCCCCGACATCCTCTGCTGTGTTTCCTGCAGCCTAACACTTCCTGCTACAGGTTACTGACTAATACACATGTGTGATGGCCATCTATGCATGTGTATAGTGTCCTCCCCGACATCCTGTGCTGTATTACCTGCAGGTAACACTACCTGCTACAGGTTACTGACTAATGCACATGTGTGATGGCTGTCTATGCATGTGTATAGTGCCCTCCCCGACATACTGTGCTGTGTTACCTGCAGGCTAACACTTCCTGCTACAGGTTACTGACTAATGCTCATGTGTGATGGCCGTCTATGCATGTGTATAGTGCCGTCCCCTACATCCTCTGCTGTGTTTCCAGCAGCCTAACACTTCCTGCTACATGGTTACTGATTAATGCACAGGTGCGATGGCCGTCTATGCTTGTGTATAGTGCCCTCCCCGACATCCTCTGCTGTGTTACCTGCAGCCTATCACTTCCTGCTACAGGTTACTGACTATTGCACATGTGCGATGGACGTCTATGCATGTGTATAGTGCCCTCCCCGACATCCTGTGCTGTGTTACCTGCAGCCTAACACTTCCTGCTACAGGTTACTGACTAATGCACATGTGCGATGGCCATCTATGCATGTGTATAGTGCCCTCCCCGACATCCTCTGCTGTGTTACCTGCAGCCTAACACTTCCTGCAACAGGTTACTGACTAATGCACATGTGCGATTGCCATCTATGCATGTGTATAGTGTCCTCCCCGACACCCTCTGCTGTCTTACCTGCAGTCTAACACTTCCTGCTACAGGTTACTGACTAATGCACATGTGCGATGGCCGTCTATGCATGTGTATAGTGCCCTCCCCGACATCCTGTGCGGTGTTACCTAACACTTCCAGCTACAGGTTACTGACTAATGCACATGTGTGATGGCCATCTATGCATGTGTATAGTGCCCTCCCCGACATCCTCTGCTGTGTTACCTGCAGCCTAACACTTCCTGCTACAGGTTACTGATTAATGCACATGTGCGATGGCCATCTATGCATGTGTATAGTGCCCTCCCCGACATCCTCTGCTGTGTTACCTGCAGCCTAACACTTCCTGCTACAGGTTACTGACTATTGCACATGTGCGATGGCCGTCTATGCATGTGTATAGTGCCCTCCCTGACATCCTGTGCTATGTTACCTGCAGCCTAACACTTCCTGCTACAGGTTACTGATTAATGCACATGTGCGATGGCCATCTATGCATGTGTATAGTGCCCTCCCCGACATCTTCTGCTGTGTTACCTGCAGCCTAACACTTCCTGCTACAGGTTACTGACTAATGCACATGTGTGATGGCCGTCTATACATGTGTATAGTTCCCTCACCGACATCCTCTGCTGTGTTACCTGCAGCCTAACACTTCCTGCTACAGGTTACTGACTAATGCACATGTGTGATGGCCGTCTATGCAGGTGTATAGTGCCCTCCCCGACATCCTCTGCTGTGTTATCTGCAGCCTAACACTTCCTGCTACAGGTTACTGACTAATGCACATGTGCGATGGCCGTCTATGCTTGTGTATAGTGCCCTCCCCGACATCCTGTGCTGTGTTACCTGTAGCCTAACACTTCCTGCTACAGGTTACTGACTAATGCACATGTGCGATGGCAGTCTATGCATGTGTATAGTGTCCTCCCCGACATCCTGTGCTGTGTTACCTGCAGGCTAACACTTCCTGCTACAGGTTACTGACTAATGCACATGTGTGATGGCCGTCTATGCATGTGTATAGTGCCCTCCCCGACATCCTCTGCTGTGTTTCCTGCAGCCTAACACTTCCTGCTACAGGTTACTGACTAATACACATGTTTGATGGCCGTCTATGCATGTGTATAGTGCCCTCCCCGACATCCTGTGCTGTGTTACCTGCAGCCTAACACTTCCTGCTACAGGTTACTGACTAATGCACATGTGCGATGGCCGTCTATGCATGTGTATAGTGCCCTCCCCGATATCCTCTGCTGTGTTACCTGCAGCCTAACACTTCCTGCTACAGGTTACTGACTAATGCACATGTCCGATGGCCATCTATGCATGTGTATAGTGCCCTCCCCGACATCCTGTACTGTGTTACCTGCAGCCTAACACTTCCTGCTACAGGTTACAGACTAATGCACATGTGTGATGGCCATCTATGCATGTGTATAGTGCCCTCCCCGACATCCTGTGCTGTGTTACCTGCAGCCTAACACTTCCTGCTACAGGTTACTGACTAATGCACTTGTGTGATGGCCGTCTATGCATGTGTATAGTGCCCTCCCCGACATCCTCTACTGTGTTACCTGCAGCCTAACACTTCCTGCTACAGGTTACTGACTAATGCACATGTGCGATTGCCATCTATGCATGTGTATAGTGTCCTCCCCGACACACTCTGCTGTGTTACCTGCAGTCTAACACTTCCTGTTACAGGTTACTGACTAATGCACATGTGTGATGGCCATCTATGCATGTGTATAGTGCCCTCCCCGATATCCTCTGCTGTGTTACCTGCAGCCTAACACTTCCTGCTACAGGTTACAGACTAATGCACATGTGTGATGGCCATCTATGCATGTGTATAGTGCCCT
The DNA here is from genome assembly GCA_031769625.1 of Taudactylus pleione. Taxonomy (NCBI): domain Eukaryota; kingdom Metazoa; phylum Chordata; class Amphibia; order Anura; family Myobatrachidae; genus Taudactylus; species Taudactylus pleione. Next base: position 1,624,100 of record JAUIMM010000847.1, on the reverse strand, counting down.
CCCCGACATCCTCTGCTGTGTTTCCTGCAGCCTAACACTTCCTGCTACAGGTTACTGACTAATGCACATGTGTGATGGCCATCTATGCATGTGTATAGTGCCCTCCCCGACATCCTCTGCTGTGTTTCCTGAAGCCTAACACTTCCTGCTACAGGTTACTGACTAATACACATGTGTGATGGCCATCTATGCATGTGTATAGTGTCCTCCCCGACATCCTGTGCTGTATTACCTGCAGGTAACACTTCCTGCTACAGGTTACTGACTAATGCACATGTGTGATGGCTGTCTATGCATGTGTATAGTGCCCTCCCCGACATACTTTGCTGTGTTACCTGCAGCCTAACACTTCCTGCTACAGGTTACTGACTAATGCACATGTGTGATGGCCGTCTATGCATGTGTATAGTGCCCTCCCCTACATCCTCTGCTGTGTTTCCTGCAGCCTAACACTTCCTGCTACAGGTTACTGACTAATGCACATGTGCGATGGCCGTCTATGCATGTGTATAGTGCCCTCCCCGACATCCTCTGCTGTGTTACCTGCAGCCTAACACTTCCTGCTACAGGTTACTGACTAATGCACATGTGCGATGGCCGTCGTTGCATGTGTATAGTGCCCTCCCCGACATCCTGTGCTGTGTTACCTGTAGCCTAACACTTCCTGCAACAGGTTACTGACTAATGCACTTGTGCGATGGCCGTCTATGCATGTGTATAGTGCCCTCCTCGACATCATCTGCTGTGTTACCTGCAGCCTAACACTTCCTGCTACAGGTTACTGACTAATGCACATGTGTGATGGCCGTCTATGCATGTGTATAGTGCCCTCCCCGACATCCTGTGCTGTGTTACCTGCAGCCTAACACTTCCTGCTACAGGTTACTGACTAATGCACATGTGCGATGGCCGTCTATGCATGTGTATAGTGCCCTCCCCGACATCCTGTGCTGTGTTACCTGCAGCCTAACACTTCCTGCTACAGGTTACTGACTAATGCACTTGTGTGATGGCCGTCTATGCATGTGTATAGTGCCCTCCCCGACATCCTCTACTGTGTTACCTGCAGCCTAACACTTCCTGCTACAGGTTACTGACTAATGCACATGTGCGATTGCCATCTATGCATGTGTATAGTGTCCTCCCCGACACAACCTGCTGTGTTACCTGCAGTCTAACACTTCCTGTTACAGGTTACTGACTAATGCACATGTGTGATGGCCGTCTATGCATGTGTATAGTGCCCTCCCCGATATCCTCTGCTGTGTTACCTGCAGGTAACACTTCCTGCTACAGGTTACTGACTAATACACATGTTTGATGGCCGTCTATGCATGTGTATAGTGCCCTCCCCGACATCCTCTGCTGTGTTACCTGCAGCCTAACACTTCCTGCTACAGGTTACTGATTAATGCACATGTGCGATGGCCATCTATGCATGTGTATAGTGCCCTCCCCAACATCCTCTGCTGTGTTACCTGCAGCCAATCACTTCCTGCTACAGGTTACTGACTATTGCACATGTGCGATGGACGTCTATGCATGTGTATAGTGCCCTCCCCGACATCCTGTGCTGTGTTACCTGCAGCCTAACACTTCCTGCTACAGGTTACTGACTAATGCACATGTGCGATGGCCATCTATGCATGTGTATAGTGCCCTCCCTGACATCCTCTGCTGTGTTACCTGCAGCCTAACACTTCCTGCTACAGGTTACTGACTAATGCACATGTGTGATGGCCGTCTATGCATGTGTATAGTGCCCTCCCCGACATCCTCTGCTGTGTTATCTGCAGCCTACCACTTCCTGCTACAGGTTACTGACTAATGCACATGTGCGATGGCAGTCTATGCATATGTATAGTGACCTCCCCGACATCCTCTGCTGTGTTACCTGCAGCCTAACACTTCCTGCTACAGGTTACTGACTAATGCACATGTGCGATTGCCATCTATGCATGTGTATAGTGTCCTCCCCGACACCCTCTGCTGTGTTACCTGCAGTCTAACACTTCCTGCTACAGGTTACTGACTAATGCACATGTGCGATGGCCGTCTATGCATGTGTATAGTGCCCTCCCCGACATCCTGTGCGGTGTTACCTAACACTTCCAGCTACAGGTTACTGACTAATGCACATGTGTGATGGCCGTCTATGCATGTGTATAGTGCCCTCCCCGACATCCTCTGCTGTGTTATCTGCAGCCTAACATTTCCTGCTACAGGTTACTGATTAATGCACATGTGCGATGGCCATCTATGCATGTGTATAGTGCCCTCCCCGACATCCTCTGCTGTGTTACCTGCAGCCTAACACTTCCTGCTACAGGTTACTGACTATTGCACATGTGCGATGGACGTCTATGCATGTGTATAGTGCCCTCCCCGACATCCTGTGCTATGTTACCTGCAGCCTAACACTTCCTGCTACAGGTTACTGATTAATGCACATGTGCGATGGCCATCTATGCATGTGTATAGTGCCCTCCCCGACATCTTCTGCTGTGTTACCTGCAGCCTAACACTTCCTGCTACAGGTTACTGACTAATGCACATGTGTGATGGCCGTCTATGCATGTGTATAGTTCCCTCACCGACATCCTCTGCTGTGTTACCTGCAGCCTAACACTTCCTGCTACAGGTTACTGACTAATGCACATGTGTGATGGCCGTCTATGCATGTGTATAGTGCCCTCCCCGACATCGTCTGCTGTGTTATCTGCAGCCTAACACTTCCTGCTATAGGTTACTGACTAATGCACATGTGCGATGGCCGTCTATGCTTGTGTATAGTGCCCTCCCCGACATCCTGTGCTGTGTTACCTGTAGCCTAACACTTCCTGCTACAGGTTACTGACTAATGCACATGTGCGATGGCAGTCTATGCATGTGTATAGTGTCCTCCCCGACATCCTGTGCTGTGTTACCTGTAGCCTAACACTTCCTGCAACAGGTTACTGACTAATGCACATGTGCGATGGCCGTCTATGCATGTGTATAGTGCCCTCCCCGACATCATCTGCTGTGTTACCTGCAGGCTAACACTTCCTGCTACAGGTTACTGACTAATGCACATGTGTGATGGCCGTCTATGCATGTGTATAATGCCCTCCCCGACATCCTCTGCTGTGTTACCTGCAGCCTAACACTTTCTGCTACAGGTTACTGACAAATACACATGTTTGATGGCCGTCTATGCATGTGTATAGTGCCCTCCCCGACATCCTGTGCTGTGTTACCTGCAGCCTAACACTTCCTGCTACAGGTTACTGACTAATGCACATGTGCGATGGCCGTCTATGCATGTGTATAGTGCCCTCCCCGACATCCTCTGCTGTGTTACCTGCAGCCTAACACTTCCTGCTACAGGTTACTGACTAATGCACATGTCCGATGGCCGTCTATGCATGTGTATAGTGCCCTCCCCGACATCCTGTACTGTGTTACCTGCAGCCTAACACTTCCTGCTACAGGTTACTGACTAATGCACATGTGTGATGACCATCTATGCATGTGTTTAGTGCCCTCCCCGACATCCTGTGCTGTGTTACCTGCAGCCTAACACTTCCTGCTACAGGTTACTGACTAATGCACTTGTGTGATGGCAGTCTATGCATGTGTATAGTGCCCTCCCCGACATCCTCTACTGTGTTACCTGCAGCCTAACACTTCCTGCTACAGGTTACTGACTAATGCACATGTGCGATTGCCGTCTATGCATGTGTATAGTGTCCTCCCTGACACACTCTGCAGTGTTACCTGCAGTCTAACACTTCCTGTTACAGGTTACTGACTAATGCACATGTGTGATGGCCGTCTATGCATGTGTATAGTGCCCTCCCCGATATCCTCTGCTGTGTTACCTGCAGCCTAACACTTCCTGCTACAGGTTACAGACTAATGCACATGTGTGATGGCCATCTATGCATGTGTATAGTGCCCTCCCCGACATCCTCTGCTGTGTTTCCTGCAGCCTAACACTTCCTGCTACAGGTTACTGACTAATGCACATGTGTGATGGCCGTCTATGCATGTGTATAGTGCCCTCCCCTACATCCTCTGCTGTGTTTCCAGCAGCCTAACACTTCCTGCTACATGGTTACTGATTAATGCACAGGTGCGATGGCCGTCTATGCTTGTGTATAGTGCCCTCCCCGACATCCTCTGCTGTGTTACCTGCAGCCTATCACTTCCTGCTACAGGTTACTGACTAATGCACATGTGTGATGGCCATCAATGCATGTGTATAGTGTCCTCCCCGACATCCTGTGCTGTATTACCTGCAGGTAACACTTCCTGCTACAGGTTACTGACTAATGCACATGTGTGATGGCTGTCTATGCATGTGTATAGTGCCCTCCCCGACATACTGTGCTGTGTTACCTGCAGCCTAACACTTCCTGCTACAGGTTACTGACTAATGCACATGTGTGATGGCCGTCTATGCATGTGTATAGTGCCCTCCCCTACATCCTCTGCTGTGTTTCCAGCAGCCTAACACTTCCTGCTACATGGTTACTGATTAATGCACAGGTGCGATGGCCGTCTATGCATGTGTATAGTGCCCTCCCCGACATCCTCTGCTGTGTTACCTGCAGCCTATCACTTCCTGCTACAGGTTACTGACTATTGCACATGTGCGATGGACGTCTATGCATGTGTATAGTGACCTCCCCGACATCCTGTGCTGTGTTACCTGCAGCCTAACACTTCCTGCTACAGGTTACTGACTAATGCACTTGTGTGATGGCAGTCTATGCATGTGTATAGTGCCCTCCCCGACATCCTCTACTGTGTTACCTGCAGCCTAACACTTCCTGCTACAGGTTACTGACTAATGCACATGTGCGATTGCCATCTATGCATGTGTATAGTGTCCTCCCCGACACACTCTGCAGTGTTACCTGCAGTCTAACACTTCCTGTTACAGGTTACTGACTAATGCACATGTGTGATGGCCGTCTATGCATGTGTATAGTGCCCTCCCCGACATCCTCTGCTGTGTTTCCTGCAGCCTAACACTTCCTGCTACAGGTTACTGACTAATACACATGTGTGATGGCCATCAATGCATGTGTATAGTGTCCTCCCCGACATCCTGTGCTGTATTACCTGCAGGTAACACTTCCTGCTACAGGTTACTGACTAATGCACATGTGTGATGGCTGTCTATGCATGTGTATAGTGCCCTCCCCGACATACTGTGCTGTGTTACCTGCAGCCTAACACTTCCTGCTACAGGTTACTGACTAATGCACATGTGTGATGGCCGTCTATGCATGTGTATAGTGCCCTCCCCTACATCCTCTGCTGTGTTTCCAGCAGCCTAACACTTCCTGCTACATGGTTACTGATTAATGCACAGGTGCGATGGCCGTCTATGCTTGTGTATAGTGCCCTCCCCGACATCCTCTGCTGTGTTACCTGCAGCCTATCACTTCCTGCTACAGGTTACTGACTATTGCACATGTGCGATGGACGTCTATGCATGTGTATAGTGCCCTCCCCGACATCCTGTGCTGTGTTACCTGCAGCCTAACACTTCCTGCTACAGGTTACTGACTAATGCACATGTGCAATGGCCGTCTATGCATGTGTATAGTGCCCTCCCCGACATCCTCTGCTGTGTTACCTGCAGCCTAACACTTCCTGCTACAGGTTACTGACTAATGCACATGTGCGATTGCCATCTATGCATGTGTATAGTGTCCTCCCCGACACCCTCTGCTGTGTTACCTGCAGTCTAACACTTCCTGCTACAGGTTACTGACTAATGCACATGTGCGATGGCCGTCTATGCATGTGTATAGTGCCCTCCCCGACATCCTGTGCGGTGTTACCTAACACTTCCAGCTACAGGTTACTGACTAATGCACATGTGTGATGGCCGTCTATGCATGTGTATAGTGCCCTCCCCGACATCCTCTGCTGTGTTACCTGCAGCCTAACACTTCCTGCTACAGGTTACTGATTAATGCACATGTGCGATGGCCATCTCTGCATGTGTATAGTGCCCTCCCCGACATCCTCTGCTGTGTTACCTGCAGCCTAACACTTCCTGCTACAGGTTACTGACTATTGCACATGTGCGATGGCAGTCTATGCATGTGTATAGTGCCCTCCCCGACATCCTGTGCTATGTTACCTGCAGCCTAACACTTCCTGCTACAGGTTACTGATTAATGCACATGTGCGATGGCCATCTATGCATGTGTATAGTGCCCTCCCCGACATCTTCTGCTGTGTTACCTGCAACCTAACACTTCCTGCTACAGGTTACTGACTAATGCACATGTGTGATGGCCGTCTATGCATGTGTATAGTTCCCTCACCAACATCCTCTGCTGTGTTACCTGCAGCCTAACACTTCCTGCTACAGGTTACTGACTAATGCACATGTGTGATGGCCGTCTATGCAGGTGTATAGTGCCCTCCCCGACATCCTCTGCTGTGTTATCTGCAGCCTAACACTTCCTGCTACAGGTTACTGACTAATGCACATGTGCGATGGCCGTCTATGCTTGTGTATAGTGCCCTCCCAGACATCCTGTGCTGTGTTACCTGTAGCCTAACACTTCCTGCTACAGGTTACTGACTAATGCACATGTGCGATGGCAGTCTATGCATGTGTATAGTGTCCTCCCCGACATCCTGTGCTGTGTTACCTGTAGCCTAACACTTCCTGCAACAGGTTACTGACTAATGCACATGTGCGATGGCCGTCTATGCATGTGTATAGTGCCCTCCCCGACATCATCTGCTGTGTTACCTGCAGGCTAACACTTCCTGCTACAGGTTACTGACTAATGCACATGTGTGATGGCCGTCTATGCATGTGTATAGTGCCCTCCCCGACATCCTCTGCTGTGTTTCCTGCAGCCTAACACTTCCTACTACAGGTTACTGACTAATGCACATGTGTGATGGCCGTCTATGCATGTGTATAGTGCCCTCCCCGACATCCTCTGCTGTGTTTCCTGCAGCCTAACACTTCCTGCTACAGGTTACTGACTAATACACATGTTTGATGGCCGTCTATGCATGTGTATAGTGCCCTCCCCCGACATCCTGTGCTGTGTTACCTGCAGCCTAACACTTCCTGCTACAGGTTACTGACTAATGCACATGTGCGATGGCCGTCTATGCATGTGTATAGTGCCCTCCCCGACATCCTCTGCTGTGTTACCTGCAGCCTAACACTTCCTGCTACAGGTTACTGACTAATGCACATGTCCGATGGCCGTCTATGCATGTGTATAGTGCCCTCCCCGACATCCTGTACTGTGTTACCTGCAGCCTAACACTTCCTGCTACAGGTTACTGACTAATGCACATGTGTGATGGCCATCTATGCATGTGTATAGTGCCCTCCCCGACATCCTGTGCTGTGTTACCTGCAGCCTAACACTTCCTGCTACAGGTTACTGACTAATGCACTTGTGTGATGGCCGTCTATACATGTGTATAGTGCCCTCCCCGACATCCTCTACTGTGTTACCTGCAGCCTAACACTTCCTGCTACAGGTTACTGACTAATGCACATGTGCGATTGCCATCTATGCATGTGTATAGTGTCCTCCCCGACACACTCTGCTTTGTTACCTGCAGTCTAACACTTCCTGTTACAGGTTACTGACTAATGCACATGTGTGATGGCCGTCTATGCATGTGTATAGTGCCCTCCCCGATATCCTCTGCTGTGTTACCTGCAGCCTAACACTTCCTGCTACAGGTTACAGACTAATGCACATGTGTGATGGCCATCTATGCATGTGTATAGTGCCCTCCCCGACATCCTCTGCTGTGTTTCCTGCAGCCTAACACTTCCTGCTACAGGTTACTGACTAATGCACATGTGTGATGGCCATCTATGCATGTGTATAGTGCCCTCCCCGACATCCTCTGCTGTGTTTCCTGCAGCCTAACACTTCCTGCTACAGGTTACTGACTAATACACATGTGTGATGGCCATCTATGCATGTGTATAGTGTCCTCCCCGACATCCTGTGCTGTATTACCTGCAGGTAACACTTCCTGCTACAGGTTACTGACTAATGCACATGTGTGATGGCTGTCTATGCATGTGTATAGTGCCCTCCCCGACATACTGTGCTGTGTTTCCTGCAGCCTAACACTTCGTGCTACAGGTTACTGACTAATACACATGTTTGATGGCCGTCTATGCATGTGTATAGTGCCCTCCCCGACATCCTGTGCTGTGTTACCTGCAGCCTAACACTTCCTGCTAGAGGTTACTGACTAATGCACATGTGTGATGGCCGTCAATGCATGTGTATAGTGCCCTCCCCGACATCCTCTGCTGTGTTACCTGCAGGCTAACACTTCCTGCTACAGGTTACTGACTAATGCACATGTGCGATGGCCGTCTATGCATGTGTATAGTGCCCTCCCCGACATCCTCTGCTGTGTTACCTGCAGGCTAACACTTCCTGCTACACGTTACTGACTAATGCACATGTGCGATGGCCATCTATGCATGTGTATAGTGCCCTCCCCGACATCCTCTGCTATGTTACCTGCAGCCTAACACTTCCTGCTACAGGTTTCAGACTAATGCACATGTGTGATGGCCCTCTATGCATGTGTATAGTGCCCTCCCCGACATCCTCTGCTGTGTTACCTGCAGCCTAACACTTCCTGCTACAGGTTACTGACTAATGCACTTGTGCGATGGCCGTCTATGCATGTGTATAGTGCCCTCCCCGACATCCTCTGCTGTGTTACCTGCAGCCTAACACTTCCTGCTACAGGTTACTGACTAATGCACATGTGCGATGGCCGTCTATGCATGTGTATAGTGCCCTCCCCGACATCCTCTGCTGTGTTACCTGCAGCCTAACACTTCCTGCTACAGGTTACTGACTAATGCACATGTGCGATGGCCGTCTATGCATGTGTATAGTGCCCTCCCCGACATCCTGTACTGTGGTACCTGCAGCCTAACACTTCCTGCTACAGGTTACTGACTAATGCATATGTGTGATGGCCATCTCTGCATGTGTATAGTGCCCTCCCCGACATCCTGTGCTGTGTTACCTGCAGCCTAACACTTCCTGCTACAAGTTACTGACTAATGCACTTTTGTGATGGCCATCTATGCTTGTGTATAGTGCCCTCCCCGACATCCTCTACTGTGTTACCTGCAGCCTAACACTTCCTGCTACAGGTTACTGACTAATGCACATGTGCGATTGCCATCTATGCATGTGTATAGTGTCCTCCCCGACACAACCTGCTGTGTTACCTGCAGTCTAACACTTCCTGTTACAGGTTACTGACTAATGCACATGTGTGATGGCCGTCTATGCATGTGTATAGTGCCCTCCCCGACATCCTGTGCTGTGTTACCTGCAGCCTAACACTTCCTGGTACAGGTTGATACTAATGCACATGTGCGATGGCCGTCTATGCATGTGTATAGTGCCCTCCCCGACATCCTCTGCTGTGTTACCTGCAGCATAACACTTCCTGCTACAGGTTACTGACTAATGCACATGTGCGATGGCCGTCTATGCATGTGTATAGTGCCCTCCCCCACATCCTGTGCTGTGTTACCTGCAGCCTATCACTTCCTGCTTCAGGTTACTGACTAATGCACATGTGCGATGGCCATCTATGCATGTGTATAGTGTCCTCCCCGACATCCTCTGCTGTGTTACCTGCAGTCTACCTCTTCCTGTTACAGGTTACTGACTAATGCACATGTGCGATGGCCGTCTATGCATGTGTATAGTGCTCTCCCCGACATACTCTGCTGTGTTTCCTGCAGCCTAACACTTCCTGCTACAGGTTACTGACTAATACACATGTGTGATGGCCATCTATGCATGTGTATAGTGTCCTCCCCGACATCCTGTGCTGTATTACCTGCAGGTAACACTTCCTGCTACAGGTTACTGACTAATGCACATGTGTGATGGCCGTCTATGCATGTGTATAGTGCCCTCCCCGACATCCTCTGCTGTGTTACCTGCAGCCTAACACTTCCTGCTACAGGTTACTGATTAATGCACATGTGCGATGGCCATCTATGCATGTGTATAGTGCCCTCCCCGACATCCTCTGCTGTGTTACCTGCAGCCTAACACTTCCTGCTACAGGTTACTGACTATTGCACATGTGCGATGGATGTCTATGCATGTGTATAGTGCCCTCCCCGACATCCTGTGCTGTGTTACCTGCAGCCTAACACTTCCTGCTACAGGTTACTGACTAATGCACATGTGCGATGGCCGTCTATGCATGTGTATAGTGCCCTCCCCGACATTCTCTGCTGTGTTACCTGCAGCCTAACACTTCCTGCTACAGGTTACTGACTAATGCACATGTGCGATGGCCATCTATGCATGTGTATAGTGTCCTCCCCGACACCCTCTGCTGTGTTAGCTGCAGTCCAACACTTCCTGCAACAGGTTACTGACTAATGCACATGTGCGATGGCCTTCTATGCATGTGTATAGTGCCCTCCCCGACATCCTGTGCTGTGTTACCTAACACTTCCTGCTACAGGTTACTGACTAATGCACATGTGTGATGGCCGTCTATGCATGTGTATAGTGCCCTCCCCGACATCCTCTGCTGTGTTACCTGCAGCCTAACACTTCCTGCTACAGGTTACTGATTAATGCACATGTGCGATGGCCATCTATGCATGTGTATAGTGCCCTCCCCAACATCCTCTGCTGTGTTACCTGCAGCCTAACACTTCCTGCTACAGGTTACTGACTATTGCACATGTGCGATGGACGTCTATGCATGTGTATAGTGCCCTCCCCGACATCCTTTGCTGTGTTACCTGCAGCCTAACACTTCCTGCTACAGGTTACTGACTAATGCACATGTGCGATGGCCATCTATGCATGTGTATAGTGCCCTCCCCGACATCCTCTGCTGTGTTACCTGCAGCCTGACACTTCCTGCTACAGGTTACTGACTAATGCACATGTGTGATGGCCGTCTATGCATGTGTATAGTGCCCTCCCCGACATCCTGTGCTGTGTTACCTGCAGCCTAACACTTCCTGCTACAGGTTACTGACTAATGCACATGTTTGACGGACGTCTATGCATGTGTATAGTTCCCTCCCCGACATCCTCTGCTGTGCTACCTACAGCCTAACACTTCCTGCTACAGATTACTGACTAATGCACATGTTCGATGGCCATCTATGCATGTGTATAGTTTCCTCCCCGACATCCTCTGCTTTGTTACCTGCAGCCTAACACTTCCTGCTACAGGTAACTGACTAATGCACATGTGTGATGGCCATCTATGCATGTGTATAGTGCCCTCCCCGACATCCTCTGCTGTGTTACCTGCAGCCTAACACTTCCTGCTACAGGTTACTGACTAATGCACATGTGCGCTGGCCGTCTATGCATGTGTATAGTGCCCTCCCCGACATCCTCTGCTGTGTTACCTGCAGCCTAACACTTCCTGCTACAGGTTACTGACTAATGCACATGTGCGATGGCCGTCTTTGTATGTGTATAGTGCCCTCCCCGACATCCTCTGCTGTGTTACCTGCAGCCTAACACTTCCTGCTACAGGTTACTGACTAATGCACATGTGCGATGGCCGTCTATGCATGTGTATAGTGTCCTCCCAGACATTCTCTGCTGTGTTACCTGCTGCCTAACACTTCCTGCTATAGGTTACTGACTAATGCACATGTGCGATGGCCATCTATGCATGTGTATAGTGCCTTCCACGACAACCTCTGCTGTGTTACCTGCAGCCTAACACTTCCTGGTAGAGGTTACTGACTAATGCACATGTGCGAGGGCCGTCTATGCATGTGTATAGTGCCCTCCCCGCCATCATGTGCTGTGTTACCTGCAGCCTAACACTTCCTGCTACAGGTTACAGACTAAAGCACATGTGCGATGGCCGTCTATGCATGTGTATAGTGCCCTCCCCGACATCCTCTGCTGTGTTACCTGCAGCCTAACACTTCCTGCTACAGGTTACTGACTAATGCACATGTGCGATGGCCATCTATGCATGTGCATAGTGCCCTCCACGACATCCTGTGCTGTGTTACCTGCAGCCTAACACTTCCTGCTACAGGTTACTGACTAATGCACATGTGTGATGGCCGTCTATGCATGTGCATAGTGCCCTCCCCGACATCCTCTGCTGTGTTACCTGCAGCCTAATACTTCCTGCTACAGGTTACTGACTAATGCACATGTGTGATGGCCGTTTATGCATGTGTATAGTGCCCTCCCCGACATCCTCTGCTGTGTTACCTGCAGCCTAACACTTCCTGCTACAGGCTACTGACTAATGCACATGTGCGATGGCCATCTATGCATGTGTATAGTGCCCTCCCCGACATCCTGTGCTGTGTTACCTGCTTCCTCACACTTCCTGCTACAGGTTACTGACTAATGCACATGTTCGATGGCCATCTATGCATGTGTATAGTGTCCTCCCCGACATCCTCTGCTGTGTTACCTGCAGTCTAACACTTCCTGTTACAGGTTACTGACTAATGCACATGTGCGATGGCCATCTATGCATGTGTATAGTGTCCTCCCCGACATCCTCTGCTGTGTTACCTGCAGTCTAACACTTCCTGTTATAGGTTACTGACTAATGCACATGTGCGATGGCCATCTATGCATGTGTATAGTGTCCTCCCCGACACACTCTGCTGTGTTACCTGCAGTCTAACACTTCCTGTTAAAGGTTACAGACTAATGCACATGTGTGATGGCCGTCTATGCATGTGTATAGTGCCCTCCCCGATATCCTCTGCTGTGTTACCTGCAGCCTAACACTTCCTGCTACAGGTTACTGAATAATGCACATGTGCGATGGCCGTCTATGCATGTGTATAGTGCCCTCCCCGACATCCTCTGCTGTGTTACCTGCAGCCTAACACTTCGTGCTACAGGTTACTGACTAATGCACATGTGCGATGGCCGTCTACGCATGTGTATAGTGCCCTCCCCGACATCCTGTGCTGTGTTACCTGCAGCCTAACACTTCCTGGTACAGGTTGATACTAATGCACATGTGCGATGGCCATCTATGCATGTGTATAGTGCCCTCCCCGACATCCTCTGCTGTGTTACCTGCAGCATAACACTTCCTGCTACAGGTTACTGACTAATGCACATGTGCGATGGCCGTCTATGCATGTGTATAGTGCCCTCCCCGACATCCTGTGCTGTGTTACCTGCAGCCTATCACGTCCTGCTTCAGGTTACTGACTAATGCACATGTGCGATGGCCATCGATGCATGTGTATAGTGTGCTCCCCGACATCCTCTGCTGTGTTACCTGCAGTCTACCTCTTCCTGTTACAGGTTACTGACTAATGCACATGTGCGATGGACGTCTATGCATGTGTATAGTGCCCTCCCCGACATCCTGTGCTGTGTTACCTGCAGCCTAACACTTCCTGCTACAGGTTACTGACTAATGCACATGTGCGATGGCCGTCTATGCATGTGTATAGTGCCCTCCCCGACATCCTCTGCTGTGTTACCTGCAGCCTAACACTTCCTGCTACAGGTTACTGACTAATGCACATGTGCGATTGCCATCTATGCATGTGTATAGTGTCCTCCCCGACACCCTCTGCTGTGTTACCTGCAGTCCAACACTTCCTGCTACAGGTTACTGACTAATGCACATGTGCGATGGCCTTCTATGCATGTGTATAGTGCCCTCCCTGACATCCTGTGCTGTGTTACCTAACACTTCCTGCTACAGGTTACTGACTAATGCACATGTGTGATGGCCGTCTATGCATGTGTATAGTGCCCTCCCAGACATCCTCTGCTGTGTTACCTGCAGCCTAACACTTCCTGCTACAGGTTACTGATTAATAAACATGTGCGATGGCCATCTATGCATGTGTATAGTGCCCTCCCCAACATCCTCTGCTGTGTTACCTGCAGCCAAACACTTCCTGCTACAGGTTACTGACTATTGCACATGTGCGATGGACATCTATGCATGTGTATAGTGCCCTCCCCAACATCCTGTGCTGTGTTACCTGCAGCCTAACACTTCCTGCTACAGGTTACTGACTAATGCACATGTGCGATGGCCGTCTATGCATGTGTATAGTGCCCTCCCCGACATCCTCTGCTGTGTTACCTGCAGCCTGACACTTCCTGCTACAGGTTACTGACTAATGCACATGTGTGATGGCCGTCTATGCATGTGTATAGTGCCCTCCCCGACATCCTGTGCTGTGTTACCTGCAGCCTAACACTTCCTGCTACAGGTTACTGACTAATGCACATGTGTGACGGACGTCTATGCATGTGTATAGTGCCCTCGCCGACATCCTCTGCTGTGCTACCTGCAGCCTAACACTTCCTGCTACAGATTACTGACTAATGCACATGTTCGATGGCCATCTATGCATGTGTATAGTTTCCTCCCCGACATCCTCTGCTGTGTTACCTGCAGCCTAACACTTCCTGCTACAGGTAACTGACTAATGCACATGTGTGATGGCCATCTATGCATGTGTATAGTGCCCTCCCCGACATCCTCTGCTGTGTTACCTGCAGCCTAACACTTCCTGCTACAAGTTACTGACTAATGCACATGTGCGATGGCCATCTATGCATGTGTATAGTGCCCTCCACGACAACCTCTGCTGTGTTACCTGCAGCCTAACACTTCCTGGTACAGGTTACTGACTAATGCACATGTGCGAGGGCCGTCTATGCATGTGTATAGTGCCCTCCCCGACATCATGTGCTGTGTTACCTGCAGCCTAACACTTCCTGCTACAGGTTACGGACTAAAGCACATGTGCGATGGCCGTCTATGCATGTGTATAGTGCCCTCCCCGACATCCTCTGCTGTGTTACCTGCAGCCTAACACTTCCTGCTACAGGTTACTGACTAATGCACATGTGCGATGGCCGTCTATGCATGTGCATAGTGCCCTCCACGACATCCTGTGCTGTGTTACCTGCAGCCTAACACTTCCTGCTACAGGTTACTGACTAATGCACATGTGTGATGGCCGTCAATGCATGTGCATAGTGCCCTCCCCGACATCCTCTGCTGTGTTACCTGCAGCCTAATACTTCCTGCTACAGGTTACTGACTAATGCACATCTGTGATGGCCGTCTATGCATGTGTATAGTGCCCTCCCCGACATCCTGTGCTGTGTTACCTGCAGCCTAACACTTCCTGGTACAGGTTGATACTAATGCACATGTGCGATGGCCGTCTATGCATGTGTATAGTGCCCTCCCCGACATCCTCTGCTGTGTTACCTGCAGCATAACACTTCCTGCTACAGGTTACTGACTAATGCACATGTGCGATGGCCGTCTATGCATGTGTATAGTGCCCTCCCCGACATCCTGTGCTGTGTTACCTGCAGCCTATCACTTCCTGCTTCAGGTTACTGACTAATGCACATGTGCGATGGCCATCTATGCATGTGTATAGTGTCCTCCCCGACATCCTCTGCTGTGTTACCTGCAGTCTACCTCTTCCTGTTACAGGTTACTGACTAATGCACATGTGCGATGGACGTCTATGCATGTGTATAGTGCCCTCCCCGACATCCTGTGCTGTGTTACCTGCAGCCTAACACTTCCTGCTACAGGTTACTGACTAATGCACATGTGCGATGGCCGTCTATGCATGTGTATAGTGCCCTCCCCGACATCCTCTGCTGTGTTACCTGCAGCCTAACACTTCCTGCTACAGGTTACTGACTAATGCACATGTGCGATTGCCATCTATGCATGTGTATAGTGTCCTCCCCGACACCCTCTGCTGTGTTACCTGCAGTCCAACACTTCCTGCTACAGGTTACTGACTAATGCACATGTGCGATGGCCTTCTATGCATGTGTATAGTGCCCTCCCTGACATCCTGTGCTGTGTTACCTAACACTTCCTGCTACAGGTTACTGACTAATGCACATGTGTGATGGCCGTCTATGCATGTGTATAGTGCCCTCCCCGACATCCTCTGCTGTGTTACCTGCAGCCTAACACTTCCTGCTACAGGTTACTGATTAATGCACATGTGCGA
This sequence comes from Taudactylus pleione, assembly GCA_031769625.1. Classification (NCBI taxonomy): domain Eukaryota; kingdom Metazoa; phylum Chordata; class Amphibia; order Anura; family Myobatrachidae; genus Taudactylus; species Taudactylus pleione. Next base: position 1,608,049 of record JAUIMM010000847.1, on the reverse strand, counting down.
TGGCCATCTATGCATGTGTATAGTGCCCTCCCCGACATCCTCTGCTGTGTTACCTGCAGCCTAACACTTCCTGCTACAGGTTACTGACTATTGCACATGTGCGATGGATGTCTATGCATGTGTATAGTGCCCTCCCCGACATCCTGTGCTGTGTTACCTGCAGCCTAACACTTCCTGCTACAGGTTACTGACTAATGCACATGTGCGATGGCCGTCTATGCATGTGTATAGTGCCCTCCCCGACATTCTCTGCTGTGTTACCTGCAGCCTAACACTTCCTGCTACAGGTTACTGACTAATGCACATGTGCGATGGCCATCTATGCATGTGTATAGTGTCCTCCCCGACACCCTCTGCTGTGTTAGCTGCAGTCCAACACTTCCTGCAACAGGTTACTGACTAATGCACATGTGCGATGGCCTTCTATGCATGTGTATAGTGCCCTCCCCGACATCCTGTGCTGTGTTACCTAACACTTCCTGCTACAGGTTACTGACTAATGCACATGTGTGATGGCCGTCTATGCATGTGTATAGTGCCCTCCCCGACATCCTCTGCTGTGTTACCTGCAGCCTAACACTTCCTGCTACAGGTTACTGATTAATGCACATGTGCGATGGCCATCTATGCATGTGTATAGTGCCCTCCCCAACATCCTCTGCTGTGTTACCTGCAGCCTAACACTTCCTGCTACAGGTTACTGACTATTGCACATGTGCGATGGACGTCTATGCATGTGTATAGTGCCCTCCCCGACATCCTTTGCTGTGTTACCTGCAGCCTAAGACTTCCTGCTACAGGTTACTGACTAATGCACATGTGCGATGGCCGTCTATGCATGTGTATAGTGCCCTCCCCGACATCCTCTGCTGTGTTACCTGCAGCCTGACACTTCCTGCTACAGGTTACTGACTAATGCACATGTGTGATGGCCGTCTATGCATGTGTATAGTGCCCTCCCCGACATCCTGTGCTGTGTTACCTGCAGCCTAACACTTCCTGCTACAGGTTACTGACTAATGCACATGTTTGACGGACGTCTATGCATGTGTATAGTTCCCTCCCCGACATCCTCTGCTGTGCTACCTACAGCCTAACACTTCCTGCTACAGGTTACTGACTAATGCACATGTTCGATGGCCATCTATGCATGTGTATAGTTTCCTCCCCGACATCCTCTGCTTTGTTACCTGCAGCCTAACACTTCCTGCTACAGGTAACTGACTAATGCACATGTGTGATGGCCATCTATGCATGTGTATAGTGCCCTCCCCGACATCCTCTGCTGTGTTACCTGCAGCCTAACACTTCCTGCTACAGGTTACTGACTAATGCACATGTGTGACGGCCGTCTATGCATGTGTATAGTGCCCTCCCCGACATCCTGTGCTGTGTTACCTGCAGCCTAACACTTCCTGCTACAGGTTACTGACTAATGCACATGTGTGACGGCCGTCTATGCATGTGTATAGTGCCCTCCCCAACATCCTCTGCTGTGTTACCTGCAGACTAACACTTCCTGCTTCAGGTAACTGACTAATGCACATGTGCGATGGCGGTCTATGCATGTGTATAGTGCCCTCCCCGACATCCTCTGCTGTGTTACCTGCAGCCTAACACTTCCTGCTACAAGTTACTGACTAATGCACATGTGCGATGGCCATCTATGCATGTGTATAGTGCCCTCCACGACAACCTCTGCTGTGTTACCTGCAGCCTAACACTTCCTGGTACAGGTTACTGACTAATGCACATGTGCGAGGGCCGTCTATGCATGTGTATAGTGCCCTCCCCGACATCATGTGCTGTGTTACCTGCAGCCTAACACTTCCTGCTACAGGTTACGGACTAAAGCACATGTGCGATGGCCGTCTATGCATGTGTATAGTGCACTCCCCGACATCCTCTGCTGTGTTACCTGCAGCCTAACACTTCCTGCTACAGGTTACTGACTAATGCACATGTGCGATGGCCGTCTATGCATGTGCATAGTGCCCTCCACGACATCCTGTGCTGTGTTACCTGCAGCCTAACACTTCCTGCTACAGGTTACTGACTAATGCACATGTGTGATGGCCATCTATGCATGTGCATAGTGCCCTCCCCGACATCCTCTGCTGTGTTACCTGCAGCCTAATACTTCCTGCTACAGGTTACTGACTAATGCACATGTGTGATGGCCGTCTATGCATGTGTATAGTGCCCTCCCCGACATCCTCTGCTGTGTTACCTGCAGCCTAACACTTCCTGCTACAGGCTACTGACTAATGCACATGTGCGATGGCCATCTATGCATGTGTATAGTGCCCTCCCCGACATCCTGTGCTGTGTTACCTGCTTCCTCACACTTCCTGCTACAGGTTACTGACTAATGCACATGTTCGATGGCCATCTATGCATGTGCATAGTGCCCTCCACGACATCCTGTGCTGTGTTACCTGCAGCCTAACACTTCCTGCTACAGGTTACTGACTAATGCACATGTGTGATGGCCATCTATGCATGTGCATAGTGCCCTCCCCGACATCCTCTGCTGTGTTACCTGCAGCCTAATACTTCCTGCTACAGGTTACAGACTAATGCACATGTGTGATGGCCGTCTATGCATGTGTATAGTGCCCTCCCCGATATCCTCTGCTGTGTTACCTGCAGCCTAACACTTCCTGCTACAGGTTACTGAATAATGCACATGTGCGATGGCCGTCTATGCATGTGTATAGTGCCCTCCCCGACATCCTCTGCTGTGTTACCTGCAGCCTAACACTTCGTGCTACAGGTTACTGACTAATGCACATGTGCGATGGCCGTCTACGCATGTGTATAGTGCCCTCCCCGACATCCTGTGCTGTGTTACCTGCAGCCTAACACTTCCTGGTACAGGTTGATACTAATGCACATGTGCGATGGCCATCTATGCATGTGTATAGTGCCCTCCCCGACATCCTCTGCTGTGTTACCTGCAGCATAACACTTCCTGCTACAGGTTACTGACTAATGCACATGTGCGATGGCCGTCTATGCATGTGTATAGTGCCCTCCCCGACATCCTGTGCTGTGTTACCTGCAGCCTATCACGTCCTGCTTCAGGTTACTGACTAATGCACATGTGCGATGGCCATCGATGCATGTGTATAGTGTGCTCCCCGACATCCTCTGCTGTGTTACCTGCAGTCTACCTCTTCCTGTTACAGGTTACTGACTAATGCACATGTGCGATGGACGTCTATGCATGTGTATAGTGCCCTCCCCGACATCCTGTGCTGTGTTACCTGCAGCCTAACACTTCCTGCTACAGGTTACTGACTAATGCACATGTGCGATGGCCGTCTATGCATGTGTATAGTGCCCTCCCCGACATCCTCTGCTGTGTTACCTGCAGCCTAACACTTCCTGCTACAGGTTACTGACTAATGCACATGTGCGATTGCCATCTATGCATGTGTATAGTGTCCTCCCCGACACCCTCTGCTGTGTTACCTGCAGTCCAACACTTCCTGCTACAGGTTACTGACTAATGCACATGTGCGATGGCCTTCTATGCATGTGTATAGTGCCCTCCCTGACATCCTGTGCTGTGTTACCTAACACTTCCTGCTACAGGTTACTGACTAATGCACATGTGTGATGGCCGTCTATGCATGTGTATAGTGCCCTCCCAGACATCCTCTGCTGTGTTACCTGCAGCCTAACACTTCCTGCTACAGGTTACTGATTAATAAACATGTGCGATGGCCATCTATGCATGTGTATAGTGCCCTCCCCAACATCCTCTGCTGTGTTACCTGCAGCCAAACACTTCCTGCTACAGGTTACTGACTATTGCACATGTGCGATGGACATCTATGCATGTGTATAGTGCCCTCCCCAACATCCTGTGCTGTGTTACCTGCAGCCTAACACTTCCTGCTACAGGTTACTGACTAATGCACATGTGCGATGGCCGTCTATGCATGTGTATAGTGCCCTCCCCGACATCCTCTGCTGTGTTACCTGCAGCCTGACACTTCCTGCTACAGGTTACTGACTAATGCACATGTGTGATGGCCGTCTATGCATGTGTATAGTGCCCTCCCCGACATCCTGTGCTGTGTTACCTGCAGCCTAACACTTCCTGCTACAGGTTACTGACTAATGCACATGTGTGACGGACGTCTATGCATGTGTATAGTGCCCTCGCCGACATCCTCTGCTGTGCTACCTGCAGCCTAACACTTCCTGCTACAGATTACTGACTAATGCACATGTTCGATGGCCATCTATGCATGTGTATAGTTTCCTCCCCGACATCCTCTGCTGTGTTACCTGCAGCCTAACACTTCCTGCTACAGGTAACTGACTAATGCACATGTGTGATGGCCATCTATGCATGTGTATAGTGCCCTCCCCGACATCCTCTGCTGTGTTACCTGCAGCCTAACACTTCCTGCTACAAGTTACTGACTAATGCACATGTGCGATGGCCATCTATGCATGTGTATAGTGCCCTCCACGACAACCTCTGCTGTGTTACCTGCAGCCTAACACTTCCTGGTACAGGTTACTGACTAATGCACATGTGCGAGGGCCGTCTATGCATGTGTATAGTGCCCTCCCCGACATCATGTGCTGTGTTACCTGCAGCCTAACACTTCCTGCTACAGGTTACGGACTAAAGCACATGTGCGATGGCCGTCTATGCATGTGTATAGTGCCCTCCCCGACATCCTCTGCTGTGTTACCTGCAGCCTAACACTTCCTGCTACAGGTTACTGACTAATGCACATGTGCGATGGCCGTCTATGCATGTGCATAGTGCCCTCCACGACATCCTGTGCTGTGTTACCTGCAGCCTAACACTTCCTGCTACAGGTTACTGACTAATGCACATGTGTGATGGCCGTCAATGCATGTGCATAGTGCCCTCCCCGACATCCTCTGCTGTGTTACCTGCAGCCTAATACTTCCTGCTACAGGTTACTGACTAATGCACATCTGTGATGGCCGTCTATGCATGTGTATAGTGCCCTCCCCGACATCCTGTGCTGTGTTACCTGCAGCCTAACACTTCCTGGTACAGGTTGATACTAATGCACATGTGCGATGGCCGTCTATGCATGTGTATAGTGCCCTCCCCGACATCCTCTGCTGTGTTACCTGCAGCATAACACTTCCTGCTACAGGTTACTGACTAATGCACATGTGCGATGGCCGTCTATGCATGTGTATAGTGCCCTCCCCGACATCCTGTGCTGTGTTACCTGCAGCCTATCACTTCCTGCTTCAGGTTACTGACTAATGCACATGTGCGATGGCCATCTATGCATGTGTATAGTGTCCTCCCCGACATCCTCTGCTGTGTTACCTGCAGTCTACCTCTTCCTGTTACAGGTTACTGACTAATGCACATGTGCGATGGACGTCTATGCATGTGTATAGTGCCCTCCCCGACATCCTGTGCTGTGTTACCTGCAGCCTAACACTTCCTGCTACAGGTTACTGACTAATGCACATGTGCGATGGCCGTCTATGCATGTGTATAGTGCCCTCCCCGACATCCTCTGCTGTGTTACCTGCAGCCTAACACTTCCTGCTACAGGTTACTGACTAATGCACATGTGCGATTGCCATCTATGCATGTGTATAGTGTCCTCCCCGACACCCTCTGCTGTGTTACCTGCAGTCCAACACTTCCTGCTACAGGTTACTGACTAATGCACATGTGCGATGGCCTTCTATGCATGTGTATAGTGCCCTCCCTGACATCCTGTGCTGTGTTACCTAACACTTCCTGCTACAGGTTACTGACTAATGCACATGTGTGATGGCCGTCTATGCATGTGTATAGTGCCCTCCCCGACATCCTCTGCTGTGTTACCTGCAGCCTAACACTTCCTGCTACAGGTTACTGATTAATGCACATGTGCGATGGCCATCTATGCATGTGTATAGTGCCCTCCCCGACATCCTCTGCTGTGTTACCTGCAGCCTAACACTTCCTGCTACAGGTTACTGACTATTGCACATGTGCGATGGATGTCTATGCATGTGTATAGTGCCCTCCCCGACATCCTGTGCTGTGTTACCTGCAGCCTAACACTTCCTGCTACAGGTTACTGACTAATGCACATGTGCGATGGCCGTCTATGCATGTGTATAGTGCCCTCCCCGACATTCTCTGCTGTGTTACCTGCAGCCTAACACTTCCTGCTACAGGTTACTGACTAATGCACATGTGCGATGGCCATCTATGCATGTGTATAGTGTCCTCCCCGACACCCTCTGCTGTGTTAGCTGCAGTCCAACACTTCCTGCAACAGGTTACTGACTAATGCACATGTGCGATGGCCTTCTATGCATGTGTATAGTGCCCTCCCCGACATCCTGTGCTGTGTTACCTAACACTTCCTGCTACAGGTTACTGACTAATGCACATGTGTGATGGCCGTCTATGCATGTGTATAGTGCCCTCCCCGACATCCTCTGCTGTGTTACCTGCAGCCTAACACTTCCTGCTACAGGTTACTGATTAATGCACATGTGCGATGGCCATCTATGCATGTGTATAGTGCCCTCCCCAACATCCTCTGCTGTGTTACCTGCAGCCTAACACTTCCTGCTACAGGTTACTGACTATTGCACATGTGCGATGGACGTCTATGCATGTGTATAGTGCCCTCCCCGACATCCTTTGCTGTGTTACCTGCAGCCTAAGACTTCCTGCTACAGGTTACTGACTAATGCACATGTGCGATGGCCGTCTATGCATGTGTATAGTGCCCTCCCCGACATCCTCTGCTGTGTTACCTGCAGCCTGACACTTCCTGCTACAGGTTACTGACTAATGCACATGTGTGATGGCCGTCTATGCATGTGTATAGTGCCCTCCCCGACATCCTGTGCTGTGTTACCTGCAGCCTAACACTTCCTGCTACAGGTTACTGACTAATGCACATGTTTGACGGACGTCTATGCATGTGTATAGTTCCCTCCCCGACATCCTCTGCTGTGCTACCTACAGCCTAACACTTCCTGCTACAGGTTACTGACTAATGCACATGTTCGATGGCCATCTATGCATGTGTATAGTTTCCTCCCCGACATCCTCTGCTTTGTTACCTGCAGCCTAACACTTCCTGCTACAGGTAACTGACTAATGCACATGTGTGATGGCCATCTATGCATGTGTATAGTGCCCTCCCCGACATCCTCTGCTGTGTTACCTGCAGCCTAACACTTCCTGCTACAGGTTACTGACTAATGCACATGTGTGACGGCCGTCTATGCATGTGTATAGTGCCCTCCCCGACATCCTGTGCTGTGTTACCTGCAGCCTAACACTTCCTGCTACAGGTTACTGACTAATGCACATGTGTGACGGCCGTCTATGCATGTGTATAGTGCCCTCCCCAACATCCTCTGCTGTGTTACCTGCAGACTAACACTTCCTGCTTCAGGTAACTGACTAATGCACATGTGCGATGGCGGTCTATGCATGTGTATAGTGCCCTCCCCGACATCCTCTGCTGTGTTACCTGCAGCCTAACACTTCCTGCTACAAGTTACTGACTAATGCACATGTGCGATGGCCATCTATGCATGTGTATAGTGCCCTCCACGACAACCTCTGCTGTGTTACCTGCAGCCTAACACTTCCTGGTACAGGTTACTGACTAATGCACATGTGCGAGGGCCGTCTATGCATGTGTATAGTGCCCTCCCCGACATCATGTGCTGTGTTACCTGCAGCCTAACACTTCCTGCTACAGGTTACGGACTAAAGCACATGTGCGATGGCCGTCTATGCATGTGTATAGTGCACTCCCCGACATCCTCTGCTGTGTTACCTGCAGCCTAACACTTCCTGCTACAGGTTACTGACTAATGCACATGTGCGATGGCCGTCTATGCATGTGCATAGTGCCCTCCACGACATCCTGTGCTGTGTTACCTGCAGCCTAACACTTCCTGCTACAGGTTACTGACTAATGCACATGTGTGATGGCCATCTATGCATGTGCATAGTGCCCTCCCCGACATCCTCTGCTGTGTTACCTGCAGCCTAATACTTCCTGCTACAGGTTACTGACTAATGCACATGTGTGATGGCCGTCTATGCATGTGTATAGTGCCCTCCCCGACATCCTCTGCTGTGTTACCTGCAGCCTAACACTTCCTGCTACAGGCTACTGACTAATGCACATGTGCGATGGCCATCTATGCATGTGTATAGTGCCCTCCCCGACATCCTGTGCTGTGTTACCTGCTTCCTCACACTTCCTGCTACAGGTTACTGACTAATGCACATGTTCGATGGCCATCTATGCATGTGTATACTGTCCTCCCCGACATCCTCTGCAGTGTTACCTGCAGCCTCACACTTCCTGCTACAGGTAACTGACTAATGCACATGTGCGATGGCCATCTATGCATGTGTATAGTGTCCTCCCCGACATCCTCTGCTGTGTTACCTGCAGTCTACCACTTCCTGTTACAGGTTACTGACTAATGCACATGTGCGATGGCCATCTATGCATGTGTATAGTGTCCTCCCCGACATCCTCTGCTGTGTTACCTGCAGTCTAACGCTTCCTGTTATAGGTTACTGACTAATGTACATGTGCGATGGCCATCTATGCATGTGTATAGTGTCCTCCCCGACACCCTCTGCTGTGTTACCTGCAGTCTAACACTTCCTGTTAAAGGTTACTGACTAATGCACATGTGTGATGGCCATCTATGCATGTGTATAGTGCCCTCCCCGATATCCTCTGCTGTACCTGCAGCCTAACACTTCCTGCTACAGGTTACTGAATAATGCACATGTGCGATGGCCGTCTATGCATGTGTATAGTGCCCTCCCCGACATCCTCTGCTGTGTTACCTGCAGCCTAACACTTCGTGCTACAGGTTACTGACTAATGCACATGTGCGATGGCCGTCTACGCATGTGTATAGTGCCCTCCCCGACATCCTGTGCTGTGTTACCTGCAGCCTAACACTTCCTGCTACAGGTTGATACTAATGCACATGTGCGATGGCTGTCTATGCATGTGTATAGTGCCCTCCCCGACATCCTCTGCTGTGTTACCTGCAGCATAACACTTCCTGCTACAGGTTACTGACTAATGCACATGTGCGATGGCCATCTATGCATGTGTATAGTGCCCTCCCGGACATCCTGTGCTGTGTTACCTGCAGCCTATCACTTCCTGCTTCAGGTTACTGACTAATGCACATGTGCGATGGCCATCTATGCATGTGTATAGTGTCCTCCCCGACATCCTCTGCTGTGTTACCTGCAGTCTACCTCTTCCTGTTACAGGTTACTGACTAATGCACAGGTGCGATGGCCGTCTATGCATGTGTATAGTGCTCTCCCCGACATCCTCTGCTGTGTTTCCTGCAGCCTAACACTTCCTGCTACAGGTTACTGACTAATACACATGTGTGATGGCCATCTATGCATGTGTATAGTGTCCTCCCCGACATCCTGTGCTGTATTACCTGCAGGTAACACTTCCTGCTACAGGTTACTGACTAATGCACATGTGTGATGGCCGTCTATGCATGTGTATAGTGCCCTCCCCGACATCCTCTGCTGTGTTACCTGCAGCCTAACTCTTCCTGCTACAGGTTACTGATTAATGCACATGTGCGATGGCCATCTATGCATGTGTATAGTGCCCTCCCCGACATCCTCTGCTGTGTTACCTGCAGCCTAACACTTCCTGCTACAGGTTACTGACTATTGCACATGTGCGATGGACGTCTATGCACGTGTATAGTGCCCTCCCCGACATCCTGTGCTGTGTTACCTGCAGCCTAACACTTCCTGCTACAGGTTACTGACTAATGCACATGTGCGATGGCCGTCTATGCATGTGTATAATGCCCTCCCCGACATCCTCTGCTGTGTTACCTGCAGCCTAACACTTCCTGCTACAGGTTACTGACTAATGCACATGTGCGATTGCCATCTATGCATGTGTATAGTGTCCTCCCCGACACCCTCTGCTGTGTTACCTGCAGTCCTACACTTCCTGCTACAGGTTACTGACTAATGCACATGTGCGATGGCCGTCTATGCATGTGTATAGTGCCCTCCCCGACATCCTGTGCTGTGTTACCTAACACTTCCTGCTACAGGTTACTGACTAATGCACATGTGTGATGGCCGTCTATGCATGTGTATAGTGCCCTCCCCGACATCCTCTGCTGTGTTACCTGCAGCATAACACTTCCTGCTACAGGTTACTGACTAATGCACATGTGCGATGGCCGTCTATGCATGTGTATAGTGCCCTCCCCGACATCCTGTGCTGTGTTACCTGCAGCCTATCACTTCCTGCTTCAGGTTACTGACTAATGCACATGTGCGATGGCCATCTATGCATGTGTATAGTGTCCTCCCCGACATCCTCTGCTGTGTTACCTGCAGTCTACCTCTTCCTGTTACAGGTTACTGACTAATGCACATGTGCGATGGCCATCTATGCATGTGTATAGTGCTCTCCCCGACATACTCTGCTGTGTTTCCTGCAGCCTAACACTTCCTGCTACAGGTTACTGACTAATACACATGTGTGATGGCCATCTATGCATGTGTATAGTGTCCTCCCCGACATCCTGTGCTGTATTACCTGCAGGTAACACTTCCTGCTACAGGTTACTGACTAATGCACATGTGTGATGGCCGTCTATGCATGTGTATAGTGCCCTCCCCGACATCCTCTGCTGTGTTACCTGCAGCCTAACACTTCCTGCTACAGGTTACTGATTAATGCACATGTGCGATGGCCATCTATGCATGTGTATAGTGCCCTCCCCGACATCCTCTGCTGTGTTACCTGCAGCCTAACACTTCCTGCTACAGGTTACTGACTATTGCACATGTGCGATGGATGTCTATGCATGTGTATAGTGCCCTCCCCGACATCCTGTGCTGTGTTACCTGCAGCCTAACACTTCCTGCTACAGGTTACTGACTAATGCACATGTGCGATGGCCGTCTATGCATGTGTATAGTGCCCTCCCCGACATCCTCTGCTGTGTTACCTGCAGCCTAACACTTCCTGCTACAGGTTACTGACTAATGCACATGTGCGATTGCCATCTATGCATGTGTATAGTGTCCTCCCCGACACCCTCTGCTGTGTTAGCTGCAGTCCAACACTTCCTGCAACAGGTTACTGACTAATGCACATGTGCGATGGCCTTCTATGCATGTGTATAGTGCCCTCCCCGACATCCTGTGCTGTGTTACCTAACACTTCCTGCTACAGGTTACTGACTAATGCACATGTGTGATGGCCGTCTATGCATGTGTATAGTGCCCTCCCCGACATCCTCTGCTGTGTTACCTGCAGCCTAACACTTCCTGCTACAGGTTACTGATTAATGCACATGTGCGATGGCCATCTATGCATGTGTATAGTGCCCTCCCCAACATCCTCTGCTGTGTTACCTGCAGCCTAACACTTCCTGCTACAGGTTACTGACTATTGCACATGTGCGATGGACGTCTATGCATGTGTATAGTGCCCTCCCCGACATCCTGTGCTGTGTTACCTGCAGTCTAACACTTCCTGCTACAGGTTACTGACTAATGCACATGTGCGATGGCCGTCTATGCATGTGTATAGTGCCCTCCCCGACATCCTCTGCTGTGTTACCTGCAGCCTGACACTTCCTGCTACAGGTTACTGACTAATGCACATGTGTGATGGCCGTCTATGCATGTGTATAGTGCCCTCCCCGACATCCTGTGCTGTGTTACCTGCAGCCTAACACTTCCTGCTACAGGTTACTGACTAATGCACATGTTTGACGGACGTCTATGCATGTGTATAGTTCCCTCCCCGACATCCTCTGCTGTGCTACCTACAGCCTAACACTTCCTGCTACAGGTTACTGACTAATGCACATGTTCGATGGCCATCTATGCATGTGTATAGTTTCCTCCCCGACATCCTCTGCTTTGTTACCTGCAGCCTAACACTTCCTGCTACAGGTAACTGACTAATGCACATGTGTGATGGCCATCTATGCATGTGTATAGTGCCCTCCCCGACATCCTCTGCTGTGTTACCTGCAGCCTAACACTTCCTGCTACAGGTTACTGACTAATGCACATGTGTGACGGCCGTCTATGCATGTGTATAATGCCCTCCCCGACATCCTGTGCTGTGTTACCTGCAGCCTAACACTTCCTGCTACAGGTTACTGACTAATGCACATGTGTGACGGCCGTCTATGCATGTGTATAGTGCCCTCCCCAACATCCTCTGCTGTGTTACCTGCAGCCTAACACTTCCTGCTTCAGGTAACTGACTAATGCACATGTGCGATGGCGGTCTATGCATGTGTATAGTGCCCTCCCCGACATCCTCTGCTGTGTTACCTGCAGCCTAACACTTCCTGCTACAAGTTACTGACTAATGCACATGTGCGATGGCCATCTATGATTGTGTATAGTGCCCTCCACGACAACCTCTGCTGTGTTACCTGCAGCCTAACACTTCCTGGTACAGGTTACTGACTAATGCACATGTGCGAGGGCCGTCTATGCATGTGTATAGTGCCCTCCCCGACATCATGTGCTGTGTTACCTGCAGCCTAACACTTCCTGCTACAGGTTACGGACTAAAGCACATGTGCGATGGCCGTCTATGCATGTGTATAGTGCCCTCCCCGACATCCTCTGCTGTGTTACCTGCAGCCTAACACTTCCTGCTACAGGTTACTGAATAATGCACATGTGCGATGGCCATCTATGCATGTGTATAGTGCCCTCCCCGACATCCTCTGCTGTGTTACCTGCAGCCTAACACTTCGTGCTACAGGTTACTGACTAATGCACATGTGCGATGGCCGTCTACGCATGTGTATAGTGCCCTCCCCGACATCCTGTGCTGTGTTACCTGCAGCCTAACACTTCCTGCTACAGGTTGATACTAATGCACATGTGCGATGGCTGTCTATGCATGTGTATAGTGCCCTCCCCGACATCCTCTGCTGTGTTACCTGCAGCATAACACTTCCTGCTACAGGTTACTGACTAATGCACATGTGCGATGGCCGTCTATGCATGTGTATAGTGCCCTCCCGGACATCCTGTGCTGTGTTACCTGCAGCCTATCACTTCCTGCTTCAGGTTACTGACTAATGCACATGTGCGATGGCCATCTATGCATGTGTATAGTGTCCTCCCCGACATCCTCTGCTGTGTTACCTGCAGTCTACCTCTTCCTGTTACAGGTTACTGACTAATGCACAGGTGCGATGGCCGTCTATGCATGTGTATAGTGCTCTCCCCGACATCCTCTGCTGTGTTTCCTGCAGCCTAACACTTCCTGCTACAGGTTACTGACTAATACACATGTGTGATGGCCATCTATGCATGTGTATAGTGTCCTCCCCGACATCCTGTGCTGTATTACCTGCAGGTAACACTTCCTGCTACAGGTTACTGACTAATGCACATGTGTGATGGCCGTCTATGCATGTGTATAGTGCCCTCCCCGACATCCTCTGCTGTGTTACCTGCAGCCTAACTCTTCCTGCTACAGGTTACTGATTAATGCACATGTGCGATGGCCATCTATGCATGTGTATAGTGCCCTCCCCGACATCCTCTGCTGTGTTACCTGCAGCCTAACACTTCCTGCTACAGGTTACTGACTATTGCACATGTGCGATGGACGTCTATGCATGTGTATAGTGCCCTCCCCGACATCCTGTGCTGTGTTACCTGCAGCCTAACACTTCCTGCTACAGGTTACTGACTAATGCACATGTGCGATGGCCGTCTATGCATGTGTATAGTGCCCTCCCCGACATCCTCTGCTGTGTTACCTGCAGCCTAACACTTCCTGCTACAGGTTACTGACTAATGCACATGTGCGATTGCCATCTATGCATGTGTATAGTGTCCTCCCCGACACCCTCTGCTGTGTTACCTGCAGTCCTACACTTCCTGCTACAGGTTACTGACTAATGCACATGTGCGATGGCCGTCTATGCATGTGCATAGTGCCCTCCCCGACATCCTGTGCTGTGTTACCTAACACTTCCTGCTACAGGTTACTGACTAATGCACATGTGTGATGGCCGTCTATGCATGTGTATAGTGCCCTCCCCGACATCCTCTGCTGTGTTACCTGCAGCCTAACACTTCCTGCTACAGGTTACTGATTAATGCACATGTGCGATGGCCATCTATGCATGTGTATAGTGCCCTCCCCAACATCCTCTGCTGTGTTACCTGCAGCCTAACTCTTCCTGCTACAGGTTACTGACTATTGCACATGTGCGATGGACGTCTATGCATGTGTATAGTGCCCTCCCCGACATCCTGTGCTGTGTTACCTGCAGCCTAACACTTCCTGCTACAGGTTACTGACTAATGCACATGTGCGATGGCCGTCTATGCATGTGTATAGTGCCCTCTCAGACATCCTCTGCTGTGTTACCTGCAGCCTGACACTTCCTGCTACAGGTTACTGACTAATGCACATGTGTGATGGCCGTCTATGCATGTGTATAGTGCCCTCCCCGACATCCTGTGCTGTGTTACCTGCAGCCTAACACTTCCTGCTACAGGTTACTGACTAATGCACATGTGTGACGGACGTCTATGCATGTGTATAGTGCCCTCCCCGACATCCTCTGCTGTGCTACCTGCAGCCTAACACTTCTTGCTACAGGTTACTGACTAATGCACATGTTCGATGGCCATCTATGCATGTGTATAGTTTCCTCCCCGACATCCTCTGCTGTGTTACCTGCAGCCTAACACTTCCTGCTACAGGTAACTGACTAATGCACATGTGTGACGGCCGTCCATGCATGTGTATAGTGCACTCCCCGACATCCTCTGCTGTGTTACCTGCAGCCTAACACTTCCTGCTACAGGTTACTGACTAATGCACATGTGTGACGGCCGTCTATGCATGTGTATAGTGCCCTCCCCGACATCCTCTGCTGTGTTACCTGCAGCCTAACACTTCCTGCTTCAGGTAACTGACAAATGCACATGTGCGTTGGCGGTCTATGCATGTGTATAGTGCCCTCCCCGACATCCTCTGCTGTGTTACCTGCAGCCTAACACTTCCTGCTACAAGTTACTGACTAATGCACATGTGCGATGGCCGTCTATGCATGTGTATAGTGTCCTCCCCGACAATCTCTGCTGTGTTACCTGCAGCCTAACACTTCCTGCTACAGGTTACTGACTAATGCACACGTGCAATGGCCGTCTATGCATGTGTATAGTGCCCTCCCCGACATCCTGTGCTGTGTTACCTGCAGCCTAACACTTCCTGCTACAGGATACTGACTAATGCACATGTGCGATGGCCGTCTATGCTTGTGTATAGTGCCCTCCCTGGCATCCTCTGCTGTGTTACCTGCAGCCTAACACTTCCTACTACAGGTTACTGACTAATGCACATGTGTAACGGACGTCTATGCATGTGTATAGTGCCCTCCCCGACATCCTCTGCTGTGTTACCTGCAGCCTAACACTTCCTGCTACAGGTTACTGACTAGTGCACATGTTCGATGGCCATCTGTGCATGTGTATAGTGTCCACCCCGATATCCTCTGCTGTGTTACCTGCAGCCTAACACTTCCTGCTACAGGTTACAGACTAATGCACATGTGCGATGGCCGTCTATACATGTGTATAGTGCCCTCCCCGACATCCTCTGCTGTGTTACCTGCAGCCTAACACTTCCTGCTACAGGTTACTGACTAATGCACTTGTGCGTTGGCCGTCTATGCATGTGTATAGTGCCCTCCCTGACATCCTGTGCTGTGTTACCTAACACTTCCTGCTACAGGTTACTGACTAATGCACATGTGCGATGGCCATCTATGCATGTGTATAGTGCCCTCCCCGACATCCTGTACTGTGTTACCTGCAGCCTAACACTTCCTGCTACAGATTACTGACTAATACACATGTGTGATGGCCATCTATGCATGTGTATAGTGCCCTCCCTGACATCCTGTGATGTGATACCTGCAGCCTAACACTTCCTGCTACAGGTTACTGACTAATGCACATGTGTGATGGCCGTCTATGCATGTGTATAGTTCCCTCACCGACATCCTCTTCTGTGTTACCTGCAGCCTAACACTTCCTGCTACAGGTTACTGACTAATGCACATGTGTGATGGCCGTCTATGCATGTGTATAGTGCCCTCCCCGACATCCTCTGCTGTGTTACCTGCAGCCTAACACTTCCTGCTACAGGTTACTGACTAATGCACATGTGCGATGGCGGTCTATGCTTGTGTATAGTGCCCTCCCCGACATCCTCTGCTGTGTTACCTGCAGCCTAACACATCCTGCTACAGGTTACTGACTAATGCACATGTGCGATGGCAGTCTAGGCATGTGTATAGTGCCCTCCCCGACATCCTGTGCTGTGTTACCTGTAGCCTAACACTTCCTGCAACAGGTTACTGACTAATGCACATGTGCGATGGCCGTCTATGCATGTGTATAGTGTCCTCCCTGACAATCTCTGCTGTGTTACCTGAAGCCTAACACTTCCTACTACAGGTTACTGACTAATGCACACGTGCAATGGCCGTCTATGCATGTGTATAGTGCCCTCCCCGACGTCCTGTGCTGTGTTACCTGCAGCCTAACACTTCCTGCTACAGGATACTGACTAATGCACATGTTCGATGGCCGTCTATGCTTGTGTATAGTGCCCTCCCCGGCATCCTCTGCTGTGTTACCTGCAGCCTAACACTTCCTGCTACAGGTTACTGACTAATGCACATGTGTAACAGATGTCTATGCATGTGTATAGTGCCCTCCCCGACATCCTCTGCTGTGTTACCTGCAGCCTAACACTTCCTGCTACAGGTTACTGACTAATGCACATGTTCGATGGCCATCTGTGCATGTGTATAGTGTCCTCCCCGACATCCTCTGCTGTGTTACCTGCAGCCTAACACTTCCTGCTACAGGTTACTGACTAATGCACTTGTGCGTTGGCCGTCTATGCATGTGTATAGTGCCCTCCCTGACATCCTGTGCTGTGTTACCTAACACTTCCTGCTACAGGTTACTGACTAATGCAAATGTGCGATGGCCATCTATGCATGTGTATAGTGCCCTCGCCGACATCGTGTACTGTGTTACCTGCAGCCTAACACTTCCTGCTACAGGTTACTGACTAATGCACATGTGTGATGGCCATCTATGCATGTGTATAGTGCCCTCCCCGACATCCTGTGATGTGATACCTGCAGCTTAACACTTCCTGCTACATGTTACTGACTAATGCACATGTGTGATGGCCGTCTATGCATGTGTATAGTTCCCTCACCGACATCCTCTGCTGTGTTACCTGCAGCCTAACACTTCCTGCTACAGGTTACTGACTAATGCACATGTGTGATGGCCGTCTATGCATGTGTATAGTGCCCTCACCGACATCCTCTGCTGTGTTACCTGCAGCCTAACACTTCCTGCTACAGGTTACTGACTAATGCACATGTGTGATGGCCGTCTATGCATGTGTATAGTGCCCTCCCCGACATCCTCTGCTGTGTTACCTGCAGCCTAACACTTCCTGCTACAGGTTACTGAGTAATGCACATGTGCGATGGCGGTCTATTCTTGTGTATAGTGCCCTCCCCGACATCCTCTGCTTTGTTACCTGCAGCCTAACACTTCCTGCTACTGGTTACTGACTAATGCACATGTGCGATGGCAGTCTAGGCATGTGTATAGTGCCCTCCCCGACATCCTGTGCTGTGTTACCTGTAGCCTAACACTTCCTGCAACAGGTTACTGACTAATGCACATGTGCGATGGCCGTCTATGCATGTGTATAGTGTCCTCCCCGACAATCTCTGCTGTGTTACCTGCAGCCTAACACTTCCTGCTACAGGTTACTGACTAATGCACACGTGCAATGGCCGTCAATGCATGTGTATAGTGCCCTCCCCGACATCCTGTGCTGTGTTACCTGCAGCCTAACACTTCCTGCTACAGGATACTGACTAATGCACATGTGCGATGGCCGTCTATGCTTGTGTATAGTGCCCTCCCCGGCATCCTCTGCTGTGTTACCTGCAGCCTAACACTTCCTGCTACAGGTTACTGACTAATGCACATGTGTAACGGACGTCTATGCATGTGTATAGTGCCCTCCCCAACATCCTCTGCTGTGTTACCTGCAGCCTAACACTTCCTGCTACAGGTTACTGACTAATGCACATGTTCGATGGCCATCTGTGCATGTGTATAGTGTCCTCCCCGACATCCTCTGCTGTGTTACCTGCAGCCTAACACTTCCTGCTACAGGTTACTGACTAATGCACATGTGCGATGGCTGTCTATGCATGTGTATAGTGCCCTCCCCGACATCCTCTGCTGTGTTACCTGCAGCCTAACACTTCCTGCTACAGGTTACTGACTAATGCACTTGTGCGTTGGACGTCTATGCATGTGTATAGTGCCCTCCCTGACATCCTGTGCTGTGTTACCTAACACTTCCTGCTACAGGTTACTGACTAATGCACATGTGCGATGGCCATCTATGCATGTGTATAGTGCCCTCCCCGACATCCTGTACTGTGTTACCTGCAGCCTAACACTTCCTGCTACAGATTACTGACTAATACACATGTGTGATGGCCATCTATGCATGTGTATAGTGCCCTCCCCGACATCCTGTGATGTGATACCTGCAGCCTAACACTTCCTGCTACAGGTTACTGACTAATGCACATGTGTGATGGCCGTCTATGCATGTGTATAGTTCCCTCACCGACATCCTCTGCTGTGTTACCTGCAGCCTAACACTTCCTGCTACAGGTTACTGACTAATGCACATGTGTGATGGCCGTCTATGCATGTGTATAGTGCCCTCCCCGACATCCTCTGCTGTGTTACCTGCAGCCTAACACTTCCTGCTACAGGTTACTGACTAATGCACATGTGCGATGGCGGTCTATGCTTGTGTATAGTGCCCTCCCCGACATCCTCTGCTGTGTTACCTGCAGCCTAACACTTCCTGCTACAGGTTACTGACTAATGCACATGTGCGATGGCAGTCTAGGCATGTGTATAGTGCCCTCCCCGACATCCTGTGCTGTGTTACCTGTAGCCTAACACTTCCTGCAACAGGTTACTGACTAATGCACATGTGCGATGGCCGTCTATGCATGTGTATAGTGTCCTCCCCGACAATCTCTGCTGTGTTACCTGCAGCCTAACACTTCCTACTACAGGTTACTGACTAATGCACACGTGCAATGGCCGTCTATGCATGTGTATAGTGCCCTCCCCGACGTCCTGTGCTGTGTTACCTGCAGCCTAACACTTCCTGCTACAGGATACTGACTAATGCACATGTTCGATGGCCGTCTATGCTTGTGTATAGTGCCCTCCCCGGCATCCTCTGCTGTGTTACCTGCAGCCTAACACTTCCTGCTACAGGTTACTGACTAATGCACATGTGTAACGGATGTCTATGCATGTGTATAGTGCCCTCCTCGACATCCTCTGCTGTGTTACCTGCAGCCTAACACTTCCTGCTACAGGTTACTGACTAATGCACATGTTCGATGGCCATCTGTGCATGTGTATAGTGTCCTCCCCGACATCCTCTGCTGTGTTACCTGCAGCCTAACACTTCCTGCTACAGGTTACTGACTAATGTACTTGTGCGTTGGCCGTCTATGCATGTGTATAGTGCCCTCCCTGACATCCTGTGCTGTGTTACCTAACACTTCCTGCTACAGGTTACTGACTAATGCAAATGTGCGATGGCCATCTATGCATGTGTATAGTGCCCTCGCCGACATCCTGTACTGTGTTACCTGCAGCCTAACACTTCCTGCTACAGGTTACTGACTAATGCACATGTGTGATGGCCATCTATGCATGTGTATAGTGCCCTCCCCGACATCCTGTGATGTGATACCTGCAGCTTAACACTTCCTGCTACATGTTACTGACTAATGCACATGTGTGATGGCCGTCTATGCATGTGTATAGTTCCCTCACCGACATCCTCTGCTGTGTTACCTGCAGCCTAACACTTCCTGCTACAGGTTACTGACTAATGCACATGTGTGATGGCCGTCTATGCATGTGTATAGTGCCCTCACCGACATCCTCTGCTGTGTTACCTGCAGCCTAACACTTCCTGCTACAGGTTACTGACTAATGCACATGTGTGATGGCCGTCTATGCATGTGTATAGTGCCCTCCCCGACATCCTCTGCTGTGTTACCTGCAGCCTAACACTTCCTGCTACAGGTTACTGACTAATGCACATGTGCGATGGCGGTCTATGCTTGTGTATAGTGCCCTCCCCGACATCCTCTGCTTTGTTACCTGCAGCCTAACACTTCCTGCTACTGGTTACTGACTAATGCACATGTGCGATGGCAGTCTAGGCATGTGTATAGTGCCCTCCCCGACATCCTGTGCTGTGTTACCTGTAGCCTAACACTTCCTGCAACAGGTTACTGACTAATGCACATGTGCGATGGCCGTCTATGCATGTGTATAGTGTCCTCCCCGACAATCTCTGCTGTGTTACCTGCAGCCTAACACTTCCTGCTACAGGTTACTGACTAATGCACACGTGCAATGGCCGTCAATGCATGTGTATAGTGCCCTCCCCGACATCCTGTGCTGTGTTACCTGCAGCCTAACACTTCCTGCTACAGGATACTGACTAATGCACATGTGCGATGGCCGTCTATGCTTGTGTATAGTGCCCTCCCCGGCATCCTCTGCTGTGTTACCTGCAGCCTAACACTTCCTGCTACAGGTTACTGACTAATGCACATGTGTAACGGACGTCTATGCATGTGTATAGTGCCCTCCCCAACATCCTCTGCTGTGTTACCTGCAGCCTAACACTTCCTGCTACAGGTTACTGACTAATGCACATGTTCGATGGCCATCTGTGCATGTGTATAGTGTCCTCCCCGACATCCTCTGCTGTGTTACCTGCAGCCTAACACTTCCTGCTACAGGTTACTGACTAATGCACATGTGCGATGGCTGTCTATGCATGTGTATAGTGCCCTCCCCGACATCCTCTGCTGTGTTACCTGCAGCCTAACACTTCCTGCTACAGGTTACTGACTAATGCACTTGTGCGTTGGACGTCTATGCATGTGTATAGTGCCCTCCCTGACATCCTGTGCTGTGTTACCTAACACTTCCTGCTACAGGTTACTGACTAATGCACATGTGCGATGGCCATCTATGCATGTGTATAGTGCCCTCCCCGACATCCTGTACTGTGTTACCTGCAGCCTAACACTTCCTGCTACAGGTTACTGACTAATGCACATGTGTGATGGCCATCTATGCATGTGTATAGTGCCCTCCCCGACATCCTGTGATGTGATACCTGCAGCCTAACACTTCCTGCTACAGGTTACTGACTAATGCACATGTGCGATGGCGGTCTATGCTTGTGTATAGTGCCATCCCCGACATCCTCTGCTGTGTTACCTGCAGCCTAACACTTCCTGCTACAGGTTACTGACTAATGCACATGTGCGATGGCAGTCTAGGCATGTGTATAGTGCCCTCCCCGACATCCTGTGCTGTGTTACCTGTAGCCTAACACTTCCTGCAACAGGTTACTGACTAATGCACATGTGCGATGGCCATCTATGCATGTGTATAGTGCCCTCCCTGACATCATCTGCTGTGTTACCTGCAGCCTAACACTTCCTGCTACAGGTTACTGACTAATGCACATGTGTGATGGCCGTCTATGCATGTGTATAGTGCCCTCCCCGACATCCTCTGCTGTGTTACCTGCAGCCTAACACTTCCTGCTACAAGTTACTGACTAATGCACATGTGCGATGGCCGTCTATGCATGTGTATAGTGTCCTCCCCGACAATCTCTGCTGTGTTACCTGCAGCCTAACACTTCCTGCTACAGGTTACTGACTAATGCACATGTGTGACGGACGTCTATGCATGTGTATAGTGCCCTCCCCGACATCCTCTGCTGTGTTACCTGCAGCCTAACACTTCCTGCTACAGGTTACTGACTAATGCACATGTTCGATGGCCATCTGTGCATGTGTATAGTGTCCTCCCCGACATCCTCTGCTGTGTTACCTGCAGCCTAACACTTCCTGCTACAGGTTACTGACTAATGCACATGTGCGATGGCCGTCTATGCATGTGTATATTGCCCTCCCCGACATCCTCTGCTGTGTTACCTGCAGCCTAACACTTCCTGCTACAGGTTACTGACTAATGCACTTGTGCAATGGCCGTATATGCATGTGTATAGTGCCCTCCCTGACATCCTGTGCTGTGTTACCTAACACTTCCTGCTACAGGTTACTGACTAATGCACATGTGCGATGGCCGTCTATGCATGTGTATAGTGCCCTCCCCGACATCCTGTACTGTGTTACCAGCAGCCTAACACTTCCTGCTACAGGTTACTGACTAATGCACATGTGTGATGGCCATCTATGCATGTGTATAGTGCCCTCCCCGACATCCTGTGATGTGTTTCCTGCAGCCTAACACTTCCTGCTACAGGTTACTGACTAATGCACATGTGCGATGGCCGTCTATGCATGTGTATAGTGTCCTCTCCGACAATCTCTGCTTTGTTACCTGCAGCCTAACACTTCCTGCTACAGGTTACTGACTAATGCACATGTGCAATGGCCGACTATGCATGTGTATAGTGCCCTCCCAGACATCCTGTGCTGTGTTACCTGCAGTCTAACACTTCCTGCTACAGGATACTGACTAATGCACATGTGCGATGGACGTCTATGCTTGTGTATAGTGCCCTCCCCGACATCCTCTGCTGTGTTACCTGCAGCCTAACACTTCCTGCTACAGGTTACTGACTAATGCACATGTGTGACGGATGTCTATGCATGTGTATAGTGCCCTCCCCGACATCCTCTGCTGTGTTACCTGCAGCCTAACACTTCCTGCTACAGGTTACTGACGAATGCACATGTGCGATGGCCGTCTTTGCATGTGTATAGTGCCCTTCCCGACATCCTCTGCTGTGTTACCTGCAGCCTAACACTTCCTGCTACAGGTTACTGACTAATGCACTTGTGCGATGGCCGTCTATGCATGTGTATAGTGCCCTCCCTGACATCCTGTGCTGTGTTATCTAACATTTCCTGCTACAGGTTACTGACTAATGCACATGTGCGACGGCCGTCTATGCATGTGTATAGTGCCCTCCCCGACATCCTGTACAATGTTACCTGCAGCCTAACACTTCCTGCTACAGGTTACTGACTAATGCACATGTGTGACGGACGTCTATGCATGTGTATAGTGCCCTCCCCGACATCCTCTGCTGTGCTACCTGCAGCCTAACACTTCCTGCTACAGGTAACTGACTAATGCACATGTGTGATGGCCATCTATGCATGTGTATAGTGCCCTCCCCGACATCCTCTGCTGTGTTACCTGCAGCCTAACACTTCCTGCTACAGGTTACTGACTAATGCACATGTGTGACGGCCGTCTATGCATGTGTATAGTGCCCTCCCCGACATCCTCTGCTGTGTTACCTGCAGCCTAACACTTCCTGCTACAGGTTACTGACTAATGCACATGTGTGACGGCCGTCTATGCATGTGTATAGTGCCCTCCCCGACATCCTCTGCTGTGTTACCTGCAGCCTAACACTTCCTGCTACAGGTAACTGACTAATGCACATGTGCGATGGCGGTCTATGCATGTGTATAGTGCCCTCCCCGACATCCTCTGCTGTGTTACCTGCAGCCTAACACTTCCTGCTACAAGTTACTGACTAATGCACATGTGCAATGGCCGTCTATGCATGTGTATAGTGTCCTCCCCGACAATCTCTGCTGTGTTACCTGCAGCCTAACACTTCCTGCTACAGGTTACTGACTAATGCACATGTGCGATGGCCATCTACGCATGTGTATAGTGCCCTCCCCGACATCCTCTGCTGTGTTACCTGCAGCATAACACTTCCTGCTACAGGTTACTGAGTAATGCACATGTGCGATGGCCGTCTACGCATGTGTATAGTGCCCTCCCCGACATCCTGTGCTGTGTTACCTGCAGCCTAACACTTCCTGCTACAGGTTACTGACTAATGCACATGTGCGATGGCCGTCTACGCATGTGTATAGTGCCCTCCCCGACATCCTCTGCTGTGTTACCTGCAGCATAACACTTCCTGCTACAGGTTACTGACTAATGCACATGTGCGATGGCCGTCTATGCATGTGTATAGTGCCCTCCCCGACATCCTCTGCTGTGTTACCTGCAGCCTAACACTTCCTGCTACAGGTTACTGACTAATACACATGTGCGATGGCCGTCTATGCATGTTTATAGTGCTCTCCCTGACATCCTCTGCTGTGTTACCTGCAGCCTAACACTTCCTGCTACAGGTTACTGACTAATGCACATGTGCGATGGCCGTCTATGCATGTGTATAGTGCCCTCCCCGACATCCTGTGCTTTGTTACCTGCAGCCTAACACTTCCTGCTACAGGTTACTGACTAATGCACATGTGCGATGGCCGTGTATGCATGTGTATAGTGCCCTCCCTGACATCATCTGCTGTGTTACCTGCAGCCTAACACTTCCTGCTACAGGTTACTGACTAATGCACATGTGTGATGGCCGTCTATGCATGTGTATAGTGCCCTCCCCGACATCCTCTGCTGTGTTACCTGCAGCCTAACACTTCCTGCTACAAGTTACTGACTAATGCACATGTGCGATGGCCGTCTATGCATGTGTATAGTGTCCTCCCCGACAATCTCTGCTGTGTTACCTGCAGCCTAACACTTCCTGCTACAGGTTACTGATTAATGCACATGTGCAATGGCCATCTATGCATGTGTATAGTGCCCTCCCCGACATCCTGTGCTGTGTTACCTGCAGCCTAACACTTCCTGCTACAGGATACTGACTAATGCACATGTGCGATGGCCGTTTATGCTTGTGTATAGTTCCCTCCCCGACATCCTCTGCTGTGTTACCTGCAGCCTAACACTTCCTGCTACAGGTTACTGACTAATGCACATGTGTGATGGACGTCTATGCATGTGTATAGTGCCCTCCCCGACATCCTCTGCTGTGTTACCTGCAGCCTAACACTTCCTGCTACAGGTTACTGACTAATGCACATGTTCGATGGCCATCTGTGCATGTGTATAGTGTCCTCCCCGACATCCTCTGCTGTGTTACCTGCAGCCTAACACTTCCTGCTACAGGTTACTGACTAATGCACATGTGCGATGGCCGTCTATGCATGTGTATATTGCCCTCCCCGACATCCTCTGCTGTGTTACCTGCAGCCTAACACTTCCTGCTACAGGTTACTGACTAATGCACTTGTGCAATGGCCGTATATGCATGTGTATAGTGCCCTCCCTGACATCCTGTGCTGTGTTACCTAACACTTCCTGCTACAGGTTACTGACTAATGCACATGTGCGATGGCCATCTATGCATGTGTATAGTGCCCTCCCCGACATCCTGTACTGTGTTACCAGCAGCCTAACACTTCCTGCTACAGGTTACTGACTAATGCACATGTGCGATGGCCGTCTATGCATGTGTATAGTGTCCTCTCCGACAATCTCTGCTTTGTTACCTGCAGCCTAACATTTCCTGCTACAGGTTACTGACTAATGCACATGTGCAATGGCCGACTATGCATGTGTATAGTGCCCTCCCCGACATCCTGTGCTGTGTTACCTGCAGTCTAACACTTCCTGCTACAGGATACTGACTAATGCACATGTGCGATGGACGTCTATGCTTGTGTATAGTGCCCTCCCCGACATCCTCTGCTGTGTTACCTGCAGCCTAACACTTCCTGCTACAGGTTACTGACTAATGCACATGTGTGACGGATGTCTATGCATGTGTATAGTGCCCTCCCCGACATCCTCTGCTGTGTTACCTGCAGCCTAACACTTCCTGCTACAGGTTACTGACGAATGCACATGTGCGATGGCCGTCTTTGCATGTGTATAGTGCCCTTCCCGACATCCTCTGCTGTGTTACCTGCAGCCTAACACTTCCTGCTACAGGTTACTGACTAATGCACTTGTGCGATGGCCGTCTATGCATGTGTATAGTGCCCTCCCTGACATCCTGTGCTGTGTTACCTAACATTTCCTGCTACAGGTTACTGACTAATGCACATGTGCGATGGCCGTCTATGCATGTGTATAGTGCCCTCCCCGACATCCTGTACAAAGTTACCTGCAGCCTAACACTTCCTGCTACAGGTTACTGACTAATGCACATGTGTGACGGACGTCTATGCATGTGTATAGTGCCCTCCCCGACATCCTCTGCTGTGTTACCTGCAGCCTAACACTTCCTGCTACAGGTTACTGACTAATGCACATGTGTGACGGCCGTCTATGCATGTGTATAGTGCCCTCCCCGACATCCTCTGCTGTGTTACCTGCAGCCTAACACTTCCTGCTACAGGTTACTGACTAATGCACATGTGTGACGGCCGTCTATGCATGTGTATTGTGCCCTCCCCGACATCCTCTGCTGTGTTACCTGCAGCCTAACACTTCCTGCTACAGGTAACTGACTAATGCACATGTGCGATGGCGGTCTATGCATGTGTATAGTGCCCTCCCCGACATCCTCTGCTGTGTTACCTGCAGCCTAACACTTCCTGCTACAAGTTACTGACTAATGCACATGTGCAATGGCCGTCTATGCATGTGTATAGTGTCCTCCCCGACAATCTCTGCTGTGTTACCTGCAGCCTAACACTTCCTGCTACAGGTTACTGACTAATGCACATGTGCGATGGCCGTCTACGCATGTGTATAGTGCCCTCCCCGACATCCTCTGCTGTGTTACCTGCAGCATAACACTTCCTGCTACAGGTTACTGACTAATGCACATGTGCGATGGCCGTCTACGCATGTGTATAGTGCCCTCCCCGACATCCTGTGCTGTGTTACCTGCAGCCTAACACTTCCTGCTACAGGTTACTGACTAATGCACATGTGCGATGGCCGTCTATGCATGTGTATAGTGTCCTCTCCGACAATCTCTGCTTTGTTACCTGCAGCCTAACATTTCCTGCTACAGGTTACTGACTAATGCACATGTGCAATGGCCGACTATGCATGTGTATAGTGCCCTCCCCGACATCCTGTGCTGTGTTACCTGCAGTCTAACACTTCCTGCTACAGGATACTGACTAATGCACATGTGCGATGGACGTCTATGCTTGTGTATAGTGCCCTCCCCGACATCCTCTGCTGTGTTACCTGCAGCCTAACACTTCCTGCTACAGGTTACTGACTAATGCACATGTGTGACGGATGTCTATGCATGTGTATAGTGCCCTCCCCGACATCCTCTGCTGTGTTACCTGCAGCCTAACACTTCCTGCTACAGGTTACTGACGAATGCACATGTGCGATGGCCGTCTTTGCATGTGTATAGTGCCCTTCCCGACATCCTCTGCTGTGTTACCTGCAGCCTAACACTTCCTGCTACAGGTTACTGACTAATGCACTTGTGCGATGGCCGTCTATGCATGTGTATAGTGCCCTCCCTGACATCCTGTGCTGTGTTACCTAACATTTCCTGCTACAGGTTACTGACTAATGCACATGTGCGATGGCCGTCTATGCATGTGTATAGTGCCCTCCCCGACATCCTGTACAAAGTTACCTGCAGCCTAACACTTCCTGCTACAGGTTACTGACTAATGCACATGTGTGACGGACGTCTATGCATGTGTATAGTGCCCTCCCCGACATCCTCTGCTGTGTTACCTGCAGCCTAACACTTCCTGCTACAGGTTACTGACTAATGCACATGTGTGACGGCCGTCTATGCATGTGTATAGTGCCCTCCCCGACATCCTCTGCTGTGTTACCTGCAGCCTAACACTTCCTGCTACAGGTTACTGACTAATGCACATGTGTGACGGCCGTCTATGCATGTGTATTGTGCCCTCCCCGACATCCTCTGCTGTGTTACCTGCAGCCTAACACTTCCTGCTACAGGTAACTGACTAATGCACATGTGCGATGGCGGTCTATGCATGTGTATAGTGCCCTCCCCGACATCCTCTGCTGTGTTACCTGCAGCCTAACACTTCCTGCTACAAGTTACTGACTAATGCACATGTGCAATGGCCGTCTATGCATGTGTATAGTGTCCTCCCCGACAATCTCTGCTGTGTTACCTGCAGCCTAACACTTCCTGCTACAGGTTACTGACTAATGCACATGTGCGATGGCCGTCTACGCATGTGTATAGTGCCCTCCCCGACATCCTCTGCTGTGTTACCTGCAGCATAACACTTCCTGCTACAGGTTACTGACTAATGCACATGTGCGATGGCCGTCTACGCATGTGTATAGTGCCCTCCCCGACATCCTGTGCTGTGTTACCTGCAGCCTAACACTTCCTGCTACAGGTTACTGACTAATGCACATGTGCGATGGCCGTCTACGCATGTGTATAGTGCCCTCCCCGACATCCTCTGCTGTGTTACCTGCAGCATAACACTTCCTGCTACAGGTTACTGACTAATGCACATGTGCGATGGCCGTCTATGCATGTGTATAGTGCCCTCCCCGACATCCTCTGCTGTGTTACCTGCAGCCTATCACTTCCTGCTTCAGGTTACTGACTAATGCACATGTGCGATGGCCATCTATGCATGTGTATAGTGCCCTCCCCGACATCCTCTGCTGTGTTACATGCAGCCTAACACTTCCTGCTACAGGTTACTGACTAATACACATGTGCGATGGCCGTCTATGCATGTGTATAGTGCTCTCCCTGACATCCTCTGCTGTGTTACCTGCAGCCTAACACTTCCTGCTACAGGTTACTGACTAATGCACATGTGCGATGGCCGTCTATGCATGTGTATAGTGCCCTCCCCGACATCCTGTGCTTTGTTACCTGCAGCCTAACACTTCCTGCTACAGGTTACTGACTAATGCACATGTGCGATGGCCGTGTATGCATGTGTATAGTGCCCACCCCGACATCCTCTGCTGTGTTACCTGTAGCCTAACACTTCCTGCTACAGGTTACTGACTAATGCACATGTGTGATGGCCGTCTATGCATGTGTATAGTGCCCTCCCCGACATCCTGTGCTGTGTTACCTGCAGCCTAACACTTCCTGCTACAGGTTACTGACTAATGCACATGTGTGATGGACGTCTATGCATGTGTATAGTGCCCTCCCCGACATCCTCTGCTGTGTTACCTGCAGCCTAATACTTCCTGCTACAGGTTACTGACTAATGCACATGTGTGATGGCCGTCTATGCATGTGTATAGTGCCCTCCCTGACATCCTCTGCTGTGTTATCTGCAGCCTAACACTTTCTGCTACAGGTTACTGACTAATGCACATGTGTGATGGCCATCTATGCATGTGTATAGTTCCCTCCCCGACATCCTCTGCTGTGTTACCTGCAGCCTAACACTTCGTGCTACAGGTTACTGACTAATGCTCATGTGCGATGGCCGTCTATGCATGTGTATAGTGCCCTCCCCGACATCCTCTGCTGTGTTACCTGCAGCCTAACACTTCCTGCTACAGGTTACTGACTAATGCACATGTGCGATGGCCGTCTATGCATGTGTATAGTGCCCTCCCCGACATCCTCTGCTGTGTTACCTGCAGTCTAACCCTTCCTGTTACAGGTTACTGACTAATGCACATGTGCGATGGCCATCTATGCATGTGTATAGTGTCCTCCCCGACATCCTCTGCTGTGTTACCTGCAGTCTAACACTTCCTGTTACAGGTTACTGACTAATGCACATGTGCGATGGCCGTCTATGCATGTGTATAGTGCCCTCCCCGACATCCTCTGCTGTGTTACCTGCAGCCTAACACTTCCTGCTACAGGTTACTGACTAATGCACATGTGCGATGGCCGTCTATGCATGTGTATAGTGCCCTCCCCGACATCCTCTGCTGTGTTACCTGCAGCCTAACACTTCCTGCTACAGGTTACTGACTAATGCACATGTGCGATGGCCGTCTATGCATGTGTATAGT
Source organism: Taudactylus pleione (assembly GCA_031769625.1). Classification (NCBI taxonomy): domain Eukaryota; kingdom Metazoa; phylum Chordata; class Amphibia; order Anura; family Myobatrachidae; genus Taudactylus; species Taudactylus pleione. Next base: position 1,577,994 of record JAUIMM010000847.1, on the reverse strand, counting down.
GCCCTCCCCGACATCCTGTGCTCTGTTACCTGCAGCCTAACACTTCCAGCTACAGGTTACTGACTAATGCACATGTGCGATGGCCGTCTACGCATGTGTATAGTGCCCTCCCCAACATCCTCTGCTGTGTTACCTGCTGCCTAACACTTCCTGCTACAGGTTACTGACTAATGCACATGTGCGATGGCCATCTATGCATGTGTATAGTGCTCTCCCTGACATCCTCTGCTGTGTTACCTGCAGCCTAACACTTCCTGCTACAGGTTACTGACTAATGCACTTGTGCGATGGCCGTCTATGCATGTGTATAGTGCCCTCCCCGACATCCTGTGCTGTGTTACCTGCAGCCTAACACTTCCTGCTACAGGTTACTGACTAATGCACATGTGCGATGGCCGTGTATGCATGTGTATAGTGCCCTCCCCGACATCCTCTGCTGTGTTACCTGTAGCCTAACACTTCCTGCTACAGGTTACTGACTAATGCACATGTGTGATGGCCGTCTATGCATGTGTATAGTGCCCTCCCCGACATCCTGTGCTGTGTTACCTGCAGCCTAACACTTCCTGCTACAGGTTACTGACTAATGCACATGTGTGATGGCCGTCTATGCATGTGTATAGTGTCCTCCCTGACATCCTGTGCTGTGTTACCTGCAGCCTAACACTTCCTGCTACAGGTTTCTGACTAATGCACTTGTGCGATGGCCGTCTATGCATGTGTATAGTGCCCTCCCCGACATCCTGTGCTGTGTTACCTGCAGCCTAACACTTCCTGCTACAGGTTACTGACTAATGCACATGTGCGATGGCCGTGTATGCATGTGTATAGTGCCCTCCCCGACATCCTCTGCTGTGTTACCTGTAGCCTAACACTTCCTGCTACAGGTTACTGACTAATGCACATGTGTGATGGCCGTCTATGCATGTGTATAGTGCCCTCCCCGACATCCTCTGCTGTGTTACCTGCAGCCTAATACTTGCTGCTACAGGTTACTGACTAATGCACATGTGTGATGGCCATCTATGCATGTGTATAGAGCCCTCCCTGACATCCTCTGCTGTGTTATCTGCAGCCTAACACTTTCTGCTACAGGTTACTGACTAATGCACATGTGTGATGACCATCTATGCATGTGTATAGTTCCCTCCCCGACATCCTCTGCTGTGTTATCTGCAGCCTAACACTTCCTGCTACAGATTACAGGCTAATGCACATGTGCGATGGCCGTCTATGCATGTGTATAGTGCCCTCCCCGACATCCTGTGCTGTGTTACCTAACACTTCCTGCTACAGGTTACTGACTAATGCACGTGTGATGGCCGTCTATGCATGTGTATAGTGCCCTCCCCGACATCCTGTGCTGTGTTACCTGCAGCCTAACACTTCCTGCTACAGGTTACTGACTAATGCACATGTGTGATGGACGTCTATGCATGTGTATAGTGCCCTCCCCGACATCCTCTGCTGTGTTACCTGCAGCCTAACACTTCCTGCTACAGGTTACTGACTAATGCACATGTGCGATGTCCGTGTATGCATGTGTATAGTGCCCTCCCCGACATCCTCTGCTGTGTTACCTGTAGCCTAACACTTCCTGCTACAGGTTACTGACTAATGCACATGTATGATGGCCGTCTATGCATGTGTATAGTGCCCTCCCCGACATCCTGTGCTGTGTTACCTGCAGCCTAACACTTCCTGCTACAGGTTACTGACTAATGCACATGTGTGATGGCCGTCTATGCATGTGTATAGTGTCCTCCCTGACATCCTGTGCTGTGTTACCTGCAGCCTAACACTTCCTGCTACAGGTTTCTGACTAATGCACTTGTGCGATGGCCGTCTATGCATGTGTATAGTGCCCTCCCCGACATCCTGTGCTGTGTTACCTGCAGCCTAACACTTCCTGCTACAGGTTACTGACTAATGCACATGTGCGATGGCCGTGTATGCATGTGTATAGTGCCCTCCCCGACATCCTCTGCTGTGTTACCTGTAGCCTAACACTTCCTGCTACAGGTTACTGACTAATGCACATGTGTGATGGCCGTCTATGCATGTGTATAGTGCCCTCCCCGACATCCTCTGCTGTGTTACCTGCAGCCTAATACTTGCTGCTACAGGTTACTGACTAATGCACATGTGTGATGGCCATCTATGCATGTGTATAGAGCCCTCCCTGACATCCTCTGCTGTGTTATCTGCAGCCTAACACTTTCTGCTACAGGTTACTGACTAATGCACATGTGTGATGACCATCTATGCATGTGTATAGTTCCCTCCCCGACATCCTCTGCTGTGTTATCTGCAGCCTAACACTTCCTGCTACAGATTACAGGCTAATGCACATGTGCGATGGCCGTCTATGCATGTGTATAGTGCCCTCCCCGACATCCTGTGCTGTGTTACCTAACACTTCCTGCTACAGGTTACTGACTAATGCACGTGTGATGGCCGTCTATGCATGTGTATAGTGCCCTCCCCGACATCCTGTGCTGTGTTACCTGCAGCCTAACACTTCCTGCTACAGGTTACTGACTAATGCACATGTGTGATGGCCGTCTATGCATGTGTATAGTGCCCTCCCTGACATCCTCTGCTGTGTTATCTGCAGCCTAACACTTTCTGCTACAGATTACTGACTAATGCACATGTGTGATGGCCATCTATGCATGTGTATAGTTCCCTCCCCGACATCCTCTGCTGTGTTACCTGCAGCCTAACACTTCCTGCTACAGGTTACTGACTAATGCTCATGTGCGATGGCCGTCTATGCATGTGTATAGTGCCCTCCCCGACATCCTCTGCTGTGTTACCTGCAGCCTAACACTTCCTGCTACAGGTTACTGACTAATGCACATGTGCGATGGCCGTCTATGCATGTGTATAGTGCCCTCCCCGACATCCTCTGCTGTGTTACCTGCAGTCTAACCCTTCCTGTTACAGGTTACTGACTAATGCACATGTGCGATGGCCATCTATGCATGTGTATAGTGTCCTCCCCGACATCCTCTGCTGTGTTACCTGCAGTCTAACACTTCCTGTTACAGGTTACTGACTAATGCACATGTGCGATGGCCGTCTATGCATGTGTATAGTGCCCTCCCCGACATCCTCTGCTGTGTTACCTGCAGCCTAACACTTCCTGCTACAGGTTACTGACTAATGCACATGTGCGATGGCCGTCTATGCATGTGTATAGTGCCCTCCCCGACATCCTCTGCTGTGTTACCTGCAGCCTAACACTTCCTGCTACAGGTTACTGACTAATGCACATGTGCGATGGCCGTCTATGCATGTGTATAGTGCCCTCCCCGACATCCTGTGCTCTGTTACCTGCAGCCTAACACTTCCAGCTACAGGTTACTGACTAATGCACATGTGCGATGGCCGTCTACGCATGTGTATAGTGCCCTCCCCGACATCCTCTGCTGTGTTACCTGCAGCATAACACTTCCTGCTACAGGTTACTGACTAATGCACATGTGCGATGGCCGTCTATGCATGTGTATAGTGCCCTCCCTGACATCCTCTGCTGTTTTACCTGCAGCCTATCACTTCCTGCTTCAGGTTACTGACTAATGCACATGTGCGATGGCCGTCTATGCATGTGTATAGTGCCCTCCCCGACATCCTCTGCTGTGTTACCTGCTGCCTAACACTTCCTGCTACAGGTTACTGACTAATGCACATGTGCGATGGCCATCTATGCATGTGTATAGTGCTCTCCCTGACATCCTCTGCTGTGTTACCTGCAGCCTAACACTTCCTGCTACAGGTTACTGACTAATGCACTTGTGCGATGGCCGTCTATGCATGTGTATAGTGCCCTCCCCGACATCCTGTGCTGTGTTACCTGCAGCCTAACACTTCCTGCTACAGGTTACTGACTAATGCACATGTGCGATGGCCGTGTATGCATGTGTATAGTGCCCTCCCCGACATCCTCTGCTGTGTTACCTGTAGCCTAACTCTTCCTGCTACAGGTTACTGACTAATGCACATGTGTGATGGCCGTCTATGCATGTGTATAGTGCCCTCCCCGACATCCTGTGCTGTGTTACCTGCAGCCTAACACTTCCTGCTACAGGTTACTGACTAATGCACATGTGTGATGGCCATCTATGCATGTGTATAGTGTCCTCCCTGACATCCTGTGCTGTGTTACCTGCAGCCTAACACTTCCTGCTACAGGTTTCTGACTAATGCACTTGTGCGATGGCCGTCTATGCATGTGTATAGTGCCCTCCCCGACATCCTGTGCTGTGTTACCTGCAGCCTAACACTTCCTGCTACAGGTTACTGACTAATGCACATGTGCGATGGCCGTGTATGCATGTGTATAGTGCTCTCCCCGACATCCTCTGCTGTGTTACCTGTAGCCTAACACTTCCTGCTACAGGTTACTGACTAATGCACATGTGTGATGGCCGTCTATGCATGTGTATAGTGCCCTCCCCGACATCCTCTGCTGTGTTACCTGCAGCCTAATACTTGCTGCTACAGGTTACTGACTAATGCACATGTGTGATGGCCATCTATGCATGTGTATAGAGCCCTCCCTGACATCCTCTGCTGTGTTATCTGCAGCCTAACACTTTCTGCTACAGGTTACTGCCTAATGCACATGTGTGATGGCCATCTATGCATGTGTATAGTTCCCTCCCCGACATCCTCTGCTGTGTTATCTGCAGCCTAACACTTCCTGCTACAGATTACAGGCTAATGCACATGTGCAATGGCCGTCTATACATGTGTATAGTGCCCTCCCCGACATCCTGTGCTGTGTTACCTAACACTTCCTGCTACAGGTTACTGACTAATGCACATGTGCGATGGCCGTCTATGCATGTGTATAGTGCCCTCCCCGACATCCTGTGCTCTGTTACCTGCAGCCTAACACTTCCTGCTACAGGTTACTGACTAATGCACATGTGTGATGGCCATCTATGCATGGGTATAGTGCCCTCCCCGACATCCTCTGCTGTGTTACCTGCAGCCTAACACTTCCAGCTACAGGTTACTGACTAATGCACATGTGTGATGGCCATCTATGCATGTGTATAGTGCCCTCCCCGACATCCTCTGCTGTGTTACCTGCAGCCTAACACTTCCTGCTACAGGTTACTGACTAATTCACATGTGCGATGGCCATCTATGCATGTGTATAGTGCCCTCCCCGACATCCTCTGCTGTGTTACCTGCAGCCTAACACTTCCCGCTACAGGTTACTGACTAATGCACATGTGCGATGGCCGTCTATGCATGTGTATAGTGTCCTCCCCGACATCCTCTGCTGTGTTACCTGCAGCCTAACACTTCCTGCAACAGGTTACTGACTAATGCACATGTGCGATGGACGTCTATGCATGTGTATATTGCCCTCCCCGACATCCTCTGCTGTGTTACCTGCAGCCTAACACTTCCTGCTACAGGTTACTGACTAATGCACATGTGCGATGGCCATCTCTGCATGTGTATAGTGCCCTCCCCGACATCCTCTGCTGTGTTACATGCAGCCTAACACTTCCTTCTTCAGGTTACTGACTAATGCACATGTGTGATGGCCGTCTATGCCTGTGTATAGTGCCCTCCCCGACATCCTCTGCTGTGTTACCTGCAGCCTAACACTTCCTGCTACAGGTTACTGACTAATGCACATGTGCGATGGCCGTCTATGCATGTGTATAGTGCCCTCCTCGACATCCTCTGCTGTGTTACCTGCAGCCTAACACTTCCTGCTACAGGTTACTGACTAATGCACATGTGTGATGGCCGTCTATGCATGTGTATAGTGCCCTCCCCGACATCCTCTGCTGTGTTACCTGCAGCCTAACACTTCCTGCTACAGGTTACTGACTAATGCACATGTGTGATGGCCATCTATACTTGTGTATAGTGTCCTCCCCGACATCCTCTGCTTTGTTACCTGCAGCCTAACACTTCCTGATACAGGTTACTGACTAATGCACATGTGCGATGGCAGTCTATGCCTGTATATAGATGGATGATCTCAGGAGAAGACCACCTTCCATAAGTGGCAGAGCGGAACAGTAGGAATGTCAGTTTATTTATGATATTCTTCTTCCTCTAACATGTTTATCTGTTTCCTTTCAGCTTGTAGAGAAACCGAAAGATTGCATAAGAAAAGAGGTGTTTTAAACCTCTAGGATGGGGGCAGGCATGTATGCAAATTACTTGTGGGAGTTAGCCTATGGCAAGCAGGGGCGGGTTTGTAACAGGAACATTATATAGTGGGATAAAAGTGTGGGCCAAAGCCTCTTTGTTCCAGATTCCTCCAGGACAGGGAAGTGCATTTTGTCAGTTGTCATTTTCCTTAATAAAACTCTCTGAGTGCTTCTCCTTCTTCTCTTCTTCTCTCCTCCTTTTCCTTATTGTATTTAGTCTCTTTTCATTTACTTCATATCATTGCTTTTACTTTTCCTTTCTGTCCTCAATCAGTGTCTTTTCTGATTTCTTGTTCTGCTGGGGGTGGGTGTAGCTATGTCCTGCCTAGTAATGAGCCTCCCCAGACCCTGGTCCCTGGCTCCACAGTGTCCCCATGTTATTAGGAGCTGCAGGTGTGGTTCCCCTATTGATAGTTCTATCCCCCCTCAGGCTGCAGCAGCTTTGTGGAAGGTGTGCCAGTGCGGGGGAGGGGTGCTTCCCTTTAGTCCTTAATGCCCCTGGTCAATATTATCTTTGTGGCTGCAATGGCCAGCACCATAGGCAAATGCAGGAGGGGTTTATGAGTGCCTTACCTGAACCCCCCCTCAGCCCACACCATGATGACTACAATAGAAATAGCATATAATACTAAAGTTGCATGTTTTTTAGGATCCCCTCAGTGTCACAAATGAAATAACTAGCACTACAGTCCCTGTTGATCTTTTAAATGTGTCAGCCAGTAGAAAAAGTTAAAAAGCCAGTAATGAATATTGTTGTGCACCAACTAGATCTGGAAAACATGCACTGTACGGGGTGCACTGATATGGATCACCTATTGGATCAATTATTAATACTGGATAATACACCATCCAGTACATAGGGGGTCCAATCTGTGCATCTGTGTCCAGGACAGTGCATGGTTTCTTTTTCTGCCCTCTCCCAGATTCCCCAACTTGCTCATATGATCTGTAAAGGAGCCGGCACATGAAATAAAAAGATTCAGCTCAGACAGGATGGCCCTACTTCTACATATAATTACTTACTGTGTTTGCTGGTCCTGTATATGCCAGAATTATATCATTCAGTACATTCGTATGATGTATTTTATAGATGGTCTAAGTGCTGATTATGCCCTCTTAATGGTAGAAAACAGTTGCAGCAAACAGTGTCAGTATTATGCTGGGCATTGAGGTATCATTGGGGGAATAGAATGCTTTAGTGATGCGTTATATGACAGTAAGGGGTAATGGCTTTGACTCTGCTTTATTTATCTATAGCACCTAAGATCTAGCTTTTATCTCCTTTGAATCATTATTATCAGCCAATAGAGGAGTTTGTATTATATACTGTATTCTGAGCATTTAACTTACAAAATAGACAGAATACATGTGCTACAGTGAATTTCTACAGGGTGCACAGCTTATTATTGCAATCACTGCCCCAAGCAGCTATCACCGGGAAGCTCCATTCTCAGCTATGCTCCTACTTCGACAAATATACATTGCTGGAGGTCACGCAGCCTTCGCGTCCTGCCTATGAGGGGTACAACACGTGCAAAGCAGCTAGTTCAGTTCGTCAGGGCTAACAGCAGGCGTCTGGGGAAAATGCTTCGCCTTTAATAATTCCACATTAAAATGTCGTTTTCGTCACCTCTGCTTGCGATGTGGTGGCAATCACCCAGTTGCCAAGTGTTTCAAGGGGGGTGCCCAGCAGCAGCCTGCACAGCCAGCAAAAGGCACAAGTGCTAAGTAAAGTTCCATCCCCTGTCCGTGTCACAGCGACAGCAAAATGGTTGAGTTGGTACCCGGTTCTGCAGGACGCAGAATTTTCGTTAAAAGGCTTCAGTTTTGGTTTTCGTTTACCTATTTGCAGGGATGTCGACACATATCCGCCTAGAAATTTGAAGTCTGCCTTTGAATTGCCTCACATTCTTAGGGAAAAAGTGGCTGGCGAGGTTAGCGCAGGCGCATTGCTGGGCCTTTTGCAGAACCCCCATTAGGGATCTTGTGAATTCCCCGGTGGGAGTGGTTCCCAAGAAAATTCCAGGAAAATAAGGGCTCATGCAACATCTGTCTTATCCGCCAGGCTCGTCAGTAAATTATGCCATACCAGTTGAGGTTTCCTCGGTGGTGTACCAGTCTTTTGACGATGCTTTGGACGTCATTAGGTGTTATGGTCCGGGCGCACTGATGGCTAAGATAGATGTTGAGTCAGCTTTTCGTCTACTTCCTTTGCACCCAGAGTCATTCCAGTTTATGGGTTTTTAGCTTGGACAACGGATATTGCATAGACAAATGCTTGCCTATGGGGTGTTCTGTGTCCTGTGCGTTTTTCGAGCATTTTAGCACCTTCCTACACTGGTGCGCGGAATTTATTTATTTAATTTTTGCGGTAGTCATGGAATAGCCCACTATCTCGATGACTTTCTGTGTGTCGGCCCTTCCGGTTCAGGCAGATGCAGTTATCTTTTGTTTTCTTTACGAGCGCTGTTTTTTCATTTGGAGTTCCCGTTGCTGTGGACAAAACGGAGGGCCCTTCCCCTTGTCATTCCTGGGTATCGAGATCTGTACCTCGGTGGGTTCTCGTCGCATTCCTCTCGATAAGCCTGTCAAGTAATGCCATAGCGGAATGCACGGCTTCCAGTAGAATTACCCTGCGGCAGGCGCAATCCCTCCTGGGCCTGTAAAGTAATTCCAATGGGCAGAGCTTTTTCACGTAAATTGGAAAGGGCCACGGCTGGTGTCACTAACCGAGACATTTGCTACGTTTATCCTCAGAGATTAAGCAGGACCTCTCTGTCTGGGTCTCGTTTCTTCGGGATTTTAATGGCGTTCGGTTGTGGATGTCTCCAGCCGCTGACAATTTGCAGCTGCAGCTGTTCACTGACGCAGCAGGCACCATGGGGTTCGGATGTTACCTTGATGGCTCCTGGTGCGTTGGCCGTTGGCTGGAAGAATGGGTGGGAAAGGGTTTGACTAAGGACTTACTCCTTCTCAAACTCTTTCCCATAATGGTTTCCTTGGAAATCTGGGGGGAATGGTTACGCAATCGCAGCATCATTATCAGGTGTGACAACCTGGGCATGGTCCATGCGATACAATCAGCAACATGCGGCTTCCCTGCTGGTTTTGCGCTTGCTAGCGCAGCTGTGCTCACATGTTTGCGCTGTAACATCATGTTTAAGGCAAGACACATTCCTGGGGTGGAGAATGAGATAGACGATGCGTTATCACGTTTCCAGTGGGCTAGGTCCCGATCTGTGGCCCCTGGTGCTGACGTTGTGCTTTGCCCCTCTTATGTTTGGCAGGTGATCGAGCCGGCATGGAGGGCTAAGCAGAACAGTCTTTAGCCCCCTCCACGTTGCGAGCATATCGGCAGGCATGGAATGAATGGGAAGATTATTCCCGTAGCAGCAAACAGGCAGGTAAGAGTCAGCATCGTTCGGTGCTTTATTTTATTTGGAGTCTCCGTTTGGCTGGCAGATCCAGGGCTTCTGTTGCGCGCTCTTTGGGGGGCATTGCATTTTATTGTAAATTGAAGGGCCAACCTGACTTTACTAAAAGTTTTCTGATAGTGAAGGCTTTAAAGGGTTTGGCACGGGTCTCCCGGCCAGTAGCTGACCGTAGGAGACCTGTGGACGCTCATCTGCTTCCGGCAGTATTAGGGGCGGTTCTCGGAGTGGCTCTTACTGCGTATGAGGCGGTCCTGATTCAAGTGGTGTTTTCGGAGGCTTTTCACGGCACCTTGAGGGTATTGGAGCTGGTGGCATCATCCAAATGGGTTGATGCCGCCATGCTCCTCTCGGATATCCTGGTCAGTGAGAGGTCTGTTCTCTGTAGGATTCGGCAGTCGAAGACCGACCAGACTGGTAGGGGTAGGTGGATCTCGTTGGGTCCATCTAGGGACGAACAGATCTGCCCCGTGGCACTAGCTATGCGGTATGAGTTATTGCGGCCGGATGTTCCTGGTTCATGACTCATGCATATGGACAGGACTCCGCTTACCAAATGCCAGTTTGGTTGGTTTTTGAAGAGGTGTGTATCAGTTTTAGGCCTCCCGCCTCAAGATTTTGGTACACACTCGTTTCTGATCGGAGCCGCAACTTCGGCGGCAGCTGCGGTTTTCTCGGCATCAGAAATTAAGGCCCTAGGACATTGGAAATCGGATAGTTATAAAGGTTACATTCGACCTAGGCATGAAGGCCCTTTGTTTAAAGTCATTTCACAGTCTGTTCCGGTTACGTTTATATTTTATGCTTGCCTGGTTTTTGTCTTGTCTCATGTACTGTCCTGTCTTGTCTGTTACCCCTGTCTGTCCTACTCGGGATTAGCTACTCGCCATTGCTGGCAATGGGAGTCTTGAGGGATTTTACAATTTTTACCTGAACTGACGGATTCAATTCGGCTATTCTCAATCATTTAATTAGGCCATAGTCCATCCCTCAGCAGGTTTTTATTTTACCTCTTGCCGAGTTCACCTGTTTTTTCCCAATTCCCCCCCACCCATTCTTCCCCTTTGTGTCTTCTGTTTGTCTCAGCCACTTCAAATAGTAAAGTCGGCGACCAATAGAAAATTTTTCTTTTTGGCAGATACTCACTTATGTTCTATCAGATCCCACTAATACACCATAAAATGTTATTGTTTTATGACAATTACTAATTTTTTATTTACTGCTTTCCTCCACCTTTAGGATTGCTCTTTGACACGCAGGACATTTGGGTTATAGGCCACTCATATATTTTCTGGGCTGCTAGGTTTGAGTTCAGATCAAGCTCCAATTTTTGAATATTCAGCTAGGGTCCGTTGGATAGGTTCCAGAGGTATGAGATGGCATTCCTTTTGTCCTAAACTGTTAGAGTATGCAAGGCTTTTTGGTAGGCCACGTATTTTGGTGGCTTATTTAGGAGGCAACGACTTAGGGCAGAGGTCCACTGTAGAATTACGAGTTGATATTGTCAACGATTTGGCGAGGGTGCTATCGGCCTGGCCCTTGTGTAAATTAATTTGGTCTTGCATTGTACCTCGACAGGTCTGGCGTGGGGTTAGGAGTTTTCCTGCTAATGACGAAGCTAGGAAGAAACTTAATTTCGCAGTTGCCAAATTTGTGATGGCAAATTATGGCCGTTTCATTTACCATAATAACATTCAATTTCGATTTAGTTATATGTATAGACCTGATGGAGTTCATTTAACAGAGGAGGGTGTGTCATTGTTTATTGGGGATCTTTTTGAGGAGTTGGCGTTATTGGGGTAGTACTTGGTATGGTGGCGGTGCGGCGGTTCTATAAGCTGAACCTTGCTGTGGCGGGAAAGAACGGCAGGTCGCCAGTCCGGGTGCAATTATGATTTAAGGGCGCTCCCTTCGTTGACTGGTAGTTGGCTGTACCAACCTAACGGGGGGCAGTATCACCACCTAAACGGGTGGGAAGTCAAGATGGGGGTGAGCGTTACCTTTTGTTGATGATATGAGTTACATGGTTATGTGTATGCACTCTGGGCGATCTACGCCTGCTATGCCTTTTGTTGTTTGTGTGTGGGCATAGCAGATCTGGCTGATTTCTGGCCGTCCTTTCTTTGCCACCATACATCCTTAAATAAATAATAATTATTATTGCTCCAATAAATCGCCATCAAGTTATCTGCCAAATCCACGTCTCAGTGTCTTTATTTTATGTTAGTATGATAAGTGGTTTGCACACATGACAACACCTCATCCGATAGAAGGTTTAGAGAAACCGAAAGATTGCATAAGAAAAGAGGTGTTTTAAACCTCTAGGATGGGGGCAGGCATGTATGCAAATTACTTGTGGGAGTTAGCCTATGGCAAGCAGGGGCGGGTTTGTAACAGGAACATTATATAGTGGGATAAAAGTGTGGGCCAAAGCCTCTTTGTTCCAGATTCCCCACCCTCCCTCCCCTATAAATTTTGGTATGTTGTGGGTTTGGTTTTGGGTGGCGGGAAAGAACGGCAGGTCGCCAGTCCGGGTGCAATTATGATTTAAGGGCGCTCCCTTCGTTGACTGGTAGTTGGCTGTACCAACCTAACGGGGGGCAGTATCACCACCTAAACGGGTGGGAAGTCAAGATGGGGGTGAGTGTTACCTTTTGTTGATGATATGAGTTACATGGTTATGTGTATGCACTCTGGGCGATCTACGCCTGCTATGCCTTTTGTTGTTTGTGTGTGGGCATAGCAGATCTGGCTGATTTCTGGCCGTCCTTTCTTTGCCACCATACATCCTTAAATAAATAATAATTATTATTGCTCCAATAAATCGCCATCAAGTTATCTGCCAAATCCACATCTCAGTGTCTTTATTTTATGTTAGTATGATAAGTGGTTTGCACACATGACAACACCTCATCCGATAGAAGGTTTAAAGGACGTACTCAAAATTGCATGGGAGTTTGTGCTGAGGTTTTATACTGGCACGTGTGTATAACTAGTTTGGAACTGATGATTCTCCCTTAATAGTTTAGGATGTTAGTCCAGTGAGCTGTAAAGATTACAGACCTGGGCCCTCATTCAGAGCCATACGCTCTGAGCAGAGCGCACGCTCTGAATGAGGGCCGTCCTCCATAATTATGGAGCATCCTCCTGGACGCTCGTATAGCTGTGGGTCACCACCCACAGCCTATACGAGCGTGCAGTTTGATGGCCGCGATGGTCTTGACCATCGCGACCATCGCCACTGCGAGCCGGAGCATGCGGTTGAGTTTTTCAACCGCGAGACCCGGAGTGATTTTGGCTCTATCAGAGCCAAAATCACTCCCACTGACATCACTAGTGATGTCAGTGGGCCGGCTTCTGACGGTAGGTGTTCCCTTAGGAATGCCCCCGTCTGGGAGGCACGCCGCCGGCACGCCCACCAAAGGGGGCGTGCTGTCACTCAGCATCGACAGCACGCCCCCTTTGATCAGACACAACGAGCGAAGGAAAGTCCTTCGCTCGTCACGTCTGGCGCATTCGCACGACGGAGCTACCGCTGTCGTGCGCATGTGCAACATCGACCCACTTGCGAGTGGACAGCCGCTTGCGAGTGGGTCTGAATCAGGCCCCTGATCCCATTTGTTTGATTAAAACAAAAATGTATATATTTATATCTAACAGCATAGATGTGCTCTCTATTACAGTCTTCTGTTTCACTGATGACTTTTTGAGCTAAAAGGCAGAACACCCCAAAGGGAAGAGCACTGTTTCTTCATGAAGGCAGAGAGAGAATGCCCGATATGGTAAGTTACTGTATTCCCTGCACACATGAACATACAGAACTTTTACATTTTACACAATATAACATGATGGCCAGTGTTAGGCAATGCCTGGCACTACAGCTGCAGTAGAACTACACATCACAGCATGGCCTGTCACAGTTTTGCTAGTAGGACATGCTAATCTTGGTCAAGGCATGCTGGAATGTATAGTTCCACAACAGGAGGAGCGCCTAATTTCTCCTACCCCTGCAGTCAAAATTGAAATCTCTATTTTTATGACCCTCAAAATTCTGTGCGTGCCCAATAGTAATGGGCACCTAGTAGATCAATTCAATTGTTGCTCTGATTGGGTGCAAGGGCCGCAGTCGCCCAGATTTCTGCTTGTACCCTCCTGAGTCCGGGTTTTGGGCATTCCGGTACATTTGGGCACATTAAGTAATCAACGCCTGTGGCTCTCGCATCCGATCGGACCAACAATTTAATTGCACCATTGGGCGCCCATTACTTATAGGTGTGCAAAAAATAATTGAGTTCCCCCTTATAAATGTAAACTTGTATGACAACAGAAGTCACGTTCCCATTGCATTTAAGGTTACAGCTCTACATGTTCTAGCAAAGATGTTTAACGCAGACTTGACGACTCTCCTGCTATGGCCGGGAGGCTCTCTAAAATCGGGTGGTGCTCCTCTCCTAGTTCAGGGACCACCAAAGGAAACTACCACCCCCCAGCAGCCGTCAACTTAATAGTGATAGTGGGCGGTCTGGGGTGATTGTGTGATGACGCGAATCATGCTGAATTGCATAGCCACGACCCTTGCACTGCCCAACATTGCCGCCACCACGCCCCCTGCAACGCCGACCTGGTTGCCCCCCTCCTGGAGGGGGCAGCTAGAAAGTCGGCATATATGGTTTAATGTTAAATCCATGATTGATAATGTATTATACCTTTGCTTAAGCATGGATATCAATAAAACCTGTCCCGTCAGAGGGATAACATGACAAAGTTCTATTTATAACTCTTCTAAACAACCCAGTACTTCCTTTACTTCATCTTCAGCAATAGACTGTGCTCATGAACAATTTAAAATATATCCATACACTAATTTCCAGATTGTTTATAATTATTGTGACTCTATTCAGACTCCTAAGTGCATTGCGCTTTTACATTTTATTCACCAGCAATAATTACCATTGTTTAGCCGTTATATCGCCCTAATACTCAAGTCTCCCCTAATAAATCCCATTTCTATATAATCACAACTCCACCTTCAGCAAATGATCCTGTGTAATAATCTTTCTCTTTTTATTTTATATGATCAACAAAGAAGAACACAGAGGGATTCCACCAACAACAGATCATTCACACACCGAGGTATAGCATGGAAATTGGTTTATTAATTTATAAAAAGTCTATTAATGTCACAATCTTTTATACATTAATATAATTAGAGCTGTCTTAAGTAAAGTTCTTTGCATGACAGCTTGTTGCATCAGGAGATTGTACACTGGGAACATCACAGGAATCCTCTGGTATTGCATAGAAGACAGTGTAACAAGTTCAGATGCTTCCTGCAAAATAAAACAGGTTTGTTTGGTTTATATTAGGGGGTCCTTGTGTGACAAGTAAGGGCTTTATAATAATAGCGTCTGGCAGTGTTGGCTGGATATATTGCCAAGATTAAATGGGACTGGCAACTGCCAGTGCAAGTTGGTGCTTACTGCAATGCCATAATATATTATCTGTAATCATACACAACAACAGACAGGTTACAGCAAGTTTTCTTCCCAGCATATTGGATGCTCCATTGTTTGCAAAAGATACAAAATTTTGAAAAATAATTTTAAATATAAATACATAATGCAGTACTGTGCACCTCACTGAGAGAGTCACTGCAGAACATAATGCAGTACTGTGCACCTCACTGAGAGAGTCCCTGCAGAACATAATGCAGTACTGTGCACCTCACTGAGAGAGTCGCTGCAGAATATAATACAGTACTGTGCACCTCACTGAGAAAGTCGTTGAACTGAACATCCCTGTTGTGGAGTTATTCTTTCACTTAGAAGTCCTGCGAGTGCCGCTGTTCCTACATGCAAATGTCTCTAGCATGCCTACTACTACAGAGGGCACCTGGGCGAGTATCAGTGTTTATATGTGGAGTGCTGGCTTTTCTTAGTTGTGTAAAATATATATATAATAAAGTAAATGTATATAACATTTATACTGTATCTAATGCTATTGTTTTTCATCACAGTTTTCTTTCTCAGAAAAGCTGGGACCACTTGCTTATGTTGCCCCTCTGCCTGAAAGTTGCCAGCCTGCCCCTGCCTCCCTCTAACCCATCACTAGTCCTAGCACTTATTATATATTGTTTTCTAAGTTCAATCAAATAACTTACTTGGAAATCCTGTTTGCTTGGTGTTAGCTGGCCTTGCTTCTTGCAGGATGTTGGTTGGATGCTGACAGGTTGGCACTCTCAAAGGATGCTGCTCTCTTGCACTGGCATTCTGGCTAGCTGGATGGTTGGCAGTCTCACAGGATACTGGCTAGTTGGTACTCTTGCAGGATTTTGGCTGGGTATACTAAACAAAGTTAAATGTTGTCATTTTTAAATGTCCATCCAGTCTTCTATCCTATAATTAGTCACTGTCTTCCATATAACACATCAACACTAGTCCTAATACACATTATATATTGCTTTATATATCCAATCAACTAACTTACTTGAGAAATTTGATTGCAGGGCGTTGGCTGGTCCTCCCTTTTGCAGTATGTTGGTTGAGTGCAGGCTGGTGTTTACTCATGCAAGATGCAGACTAGCTGGCACTCTCGCAGGATGCTGGTTGGTTGTAATTCTCACTGGATGAAGGCTGGCTGCTTGTCCTTCTCACGGGATGCTGGCTGGCTGGCACACTTGCAGAAATCTGGTTGGTTGGAACTCTTTGCAGAATGCTGGTTGGCACTCTTTTGCAGAATGCTGGCTGGTTGGCACTCTTGCAGAATGCTGGTTGGTTGGCACTCTTGCAGAATGCTGGTTGTGTGGCACTCTGCAGAATGCTTGCTGGTTGGCACTCTGCAGAATGCTAGCTGGTTGGCACTCTGCAGAATGCTGGCTGGTTGGCACTCTTCGCCGAATGCTGGCTGGTTGGCACTCTTCGCCGAATGCTGGCTGGTTGGCACTCTTTGCCAAATGCCGGCTGGTTGGCACTCTTTGCAGAATGCTGGCTGGTTGGCACTCTTGCAGAATGCTTGCTGGTTGGCACTCTTTCAGAATGCTAGCTTGTTGGCACTCTTGCAGAATGCTGGCTGGTAAGCGTTGCAGAATGCTGGTTGGTTGGCACTCTTGCAGAATGCTGGCTGGTTGGCACTCTTTGCAGAATGCTAGCTGGTTGGCACTCTTTGCAGAATGCTGGCTGGTTGGCACTCTTGCAGAATGCTGGCTGGTAAGCCTTGCAGAATGCTGGCTGGTTGGCACTCTTGCAGAATGCTTGCTGGTTGGCACTCTTTCAGAATGCTAGCTTGTTGGCACTCTTGCAGAATGCTGGCTGGTAAGCGTTGCAGAATGCTGGTTGGTTGGCACTCTTGCAGAATGCTGGCTGGTTGGCACTCTTTGCAGAATGCTGGCTGGTTGGCACTCTTTGCAGAATGCTGGGTGGTTGGCACTCTTGCAGAATGCTGGCTGGTAAGCCTTGCAGAATGCTGGCTGGTTGGCACTCTTGCAGAATGCTGGCTGGTTGGCACTCTTGCAGAATGCTGGCTGGTAAGAATTGCAGAATGCTGGGTGGTTGGCACTCTTGCAGAATGCTGGGTGGTAGGCACCCTCACATGATGCTGGCTGCTTGGCCTTCTTGCAGGATGCTGGCTGGTTGGCTGGCACTCACAGGTTGATGGCGGGTTGGCTATTTTATAAGGTGCTAGCAGAGGGGCACTCTTGCAATATGCTGGCTGGTTGGCACTTGCTGAATGTTGACTGTTTGGCTGGCACTCTGAGGAGGATGGTAGATGGGCACTCTTGCAAGATGCTGGCTGTTGGCACTCTTGCAGGATGCTGGCTGCTTTGCCCTCTCGCAGGATGCTCACTGGGTGCACTATATAAAGTTAAAATAGGAAATTTTTAAATATCCATCTGGTTTCTATTCCATGTTTATTTACTGTAGCTGTTCTCCCTATAACACATCAGCACTAGCCATAGCACTTATTATTTGTTGCTCTAAGTCTAGTGAAATAATTTGAGAAATTTGCTTGCCCGGAGTTGGGTGGCCTTACCAAGCAGCAGACATGAGAGCGTGAAGACACCAACAGAGAAAAGTGAATGGAGACTATAGAAACTTTGAGTTTAGCTTTGCTCATTTAAAGTTAAGAAAGCATTGTGACATCCAGGCATAGCTGGCATAACATCAGTAGTCTGCCTAATGCTGTGTCTGTGTTCCTGACCTGGTGGCTCGTCCGTCCCAACTGCTATGCCGTCTGGCTCTCGTCTGCACTCTGCACATGCCATACAGTCCCAGATTTGTGGCATCTTTACTAATAGATGTCCATGACTCTGGAAAGAGCAGGGAGCCACCGGGCACAATGAGGCTGAGGGCTGGCAACCCCTAGTTCATTTGCTATGTGTGGGGGCCCCTTGTGTATGGGGGGTCCCAGGGCAGACACCTATAATCCGGTGCTGCCTCCTCATGGGATGCAAAGTGGGGCCTCCCTGGGAGGGGGAGTGCAATTTGATGGGGTAGAGGGGTAATATGAAGGCCTGAGTCGATCCCTGCTCACTTGCATTCAGAGCCTCAGGACATACTGCTGCTGATTTCCGACCAAGCCTGGGTTTAGCTGGTTGGGGGTAAGAGCCTAGCGGGAGCCGCTGGACAGTGAATGCATACAGGCAGCAGGATGTGCGGGGCAACTGGTCAAGACTAAGACTTCTCTGCTTTTCACTTTCTAGGTTAATAAGGGTGGCCGGGAACATTGGGAGCAGGGAGGCAGCATGGTGCCCAGGATCTGCATGGCCGGGCATTACAGGACGAGGAGGAGGAGGGAGAAGGCCGGGGGCTGGTGAGCACATTCATATAACTGACAGATCATTTACTTGGAGACTGATTTGAACTGACAGGTCCTGCTGCACTGTCTCCTCTCTGTACTTTCCTGCTCACATCAGGGACTAGGGAAGAGCATATTATCATGAGTGGGATTAGATTTTAGATGGAGGGGTGTAGAAACTACTAGTAACTCTGTGATGGGTTCTCAAAAAAAATACAAGGAAGAAAACGTAATGGTACAGCATACCGTTCTATACCACCCCACATCCAGCTCTGTATATGTATGTATACATGTGTGTGTGTGTCATATCATCCATTTAATTTGGGACACGTGAATTACACAGATTCTGTGGCTGATTAAAACCAGGTGGAGTGGAGACTTGACGTCAGCCAGCTACAGGATCTGTGTAACTCATATGTGTCCTGGATACAGGGATGATATGACAAGCCTATATACAGTATGTGACACTATAGTGAGAATAGAAGTAATACTACTCACGGAGAGAAGTCCAGATCAGGAAAGCAGACGGTACGGGATGGCAGACGGTACGGGATGGCAGTCAGAGCCGGGAACTTGCTAGGTGTTGGAAGGTAGACAGCATGGTCACTAGGTCAGAGGCTGATAGCAGACAGGTGTCATGGTCAGATCCAGGCACAAGGCCAGGGGCAGCTATTTGGTGGGCTTCTCTATGTCCGTGATCCGCTTGCTGGTAGGTGGATCACTGATATGCTAGTTTGCCGCTTCCTCCTTTGCCCTCCATCCACCCACATAATTACTGGCTGTTACTGTGCCCAGGCTCGGCCACTTCTCACCTAGCGATTGTGAAGATGTTATTGCTGCTTCCCTGGCATTTGTATCATGCAAATCCACTGTCCTTTGTAGATATTTCCATATCTCACTCAAGTCAGTTGGAGTGAGCTCGTCGTAAGATATGAATTCTTTTATAGCTGCAATGTGCCTAACAGCTGCCCCAATGTCTGGAGAATTGGGCAGAGTTTCTGCAGCCTTGGATAACATTGTCTTTAGGAGGTGTTTCTTAGCCAGGGTCAGATAAATGGCATTTATGTTCCTGATGTCCCAGCACTCACTGCCCTCTTCCAGGGTGATGGTCTTGCAGCCCTGGTGTGGAAGGCACTGGAAGAGGCAGACCACTGCAGCTGATACCATTTCCGAGTTATAGCTGTGCAGCTTTACAAGTAATGTGCAGCAATGTTCCCGAACTAGTCTGGTGACAGGACTACATGGAAACGCTCTGCATCGCTGTACTAGCTCGCCAAACAGCCGGGTACCATATAGTTGGATGACATGGTTTTTATAATAGAGGTATTTGGTGATGAGGCTGAGGATGTCATTGTATTTGTGCCAAGTTTTCTTCTTATGCAGTTGAACAACGGTCAGTAGAGTTTTCAGGATGACGGGGACCAAAGCCTGATTTCCTTTTTCCTGTAACTCTCGCACAAGTGTCTTAGTAAATGCTTTTCTGAATTTCTTAGCCATGTTTGGAAAGGCCTTTGTGAAGTTCTCAATGCACCCTAAAGCTATGAGGCGAGTATGGATATCACCCCCATCCATCGTGCGTAATATATCGCTAATGATGACATTATTTAGGTCTGCAGGGAGAGCATTTGGAAACGCCATGAAAGTTGCACAAATTGTGACACTTGTTTGTTTGTTTTGTATATCACGTGAGTCACAAAGTGGCCTTAGTAGACCCACAATTTCTCTGCACATCCCGCTCTGGACAACACTTCTGACAAAGTTGTTAGCACCTTCATACGCATTAGGGAAAGTGTCAGATGGAACGTTCTTATATATTGCTCCGGGGCCATAAGTAATGAGTCTTACACTGGGCTCCTGATCCGTGCTGCTCACATCACTACTGGGTGGTGGAAGGCTCTGCAGATGGCCAGCCAGTAGATAATTCACTCGCTCTATGGTGGTGGTGATTATATCTCTGACCTCGGGACACTCCCAGTTTTGTGTTTCCCAGTTGGTGAGGATAGTGCAGGCTTTTGTGAATAATAGTCTTATATTGGGCTCTTTCATACCATCACTTCCATAGGCCACAGCAGCATTGTTAATAAACATGGAAAGAATCCTTTGGGTGGCAGGATGAGTTGTAGTTTCCATGTCTGTACATATCTGAGATAACATATATAGCTTGTCAATGGTATGCACGGTGGGATAAGACATTATTGCAGACAGGGTGGTAAATGCAGACAGTGGCCGGGCGTAGAGCGAGCAGGTCTGAATTGTAGTCATAAGCTGGTAAATAGTTGTCTCCGTGTAGTCCCTGGCTAAGTAGTAAAGTACTTTGCTGGCTGAAAGCCAGATGCCCTCACTGGTCACACCCTCTGCCTCTGTCATTGCCTTTACAATCACCGCTATGATATTTTTAAATAAGTTGCTCACATCCAACCTTTGCTCTAAAACAAGGCACAAAAAATCTAAGACCATATGTTTCTCTGTAATGGCCAAGCAGCGCCACTTCTTTCTGAGGACATTTTTTATCCTGACGATTTTATGCACAAGGGTCCCCAACGTCATAGAGATAATGATCTCAGGCAGGCATCTTTTTATCACAGGAGAGTATAGAAGCTTCAGTTCTTGCAGAATACACTCCCTGGAGGGCTCCATAATAGCTAATTATGTACTACGGTCTCCTTCCTCTTTTAAGTCATCCAGTGTCACATTAGTTGTATAATTTGCTTTACCAATAATATTAAATGTAGAAGCTGGAGATAAAACAGAGGTGCCTAGAGGGGTAGTAATCTGTGTGCTAGGCCTAAAGTTATTAGCCAAAGGTGTTATTCTGGCCTTACCCCAAGTTGGTTCTTCATCCAAAGATGGTTCCTTATTGGAATACAGTTGTCTATAATCCAATAGTCGTAAGTCTTTTTGCAGTTCGCTATTCAAACTCAATTAAATTGAGCAGAAATCACTCACAGGATCAATGTGGAACAAACTGTCACCACAAAGTGGCTGTCAGTAGCTGGGCATGCTTTATATAGGGGGAGCATGTGATTGTGACATCACAGACATGCAGGTGGCAGTTAGAATGTTGCAGGGCCTATGCTTAGGAAAGGGACTAATGCACTGATATACAGTAATTTCTAATCTTATCATGTCTACCATTATATAATACAATATCTGCTTCCCATCACTACCTTTGTGCGCAGTTATAAGGATGGTGCAACTTAGAATAAGAAATCAATGCAAGAGCTTAAAGGAAAAGTATCTGAGATAGGGCACTATTATGATTATTGTTGTTCTGAATTAAAAACAAAATCTTCATCACATATGCATTAAAATTCCTATTGGTGTTGTCCCACGTACACCCCTTGCCAATAGCAAGTTAGCAATGTATTACATTATTAGTGTGCCGTAAAGTGCAAATGTGGGAGTGAGACTCAGAAACAGAAAGATTAATAAAACTGTTCTTGGCCATTAATATTGATTAAGTATTTTGAAATGTAATTAGGCCTGTCATTTATATTGGTGTGTCTGTATATTTTCATTATTCAATATCCGTCTAATACAGTCTTGAATAACCCTAATCAGATTTTGTGGTTTGTATTCTTTACGAGTCGCTTTTAATTCAGGAGCTATATAATAAGGCACAGGCGTATGAGCCACCTAAGATTCTTAAGGGCAGATTCAATTGGCCGCAAACAAGGTTATATGACGTAAGGCAGTCTTGACCAATCATGGCTTGATTTGCATTACATCATCCAATAACCTGATTGGTTCCTATTCACTACCCCTGGATCATCAGTATTCATTACACGGACCAAAACTGAGGCTATCTGTGACTCTGACATACAACACGCTGTAATATTATACACTGCTTCATAGTAACATAAAGCCGGTTTTCTCAATTGTTTTAATTGGTGCATGATGCTTATTCCCAATTATTTTGTATAAAATAAAATAATGGTAATATTTAGCATCATACATAAGAGTTTATCTAACATGAGATTGCAAATATCTTACATTCTTCTAATAGCATGGGGTACATACAGGTATCTGTTACATAAGTGTTGGTAATTATCTGCTGTTGATTTGAATACCTCAACTACTATAATAATATGAGGATATCAGTTAAATAATTCACATCCTCATAGTATAGAAAAAAAAGTGCTAAAAATCAGTGCTCACAATATTCAATAACTATGAGATGAGGTTATAATATTATGAAACATCTATTAACATGCATATACATTTGTGTAAAACTACAGATAATATAAATATTACACACATATATTTGTATAGACCTGTTATGGCTGTAGTGTGTGGAGATATTATATGCACAGTGAAGGATACTATTTTATGATATGTCATGGAAATATAGGTGTTCATATCAATGTGTAGATTCTCTAATACTACAATAGTGTACTAGTAACTAAGATAAATAGGACCCTATTACTTCCCTGTATAGACTATATAACAAGGCATAATATAATGTAGGGACATTA
The DNA here is from genome assembly GCA_031769625.1 of Taudactylus pleione. Classification (NCBI taxonomy): domain Eukaryota; kingdom Metazoa; phylum Chordata; class Amphibia; order Anura; family Myobatrachidae; genus Taudactylus; species Taudactylus pleione. The sequence continues at coordinate 1,555,104 of JAUIMM010000847.1, read as the reverse complement.
TAAGAGAAGAGGGGGGTCCGTGGGCATTCTCCGTGTGGGCACCCTTCTCTCTAGCGGTCGGTGCACGTGAGTAGACTGTGCCACTGTGCCAGAGTCCTCTGTGAATTAGCAGGTCTCTGGGAACATGGCATCCTCTGTCCAATCAAAAACCACAGACGTTTAGTTTTGCATTTTCTCCCACCACCATTGAGACTTGGGGGCATATGCAGTGACGTCACAAGGGGGGTGCGGGCCGCACCCGGATGTCACCCGCTGAGGGGTGACAGCCAAAGTGCCAACTCCTCCTCAGTGACAGGAGCCGGGGTGGTGCGCTGTAGCATTCCGTGCAGCTCTCGGCTCATGACACAGAGAGGGAGCCGGCACTGCAAATAGACCGGTCCCCGGGGGCAGTACGCACCTCTGGAACCTCTTGGAGATACTAAAACTTGGGCCACACCCCTACCCACGAGGCCATGCCCCCTTGCCGTGAGACCATGACCCCTTTTTACCGGTGCACGGCTTCACCATGTGCACTACTCTACTCACCACACCGGGTGTCACGGAGGGACGCCACTGGGCATATGTATTATACACATTTTTGGATACCCGCAAAATAAGTATCCCCTAAATGTATGACAGGATTCCACAGCAGATATATCAGAGATATCTGCTGCAGTTTCCTTGTTTATGAACGCAATAGCAGCACCCTCAGGTTTCTATGGCGGCTGCTGCATTGTGCGATTCACCAAGCTCCGGAATGCATTAGCCATTGTAGTCTATAGGCTACATGTTGTGTAATGTAGCGGGAGAGGGATCCTTCCCCGGTAATAGCAACTTGCGCATATGCTGTTTGATAGCTGCGCAAGGGCAGTAGGTCCTGTAGCATAAAGCAAAGTGATCACTGATGCGATCACTTTACCTTACACATAGCTGAGCCCCTGTCCATGGATATGATTTTTAATACAACCTGTTTTTTTAAAAAACAACAGAGATCTATCAAAGTCTGATGTTCACAACACATGTTTGTGGAAGTGTATCATGCCACAAACAAAGGCGATTTCTGAGGACCTCAGAAGAAGAGTTGTTGATGCTCATCAGGCTAGAAAAGGTAACAAAACCATCTCTAAAGAGTTTGGACTCCACCAATCAACACTCAGACATATTGTGTACAAATGGAGGAAATTCCAGACCATTATTACCCTCCCCAGGAGTGGACGACCAACAAAGATCACGCCAAGAGCAAGGTGTCTAATAGTTTACAAGGTCACAAAGGAACCCATCATCAGGAGGACACTGAACAACAATGGTGTGCATGGCAGGATTGCAAGGAGAAAGCCACTGCTCTCCAAAAAGAACATTGCTGCCCATCTGCAGTTTGCTAAAGCTCACCTGGACAAGCCAAAAGACTATTGGAACAATGTTTTGTGGATAGATGAGTCCAAAATAGAGCTTTTTGGTGTAAATTAGAAGCGTTATGTTTGGAGAAGGAGAACACTGCATTCCACCATAAAAATTTAATTCCATCTGTGAAACACGGTGGTGGTGGTATCATGGTTTGGGCCTGTTTTGCTGCATCTGGCCCAGGAAGACTTGCCATCATTAATGGGACAATGAATTCTGAACTATACCAGAATATTTTAGAGGAAAATGTCAGAACATCTGTCCAGGAGCTGCATCTCAAGAGAACGTGGGTCATGCAAGACAATGACCCAAAGCACACAAGTCCTTCGACCAAAGAATGGTTAAAGAAGAATACAATTTTTATTTTTTTTATACAAATTTTATTGAAGCGTAGTGAAACATTTTCAACAATAGTTCACAATCACTGAAACGTTTCCAGAATAGAATACATTGTCAAAATACTCACAGTTGCTCAAAAAAATATACTTTAAGTACTTTATATTGTAGTTCCTTACAAGGAACACTGTATTGTGAGATATAATCAGTGAATTGTGAAACATATACATACAGCCATCAATATTGACTACAGTAACAATAATAATAGTCAAAGCTGTGATTCCCGTAAACTAGAACACTGACACGGAGACGCAGGTGATAGACCCACCAGTACCCCAATAATTAATTCAGTGAAATCGGTTGGTCTTGCACAGCTAATCTAGTTAAATACAATGTTGAATTTTTAAGAATATGGTGGATTTGTAATCTTACAGTTAGTGGAAGGGTGTTTACATAAGACTCCCAGGTGATAAATAATCTTTCCACTCTCATATCTCTATGTAGAAGCATTTCTATCTAGTCCATTCTAAATATAAAATTAAGTTTATTTAGAAATAAAGGTATTTGGGGGGGTTTGCATCAATTCATCCTTGCAAGATAGTCTTCCTACCTGTGGCACTATGCGCTAAAAAAAGTCTCTTCCCTGCTTTCGAAATTCATATATCTGGATCAAAAATTCCTAATATTGCCCATTTTGGATTGAAAGGTACATAATTTAAAAGTTTCGCCTCAGCGTATCTTTGGATTAAATGCCAAAAATATTGAGCTATTGGGCACGCCCATAAACAGTGATAATTGTCAGCGTCTTCTTGATGACATTTCGGGCAAGCAGTAGAAGCCGAAGTCCCTATACGGAAACGTCGCATATGAGTTAAGTATTGTGCTAAATGTTAAGGGAAAGCTCTCTGTACATGCTTGCTGTCCTAGAAAACCAAAAAGCTTTATCGAGTTGTTCCATACTCAAAGTAGGGAATTGTACCAGTCATCCAGCCATACCCCCTGTAATCTTAGTGTGATCTATTATGTCCCTTAAAAAGGTAGTGGATCGATATGGCTTTTTGTGTAGGTACTGGTTTGCTTAGAAACCTATCCAGCGTATTCTCCCAATCCTTATCTGAGAAATGACCCAAAATGTGGGATATATAAAACGTGCCTTTAAGAAAGCCAAAGGATATGGTCATACCCCTGTATGCATAGTAAGAATGTGAGAGTATGAGAGGGCACGCTTATTGTCCCTCAGAAACAAAAGATTCAACATTACCCAATCCCGCCATCTTCCGCAAGGTGAAAGGGTGAGCAGCAATGCCGCCCAAGAAATCAGAGTTTCCTATCAAGGGTAGATATAGGGAGTGAAATGCAGTTAATCCTACTTTATAACTTAGAATATGCCAGATATTTCTGGCTGTCCAGAGAAGAGGGTAAGATTTCTGTGAATCAGGAATTTCCTTGTCATGTTGGTGAAGGAAATAAATTAAATCAATTTTACCTGTAAATTCTTGCTCTAATAATGTGTCAGTATAAATGGAGGTTTTATGAAGTCAGTCCCTTAAATGTCTTAAAAGTGCAGCATGAGTACATGTTTCAGTATTTGGGAAATTAATACCTCCATTAATTTTAGGTTGTTGCAATTTTTTCAAGGCGTTTCGGCTGAGACCCCCTTTCCAAATACACTTCCAAAATAAAGCATTAATCCGTATATCTTGTTTGGTTAAGAGCAATGGGATAGTTTGAAGTGGGTACAATAAACGTTGTATTGCAACCATTTTTAGTAAGTTGGCCCTCTCCAAAGAAGAAAGAGGTAACCATTCCCATTCCTTAATATTATTAGTCAATATTTGTATAGCTCGATTTATATTAAAACTATATAGGTTAGCATGTTTACGATGTAAAATTATGGGATATGAGATTTGGCCCATTGAAACGAAAACCTTTTTGTCCAAGAGGGACGTATTTGTCTGTCATACAATACCATTTCTGTCGATTTATCCATATTAATACTGAAGTCCGATATGGATCCAAATAAATTATTTTTTTCAATAATTTGGAAGAGAGAATGTTCAAGGTCATTAATATGCAACAAAATATCATAAGCAAAAGCTGATATTTTAATTTCCTTGCGGCCAACCTTAATAACTTTAAAAGTTGCCCAATTTTGAAGTGTTCTCAATAAAGGATCCATAGCCAAATTAAATAGAAGAGGAGATAACGGGCTCCCCTGACGGGTCCCTCTCCCCAGAATAAAACGAGGACCAATTGTGCCATTAATTAATAGGGATGTAGAAGGGTCATTACAGAAATATTTAATCAAATTAATAAAGGCCCGGTCGAATCCATGTAATTCCATGACCTTGAATAGGTGTGACCATAGCACCATATCAAATGCCTTATTAACATCTAAGCTTAAAAGCATATTTCATTCCGAAGGGGAAATATTGGAAGATATTATAGCATCTAATGCAATACGGATAGTTTTCTTTGCATGACGGCCCTGAGCAAACCCTGACTGATGGTCGGATAAAATTAAAGGTAGAACATTTTGAAGCCGCAGGGCCATGATTTTGGCCAAAAGTTTGAAATCTATGTTTAGTAAACTAATTGGCCTATAAGAAGTGACTGAACTAGGGTTTTTTGGGGTTTAGGTAATAACGTCATAAATGCCTCATTAAAGGTAGAATAAGGAGAACTTTAAGTATATATCTCCTTATATAACTCCAGCAGAACCGGGGCAATATGTGGTTGCAAAATGCGGTAGTAATCCCCTGATAGACCATCTGGAGCAGGTGATTTGCCATTAGGAAGGCGAGAGATGGTCATATTTATTTCCTCCATAGTTATGTCCCCAACTAAAACCTCCCTCTGTTCCGGAGTCAAGCGTGGCAACACTGACTCCGTTAAAAAATTATCATGAGTCTCCTAATCTACTGGGGAGGAGCAAAAAACAGTTTAAAAATATTTTTGAAATTCGGTCGCTATGTCTTGTGACTTGGTTAAAACTGCACCTGTGGAAGACTGTTTTAAAGAAATAATAGTGTGTCTTCTTCTAAATGGTTTAGACATAGCCGCCAGTAATTTCCCTGCCTTATTGCCCCATCGATAATATTTATCCCTAGTGTAGTCTAAGGAGTGCATTGCTTGTGTAGCCCAGTAAGTTTCTAATAACTGACGTGTTTATATGTTTGTATGGTAGTCTCAGAAGGGTATGCTGTATAAGCCTGGAAGCCCCCCAGCACACTGCAGCTAAATCAAAATTACTTGAATCCTACATGATAATAGAAATTCAGAGGTATTGGTTACATACATTTGCAAATATATGAATAAGCGCTGGGCCGACATCAAGGCTCCTCTATACCAGCATCCCTAACATTAAGGGGATTGCGTCCGAGAAGCAAGGCACCCCAAAAAAATTCCAGCCAAGGACCATCCCCAGGGCATCACTCAAAAAGGGGAAAAAAGGTGATAGTGAAGTGTAAACGATAGATGTGTAAGAATAAATCAATAAGTGTTAATGAAATGTAAAAGAATTAAAATGACTGACATAAATAATATACAAACAAATAGAGAAGTGAAAAAATATTCTATGTGAATTAAGTGGTGATGCCATGAGAAAGGTCCAGCCAGAACAACTCCGGGGACCCCACTCCCAAACGCTCACCTCAAAATAATTATTGCTGCAGTGTGCGGGGGGGCAAATTCCTTAACGTGAACCCCTTAATGTTATAGTGCCATCCCCAACATCCTCTGCTGTGTTACCTGCAGCCTAACACTTCCTGCTACAGGTTACTGACTAATGCACATGTGCGATAGCCATCTATGCATGTGTATAGTGCCCTCCCCGACATCCTCTGCTGTGTTACCTGCAGCCTAACACTTCCTGCTACAGGTTACTGACTAATGCACATGTGCGATGGCCGTCTATGCATGTGTATAGTGCCCTCCCCGACATCCTCTGCTGTGTTACCTTCACCCTAACACTTCCTGCTACAGGTTACTGACTAATGCACATGTGCGATGGCCGTCTATGCATGTGTATAAAGTGCCCTCCCCGACATCCTCTGCTGTGTTACCTGCAGCCTAACACTTTTTGCTACAGGTTACTGACTAATGCACATGTGCGATGGCCGTCTATACATGTGTATAGTGCCCTCCCTGACATACTCTGCTGTGTTACCTGCAGCCTAACACTTCCTGCTACAGGTTACTGACTAAAGTACATGTGTGATGCTCGTCTATGCATGTGTATAGTGTCCTCCCCGACATCCTCTGCTGTGTTACCTGCAGCCTAACACTTCCTGCTATAGGTTACTGACTAATGCACATGTGTGATGGCCATCTACGCATGTGTATAGTGCCCTCCCCGACATCCTCTGCTATGTTACCTGCAGCCTAACACTTCCTGCTACAGGTTACTGACTAATGCACATGTGTGATGGCCCTCTATGCATGTGTATAGTGCCCTCCCTGACATACTCTGCTGTGTTACCTGCAGCCTAACACTTCCTGCTACAGGTTACTGACTAATGCACATGTGTGATGGCCGTCTATGCATGTGTATAGTGTCCACCCCGACATCCTCTGCTGTGTTACCTGCAGCCTAACACTTCCTGCTATAGGTTACTGACTAATGCACATGTGTGATGGTCATCTATGCATGTGTATAGTGCCATCCCCGACATCCTCTGCTGTGTTACCTGCAGCCTAACACGTCCTGCTACAGGTTACTGACTAATGCACATGTGTGATGGCCATCTACGCATGTGTATAGTGCCCTCCCCGACATCCTCTGCTGTGTTACCTGCAGCCTAACACTTCCTGCTACAGGTTACTGACTAATGCACATGTGCGAAGGGCATCTATGCAGAGCTGTCTTAACAGCATTGTGGGCCCTGGGCAAAGCAATGCAGTGGGGGCCCCTACCCACCCATTCACGGGAAAAAAATGTAAATGGTCAATAAAATTAATCCTTTAGATTTAGTAGTACTTTCAACAAAATCAAATAAAAATGTTAAATAATTGGCAAACCGAAAAGTATGAAATAATTATTTAATATTAATCAACACAAATGTTTGCGACATTTCTTTTTTGAGAATTTTTTTATAATTGGCTTGAAGTCAATTGTTTTCTGGATGTCATTTTCCATGCACATGAGTGAAAGCCAGTTCAACCACTGCTGCCCCATTGCGCTGCGAAGCTGATTCTTTATAAGTTTCAATCTTGAAAATGAGCGTTCTCCTGTACAGTTGGTCACCATTGTGCACATGAACACTCTGAGTGCGATTTCAACATTGGGAAACACCGATTTCAAGTTGTCCAAAATTAGTTTGCTGTACAATGCAGGGAGAGTTTCACATTTTTCATCAAAGTCCATGTAGTGCTTGAGATGCTTGCATTCATTTAGAAGGGCAGCATAATCAAGGTCTTTATCATACACATTAGCCAGATGCTCACACTTTTTGTCTAGCTCATCAGAACCAATTGTTTTCAATTGACCGAAGAAGGAAAACAGATTTCCAATCCATGAATAAGCTTCTGCACGTTTTGTGAGCTCAGAGTTCAAAGAGTCCAGAACAGGGAGGAATGTTTCTACCTTGAATTTTTCACTTTTGTTTATAATTATCTCTTCTCCCGATCCATCATATCTAGTAAGACGTACACTACGCTTTTGTTGCCGCTTCTTCACATCACTATAATCCAAATCTGGACATCTACTTCTGGCCTTCAGTTCATATTCACTGAATGTATCTCTAATTTCCTGAAGATAACTTTTCAGAGACTCAAGAAGATTCATGGCAACAAGTATATTCACATCTTTAGACTGCAGGAACTTACTTGTTTTGTTAAACCTTTTAAGAATGTCGTTCCACAAAATTGTCAGAAAGATTGTTTCCATGTTCTCCATTCTCTCACTTAATTCTTCTGCCTCTCGCCTTGTGTTCACTTCTTGGTTAGTGTCAGCTGATAAAGAATCCAGTGCATCTTTAATTTTTTCAAAACCTTCTTGCAGAGCATTAACAGCATCAAAATGTGATGACCATCTCGTATCAGACAGACGCTTGACCACAACATCTTTTCCTAAAGATGAGGACAGAACATTCCATCGATGTGTAGAAGCTGAGAAAAAAGAATACAAATGCTGAACAAAGTCAAAGAAGGAGACGACCTGTAGAGAACACTCTGCCGCTTTTACTCCCACCAAGTTCAGGCTGTGCCCAGCACAGGGGACATAGATGGCCAACTCATTCAGTTGCCGAATCCGTGCTTGCAATCCAGTATAGCGGCCAGACATATTTGAGGCATTGTCGTATAACTGACCACGGCAGTTTGACAGCGGAATTTTGTTTTCATTCAGGAAATCTACAACAGTGTCTGCTAGATTCTTTGCTCCATGAGAAAAAATGGGGATGAACTTGAGGAAACGCTCTAATGGCTCACACCCTCTAATGTACCGGATTGTAAATGTCAGTTGATCAATGTGTGAGATGTCTGGAGTGGAATCCACACTTATTGAATAATACTTTGATTCTTTTATTTCTTCCAGAATGGCAGAAAGAACATGTTGTCCCATTAAATCGATAAATTCCTCACAAATGTTTGCAGATAGATACGATGGGTTCCCCTTTCCAGCATTTCCACACACTTTGAGATGTTGTTCCAGAAAAGGGTCAAATTCACTCAACAGCTCTAGAATACCTAAATAGTTTCCATTGTTTGATGACCCAATAGTTTGATTCTCTCCACGAAATGCCAAGCCTCTTGAGGCAAGAAAGCGAATGACAGAATCCACACGTGTCAACACTTTATACCAGTACTCGATATTGTTTGATTAACAAAGAATCTATGCATCCAGTTTCTTTATGGCGAATTTAATATGCGATCATGCACTTGCGATGTTCTTCTCCATTTTCATGATCTACAATAAGATTGCTGTGTTTCCAATCTTTAAATCCTGATGTAGAAAATGGAGATTCTTTATTGGACAATAGGCATCAGGCAAAGCAGTACAAACAACCTTGTGATAGTGAATAGAGTAGCCATTTGCATTTTACATATTCGCCATTCCGCAGTTCATGTTTGAATACATTCTTTGATAGATACCTTATCTGAGTTATCTCTCCTCCGGCTCCTTTGTACTCTCTGCGTGAATTTTTAAGGTTGCAATCATGATTCTGACATGATGTTGGCCCACTATGAATCCAGTAATCCACTGTACTAGTATTCTTAACATCCCATAGTCCGGGATCTGTGACATGAATCACACTCTCTGTACACTTCTCTGCCGTTATAGATTGGTGTATTTCTTCTTGTGGAATGTCCCCAGGAGCAGGTAATGGTATGTCTGGAACTGGATGACTGGATGCAAGAGTAGATGTAGATGGCGATGCTCTAATTACAGAAGCAGTACTAGTAGCTATTGCTTCTTGTGAAATGTCCCCAGCAGCAGGAGCAGACAATGGTATGTCTTGAACTGGATGACTGGATGCAGGGATGGATGTAGATGGTAATGCTGTATTTAGAGGAGCAGTACTAGTAGCTGATGTTGCACCTGGGATTATCCAAGATGTCAACTTTGGAAGTTTGCTAATTTTCTGCTTCTCCTCTTCAGCTCGTTTCCTCTTTTGTGCTCCACTCATAGAAGTACGCTTCATTTCCCTGGCAGTACAGCTGGATTCAATCTACAGTTTAGTGTTGTAAAGAAAAGGAAAATAATGTGCTCTTTTTACTCTACCAACTTTAGGGGACTATTTAGCATTAAATATTTGTGGCATATTCCTCGAAAACACCATCAAGATTTAGCCCAGCCGCACCTGCGTTGTCAGCAGACCGTGCATGCACAGGAGTCCCGGTCACTCACCCAGAGCACATAGCATTAAAATACTGAAGATAGTGTAAATAACACTAATGGCCATATTCAGTTTGATGGCGAAAAGTCAGGGGTCAGACTTTTCGCCATCATCTGAGGTTTTTACTGGGATAAAGTATTGGGCGCGTGCCCGCTTATCCCAGTATTCATTTAGGATCCAGCGAAAATGGGACCCGGCGGAAAGGTAAGTATCGGAAAAGTCCTGGGAATTTTCGGGAAATCATCCTGGTACCACCCTAAAGATGGTCTGACATGGGAGATCACTATGGGTACCCCCGATGTGGGCTGCTGAAGGTAGTCAGGGATTTAAATAGTCGCGGCAGGTGTATAAATGCGGATTTAGAAGAAGGGGTGAAGAATAGCGCTTAGATTATTTTTTTGGAAAAAATGACTAGTCCCTTCAAATTTGGGGTACATGAAAATGGGTGCAAGCATATTTTTAACTCCCTAAAGTCATTTTATTTAATTCTTAAAAAATCCACCTGCCGCAACCATCAGCATTCTAGAAAACACCTGCCGCATACATGGAACACCCCCTGAATCAATTTTGCTAGTTTAAACCTTTGTTCTCTAATATTTTTTTTTCAACCCCAAAATGAAAGAACATTTTTTAGGGTGTGCTTAAGATTTATTAAAAATTTTTTTGACATAGATAACTTATTTTTTTTAAGCCTGCACCCCTAAACCCCAATTCTGCACTTTTTTTCGCCATGTATTAATTACATGGTGAAAACTTATCCCCGTTTTTTAACAAAGACTTTTCGCACCTGCAAAAAGTCTTTGAAATTGAATATGGGGATAATTGAAACAGGCTTTTTGCAGCCTAATTGAATACCCCCTAAATCACTGATTGGCATTATAACTAGAGATGAGCGGTTCGGATTCTGTGGAATCCGAACCGCTCCGAACATTGGGGATCCGAGTCCACCCGAACCCTGTTCGGGTGTTCACCGCCTGACTCGGATCCCCGTTCGGGGCCGAACGGCGGCCGCCTGATGTCGGATTCTCACTAGAGAATCCGACATCAGGTCTCCTCGCGTGTAGGGCAGAGCGCAGTGATAGCGCTCTGCCCTACACAGACACAGACACACAGCCGCCAGCGGCAGCTGTGTGTTTGTTACAGCAGCCAATGAGAGTCACACAGACTCTCATTGGCTGCTGCAAGGAGGGAGCCAGCTGGAGCTCACACATGAGCTCCATCTTCCGGCTCCCTCCTCAGCGTGTGACAGAGCGGACGGCGCGGGAGCGGGGATACAGGTAAGTTTTTATTTTTTATTTTTTTAATTGTGCAAGGGCCGGGCGCACTACTGGGGGGGGTCTGCACTACTGGGGGGGGTCTGCTACTGGGGGGGCTATACTACTGGGGGGGCCATACTACAGAGGGGCCTGCTACTGGGGGGGGCTATACTACTGGGGGGGGTCTGCACTACTGGGGGGGGTCTGCTACTGGGGGGGCTATACTACTGGGGGGCCATACTACAGAGGGGCCTGCTACTGGGGGGGCCATACTGCTTGGGGGGGTCTGCTACTGGGGGGGCCATACTACTGAGGGGCCTGCTACTGGGGGGGGCTTACTACTACTGGGGGGGGCTGCTACTGGGGCAGCCTACTACAGGGGGGGCCATACTACAGGGGGGGCCCATACTACAGGGGGGCTACTACTGGGGCAGCCTACTACTGGGGGGGGCCTGCTACTGGGGCAGCCTACTACTGGGGGGGCGATACTACTGGGGGGGCATACTACTGGGTGGCATGCTAATGGGGGGCATACTACTGGGGGGGCCTGCTAATGGGGGGCATAATACTGGGTGGCATGCTAATGGGGGGCATACTACTGGGGGGCATTCTACTGGGGGCACTGCATAGTGGACCCTACTATTAAGGGGACTGCATAGGGGGCACCACTGCTGGGGGACATTGTGTAAGGGACACCGCTACTGTGGGCATTGCGTAAAAGGGGCACTACTGTGTGTCGTAACATAAATAAGAGACACTACTTTATGGTGTAATGTGAATCAGGCCCTATGTGCGGTGTAATGCTAATAAGATTGTGCACTGTGACTCCTAGGGCCGTAGCCCACTTTGTAAACAAGTACTGTGACTCTGCTGGCCGTACCCCACTGGGTGGGTGCACTACTTTTCATTTCTGCCACTGCTGTGTGGCAATGTGTCATAGATGTGCTTTATACTGTGGTGTCTGTGTCGTTGTGCCGCTGCTTTGTCGCTTAGTAACCAGTCAGCTCACTGCAACCTTTGGCCAATAATGTTGAAAACAATATTATAAGCTGTGATATGGTCTAAATTGACTGGAAATTAATGTTATTGAGGTTAATAATACTCTAGGAAGAAAAAAAAGACCAATTTATGTGATTTTAGCTTTTTTTGTCAATTTATGTAAAAAAATCCAAATCCAAATCCAAAGCCAGCCACCGCAGTTTGGCAAATCCAAATCCAAATCCAAAGCCGGACGACGAATTAGAACCAAATCCAAATCCGGCAAAAATGGTCCGGCGCACATCCCTAATTATAACACATCCTGTTTGATCATATGCTGAATGCCGCACCTCTGGATTTGTATGTATAGAGTATGTGGAACCGGCACTCCAATGCAATAAATCAAATTGGTGCCCTCCTGATTAAGCCCTCAGTTTGCTTCTGAGCAGGATCATATAAAAGATGTAAGGGCGACACGCTGGACGACTTGAATAAATGTAGCTCAACCCGGTATAATTATCAACGTTTCAAAACTATTAATGTTTTTTCGTCAAGTCACAAAAACTTAATGAACAATGCTTACCTTAAGTAAGGTAAACACCACACAAAAGTTCACGCCCCTCGCTCGTCACAGACGCAGCTGGCTGGGCTCAATCACAGTGAAACAAAGATAACCAAAACACCAAAGTGAACCTATGGAGACCCAAATTAGTCTATATTTTTATTTGGCATTTACAAAATACAACATTGTGTAAAATCATCAGAATTATAACATTAGCTGATTAACGCAGTTGTTCCCAAACTCAGTGCCATGGCACCCTGGGGTACCTTTGGGTTCTTGCAGGGTTGCCACGGGTTGACGGTTCAGAACCAAATTAAATTATTTAAACCAGTGCTGCTGGCTGCCAATCATTAAATATGTGGACAAATAGAAGCACATCCATGTCCACCATCACATAACTCACTGAACGTAAGAATTACATATATGTACAATTTACTTGATCTTAATTTACTAATTTTTTTCATAATTTCTGAGAAACATTTGGCCTAAGGATCCTGTGAAAAAAATGCTTATACAGTACTCTAGGACACTGTGGGCACGATTCAATTAAACGTGAAGTGAATAGCGCCGGTAATGAGCTCCCAGAGCTATTCAATTCTGCGAGAAGTTAGGTCGGGGAAAGTTTGTTCTCATGCCTTAAACAGGGTGTTTAGGCACGAGAACGGGCATACTCCGACTAAACTTCCCGGCACGATGCTGTTTTCCCGATGCTAAGGGCAGAAAATAGCATCGTGCCTGGACTTTTGTTGGATTTCTGCTCGCATCCCAGGAGGGATGCGAGAAGAAATCCTTAGTCGGGCTTAGCAGCGCAAATTAATTGAATAGCTCCAGACGCTGATTCCCACCGCTATTCACTTCGCGTTGAATAGAATCGAGCCCTGTGATTCACAAAAGTTTTAGAACCACTGGATTAGTGCAGCGCACCTTCTTTTAAAAATGAAAGAAATGTTAACACCCAAACAAAAACTCCACATTGCTGCTATCATCTATATTTAGGACAATGATGACTAATCCAAGCCAAAACAGAAATATATATATATATATATATATCAAAACCAAATGCCTTTATCTTGCGCTAATGTTAATCACACAAAGCTGCACCTCTAGATAAAACCCCCTGTAAGCTAGGGTCAAATACAATACAATATCACAATCACACTCTATTGTTTGATAGATAGATAGATAGATAGATAGATACATAGATAGATATATCAGGACCAGCGCTAGACTTTACTGCACCCATCGTCGTCCCTGTGTTGCTGCCCCTTCCCTCCTCCGCTCCCTCCCCCTGAGTTTACATTATCCAACTAGTGCCTGGAGGCAGGGTGGGCTTTTCCTGCGCCCACCGGCTACAATAGCGCTCCGGGCGACGACCCGGCTTGCCTGTGCCTGGAGCCGCCACTGATAGATAGATATATATATATATATTATATACAAAAAAGATACAGGTATTGTGAAATGCGATTTCACACCACCCCATTATGGGGACCCCACCCATAAGTATGGCTGGCTGCTCATGATGACTATGACTATTAGGACATTTTTGATAATGTAATGTATGTTACATTACATTATCAAAAATGTCTTAGTCATGACATGACAGGTTCACAGTAAACTGGTAGGTTGCATTCCCATCCCCCTCCCCCATCACCCCATTCATATTAAGAGGAGTCTCCTGACCTGTCACCTGTGTACTGACTCCTGAGAGGAAGCTGAGGGCCTGATTCAGAGCTGAACGCTATTTGCGGACGGTCGTTCTGAAAAAGGGGCCGGATATTTAAATTAAGTGCTTGCTCTTTGCGGTCTGTTGACGTCTCTATGTCTGAACGAGCGAACAAAACATGCGGTTGCTATTTTGAAAAAAACGCCCCCTGGCCGCTCGTAACATACGTCATCTCTGCTATTTATTAGATTAATCGAGTACATCGAACGGCGTCTGAACTGCTCGCTATTCTTGTGGTAGCATTTATAAGACAACCAAGGGACGTGGCCGATGACGCTGCTTTGTTAATTATGCACTCCCATTAAAAGCCTGTTTTGACCGTTTGGCACGCCTGTGTTCGGATCTCCACTCCCCGTTTTCAAGCACCTTCCCCTGTTACCACCCACAAACGCCTCACACTGTCACTCAAATTAGCAGGCACTCGCTATATTGCGAGCACACGATTTCTGACCGCACTGACTGGTTCGCGCATGCGCATTACAACAACCCATACGCATGTGCAGATGTGCGAACATCGCTCCGAATGAACGAGCGGCTCTGAATCAGGCCCTGAGACCAGATCCCGGGATGTCGACGGATTGATCCTCGACTCGTAACTATGCATAAAGAGTGGAGAAATAACATCATGTGACCTATTGTCAGGGCTGCATCTACTGTATAAACCTATAAATAAGGTAGCTCTATCAAAGTGGCAGCTGATAAATGGATTTATGATAGTAGTGTTTTAAATGACATGATTAATTAAATGCATTGTTAAGGAGTTAAATCATGTAGTGTAAAGGGTGAAAAAAAAAGTGGTAATTAATTATGTCATTTAAAACACTATCATAAATCCATTTATCGGCTGCCCCTTTGATAGGGGCAGGGCCGGCTACCTTATCTATAGGTTTAGGTCATCAGCTTAAAATAAGCACTGACCTGTCACCTGCTGCAGACTGGGGCCTCCAGACACCTCACCACCAGTCAGGTGACGTCACCACTAGTCCGACCGGCACCAGGGAGACGGAGTCGGGCTACGCGGCAATCGGCGGCAGCAGCTGAGTGAGACAAGGAGGTGGAGCCAGCAGCAGCTGGTCTGGGCCTGGGCAGAGTATGCGGTGTCTTGCGTAAGACGCATGAAGTGGTGAACACATGTAGACTGGTGAGTGAACCGCAGGCAGGAGGCGGGGGCGGGTGCTGGTGACTGACGGACGGACGGCCCGACGGGGGGGATGGTTGCCGGGTGCTGTCAGTGCCGCGCATGCACTGCGCTGGCGCTATGTAAAAGAGAAAAAAAAAAAACGTTTACCAACATTGAGGGACTGCAGGGGGCTGGGGGGCCCCTTGAATCTTCGGGCCCTTGGTCAACTGCCCATCAAGCCCAATCAAAGAGACGGCCCTGCATCTATGCATGTGTATAGTGCCCTCCCCGACATCTTCTGCTGTGTTACCTGCAGCCTAACACTTCCTGCTACAGGTTACTGACAAATGCACATGTGTGATGGTCATCTATGCATGCGTATAGTGTCCTCCTCGACATCCTCTGCTGTGTTACCTGCAGCCTAACACTTCCTGCTACAGGTTACTGACTAATGCACATGTGCGATGGTCGTCTATGCATGTGTATAGTGCCCTCCCCGACATCCCCTGCTGTGTTACCTGCAGCCTAACACTTCCTGTTACAGGTTACTGACTAATGCACATGTGTGATGGCCATCTATGCATGTGTATAGTGCCCTCCCCGACATCCTCTGCTGTGTTACCTGCAGCCTATCACTTCCTGCTACAGGTCACTGACTAATGCACATGTGCGATGGCCGTCTATGCATGTGTATAGTGTCCTCCCCGACATCCTCTGCTGTGTTACCTGCAGCCTAACACTTCCTGTTACAGGTTACTGACTAATGCACATGTGTGATGGTCGTCTATGCATGTGTATAGTGCCCTCCCCGACATTCTCTGCTGTGTTACCTGCAGCCTAACACTTCCTCCTACAGGTTACTGACTAATGCACATGTGCGATGGCCGTCTATGCATGTGTATAGTGCCCTCCCTGACATCCTCTGCTGTATTACCTGCAGCCTAACACTTCCTGCTACAGGTTACTGACTAATGCACATGTGTGATGGCCATCTATGCATGTGTATAGTGCCCTCCCCGACATCCTCTGCTGTGTTACCTGCTGCCTAACACTTCCTGCTACAGGTTACTGACTCATGCACATGTGCGATGGCCGTCTATGCATGTGTATAGTGCCCTCCCCGACATCCTCTGCTGTGTTACCTGCAGCCTAATACTTCCTGCTACAGGTTACTGACTAATGCACATGTGCGATGGCCGTCTATGCATGTGTATAGTGCCCTCCCCGACATCCTCTGCTGTGTTGCCTGCAGCCTAACACTTCCTGCTACAGGTTACTGACTAATGCACATGTGCGATGGCCGTCTATACATGTGTATAGTGCCCTCCCTGACATACTCTGCTGTGTTACCTGCAGCCTAACACTTCCTGCTACAGGTTACTGACTAAAGTACATGTGTGATGCTCGTCTATGCATGTGTATAGTGTCCTCCCCGACATCCTCTGCTGTGTTACCTGCAGCCTAACACTTCCTGCTATAGGTTACTGACTAATGCACATGTGTGATGGCCATCTACGCATGTGTATAGTGCCCTCCCCGACATCCTCTGCTATGTTACCTGCAGCCTAACACTTCCTGCTACAGGTTACTGACTAATGCACATGTGTGATGGCCCTCTATGCATGTGTATAGTGCCCTCCCTGACATACTCTGCTGTGTTACCTGCAGCCTAACACTTCCTGCTACAGGTTACTGACTAATGCACATGTGTGATGGCCGTCTATGCATGTGTATAGTGTCCACAGGAGAAGACCACCATCCATGAGGGAGAGGGGAACAGTAGGAATGGTAAGATGATGACCCTATCAGTTTATTTATGATATTCTTCATCCTCTAACATGTTTATCAGTTTCCTTTCAGCTTGTAAAGGACGTACTCACAATTGCATGGGAGTTTGTGCTGAGGTTTATACAGGCACGTGTGTATAACTTGTTTGGAATTGATGATGCTCCCTTCATAGTTTAGGATGTTAGTCCAGTGAGCTATAAAGATTGCAGACGTGATCCCATTTTTTTTATTTAAACAAAAATGTATATATTTATATCTAACAGCATAGATGTGCTCTCTATTACACTCTTCTGTTTTACTGATGAATTTTAGTGCTAAAAGGCAGAACACCCCAGAGGGAAGAGCACTGTTTCTTCATGAAGGCAGAGAGAGAATGCCCGATATGGTAGGTTACTGTATTCCCTGCACACATGAACATACAGAACTTTTTACATTTTACACAATATAACATGATGGCCAGTGTTAGGCAATGCCTGGCACTACAGCTGCAGTAGAACTACACATCCCAGCATGGCCTGTCACAGTTTTGCTAGTGGGGCATGCTAATCTTGGTCAAGGCATGCTGGAATGTATAGTTCCACAACAGGAGGAGTGCCTAATGTCTCCTACCCCTGCAGTCATAATTTAAATCTCTATTTTTATGACCCTCAGAATTCTGTGCGTGCCCAATAGTAATGGGCACCTAGTGGAGCAATTCAATTATTGCTCTGGGTGCAAGGGCAGTAGTCACACAGATTTCTGCTTGTACCCTCCTGAGTCCGGCTTTTGGG
The DNA here is from genome assembly GCA_031769625.1 of Taudactylus pleione. Taxonomy (NCBI): domain Eukaryota; kingdom Metazoa; phylum Chordata; class Amphibia; order Anura; family Myobatrachidae; genus Taudactylus; species Taudactylus pleione. The sequence goes on along the minus strand of JAUIMM010000847.1, from coordinate 1,537,353 downwards.
CATTCCGGTACATTTGGGCACAATAAGTAATCAACGCCTGCGGCTCTCGCATCCGATCGGACCAACAATTTAATTACACCGTTGGGCGCCCATTACTTATAGGTGTGCAGTTCCCCCTTATAAATGTAAGCTTGTATGACAACAGAAATCACATTCCCATTGCATTTAAGGTTACAGCTATACATGTTCTAGCAAAGATGTTTAACGCAGACTTGACGACTCTCCTGCTATGGCCGGGAGGCTCTCTAAAATCGGGTTGTGCTCCCTGCCCTCTGCAAGAGACGTCTCCTTGTTCAGGGACCATCAAAGGAAACTAGCACGCCCCCAGCAGCCGTGAACTTAAAAGTGATAGTGGGCGGTCCTTGGTGATTGTGTGATGAAGCGAATCGTCCTGAATTGCATAGCCATGCCCCTTCACTGCCCAACATTGCCACCACCAAACCCCCTGCAACGCCGACCTGGTTGCCCCCTCCTGGAGGGGGCAGCTAGAAAGTCAGCATGTATGGTTTAATGTTAAATCCATGATTGACAATTTTCCTTTGCTTAAGCATGGATATAAATAAAACCTGTCCCGTCAGAGGGATAACATGACAAAGTTCTGTTTCTAACTCTTCTAAACGACCCAGTACTTCCTTTACTTCATCTTCAGCAATAGACTGTGCTCATGAACAATTTAAAATATATCCACACACTAATTTCCAGATTGTTTATAATTATTGTGACTCTATTCAGACTCCTAAGTGCATTGCGCTTTTACATTTTATGTACCAGCAATAATTACCATTGTTTAGCCGTTATATCGCCCTAATACTCAAGTCTCCCCTAATAAATCCCATTTCTATATAATCACTGCTCCACCTTCAGCAAATGATCCTGTGTAATAATCTTTCTCTTTTTATTTTATATGATCAACAACAGAGAAGAACACAGAGGGATTCCACCAACAACAAATCATTCACACACCGAGGTATAGCATGGAAATTGGTTTATTAATTTATAAAAAGTCTATTAATGTCACAATCTTTTATACATTAATATAATTAGAGCTGTCTTAAGTAAAGTTCTTTGCATGACAGCTTGTTGCATCAGGAGATTGTACACTGGGAACGTCACAGGAATCCTCTGGTATTGCATAGAAGACAGTGTAACAAGTTCAGATGCTTCCTGCAAAATAAAACAGGTTTGTTTGGTTTGTTTTAGGGGGTCCTTGTGTGACAAGTACGGGCTTTATAATAATAGCGTCTGGCAGTGATGGCTGGATATATTGCCAAGATTAAATGGGACTGGCAACTGCCAGTTCAAGTTGGTGCTTACTGCAATGCCATAATATATTATCTGTAATCATACACAACAACAGACAGGTTACAGCAAGTTTTCTTCCCAGCATATTGGATGCTCCATTGTTTGCAAAAGATACAAAATTCAGTAAAATAATTTTAAATAAATGCGGAACATACTGCAGTACTGTGCACCTCACTGAGAGAGTTGCTGCAGAACATAATGCAGTAGCTGCAGAACATTGGCCCTGATTCAGAGCCAGACGCTCTGACCAGAGCGCTCGCTCTGAATCAGGGCCCACCTCCATAATTATGGAGCGTCCTCCTGGACGCTCGTATAGCTGTGGGTCACCACCCACAGCCTATACGAGCGTGCAGGTTGAAGGTTGCGATGGTCTTGACCATTGCGACCATCGCCACTGCGAGCCAGAGCCTGTGGTTGAGTTTCTCAACCGCAAGGCCCGGAGTGATTTTGGCTCTATCAGAGCCAAAATCACTCCCACTGACATCACTAGTGATGTCAGTGGGCCGGCTTCTGACGGTAGGCGTTCCCTTGGGAACGCCCCCGTCTGGGAGGCACGGCCCCGGCACGCCCACCAAAGGAGGCGTGCTGTCAATCAACATCGACAGCATGCCCCCTTTGACAAGACACAACGAGCGAAGGAAAGTCCTTCGCTCGTCGCGTCTCGCGCATGCGCACGACGGAGCTCCCTCCGTCGTGCGCATGCGCAGTGCACACCATCGACCCACTTGCGAGCGGAAAGCCGCTCGCGAGTGGGTCTGAATGAGGCCCATAATGCAGTAGCTGCAGAACATAATGCAGCACTGTGCACCTCACTGAGAGAGTCGCTGCAGAACATAATGCAGTACAGTGCACCTCACTGAGAGAGTCGCTGCAGAACATAATGCAGTACTGTGCACCTCACTGAGAGAGTCCCTGCAGAACATAATGCAGTACCGTGCACCTCACTGAGAGAGTCCCTGCAGAACATAATGCAGTACTGTGCACATCACTGAGAGAGTCTCTGCAGAACATAATGCAGTACTGTGCACCTCACTGAGAGAGTCCCTGCAGAACATAATGCAGTACTGTGCACCTCACTGAGAGAGTCGCTGCAGAACATAATGCAGTACTGTGCACCTCACTGAGAGAGTCCCTGCAGAACATAATGCAGTACTGTGCACCTCACTGAGAGAGTCACAGCAGAACATAATGCAGTACTGTGCACATCACTGAGAGAGTCCCTGCAGAACATACTGCAGTACTGTGCACCTCACTGAGAGAGTCACTGCAGAACATACTGCAGTACTGTGCTCCTCACTGAGAGAGTCGCTGCAGAACATAATGCAGTACTGTGCACCTCACTGAGAGAGTCGCTGCAGAACATAATGCAGTACTGTGCTCCTCACTGAGATAGTCGCTGCAGAACATAATGCTGTACTGTGCACCTCACTGAGAGAGTCGCTGCAGAACATAATGCAGTACTGTGCACCTCACTGAGAGAGTCGCTGCAGAACATACTGCAGTACTGTGCACCTCACTGAGAGAGTTGCTGCAGAACATAATGCAGTACTGTGCACCTCACTGAGAGAGTCGCTGCAGAACATAATGCAGTACTGTGCTCCTCACTGAGATAGTCACTGCAGAACATAATGCTGTACTGTGCACCTCACTGAGAGAGTCGCTGCAGAACATAATGCAGTACTGTGCACCTCACTGAGAGAGTCCCTGCAGAACATAATGCAGTACTGTGCACCTCACTGAGAGAGTCGCTGCAGAACATAATGCAGTACTGTGCACCTCACTGAGAGAGTCGCTGCAGAACATAATGCAGTACTGTGCACCTCACTGAGAAAGTCTCTGCAGAACATAATGCTGTACTGTGCACCTCACTGAGAGAGTCGCTGCAGAACATACTGCAGTACTGTGCAACTCACTGAGAAAGTCACTGCAGAACATACTGCAGTACTGTGCACATCACTGAGAGAGTTGCTGCAGAACATAATGCAGTACTGTGCACCTCACTGAGAGAGTCCCTGCAGAACATAATGCAGTACTGTGCACCTCACTGAGAGAGTCACAGCAGAACATAATGCAGTACTGTGCACATCACTGAGAGAGTCCCTGCAGAACATACTGCAGTACTGTGCACCTCACTGAGAGAGTCGCTGCAGAACATACTGCAGTACTGTGCTCCTCACTGAGAGAGTCGCTGCAGAACATAATGCAGTACTGTGCACCTCACTGAGAGAGTCGCTGCAGAACATAATGCAGTACTGTGCTCCTCACTGAGAGAGTCGCTGCAGAACATAATGCAGTACTGTGCTCCTCACTGAGATAGTCGCTGCAGAACATAATGCAGTACTGTGCACCTCACTGAGAGAGTCGCTGCAGAACATACTGCAGTACTGTGCACCTCACTGAGAGAGTCGCTGCAGAACATAATGCAGTACTGTGCACCTCACTGAGAGAGTCCCTGCAGAACATAATGCAGTACTGTGCACATCACTGAGAGAGTCCCTGCAGAACATACTGCAGTACTGTGCACCTCACTGAGAGAGTCACTGCAGAACATACTGCAGTACTGTGCTCCTCACTGAGAGAGTCGCTGCAGAACATAATGCTGTACTGTGCACCTCACTGAGAGAGTCGCTGCAGAACATAATGCTGTACTGTGCACCTCACTGAGATAGTCGCTGCAGAACATAATGCTGTACTGTGCACCTCACTGAGAGAGTTGCTGCAGAACATAATGCAGTACTGTGCACCTCACTGAGAGAGTTGCTGCAGAACATAATGCAGTACTGTACACCTCACTGAGAGAGTCCCTGCAGAACATAATGCAGTACTGTGCACCTCACTGAGAGAGTCGCTGCAGAACATAATGCAGTACTGTGCACCTCACTGAGAGAGTCGCTTCCGAACATAATGCAGTACTGTGCACCTCACTGAGAGAGTCTCTGCAGAACATAATGCTGTACTGTGCACCTCACTGAGAGAGTCGCTGCAGAACATACTGCAGTACTGTGCAACTCACTGAGAAAGTCGCTGCAGAACATAATGCAGTACTGTGCACATCACTGAGAGAGTTGCTGCAGAACATAATGCAGTACTGTGCACCTCACTGAGAGAGTCGCTGCAGAACATAATGCAGTACTGTGCAACTCACTGAGAGAGTCGCTGCAGAAAATTTGCATAATGTGCAGCTCTGTGTAGATTACATTTGCTTTATTTTTATTTGACTGGTACTCTCACAGGATTATAGATAATTGGTTGGCTGCACTTACAGGATTGTGACTGGTTGGCATTTGGGCACTCTGGCAAGATTCCGGCTGGTGGCTCTCATCCAGGATGCTGGGTAGTAGGCACTCTTGCAGAATACTGGCTGCTTGGCCCTCTCACTTCAAGCTAGTTGGCACTCTTGCAGAATGCTCACTGGATGCACTAAACAAAGTTAAAATAGCACATATTTAAATATCCATCCAGTCTTCTATCCCATGTTTATGTAACAGTTTCCCTATAACACATCAGCATTAGTCATAGCACTTATTATATATTGCTTTCCAAATATAATCAAATAACTTGATAAATTTGCTTGCCGGGTGGCCCTACCTCTTGCAGGATGCTGGTTGATTGGTACTTTAGCAGAATACTGCTGTCTGGCACTCTCACAGACTGCTGGCAAGCTCGCTGTATGGCACTCTTGCAAGAAGCTGGCTGGGTGTACTACAAAAAGTAAAAATTGATCATTTTTAAATATCTATCTGACCTTCTATCCCATATTCAACAATCCTCCATCCAGGGGAGGACTGGGCGGGGGGGCAGGGTGCCATTTGCCCCCCTGGTCGGTACGATTTAAGCCCTGGGGGGCCGCCAGTTTCCTGCAGCCACATGTTGCATAGACATGCATTGCCAGCCTTGGGCATAGACAACCCCCGAAACCAGGTGGCCCTGCACATATTCCTCTTCAATATGACACTCACTGTCAAAGTGTGGCCAATGCTGGGACCGTGGAGATGCTGAGCACTAGGATGGGGGCGGAGCTAGATGATGACTCCACGGATCCCTCAGCCAATGGTCCGAGGAGTCTGATATCAGTTGAACTGACTTTTTGGATCACTGGCTAAGAGATCCTAGGAGTCATCGGGTACCTCCGCCCCCACCCCAGTGCTCAGCCAGCGTCTCCACCAGTATCACCCAGCAGCAGTGCAGCACTTTCCCTTTCCAGCCGGCGACGTTCTCTTTAAAGTAAGTGGGAGCATTTCAAGATGGGGGTGGGGTTACTATTAGCTCTGAGATTAGGAAGAAGGGCAGGACAATGGAGCACAAGGGGCCAAGGGTGAAGGATTGGAGAGCACAGGGAGGCATGTTGGATGGGAAAAGGGGAGCAGTAAGCCCAATCTAGAGGGGACCAGTGTGTGTGGGATGTGAATAGGGGAAGGGGAGCGCAGTGTGGGATGTAGATGGGGGAAGGGGAGCGCAGTGTGGGATGTAGATGAGGGAAGGGAGTGCAGTGTGTGGGATGTGGATAGGGGAAGGGGAGCGCAGTGTGGGATGTAGATAGGTGTAGGGGAGTGCAGTGTGGGAGGTGAATGGGGAAGGGGAGCACAGTGTGGGATGTAGATAGGTGTAGGGGAGTGCAGTGTGGGATGTGAATGGGGAAGGGGAGTGCAGTGTGGGATGTAGATTATTATTCAAATATTAATATATAATGTGTGTGTGTGTGTGTATATATACGCATATAGGAACAGCGGCGCTCACAGGACTTCTAAGTGAAAGAATAACTCCACAACAGGGATATTCAGTTCAACGTTTCAGTCATTAGACTTTTATCAAGAATGTTCTTGATAAAAGTTTAACGACTGAAACGTTGAACTGAACATCCCTGTTGTGGAGTTATTCTTTCACTTAGAAGTCCTGCGAGTGCCGCTGTTCCTACATGCAAATGTCTCTAGCATGCCTACTACTACTGAGGGCACCTGGGCGAGTATCAGTGTTTATATGTGGAGTGCTGGCTTTTCTTAGTTGTGTAATTCTCACAGGATGAAGGCTGGCTGCTTGTCCTTCTCACGGGATGCTGGCTGGCTGGCACACTTGCAGAAATCTGGTTGGTTGGAACTCTTTGCAGAATGCTGGTTGGCGCTCTTTGCAGAATGCTGGCTGGTTGGGACTCTTGCAGAATGCTGGTTGGTTGGCACTCTTAGCAGAATGCTGGTTGTTTGGCACTCTTTGCAGAATGCTGGCTGGTTGGCACTCTGCAGAATGCTGGCTGGTTGGCACTCTGCAGAATGCTGGCTGGTTGGCACTCTTTGCAGAATGCTGGCTGGTTGGCACTCTTTGCAGAATGCTAGCTGGTTGGCACTCTTGCAGAATGCTGGCTGGTTGGCACTCTTTCAGAATGCTAGCTTGTTGGCACTCTTGCAGAATGCTGGCTGGTAAGCCTTGCCGAATGCTGGTTGGTTGGCACTCTTTGCAGAATGCTGGTTGGTTGGCACTCTTTGCAGAATGCTGGCTGGTTGGCACTCTTTGCAGAATGCTGGCTGATTGGCACTCTTTGCAGAATGCTGGCTGGTTGGCCCTCTGCAGAATGCTGGCTGGTTGGCACTCTTGCAGAATGCTGGCTGGTTGGCACTCTTTCAGAATGCTGGGTGGTTGGCACTCTTGCAGAATGCTGGCTGGTAAGCCTTGCAGAATGCTGGGTGGTTGGCACTCTTGCAGAATGCTGGCTGGTTGGCACTCTTGCAGAATGCTGGCTGGTAAGAATTGCAGAATGCTGGGTGGTTGGCACTCTTGCAGAATGCTGGGTGGTAGGCACCCTCACTTGATGCTGGCTGCTTGGACTTCTTGCAGGATGCTGGCTGGTTGGCTGGCACTCACAGGATGATGGCGGGTTGGCTATTTTATAAGGTGCTAGCAGAGGGGCACTCTTGCAATATGCTGGCTGGTTGGCACTTGCTGAATGTTGACTGTTTGGCTGGCACTCTGAGGAGGATGGTAGATGGGCACTCTTGCAGGATGCTGGCTGCTTTGCCCTCTCGCAGGATGCTCACTGGGTGCACTATATAAAGTTAAAATAGGAAATTTTTAAATATCCATCTGGTTTCTATTCCATGTTTATTTACTGTAGCTGTTCTCCCTATAACACATCAGCACTAGCCATAGCGCTTATTATATGTTGCTCTAAGTCTAGTGAAATAACTTGAGAAATTTGCTTGCCCGAAGTTGGGTGGCCTTACCAAGCAGCAGACATGAGAGCGTGAAGACACCAACAGAGAAAAGTGAATGGAGACTATAGAAACATTGAGATTAGCTTTGCTCATTTAAAGTTAAGAAAGCATTGTGACATCCAGGCATAGCTGGCATAACATCAGTAGTCTGCCTAATGCTGTGTCTGTGTTCCTGACCTGGTTGCTTGTCCATCCCAACTGCTATGCCGTCTGGCTCTCCTCTGCACTCTGCACATGCCATACAGTCCCAGATTTGTGGCATCTTTACTAATAGATGTCCATGACTCTGGAAAGAGCAGGGAGCCACCGGGCACAATGAGGCTGAGGGCTGGCAACCCCTAGTTCATTTGCTATGTGTGGGGGCCCCTTGTGTATGGGGGGTCCCAGGGCAGACACCTATAATCCGGTGCTGCCTCCTCATGGGATGTAAAGTGGGGCCTCACAGGGAGCGGGAGTGCAATTTGATGGGGTAGAGGGGTAATATGAAGGCCAGAGTCGATCCCTACTCACTTGCATTCAGAGCCTCAGGACATACTGCTGCTGATTTCCGACCAAGCCTGGGTTTAGCTGGTTGGGGGTAAGAGCCTAGCGGGAGCCGCTGGACAGTGAATGCATACAGGCAGCAGGATGTGCGGGGCAACTGGTCAAGACTAAGACTTCTCTGCTTTTCACTTTCTAGGTTGATAAGGGTGGCCGGGAACATTGGGAGCAGGGAGGCAGCATGGTGCCCAGGATCTGCATGGCCGGGCATTACAGGACGAGGAGGAGGAGGGAGAAGGCCGGGGGCTGGTGAGCACATTCATATAACTGAAAGATCATTTACTTGAAGACTGATTTGAACTGACAGGTCCTGCTGCACTGTCTCCTCTCTGTACTTTCCTGCTCACATCAGGGACTAGGGAAGAGCATATTATCATGAGTGGGATTAGATTTTAGATGGAGGGGTGTAGAAACTACTAGTAACTCTGTGATGGGTTCTCAAAAAAAATACAAGGAAGAAAACGTAATGGTACAGCATACCGTTCTATACCACCCCACATCCAGCTCTGTATATGTATGTATACATGTGTGTGTGTGTCATATCATCCATTTAATTTGGTACACGTGAATTACACAGATTCTGTGGCTGATTAAAACCAGGTGGAGTGGAGACTTGACGTCAGCCAGCTACAGGATCTGTGTAACTCATATGTGTCCTGGATTACAGGGATGATATGACAAGCCTATATACAGTATGTGACACTATTAGTGAGAATAGAAGTAATACTACTCACGGAGAGAAGTCCAGATCAGGAAAGCAGACGGTACGGGATGGCAGTCAGAGCCGGGAACTTGCTAGGTGTTGGAAGGTAGACAGCATGGTCACTAGGTCAGAGGCTGATAGCAGACAGGTGTCATGGTCAGATCCATGCACAAGGCCAGGGGCAGCTATTTGGTGGGCTTCTCTATGTCCGCGATCCGCTTGCTGGTAGGTGGATCACTGATATGCTAGTTTGCCGCCTCCTCCTTTGCCCTCCACCCACCCACATAATTACTGGCTGTTACTGTGCCCAGGCTCGGCCACTTTTCACCTAGCGATTGTGAAGCTGTTATTGCTGCTTCCCTGGCATTTGTATCATGCAAATCCACTGTTCTTTGTAGATATTTCCATATCTCACTCAAGTCAGTTGGAGTGAGCTCGTCGTAAGATATGAATTCTTTTATAGCTGCAATGTGCCTAACAGCTGCCCCAATGTCTGGAGAATTGGGCAGAGTTTCTGCAGCCTTGGATAACATTGTCTTTAGGAGGTGTTTCTTAGCCAGGGTCAGATAAATGGCATTTATGTTCCTGATGTCCCAGCACTCACTGCCCTCTTCCAGGGTGATGGTCTTGCAGCCCAGGTGTGGAAGGCACTGGAAGAGGCAGACCACTGCAGCTGATACCATTTCCGAGTTATAGCTGTGCAGCTTTACAAGTAATGTGCAGCAATGTTCCCGAACTAGTCTGGTGACAGGACTACATGGAAACGCTCTGCATCGCTGTACTAGTTCGCCAAACAGCCGGGTACCATATAGTTGGATGACATGGTTTTTATAATAGAGGTATTTGGTGATGAGGCTGAGGATGTCATTGTATTTGTGCCAAGTTTTCTTCTTATGCAGTTGAACAACGGTCAGTAGAGTTTTCAGGATGACGTGGACCAAAGCCTGATTTCCTTTTTCCTGTAACTCTCGCACAAGTGTCTTAGTAAATGCTTTTCTGAATTTCTTAGCCATGTTTGGAAAGGCCATTGTGAAATTCTCAATGCACCCTAAAGCTATGAGGCGAGTATGGATATCAACCCCATCCATCGTGCGTAATATATCGCTAATGATGACATTATTTAGGTCAGCAGGGAGAGCATTTGGAAACGCCATGAAAGTTGCACAAATTGTGACACTTGTTTGTTTGTTTTGTATATCACGTGAGTCACATAGTGGCCTTAGTAGACCCACAATTTCTCTGCACATCCTGCTCTGTACAACACTTCTGACAAAGTTGTTAGCACCTTCATACGCATTAGGGAAAGTGTCAGATGGAACGTTCTTATATATTGCTCCGGGGCCATAAGTAATGAGTCTTACACTGGGCTCCTGATCCGTGTTGCTCACATCACTGCTGGGTGGTGGAAGGGTCTGCAGATGGCCAGCCAGTAGATAATTTACTCGTTCTATGGTGGTGGCAATTATATCTCTGACCTCGGCACACTGCCAGTTTTGTGTTTCCCAGTTGGTGAGGATAGTGCAGGCTTTTGTGAATAATAGTCTTATATTGGGCTCTTTCATACCATCACTTCCATAGGCCACAGCAGCATTGTTAATAAACATGGAAAGAATCCTTTGGGTGGCAGGATGAGTTGTAGTTTCCATGTCTGTACATATCTGAGATAACATATATAGCTTGTCAATGGTATGCACGGTGGGATAAGACATTATTGCAGACAGGGTGGTAAATGCAGACAGTGGCCGGGCGTAGAGCGAGCAGGTCTGAATTGTAGTCATAAGCTGGTAAATAGTTGTCTCCGTGTAGTCCCTGGCTAAGTAGTAAAGTACTTTGCTGGCTGAAAGCCAGATGCCCTCACTGGTCACACCCTCTGCCTCTGTCATTGCCTTTACAATCACCGCTATGATATTTTGAAATAAGTTGCTCACATCCAACCTTTGCTCTAAAACAAGGCACAAAAAATCTAAGACCATATGTTTCTCTGTAATGGCCAAGCAGCGCCACTTCTTTCTGAGGACATTTTTTATCCTGCCGATTTTATGCACAAGGGTCCCCAACGTCATAGAGATAATGATCTCAGGCAGGCATCTTTTTATCACAGGAGAGTATAGAAGCTTCAGTTCTTGGAGAATACACTCCCTGGAGGGCTCCATAATAGCTAATTATGTACTATGGTCTCCTTCCTCTTGTAAGTCATCCAGTGTCACATTAGTTGTATAATTTGCTTTACCCATAATATTAAATGTAGAAGCTGGAGATAAAACAGAGGTGCCTAGAGGGGTAGTAATCTGTGTGCTAGGCCTAAATTTATTAGCCAAAGGTGTTATTCTGGCCTTACCCCAAGTTGGTTCTTCATCCAAAGATGGTTCCTTATTGGAATACAGTTGTCTATAATCCAATAGTCGTAAGTCTTTTTGCAGTTCGCTATTCAAACTCAATTAAATTGAGCAGAAATCACTCACAGGATCAATGTGGAACAAACTGTCACCACAAAGTGGCTGTCAGTAGCTGGGCATGCTTTATATAGGGGGAGAATGTGATTGTGACATCACAGACATGCAGGTGGCAGTTAGAATGTTGCAGGGCCTATGCTTAGGAAAGGGGCTAATGCACTGATATATAGTAACTTCAAATCTTATCATGTCTACCATTATATAATGCAATATCTGCTTCCCATCACTACCTTTGTGCGCAGTTATAAGGATGGTGCAACTTAGAATAAGAAATATCAATGCAAGAGCTTAAAGGAAAAGTATCTGAGATAGGGCACTATTATGATTATTGTTATTCTGAATTAAAAACAAAATCTTCATCACATATGCATTAAAATTCCTATTGGTGTTGTCCCACGTACACCCCTTGCCAATAGCAAGTTAGCAATGTATTACATTATTAGTGTGCCGTAAAGTGCAAATGTGGGAGTGAGACTCAGAAACAGAAAGATTAATAAAACTCTTCTTGGCCATTAATATTGATTAAGTATTTTGAAATGTAATTAGGCCTGTCATTTATATTGGTGTGTCTGTATATTTTCATTATTCAATGTCTGTCTAATACAGTCTTGAATTACCCTAATCAGATTTCGTGGTTTGTATTTTTGACGAGTCGCTTTTAATTCAGGAGCTATATAATAAGGCACAGGCGTATGAGCCACCACAGATTCTTAGGGGCAGATTCAATTGGCCGCAAACAAGGTTATATGACGTAAGGCAGTCTTGACCAATCATGGCTTGATTTGCATTACATCATCCAATAACCTGATTGGTTCCTATTCACTACCCCTGGATCATCAGTATTCATTACACGGACCAAAACTGAGGATATCTGTGACTCTGACATACAACACGCTGTAATATTATACACTGCTTCATAGTAACATAAAGCCGGTTTTCTCAATTGTTTTAATTGGTGCATGATGCTTATTCCCAATTATTTTGTATAAAATAAAATAATGGTAATATTTAGCATCATACATAAGAGTTTATCTAACATGAGATTGCAAATATCTTACATTTTTCTAATAGCATGGGGTACATACAGGTATCTGTTACATAAGTGTTGGTAATTATCTGCTGTTGATTTGAATACCTCAACTACTATAATAATATGAGGATATCAGTTAAATAATTCACATCCTCATAGTATAGAAAAAAAAGTGCTAAAAATCAGTGCTCACAATATTCAATAACTATGAGATGAGGTTATAATATTATGAAACATCTATTAACATGCATATACATTTGTGTAAAACTACAGATAATATAAATATTACACACATATATTTGTATAGACCTGTTATGGCTGTAGTGTGTGGAGATATTATATGCACAGTGAAGGATACTATTTTATGATATGTCATGGAAATATAGGTGTTCATATCAATGTGTAGATTCTCTAATACTACAATAGTGTACTAGTAACTAAGATAAATAGGACCCTATTACTTCCCTGTATAGACTATATAACAAGGCATAATATAATGTAGGGACATTATAAGAGAAGAGGGGGGTCCGTGGGCATTCTCCGTGTGGGCACCCTTCTCTCTAGCGGTCGGTGCACGTGAGTAGACTGTGCCACTGTGCCAGAGTCCTCTGTGAATTTGCAGGTCTCTGGGAACATGGCATCCTCTGTCCAATCAAAAACCACAGACGTTTAGTTTTGCATTTTCTCCCACCACCATTGAGACTTGGGGGCATATGCAGTGACATCACAAGGGGGGTGCGGGCCGCACCCGGATGTCACCCGCTGAGGGGTGACAGCCAAAGTGCCAACTCCTCCTCAGTGACAGGAGCCGGGTGCTGCGCTGTAGCATTCCGTGCAGCACTCGGCTCATGACACAGAGAGGGAGCCGGCACTGCAAATAGACCGGTCCCCGGGGGCAGTACGCACCTCTGGAACCTCCTGGAGATACTAAAACTTGGGCCACACCCCTACCCACGAGGCCATGCCCCCTTGCCGTGAGACCATGACCCCTTTTTACCGGTGCACGGCTTCACCATGCGCACTACTCTACTCACCACACCGGGTGTCACGGAGGGACGCCACTGGGCATATGTATTATACACATTTTTGGATACCCGCAAAATAAGTATCCCCTAAATGTATGACAGGATTCCACAGCAGATATATCAGAGATATCTGCTGCAGTTTCCTTGTTTATGAATGCAATAGCAGCACCCTCAGGTTTCTATGGCGGCTGCTGCATTGTGCGATTCACCAAGCTCCGGAATGCATTAGCCATTGTAGTCTATAGGCTACATGTTGTGTAATGTAGCGGGAGAGGGATCTTTCACTGGTAATAGCCACTTGCGCATATGCTGTTTGATAGCTGCGCAAGGGCAGTAGGTCCTGTAGCATAAAGCAAAGTGATCACTGATGCGATCACTTTACTTTACACATAGCTGAGCCCCTGTCCATGGATATGATTTTTAATACAACCTGTTTTTTTAAAAAACAACAGAGATCTATCAAAGTCTGATGTTCACAACACATGTTTGTGGAAGTGTATCATGCCACAAACAAAGGCGATTTCTGAGGACCTCAGAAGAAGACTTGTTGATGCTCATCAGGCTAGAAAAGGTAACAAAACCATCTCTAAAGAGTTTGGACTCCACCAATCAACACTCAGACAGATTGTGTACAAATGGCGGAAATTCCAGACCATTATTACCCTCCCCAGGAGTGGACGACCAACAAAGATCACGCCAAGAGCAAGGTGTCTAATAGTTTACAAGGTCACAAAGGAACCCATCATCAGGAGGACACTGAACAACAATGGTGTGCATGGCAGGATTGCAAGGAGAAAGCCACTGCTCTCCAAAAAGAACATTGCTGCCCATCTGCAGTTTGCTAAAGCTCACCTGGACAAGCCAAAAGACTATTGGAACAATGTTTTGTGGATAGATGAGTCCAAAATAGAGCTTTTTGGTGTAAATTAGAAGCGTTCTGTTTGGAGAAGGAGAACACTGCATTCCACCATAAAAATTTAATTCCATCTGTGAAACACGGTGGTGGTGGTATCATGGTTTGGGCCTGTTTTGCTGCATCTGGCCCAGGAAGACTTGCCATCATTAATGGGACAATGAATTCTGAACTATACCAGAATATTTTAGAGGAAAATGTCAGAACATCTGTCCAGGAGCTGCATCTCAAGAGAACGTGGGTCATGCAAGACAATGACCCAAAGCACACAAGTCCTTCGACCAAAGAATGGTTAAAGAAGAATACAATTTTTATTTTTTTTATACAATTTTTATTGAAGCACAGTGAAACATTTTCAACATTAGTTCACAATCACTGAAACATTTCCAGAATAGAATACATTGTCAAAATACTCACAGTTGCTCAAAAAAATATACTTTAAGTACTTTATATTGTAGTTCCTTACAAGGAACACTGTATTGTGAGATATAATCAGTGAATTGTGAAACATATACATACAGCCATCAATATTGACTACAGTAACAATAATAATAGTCAAAGCTGTGATTCCCGTAAACTAGAACACTGACACGGAGACGCAGGTGATAGACCCACCAGTACCCCAATAATTAATTCAGTGAAATCGGTTGGTCTTGCACAGCTAATCTAGTTAAATACAATGTTGAATTTTTAAGAATATGGTGGATTTGTAATCTTACAGTTAGTGGAAGGGTGTTTACATAAGACTCCCAGGTGATAAATAATCTTTCCACTCTCATATCTCTATGTAGAAGCATTTCTATCTAGTCCATTCTAAATATAAAATTAAGTTTATTTAGAAATAAAGGTATTTGGGGGGGGGTTTGCATCAATTCATCCTTGCAAGATAGTCTTCCTACCTGCGGCACTATGCGCTAAAAAAAGTCTCTTCCCTGCTTTCGAAATTCATATATCTGGATCAAAAATTCCTAATATTGCCCATTCTGGATTGAAAGGTACATAATTTAAAAGTTTCGCCTCAGCGTATCTTTGGATTAATTGCCAAAAATATTGAGCTATTGGGCACGCCCATAAACAGTGATAATTGTCAGCGTCTTCTTGATGACATTTCGGGCAAGCAGTAGAAGCCGAAGTCCCTATACGGAAACGTCGCATATGAGTTAAGTATTGTGCTAAATGTTAAGGGAAAGCTCTCTGTACATGCTTGCTGTCCTAGAAAACCAAAAAGCTTTATCGAGTTGTTCCATACTCAAAGTAGGGAATTGTACCAGTCATCCAGCCATACCCCCTGTAATCTTAGTGTGATCTATTATGTCCCTTAAAAAGGTAGTGGATCGATATGGCTTTTTGTGTAGGTACTGGTTTGCTTAGAAACCTATCCAGCGTATTCTCCCAATCCTTATCTGAGAAATGACCCAAAACGTGGGATATATAAAACGTGCCTTTAAGAAAGCCAAAGGATATGGTCATACCCCTGTATGCATAGTAAGAATGTGAGAGTATGAGAGGGCACGCTTATTGTCCCTCAGAAACAAAAGATTCAACATTACCCAATCCCGCCATCTTCCGCAAGGTGAAAGGGTGAGCAGCAATGCCGCCCAAGAAATCAGAGTTTCCTATCAAGGGTAGATATAGGGAGTGAAATGCAGTTAATCCTACTTTATAACTTAGAATATGCCAGATATTTCTGGCTGTCCAGAGAAGAGGGTTAGATTTCTGTGAATCAGGAATTTCCTTGTCATGTTGGTGAAGGAAATAAATTAAATCAATTTTACCTGTAAATTCTTGCTCTAATAATGTGTCAGTATAAATGGAGGTTTTATGAAGTCAGTCCCTTAAATGTCTTAAAAGTGCAGCATGAGTACATGTTTCAGTATTTGGGAAATTAATACCTCCATTAATTTTGGGTTGTTGCAATTTTTTCAAGGCGTTTCGGCTGAGACCCCCCTTTCCAAATACACTTCCAAAATAAAGCATTAATCCGTATATCTTGTTTGGTTAAGAGCAATGGGATAGTTTGAAGTGGGTACAATAAACGTTGTATTGCAACCATTTTTAGTAAGTTGGCCCTCTCCAAAGAAGAAAGAGGTAACCATTCCCTTTCCTTAATATTATTAGTCAATATTTGTATAGCTCGATTTATATTAAAACTATATAGGTTAGCATGTTTACGATGTAAAATTATGGGATATGAGATTTGGCCCATTGAAACGAAAACCTTTTTGTCCAAGAGGGACGTATTTGTCTGTCATACAATACCATTTCTGTCGATTTATCCATATTAATACTGAAGTCCGATATGGATCCAAATAAATTATTTTTTTCAATAATTTGGAAGAGAGAATGTTCAAGGTCATTAATATGCAACAAAATATCATAAGCAAAAGCTGATATTTTAATTTCCTTGCGGCCAACCTTAATAACTTTAAAAGTTGCCCAATTTTGAAGTGTTCTCAATAAAGGATCCATAGCCAAATTAAATAGAAGAGGAGATAACGGGCTCCCCTGACGGGTCCCTCTCCCCAGAATAAAACGAGAACCAATTGTGCCATTAATTAATAGGGATGTAGAAGGGTCATTACAGAAATATTTAATCAAATTAATAAAGGCCCGGTCAAATCCATGTAATTCCATGACCTTGAATAGGTGTGACCATAGCACCATATCAAATGCCTTATTAACATCTAAGCTTAAAAGCATATTTCATTCCGAAGGGGAAATATTGGAAGATATTATAGCATCTAATGCAATACGGATAGTTTTCTTTGCATGACGGCCCTGAGCAAACCCTGACTGATGGTCGGATAAAATTAAAGGTAGAACATTTTGAAGCCGCAGGGCCATGATTTTGGCCAAAAGTTTGAAATCTATGTTTAGTAAACTAATTGGCCTATAAGAAGTGACTGAACTAGGGTTTTTTGGGGTTTAGGTAATAACGTCATAAATGCCTCATTAAAGGTAGAATAAGGAGAACTTTAAGTATATATCTCCTTATATAACTCCAGCAGAACCGGGGCAATATGTGGTTGCAAAATGCGGTAGTAATCCACTGATAGACCATCTGGAGCAGGTGATTTGCCATTAGGAAGGCGAGAGATGGTCATATTTATTTCCTCCATAGTTATGTCCCCAACTAAAACCTCCCTCTGTTCCGGAGTCAAGCGTGGCAACACTGACTCCGTTAAAAAATTATCATGAGTCTCCTAATCTACTTTGGAGGAGCAAAAAACAGTTTCAAAATATTTTTGAAATTCGGTCGCTATGTCTTGGGACTTGGTTAAAACTGCACCTGTGGAAGACTGTTTTAAAGAAATAATAGTGTGTCTTCTTCTAAATGGTTTAGACATAGCCGCCAGTAATTTCCCTGCCTTATTGCCCCATCGATAATATTTATCCCTAGTGTAGTCTAAGGAGTGCATTGCTTGTGTAGCCCAGTAAGTTTCTAATAACTGACGTGTTTATATGTTTGTATGGTAGTCTCAGAAGGGTATGCTGTATAAGCCTGGAAGCCCCCCAGCACACTGCAGCTAAATCAAAATTACTTGAATCCTACATGATAATAGAAATTCAGAGGTATTGGTTACATACATTTGCAAATATATGAATAAGCGCTGGGCCGACATCAAGGCTCCTCTATACCAGCGTCCCTAACATTAAGGGGATCGCGTCCGAGAAGCAAGGCACCCCAAAAAAATTCCAGCCAAGGACCATCCCCAGGGCATCACACAAAAAGGGGAAAAAAGGTGATAGTGAAGTGTAAACGATAGATGTGTAAGAATAAATCAATAAGTGTTAATGAAATGTAAAAGAATTAAAATGACATAAATAATATACAAACAAATAGAGAAGTGAAAAAATATTCTATGTGAATTAAGTGGTGATGCCATGAGAAAGGTCCAGCCAGAACAACTCCGGGGACCCCACTCCCAAACGCTCACCTCAAAATAATTATTGCTGCAGTGTGCTGGGGGGCAAATTCCTTAATGTGAACCCCTTAATGTTATAGTGCCCTCCCCGACATCCTCTGCTGTGTTACCTGCAGCCTAACACTTCCTGCTACAGGTTACTGACTAATGCACATGTGTGATAGCCATCTATGCATGTGTATAGTGTCCTCCCCGACATCCTCTGCTGTGTTACCTGCAGCCTAACACTTCCTGCTGCAGGGTACTGACTAATGCACGTGTGCGATGGACGTCTATGCATGTGTATAGTGCCCTCCTCGACATCCTCTGCTGTGTGGCCTGCAGCCTAACACTTCCTGCTACTGGTTACTGACTAATGCACATGTGCGATGGCCGTCTATGCATGTGTATAGTGCCCTCCCCGACATCCTCTGCTGTGTTACCTGCAGCCTAACACTTCCTGCTATAGGTTACTGACTAATGCACATGTGTGATGGCCGTCTATGCATGTGTATAGTGCCATACCCGACATCCTCTGCTGTTTTACCTGCAGCCTAACACTTCCTGCTACAGGTTACTGACTAATGCACATGTGTGATGGCCATCTACGCATGTGTATAGTGCCCTCCCCGACATCCTCTGCTGTGTTACCTGCAGCCTAACACTTCCTGCTACAGGTTACTGACTAATGCACATGTGTGATGGCCGTCTACGCATGTGTATAGTGCCCTCCCTGACATCCTCTGCTGTGTTACCTGCAGCCTAACACTTCCTGCTACAGGTTACTGACTAATGCACATGTGCGATGGGCGTCTATGCATGTGTATAGTGCCCTCCCCGACATCCTCTGCTATGTTACCTGCAGCCTAACACTTCCTGCTACAGGTTACTGACTAATGCACATGTGCGATGGCCGTCTAAGTATGTGTATAGCGCCCTCCCAGACATCCTCTGCTGTGCTACCTGCAGCCTAACACTTCCTGCTACAGGTTACTGACTAATGCACATGTGCGATGGCCGTCTATGCATGTGTATAGTGCCCTCCCCGACATCCTCTGCTGTGTTACCTGCAGCCTAACACTTCCTGCTACAGGTTACTGACTAATGCACATGTGCGATGGGCGTCTACGCATGTGTATAGTGCCCTCCCCGACATCCTCTGCTGTGTTACCTGCAGCCTAACACTTCCTGCTACAGGTTACTTACTAATGCACATGTGCGATGGGCGTCTACGTATGGGTATAGTGCCCTCCCCGACATCCTGTGCTGTGTTACCTGCAGCCTAACACTTCCTGCTACAGGTTACTGACTAATGCACATGTGCGATGGGCGTCTACGCATGTGTATAGTGCACTCCCCCACATCCTCTGCTGTGTTTCCTGCAGCCTAACACTTCCAGCTACAGGTTACTGACTAATGCACATGTGCGATGGCATCTATGCAGAGCTGTCTTAACAGCATTGTGGGCCCTGGGCAAAGCAATGCAGTGGGGGCCCCTACCCACCCATTCACGGGAAAAAAATTTAAATGGTCAATAAAATTAATCCTTTAGATTTAGTAGTACTTTCAACAAAATCAAATAAAAATGTTAAATAATTGGCAAACCGAAAAGTATGAAATAATTATTTAATATTAATCAACACAAATGTTTGCGACATTTCTTTTTTGAGAATTTTTTTATAATTGGCTTGAAGTCAATTGTTTTCAGGATGTCATTTTCCATGCACATGAGTGAAAGCCAGTTCAACCGCTGCTGCCCCATTGCGCTGCGAAGCTGATTCTTTATAAGTTTCAATCTTGAAAATGAGCGTTCTCCTGTACAGTTGGTCACCATTGTGCACATGAACACTCTGAGTGCGATTTCAACATTGGGAAACACCGATTTCAAGTTGTCCAAAATTAGTTTGCTGTACAATGCAGGGAGAGTTTCACATTTTTCATCAAGGTCCATGTAGTGCTTGAGATGCTTGCATTCATTTAGAAGGGCAGCATAATCAAGGTCTTTATCATACACATTAGCCAGATGCTCACACTTTTTGTCTAGCTCATCAGAACCAATTGTTTTTAATTGACCGAAGAAGGAAAACAGATTTCCAATCCATGAATAAGCTACTGCACGTTTTGTGAGCTCAGAGTTCAAAGAGTCCAGAACAGGGAGGAATGTTTCTACCTTGAATTTTTCACTTTTGTTTATAATTATCTCTTCTCCCGATCCATCATATCTAGTAAGACGTACACTATGCTTTCGTTGCCGCTTCTTCACATCACTATAATCCAAATCTGGACATCTACTCCTGGCCTTCAGTTCATATTCACTGAATGTATCTCTAATTTCCTGAAGATAACTTTTCAGAGACTCAAGAAGATTCATGGCAACAAGTATATTCACATCTTTAGACTGCAGGAACTTACTTGTTTTGTTAAACCTTTTAAGAATGTCGTTCCACAAAATTGTCAGAAAGATTGTTTCCATGTTCTCCATTCTCTCACTTAATTCTTCTGCCTCTCGCCTTGTGTTCACTTCTTGGTTAGTGTCAGCTGATAAAGAATCCAGTGCATATTTAATTTTTTCAAAACCTTCTTGCAGAGCATTAACAGCATCAAAATGTGATGACCATCTCGTATCAGACAGACGCTTGACCACAACATCTTTTCCTAAAGATGAGGACAGAACATTCCATCGATGTGTAGAAGCTGAGAAAAAAGAATACAAATGCTGAACAAAGTCAAAGAAGGAGACGACCTGTAGAGAACACTCTGCCGCTTTTACTCCCACCAAGTTCAGGCTGTGCCCAGCACAGGGGACATAGATGGCCAACTCATTCAGTTGCCGAATCCGTGCTTGCAATCCAGTATAGCGGCCAGACATATTTGAGGCATTGTCGTATAACTGACCACGGCAGTTTGACAGCGGAATTTTGTTTTCATTCAGGAAATCTACAACAGTGTCTGCTAGATTCTTTGCTCCATGAGAAAAAATGGGGATGAACTTGAGGAAACGCTCTAATGGCTCACACCCTCTAATGTACCGGATTGTAAATGTCAGTTGATCAATGTGTGAGATGTCTGGAGTGGAATCCACACTTATTGAATAATACTTTGATTCTTTTATTTCTTCCAGAATGGCAGAAAGAACATGTTGTCCCATTAAATTCCTCACAAATGTTTGCAGATAGATACGATGGGTTCCCCTTTCCAGCATTTCCACACACTTTGAGATGTTGTTCCAGAAAAGGGTCAAATTCACTCAACAGCTCTAGAATACCTAAATAGTTTCCATTGTTTGATGACCCAATAGTTTGATTCTCTCCACGAAATGCCAAGCCTCTTGAGGCAAGAAAGCGAATGACAGAATCCACACGTGTCAACACTTTATACCAGTACTCGATATTGTTTGATTAACAAAGAATCTATGCATCCAGTTTCTTTATGGCGAATTTAATATGCGATCATGCACTTGCGATGTTCTTCTCCATTTTCATGATCTACAATAAGATTGCTGTGTTTCCAATCTTTAAATCCTGATGTAGAAAATGGAGATTCTTTATTGGACAATAGGCGTCAGGCAAAGCAGTACAAACAACCTTGTGATGGTGAATAGAGTAGCCATTTGCATTTTACATATTCGCCATTCCGCAGTTCATGTTTGAATACATTCTTTGATAGATACCTTATCTGAGTTATCTTTCCTCCGGCTCCTTTGTACTCTCTGCGTGAATTTTTAAGGTTGCAATCATGATTCTGACATGATGTTGGCCCACTATGAATCCAGTAATCCACTGTACTAGTATTCTTAATATCCCATAGTCCGGGATCTGTGACATGAATCACACTCTCTGTACACTTCTCTGCCGTTATAGATTGGTGTATTTCTTCTTGTGGAATGTCCCCAGGAGCAGGTAATGGTATGTCTGGAACTGGATGACTGGATGCAAGAGTAGATGTAGATGGCGATGCTCTATTTACAGAAGCAGTACTAGTAGCTATTGCTTCTTGTGAAATGTCCCCAGCAGCAGGAGCAGGCAATGGTATGTCTTGAACTGGATGACTGGATGCAGGGATGGATGTAGATGGTAATGCTGTATTTAGAGGAGCAGTACTAGTAGCTGATGTTGCACCTGGGATTATCCAAGATGTCAACTTTGGAAGTTTGCTAATTTTCTGCTTCTCCTCTTCAGCTCGTTTCCTCTTTTGTGCTCCACTCATAGAAGTATGCTTCATTTCCCTGGCAGTACAGCTGGATTCAATCTACAGTTTAGTGTTGTAAAGAAAAGGAAAATAATGTGCTCTTTTTACTCTACCAACTTTAGGGGACTATTTAGCATTAAATATTTGTGGCATATTCCTCGAAAACACCATCAAGATTTAGCCCAGCCGCACCTGCGTTGTCAGCAGACCGTGCATGCACAGGAGTCCCGGTCACTCACCCAGAGCACATAGCATTAAAATACTGAAGATAGTGTAAATAACACTAATGGCCATATTCAGTTTGATGGCGAAAAGTCAGGGGTCAGACTTTTCGCCATCATCTGAGGTTTTTACTGGGATAAAGTATTGGGCGCGTGCCCGCTTATCCCAGTATTCATTTAGGATCCAGCGAAAATGGGACCCGGCGGAAAGGTAAGTATCGGAAAAGTCCTGGGAATTTTCGGGAAATCATCCTGGTACCACCCTAAAGATGGTCTGACATGGGAGATCACTATGGGTACCCCCGATGTGGGCTGCTGAAGGTAGTCAGGGATTTAAATAGTCGCGGCAGGTGTATAAATGCAGATTTAGAAGAAGGGGTGAAGAATAGCACTTAGATAATTTTTTTGGAAAAAATGACTAGTCCCTTCAAATTTGGGGTACATGAAAATGGGTGCAAGCATATTTTTAAATCCCTAAAGTCATTTTATTTAATTCTTAAAAAATCCACCTGCCGCAACCATCAGCATTCTAGAAAACACCTGCCGCATACATGGAACACCCCCTGAATCAATTTTGCTAGTTTAAACCTTTGTTCTCTAATATTTTTTTTTCAACCCCAAAATGAAAGAACATTTTTTAGGGTGTGCTTAAGATTTATTAAAAAATTTTTTGACATAGATAACTTATTTTTTTTAAGCCTGCACCCCTAAACCCCAATTCTGCACTTTTTTTCGCCATGTATTAATTACATGGTGAAAACTTATCCCCGTTTTTTAACAAAGACTTTTCGCACCTGCAAAAAGTCTTTGAAATTGAATATGGGGGTAATTGAAACAGGCTTTTTGCAGCCTAATTGAATACCCCCTAAATCACTGATTGGCATTATAACTAGAGATGAGCGGTTCGGATTCTGTGGAATCCGAACCGCTCCGAACATTGGGGATCCGAGTCCACCCGAACCCTGTTCGGGTGTTCACCGCCTGACTCGGATCCCCATTCTAGTGAGAATCCGACATCAGGTCTCCTCGCGTCTAGGGCAGAGCGCAGTGATAGCGCTCTGCCCTACACAGACACAGACACACAGCCGCCAGCGGCAGCTGTGTGTTTGTTACAGCAGCCAATGAGAGTCACACAGACTCTCATTGGCTGCTGCACGGAGGGAGCCAGCTGGAGCTCACACATGAGCTCCGTCTTCCGGCTCCCTCCTCAGCGTGTGACAGAGCGGACGGCGCGGGAGCGGGGATACAGGTAAGTTTTTATTTTTTATTTTTTTATTTGTGCAAGGGCCAGGCGCACTACTGGGGGGGGTCTGCACTACTGGGGGGGGGGTCTGCTACTGGGGGGGCTATACTACTGGGGGGGCCATACTACAGAGGGGCCTGCTACTGGGGGGGGGCTATACTACTGGGGGGGTCTGCACTACTGGGGGGGTCTGCTACTGGGGGGGGCTATACTACTGGGGGGGCCATACTACTGAGGGGCCTGCTACTGGGGGGGCCATACTACTTGGGGGGGTCTGCTACTGGGGGGGCCATACTACTGAGGGGCCTGCTACTGGGGGGGGCTTACTACTACTGGGGGGGGCTGCTACTGGGGCAGCCTACTACAGGGGGGGCCATACTACAGGGGGGGCCCATACTACAGGGGGGCTACTACTGGGGCAGCCTACTACTGGGGTGGGCCTGCTACTGGGGCAGCCTACTACTGGGGGGGCCATACTACTGGGGGGGCTATACTACTGGGGGGGGCATACTACTGGGTGGCATGCTAATGGGGGGCATACTACTGGGGGGGCCTGCTAATGGGGGGCATAATACTGGGTGGCATGCTAATGGGGGGCATACTACTGGGGGGGCCTGCTAATGGGGGGCATACTACTGGGGGGCATTCTACTGGGGGCACTGCATAGTGGACCCTACTATTAAGGGGACTGCATAGGGGGCACCACTGCTGGGGGACATTGTGTAAGGGACACCGCTACTGTGGGCATTGTGTAAAAGGGGCACTACTGTGTGTCGTAACATAAATAAGAGACACTACTTTATGGTGTAATGTGAATCAGGCCCTATGTGCGGTGTAATGCTAATAAGATTGTGCACTGTGACTCCTAGGGCCGTAGCCCACTTTGTAAACAAGTACTGTGACTCTGCTGGCCGTACCCCACTGGGTGGGTGCACTACTTTTCATTTCTGCCACTGCTGTGTGGCAATGTGTCATAGATGTGCTTTATACTGTGGTGTCTGTGTCGTTGTGCCGCTGCTTTGTCGCTTAGTAACCAGTCAGCTCACTGCAACCTTTGGCCAATAATGTTGAAAACAATATTATAAGCTGTGATATGGTCTAAATTGACTGGAAATTAATGTTATTGAGGTTAATAATACTCTAGGAAGAAAAAAAAGACCAAATTATGTGATTTTAGCTTTTTTTGTCAATTTTTGTAAAAAAATCCAAATCCAAATCCAAATCCAAAGCCAGTCACCGCAGTTTGGCAAATCCAAATCCAAATCCAAAGCCGGACGATGAATTAGAACCAAATCCAAATCCGGCAAAAATGGTCCGGCGCACATCCCTAATTATAACACATCCTGTTTGATCATATGCTGAATGCCGCACCTCTGGATTTGTATGTATAGAGTATGTGGAACCGGCACTCCAATGCAATAAATCAAATTGGTGCCCTCCTGATTAAGCCCTCAGTTTGCTTCTGAGCCGGATCATATAAAAGATGTAAGGGCGACACGCTGGACGACTTGAATAAATGTAGCTCAACCCGGTATAATTATCAACGTTTCAAAACTATTAATGTTTTTTCGTCAAGTCACAAAAACTTAATGAACAATGCTTACCTTAAGTAAGGTAAACACCACACAAAAGTGCACGCCCCTCGCTCGTCACAGACGCAGCTGGCTGGGCTCAATCACAGTGAAACAAAGATAACCAAAACACCAAAGTGAACCTATGGAGACCCAAATTAGTCTATATTTTTATTTGGCATTTACAAAATACAACATTGTGTAAAATCATCAGAATTATAACATTAGCTGATTAACGCAGTTGTTCCCAAACTCAGTGCCATGGCACCCTGGGGTACCTTTGGGTTCTTGCAGGGTTGCCACGGGTTGACGGTTCAGAACCAAATTAAATTATTTAAACCAGTGCTGCTGGCTGCCAATCATTAAATATGTGGACAAATAGAAGCACATCCATGTCCACCATCACATAACTCACTGAACGTAAGAATTACATATATGTACAATTTACTTGATCTTAATTTACTAATTTTTTTCATAATTTCTGAGAAACATTTGGCCTAAGGATCCTGTGAAAAAAATGCTTATACAGTACTCTAGGACACTGTGGGCACGATTCAATTAAACGTGAAGTGAATAGCGCCGGTAATGAGCTCCCAGAGCTATTCAATTCTGCGAGAAGTTAGGTCGGGGAAAGTTTGTTCTTGCGCCTTAAACAGGGTGTTTAGGCACGAGAACGGGCATACTCCGACTAAACTTCCCGGCGCGATGCTGTTTTCCCGATGCTAAGGGCAGAAAATAGCATCGTGCCTGGACTTTTGTTGGATTTCTGCTCGCATCCCAGGAGGGATGCGAGAAGAAATCCTTAGTCGGGCTTAGCAGCGCAAATTAATTGAATAGCTCCAGACGCTGATTCCCACCGCTATTCACTTCGCGTTGAATAGAATCGAGCCCTGTGATTCACAAAAGTTTTAGAACCACTGGATTAGTGCAGCGCACCTTCTTTTAAAAATGAAAGAAATGTTAACACCCAAACAAAAACTCCACATTGCTGCTATCATCTATATTTAGGACAATGATGACTAATCCAAGCCAAAACAGAAATATATATATATATATATATATTAGGGGTGAGCGGGTTCGGATTTCTGAAATCCGAACCCCCTCAAGCCCCCCCGATCCGAGTCCGATCCGAGTCAGGCTCGACTTTTCCCGCCTGACTCGGATCTGAAATCGAGGCAAAACGTCATCATCCCGCCTTCCGAGTCTCGCGGGTTTTGGATCCTATATAAGGTACCCGCGTCGGCGCCATTTTCTCACTCGGCTGTGGACAGTGAAGAGGGAGGGTGGGAGTTAGGGCTGTGTAGTGTAGTGTAGTGTAGTGCTGCTGTTGTCCACTACTTCAAAGTCCATAGGGGCTGGCTGTGTTGTGCTGTGCTGCTGTTGTTAATAGGGGCTGTGTCCACTACTTCAAAGTCCATAGGGGCTGGCTGGACTGTGTTGTGCAGTCAGTTCTCCATAGGGGCTGTGTCCACTCCAAAGTCCTGTGCAGTGTCCCAGTCCTAAAGGAGTGCTGTAGTGTTGTCCAGGGGGTGCTCTGTCCATCAGGGGTGCTCCCCCCAAGTGCTAAAAAAATAATATATTTTCTGTGTTTGTGAATTGTGTGCGCAGTAGCCGCACGTGCATCAACAAAGTAGTGCCAAGCGTGCGCCTGTGTCATAAGTAAAGGGCCGGCTGGCTTGACCGTTAAAGGGTGCTGTAACCCCCGAAAGTACACTCCAGTCCAAACCAAAAAAAAATTATTTTCTGTTTTTGTGAATTGTGTGCGCAGTAGCCGCACGTGCATCAACAAAGTAGTGCCAAGCGTGCGCCTGTGTCATAAGTAAAGGGCCGGCTGGCTTGACCGTTAAGGGTGCTGTAACCCCCGAAAGTACACTCCAGTCCAAACCAAAAAAAAAATTATTTTCTGTGTTTGTGAATTGTGTGCGCAGTAGCCGCATGTGCATCAACAAAGTAGTGCCAAGCGTGCACCTGTGTCATAAGTAAAGGGCCGGCTGGCTTGACCGTTAAGGGTGCTGTAACCCCTGAAAGTACACTCCAGTCCAAACCAAAAAAAAAATTATTTTCTGTGTTTGTGAATTGTGTGCGCAGTAGCCGCACGTGCATCAACAAAGTAGTGCCAAGCGTGCGCCTGTGTCATAAGTAAAGGGCCGGCTGGCTTGACCGTTAAAGGGTGCTGTAACCCCCGAAAGTACACTCCAGTCCAAACCAAAAAAAAATTATTTTCTGTGTTTGTGAATTGTGTGCGCAGTAGCCGCACGTGCATCAACAAAGTAGTGCCAAGCGTGCGCCTGTGTCATAAGTAAAGGGCCGGCTGGCTTGACCGTTAAGGGTGCTGTAACCCCCGAAAGTACACTCCAGTCCAAACCAAAAAAAAATTATTTTCTGTGTTTGTGAATTGTGTGCGCAGTAGCCGCACGTGCATCAACAAAGTAGTGCCAAGAGTGCGCCTGTGTCATAAGTAAAGGGCCGGCTGGCTTGACCGTTAAAGGGTGCTGTAACCCACAAAGTACACTCCAGTCCAAACCAAAAAAAAAATTATTTTCTGTGTTTAGCCGCACGTATATATCAAATCGATATAACATAAATGGAGGACCAAACTTTCTCCGATAAAAATAAAATAGAGAAAGTTCAAGAACCACTTCCTCCTAGTGCTGAAGCTGCTGCCACTAGTCATGACATAGACGATAACATGCCATCAACGTCGTCTGCCAAGGCCGATGCCCAATGTCATGTGCCATACAATCCCAAATGGCAAAGTTCAGGAAAATGACCTTGAAAAAGACATTTAAATCAGCTGAAGAGAAACGTAAACTTGCCAATATGCCATTTACGACACGGAGTGGCAAGGAACGGCTAAGGTCGATCCCTAGTATGTTCATGACTAGTGGTTCAGCTTCACATGACGATGGAAGCCCTCCTCCCACTAAAAAAATCAAAAGAGTTAAGCTGGCAAAAGCACAGCGAAGAACTGTGCTTTCTAAGAAGATATCACAAATCCCCAAGGAGAGTCCAAGTGTGGTGGTGGTTGCGATGCCTGACCTTCCCAGCACTGGACGGGAAGAGGTGGCTCTTTCCACCATTTGCACGCCCCCTGCAAGTGCTGAAAGGAGCACCCACAGTCCACTTGCTGATATGCAAATTGAAGATGTCACTGTTGAAGTACAACAGGATGAGGATACTGGTGTAGCTGGCGCTGAGGAGGAAGTTGGCGAGGAGGATTCTGATGGTGATGTGGTTTGTTTAAATCAGGCTCCGGGGGAGACAGTTGTTGTCCGTGGGATGAAAAAGCCCATCACGGTCATGCCTGGGCAGAAGACCAAACATTCCACCTCTTTGGTCTGGCAATATTTCTATCCAAATCCGGACAACAACTGTCTTGCCATATGTACCATATGTAAAGGTGAAATAAGTAGGGGTAGGGACGTCAACCACCTAGGAACATCCTCCCTTATACGGCACCTGCAGCGCGTTCATAAAAAGTTACTGTCAAGTTCAGAAACTTTGGCTAAGACCGTAAGCAGTCCAGGGACACCTAAATCCCATTGTCCTGTTGTATCCAAGCGCCTGCAAACCACACCGTCAACTCCCTCCTCGTCAATTTCCTCCTTAGTCAGGATCGGAAGTAGTCCTGCAGGCCATGTCACTGGCATGACTGACTCTCCTATCCGGGATTCCTCTGGAGGATCCTGCATTGCTACGCCTACTGCTGCCGCTGCTGCTGTTGCTGCTGCTGGGAGTCGTTCATCATCCCAGAGAGGAAGTAGGAACACCACTACTTTTACTAAACAATTGACCCTCCAACAGTCCTTAGCGAGGAGGATGAAGTACGACAGCAGTCATCCTGAAGCAAAACGTATAACTGAGGCCTTGACTGCTATGTTGGTGTTAGACGTGCGTCCGGTATCCGCCATTAGTGCAGTGGGATTTAGACAATTGATGGAGGTAGTGTGTCCCCGGTTCCAAATCCCGTCTAGATTCCACTTCACTAGGCAGGCGATACCGAGACTGTACAGAAACGTCAGAAAAAGTGTCCTCAGTGTCCTGAAAAATGCCGTTGTACACAATGTCCACTTAACCACGGACATGTGGACAAGTGGAACAGGGCAGACTAAGGACTATATGACTGTGACAGCCCACTGGGTAGATGTATCACCTTACGCAGCAACAGCAGCAGCGTCACCAGTAGCAGCATCTTAGAAACGCCAGCTCGTTACAAGGCAGGCTACGCTGTGTATCACCGGTTTCAGTAAGAGGCACACCGCCGACAACCTCTTAGAGAAACTGAGGGAAATCATCGCCCAGTGGCTTACCCCACTTAGACTCTCCTGGGGATTTGTGATATCTGACAACACCACCAATATTGTGCGGGCATTACATCTGGGCAAATTCCAGCACGTCCCATGTTTTGCTCACACAATAAACTTGGTGGTGCAGAATTTTCTGAAAAGCGACAGGGGCGTGCAGGAGACGCTTTGGGTGGCCCGAAAAATTTCTGGCCACTTTCACCATTCAGCGACTGCGTGCCGAAGACTGGAGCACCAGCAAACACTCTTGAACCTGCCCCGCCATCACCTGAAGCAAGAGGTTGTGACGCGGTGGAACTCAACCCTCTATATGCTTCAGAGGATGGAGGAGCAGCAAAAGGCCATACAAGCCTATACATCCACCTATGACATAGGCAAAGGAGGGGGTATGCACCTGACTCAAGCGCAGTGGAGAATGATTTCCGTGTTGTGCAAGGTTCTCCAGCCCTTCGAACTTGCCACACGTGAAGTCAGTTCAGACACAGCCAGCTTGAGTCAGGTCATTCCCCTCATCAGGCTTTTGCAGAAGCAGCTGGAGAAAGTGAAGGAGGAGCTAAGACGGAGCGATTCCGCTCGGCATGTGGGACTTGTGGATGAAGCCCTTCATTCGCTTTGCCAGGATTCCAGGGTGGTCAATCTGTTGAAATCAGACCACTACATTTTGGCCACCGTGCTTGATCCTAGGTTTAAAGCCTATGTGGTGTCTCTCTTTCCGGCCGACACAAGCCTGCAGAGGTGCAAAGACCTGCTGGTGAACACACTGTCAGCTGAAGCGGAACGTGACACGTCAACGGCTCCTTCTTCATTTTCTCCCGCAACTGGGGCTGCCAGGAAAAAACTTAGGTATCCTAAGCAACCCGCTGGCGGTGATGCAGGGCAGGCAGGACCAAGTTTGGACATCTGGTCCGGACTGAAGGACCTGGCAACAATTTCTGACATGTCTACTGTCACTGCATATGATACTGTCACCATTGACAGAATGGTGGAGGATTACATCGGTGACAGCATCCAAGTAGGCATGTCAGACAGTCCATACCTGTACTGGCAGGAAAAAGAGGCAATTTGGAGGCCCCTGTACAAGCTGGCTCTATTTTACCTGAGTTGCCCCCCCTCCAGTGTGTACTCCGAAAGAGTGTTTAGTGCAGCCGGGAACCTTGTCAGCGAAAGGCGTAGGAGGTTGCTTCCACAGAATGTGGAGAAGATGATGTTCATCAAAATGAATTATCAGCTCTTCCAGGGAGACCAGCCTCCAGAAGGTACAGAGGGACCTGTGGTGGTGGATTCAAGTGGGGACGAGTTAATACTTTGTGAGGATGAGGATGTACACACTGAAGAGGGTGAGGAATCGGTGGATGAGGAGGATGAGGATGACATCTTGCCTCCGTAGAGCCAGTTTGTGCAGGGACACATTAATTGCCAGCTTGTTTTGTGGGGGCCCAAACGAACCAATCATTTCAGCCACAGTTGTGTGGCAGACCCTGGCGCTGAAATGATTGATTTGTTAAAGTGTGCATGTCCTGTTTATACAACATAAGGGTGGGTGGGAGGGCCCAAGGACAATTCCATCTTGCACTTCTTTTTTTTCTTTGCATTATGTACAGTTTGGGGCCTAGTTTTTCTAACTGCCATCCTGTCTGCCACTGCAGTGTCACTCCTAGATGGGTCACGTGTTTGTGCCGCCCACTCGTGTCGCTTAGCATAGTCATCCAGCTACCTCGGTGCAACCTTTTGGACATGAAAACACTATTGTGAGGTGTGAGGTGTTCAGAATAGACTGGAAATGAGTGGAAATTAAGGTTATTGAGGTTAATAATAGCATAGGAGCAGAGAAACCAACAAATTCTGTGATTTTAGCTGTTTTTATGCTTTTTAAAAAAAAAATACAGATCCAAAACACAAAACCCAGAACCCAAAACACGGAAGGGTGGTTTTGGCAAAACCAATCCAGATCCAAAACACGAAGAAAGATCCAGATCCAAAACCAAAACACAAAACACGAAAAGTGGCCGGTGCACACCCCTAATATATATCAAAACCAAATGCCTTTATCTTGCGCTAATGTTAATCACACAAAGCTGCACCTCTAGATAAAACCCCCTGTAAGCTAGGGTCAAATACAATACAATATCACAATCACACTCAATTGTTTGATAGATAGATAGATACATAGATAGATATATCAGGACCAGCGCTAGACTTTACTGCACCCATCGTCGTCCCTGTGTTGCTGCCCCTTCCCTCCTCCGCTCCCTCCCCCTGAGTTTACATTATCCAACTAGTGCCTGGAGGCAGGGTGGGCTTTTCCTGCGCCCACCAGCTACAATAGCGCTCCGGGCGACGACCCGGCTTGCCTGTGCCTGGAGCCGCCACTGATAGATATATATATATATTATATACAAAAAAGATACAGGTATTGTGAAATGCGATTTCACACCACCCCATTATGGGGACCCCACCCATAAGTATGGCTGGCTGCTCATGATGACTATGACTATTAGGACATTTTTGATAATGTAATGTATGTTACATTACATTATCAAAAATGTCTTAGTCATGACATGACAGGTTCACAGTAAGCTGGTAGGTTGCATTCCCATCCCCCTCCCCCATCACCCCATTCATATTAAGAGGAGTCTCCTGACCTGTCACCTGTGTACTGACTCCTGAGAGGAAGCTGAGGGCCTGATTCAGAGCCGAACGCTATTTGCGGACGGTCGTTCTGAAAAAGGGGCCGGATATTTAAATTAAGTGCTTGCTCTTTGCGGTCTGTTGACGTCTCTATGTCTGAACGAGCGAACAAAACATGCGGTTGCTATTTTGAAAAAAACGTCCCCTGGCCGCTCGTATCATACGTCATCTCTGCTATTTATTAGATTAATCGAGTACATCGAACGGCGTCTGAACTGCTCGCTATTCTTGTGGTAGCATTTAAAAGACAATCAAGGGACGTGGCCGATGACGCTGCTTTGTTAATTATGCACTCCCATTAAAAGCCTGTTTTGACCGTTTGGCACGCCTGTGTTCGGATCTCCACTCCCCGTTTTCAAGCACCTTCCCCTGTTACCACCCACAAACGCCTCACACTGTCACTCAAATTAGCAGGCACTCGCTATATTGCGAGCACACGATTTCTGACCGCACTGACTGGTTCGCGCATGTGCATTACAACAACCCATACGCATGTGCAGATGTGCGAACATCGCTCCGAACGAACGAGCGGCTCTGAATCAGGCCCTGAGACCAGATCCCGGGATGTCGACGGATTGATCCTCGACTCGTAACTATGCATAAAGAGTGGAGAAATAACATCATGTGACCTATTGTCAGGGCTGCATCTACTGTATAAACCTATAAATAAGGTAGCTCTATCAAAGTGGCAGCTGATAAATGGATTTATGATAGTAGTGTTTTAAATGACATGATTAATTAAATGCATTGTTAAGGAGTTAAATCATGTAGTGTAAAGGGTGAAAAAAAAGTGGTAATTAATTATGTCATTTAAAACACTATCATAAATCCATTTATCGGCTGCCCCTTTGATAGGGGCAGGGCCGGCTACCTTATCTATAGGTTTAGGTCATCAGCTTAAAATAAGGACTGACCTGTCACCTGCTGCAGACTGGGGCCTCCAGACACCTCACCACCAGTCAGGTGACGTCACCACTAGTCCGACCGGCACCAGGGAAACGGAGTCGGGCTACGCGGCAATCGGCGGCAGCAGCTGAGTGAGACAAGGAGGTGGAGCCAGCAGCAGCTGGTCTGGGCCTGGGCAGAGTATGCGGTGTCTTGCGTATGACGCATGAAGTGGTGAACACATGTAGACTGGTGAGTGAACCGCAGGCAGGAGGCGGGGGCGGGTGCTGGTGACTGACGGACGGACGGCCCGACGGGGGGGATGGTTGCCGGGTGCTGTCAGTGCCGCGCATGCACTGCGCTGGCGCTATGTAAAAGAGAAAAAAAAGAAACGTTTACCAACATTGAGGGACTGCAGGGGGCTGGGGGGCCCCTTGAATCTTCGGGCCCTTGGTCAACTGCCCATCAAGCCCAATCAAAGAGACGGCCCTGCATCTATGCATGTGTATAGTGCCCTCCCCGACATCTTCTGCTGTGTTACCTGCAGCCTAACACTTCCTGCTACAGGTTATTGACAAATGCACATGTGTGATGGTCATCTATGCATGCGTATAGTGTCCTCCCCGACATCCTCTGCTGTGTTACCTGCAGCCTAACACTTCCTGCTACAGGTTACTGACTAATGCACATGTGCGATGGTCGTCTATGCATGTGTATAGTGCCCTCCCCGACATCCCCTGCTGTGTTACCTGCAGCCTAACACTTCCTGCTACAGGTTACTGACTAATGCACATGTGCGATGGCCGTCTATGCATGTGTATAGTGCCCTCCCCGACATCCCCTGCTGTGTTACCTGCAGCCTAACACTTCCTGTTACAGGTTACTGACTAATGCACATGTGTGATGGCCGTCTATGCATGTGTATAGTGCCCTCCCCGACATCCTCTGCTGTGTTACCTGCAGCCTATCACTTCCTGCTACTGGACACTGACTAATGCACATGTGCGATGGCCGTCTATGCATGTGTATAGTGCCCTCCCCGACATCCTCTGCTGTGTTACCTGCAGCCTAACACTTCCTGTTACAGGTTACTGACTAATGCACATGTGTGATGGTCGTCTATGCATGTGTATAGTGCCCTCCCCGACATTCTCTGCTGTGTTACCTGCAGCCTAACACTTCCTCCTACAGGTTACTGACTAATGCACATGTGCGATGGCCGTCTATGCATGTGTATAGTGCCCTCCCTGACATCTTCTGCTGTATTACCTGCAGCCTAACACTTCCTGCTACAGGTTACTGACTAATGCACATGTGCGATGGCCGTCTATACATGTGTATAGTGCCCTCCCTGACATCCTCTGCTGTGTTACCTGCAGCCTAACACTTCCTGCTACAGGTTACTGACTCATGCACATGTGCGATGGCCATCTATGCATGTGTATAGTGCCCTCCCCAACATCCTCTGCTGTGTTACCTGCAGCCTAACACTTCCTGCTACAGGTTACTGACTAATGCACATGTGCGATGGCCGTCTATGCATGTGTATAGATGGATGATCTCAGGAGAAGACCACCATCCATGAGGCAGAGAGGAACAGTAGGAATGGTAAGATGATGACCCTATCAGTTTATTTATGATATTCTTCATCCTCTAACATGTTTATCAGTTTCCTTTCAGCTTGTAAAGGACGTACTCACAATTGCATGGGAGTTTGTGCTGAGGTTTATACAGGCACGTGTGTATAACTAGTTTGGAATTGATGATGCTCCCTTCATAGTTTAGGATGTTAGTCCAGTGAGCTATAAAGATTGCAGACGTGATCCCATTTTTTTTATTTAAACAAAAATGTATATATTTATATCTAACAGCATAGATGTGCTCTCTATTACACTCTTCTGTTTTACTGATGAATTTTAGTGCTAAAAGGCAGAACACCCCAGAGGGAAGAGCACTGTTTCTTCATGAAGGCAGAGAGAGAATGCCCGATATGGTAGGTTACTGTATTCCCTGCACACATGAACATACAGAACTTTTTACATTTTACACAATATAACATGATGGCCAGTGTTAGGCAATGCCTGGCACTACAGCTGCAGTAGAACTACACATCCCAGCATGGCCTGTCACAGTTTTGCTAGTGGGGCATGCTAATCTTGGTCAAGGCATGCTGGAATGTATAGTTCCACAACAGGAGGAGTGCCTAATGTCTCCTACCCCTGCAGTCATAATTTAAATCTCTATTTTTATGACCCTCAGAATTCTGTGCGTGCCCAATAGTAATGGGCACCTAGTGGAGCAATTCAATTATTGCTCTGGGTGCAAGGGCAGTAGTCACACAGATTTCTACTTGTACCCTCCTGAGTCCGGCTGTTGGGCATTCCGGTACATTTGGGCACAATAAGTAATCAACGCCTGCGGCTCTCGCATCCGATCGGACCAACAATTTAATTACACCGTTGGGCGCCCATTACTTATATGTGTGCAGTTCCCCCTTATAAATGTAAGCTTGTAAGACAACAGAAGTCACATTCCCATTGCATTTAAGGTTACAGCTATACATGTTCTAGCAAAGATGTTTAACGCAGACTTGACGACTCTCCTGCTATGGCCGGGAGGCTCTCTAAAATCGGGTTGTGCTCCCTGCCCTCTGCAAGAGACGTCTCCTTGTTCAGGGACCACCAAAGGAAACTAGCATGCCCCCAGCAGCCGTGAACTTAAAAGTGATAGTGGGCGGTCCGGGGTGATTGTGTGATGACGCGAATCGTCCTGAATTGCATAGCCACGCCCCTTCACTGCCCAACATTGCCACCACCAAACCCCCTGCAACGCCGACCTGGTTGCCCCCTCCTGGAGGGGGCAGCTAGAAAGTCAGCATGTATGGTTTAATGTTAAATCCATGATTGACAATTTTCCTTTGCTTAAGCATGGATATAAATAAAACCTGTCCCGTCAGAGGGATAACATGACAAAGTTCTGTTTCTAACTCTTCTAAACAACCCAGAACTTCCTTTACTTCATCTTCAGCAATAGACTGTGCTCATGAACAATTTAAAATATATCCACACACTAATTTCCAGATTGTTTATAATTATTGTGACTCTACTCAGACTCCTAAGTGCATTGCGCTTTTACATTTTATGTACCAGCAATAATTACCATTGTTTAGCCGTTATATCGCCCTAATACTCAAGTCTCCACTAATAAATCCCATTTCTATATAATCACTGCTCCACCTTCAGCAAATGATCCTGTGTAATAATCTTTCTCTTTTTATTTCATATGATCAACAACAAAGAAGAACACAGAGGGCTTCCACCAACAACAGATCATTCACACACCGAGGTATAGCATGGAAATTGGTTTATTAATTTATAAAAAGTCTATTAATGTCACAATCTTTTATACATTAATATAATTAGAGCTGTCTTAAGTAAAGTTGTTTGCATGACAGCTTGTTGCATCAGGAGATTGTACACTGGGAACGTCACAGGAATCCTCTGGTATTGCATAGAAGACAGTGTAACAAGTTCAGATGCTTCCTGCAAAATAAAACAGGTTTGTTTGGTTTGTTTTAGGGGGTCCTTGTGTGACAAGTACGGGCTTTATAATAATAGCGTCTGGCAGTGATGGCTGGATATATTGCCAAGATTAAATAGGACTGGCAACTGCCAGTTCAAGTTGGTGCTTACTGCAATGCCATAATATATTATCTGTAATCATACACAACAACAGACAGGTTACAGCAAGTTTTCTTCCCAGCATATTGGATGCTCCATTGTTTGCAAAAGATACAAAATTCAGTAAAATAATTTTAAATAAATGCGGAACATACTGCAGTACTGTGCACCTCACTGAGAGAGTTGCTGCAGAACATAATGCAGTAGCTGCAGAACATTGGCCCTGATTCAGAGCCGGACGCTCTGACCAGAGCGCTCGCTCTGAATCAGGGCCCACTTCCATAATTATGGAGCGTCCTCCTGGACGCTCGTATAGCTGTGGGTCACCACCCACAGCCTATACGAGCGTGCAGGTTGAAGGTCGCGATGGTCTTGACCATTGCGACCATCGCCACTGCGAGCCAGAGCCTGTGGTTGAGTTTCTCAACCGCAAGGCCCGGAGTGATTTTGGCTCTATCAGAGCCAAAATCACTCCCACTGACATCACTAGTGATGTCAGTGGGCCGGCTTCTGACGGTAGGCGTTCCCTTGGGAACGCCCCCGTCTGGGAGGCACGGCCCCGGCACGCCCACCAAAGGAGGCGTGCTGTCAATCAACATCGACAGCATGCCCCCTTTGACAAGACACAACGAGCGAAGGAAAGTCCTTCGCTCGTCGCGTCTCGCGCATGCGCACGACGGAGCTCCCTCCGTCGTGCGCATGCGCAGTGCACACCATCGACCCACTTGCGAGCGGAAAGCCGCTCGCGAGTGGGTCTGAATGAGGCCCATAATGCAGTAGCTGCAGAACATAATGCAGCACTGTGCACCTCACTGAGAGAGTCGCTGCAGAACATAATGCAGTACAGTGCACCTCACTGAGAGAGTCGCTGCAGAACATAATGCAGTACTGTGCACCTCACTGAGAGAGTCCCTGCAGAACATAATGCAGTACTGTGCACCTCACTGAGAGAGTCCCTGCAGAACATAATGCAGTACTGTGCACATCACTGAGAGAGTCTCTGCAGAACATAATGCAGTACTGTGCACCTCACTGAGAGAGTCCCTGCAGAACATAATGCAGTACTGTGCACCTCACTGAGAGAGTCGCTGCAGAACATAATGCAGTACTGTGCACCTCACTGAGAGAGTCCCTGCAGAACATAATGCAGTACTGTGCACCTCACTGAGAGAGTCACAGCAGAACATAATGCAGTACTGTGCACATCACTGAGAGAGTCCCTGCAGAACATACTGCAGTACTGTGCACCTCACTGAGAGAGTCACTGCAGAACATACTGCAGTACTGTGCTCCTCACTGAGAGAGTCACTGCAGAACATAATGCAGTACTGTGCACCTCACCGAGAGAGTCGCTGCAGAACATAATGCAGTACTGTGCTCCTCACTGAGATAGTCGCTGCAGAACATAATGCTGTACTGTGCACCTCACTGAGAGAGTCGCTGCAGAACATAATGCAGTACTGTGCACCTCACTGAGAGAGTCGCTGCAGAACATACTGCAGTACTGTGCACCTCACTGAGAGAGTTGCTGCAGAACATAATGCAGTACTGTGCACCTCACTGAGAGAGTCGCTGCAGAACATAATGCAGTACTGTGCTCCTCACTGAGATAGTCACTGCAGAACATAATGCTGTACTGTGCACCTCACTGAGAGAGTCGCTGCAGAACATAATGCAGTACTGTGCACCTCACTGAGAGAGTCCCTGCAGAACATAATGCAGTACTGTGCACCTCACTGAGAGAGTCGCTGCAGAACATAATGCAGTACTGTGCACCTCACTGAGAGAGTCGCTGCAGAACATAATGCAGTACTGTGCACCTCACTGAGAAAGTCTCTGCAGAACATAATGCTGTACTGTGCACCTCACTGAGAGAGTCGCTGCAGAACATACTGCAGTACTGTGCAACTCACTGAGAAAGTCGCTGCAGAACATACTGCAGTACTGTGCACATCACTGAGAGAGTTGCTGCAGAACATAATGCAGTACTGTGCACCTCACTGAGAGAGTCCCTGCAGAACATAATGCAGTACTGTGCACCTCACTGAGAGAGTCACAGCAGAACATAATGCAGTACTGTGCACATCACTGAGAGAGTCCCTGCAGAACATACTGCAGTACTGTGCACCTCACTGAGAGAGTCGCTGCAGAACATAATGCAGTACTGTGCACCTCACTGAGAGAGTCGCTGCAGAACATAATGCTGTACTGTGCACCTCACTGAGATAGTCGCTGCAGAACATAATGCTGTACTGTGCACCTCACTGAGAGAGTTGCTGCAGAACATAATGCAGTACTGTGCACCTCACTGAGAGAGTTGCTGCAGAACATAATGCAGTACTGTACACCTCACTGAGAGAGTCCCTGCAGAACATAATGCAGTACTGTGCACCTCACTGAGAGAGTCGCTTCCGAACATAATGCAGTACTGTGCACCTCACTGAGAGAGTCTCTGCAGAACATAATGCTGTACTGTGCACCTCACTGAGAGTCGCTGCAGAACATACTGCAGTACTGTGCAACTCACTGAGAAAGTCGCTGCAGAACATAATGCAGTACTGTGCACATCACTGAGAGAGTTGCTGCAGAACATAATGCAGTACTGTGCACCTCACTGAGAGAGTCGCTGCAGAACATAATGCAGTACTGTGCAACTCACTGAGAGAGTTGCTGCAGAAAATTTGCATAATGTGCAGCTCTGTGTAGATTACATTTGCTTTATTTTTATTTGACTGGTACTCTCACAGGATTATAGATAATTGGTTGGCTGCACTTACAGGATTGTGACTGGTTGGCATTTGGGCACTCTGGCAAGATTCTGGCTGGTGGCACTCATCCAGGATGCTGGGTAGTAGGCACTCTTGCAGAATACTGGCTGCTTGGCCCTCTCACTTCAAGCTAGTTGGCACTCTTGCAGAATGCTCACTGGATGCACTAAACAAAGTTAAAATAGCACATATTTAAATATCCATCCAGTCTTCTATCCCATGTTTATGTAACAGTTTCCCTATAACACATCAGCATTAGTCATAGCACTTATTATATATTGCTTTCCAAATATAATCAAATAACTTGATAAATTTGCTTGCCGGGTGGCCCTACCTCTTGCAGGATGCTGGTTGATTGGTACTTTAGCAGAATACTGCTGTCTGGCACTCTCACAGACTGCTGGCAAGCTCGCTGTATGGCACTCTTGCAAGAAGCTGGCTGGGTGTACTACAAAAAGTAAAAATTGATCATTTTTAAATATCTATCTGACCTTCTATCCCATATTCAACAATCCTCCATCCAGGGGAGGACTGGGCGGGGGGGCAGGGTGCCATTTGCCACCCTGGTCGGTACGATTTAAGCCCTGGGGGGCCGCCAGTTTCCTGCAGCCACATGTTGCATAGACATGCATTGCCAGCCTTGGGCATAGACAACCCCCGAAACCAGGTGGCCCTGCACATATTCCTCTTCAATATGACACTCACTGTCAAAGTGTGGCCAATGCTGGGACCGTGGAGATGCTGAGCACTGGGATGGGGGCGGAGCTAGATGATGACTCCACGGATCCCTCAGCCAATGGTCTGAGGAGTCTGATATCAGTTGAACTGACTTTTTGGATCACTGGCTAAGAGATCCTAGGAGTCATCGGGTACCTCCGCCCCCACCCCAGTGCTCAGCCAGCGTCTCCACCAGTATCACCCAGCAGCAGTGCAGCACTTTCCCTTTCCAGCCGGCGATGTTCTCTTTAAAGTAAGTGGGAGCATTTCAAGATGGGGGTGGGGTTACTATTAGCTCTGAGATTAGGAAGAAGGGCAGGACAATGGAGCACAAGGGGCCAAGGGTGAAGGATTGGAGAGCACAGGGAGGCATGTTGGATGGGAAAAGGGGAGCAGTAAGCCCAATCTAGAGGGGACCAGTGTGTGTGGGATGTGAATAGGGGAAGGGGAGCGCAGTGTGGGATGTAGATGGGGGAAGGGGAGCGCAGTGTGGGATGTAGATGAGGGAAGGGAGTGCAGTGTGTGGGATGTGGATAGGGGAAGGGGAGCACAGTGTGGGATGTAGATAGGTGTAGGGGAGTGCAGTGTGGGAGGTGAATGGGGAAGGGGAGTGCAGTGTGGGATGTAGATTATTATTCAAATATTAATATATAATGTGTGTGTGTGTGTGTATATATACGCATATAGGAACAGCGGCGCTCACAGGACTTCTAAGTGAAAGAATAACTCCACAACAGGGATATTCAGTTCAACGTTTCAGTCATTAGACTTTTATCAAGAATGTTCTTGATAAAAGTTTAACGACTGAAACGTTGAACTGAACATCCCTGTTGTGGAGTTATTCTTTCACTTAGAAGTCCTGCGAGTGCCGCTGTTCCTACATGCAAATGTCTCTAGCATGCCTACTACTACTGAGGGCACCTGGGCGAGTATCAGTGTTTATATGTGGAGTGCTGGCTTTTCTTAGTTGTGTAAAATATATATATAATAAAGTAAATGTATATAACATTTATACTGTATCTAATGCTATTGTTTTCCATCACAGTTTTCTTTCTCAGAAAAGCTGGGACCACTTGCTTATGTTGCCCCTCTGCCTGAAAGTTGCCAGCCAGCCCCTGCCTCCCTCTAACCCATCACTAGTCCTAGCACTTATTATATATTGTTTTCTAAATTCAATCAAATAGCTTACTTGGAAATCCTGTTTGCTTGGTGTTGGCTGGCCTTGCTTCTTGCAGGATGTTGGTTGGATGCTGACAGGTTGGCACTCTCAAAGGATGCTGCTCTCTTGCACTGGCATTCTGGCTAGCTGGATGGTTGGCAGTCTCACAGGATACTGGCTAGTTGGTACTTTTGCAGGATTTTGGCTGGGTATACTAAACAAAGTTAAATGTTGTCTTCCATATAACACATCAACACTAGTCCTAATACACATTATATATTGCTTTATATATCCAATCAACTAACTTACTTGAGAAATTTGATTGCAGGGCGTTGGCTGGTCCTCCCTTTTGCAGTATGTTGGTTGAGTGCAGGCTGGTGTTTACTCATGCAAGATGCAGGCTAGCTGGCTCTCTCGCAGGATGCTAGTTGGTTGTAATTCTCACAGGATGAAGGCTGGCTGCTTGTCCTTCTCACGGGATGCTGGCTGGCTGGCACACTTGCAGAAATCTGGTTGGTTGGAACTCTTTGCAGAATGCTGGTTGGCGCTCTTTGCAGAATGCTGGCTGGTTGGGACTCTTGCAGAATGCTGGTTGGTTGGCACTCTTAGCAGAATGCTGGTTGTTTGGCACTCTGCAGAATGCTTGCTGGTTGGTACTCTGCAGAATGCTAGCTGGTTGGCACTCTTTGCCAAATGCTGGCTGGTAGGCACTCTTTGCAGAATGCTGGCTGGTTGGCACTCTTTGCAGAATGCTGGCTGGTTGGCACTCTTGCAGAATGCTGGCTGGTTGGCACTCTTGCAGAATGCTAGCTTGTTGGCACTCTTTGCAGAATGCTGGCTGGTAAGCCTTGCAGAATGCTGGGTGGTTGGCACTCTTGCAGAATGCTGGTTGGTTGGCACTCTTTGCAGAATGCTGGCTGGTTGGCACTCTGCAGAATGCTGGCTGGTTGGCACTCTGCAGAATGCTGGCTGGTTGGCACTCTTTGCAGAATGCTGGCTGGTTGGCACTCTTTGCAGAATGCTAGCTGGTTGGCACTCTTGCAGAATGCTGGCTGGTTGGCACTCTTTCAGAATGCTAGCTTGTTGGCACTCTTGCAGAATGCTGGCTGGTAAGCCTTGCAGAATGCTGGTTGGTTGGCACTCTTTGCAGAATGCTGGTTGGTTGGCACTCTTTGCAGAATGCTGGCTGGTTGGCACTCTTTGCAGAATGCTGGCTGATTGGCACTCTTTGCAGAATGCTGGCTGGTTGGCCCTCTGCAGAATGCTGGCTGGTTGGCACTCTTGCAGAATGCTGGCTGGTTGGCACTCTTTCAGAATGCTGGGTGGTTGGCACTCTTGCAGAATGCTGGCTGGTAAGCCTTGCAGAATGCTGGGTGGTTGGCACTCTTGCAGAATGCTGGCTGGTTGGCACTCTTGCAGAATGCTGGCTGGTAAGAATTGCAGAATGCTGGGTGGTTGGCACTCTTGCAGAATGCTGGGTGGTAGGCACCCTCACTTGATGCTGGCTGCTTGGACTTCTTGCAGGATGCTGGCTGGTTGGCTGGCACTCACAGGATGATGGCGGGTTGGCTATTTTATAAGGTGCTAGCAGAGGGGCACTCTTGCAATATGCTGGCTGGTTGGCACTTGCTGAATGTTGACTGTTTGGCTGGCACTCTGAGGAGGATGGTAGATGGGCACTCTTGCAAGATGCTGGCTGTTGGCACTCTTGCAGGATGCTGGCTGCTTTGCCCTCTCGCAGGATGCTCACTGGGTGCACTATATAAAGTTAAAATAGGAAATTTTTAAATATCCATCTGGTTTCTATTCCATGTTTATTTACTGTAGCTGTTCTCCCTATAACACATCAGCACTAGCCATAGCGCTTATTATATGTTGCTCTAAGTCTAGTGAAATAACTTGAGAAATTTGCTTGCCCGAAGTTGGGTGGCCTTACCAAGCAGCAGACATGAGAGCGTGAAGACACCAACAGAGAAAAGTGAATGGAGACTATAGAAACATTGAGATTAGCTTTGCTCATTTAAAGTTAAGAAAGCATTGTGACATCCAGGCATAGCTGGCATAACATCAGTAGTCTGCCTAATGCTGTGTCTGTGTTCCTGACCTGGTTGCTTGTCCATCCCAACTGCTATGCCGTCTGGCTCTCCTCTGCACTCTGCACATGCCATACAGTCCCAGATTTGTGGCATCTTTACTAATAGATGTCCATGACTCTGGAAAGAGCAGGGAGCCACCGGGCACAATGAGGCTGAGGGCTGGCAACCCCTAGTTCATTTGCTATGTGTGGGGGCCCCTTGTGTATGGGGGGTCCCAGGGCAGACACCTATAATCCGGTGCTGCCTCCTCATGGGATGTAAAGTGGGGCCTCACAGGGAGCGGGAGTGCAATTTGATGGGGTAGAGGGGTAATATGAAGGCCAGAGTCGATCCCTGCTCACTTGCATTCAGAGCCTCAGGACATACTGCTGCTGATTTCCGACCAAGCCTGGGTTTAGCTGGTTGGGGGTAAGAGCCTAGCGGGAGCCGCTGGACAGTGAATGCATACAGGCAGCAGGATGTGCGGGGCAACTGGTCAAGACTAAGACTTCTCTGCTTTTCACTTTCTAGGTTGATAAGGGTGGCCGGGAACATTGGGAGCAGGGAGGCAGCATGGTGCCCAGGATCTGCATGGCCGGGCATTACAGGACGAGGAGGAGGAGGGAGAAGGCCGGGGGCTGGTGAGCACATTCATATAACTGAAAGATCATTTACTTGAAGACTGATTTGAACTGACAGGTCCTGCTGCACTGTCTCCTCTCTGTACTTTCCTGCTCACATCAGGGACTAGGGAAGAGCATATTATCATGAGTGGGATTAGATTTTAGATGGAGGGGTGTAGAAACTACTAGTAACTCTGTGATGGGTTCTCAAAAAAAATACAAGGAAGAAAACGTAATGGTACAGCATACCGTTCTATACCACCCCACATCCAGCTCTGTATATGTATGTATACATGTGTGTGTGTGTCATATCATCCATTTAATTTGGTACACGTGAATTACACAGATTCTGTGGCTGATTAAAACCAGGTGGAGTGGAGACTTGACGTCAGCCAGCTACAGGATCTGTGTAACTCATATGTGTCCTGGATTACAGGGATGATATGACAAGCCTATATACAGTATGTGACACTATTAGTGAGAATAGAAGTAATACTACTCACGGAGAGAAGTCCAGATCAGGAAAGCAGACGGTACGGGATGGCAGTCAGAGCCGGGAACTTGCTAGGTGTTGGAAGGTAGACAGCATGGTCACTAGGTCAGAGGCTGATAGCAGACAGGTGTCATGGTCAGATCCATGCACAAGGCCAGGGGCAGCTATTTGGTGGGCTTCTCTATGTCCGTGATCCGCTTGCTGGTAGGTGGATCACTGATATGCTAGTTTGCCGCCTCCTCCTTTGCCCTCCACCCACCCACATAATTACTG
Source organism: Taudactylus pleione (assembly GCA_031769625.1). Taxonomy (NCBI): domain Eukaryota; kingdom Metazoa; phylum Chordata; class Amphibia; order Anura; family Myobatrachidae; genus Taudactylus; species Taudactylus pleione. The sequence goes on along the minus strand of JAUIMM010000847.1, from coordinate 1,492,391 downwards.
GCTGTTACTGTGCCCAGGCTCGGCCACTTTTCACCTAGCGTTTGTGAAGCTGTTATTGCTGCTTCCCTGGCATTTGTATCATGCAAATCCACTGTCCTTTGTAGATATTTCCATATCTCACTCAAGTCAGTTGGAGTGAGCTCGTCGTAAGATATGAATTCTTTTATAGCTGCAATGTGCCTAACAGCTGCCCCAATGTCTGGAGAATTGGGCAGAGTTTCTGCAGCCTTGGATAACATTGTCTTTAGGAGGTGTTTCTTAGCCAGGGTCAGATAAATGGCATTTATGTTCCTGATGTCCCAGCACTCACTGCCCTCTTCCAGGGTGATGGTCTTGCAGCCCAGGTGTGGAAGGCACTGGAAGAGGCAGACCACTGCAGCTGATACCATTTCCGAGTTATAGCTGTGCAGCTTTACAAGTAATGTGCAGCAATGTTCCCGAACTAGTCTGGTGACAGGACTACATGGAAATGCTCTGCATCGCTGTACTAGCTCGCCAAACAGCCGGGTACCATATAGTTGGATGACATGGTTTTTATAATAGAGGTATTTGGTGATGAGGCTGAGGATGTCATTGTATTTGTGCCAAGTTTTCTTCTTATGCAGTTGAACAACGGTCAGTAGAGTTTTCAGGATGACGTGGACCAAAGCCTGATTTCCTTTTTCCTGTAACTCTCGCACAAGTGTCTTAGTAAATGCTTTTCTGAATTTCTTAGCCATGTTTGGAAAGGCCTTTGTGAAATTCTCAATGCACCCTAAAGCTATGAGGCGAGTATGGATATCAACCCCATCCATCGTGCGTAATATATCGCTAATGATGACATTATTTAGGTCAGCAGGGAGAGCATTTGGAAACGCCATGAAAGTTGCACAAATTGTGACACTTGTTTGTTTGTTTTGTATATCACGTGAGTCACATAGTGGCCTTAGTAGACCCACAATTTCTCTGCACATCCCGCTCTGTACAACACTTCTGACAAAGTTGTTAGCACCTTCATACGCATTAGGGAAAGTGTCAGATGGAACGTTCTTATATATTGCTCCGGGGCCATAAGTAATGAGTTTTACACTGGGCTCCTGATCCGTGTTGCTCACATCACTGCCACTTCCATAGGCCACAGCAGCATTGTTAATAAACATGGAAAGAATCCTTTGGGTGGCAGGATGAGTTGTAGTTTCCATGTCTGTACATATCTGAGATAACATATATAGCTTGTCAATGGTATGCACGGTGGGATAAGACATTATTGCAGACAGGGTGGTAAATGCAGACAGTGGCCGGGCGTAGAGCGAGCAGGTCTGAATTGTAGTCATAAGCTGGTAAATAGTTGTCTCCGTGTAGTCCCTGGCTAAGTAGTAAAGTACTTTGCTGGCTGAAAGCCAGATGCCCTCACTGGTCACACCCTCTGCCTCTGTCATTGCCTTTACAATCACCGCTATGATATTTTGAAATAAGTTGCTCACATCCAACCTTTGCTCTAAAACAAGGCACAAAAAATCTAAGACCATATGTTTCTCTGTAATGGCCAAGCAGCGCCACTTCTTTCTGAGGACATTTTTTATCCTGCCGATTTTATGCACAAGGGTCCCCAACGTCATAGAGATAATGATCTCAGGCAGGCATCTTTTTATCACAGGAGAGTATAGAAGCTTCAGTTCTTGGAGAATACACTCCCTGGAGGGCTCCATAATAGCTAATTATGTACTATGGTCTCCTTCCTCTTTTAAGTCATCCAGTGTCACAATGGTGTGCATGGCAGGATTGCAAGGAGAAAGCCACTGCTCTCCAAAAAGAACATTGCTGCCCATCTGCAGTTTGCTAAAGCTCACCTGGACAAGCCAAAAGACTATTGGAACAATGTTTTGTGGATAGATGAGTCCAAAATAGAGCTTTTTGGTGTAAATTAGAAGCGTTCTGTTTGGAGAAGGAGAACACTGCATTCCACCATAAAAATTTAATTCCATCTGTGAAACACGGTGGTGGTGGTATCATGGTTTGGGCCTGTTTTGCTGCATCTGGCCCAGGAAGACTTGCCATCATTAATGGGACAATGAATTCTGAACTATACCAGAATATTTTAGAGGAAAATGTCAGAACATCTGTCCAGGAGCTGCATCTCAAGAGAACATGGGTCATGCAAGACAATGACCCAAAGCACACAAGTCCTTCGACCAAAGAATGGTTAAAGAAGAATACAATTTTTATTTTTTTTATACAATTTTTATTGAAGCACAGTGAAACATTTTCAACATTAGTTCACAATCACTGAAACATTTCCAGAATAGAATACATTGTCAAAATACTCACAGTTGCTCAAAAAAATATACTTTAAGTACTTTATATTGTAGTTCCTTACAAGGAACACTGTATTGTGAGATATAATCAGTGAATTGTGAAACATATACATACAGCCATCAATATTGACTACAGTAACAATAATAATAGTCAAAGCTGTGATTCCCGTAAACTAGAACACTGACACGGAGACGCAGGTGATAGACCCACCAGTACCCCAATAATTAATTCAGTGAAATCGGTTGGTCTTGCACAGCTAATCTAGTTAAATACAATGTTGAATTTTTAAGAATATGGTGGATTTGTAATCTTACAGTTAGTGGAAGGGTGTTTACATAAGACTCCCAGGTGATAAATAATCTTTCCACTCTCATATCTCTATGTAGAAGCATTTCTATCTAGTCCATTCTAAATATAAAATTAAGTTTATTTAGAAATAAAGGTATTTGGGGGGGGGGTTTGCATCAATTCATCCTTGCAAGATAGTCTTCCTACCTGCGGCACTATGCGCTAAAAAAAGTCTCTTCCCTGCTTTCGAAATTCATATATCTGGATCAAAAATTCCTAATATTGCCCATTCTGGATTGAAAGGTACATAATTTAAAAGTTTCGCCTCAGCGTATCTTTGGATTAATTGCCAAAAATATTGAGCTATTGGGCACGCCCATAAACAGTGATAATTGTCAGCATCTTCTTGATGACATTTCGGGCAAGCAGTAGAAGCCGAAGTCCCTATACGGAAACGTCGCATATGAGTTAAGTATTGTGCTAAATGTTAAGGGAAAGCTCTCTGTACATGCTTGCTGTCCTAGAAAACCAAAAAGCTTTATCGAGTTGTTCCATACTCAAAGTAGGGAATTGTACCAGTCATCCAGCCATACCCCCTGTAATCTTAGTGTGATCTATTATGTCCCTTAAAAAGGTAGTGGATCGATATGGCTTTTTGTGTAGGTACTGGTTTGCTTAGAAACCTATCCAGCGTATTCTCCCAATCCTTATCTGAGAAATGACCCAAAACGTGGGATATATAAAACGTGCCTTTAAGAAAGCCAAAGGATATGGTCATACCCCTGTATGCATAGTAAGAATGTGAGAGTATGAGAGGGCACGCTTATTGTCCCTCAGAAACAAAAGATTCAACATTACCCAATCCCGCCATCTTCCGCAAGGTGAAAGGGTGAGCAGCAATGCCGCCCAAGAAATCAGAGTTTCCTATCAAGGGTAGATATAGGGAGTGAAATGCAGTTAATCCTACTTTATAACTTAGAATATGCCAGATATTTCTGGCTGTCCAGAGAAGAGGGTTAGATTTCTGTGAATCAGGAATTTCCTTGTCATGTTGGTGAAGGAAATAAATTAAATCAATTTTACCTGTAAATTCTTGCTCTAATAATGTGTCAGTATAAATGGAGGTTTTATGAAGTCAGTCCCTTAAATGTCTTAAAAGTGCAGCATGAGTACATGTTTCAGTATTTGGGAAATTAATACCTCCATTAATTTTGGGTTGTTGCAATTTTTTCAAGGCGTTTCGGCTGAGACCCCCCTTTCCAAATACACTTCCAAAATAAAGCATTAATCCGTATATCTTGTTTGGTTAAGAGCAATGGGATAGTTTGAAGTGGGTACAATAAACGTTGTATTGCAACCATTTTTAGTAAGTTGGCCCTCTCCAAAGAAGAAAGAGGTAACCATTCCCATTCCTTAATATTATTAGTCAATATTTGTATAGCTCGATTTATATTAAAACTATATAGGTTAGCATGTTTACGATGTAAAATTATGGGATATGAGATTTGGCCCATTGAAACGAAAACCTTTTTGTCCAAGAGGGACGTATTTGTCTGTCATACAATACCATTTCTGTCGATTTATCCATATTAATACTGAAGTCCGATATGGATCCAAATAAATTATTTTTTTCAATAATTTGGAAGAGAGAATGTTCAAGGTCATTAATATGCAACAAAATATCATAAGCAAAAGCTGATATTTTAATTTCCTTGCGGCCAACCTTAATAACTTTAAAAGTTGCCCAATTTTGAAGTGTTCTCAATAAAGGATCCATAGCCAAATTAAATAGAAGAGGAGATAACGGGCTCCCCTGACGGGTCCCTCTCCCCAGAATAAAACGAGGACCAATTGTGCCATTAATTAATAGGGATGTAGAAGGGTCATTACAGAAATATTTAATCAAATTAATAAAGGCCCGGTCAAATCCATGTAATTCCATGACCTTGAATAGGTGTGACCATAGCACCATATCAAATGCCTTATTAACATCTAAGCTTAAAAGCATATTTCATTCCGAAGGGGAAATATTGGAAGATATTATAGCATCTAATGCAATACGGATAGTTTTCTTTGCATGACGGCCCTGAGCAAACCCTGACTGATGGTCGGATAAAATTAAAGGTAGAACATTTTGAAGCCGCAGGGCCATGATTTTGGCCAAAAGTTTGAAATCTATGTTTAGTAAACTAATTGGCCTATAAGAAGTGACTGAACTAGGGTTTTTTGGGGTTTAGGTAATAACGTCATAAATGCCTCATTAAAGGTAGAATAAGGAGAACTTTAAGTATATATCTCCTTATATAACTCCAGCAGAACCGGGGCAATATGTGGTTGCAAAATGCGGTAGTAATCCACTGATAGACCATCTGGAGCAGGTGATTTGCCATTAGGAAGGCGAGAGATGGTCATATTTATTTCCTCCATAGTTATGTCCCCAACTAAAACCTCCCTCTGTTCCGGACTCAAGCGTGGCAACACTGACTCCGTTAAAAAATTATCATGAGTCTCCTAATCTACTGGGGAGGAGCAAAAAACAGTTTCAAAATATTTTTGAAATTCGGTCGCTATGTCTTGGGACTTGGTTAAAACTGCACCTGTGGAAGACTGTTTTAAAGAAATAATAGTGTGTCTTCTTCTAAATGGTTTAGACATAGCCGCCAGTAATTTCCCTGCCTTATTGCCCCATCGATAATATTTATCCCTAGTGTAGTCTAAGGAGTGCATTGCTTGTGTAGCCCAGTAAGTTTCTAATAACTGACGTGTTTATATGTTTGTATGGTAGTCTCAGAAGGGTATGCTGTATAAGCCTGGAAGCCCCCCAGCACACTGCAGCTAAATCAAAATTACTTAAATCCTACATGATAATAGAAATTCAGAGGTATTGGTTACATACATTTGCAAATATATGAATAAGCGCTGGGCCGACATCAAGGCTCCTCTATACCAGCGTCCCTAACATTAAGGGGATCGCGTCCGAGAAGCAAGGCACCCCAAAAAAATTCCAGCCAAGGACCATCCCCAGGGCATCACACAAAAAGGGGAAAAAAGGTGATAGTGAAGTGTAAACGATAGATGTGTAAGAATAAATCAATAAGTGTTAATGAAATGTAAAAGAATTAAAATGACATAAATAATATACAAACAAATAGAGAAGTGAAAAAATATTCTATGTGAATTAAGTGGTGATGCCATGAGAAAGGTCCAGCCAGAACAACTCCGGGGACCCCACTCCCAAACGCTCACCTCAAAATAATTATTGCTGCAGTGTGCTGGGGGGCAAATTCCTTAACGTGAACCCCTTAATGTTATAGTGCCCTCCCCAACATCCTCTGCTGTGTTACCTGCAGCCTAACACTTCCTGCTACAGGTTACTGACTAATACACATGTGCGATAGCCATCTATGCATGTGTATAGTGCCCTCCCCGACATCCTCTGCTGTGTTACTTGCAGCCTAACACTTCCTGCTACAGGTTACTGACTAATGCACATGTGCGATGGCCGTCTATGCATGTGTATAGTGCCCTCCCCGACATCCTCTGCTGTGTTACCTTCACCCTAACACTTCCTGCTACAGGTTACTGACTAATGCACATGTGCGATGGCCGTCTATGCATGTGTATAAAGTAGGGATGTGCGCCGGACCATTTTTGCCGGATTTGGATTTGGTTCTAATTCGTCATCCGGCTTTGGATTTGGATTTGGATTTGCCAAACTGCGGTGACTGGCTTTGGATTTGGATTTGGATTTGGATTTGGATTTTTTGCCAAAATTGGCAAAAAAAGCTAAAATTACATAAATTGGGCTTTTTTTTCTTCCTAGAGTGTTATTTACCTCAATAACATTAATTTCCAGTCATTTACAGTCAATTTAGACCACCTCACAGCTTAAATTATTGGTTTCACCATTATTGGCCAAAGGTTGCAGTGAGCTGACTGGTGACCAAGCGTCAGAGCAGTGGCGCAGTGGCACAGACACCACAGTTTAAAGCACATCTATGAAACTATGCCACACAGCAGTGGCAGAAATGAAAGGTAGTGCTAGATGGAATTGTCCTTGGGCCCTCCCACCCACCCTTTATGTTGGATCTTAAAAAGGACATGCACACTTTAACAAACAAAGCATTTCAGCGACAGGTACTGCCACTTTGTGGCTGAAGTGCTTGGTTTGTTTTAGGGATGAGCGGGTTCGGTTCCCTGAGAACCGAACCCACCCGAACTTCGGGGATCCGGGGCGATCCGAGCCCAAGCTCGGATCTCCCTGTCTGCCCCGGATCCCTCTCCCGAGGCAAAACCTCGAGATCTGCTGTCGGATCTCGAGGTTTTGCCTCGAGCGGCCATTTAAAAAAAAATGCCTTTGCCTTTAATGGGCAAAGTGCTGATTGGCTGACAGGGCCGTCTGTCACGGCTCTCAGCCAATCAGCATTATGGTGCTCATTTGCATGTAGCACGGACTCGTGAGATCCGTGCTACATGCATCTGTGTGATTGACAGTGACACAGAGCACAGATGGGTCAGTGAGACCCGTCTGTGCTGCTGTGTATTTCAATGACACAGATGCACGCACGGACCAGGAGATCCGTGCTACTTGCATCTGTGTCATTGACACAGAGCACTAACGGGTCCGTGAGACCCGTCTGTGCTGCTGTGGTAAATAAAAAAAAAAAAACCTGTGTAAAAAGAGAAAAAAATGGCGTCCTCCCCCCCAAAAAAAGAGCAACCAGCCCCGGGCATTAGTGACCCAGTGCTGGGTGTGCTTAAATACAGGGGACAAACGACATAGGGGTCCCCTGTACTTAAACACAACCAGCACCGGGCTAGTCAGAACCAGAGCTGGTTGCCAAAATACGGGGGACAAACGACGTAGGGGTCCCCCGTATTCTGCGCAACCAGCTCTGGGCTCTGATCCGGTCCTGGTTCTGGAAATACAGGGGAAAAAAATTAGTAGGGTTCCCCTGTATGTTCCAGAACCAGCACTGGACTTTTTCTAGCGGGGGGCTGATGCCACAGCCAGGGGAGCCCTTTCACCGGGCCCCCCAGCCGCAGCATCAGCCCTGACCGCTAGTCAGCCCAGGCCGGGGATCCCTGGAGAGCTGGGGACCCCCCCAATAAAGGGGTCACCCTCTCCAGGGCACCCCAGGCCCAGGCTGATAGCCCAGGGCTATCCCCGCCACCCCTGGTGGCGGTGGGTGGCGGGTTGATTGTGTGGTGTGGTGTAAATAAAGAATATCAAACATTGTCTTTACAAGTAGAACTGCAAGTCCCAGCTAGCCTGCCCCGCATGCTGGTACTTGGAGAACCACAAGTACCAGCATGCAGGGCATTAAGGGCCCACTAGTACCTGTAGTTCACCTGTAAAAAAATGTTTAAAAAAAACACAGGACACACACACCGTGACAGTATAAGTTTATTAAACATACATACACACACACACACACACACACATGTACACATACTCACCTATGTAACCCTGTAGCATCGGTCCACTTGTCCGGTAAAGTATCCATAGGGGACCTGTGAAAAAAAACATACTCACCATCTCCTATGCGAGGTTCTGTCCTCTTCGTTCCAAAGTAGGCATCCCCGGACTTGGCAAAAAAAAAAAAAACGAAAACGCGATCCACGAACTTAGTACCGTTCTATAGAACGGTACTTCCCGAATGAGAGCTTAGCGGCGGGGTATCACCATGGAAACCCCGCTGCTAAGCGTTCATTGGCTGAGAGAGGCCATCTCCCGTCTCTCTCAGCCAATGAACGGCTCCCTCCATTGTAGTCAATGCTGGGAGCCGCAAGGTTATTAAAGTTTACCCTGCGGTTCCCACCATTGACTACAATGGAGGGAGCCGTTCTTTGGCTGAGAGACGGGAGATGACCTCTCTCAGCCAATGAACGCTTAGCAGCGGGGTTTCCATGGTGATACCCCGCCGCTAAGCTCTCATTCGGGAAGTACCGTTCTATAGAACGGTACTAAGTTCGTGGATCGCGTTTTCGTTTTTTTTTTTTGCCAAGTCCGGGGATGCCTACTTTGGAACGAAGAGGACAGAACCTCGCATAGGAGATGGTGAGTATGTTTTTTTTCACAGGTCCCCTATGGATACTTTACCGGACAAGTGGACCGATGCTACAGGTTACATAGGTGAGTATGTGTACATGTGTGTGTGTGTATGTATGTTTAATAAACTTATACTGTCACGGTGTGTGTGTCCTGTGTTTTTTTAAACATTTTTTTTACAGGTGAACTACAGGTACTAGTGGGCCCTTAATGCCCTGCATGCTGGTACTTGTGGTTCTCCAAGTACCAGCATGCGGGGCAGGCTAGCTGGGACTTGCAGTTCTACTTGTAAAGACAATGTTTGATATTCTTTATTTACACCACACCACACAATCAACCCGCCACCCACCGCCACCAGGGGTGGCGGGGATAGCCCCGGGCTATCAGCCTGGGCCTGGGGTGCCCTGGAGAGGGTGACCCCTTTATTGGGGGGGTCCCCAGCTCTCCAGGGATCCCCGGCCTGGGCTGACTAGCGGTCAGGGTTGATGCTGCGGCTGGGGGGCCCGGTGAAAGGGCTCCCCTGGCTGTGGCATCAGCCCCCCGCTAGAAAAAGTCCAGTGCTGGTTCTGGAACATACAGGGGAACCCTACTCATTTTTTGTCCCCTATATTTCCAGAACCAGGACCGGATCAGAGCCCAGAGCTGGTTGCGCAGAATACAGGGGACCCCTACGTCGTTTGTCCCCCGTATTTTGGCAACCAGCGCTGGTTCTGACTAGCCCGGTGCTGGTTGTGCTTAAGTACAGGGGACCCCTACGTCGTTTGTCCCCTGTATTTAAGCACACCCAGCACTGGGTTACTAATGCCCGGGGCTGGTTGCTCTTTTTTGGGGGGGTGCACGCCATTTTTTTCTTTTTTTACACAGGTTTTTTTTTTTTTTTTTACCACAGCAGCACAGACGGGTCTCACGGACCTGTCATTGCTCTGTGCCAATCACACAGATGCATGTAGCACGGATCTCCCGGGTTCGTGCTACATGCAAATGGGCACCATAACGCTGATTGACTTCCTGTCTGCCACTGCAGTGCCACTCCTAGATGGGCCACGTGTTTGTGCCGCCCCCTTGTGTCGCTTAGCATAGTCATCCAGCTTCCTCGGTACAACCTTTTGGCCTAAAAACAATATTGTGAGGTGTGAGGTGTTCAGAATAGAGTGGAAATGAGTGGAAATTAATGTTATTGGGGTTATTAATAGCGTAGGAACAAAAAAAGGCCCATTTATGTGATTTTAGCGGGTTTTTTTTATTTTTTAAGAAAAAATCCAGATCCAAAACACAAAACCCAGAACCCAAAACACGGAAGGGTGGTTTTGGCAAAACCAATCCAGATCCAAAACACGAAGAAAGATCCAGATCCAAAACCAAAACACAAAACACGAAAAGTGTCCGGTGCACACCCCTAGTTTGTTTGGGCCCCCACAAAAAAATCTTCCAATCTACTAAAGGCAACAGGTCTACAGTGGCATGATGTCACCATCATTGCCATCCTCACCCTCATCAGTGTGTACATCATCCGATTCCTCACACAATATCAGTTCATCCCCGCTGGAATCTACCATTACAGAAGTATCTGTACTGTGACGTGATTGGTGGGAAAGGTTTTCCTCGTGAAATTTCCAGTTCATTTTAATGAACATCATTTTTTCTACATTTTGTGGAAGTAGCCTCCTTCGTCGTTCACTCACAAGGTTCCCGGCTGTACTGAAAACTCTCTCCGAGTACACACTGGAGGGTGGGCAGCTTAAATAATGCAAAGCCAGTTTATACAAGGGTATCCAAATTGCCTTTTTTTTCTTCCAATATTCGAAGGGACTCTGTGACATGTCTACGTGTATGGTGTCCTGAAAATAATCCTCCACCATTCTTTGGATGGTAATCGTATTAGATGGAGTTGCGGTAGAGGTGTCACTGGTGTTGGGCAAATCTTTTAGACCCGACCAGATGTCAAAATGTTGACTTGACTTATCTGCATCACCACTGGGTCTTTTGGAAAAGGTGCATTTTTTTCTGGCTGCTGCTGCAGAAACCGAAGGAGGAGACGTCATCGTAGTGCCATGTGTCACTTCAGCTGCCAACTTGCTCACCAGGAGCGCTTTGGTTCTTTTAAGATCTGGGTCAGTTGTAAAGAAAGACACAGCATATGACTTGAACCTAGGATCAAGAATGGTTGCTAAAATATAATGATCAGATTTCAAGATCTTGGCCACCCGTGGATCCTGGCGAAGCGAACAAAGGACTTGATCTATCAGTCCAGCATACTTTGCGGAATCACTTTGTTTAATATCATCCTTCAATTTCTCCAGCTGCTTTTCCAAAAGCGAAATCAGGGGAATCACCTTACTCAAGCTAGCAGTGTCAGCACTCACTTCACAAGTGGCAACTTCAAATGGTTTGAGCACCTTGCACAAGACAGAAAGTACTCTCCACTGTGCTGGGGTAAGGTACATTCCCCCTCCTCTCCCAATGTCATGGCTTGTCGTATAGCTATGGATGGCTTTTTGCTGCTCCTCCATCCGCTGAAGCATATACAGGGTTGAGTTCCACCTCGTTACCACTTCTTGCTTCAGTTGATGGCAGGGCAAATTAAACTGCTCTTGCAGGTGCTGCAATCTCCTGCACGCTGTTGCTGAATGCCGAAAATGTCCCGAAATTTTTCGGGCCACAGACAGCATCTCCTGAACGCCCCTGTCGTTTTTTAAAAAACCCTGCACCACTAAGTTTATTGTGTGAGCAAAACAGGGGATGTGTTGGAATTCACCCAGCTGTAATGCTTTCACTATATTTGTAGCATTGTCAGAAATCACAAATCCTGAGGAGAGTCCAAGTGGGGTAAGCCATGTTTCTATGACATCTCTTAGTTTTTCTAAGAGGTTGTCAGCGGTATGCCTCTTATTGAATCCGGTGATGCACAGAGTTGCCTGCCTCTGAATGAGCTGGTGTTGTTTGTTAGATACTGCTGCTGCTGAAGGCGATTCACCCACCCAGTGGGCTGTCACAGTCATGTAATCTTTAGTTTGTCCACTACCGCTTGTCCACATATCTGTGGTTAAGTGGACAGTGGGTACAATAGCATTTTGCAGACCAATAATTAGGTTCTGTTTAACGTCCTGGTACAGCCGAGGAATGGCTTTTCGGGTAAAATGAAACCGAGATGGAATTTGGTACCGGGGACACATGACCTCAACTAGCTGTGTAAATCCCACTGCATTAATTGAGGATATTGGACGCAGATCTAATATTAGCATAGCTGTCATGGCGTCAGTGATCCGCTGTGCGACAGGGTGAGAGCTGTCATACTTGCTTCCCCTTGCAAGAGATTCTTTAACAGTCAATTGTTTTTTTGGTATACTACTGGTAGTCTTCTTTGTCCACTTCTGGGATGAAGATCCACCAGCAGCAGCAGCAGCAGGCCTAGCGCTCAAAGATTCAGTTTCTTCTGAGGTGTCCTGGAAATTGGAGGAGTCACCGTGACTTAGCACTAATAAATTGGATGTTGTACTACCACTGATCATTCCTGAGGATATTGAGGAGGAAGGTGTTGTCGGCGGAGATTGCAGGTGCTGGGATTTAGTAGAGAGAAGGCATCTAGCTAATGCTGGACTGCTTGTTGTTATTTTTTTTGCAGTAGTTTCTGTTATCAAACACCTGTCATGAGCTCGCTGCAGATGACGTAATAGCGTAGAGGTTCCTAGATGTTTAACGTCCCTACCTCTACTAACTGTGGTCTCACAGAGGCTACAAATGGCTTGACAAACGTTGTCAGGGTTTGGGTAAAAGTAATTCCACACAAAAGATGTGGATTTCTTGGTTCTATGCCCAGGCATGGCAATGGCCTTCTTATCTTGGCCAAGAGCTGCTTCCACTGGTGCCTGACTTATACAAATAATATCCTCATCCTCAACATCCTCATTAGTGCCAGCATCAGCTGCACATATATTCCTCTCATCCTCTTGCAATTCCATGGTGGCATCCTCAATTTCTATGTCCTCGGCAATACTGCTCATCCCCACAACTACAGATGGAAAAGAAACTGTGGAGGGCGGCTTCTCTGAAAGGTCAGGCTTACACATAGAAATGTCACTTGTGGACCCACTTAGACTCTCCTCAGGGATTTCTGACATTTGTGTTTCAAAAAACACAGTTTGTTCGACTGCCTTATTGGTTTTAAATTTTTTCACACTTCTATAGTCTGATTGAAAAGGTCTTTTATCATCACGAGAGGCACAAGATGCCTCACTGACAGCTGCAGAACCACCACTCAGAAATAAAGGGCAAAGCCTGAGTCTTTCCTTGCCGCTATGTGTGGTGAATGGTATGTTGCCAATTTTCTGTTTCTCTGCAAAAGTAGTAGTCTTTAGAGGTTTTTTTTTTGTCTTTACCCCTGTAAAATCTAAATTTTTTGATTTCAGGTTCCCTAAGGTTTTAAAGCCTCTACGCCCTTGAGCATCAGCTTTAGATAAAAGTGATGGACTTCCAGCCGCTGCAATGCTAGCATTTACATGTTGTTTCTGCTCTCCTCTCAGTTCATTCTCGTGATCCATATTACTTTATCACTATGAACTGGAGTCACAGAGCTTGTATACACACAGTGGGCTATGCCCTTTCACGGAGCTTGTATAATAGACACAGTGGGCTATGCCCTGTCACGGAGCTTGTATAATACACTCAGTGGGCTATGCCCTGTCACGGAGCTTGTATAATACTCAGTGGGCTTATGCCCTGTCACGGAGCTTGTATAATAGACACAGTGGGCTATGCCCTGTCACGGAGCTTGTATAATACACTCAGTGGGCTATGCCCTGTCACGAAGCTTGTATAATACTCAGTGGGCTTATGCCCTGTCACGGAGCTTGTATAATACACTCAGTGGGCTATGCCCTGTCACGGAGCTTGTATAATAGACTCAGTGGGCTATGCCCTGTCACGGAGCTTGTATAATAGACACAGTGGGCTTATGCCCTGTCACAGAGCTTGTATAATAGACACAGTGGGCTTATGCCCTGTCACGGAGCTTGTATAATACTCAGTGGGCTTATGCCCTGTCACGGAGCTTGTATAATAGACACAGTGGGCTATGCCCTGTCAAGGAGCTTGTATAATAGACACAGTGGGCTATGCCCTGTCACGGAGCTTGTATAATACTCAGTGGGCTTATGCCCTGTCACGGAGCTTGTATAATAGACACAGTGGGCTATGCCCTGTCACGGAGCTTGTATAATACACTCAGTGGGCTATGCCCTGTCACGGAGCTTGTATAATATACACAGTAGGCTATGCCCTGTCACGGAGCTTGTATAATACTCAGTGGGTTTATGCCCTGTCACGGAGCTTGTATAATAGACACAGTGGGCTATGCCCTGTCACGGAGCTTGTATAATACACTCAGTGGGCTATGCCCTGTCACGGAGCTTGTATAATACTCAGTGGGCATATGCCCTGTCACGGAGCTTGTATAATACACTCAGTGGGCTATGCCCTGTCACGGAGCTTGTATAATAGACACAGTGGGCTATGCCCTGTCACAGAGCTTGTATAATAGACACAGTGGGCTATGCCCTGTCAAGGAGCTTGTATAATACTCAGTGGGCTATACCCTGTCACGGAGCTTGTATAATACACTCAGTGGGCTATGCCCTGTCACGGAGCTTGTATAATACTCAGTGGGCTTATGCCCTGTCACGGAGCTTGTATAATACACTCAGTGGGCTTATGCCCTGTCACGGAGCTTGTATAATAGACACAGTGGGCTATGCCCTGTCACAGAGCTTGTATAATAGACACAGTGGGCTATGCCCTGTCAAGGAGCTTGTATAATACTCAGTGGGCTATGCCCTGTCACGGAGCTTGTATAATACACTCAGTGGGCTATGCCCTGTCAGTTGTCACGGAGCTTGTATAATACAGTGAGTAGTAGAGTACACATACACACAGTGGGCTTATTATGCCCAGTCACGGAGCACACACAAGGGCTTATGCCCAGTAAAGTCACAGAGCACTGCCTACTCTAATCTATCTAACACTAGAACAGACAGCGCACTAGCTAACTACCTAACTACGCGTCACGCGAGAAATGGAGCCGACTGCCTTTTTATTGAGGCCGAACGTCACTCGGCTCTCGCGAGAATCCGACGCCGGACGGGTGACGTTCGGCCTCGAGGTGGAATCCGAGTCAGGCGGGAACACCCGAACTTGCGTTCGGGTGGACTCGGATTCCACCTGTTCGGAGCGGTTCGGATTCCTCAGGATCCGAACCGCTCATCACTAGTATAAAGTGCCCTCCCCGACATCCTCTGCTGTGTTACCTGCAGCCTAACACTTCTTGCTACAGGTTACTGACTAATGCACATGTGCGATGGCCGTCTATGCATGTGTATAGTGCCCTCCCCGACATCCTCTGCTGTGTTACCTTCACCCTAACACTTCCTGCTACAGGTTACTGACTAATGCACATGTGCGATGGCCGTCTATGCATGTGTATAAAGTGCCCTCCCCGACATCCTCTGCTGTGTTACCTGCAGCCTAACACTTCTTGCTACAGGTTACTGACTAATGCAGATGTGCGATGGCCATCTATGCATGTGTATAGTGCCCTCCCTGACATACTCTGCTGTGTTACCTGCAGCCTAACACTTCCTGCTACAGGTTACTGACTAAAGTACATGTGTGATGCTCGTCTATGCATGTGTATAGTGTCCTCCCCGACATCCTCTGCTGTGTTACCTGCAGCCTAACACTTCCTGCTATAGGTTACTGACTAATGCACATGTGTGATAGCCATCTACGCATGTGTATAGTGCCCTCCCCGACATCCTCTGCTGTGTTACCTGCAGCCTAACACTTCCTGCTACAGGTTACTGACTAATGCACATGTGTGATGGCCCTCTATGCACGTGTATAGTGCCCTCCCTGACATACTCTGCTGTGTTACCTGCAGCCTAACACTTCCTGCTACAGGTTACTGACTAATGCACATGTGTGATGGCCATCTATGCATGTGTATAGTGTCCTCCCCGACATCCTCTGCTGTGTTACCTGCAGCCTAACACTTCCTGCTATAGGTTACTGACTAATGCACATGTGTGATGGCCATCTATGCATGTGTATAGTGCCATCCCCGACATCCTCTGCTGTGTTACCTACAGCCTAACACGTCCTGCTACAGGTTACTGACTAATGCACATGTGTGATGGCCATCTACGCATGTGTATAGTGCCCTCCCCGACATCCTCTGCTGTGTTACCTGCAGCCTAACACTTCCTTCTACAGGTTACTGACTAATGCACATGTGTGATGGTCGTCTACGCATGTGTATAGTGCCCTCCCCGACATCCTCTGCTGTGTTACCTGCAGCCTAACACTTTCTGCTACAGGTTACTGACTAATGCACATGTGTGATGGTTGTCTACGCATGTGTATAGTGCCCTCCCCGACATCCTCTGCTGTGTTACCTGCAGCCTAACACTTCCTGCTACAGGTTACTGACTAATGCACATGTGTGATGGCCGTCTATGCATGTGTACAGTGCCCTCACCGACATCCTCTGCTGTGTTACCTGCAGCCTAACACTTCCTGCTACAGGTTACTGACTAATGCACATGTGCGATGGCCATCTATGCATGTGTATAGTGCCCTCCCAGACATCCTCTGCTGTGTTACCTGAAGCCTAACACTTCCTTCTACAGGTTACTGACTAATGCACATGTGCGATGGCCATCTATGCATGTGTATAGTGCCCTCCCCGACATCCTCTGCTGTGTTACCTGCAGCCTAACACTTCTTGCTACAGGTTACTGACTAATGCACATGTGCGATGGCCGTCTATACATGTGTATAGTGCCCTCCCTGACATACTCTGCTGTGTTACCTGCAGCCTAACACTTCCTGCTACAGGTTACTGACTAAAGTACATGTGTGATGCTCGTCTATGCATGTGTATAGTGTCCTCCCCGACATCCTCTGCTGTGTTACCAGCAGCCTAACACTTCCTGCTATAGGTTACTGACTAATGCACATGTGTGATGGCCATCTACGCATGTGTATAGTGCCCTCCCCGACATCCTCTGCTATGTTACCTGCAGCCTAACACTTCCTGCTACAGGTTACTGACTAATGCACATGTGCGATGGCATCTAAGTATGTGTATAGCGCCCTCCCAGACATCCTCTGCTGTGCTACCTGCAGCCTAACACTTCCTGCTACAGGTTACTGACTAATGCACATGTGTGATGGCCGTCTATGCATGTGTACAGTGCCCTCACCGACATCCTCTGCTGTGTTACCTGCAGCCTAACACTTCCTGCTACAGGTTACTGACTAATGCACATGTGTGATGGCCATCTACACATGTGTATAGTGCCCTCCCCGACATCCTCTGCTATGTTACCTGCAGCCTAACACTTCCTGCTACAGGTTACTGACTAATGCACATTTGTGATGGCCCTCTATGCATGTGTATAGTGCCCTCCCTGACATACTCTGCTGTGTTACCTGCAGCCTAACACTTCCTGCTACAGGTTACTGACTAATGCACATGTGTGATGGCCATCTATGCATGTGTATAGTGTCCTCCCCGACATCCTCTGCTGTGTTACCTGCAGCCTAACACTTCCTGCTATAGGTGACTGACTAATGCACATGTGTGATGGCCATCTATGCATGTGTATAGTGCCATCCCCGACATCCTCTGCTGTGTTACCTGCAGCCTAACACGTCCTGCTACAGGTTACTGACTAATGCACATGTGTGATGGCCATCTACGCATGTGTATAGTGCCCTCCCCGACATCCTCTGCTGTGTTACCTGCAGACTAACACTTCCATCTACAGGTTACTGACTAATGCACATGTGTGATGGTCATCTACGCATGTGTATAGTGCCCTCCCCGACATCCTCTGCTGTGTTACCTGCAGCCTAACACTTCCTGCTACAGGTTACTGACTAATGCACATGTGTGATGGTTGTCTACGCATGTGTATAGTGCCCTCCCCGACATCCTCTGCTTTGTTACCTGCAGCCTAACACTTCCTGCTACAGGTTACTGACTAATGCACATGTGTGATGGCCATCTATGCATGTGTATAGTGCCCTCACCGACATCCTCTGCTGTGTTACCTGCAGCCTAACACTTCCTGCTACAGGTTACTGACTAATGCACATGTGCGATGGCCATCTATGTATGTGTATAGTGCCCTCCCCGACATCCTCTGCTGTGTTACCTGAAGCCTAACACTTCCTTCTACAGGTTACTGACTAATGCACATGTGCGATGGCCGTCTATGCATGTGTATAGTGCCCTCCCCGACATCCTCTGCTGTGTTACCTGCAGCCTAACATTTCCTGCTACAGGTTACTGACTAATGCACATGTGTGATGGCCACCTATGCATGTGTATAGTGCCCTCCCCGACATCCTCTGCTGTGTTACCTGCAGCCTAACACTTCCTGCTACAGGTTACTGACTAATGCACATGAGCGATGGCCGTCTATGCTTGTGTATAGTGCCCTCACCGACATCCTCTGCTGTGTTACCTGCAGCCTAACACTTCCTGCTACAGGTTACTGACTAATGCACATGTGCGATAGCAGTCTATGCATGTGTATAGTGCCCTCCCCGACAGCCTCTGCTGTGTTACCTGCAGTCTAACACTTCCTGCTACAGGTTACTGACTAATGCACATGTGTGATGGCCCTCTCTGCATGTGTATAGTGCCCTCCCTGACATACTCTGCTGTGTTACCTGCAGCCTAACACTTCCTGCTACAGGTTACTGACTAAAGTACATGTGTGATGGCCGTCTATGCATGTGTATAGTGTCCTCCCCGACATCCTCTGCTGTGTTACCTGCAGCCTAACACTTCCTGCTACAGGTTACTGACTCATGCACATGTGTGATGGCCATCTACGCATGTGTATAGTGCCCTCCCCGACGTCCTCTGCTGTGTTACCTGCAGCCTAACACTTCCTGCTACAGGTTAATGACTAATGCACATGAGCGATGGCCGTCTATGCTTGTGTATAGTGCCCTCACCGACATCCTCTGCTGTGTTACCTGCAGCCTAACACTTCCTGCTACAGGTTACTGACTAATGCACATGTGCGATAGCAGTTTATGCATGTGTATAGTGCCCTCCCCGACATCCTCTGCTGTGTTACCTGCAGCCTAACACTTCCTGCTACAGGTTACTGACTAATGCACATGTGCGATGGGCGTCTATGCATGTGTATAGTGCCCTCCCCGACATCCTCTGCTGTGTTACCTGCAGCCTAACACTTCCTGCTACAGGTTACTGACTAATGCACATGTGCGATGGCATCTAAGTATGTGTATAGCGCCCTCCCAGACATCCTCTGCTGTGCTACCTGCAGCCTAACACTTCCTGCTACAGGTTACTGACTAATGCACATGTGCGATGGCCGTCTATGCATGTGTATAGTGCCCTCCCCGACATCCTCTGCTGTGTTACCTGCAGCCTAACACTTCCTGCTACAGGTTACTGACTAATGCACATGTGCAATGGCCATCTATGTATGTGTATAGTGCCCTCCCCGACATCCTCTGCTGTGTTACCTGAAGCCTAACACTTCCTTCTACAGGTTACTGACTAATGCACATGTGCGATGGCCATCTATGCATGTGTATAGTGCCCTCCCCGACATCCTCTGCTGTGTTACCTGCAGCCTAACACTTCTTGCTACAGGTTACTGACTAATGCACATGTGCGATGGCCGTCTATACATGTGTATAGTGCCCTCCCTGACATACTCTGCTGTGTTACCTGCAGCCTAACACTTCCTGCTACAGGTTACTGACTAAAGTACATGTGTGATGCTCGTCTATGCATGTGTATAGTGTCCTCCCCGACATCCTCTGCTGTGTTACCAGCAGCCTAACACTTCCTGCTATAGGTTACTGACTAATGCACATGTGTGATGGCCATCTACACATGTGTATAGTGCCCTCCCCGACATCCTCTGCTATGTTACCTGCAGCCTAACACTTCCTGCTACAGGTTACTGACTAATGCACATTTGTGATGGCCCTCTATGCATGTGTATAGTGCCCTCCCTGACATACTCTGCTGTGTTACCTGCAGCCTAACACTTCCTGCTACAGGTTACGGACTAATGCACATGTGTGATGGCCGTCTATGCATGTGTATAGTGTCCTCCCCGACATCCTCTGCTGTGTTACCTGCAGCCTAACACTTCCTGCTATAGGTTACTGACTAATGCACATGTGTGATGGCCATCTATGCATGTGTATAGTGCCATCCCCGACATCCTCTGCTGTGTTACCTGCAGCCTAACACGTCCTGCTACAGGTTACTGACTAATGCACATGTGTGATGGCCATCTACGCATGTGTATAGTGCCCTCCCCGACATCCTCTGCTGTGTTACCTGCAGACTAACACTTCCATCTACAGGTTACTGACTAATGCACATGTGTGATGGTCATCTACGCATGTGTATAGTGCCCTCCCCGACATCCTCTGCTGTGTTACCTGCAGCCTAACACTTCCTGCTACAGGTTACTGACTAATGCACATGTGTGATGGTTGTCTACGCATGTGTATAGTGCCCTCCCCGACATCCTCTGCTTTGTTACCTGCAGCCTAACACTTCCTGCTACAGGTTACTGACTAATGCACATGTGTGATGGCCATCTATGCATGTGTATAGTGCCCTCACCGACATCCTCTGCTGTGTTACCTGCAGCCTAACACTTCCTGCTACAGGTTACTGACTAATGCACATGTGCGATGGCCATCTATGTATGTGTATAGTGCCCTCCCCGACATCCTCTGCTGTGTTACCTGAAGCCTAACACTTCCTTCTACAGGTTACTGACTAATGCACATGTGCGATGGCCGTCTATGCATGTGTATAGTGCCCTCCCCGACATCCTCTGCTGTGTTACCTGCAGCCTAACATTTCCTGCTACAGGTTACTGACTAATGCACATGTGTGATGGCCACCTATGCATGTGTATAGTGCCCTCCCCGACATCCTCTGCTGTGTTACCTGCAGCCTAACACTTCCTGCTACAGGTTACTGACTAATGCACATGAGCGATGGCCGTCTATGCTTGTGTATAGTGCCCTCACCGACATCCTCTGCTGTGTTACCTGCAGCCTAACACTTCCTGCTACAGGTTACTGACTAATGCACATGTGCGATAGCAGTCTATGCATGTGTATAGTGCCCTCCCCGACAGCCTCTGCTGTGTTACCTGCAGCCTAACACTTCCTGCTACAGGTTACTGACTAATGCACATGTGTGATGGCCCTCTCTGCATGTGTATAGTGCCCTCCCTGACATACTCTGCTGTGTTACCTGCAGCCTAACACTTCCTGCTACAGGTTACTGACTAAAGTACATGTGTGATGGCCGTCTATGCATGTGTATAGTGTCCTCCCCGACATCCTCTGCTGTGTTACCTGCAGCCTAACACTTCCTGCTACAGGTTACTGACTCATGCACATGTGTGATGGCCATCTACGCATGTGTATAGTGCCCTCCCCGACGTCCTCTGCTGTGTTACCTGCAGCCTAACACTTCCTGCTACAGGTTAATGACTAATGCACATGAGCGATGGCCGTCTATGCTTGTGTATAGTGCCCTCACCGACATCCTCTGCTGTGTTACCTGCAGCCTAACACTTCCTGCTACAGGTTACTGACTAATGCACATGTGCGATAGCAGTTTATGCATGTGTATAGTGCCCTCCCCGACATCCTCTGCTGTGTTACCTGCAGCCTAACACTTCCTGCTACAGGTTACTGACTAATGCACATGTGCGATGGGCGTCTATGCATGTGTATAGTGCCCTCCCCGACATCCTCTGCTGTGTTACCTGCAGCCTAACACTTCCTGCTACAGGTTACTGACTAATGCACATGTGCGATGGCATCTAAGTATGTGTATAGCGCCCTCCCAGACATCCTCTGCTGTGCTATCTGCAGCCTAACACTTCCTGCTACAGGTTACTGACTAATGCACATGTGCGATGGCCGTCTATGCATGTGTATAGTGCCCTCCCCGACATCCTCTGCTGTGTTACCTGCAGCCTAACACTTCCTGCTACAGGTTACTGACTAATGCACATGTGCGATGGCCATCTATGTATGTGTATAGTGCCCTCCCCGACATCCTCTGCTGTGTTACCTGAAGCCTAACACTTCCTTCTACAGGTTACTGACTAATGCACATGTGCGATGGCCGTCTATGCATGTGTATAGTGCCCTCCCCGACATCCTCTGCTGTGTTACCTGCAGCCTAACACTTCCTGCTACAGGTTACTGACTAATGCACATGTGCGATGGCCATCTATGTATGTGTATAGTGCCCTCCCCGACATCCTCTGCTGTGTTACCTGAAGCCTAACACTTCCTTCTACAGGTTACTGACTAATGCACATGTGCGATGGCCGTCTATGCATGTGTATAGTGCCCTCCCCGACATCCTCTGCTGTGTTACCTGCAGCCTAACATTTCCTGCTACAGGTTACTGACTAATGCACATGTGTGATGGCCACCTATGCATGTGTATAGTGCCCTCCCCGACATCCTCTGCTGTGTTACCTGCAGCCTAACACTTCCTGCTACAGGTTACTGACTAATGCACATGAGCGATGGCCGTCTATGCTTGTGTATAGTGCCCTCACCGACATCCTCTGCTGTGTTACCTGCAGCCTAACACTTCCTGCTACAGGTTACTGACTAATGCACATGTGCGATAGCAGTCTATGCATGTGTATAGTGCCCTCCCCGACAGCCTCTGCTGTGTTACCTGCAGCCTAACACTTCCTGCTACAGGTTACTGACTAATGCACATGTGTGATGGCCCTCTCTGCATGTGTATAGTGCCCTCCCTGACATACTCTGCTGTGTTACCTGCAGCCTAACACTTCCTGCTACAGGTTACTGACTAAAGTACATGTGTGATGGCCGTCTATGCATGTGTATAGTATCCTCCCCGACATCCTCTGCTGTGTTACCTGCAGCCTAACACTTCCTGCTACAGGTTACTGACTCATGCACATGTGTGATGGCCATCTACGCATGTGTATAGTGCCCTCCCCGACGTCCTCTGCTGTGTTACCTGCAGCCTAACACTTCCTGCTACAGGTTAATGACTAATGCACATGAGCGATGGCCGTCTATGCTTGTGTATAGTGCCCTCACCGACATCCTCTGCTGTGTTACCTGCAGCCTAACACTTCCTGCTACAGGTTACTGACTAATGCACATGTGCGATAGCAGTTTATGCATGTGTATAGTGCCCTCCCCGACATCCTCTGCTGTGTTACCTGCAGCCTAACACTTCCTGCTACAGGTTACTGACTAATGCACATGTGCGATGGGCGTCTATGCATGTGTATAGTGCCCTCCCCGACATCCTCTGCTGTGTTACCTGCAGCCTAACACTTCCTGCTACAGGTTACTGACTAATGCACATGTGCGATGGCATCTAAGTATGTGTATAGCGCCCTCCCAGACATCCTCTGCTGTGCTACCTGCAGCCTAACACTTCCTGCTACAGGTTACTGACTAATGCACATGTGCGATGGCCGTCTATGCATGTGTATAGTGCCCTCCCCGACATCCTCTGCTGTGTTACCTGCAGCCTAACACTTCCTGCTACAGGTTACTGACTAATGCACATGTGCAATGGCCATCTATGTATGTGTATAGTGCCCTCCCCGACATCCTCTGCTGTGTTACCTGAAGCCTAACACTTCCTTCTACAGGTTACTGACTAATGCACATGTGCGATGGCCATCTATGCATGTGTATAGTG
This sequence comes from Taudactylus pleione, assembly GCA_031769625.1. Lineage (NCBI taxonomy): Eukaryota > Metazoa > Chordata > Amphibia > Anura > Myobatrachidae > Taudactylus > Taudactylus pleione. Next base: position 1,468,959 of record JAUIMM010000847.1, on the reverse strand, counting down.
CCCTCCCCGACATCCTCTGCTGTGTTACCTGCAGCCTAACACTTCTTGCTACAGGTTACTGACTAATGCACATGTGCGATGGCCGTCTATACATGTGTATAGTGCCCTCCCTGACATACTCTGCTGTGTTACCTCCAGCCTAACACTTCCTGCTACAGGTTACTGACTAAAGTACATGTGTGATGCTCGTCTATGCATGTGTATAGTGTCCTCCCCGACATCCTCTGCTGTGTTACCAGCAGCCTAACACTTCCTGCTATAGGTTACTGACTAATGCACATGTGTGATGGCCATCTACACATGTGTATAGTGCCCTCCCCGACATCCTCTGCTATGTTACCTGCAGCCCAACACTTCCTGCTACAGGATACTGACTAATGCACATTTGTGATGGCCCTCTATGCATGTGTATAGTGCCCTCCCTGACATACTCTGCTGTGTTACCTGCAGCCTAACACTTCCTGCTACAGGTTACTGACTAATGCACATGTGTGATGGCCGTCTATGCATGTGTATAGTGTCCTCCCCGACATCCTCTGCTGTGTTACCTGCAGCCTAACACTTCCTGCTATAGGTTACTGACTAATGCACATGTGTGATGGCCATCTATGCATGTGTATAGTGCCATCCCCGACATCCTCTGCTGTGTTACCTGCAGCCTAACACGTCCTGCTACAGGTTACTGACTAATGCACATGTGTGATGGCCATCTACGCATGTGTATAGTGCCCTCCCCGACATCCTCTGCTGTGTTACCTGCAGACTAACACTTCCATCTACAGGTTACTGACTAATGCACATGTGTGATGGTCATCTACGCATGTGTATAGTGCCCTCCCCGACATCCTCTGCTGTGTTACCTGCAGCCTAACACTTCCTGCTACAGGTTACTGACTAATGCACATGTGTGATGGTTGTCTACGCATGTGTATAGTGCCCTCCCCGACATCCTCTGCTTTGTTACCTGCAGCCTAACACTTCCTGCTACAGGTTACTGACTAATGCACATGTGTGATGGCCATCTATGCATGTGTATAGTGCCCTCACCGACATCCTCTGCTGTGTTACCTGCAGCCTAACACTTCCTGCTACAGGTTACTGACTAATGCACATGTGCGATGGCCATCTATGTATGTGTATAGTGCCCTCCCCGACATCCTCTGCTGTGTTACCTGAAGCCTAACACTTCCTTCTACAGGTTACTGACTAATGCACATGTGCGATGGCCGTCTATGCATGTGTATAGTGCCCTCCCCGACATCCTCTGCTGTGTTACCTGCAGCCTAACATTTCCTGCTACAGGTTACTGACTAATGCACATGTGTGATGGCCACCTATGCATGTGTATAGTGCCCTCCCCGACATCCTCTGCTGTGTTACCTGCAGCCTAACACTTCCTGCTACAGGTTACTGACTAATGCACATGAGCGATGGCCGTCTATGCTTGTGTATAGTGCCCTCACCGACATCCTCTGCTGTGTTACCTGCAGCCTAACACTTCCTGCTACAGGTTACTGACTAATGCACATGTGCGATAGCAGTCTATGCATGTGTATAGTGCCCTCCCCGACAGCCTCTGCTGTGTTACCTGCAGCCTAACACTTCCTGCTACAGGTTACTGACTAATGCACATGTGTGATGGCCCTCTCTGCATGTGTATAGTGCCCTCCCTGACATACTCTGCTGTGTTACCTGCAGCCTAACACTTCCTGCTACAGGTTACTGACTAAAGTACATGTGTGATGGCCGTCTATGCATGTGTATAGTGTCCTCCCCGACATCCTCTGCTGTGTTACCTGCAGCCTAACACTTCCTGCTACAGGTTACTGACTCATGCACATGTGTGATGGCCATCTACGCATGTGTATAGTGCCCTCCCCGACGTCCTCTGCTGTGTTACCTGCAGCCTAACACTTCCTGCTACAGGTTAATGACTAATGCACATGAGCGATGGCCGTCTATGCTTGTGTATAGTGCCCTCACCGACATCCTCTGCTGTGTTACCTGCAGCCTAACACTTCCTGCTACAGGTTACTGACTAATGCACATGTGCGATAGCAGTTTATGCATGTGTATAGTGCCCTCCCCGACATCCTCTGCTGTGTTACCTGCAGCCTAACACTTCCTGCTACAGATTACTGACTAATGCACATGTGCGATGGGCGTCTATGCATGTGTATAGTGCCCTCCCCGACATCCTCTGCTGTGTTACCTGCAGCCTAACACTTCCTGCTACAGGTTACTGACTAATGCACATGTGCGATGGCATCTAAGTATGTGTATAGCGCCCTCCCAGACATCCTCTGCTGTGCTACCTGCAGCCTAACACTTCCTGCTACAGGTTACTGACTAATGCACATGTGTGATGGCCGTCTATGCATGTGTACAGTGCCCTCACCGACATCCTCTGCTGTGTTACCTGCAGCCTAACACTTCCTGCTACAGGTTACTGACTAATGCACATGTGTGATGGCCATCTACACATGTGTATAGTGCCCTCCCCGACATCCTCTGCTATGTTACCTGCAGCCTAACACTTCCTGCTACAGGTTACTGACTAATGCACATTTGTGATGGCCCTCTATGCATGTGTATAGTGCCCTCCCTGACATACTCTGCTGTGTTACCTGCAGCCTAACACTTCCTGCTACAGGTTACTGACTAATGCACATGTGTGATGGCCGTCTATGCATGTGTATAGTGTCCTCCCCGACATCCTCTGCTGTGTTACCTGCAGCCTAACACTTCCTGCTATAGGTGACTGACTAATGCACATGTGTGATGGCCATCTATGCATGTGTATAGTGCCATCCCCGACATCCTCTGCTGTGTTACCTGCAGCCTAACACGTCCTGCTACAGGTTACTGACTAATGCACATGTGTGATGGCCATCTACGCATGTGTATAGTGCCCTCCCCGACATCCTCTGCTGTGTTACCTGCAGACTAACACTTCCATCTACAGGTTACTGACTAATGCACATGTGTGATGGTCATCTACGCATGTGTATAGTGCCCTCCCCGACATCCTCTGCTGTGTTACCTGCAGCCTAACACTTCCATCTACAGGTTACTGACTAATGCACATGTGTGATGGTTGTCTACGCATGTGTATAGTGCCCTCCCCGACATCCTCTGCTTTGTTACCTGCAGCCTAACACTTCCTGCTACAGGTTACTGACTAATGCACATGTGTGATGGCCATCTATGCATGTGTATAGTGCCCTCACCGACATCCTCTGCTGTGTTACCTGCAGCCTAACACTTCCTGCTACAGGTTACTGACTAATGCACATGTGCGATGGCCATCTATGTATGTGTATAGTGCCCTCCCCGACATCCTCTGCTGTGTTACCTGAAGCCTAACACTTCCTTCTACAGGTTACTGACTAATGCACATGTGCGATGGCCGTCTATGCATGTGTATAGTGCCCTCCCCGACATCCTCTGCTGTGTTACCTGCAGCCTAACACTTCCTGCTACAGGTTACTGACTAATGCACATGTGCGATGGCCATCTATGTATGTGTATAGTGCCCTCCCCGACATCCTCTGCTGTGTTACCTGAAGCCTAACACTTCCTTCTACAGGTTACTGACTAATGCACATGTGCGATGGCCGTCTATGCATGTGTATAGTGCCCTCCCCGACATCCTCTGCTGTGTTACCTGCAGCCTAACATTTCCTGCTACAGGTTACTGACTAATGCACATGTGTGATGGCCACCTATGCATGTGTATAGTGCCCTCCCCGACATCCTCTGCTGTGTTACCTGCAGCCTAACACTTCCTGCTACAGGTTACTGACTAATGCACATGAGCGATGGCCGTCTATGCTTGTGTATAGTGCCCTCACCGACATCCTCTGCTGTGTTACCTGCAGCCTAACACTTCCTGCTACAGGTTACTGACTAATGCACATGTGCGATAGCAGTCTATGCATGTGTATAGTGCCCTCCCCGACAGCCTCTGCTGTGTTACCTGCAGCCTAACACTTCCTGCTACAGGTTACTGACTAATGCACATGTGTGATGGCCCTCTCTGCATGTGTATAGTGCCCTCCCTGACATACTCTGCTGTGTTACCTGCAGCCTAACACTTCCTGCTACAGGTTACTGACTAAAGTACATGTGTGATGGCCGTCTATGCATGTGTATAGTGTCCTCCCCGACATCCTCTGCTGTGTTACCTGCAGCCTAACACTTCCTGCTACAGGTTACTGACTCATGCACATGTGTGATGGCCATCTACGCATGTGTATAGTGCCCTCCCCGACGTCCTCTGCTGTGTTACCTGCAGCCTAACACTTCCTGCTACAGGTTACTGACTAATGCACATGTGCGATAGCAGTTTATGCATGTGTATAGTGCCCTCCCCGACATCCTCTGCTGTGTTACCTGCAGCCTAACACTTCCTGCTACAGGTTACTGACTAATGCACATGTGCGATGGGCGTCTATGCATGTGTATAGTGCCCTCCCCGACATCCTCTGCTGTGTTACCTGCAGCCTAACACTTCCTGCTACAGGTTACTGACTAATGCACATGTGCGATGGCATCTAAGTATGTGTATAGCGCCCTCCCAGACATCCTCTGCTGTGCTACCTGCAGCCTAACACTTCCTGCTACAGGTTACTGACTAATGCACATGTGCGATGGCCGTCTATGCATGTGTATAGTGCCCTCCCCGACATCCTCTGCTGTGTTACCTGCAGCCTAACACTTCCTGCTACAGGTTACTGACTAATGCACATGTGCAATGGCCATCTATGTATGTGTATAGTGCCCTCCCCGACATCCTCTGCTGTGTTACCTGAAGCCTAACACTTCCTTCTACAGGTTACTGACTAATGCACATGTGCGATGGCCATCTATGCATGTGTATAGTGCCCTCCCCGACATCCTCTGCTGTGTTACCTGCAGCCTAACACTTCTTGCTACAGGTTACTGACTAATGCACATGTGCGATGGCCGTCTATACATGTGTATAGTGCCCTCCCTGACATACTCTGCTGTGTTACCTGCAGCCTAACACTTCCTGCTACAGGTTACTGACTAAAGTACATGTGTGATGCTCGTCTATGCATGTGTATAGTGTCCTCCCCGACATCCTCTGCTGTGTTACCAGCAGCCTAACACTTCCTGCTATAGGTTACTGACTAATGCACATGTGTGATGGCCATCTACACATGTGTATAGTGCCCTCCCCGACATCCTCTGCTATGTTACCTGCAGCCTAACACTTCCTGCTACAGGTTACTGACTAATGCACATTTGTGATGGCCCTCTATGCATGTGTATAGTGCCCTCCCTGACATACTCTGCTGTGTTACCTGCAGCCTAACACTTCCTGCTACAGGTTACTGACTAATGCACATGTGTGATGGCCGTCTATGCATGTGTATAGTGTCCTCCCCGACATCCTCTGCTGTGTTACCTGCAGCCTAACACTTCCTGCTATAGGTTACTGACTAATGCACATGTGTGATGGCCATCTATGCATGTGTATAGTGCCATCCCCGACATCCTCTGCTGTGTTACCTGCAGCCTAACACGTCCTGCTACAGGTTACTGACTAATGCACATGTGTGATGGCCATCTACACATGTGTATAGTGCCCTCCCCGACATCCTCTGCTGTGTTACCTGCAGACTAACACTTCCATCTACAGGTTACTGACTAATGCACATGTGTGATGGTCATCTACGCATGTGTATAGTGCCCTCCCCGACATCCTCTGCTGTGTTACCTGCAGCCTAACACTTCCTGCTACAGGTTACTGACTAATGCACATGTGTGATGGTTGTCTACGCATGTGTATAGTGCCCTCCCCGACATCCTCTGCTTTGTTACCTGCAGCCTAACACTTCCTGCTACAGGTTACTGACTAATGCACATGTGTGATGGCCATCTATGCATGTGTATAGTGCCCTCACCGACATCCTCTGCTGTGTTACCTGCAGCCTAACACTTCCTGCTACAGGTTACTGACTAATGCACATGTGCGATGGCCATCTATGTATGTGTATAGTGCCCTCCCCGACATCCTCTGCTGTGTTACCTGAAGCCTAACACTTCCTTCTACAGGTTACTGACTAATGCACATGTGCGATGGCCGTCTATGCATGTGTATAGTGCCCTCCCCGACATCCTCTGCTGTGTTACCTGCAGCCTAACATTTCCTGCTACAGGTTACTGACTAATGCACATGTGTGATGGCCACCTATGCATGTGTATAGTGCCCTCCCCGACATCCTCTGCTGTGTTACCTGCAGCCTAACACTTCCTGCTACAGGTTACTGACTAATGCACATGAGCGATGGCCGTCTATGCTTGTGTATAGTGCCCTCACCGACATCCTCTGCTGTGTTACCTGCAGCCTAACACTTCCTGCTACAGGTTACTGACTAATGCACATGTGCGATAGCAGTCTATGCATGTGTATAGTGCCCTCCCCGACAGCCTCTGCTGTGTTACCTGCAGCCTAACACTTCCTGCTACAGGTTACTGACTAATGCACATGTGTGATGGCCCTCTCTGCATGTGTATAGTGCCCTCCCTGACATACTCTGCTGTGTTACCTGCAGCCTAACACTTCCTGCTACAGGTTACTGACTAAAGTACATGTGTGATGGCCGTCTATGCATGTGTATAGTGTCCTCCCCGACATCCTCTGCTGTGTTACCTGCAGCCTAACACTTCCTGCTACAGGTTACTGACTCATGCACATGTGTGATGGCCATCTACGCATGTGTATAGTGCCCTCCCCGACGTCCTCTGCTGTGTTACCTGCAGCCTAACACTTCCTGCTACAGGTTAATGACTAATGCACATGAGCGATGGCCGTCTATGCTTGTGTATAGTGCCCTCACCGACATCCTCTGCTGTGTTACCTGCAGCCTAACACTTCCTGCTACAGGTTACTGACTAATGCACATGTGCGATAGCAGTTTATGCATGTGTATAGTGCCCTCCCCGACATCCTCTGCTGTGTTACCTGCAGCCTAACACTTCCTGCTACAGGTTACTGACTAATGCACATGTGCGATGGGCGTCTATGCATGTGTATAGTGCCCTCCCCGACATCCTCTGCTGTGTTACCTGCAGCCTAACACTTCCTGCTACAGGTTACTGACTAATGCACATGTGCGATGGCATCTAAGTATGTGTATAGCGCCCTCCCAGACATCCTCTGCTGTGCTATCTGCAGCCTAACACTTCCTGCTACAGGTTACTGACTAATGCACATGTGCGATGGCCGTCTATGCATGTGTATAGTGCCCTCCCCGACATCCTCTGCTGTGTTACCTGCAGCCTAACACTTCCTGCTACAGGTTACTGACTAATGCACATGTGCGATGGCCATCTATGTATGTGTATAGTGCCCTCCCCGACATCCTCTGCTGTGTTACCTGAAGCCTAACACTTCCTTCTACAGGTTACTGACTAATGCACATGTGCGATGGCCGTCTATGCATGTGTATAGTGCCCTCCCCGACATCCTCTGCTGTGTTACCTGCAGCCTAACATTTCCTGCTACAGGTTACTGACTAATGCACATGTGTGATGGCCACCTATGCATGTGTATAGTGCCCTCCCCGACATCCTCTGCTGTGTTACCTGCAGCCTAACACTTCCTGCTACAGGTTACTGACTAATGCACATGAGCGATGGCCGTCTATGCTTGTGTATAGTGCCCTCACCGACATCCTCTGCTGTGTTACCTGCAGCCTAACACTTCCTGCTACAGGTTACTGACTAATGCACATGTGCGATAGCAGTCTATGCATGTGTATAGTGCCCTCCCCGACAGCCTCTGCTGTGTTACCTGCAGCCTAACACTTCCTGCTACAGGTTATTGACTAATGCACATGTGTGATGGCCCTCTCTGCATGTGTATAGTGCCCTCCCTGACATACTCTGCTGTGTTACCTGCAGCCTAACACTTCCTGCTACAGGTTACTGACTAAAGTACATGTGTGATGGCCGTCTATGCATGTGTATAGTGTCCTCCCCGACATCCTCTGCTGTGTTACCTGCAGCCTAACACTTCCTGCTACAGGGTACTGACTCATGCACATGTGTGATGGCCATCTACGCATGTGTATAGGGCCCTCCCCGACGTCCTCTGCTGTGTTACCTGCAGCCTAACACTTCCTGCTACAGGTTAATGACTAATGCACATGAGCGATGGCCGTCTATGCTTGTGTATAGTGCCCTCACCGACATCCTCTGCTGTGTTACCTGCAGCCTAACACTTCCTGCTACAGGTTACTGACTAATGCACATGTGCGATAGCAGTTTATGCATGTGTATAGTGCCCTCCCCGACATCCTCTGCTGTGTTACCTGCAGCCTAACACTTCCTGCTACAGGTTACTGACTAATGCACATGTGCGATGGGCGTCTATGCATGTGTATAGTGCCCTCCCCGACATCCTCTGCTGTGTTACCTGCAGCCTAACACTTCCTGCTACAGGTTACTGACTAATGCACATGTGCGATAGCAGTCTATGCATGTGTATAGAGCCCTCCCCGACAGCCTCTGCTGTGTTACCTGCAGCCTAACACTTCCTGCTACAGGTTACTGACTAATGCACATGTGTGATGGCCCTCTCTGCATGTGTATAGTGCCCTCCCTGACATACTCTGCTGTGTTACCTGCAGCCTAACACTTCCTGCTACAGGTTACTGACTAAAGTACATGTGTGATGGCCGTCTATGCATGTGTATAGTGTCCTCCCCGACATCCTCTGCTGTGTTACCTGCAGCCTAACACTTCCTGCTACAGGTTACTGACTCATGCACATGTGTGATGGCCATCTACGCATGTGTATAGTGCCCTCCCCGACGTCCTCTGCTGTGTTACCTGCAGCCTAACACTTCCTGCTACAGGTTAATGACTAATGCACATGAGCGATGGCCGTCTATGCTTGTGTATAGTGCCCTCACCGACATCCTCTGCTGTGTTACCTGCAGCCTAACACTTCCTGCTACAGGTTACTGACTAATGCACATGTGCGATAGCAGTTTATGCATGTGTATAGTGCCCTCCCCGACATCCTCTGCTGTGTTACCTGCAGCCTAACACTTCCTGCTACAGGTTACTGACTAATGCACATGTGCGATGGGCGTCTATGCATGTGTATAGTGCCCTCCCCGACATCCTCTGCTGTGTTACCTGCAGCCTAACACTTCCTGCTACAGGTTACTGACTAATGCACATGTGCGATGGCATCTAAGTATGTGTATAGCGCCCTCCCAGACATCCTCTGCTGTGCTACCTGCAGTCTAACACTTCCTGCTACAGGTTACTGACTAATGCACATGTGCGATGGCCGTCTATGCATGTGTATAGTGCCCTCCCCGACATCCTCTGCTGTGTTACCTGCAGCCTAACACTTCCTGCTACAGGTTACTGACTAATGCACATGTGCGATGGCCATCTTTGTATGTGTATAGTGCCCTCCCCGACATCCTCTGCTGTGTTACCTGAAGCCTAACACTTCCTTCTACAGGTTACTGACTAATGCACATTTGCGATGGCCGTCTATGCATGTGTATAGTGCCCTCCCCGACATCCTCTGCTGTGTTACCTGCAGCCTAACATTTCCTGCTACAGGTTACTGACTAATGCACATGTGTGATGGCCACCTATGCATGTGTATAGTGCCCTCCCCGACATCCTCTGCTGTGTTACCTGCAGCCTAACACTTCCTGCTACAGGTTACTGACTAATGCACATGAGCGATGGCCGTCTATGCTTGTGTATAGTGCCCTCACCGACATCCTCTGCTGTGTTACCTGCAGCCTAACACTTCCTGCTACAGGTTACTGACTAATGCACATGTGCGATAGCAGTTTATGCATGTGTATAGTGCCCTCCCCGACAGCCTCTGCTGTGTTACCTGCAGCCTAACACTTCCTGCTACAGGTTACTGACTAATGCACATGTGCGATGGGCGTCTATGCATGTGTATAGTGCCCTCCCCGACATCCTCTGCTGTGTTACCTGCAGCCTAACACTTCCTGCTACAGGTTACTGACTAATGCACATGTGCGATGGCATCTAAGTATGTGTATAGCGCCCTCCCAGACATCCTCTGCTGTGATACCTGCAGCCTAACACTTCCTGCTACAGGTTACTGACTAATGCACATGTGCGATGGCCGTCTATGCATGTGTATAGTGCCCTCCCCGACATCCTCTGCTGTGTTACCTGCAGCCTAACACTTCCTGCTACAGGTTACTGACTAATGCACATGTGCGATGGCCATCTTTGTATGTGTATAGTGCCCTCCCCGACATCCTCTGCTGTGTTACCTGAAGCCTAACACTTCCTTCTACAGGTTACTGACTAATGCACATGTGCGATGGCCATCTATGCATGTGTATAGTGCCCTCCCCGACATCCTCTGCTGTGTTACCTGCAGCCTAACATTTCCTGCTACAGGTTACTGACTAATGCACATGTGCGATGGGCGTCTACGTATGGGTATAGTGCCCTCCCCGACATCCTGTGCTGTGTTACCTGCAGCCTAACACTTCCTGCTACAGGTTACTGACTAATGCACATGTGCGATGGGCGTCTACGCATGTGTATAGTGCACTCCCCCACATCCTCTGCTGTGTTTCCTGCAGCCTAACACTTCCAGCTACAGGTTACTGACTAATGCACATGTGCGATGGCATCTATGCAGAGCTGTCTTAACAGCATTGTGGGCCCTGGGCAAAGCAATGCAGTGGGGGCCCCTACCCACCCATTCACGGGAAAAAAATGTAAATGGTCAATAAAATTAATCCTTTAGATTTAGTAGTACTTTCAACAAAATCAAATAAAAATGTTAAATAATTGGCAAACCGAAAAGTATGAAATAATTATTTAATATTAATCAACACAAATGTTTGCGACATTTCTTTTTTGAGAATTTTTTTATAATTGGCTTGAAGTCAATTGTTTTCAGGATGTCATTTTCCATGCACATGAGTGAAAGCCAGTTCAACCGCTGCTGCCCCATTGCACTGCGAAGCTGATTCTTTATAAGTTTCAATCTTGAAAATGAGCGTTCTCCTGTACAGTTGGTCACCATTGTGCACATGAACACTCTGAGTGCGATTTCAACATTGGGAAACACCGATTTCAAGTTGTCCAAAATTAGTTTGCTGTACAATGCAGGGAGAGTTTCACATTTTTCATCAAGGTCCATGTAGTGCTTGAGATGCTTGCATTCATTTAGAAAGGCAGCATAATCAAGGTCTTTATCATACACATTAGCCAGATGCTCACACTTTTTGTCTAGCTCATCAGAACCAATTGTTTTCAATTGACCGAAGAAGGAAAACAGATTTCCAATCCATGAATAAGCTTCTGCACGTTTTGTGAGCTCAGAGTTCAAAGAGTCCAGAACAGGGAGGAATGTTTCTACCTTGAATTTTTCACTTTTGTTTATAATTATCTCTTCTCCCGATCCTTCATATCTAGTAAGACGTACACTACGCTTTCGTTGCCGCTTCTTCACATCACTATAATCCAAATCTGGACATCTACTTCTGGCCTTCAGTTCATATTCACTGAATGTATCTCTAATTTCCTGAAGATAACTTTTCAGAGACTCAAGAAGATTCATGGCAACAAGTATATTCACATCTTTAGACTGCAGGAACTTACTTGTTTTGTTAAACCTTTTAAGAATGTCGTTCCACAAAATTGTCAGAAAGATTGTTTCCATGTTCTCCATTCTCTCACTTAATTCTTCTGCCTCTCGCCTTGTGTTCACTTCTTGGTTAGTGTCAGCTGATAAAGAATCCAGTGCATCTTTAATTTTTTCAAAACCTTCTTGCAGAGCATTAACAGCATCAAAATGTGATGACCATCTCATATCAGACAGACGCTTGACCACAACATCTTTTCCTAAAGATGAGGACAGAACATTCCATCGATGTGTAGAAGCTGAGAAAAAAGAATACAAATGCTGAACAAAGTCAAAGAAGGAGACGACCTGTAGAGAACACTCTGCCGCTTTTACTCCCACCAAGTTCAGGCTGTGCCCAGCACAGGGGACATAGATGGCCAACTCATTCAGTTGCCGAATCCGTGCTTGCAATCCAGTATAGCGGCCAGACATATTTGAGGCATTGTCGTATAACTGACCACGGCAGTTTGACAGCGGAATTTTGTTTTCATTCAGGAAATCTACAACAGTGTCTGCTAGATTCTTTGCTCCATGAGAAAAAATGGGGATGAACTTGAGGAAACGCTCTAATGGCTCACACCCTCTAATGTACCGGATTGTAAATGTCAGTTGATCAATGTGTGAGATGTCTGGAGTGGAATCCACACTTATTGAATAATACTTTGATTCTTTTATTTCTTCCAGAATGGCAGAAAGAACATGTTGTCCCATTAAATTCCTCACAAATGTTTGCAGATAGATACGATGGGTTCCCCTTTCCAGCATTTCCACACACTTTGAGATGTTGTTCCAGAAAAGGGTCAAATTCACTCAACAGCTCTAGAATACCTAAATAGTTTCCATTGTTTGATGACCCAATAGTTTGATTCTCTCCACGAAATGCCAAGCCTCTTGAGGCAAGAAAGCGAATGACAGAATCCACACGTGTCAACACTTTATACCAGTACTCGATATTGTTTGATTAACAAAGAATCTATGCATCCAGTTTCTTTATGGCGAATTTAATATGCGATCATGCACTTGCGATGTTCTTCTCCATTTTCATGATCTACAATAAGATTGCTGTGTTTCCAATCTTTAAATCCTGATGTAGAAAATGGAGATTCTTTATTGGACAATAGGCGTCAGGCAAAGCAGTACAAACAACCTTGTGATAGTGAATAGAGTAGCCATTTGCATTTTACATATTCGCCATTCCGCAGTTCATGTTTGAATACATTCTTTGATAGATACCTTATCTGAGTTATCTCTCCTCCGGCTCCTTTGTACTCTCTGCGTGAATTTTTAAGGTTGCAATCATGATTCTGACATGATGTTGGCCCACTATGAATCCAGTAATCCACTGTACTAGTATTCTTAATATCCCATAGTCCGGGATCTGTGACATGAATCACACTCTCTGTACACTTCTCTGCCGTTATAGATTGGTGTATTTCTTCTTGTGGAATGTCACCAGGAGCAGGTAATGGTATGTCTGGAACTGGATGACTGGATGCAAGAGTAGATGTAGATGGCGATGCTCTAATTACAGAAGCAGTACTAGTAGCTATTGCTTCTTGTGAAATGTCCCCAGCAGCAGGAGCAGGCAATGGTATGTCTTGAACTGGATGACTGGATGCAGGGATGGATGTAGATGGTAATGCTGTACTTAGAGGAGCAGTACTAGTAGCTGATGTTGCACCTGGGATTATCCAAGATGTCAACTTTGGAAGTTTGCTAATTTTCTGCTTCTCCTCTTCAGCTCGTTTCCTCTTTTGTGCTCCACTCATAGAAGTACGCTTCATTTCCCTGGCAGAACAGCTGGATTCAATCTACAGTTTAGTGTTGTAAAGAAAAGGAAAATAATGTGCTCTTTTTACTCTACCAACTTTAGGGGACTATTTAGCATTAAATATTTGTGGCATATTCCTCGAAAACACCATCAAGATTTAGCCCAGCCGCACCTGCGTTGTCAGCAGACCGTGCATGCACAGGAGTCCCGGTCACTCACCCAGAGCACATAGCATTAAAATACTGAAGATAGTGTAAATAACACTAATGGCCATATTCAGTTTGATGGCGAAAAGTCAGGGGTCAGACTTTTCGCCATCATCTGAGGTTTTTACTGGGATAAAGTATTGGGCGCGTGCCCGCTTATCCCAGTATTCATTTAGGATCCAGCGAAAATGGGACCCGGCGGAAAGGTAAGTATCGGAAAAGTCCTGGGAATTTTCGGGAAATCATCCTGGTACCACCCTAAAGATGGTCTGACATGGGAGATCACTATGGGTACCCCCGATGTGGGCTGCTGAAGGTAGTCAGGGATTTAAATAGTCGCGGCAGGTGTATAAATGCGGATTTAGAAGAAGGGGTGAAGAATAGCACTTAGATTATTTTTTTGGAAAAAATGACTAGTCCCTTCAAATTTGGGGTACATGAAAATGGGTGCAAGCATATTTTTAACTCCCTAAAGTCATTTTATTTAATTCTTAAAAAATCCACCTGCCGCAACCATCAGCATTCTAGAAAACACCTGCCGCATACATGGAACACCCCCTGAATCAATTTTGCTAGTTTAAACCTTTGTTCTCTAATATTTTTTTTTCAACCCCAAAATGAAAGAACATTTTTTAGGGTGTGCTTAAGATTTATTAAAAATTTTTTTGACATAGATAACTTATTTTTTTTAAGCCTGCACCCCTAAACCCCAATTCTGCACTTTTTTTCGCCATGTATTAATTACATGGTGAAAACTTATCCCCGTTTTTTAACAAAGACTTTTCGCACCTGCAAAAAGTCTTTGAAATTGAATATGGGGATAATTGAAACAGGCTTTTTGCAGCCTAATTGAATACCCCCTAAATCACTGATTGGCATTATAACTAGAGATGAGCGGTTCGGATTCTGTGGAATCCGAACCGCTCCGAACATTGGGGATCCGAGTCCACCCGAACCCTGTTCGGGTGTTCACCGCCTGACTCGGATCCCCGTTCGGGGCCGAACGGCGGCCGCCTGATGTCGGATTCTCACTAGAGAATCCGACATCAGGTCTCCTCGCGTGTAGGGCAGAGCGCAGTGATAGCGCTCTGCCCTACACAGACACAAGACACACAGCCACCAGCGGCAGCTGTGTGTTTGTTACAGCAGCCAATGAGAGTCACACAGACTCTCATTGGCTGCTGCACGGAGGGAGCCAGCTGGAGCTCACACATGAGCTCCGTCTTCCGGCTCCCTCCTCAGCGTGTGACAGAGCGGACGGCGCGGGAGCGGGGATACAGGTACGTTTTTATTTTTTTATTTGTGCAAGGGCCGGGCGCACTACTGGGGGGGGGTCTGCACTACTGGGGGGGGTCTGCTACTGGGGGGGCTATACTACTGGGGGGGCCATACTACAGAGGGGCCTGCTACTGGGGGGGCTATACTACTGGGGGGGGTCTGCACTACTGGGGGGGTCTGCTACTGGGGGGGGCTATACTACTGGGGGGCCATACTACAGAGGGGCCTGCTACTGGGGGGGCCATACTACTTGGGGGGGTCTGCTACTGGGGGGGGCCATACTACTGAGGGGCCTGCTACTGGGGGGGGCTTACTACTACTGGGGGGGGCTGCTACTGGGGCAGCCTACTACAGGGGGGGCCATACTACAGGGGGGGCCCATACTACAGGGGGGGCTACTACTGGGGCAGCCTACTACTGGGGGGGGCCTGCTACTGGGGCAGCCTTCTACTGGGGGGGGCCATACTACTGGGGGGGCCATACTACTGGGGGGGGCATACTACTGGGTGGCATGCTAATGGGGGGCATACTACTGGGGGGGCCTGCTAATGGGGGGCATAATACTGGGTGGCATGCTAATGGGGGGCATACTACTGGGGGGGCCTGCTAATGGGGGGCATACTACTGGGGGGCATTCTACTGGGGGCACTGCATAGTGGACCCTACTACTAAGGGGACTGCATAGGGGGCACCACTGCTGGGGGACATTGTGTAAGGGACACCGCTACTGTGGGCATTGTGTAAAAGGGGCACTACTGTGTGTCGTAACATAAATAAGAGACACTACTTTATGGTGTAATGTGAATCAGGCCCTATGTGCGGTGTAATGCTAATAAGATTGTGCACTGTGACTCCTAGGGCCGTAGCCCACTTTGTAAACAAGTACTGTGACTCTGCTGGCCGTACCCCACTGGGTGGGTGCACTACTTTTCATTTCTGCCACTGCTGTGTGGCAATGTGTCATAGATGTGCTTTATACTGTGGTGTCTGTGTCGTTGTGCCGCTGCTTTGTCGCTTAGTAACCAGTCAGCTCACTGCAACCTTTGGCCAATAATGTTGAAAACAATATTATAAGCTGTGATATGGTCTAAATTGACTGGAAATTAATGTTATTGAGGTTAATAATACTCTAGGAAGAAAAAAAAGACCAAATTATGTGATTTTAGCTTTTTTTGTCAATTTTTGTAAAAAAATCCAAATCCAAATCCAAAGCCAGTCACCGCAGTTTGGCAAATCCAAATCCAAAGCCGGACGACGAATTAGAACCAAATCCAAATCCAAATCCGGCAAAAATGGTCCGGCGCACATCCCTAGTTATAACACATCCTGTTTGATCATATGCTGAATGCCGCACCTCTGGATTTGTATGTATAGAGTATGTGGAACCGGCACTCCAATGCAATAAATCAAATTGGTGCCCTCCTGATTAAGCCCTCAGTTTGCTTCTGAGCAGGATCATATAAAAGATGTAAGGGCGACACGCTGGACGACTTGAATAAATGTAGCTCAACCCGGTATAATTATCAACGTTTCAAAACTATTAATGTTTTTTCGTCAAGTCACAAAAACTTAATGAACAATGCTTACCTTAAGTAAGGTAAACACCACACAAAAGTGCACGCCCCTCGCTCGTCACAGACGCAGCTGGCTGGGCTCAATCACAGTGAAACAAAGATAACCAAAACACCAAAGTGAACCTATGGAGACCCAAATTAGTCTATATTTTTATTTGGCATTTACAAAATACAACATTGTGTAAAATCATCAGAATTATAACATTAGCTGATTAACGCAGTTGTTCCCAAACTCAGTGCCATGGCACCCTGGGGTACCTTTGGGTTCTTGCAGGGTTGCCACGGGTTGACGGTTCAGAACCAAATTAAATTATTTAAACCAGTGCTGCTGGCTGCCAATCATTAAATATGTGGACAAATAGAAGCACATCCATGTCCACCATCACATAACTCACTGAACGTAAGAATTACATATATGTACAATTTACTTGATCTTAATTTACTAATTTTTTTCATAATTTCTGAGAAACATTTGGCCTAAGGATCCTGTGAAAAAAATGCTTATACAGTACTCTAGGACACTGTGGGCACGATTCAATTAAACGTGAAGTGAATAGCGCCGGTAATGAGCTCCCAGAGCTATTCAATTCTGCGAGAAGTTAGGTCGGGGAAAGTTTGTTCTTGCGCCTTAAACAGGGTGTTTAGGCACGAGAACGGGCATACTCCGACTAAACTTCCCGGCGCGATGCTGTTTTCCCGATGCTAAGGGCAGAAAATAGCATCGTGCCTGGACTTTTGTTGGATTTCTGCTCGCATCCCAGGAGGGATGCGAGAAGAAATCCTTAGTCGGGCTTAGCAGCGCAAATTAATTGAATAGCTCCAGACGCTGATTCCCACCGCTATTCACTTCGCGTTGAATAGAATCGAGCCCTGTGATTCACAAAAGTTTTAGAACCACTGGATTAGTGCAGCGCACCTTCTTTTAAAAATGAAAGAAATGTTAACACCCAAACAAAAACTCCACATTGCTGCTATCATCTATATTTAGGACAATGATGACTAATCCAAGCCAAAACAGAAATATATATATATATATATATATTAGGGGTGAGCGGGTTCGGATTTCTGAAATCCGAACCCCCCCGAGCCCCCCCGATCCGAGTCCGATCCGAGTCAGGCTCGACTTTTCCCGCCTGACTCGGATCTGAAATCGAGGCAAAACGTCATCATCCCGCCTTCCGAGTCTCGCCGGTTTTGGATCCTATATAAGGTACCCGCGTCGGCGCCATTTTCTCACTCGGCTGTGGACAGTGAAGAGGGAGGGTGGGAGTTAGAGCTGTGTAGTGTAGTGTAGTGTAGTGCTGCTGTTGTCCACTACTTCAAAGTCCATAGGGGCTGGCTGTGTTGTGCTGTGCTGCTGTTGTTAATAGGGGCTGTGTCCACTACTTCAAAGTCCATAGGGGCTGGCTGGACTGTGTTGTGCAGTCAGTTCTCCATAGGGGCTGTGTCCACTCCAAAGTCCTGTGCAGTGTCCCAGTCCTAAAGGAGTGCTGTAGTGTTGTCCAGGGGGTGCTCTGTCCATCAGGGGTGCTCCCCCCAAGTGCTAAAAAAATAATATATTTTCTGTGTTTGTGAATTGTGTGCGCAGTAGCCGCACGTGCATCAACAAAGTAGTGCCAAGCGTGCGCCTGTGTCATAAGTAAAGGGCCGGCTGGCTTGACCGTTAAAGGGTGCTGTAACCCCCGAAAGTACACTCCAGTCCAAACCAAAAAAAAATTATTTTCTGTTTTTGTGAATTGTGTGCGCAGTAGCCGCACGTGCATCAACAAAGTAGTGCCAAGCGTGCGCCTGTGTCATAAGTAAAGGGCCGGCTGGCTTGACCGTTAAGGGTGCTGTAACCCCCGAAAGTACACTCCAGTCCAAACCAAAAAAAAAATTATTTTCTGTGTTTGTGAATTGTGTGCGCAGTAGCCGCACGTGCATCAACAAAGTAGTGCCAAGCGTGCGCCTGTGTCATAAGTAAAGGGCCGGCTGGCTTGACCGTTAAGGGTGCTGTAACCCCCGAAAGTACACTCCAGTCCAAACCAAAAAAAAAATTATTTTCTGTGTTTGTGAATTGTGTGCGCAGTAGCCGCACGTGCATCAACAAAGTAGTGCCAAGCGTGCACCTGTGTCATAAGTAAAGGGCCGGCTGGCTTGACCGTTAAGGGTGCTGTAACCCCCGAAAGTACACTCCAGTCCAAACCAAAAAAAAAATTATTTTCTGTGTTTGTGAATTGTGTGCGCAGTAGCCGCACGTGCATCAACAAAGTAGTGCCAAGCGTGCGCCTGTGTCATAAGTAAAGGGCCGGCTGGCTTGACCGTTAAAGGGTGCTGTAACCCCCAAAGTACACTCAAGTCCAAACCAAAAAAAAAATTATTTTCTGTGTTTGTGAATTGTGTGCGCAGTAGCCGCACGTGCATCAACAAAGTAGTGCCAAGCGTGCGCCTGTGTCATAAGTAAAGGACCGGCTGGCTTGACCGTTAAAGGGTGCTGTAACCCCCGAAAGTACACTCCAGTCCAAACCAAAAAAAAATTATTTTCTGTGTTTGTGAATTGTGTGCGCAGTAGCCGCACGTGCATCAACAAAGTAGTGCCAAGCGTGCGCCTGTGTCATAAGTAAAGGGCCGGCTGGCTTGACCGTTAAAGGGTGCTGTAACCCCCAAAGTACACTCAAGTCCAAACCAAAAAAAAAATTAATTTCTGTGTTTGTGAATTGTGTGCGCAGTAGCCGCACGTGCATCAACAAAGTAGTGCCAAGCGTGCGCCTGTGTCATAAGTAAAGGGCCGGCTGGCTTGACCGTTAAAGGGTGCTGTAACCCCCAAAGTACACTCCAGTCCAAACCAAAAAAAATATTATTTTCTGTGTTTGTGAATTGTGTGCGCAGTAGCCGCACGTGCATCAACAAAGTAGTGCCAAGCGTGCGCCTGTGTCATAAGTAAAGGGCTGGCTGGCTTGACCGTTAAAGGGTGCTGTAACCCCCGAAAGTACACTCCAGTCCAAACCAAAAAAAAATTATTTTCTGTTTTTGTGAATTGTGTGCGCAGTAGCCGCACGTGCATCAACAAAGTAGTGCCAAGCGTGCGCCTGTGTCATAAGTAAAGGGCCGGCTGGCTTGACCGTTAAGGGTGCTGTAACCCCCGAAAGTACACTCCAGTCCAAACCAAAAAAAAAATTATTTTCTGTGTTTGTGAATTGTGTGCGCAGTAGCCGCATGTGCATCAACAAAGTAGTGCCAAGCGTGCACCTGTGTCATAAGTAAAGGGCCGGCTGGCTTGACCGTTAAGGGTGCTGTAACCCCTGAAAGTACACTCCAGTCCAAACCAAAAAAAAAATTATTTTCTGTGTTTGTGAATTGTGTGCGCAGTAGCCGCACGTGCATCAACAAAGTAGTGCCAAGCGTGCGCCTGTGTCATAAGTAAAGGGCCGGCTGGCTTGACCGTTAAAGGGTGCTGTAACCCCCGAAAGTACACTCCAGTCCAAACCAAAAAAAAATTATTTTCTGTGTTTGTGAATTGTGTGCGCAGTAGCCGCACGTGCATCAACAAAGTAGTGCCAAGCGTGCGCCTGTGTCATAAGTAAAGGGCCGGCTGGCTTGACCGTTAAGGGTGCTGTAACCCCCGAAAGTACACTCCAGTCCAAACCAAAAAAAAATTATTTTCTGTGTTTGTGAATTGTGTGCGCAGTAGCCGCACGTGCATCAACAAAGTAGTGCCAAGAGTGCGCCTGTGTCATAAGTAAAGGGCCGGCTGGCTTGACCGTTAAAGGGTGCTGTAACCCACAAAGTACACTCCAGTCCAAACCAAAAAAAAAATTATTTTCTGTGTTTAGCCGCACGTATATATCAAATCGATATAACATAAATGGAGGACCAAACTTTCTCCGATAAAAATAAAATAGAGAAAGTTCAAGAACCACTTCCTCCTAGTGCTGAAGCTGCTGCCACTAGTCATGACATAGACGATAACATGCCATCAACGTCGTCTGCCAAGGCCGATGCCCAATGTCATGTGCCATACAATCCCAAATGGCAAAGTTCAGGAAAATGACCTTGAAAAAGACATTTAAATCAGCTGAAGAGAAACGTAAACTTGCCAATATGCCATTTACGACACGGAGTGGCAAGGAACGGCTAAGGTCGATCCCTAGTATGTTCATGACTAGTGGTTCAGCTTCACATGACGATGGAAGCCCTCCTCCCACTAAAAAAATCAAAAGAGTTAAGCTGGCAAAAGCACAGCGAAGAACTGTGCTTTCTAAGAAGATATCACAAATCCCCAAGGAGAGTCCAAGTGTGGTGGTGGTTGCGATGCCTGACCTTCCCAGCACTGGACGGGAAGAGGTGGCTCTTTCCACCATTTGCACGCCCCCTGCAAGTGCTGAAAGGAGCACCCACAGTCCACTTGCTGATATGCAAATTGAAGATGTCACTGTTGAAGTACAACAGGATGAGGATACTGGTGTAGCTGGCGCTGAGGAGGAAGTTGGCGAGGAGGATTCTGATGGTGATGTGGTTTGTTTAAATCAGGCTCCGGGGGAGACAGTTGTTGTCCGTGGGATGAAAAAGCCCATCACGGTCATGCCTGGGCAGAAGACCAAACATTCCACCTCTTTGGTCTGGCAATATTTCTATCCAAATCCGGACAACAACTGTCTTGCCATATGTACCATATGTAAAGGTGAAATAAGTAGGGGTAGGGACGTCAACCACCTAGGAACATCCTCCCTTATACGGCACCTGCAGCGCGTTCATAAAAAGTTACTGTCAAGTTCAGAAACTTTGGCTAAGACCGTAAGCAGTCCAGGGACACCTAAATCCCGTTGTCCTGTTGTATCCAAGCGCCTGCAAACCACACCGTCAACTCCCTCCTCGTCAATTTCCTCCTTAGTCAGGATCGGAAGTAGTCCTGCAGGCCATGTCACTGGCATGACTGACTCTCCTATCCGGGATTCCTCTGGAGGATCCTGCATTGCTACGCCTACTGCTGCCGCTGCTGCTGTTGCTGCTGCTGGGAGTCGTTCATCATCCCAGAGAGGAAGTAGGAACACCACTACTTTTACTAAACAATTGACCCTCCAACAGTCCTTAGCGAGGAGGATGAAGTACGACAGCAGTCATCCTGAAGCAAAACGTATAACTGAGGCCTTGACTGCTATGTTGGTGTTAGACGTGCGTCCGGTATCCGCCATTAGTGCAGTGGGATTTAGACAATTGATGGAGGTAGTGTGTCCCCGGTTCCAAATCCCGTCTAGATTCCACTTCACTAGGCAGGCGATACAGAGACTGTACAGAAACGTCAGAAAAAGTGTCCTCAGTGTCCTGAAAAATGCCGTTGTACACAATGTCCACTTAACCACAGACATGTGGACAAGTGGAACAGGGCAGACTAAGGACTATATGACTGTGACAGCCCACTGGGTAGATGTATCACCTTACGCAGCAACAGCAGCAGCGTCACCAGTAGCAGCATCTTAGAAACGCCAGCTCGTTACAAGGCAGGCTACGCTGTGTATCACCGGTTTCAGTAAGAGGCACACCGCCGACAACCTCTTAGAGAAACTGAGGGAAATCATCGCCCAGTGGCTTACCCCACTTAGACTCTCCTGGGGATTTGTGATATCTGACAACGCCACCAATATTGTGCGGGCATTACATCTGGGGAAATTCCAGCATGTCCAATGTTTTGCTCACACAATAAACTTGGTGGTGCAGAATTTTCTGAAAAGCGACAGGGGCGTGCAGGAGACGCTTTGGGTGGCCCGAAAAATTTCTGGCCACTTTCACCATTCAGCGACTGCGTGCCGAAGACTGGAGCACCAGCAAACACTCTTGAACCTGCCCCGCCATCACCTGAAGCAAGAGGTTGTGACGCGGTGGAACTCAACCCTCTATATGCTTCAGAGGATGGAGGAGCAGCAAAAGGCCATACAAGCCTATACATCCACCTATGACATAGGCAAAGGAGGGGGTATGCACCTGACTCAAGCGCAGTGGAGAATGATTTCCGTGTTGTGCAAGGTTCTCCAGCCCTTCGAACTTGCCACACGTGAAGTCAGTTCAGACACAGCCAGCTTGAGTCAGGTCATTCCCCTCATCAGGCTTTTGCAGAAGCAGCTGGAGAAAGTGAAGGAGGAGCTAAGACGGAGCGATTCCGCTCGGCATGTGGGACTTGTGGATGAAGCCCTTCATTCGCTTTGCCAGGATTCCAGGGTGGTCAATCTGTTGAAATCAGACCACTACATTTTGGCCACCGTGCTTGATCCTAGGTTTAAAGCCTATGTGGTGTCTCTCTTTCCGGCCGACACAAGCCTGCAGAGGTGCAAAGACCTGCTGGTGAACACACTGTCAGCTGAAGCGGAACGTGACACGTCAACGGCTCCTTCTTCATTTTCTCCCGCAACTGGGGCTGCCAGGAAAAAACTTAGGTATCCTAAGCAACCCGCTGGCGGTGATGCAGGGCAGGCAGGACCAAGTTTGGACATCTGGTCCGGACTGAAGGACCTGGCAACAATTTCTGACATGTCTACTGTCACTGCATATGATACTGTCACCATTGACAGAATGGTGGAGGATTACATCGGTGACAGCATCCAAGTAGGCATGTCAGACAGTCCATACCTGTACTGGCAGGAAAAAGAGGCAATTTGGAGGCCCCTGTACAAGCTGGCTCTATTTTACCTGAGTTGCCCCCCCTCCAGTGTGTACTCCGAAAGAGTGTTTAGTGCAGCCGGGAACCTTGTCAGCGAAAGGCGTAGGAGGTTGCTTCCACAGAATGTGGAGAAGATGATGTTCATCAAAATGAATTATCAGCTCTTCCAGGGAGACCAGCCTCCAGAAGGTACAGAGGGACCTGTGGTGGTGGATTCAAGTGGGGACGAGTTAATACTTTGTGAGGATGAGGATGTACACACTGAAGAGGGTGAGGAATCGGTGGATGAGGAGGATGAGGATGACATCTTGCCTCCGTAGAGCCAGTTTGTGCAGGGACACATTAATTGCCAGCTTGTTTTGTGGGGGCCCAAACGAACCAATCATTTCAGCCACAGTTGTGTGGCAGACCCTGGCGCTGAAATGATTGATTTGTTAAAGTGTGCATGTCCTGTTTATACAACATAAGGGTGGGTGGGAGGGCCCAAGGACAATTCCATCTTGCACTTCTTTTTTTTCTTTGCATTATGTACAGTTTGGGGCCTAGTTTTTCTAACTGCCATCCTGTCTGCCACTGCAGTGTCACTCCTAGATGGGTCACGTGTTTGTGCCGCCCACTCGTGTCGCTTAGCATAGTCATCCAGCTACCTCGGTGCAACCTTTTGGACATGAAAACACTATTGTGAGGTGTGAGGTGTTCAGAATAGACTGGAAATGAGTGGAAATTAAGGTTATTGAGGTTAATAATAGCATAGGAGCAGAGAAACCAACAAATTCTGTGATTTTAGCTGTTTTTATGCTTTTTAAAAAAAAAATACAGATCCAAAACACAAAACCCAGAACCCAAAACACGGAAGGGTGGTTTTGGCAAAACCAATCCAGATCCAAAACACGAAGAAAGATCCAGATCCAAAACCAAAACACAAAACACGAAAAGTGGCCGGTGCACACCCCTAATATATATCAAAACCAAATGCCTTTATCTTGCGCTAATGTTAATCACACAAAGCTGCACCTCTAGATAAAACCCCCTGTAAGCTAGGGTCAAATACAATACAATATCACAATCACACTCAATTGTTTGATAGATAGATAGATACATAGATAGATATATCAGGACCAGCGCTAGACTTTACTGCACCCATCGTCGTCCCTGTGTTGCTGCCCCTTCCCTCCTTCGCTCCCTCCCCCTGAGTTTACATTATCCAACTAGTGCCTGGAGGCAGGGTGGGCTTTTCCTGCGCCCACCAGCTACAATAGCGCTCCGGGCGACGACCCGGCTTGCCTGTGCCTGGAGCCGCCACTGATAGATATATATATATATTATATACAAAAAAGATACAGGTATTGTGAAATGCGATTTCACACCACCCCATTATGGGGACCCCACCCATAAGTATGGCTGGCTGCTCATGATGACTATGACTATTAGGACATTTTTGATAATATAATGTATGTTACATTACATTATCAAAAATGTCTTAGTCATGACATGACAGGTTCACAGTAAGCTGGTAGGTTGCATTCCCATCCCCCTCCCCCATCACCCCATTCATATTAAGAGGAGTCTCCTGACCTGTCACCTGTGTACTGACTCCTGAGAGGAAGCTGAGGGCCTGATTCAGAGCCGAACGCTATTTGCGGACGGTCGTTCTGAAAAAGGGGCCGGATATTTAAATTAAGTGCTTGCTCTTTGCGGTCTGTTGACGTCTCTATGTCTGAACGAGCGAACAAAACATGCGGTTGCTATTTTGAAAAAAACGTCCCCTGGCCGCTCGTATCATACGTCATCTCTGCTATTTATTAGATTAATCGAGTACATCGAACGGCGTCTGAACTGCTCGCTATTCTTGTGGTAGCATTTAAAAGACAATCAAGGGACGTGGCCGATGACGCTGCTTTGTTAATTATGCACTCCCATTAAAAGCCTGTTTTGACCGTTTGGCACGCCTGTGTTCGGATCTCCACTCCCCGTTTTCAAGCACCTTCCCCTGTTACCACCCACAAACGCCTCACACTGTCACTCAAATTAGCAGGCACTCGCTATATTGCGAGCACACGATTTCTGACCGCACTGACTGGTTCGCGCATGTGCATTACAACAACCCATACGCATGTGCAGATGTGCGAACATCGCTCCGAACGAACGAGCGGCTCTGAATCAGGCCCTGAGACCAGATCCCGGGATGTCGACGGATTGATCCTCGACTCGTAACTATGCATAAAGAGTGGAGAAATAACATCATGTGACCTATTGTCAGGGCTGCATCTACTGTATAAACCTATAAATAAGGTAGCTCTATCAAAGTGGCAGCTGATAAATGGATTTATGATAGTAGTGTTTTAAATGACATGATTAATTAAATGCATTGTTAAGGAGTTAAATCATGTAGTGTAAAGGGTGAAAAAAAAGTGGTAATTAATTATGTCATTTAAAACACTATCATAAATCCATTTATCGGCTGCCCCTTTGATAGGGGCAGGGCCGGCTACCTTATCTATAGGTTTAGGTCATCAGCTTAAAATAAGGACTGACCTGTCACCTGCTGCAGACTGGGGCCTCCAGACACCTCACCACCAGTCAGGTGACGTCACCACTAGTCCGACCGGCACCAGGGAAACGGAGTCGGGCTACGCGGCAATCGGCGGCAGCAGCTGAGTGAGACAAGGAGGTGGAGCCAGCAGCAGCTGGTCTGGGCCTGGGCAGAGTATGCGGTGTCTTGCGTATGACGCATGAAGTGGTGAACACATGTAGACTGGTGAGTGAACCGCAGGCAGGAGGCGGGGGCGGGTGCTGGTGACTGACGGACGGACGGCCCGACGGGGGGGATGGTTGCCGGGTGCTGTCAGTGCCGCGCATGCACTGCGCTGGCGCTATGTAAAAGAGAAAAAAAAGAAACGTTTACCAACATTGAGGGACTGCAGGGGGCTGGGGGGCCCCTTGAATCTTCGGGCCCTTGGTCAACTGCCCATCAAGCCCAATCAAAGAGACGGCCCTGCATCTATGCATGTGTATAGTGCCCTCCCCGACATCTTCTGCTGTGTTACCTGCAGCCTAACACTTCCTGCTACAGGTTATTGACAAATGCACATGTGTGATGGTCATCTATGCATGCGTATAGTGTCCTCCCCGACATCCTCTGCTGTGTTACCTGCAGCCTAACACTTCCTGCTACAGGTTACTGACTAATGCACATGTGCGATGGTCGTCTATGCATGTGTATAGTGCCCTCCCCGACATCCCCTGCTGTGTTACCTGCAGCCTAACACTTCCTGCTACAGGTTACTGACTAATGCACATGTGCGATGGCCGTCTATGCATGTGTATAGTGCCCTCCCCGACATCCCCTGCTGTGTTACCTGCAGCCTAACACTTCCTGTTACAGGTTACTGACTAATGCACATGTGTGATGGCCGTCTATGCATGTGTATAGTGCCCTCCCCGACATCCTCTGCTGTGTTACCTGCAGCCTATCACTTCCTGCTACTGGACACTGACTAATGCACATGTGCGATGGCCGTCTATGCATGTGTATAGTGCCCTCCCCGACATCCTCTGCTGTGTTACCTGCAGCCTAACACTTCCTGTTACAGGTTACTGACTAATGCACATGTGTGATGGTCGTCTATGCATGTGTATAGTGCCCTCCCCGACATTCTCTGCTGTGTTACCTGCAGCCTAACACTTCCTCCTACAGGTTACTGACTAATGCACATGTGCGATGGCCGTCTATGCATGTGTATAGTGCCCTCCCTGACATCTTCTGCTGTATTACCTGCAGTCTAACACTTCCTGCTACAGGTTACTGACTAATGCACATGTGTGATGGCCGTCTATGCATGTGTATAGTGCCCTCCCTGACATCCTCTGCTGTGTTACCTGCAGCCTAACACTTCCTGCTACAGGTTACTGACTCATGCACATGTGCGATGGCCGTCTATGCATGTGTATAGTGCCCTCCCCGACATCCTCTGCTGTGTTACCTGCAGCCTAATACTTCCTGCTACAGGTTACTGACTAATGCACATGTGCGATGGCCGTCTATGCATGTGTATAGTGCCCTCCCTGACATCCTCTGCTGTGTTACCTGCAGCCTAACACTTCCTGCTACAGGTTACTGACTAATGCACATGTGCGATGGCCGTCTATGCATGTGTATAGATGGATGATCTCAGGAGAAGACCACCATCCATGAGGCAGAGAGGAACAGTAGGAATGGTAAGATGATGACCCTATCAGTTTATTTATGATATTCTTCATCCTCTAACATGTTTATCAGTTTCCTTTCAGCTTGTAAAGGACGTACTCACAATTGCATGGGAGTTTGTGCTGAGGTTTATACAGGCACGTGTGTATAACTAGTTTGGAATTGATGATGCTCCCTTCATAGTTTAGGATGTTAGTCCAGTGAGCTATAAAGATTGCAGACGTGATCCCATTTTTTTTATTTAAACAAAAATGTATATATTTATATCTAACAGCATAGATGTGCTCTCTATTACACTCTTCTGTTTTACTGATGAATTTTAGTGCTAAAAGGCAGAACACCCCAGAGGGAAGAGCACTGTTTCTTCATGAAGGCAGAGAGAGAATGCCCGATATGGTAGGTTACTGTATTCCCTGCACACATGAACATACAGAACTTTTTACATTTTACACAATATAACATGATGGCCAGTGTTAGGCAATGCCTGGCACTACAGCTGCAGTAGAACTACACATCCCAGCATGGCCTGTCACAGTTTTGCTAGTGGGGCATGCTAATCTTGGTCAAGGCATGCTGGAATGTATAGTTCCACAACAGGAGGAGTGCCTAATGTCTCCTACCCCTGCAGTCATAATTTAAATCTCTATTTTTATGACCCTCAGAATTCTGTGCGTGCCCAATAGTAATGGGCACCTAGTGGAGCAATTCAATTATTGCTCTGGGTGCAAGGGCAGTAGTCACACAGATTTCTACTTGTACCCTCCTGAGTCCGGCTGTTGGGCATTCCGGTACATTTGGGCACAATAAGTAATCAACGCCTGCGGCTCTCGCATCCGATCGGACCAACAATTTAATTACACCGTTGGGCGCCCATTACTTATATGTGTGCAGTTCCCCCTTATAAATGTAAGCTTGTAAGACAACAGAAGTCACATTCCCATTGCATTTAAGGTTACAGCTATACATGTTCTAGCAAAGATGTTTAACGCAGACTTGACGACTCTCCTGCTATGGCCGGGAGGCTCTCTAAAATCGGGTTGTGCTCCCTGCCCTCTGCAAGAGACGTCTCCTTGTTCAGGGACCACCAAAGGAAACTAGCATGCCCCCAGCAGCCGTGAACTTAAAAGTGATAGTGGGCGGTCCGGGGTGATTGTGTGATGACGCGAATCGTCCTGAATTGCATAGCCACGCCCCTTCACTGCCCAACATTGCCACCACCAAACCCCCTGCAACGCCGACCTGGTTGCCCCCTCCTGGAGGGGGCAGCTAGAAAGTCAGCATGTATGGTTTAATGTTAAATCCATGATTGACAATTTTCCTTTGCTTAAGCATGGATATAAATAAAACCTGTCCCGTCAGAGGGATAACATGACAAAGTTCTGTTTCTAACTCTTCTAAACAACCCAGACTCCTAAGTGCATTGCGCTTTTACATTTTATGTACCAGCAATAATTACCATTGTTTAGCCGTTATATCGCCCTAATACTCAAGTCTCCACTAATAAATCCCATTTCTATATAATCACTGCTCCACCTTCAGCAAATGATCCTGTGTAATAATCTTTCTCTTTTTATTTCATATGATCAACAACAAAGAAGAACACAGAGGGCTTCCACCAACAACAGATCATTCACACACCGAGGTATAGCATGGAAATTGGTTTATTAATTTATAAAAAGTCTATTAATGTCACAATCTTTTATACATTAATATAATTAGAGCTGTCTTAAGTAAAGTTGTTTGCATGACAGCTTGTTGCATCAGGAGATTGTACACTGGGAACGTCACAGGAATCCTCTGGTATTGCATAGAAGACAGTGTAACAAGTTCAGATGCTTCCTGCAAAATAAAACAGGTTTGTTTGGTTTGTTTTAGGGGGTCCTTGTGTGACAAGTACGGGCTTTATAATAATAGCGTCTGGCAGTGATGGCTGGATATATTGCCAAGATTAAATAGGACTGGCAACTGCCAGTTCAAGTTGGTGCTTACTGCAATGCCATAATATATTATCTGTAATCATACACAACAACAGACAGGTTACAGCAAGTTTTCTTCCCAGCATATTGGATGCTCCATTGTTTGCAAAAGATACAAAATTCAGTAAAATAATTTTAAATAAATGCGGAACATACTGCAGTACTGTGCACCTCACTGAGAGAGTCGCTGCAGAACATAATGCAGTACTGTGCACCTCACTGAGAGAGTTGCTGCAGAACATAATGCAGTAGCTGCAGAACATTGGCCCTGATTCAGAGCCGGACGCTCTGACCAGAGCGTTCGCTCCGAATCAGGGCCCACCTCCATAATTATGGAGCGTCCTCCTGGACGCTCGTATAGCTGTGGGTCACCACCCACAGCCTATACGAGCGTGCAGGTTGAAGGTCGCGATGGTCTTGACCATTGCGACCATCGCCACTGCGAGCCGGAGCCTGTGGTTGAGTTTCTCAACCGCAAGGCCCGGAATGATTTTGGCTCTATCAGAGCCAAAATCACTCCCACTGACCTCACTAGTGAAGTCAGTGGGCCGGCTTCTGACGGTAGGCGTTCCCTTGGGAACGCCCCCGTCTGGGAGGCACAGCCCCGGCACGCCCACCAAAGGAGGCGTGCTGTCAATCAACATCGACGGCATGCCCCCTTTGACAAGACACAACGAGCGAAGGAAAGTCCTTCGCTCGTCACGTCTCGCGCATGCGCACGACGGAGCTCCCTCCGTCGTGCGAATGCGCAGTGCACACCATCGACCCACTTGCGAGCGGAAAGCCGCTCGCGAGTGGGTCTGAATGAGGCCCATAATGCAGTAGCTGCAGAACATAATGCAGCACTGTGCACCTCACTGAGAGAGTCGCTGCAGAACATAATGCAGTACAGTGCACCTCACTGAGAGAGTCACTGCAGAACATAATGCAGTACTGTGCACCTCACTGAGAGAGTCCCTGCAGAACATAATGCAGTACTGTGCACCTCACTGAGAGAGTCCCTGCAGAACATAATGCAGTACTGTGCACATCACTGAGAGAGTCTCTGCAGAACATAATGCAGTACTGTGCACCTCACTGAGAGAGTCCCTGCAGAACATAATGCAGTACTGTGCACCTCACTGAGAGAGTCGCTGCAGAACATAATGCAGTACTGTGCACCTCACTGAGAGAGTCCCTGCAGAACATAATGCAGTACTGTGCACCTCACTGAGAGAGTCACAGCAGAACATAATGCAGTACTGTGCACATCACTGAGAGAGTCCCTGCAGAACATACTGCAGTACTGTGCACCTCACTGAGAGAGTCACTGCAGAACATACTGCAGTACTGTGCTCCTCACTGAGAGAGTCACTGCAGAACATAATGCAGTACTGTGCACCTCACTGAGAGAGTCGCTGCAGAACATAATGCAGTACTGTGCTCCTCACTGAGATAGTCGCTGCAGAACATAATGCTGTACTGTGCACCTCACTGAGAGAGTCGCTGCAGAACATAATGCAGTACTGTGCACCTCACTGAGAGAGTCGCTGCAGAACATACTGCAGTACTGTGCACCTCACTGAGAGAGTCGCTGCAGAACATAATGCAGTACTGTGCACCTCACTGAGAGAGTCCCTGCAGAACATAATGCAGTACTGTGCACCTCACTGAGAGAGTCGCTGCAGAACATAATGCAGTACTGTGCACCTCACTGAGAGAGTCGCTGCAGAACATAATGCAGTACTGTGCACCTCACTGAGAGAGTCGCTTCCGAACATAATGCAGTACTGTGCACCTCACTGAGAGAGTCTCTGCAGAACATAATGCTGTACTGTGCACCTCACTGAGAGAGTCGCTGCAGAACATACTGCAGTACTGTGCAACTCACTGAGAAAGTCGCTGCAGAACATAATGCAGTACTGTGCACATCACTGAGAGAGTTGCTGCAGAACATAATGCAGTACTGTGCACCTCACTGAGAGAGTCGCTGCAGAACATACTGCAGTACTGTGCACCTCACTGAGAGAGTCGCTGCAGAACATAATGCAGTACTGTGCACCTCACTGAGAGAGTCCCTGCAGAACATAATGCAGTACTGTGCACCTCACTGAGAGAGTCGCTGCAGAACATAATGCAGTACTGTGCACCTCACTGAGAGAGTCGCTGCAGAACATAATGCAGTACTGTGCACCTCACTGAGAGAGTCGCTTCCGAACATAATGCAGTACTGTGCACCTCACTGAGAGAGTGTCTGCAGAACATAATGCTGTACTGTGCACCTCACTGAGAGAGTCGCTGCAGAACATACTGCAGTACTGTGCAACTCACTGAGAAAGTCGCTGCAGAACATAATGCAGTACTGTGCACATCACTGAGAGAGTTGCTGCAGAACATAATGCAGTACTGTGCACCTCACTGAGAGAGTCGCTGCAGAAAATTTGCATAATGTGCAGCTCTGTGTAGATTACATTTGCTTTATTTTTATTTGACTGGCACTCTCACAAAATACTGGCTGACTGGTACTCTCACATGAAGCTAGTTGGCACTCTTGCAGAATGCTCACTGGATGAACTATACAAAGTTAAAATAGGACATTTTTAAATAACCATCCAGTCTTCTATCCCATGTTTATGTAACAGTTTCCCTATAACACATCAGCATTAGTCATAGCATTTATTATATATTGCTTTCCAAATATAATCAAATAACTTGATAAATTTTCTTGCCGGGTGGCCCTACCTCTTGCAGGATGCTGGTTGATTGGTACTTTAGCAGAATACTGCTGTCTGGCACTCTCACAGACTGCTGGCAAGCTCGCTGTATGGCACTCTTGCAAGAAGCTGGCTGGGTGTACTACAAAAAGTAAAAATTGATCATTTTTAAATATCTATCTGACCTTCTATCCCATATTCAACAATCCTCCATCCAGGGGAGGACTGGGCGGGGGGGCAGGGTGCCATTTGCCCCCCTGGTCGGTACAATTTAAGCCCTGGGGGGCCGCCAGTTTCCTGCAGCCACATGTTGCATAGACATGCATTGCCAGCCTTGGGCATAGACAACCCCCGAAACCAGGCGGCCCTGCACATATTCCTCTTCAATATGACACTCACTGTCAAAGTGTGGCCAATGCTGGGACCGTGGAGATGCTGAGCACTGGGATGGGGGCGGAGCTAGATGATGACTCCACGGATCCCTCAGCCAATGGTCCGAGGAGTCTGATATCAGTTGAACTGACTTTTTGGATCACTGGCTAAGAGATCCTAGGAGTCATCGGGTACCTCCGCCCCCACCCCAGTGCTCAGCCAGCGTCTCCACCAGTATCGCCCAGCAGCAGTGCAGCACCCCGGGGCAACTTTCCCTTTCCAGCCGGCGACGTTCTCTTTAAAGTAAGTGGGAGCATGTCAAGATGGGGGTGGGGTTACTATTAGCTCTGAGATTAGGAAGAAGGGCAGGACAATGGAGCACAAGGGGCCAAGGGTGAAGGATTGGAGAGCACAGGGTGGCATGTTGGATGGGAAAAGGGGAGCAGTAAGCCCAATCTAGAGGGGACCAGTGTCTGTGGGATGTGAATAGGGGAAGGGGAGCGCAGTGTGGGATGTAGATGGGGGAAGGGGAGCGCAGTGTGGGATGTAGATGAGGGAAGGGAGTGCAGTGTGTGGGATGTGGATAGGGGAAGGGGAGCGCAGTGTGGGATGTAGATAGGTGTAGGGGAGTGCAGTGTGGGATGTGAATGGGGAAGGGGAGCACAGTGTGGGATGTAGATAGGTGTAGGGGAGTGCAGTGTGGGATGTGAATGGGGAAGGGGAGTGCAGTGTGGGATGTAGATTATTATTCAAATATTAATATATAATGTGTGTGTGTGTGTGTATATATACGCATATAGGAACAGCGGCGCTCACAGGACTTCTAAGTGAAAGAATAACTCCACAACAGGGATATTCAGTTCAACGTTTCAGTCATTAGACTTTTATCAAGAATGTTCTTGATAAAAGTTTAACGACTGAAACGTTGAACTGAACATCCCTGTTGTGGAGTTATTCTTTCACTTAGAAGTCCTGCGAGTGCCGCTGTTCCTACATGCAAATGTCTCTAGCATGCCTACTACTACTGAGGGCACCTGGGCGAGTATCAGTGTTTATATGTGGAGTGCTGGCTTTTCTTAGTTGTGTAAAATATATATATAATAAAGTAAATGTATATAACATTTATACTGTATCTAATGCTATTGTTTTCCATCACAGTTTTCTTTCTCAGAAAAGCTGGGACCACTTGCTTATGTTGCCCCTCTGCCTGAAAGTTGCCAGCCAGCCCCTGCCTCCCTCTAACCCATCACTAGTCCTAGCACTTATTATATATTGTTTTCTAAATTCAATCAAATAGCTTACTTGGAAATCCTGTTTGCTTGGTGTTGGCTGGCTTTGCTTCTTGCAGGATGTTGGTTGGATGCTGACAGGTTGGCACTCTCAAAGGATGCTGCTCTCTTGCACTGGCATTCTGGCTAGCTGGATGGTTGGCAGTCTCACAGGATACTGGCTAGTTGGTACTTTTGCAGGATTTTGGCTGGGTATACTAAACAAAGTTAAATGTTGTCTTCCATATAACACATCAACACTAGTCCTAATACACATTATATATTGCTTTATATATCCAATCAACTAACTTACTTGAGAAATTTGATTGCAGGGCGTTGGCTGGTACTCCCTTTTGCAGTATGTTGGTTGAGTGCAGGCTGGTGTTTACTCATGCAAGATGCAGGCTAGCTGGCACTCTCGCAGGATGCTAGTTGGTTGTAATTCTCACAGGATGAAGGCTGGCTGCTTGTCCTTCTCACGGGATGCTGGCTGGCTGGCACACTTGCAGAAATCTGGTTGGTTGGAACTCTTTGCAGAATGCTGGTTGGCGCTCTTTGCAGAATGCTGGCTGGTTGGGACTCTTGCAGAATGCTGGTTGGTTGGCACTCTTAGCAGAATGCTGGTTGTTTGGCACTCTGCAGAATGCTTGCTGGTTGGTACTCTGCAGAATGCTAGCTGGTTGGCACTGTTTGCCAAATGCTGGCTGGTAGGCACTCTTTGCAGAATGCTGGCTGGTTGGCACTCTTTGCAGAATGCTGGCTGGTTGGCACTCTTGCAGAATGCTGGCTGGTTGGCACTCTTGCAGAATGCTAGCTTGTTGGCACTCTTTGCAGAATGCTGGCTGGTAAGCCTTGCAGAATGCTGGGTGGTTGGCACTCTTGCAGAATGCTGGTTGGTTGGCACTCTTTGCAGAATGCTGGCTGGTTGGCACTCTGCAGAATGCTGGCTGGTTGGCACTCTGCAGAATGCTGGCTGGTTGGCACTCTTTGCAGAATGCTGGCTGGTTGGCACTCTTTGCAGAATGCTAGCTGGTTGGCACTCTTGCAGAATGCTGGCTGGTTGGCACTCTTTCAGAATGCTAGCTTGTTGGCACTCTTGCAGAATGCGGCTGGTAAGCCTTGCAGAATGCTGGTTGGTTGGCACTCTTTGCAGAATGCTGGTTGGTTGGCACTCTTTGCAGAATGCTGGCTGGTTGGCACTCTTTGCAGAATGCTGGCTGATTGGCACTCTTTGCAGAATGCTGGCTGGTTGGCCCTCTGCAGAATGCTGGCTGGTTGGCACTCTTGCAGAATGCTGGCTGGTTGGCACTCTTTCAGAATGCTGGGTGGTTGGCACTCTTGCAGAATGCTGGCTGGTAAGCCTTGCAGAATGCTGGGTGGTTGGCACTCTTGCAGAATGCTGGCTGGTTGGCACTCTTGCAGAATGCTGGCTGGTAAGAATTGCAGAATGCTGGGTGGTTGGCACTCTTGCAGAATGCTGGGTGGTAGGCACCCTCACTTGATGCTGGCTGCTTGGACTTCTTGCAGGATGCTGGCTGGTTGGCTGGCACTCACAGGATGATGGCGGGTTGGCTATTTTATAAGGTGCTAGCAGAGGGGCACTCTTGCAATATGCTGGCTGGTTGGCACTTGCTGAATGTTGACTGTTTGGCTGGCACTCTGAGGAGGATGGTAGATGGGCACTCTTGCAAGATGCTGGCTGTTGGCACTCTTGCAGGATGCTGGCTGCTTTGCCCTCTCGCAGGATGCTCACTGGGTGCACTATATAAAGTTAAAATAGGAAATTTTTAAATATCCATCTGGTTTCTATTCCATGTTTATTTACTGTAGCTGTTCTCCCTATAACACATCAGCACTAGCCATAGCGCTTATTATATGTTGCTCTAAGTCTAGTGAAATAACTTGAGAAATTTGCTTGCCCGAAGTTGGGTGGCCTTACCAAGCAGCAGACATGAGAGCGTGAAGACACCAACAGAGAAAAGTGAATGGAGACTATAGAAACATTGAGATTAGCTTTGCTCATTTAAAGTTAAGAAAGCATTGTGACATCCAGGCATAGCTGGCATAACATCAGTAGTCTGCCTAATGCTGTGTCTGTGTTCCTGACCTGGTTGCTTGTCCGTCCCAACTGCTATGCCGTCTGGCTCTCGTCTGCACTCTGCACATGCCATACAGTCCCAGATTTGTGGCATCTTTACTAATAGATGTCCATGACTCTGGAAAGAGCAGGGAGCCACCGGGCACAATGAGGCTGAGGGCTGGCAACCCCTAGTTCATTTGCTATGTGTGGGGGCCCCTTGTGTATGGGGGGTCCCAGGGCAGACACCTATAATCCGGTGCTGCCTCCTCATGGGATGTAAAGTGGGGCCTCACAGGGAGCGGGAGTGCAATTTGATGGGGTAGAGGGGTAATATGAAGGCCAGAGTCGATCCCTGCTCACTTGCATTCAGAGCCTCAGGACATACTGCTGCTGATTTCCGACCAAGCCTGGGTTTAGCTGGTTGGGGGTAAGAGCCTAGCGGGAGCCGCTGGACAGTGAATGCATACAGGCAGCAGGATGTGCGGGGCAACTGGTCAAGACTAAGACTTCTCTGCTTTTCACTTTCTAGGTTGATAAGGGTGGCCGGGAACATTGGGAGCAGGGAGGCAGCATGGTGCCCAGGATCTGCATGGCCGGGCATTACTGGACGAGGAGGAGGAGGGAGAAGGCCGGGGGCTGGTGAGCACATTCATATAACTGAAAGATCATTTACTTGGAGACTGATTTGCACTGACAGGTCCTGCTGCACTGTCTCCTCTCTGTACTTTCCTGCTCACATCAGGGACTAGGGAGGAGCATATTATCATGAGTGGGATTAGATTTTAGATGGAGGGGTGTAGAAACTACTAGTAACTCTGTGATGGGTTCTCAAAAAAAATACAAGGAAGAAAACGTAATGGTACAGCATACCGTTCTATACCACCCCACATCCAGCTCTGTATATGTATGTATACATGTGTGTGTGTGTCATATCATCCATTTAATTTGGGACACGTGAATTACACAGATTCTGTGGCTGATTAAAACCAGGTGGAGTGGAGACTTGACGTCAGCCAGCTACAGGATCTGTGTAACTCATATGTGTCCTGGATACAGGGATGATATGACAAGCCTATATACAGTATGTGACACTATAGTGAGAATAGAAGTAATACTACTCACGGAGAGAAGTCCAGATCAGGAAAGCAGACGGTACGGGATGGCAGACGGTACGGGATGGCAGTCAGAGCCGGGAACTTGCTAGGTGTTGGAAGGTAGAAAGCATGGTCACTAGGTCAGAGGCTGATAGCAGACAGGTGTCATGGTCAGATCCAGGCACAAGGCCAGGGGCAGCTATTTGGTGCTTCTCTATGTCCGCTTGCTGGTAGGTGGATCACTGATATGCTAGTTTGCCGCCTCCTCCTTTGCCCTCCATCCACCCACATAATTACTGGCTGTTACTGTGCCCAGGCTCGGCCACTTCTCACCTAGCGATTGTGAAGCTGTTATTGCTGCTTCCCTTGCATTTGTATCATGCAAATCCACTGTCCTTTGTAGATATTTCCATATCTCACTCAAGTCAGTTGGAGTGAGCTCGTCGTAAGATATGAATTCTTTTATAGCTGCAATGTGCCTAACAGCTGCCCCAATGTCTGGAGAATTGGGCAGAGTTTCTGCAGCCTTGGATAACATTGTCTTTAGGAGGTGTTTCTTAGCCAGGGTCAGATAAATGGCATTTATGTTCCTGATGTCCCAGCACTCACTGCCCTCTTCCAGGGTGATGGTCTTGCAGCCCAGGTGTGGAAGGCACTGGAAGAGGCAGACCACTGCAGCTGATACCATTTCCGAGTTATAGCTGTGCAGCTTTACAAGTAATGTGCAGCAATGTTCCCGAACTAGTCTGGTGACAGGACTACATGGAAATGCTCTGCATCGCTGTACTAGCTCGCCAAACAGCCGGGTACCATATAGTTGGATGACATGGTTTTTATAATAGAGGTATTTGGTGATGAGGCTGAGGATGTCATTGTATTTGTGCCAAGTTTTCTTCTTATGCAGTTGAACAACGGTCAGTAGAGTTTTCAGGATGACGGGGACCAAAGCCTGATTTCCTTTTTCCTGTAACTCTCGCACAAGTGTCTTAGTAAATGCTTTTCTGAATTTCTTAGCCATGTTTGGAAAGGCCTTTGTGAAATTCTCAATGCACCCTAAAGCTATGAGGCGAGTATGGATATCAACCCCATCCATCGTGCGTAATATATCGCTAATGATGACATTATTTAGGTCAGCAGGGAGAGCATTTGGAAATGCCATGAAAGTTGCACAAATTGTGACACTTGTTTGTTTGTTTTGTATATCACGTGAGTCACATAGTGGCCTTAGTAGACCCACAATTTCTCTGCACATCCCGCTCTGTACAACACTTCTGACAAAGTTGTTAGCACCTTCATACGCATTAGGGAAAGTGTCAGATGGAACATTCTTATATATTGCTCCGGGGCCATAAGTAATGAGTCTTACACTGGGCTCCTGATCCGTGTTGCTCACATCACTGCTGGGTGGTGGAAGGGTCTGCAGATGGGCAGCCAGTAGATAATTCACTCGTTCTATGGTGGTGGCAATTATATCTCTGACCTCGGCACACTGCCAGTTTTGTGTTTCCCAGTTGGTGAGGATAGTGCAGGCTTTTGTGAATAATAGTCTTATATTGGGCTCTTTCATACCATCACTTCCATAGGCCACAGCAGCATTGTTAATAAAC
This sequence comes from Taudactylus pleione, assembly GCA_031769625.1. NCBI lineage: Eukaryota > Metazoa > Chordata > Amphibia > Anura > Myobatrachidae > Taudactylus > Taudactylus pleione. The sequence continues at coordinate 1,430,513 of JAUIMM010000847.1, read as the reverse complement.
ATGGAAAGAATCCTTTGGGTGGCAGGATGAGTTGTAGTTTCCATGTCTGTACATATCTGAGATAACATATATAGCTTGTCAATGGTATGCACGGTGGGATAAGACATTATTGCAGACAGGGTGGTAAATGCAGACAGTGGCCGGGCGTAGAGCGAGCAGGTCTGAATTGTAGTCATAAGCTGGTAAATAGTTGTCTCCGTGTAGTCCCTGGCTAAGTAGTAAAGTACTTTGCTGGCTGAAAGCCAGATGCCCTCACTGGTCACACCCTCTGCCTCTGTCATTGCCTTTACAATCACCGCTATGATATTTTGAAATAAGTTGCTCACATCCAACCTTTGCTCTAAAACAAGGCACAAAAAATCTAAGACCATATGTTTCTCTGTAATGGCCAAGCAGCGCCACTTCTTTCTGAGGACATTTTTTATCCTGCCGATTTTATGCACAAGGGTCCCCAACGTCATAGAGATAATGATCTCAGGCAGGCATCTTTTTATCACAGGAGAGTATAGAAGCTTCAGTTCTTGGAGAATACACTCCCTGGAGGGCTCCATAATAGCTAATTATGTACTATGGTCTCCTTCCTCTTTTAAGTCATCCAGTGTCACATTAGTTGTATAATTTGCTTTACCCATAATATTAAATGTAGAAGCTGGAGATAAAACAGAGGTGCCTAGAGGGGTAGTAATCTGTGTGCTAGGCCTAAATTTATTAGCCAAAGGTGTTATTCTGGCCTTACCCCAAGTTGGTTCTTCATCCAAAGATGGTTCCTTATTGGAATACAGTTGTCTATAATCCAATAGTCGTAAGTCTTTTTGCAGTTCGCTATTCAAACTCAATTAAATTGAGCAGAAATCACTCACAGGATCAATGTGGAACAAACTGTCACCACAAAGTGGCTGTCAGTAGCTGGGCATGCTTTATATAGGGGGAGAATGTGATTGTGACATCACAGACATGCAGGTGGCAGTTAGAATGTTGCAGGGCCTATGCTTAGGAAAGGGACTAATGCACTGATATATAGTAACTTCTAATCTTATCATGTCTACCATTATATAATACAATATCTGCTTCCCATCACTACCTTTGTGCGCAGTTATAAGGATGGTGCAACTTAGAATAAGAAATATCAATGCAAGAGCTTAAAGGAAAAGTATCTGAGATAGGGCACTATTATGATTATTGTTATTCTGAATTAAAAACAAAGGCCCTCATTCAGAGCCACTCGCTAGCGGCAGTACGCTCGTTCCGAGCGATGTTCGCACATCTGCGCATGCGTACGGTTTTTAGTACGCATGCGCGAACCAGTCAGTGCGGCCGAAAATCGTTGGTACGCAATATAGCGAGGGCCTGCTATTTTGAGTGACAGAATGAGGCGTATGTGGGTGGTAACAGGGGAAGGTGCTTGAAAACGGGGAGTGGAGATCCGAACGCAGGCGTGCTTAAAGGTCAAAACGGGCGTTTTAAGGGAGTGCATAATTAATACAGCAGCGTCATTGACCACGTCACTTGGTTTTTTTAAACTCAGAACTGCTCGCAAAATAGCGGTTGAAAACACCAACCACAGAATAGCGAGCAGTTCATACACTGTACGATGTACTCGATTAATCTAATAAATAGCCGACATGACGTATGGTGCGTGCGGCCAGGGGGCGTTTTTATCAAATAAACGAGCGTATGTTTTGCTCGCTTGTTCAGACTTAGAGGTGGGAACAGACTGCAATTTGCGAACGGATCATTTGAATAGCCACCCCTTGTTTTTGAACAAACGACCACAAATAGCGAACGGCTCTGAATCAGGCCCAAAATCTTCATCACATATGCATTAAAATTCCTATTGGTGTTGTCCCACGTACACCCCTTGCCAATAGCAAGTTAGCAATGTATTACATTATTAGTGTGCCGTAAAGTGCAAATGTGGGAGTGAGACTCAGAAACAGAAAGATTAGTAAAACTCTTCTTGGCCATTAATATTGATTAAGTATTTTGAAATGTAATTAGGCCTGTCATTTATATTGGTGTGTCTGTATATTTTCATTATTCAATATCCGTCTAATACAGTCTTGAATTACCCTAATCAGATTTCGTGGTTTGTATTTTTTACGAGTCGCTTTTAATTCAGGAGCTATATAATAAGGCACAGGCGTATGAGCAACCACAGATTCTTAGGGGCAGATTCAATTGGCCGCAAACAAGGTTATATGATGTAAGGCAGTCTTGACCAATCATGGCTTGATTTGCATTACATCATCCAATAACCTGATTGGTTCCTATTCACTACCCCTGGATCATCAGTATTCATTACACGGACCAAAACTGAGGATATCTGTGACTCTGACATACAACACGCTGTAATATTATACACTGCTTCATAGTAACATAAAGCCGGTTTTCTCAATTGTTTTAATTGGTGCATGATGCTTATTCCCAATTATTTTGTATAAAATAAAATAATGGTAATATTTAGCATCATACATAAGAGTTTATCTAACATGAGATTGCAAATATCTTACATTTTTCTAATAGCATGGGGTACATACAGGTATCTGTTACATAAGTGTTGGTAATTATCTGCTGTTGATTTGAATACCTCAACTACTATAATAATATGAGGATATCAGTTAAATAATTCACATCCTCATAGTATAGAAAAAAAAGTGCTAAAAATCAGTGCTCACAATATTCAATAACTATGAGATGAGTTTATAATATTATGAAACATCTATTAACATGCATATACATTTGTGTAAAACTACAGATAATATAAATATTACACACATATATTTGTATAGACCTGTTATGGCTGTAGTGTGTGGAGATATTATATGCACAGTGAAGGATACTATTTTATGATATGTCATGGAAATATAGGTGTTCATATCAATGTGTAGATTCTCTAATACTACAATAGTGTACTAGTAACTAAGATAAATAGGACCCTATTACTTCCCTGTATAGACTATATAACAAGGCATAATATAATGTAGGGACATTATAAGAGAAGAGGGGGGTCCGTGGGCATTCTCCGTGTGGGCACCCTTCTCTCTAGCGGTCGGTGCACGTGAGTAGACTGTGCCACTGTGCCAGAGTCCTCTGTGAATTTGCAGGTCTCTGGGAACATGGCATCCTCTGTCCAATCAAAAACCACAGACATTTAGTTTTGCATTTTCTCCCAAAACCATTGAGACTTGGGGGCATATGCAGTGACATCACAAGGGGGGTGCGGGCCGCACCCGGATGTCACCCGCTGAGGGGTGACAGCCAAAGTGCCAACTCCTCCTCAGTGACAGGAGCCGGGTGCTGCGCTGTAGCATTCCGTGCAGCACTTGGCTCATGACACAGAGAGGGAGCCGGCACTGCAAACAGACCGGTCCCCGGGGGCAGTACGCACCTCTGGAACCTCCTGGAGATACTAAAACTTGGGCCACACCCCTACCCACGAGGCCATGCCCCCTTGCCGTGAGACCATGACCCCTTTTTACCGGTGCACGGCTTCACCATGCGCACTACTCTACTCACCACACCGAGTGTCACGGAGGGACGCCACTGGGCATATGTATTATACACATTTTTGGATACCCGCAAAATAAGTATCCCCTAAATGTATGACAGGATTCCACAGCAGATATATCAGAGATATCTGCTGCAGTTTCCTTGTTTATGAACGCAATAGCAGCACCCTCAAGTTTCTATGGCGGCTGCTGCATTGTGCGATTCACCAAGCTCCGGAATGCATTAGCCATTGTAGTCTATAGGCTACATGTTGTGTAATGTAGCGGGAGAGGGATCTTTCGCCGGTAATAGCCACTTGCGCATATGCTGTTTGATAGCTGCGCAAGGGCAGTAGGTCCTGTAGCATAAAGCAAAGTGATCACTGATGCGATCACTTTACTTTACACATAGCTGAGCCTCTGTCCATGGATATGATTTTTAATACAACCTGTTTTTTTAAAAAACAACAGAGATCTATCAAAGTCTGATGTTCACAACACATGTTTGTGGAAGTGTATCATGCCACAAACAAAGACGATTTCTGAGGACCTCAGAAGAAGAGTTGTTGATGCTCATCAGGCTAGAAAAGGTAACAAAACCATCTCTAAAGAGTTTGGACTCCACCAATCAACACTCAGACAGATTGTGTACAAATGGTGGAAATTCCAGACCATTATTACCCTCCCCAGGAGTGGACGACCAACAAAGATCACGCCAAGAGCAAGGTGTCTAATAGTTTACAAGGTCACAAAGGAACCCATCATCAGGAGGACACTGAACAACAATGGTGTGCATGGCAGGATTGCAAGGAGAAAGCCACTGCTCTCCAAAAAGAACATTGCTGCCCATCTGCAGTTTGCTAAAGCTCACCTGGACAAGCCAAAAGACTATTGGAACAATGTTTTGTGGATAGATGAGTCCAAAATAGAGCTTTTTGGTGTAAATTAGAAGCGTTATGTTTGGAGAAGGAGAACACTGCATTCCATCATAAAAATTTAATTCCATCTGTGAAACACGGTGGTGGTGGTATCATGGTTTGGGCCTGTTTTGCTGCATCTGGCCCAGGAAGACTTGCCATCATTAATGGGACAATGAATTCTGAACTATACCAGAATATTTTAGAGGAAAATGTCAGAACATCTGTCCAGGAGCTGCATCTCAAGAGAACGTGGGTCATGCAAGACAATGACCCAAAGCACACAAGTCCTTCGACCAAAGAATGGTTAAAGAAGAATACAATTTTTATTTTTTTTATACAATTTTTATTGAAGCACAGTGAAACATTTTCAACATTAGTTCACAATCACTGAAACATTTCCAGAATAGAATACATTGTCAAAATACTCACAGTTGCTCAAAAAAATATACTTTAAGTACTTTATATTGTAGTTCCTTACAAGGAACACTGTATTGTGAGATATAATCAGTGAATTGTGAAACATATACATACAGCCATCAATATTGACTACAGTAACAATAATAATAGTCAAAGCTGTGATTCCCGTAAACTAGAACACTGACACGGAGACGTAGGTGATAGACCCACCAGTACCCCAATAATTAATTCAGTGAAATCGGTTGGTCTTGCACAGCTAATCTAGTTAAATACAATGTTGAATTTTTAAGAATATGGTGGATTTGTAATCTTACAGTTAGTGGAAGGGTGTTTACATAAGACTCCCAGGTGATAAATAATCTTTCCACTCTCATATCTCTATGTAGAAGCATTTCTATCTAGTCCATTCTAAATATAAAATTAAGTTTATTTAGAAATAAAGGTATTTGGGGGGGGGTTTGCATCAATTCATCCTTGCAAGATAGTCTTCCTACCTGCGGCACTATGCGCTAAAAAAAGTCTCTTCCCTGCTTTCGAAATTCATATATCTGGATCAAAAATTCCTAATATTGCCCATTCTGGATTGAAAGGTACATAATTTAAAAGTTTCGCCTCAGCGTATCTTTGGATTAAATGCCAAAAATATTGAGCTATTGGGCACGCCCATAAACAGTGATAATTGTCAGCGTCTTCTTGATGACATTTCGGGCAAGCAGTAGAAGCCGAAGTCCCTATACGGAAACGTCGCATATGAGTTAAGTATTGTGCTAAATGTTAAGGGAAAGCTCTCTGTACATGCTTGCTGTCCTAGAAAACCAAAAAGCTTTATCGAGTTGTTCCATACTCAAAGTAGGGAATTGTACCAGTCATCCAGCCATACCCCCTGTAATCTTAGTGTGATCTATTATGTCCCTTAAAAAGGTAGTGGATCGATATGGCTTTTTGTGTAGGTACTGGTTTGCTTAGAAACCTATCCAGCGTATTCTCCCAATCCTTATCTGAGAAATGACCCAAAACGTGGGATATATAAAACGTGCCTTTAAGAAAGCCAAAGGATATGGTCATACCCCTGTATGCATAGTAAGAATGTGAGAGTATGAGAGGGCACGCTTATTGTCCCTCAGAAACAAAAGATTCAACATTACCCAATCCCGCCATCTTCCGCAAGGTGAAAGGGTGAGCAGCAATGCCGCCCAAGAAATCAGAGTTTCCTATCAAGGGTAGATATAGGGAGTGAAATGCAGTTAATCCTACTTTATAACTTAGAATATGCCAGATATTTCTGGCTGTCCAGAGAAGAGGGTTAGATTTCTGTGAATCAGGAATTTCCTTGTCATGTTGGTGAAGGAAATAAATTAAATCAATTTTACCTGTAAATTCTTGCTCTAATAATGTGTCAGTATAAATGGAGGTTTTATGAAGTCAGTCCCTTAAATGTCTTAAAAGTGCAGCATGAGTACATGTTTCAGTATTTGGGAAATTAATACCTCCATTAATTTTGGGTTGTTGCAATTTTTTCAAGGCGTTTCGGCTGAGACCCCCTTTCCAAATACACTTCCAAAATAAAGCATTAATCCGTATATCTTGTTTGGTTAAGAGCAATGGGATAGTTTGAAGTGGGTACAATAAACGTTGTATTGCAACCATTTTTAGTAAGTTGGCCCTCTCCAAAGAAGAAAGAGGTAACCATTCCCATTCCTTAATATTATTAGTCAATATTTGTATAGCTCGATTTATATTAAAACTATATAGGTTAGCATGTTTACGATGTAAAATTATGGGATATGAGATTTGGCCCATTGAAACGAAAACCTTTTTGTCCAAGAGGGACGTATTTGTCTGTCATACAATACCATTTCTGTCGATTTATCCATATTAATACTGAAGTCCGATATGGATCCAAATAAATTATTTTTTTCAATAATTTGGAAGAGAGAATGTTCAAGGTCATTAATATGCAACAAAATATCATAAGCAAAAGCTGATATTTTAATTTCCTTGCGGCCAACCTTAATAACTTTAAAAGTTGCCCAATTTTGAAGTGTTCTCAATAAAGGATCCATAGCCAAATTAAATAGAAGAGGAGATAACGGGCTCCCCTGACGGGTCCCTCTCCCCAGAATAAAACGAGGACCAATTGTGCCATTAATTAATAGGGATGTAGAAGGGTCATTACAGAAATATTTAATCAAATTAATAAAGGCCCGGTCAAATCCATGTAATTCCATGACCTTGAATAGGTGTGACCATAGCACCATATCAAATGCCTTATTAACATCTAAGCTTAAAAGCATATTTCATTCCGAAGGGGAAATATTGGAAGATATTATAGCATCTAATGCAATACGGATAGTTTTCTTTGCATGACGGCCCTGAGCAAACCCTGACTGATGGTCGGATAAAATTAAAGGTAGAACATTTTGAAGCCGCAGGGCCATGATTTTGGCCAAAAGTTTGAAATCTATGTTTAGTAAACTAATTGGCCTATAAGAAGTGACTGAACTAGGGTTTTTTGGGGTTTAGGTAATAACGTCATAAATGCCTCATTAAAGGTAGAATAAGGAGAACTTTAAGTATATATCTCCTTATATAACTCCAGCAGAACCGGGGCAATATGTGGTTGCAAAATGCGGTAGTAATCCACTGATAGACCATCTGGAGCAGGTGATTTGCCATTAGGAAGGCGAGAGATGGTCATATTTATTTCCTCCATAGTTATGTCCCCAACTAAAACCTCCCTCTGTTCCGGAGTCAAGCGTGGCAACACTGACTCCGTTAAAAAATTATCATGAGTCTCCTAATCTACTGGGGAGGAGCAAAAAACAGTTTCAAAATATTTTTGAAATTCGGTCGCTATGTCTTGGGACTTGGTTAAAACTGCACCTGTGGAAGACTGTTTTAAAGAAATAATAGTGTGTCTTCTTCTAAATGGTTTAGACATAGCCGCCAGTAATTTCCCTGCATTATTGCCCCATCGATAATATTTATCCCTAGTGTAGTCTAAGGAGTGCATTGCTTGTGTAGCCCAGTAAGTTTCTAATAACTGACGTGTTTATATGTTTGTATGGTAGTCTCAGAAGGGTATGCTGTATAAGCCTGGAAGCCCCCCAGCACACTGCAGCTAAATCAAAATTACTTAAATCCTACATGATAATAGAAATTCAGAGGTATTGGTTACATACATTTGCAAATATATGAATAAGCGCTGGGCCGACATCAAGGCTCCTCTATACCAGCGTCCCTAACATTAAGGGGATCGCGTCCGAGAAGCAAGGCACCCCAAAAAAATTCCAGCCAAGGACCATCCCCAGGGCATCACACAAAAAGGGGAAAAAAGGTGATAGTGAAGTGTAAACGATAGATGTGTAAGAATAAATCAATAAGTGTTAATGAAATGTAAAAGAATTAAAATGACATAAATAATATACAAACAAATAGAGAAGTGAAAAAATATTCTATGTGAATTAAGTGGTGATGCCATGAGAAAGGTCCAGCCAGAACAACTCCGGGGACCCCACTCCCAAACGTTCACCTCAAAATAATTATTGCTGCAGTGTGCTGGGGGGCAAATTCCTTAACGAGAACCCCTTAATGTTATAGTGCCCTCCCCAACATCCTCTGCTGTGTTACCTGCAGCCTAACACTTCCTGCTACAGGTTACTAACTAATACACATGTGCGATAGCCATCTATGCATGTGTATAGTGCCCTCCCCGACATCCTCTGCTGTGTTACTTGCAGCCTAACACTTCCTGCTACAGGTTACTGACTAATGCACATGTGCGATGGCCGTCTATGCATGTGTATAGTGCCCTCCCCGACATCCTCTGCTGTGTTACCTTCACCCTAACACTTCCTGCTACAGGTTACTGACTAATGCACATGTGCGATGGCCGTCTATGCATGTGTATAAAGTGCCCTCCCCGACATCCTCTGCTGTGTTACCTGCAGCCTAACACTTCTTGCTACAGGTTACTGACTAATGCACATGTGCGATGGCCGTCTATGCATGTGTATAGTGCCCTCCCCGACATCCTCTGCTGTGTTACCTTCACCCTAACACTTCCTGCTACAGGTTACTGACTAATGCACATGTGCGATGGCCGTCTATGCATGTGTATAAAGTGCCCTCCCCGACATCCTCTGCTGTGTTACCTGCAGCCTAACACTTCTTGCTACAGGTTACTGACTAATGCAGATGTGCGATGGCCGTCTATGCATGTGTATAGTGCCCTCCCTGACATCCTCTGCTGTGTTACCTGCAGCCTAACACTTCCTGCTACAGGTTACTGACTAAAGTACATGTGTGATGCTCGTCTATGCATGTGTATAGTGTCCTCCCCGACATCCTCTGCTGTGTTACCTGCAGCCTAACACTTCCTGCTATAGGTTACTGACTAATGCACATGTGTGATAGCCATCTACGCATGTGTATAGTGCCCTCCCCGACATCCTCTGCTATGTTACCTGCAGCCTAACACTTCCTGTACAGGTTACTGACTAATGCACATGTGTGATGGCCCTCTATGCATGTGTATAGTGCCCTCCCTGACATACTCTGCTGTGTTACCTGCAGCCTAACACTTCCTGCTACAGGTTACTGACTAATGCACATGTGTGATGGCCGTCTATGCATGTGTATAGTGTCCTCCCCGACATCCTCTGCTGTGTTACCTGCAGCCTAACACTTCCTGCTATAGGTTACTGACTAATGCACATGTGTGATGGCCATCTATGCATGTGTATAGTGCCATCCCCGACATCCTCTGCTGTGTTACCTACAGCCTAACACGTCCTGCTACAGGTTACTGACTAATGCACATGTGTGATGGCCATCTACGCATGTGTATAGTGCCCTCCCCGACATCCTCTGCTGTGTTACCTGCAGCCTAACACTTCCTTCTACAGGTTACTGACTAATGCACATGTGTGATGGTCGTCTACGCATGTGTATAGTGCCCTCCCCGACATCCTCTGCTGTGTTACCTGCAGCCTAACACTTTCTGCTACAGGTTACTGACTAATGCACATGTGTGATGGTTGTCTACGCATGTGTATAGTGCCCTCCCCGACATCCTCTGCTGTGTTACCTGCAGCCTAACACTTCCTGCTACAGGTTACTGACTAATGCACATGTGTGATGGCCGTCTATGCATGTGTACAGTGCCCTCACCGACATCCTCTGCTGTGTTACCTGCAGCCTAACACTTCCTGCTACAGGTTACTGACTAATGCACATGTGCGATGGCCATCTATGCATGTGTATAGTGCCCTCCCCGACATCCTCTGCTGTGTTACCTGAAGCCTAACACTTCCTTCTACAGGTTACTGACTAATGCACATGTGCGATGGCCATCTATGCATGTGTATAGTGCCCTCCCCGACATCCTCTGCTGTGTTACCTGCAGCCTAACACTTCTTGCTACAGGTTACTGACTAATGCACGTGCGATGGCCGTCTATACATGTGTATAGTGCCCTCCCTGACATACTCTGCTGTGTTACCTGCAGCCTAACACTTCCTGCTACAGGTTACTGACTAAAGTACATGTGTGATGCTCGTCTATGCATGTGTATAGTGTCCTCCCCGACATCCTCTGCTGTGTTACCAGCAGCCTAACACTTCCTGCTATAGGTTACTGACTAATGCACATGTGTGATGGCCATCTACGCATGTGTATAGTGCCCTCCCCGACATCCTCTGCTATGTTACCTGCAGCCTAACACTTCCTGCTACAGGTTACTGACTAATGCACATGTGTGATGGCCCTCTATGCATGTGTATAGTGCCCTCCCTGACATACTCTGCTGTGTTACCTGTAGCCTAACACTTCCTGCTACAGGTTACTGACTAATGCACATGTGTGATGGCCGTCTATGCATGTGTATAGTGTCCTCCCCGACATCCTCTGCTGTGTTACCTGCAGCCTAACACTTCCTGCTATAGGTTACTGACTAATGCACATGTGTGATGGCCATCTATGCATGTGTATAGTGCCATCCCCGACATCCTCTGCTGTGTTACCTGCAGCCTAACACGTCCTGCTACAGGTTACTGACTAATGCACATGTGTGATGGCCATCTACGCATGTGTATAGTGCCCTCCACGACATCCTCTGCTGTGTTACCTGCAGCCTAACACTTCCATCTACAGGTTACTGACTAATGCACATGTGTGATGGTCATCTACGCATGTGTATAGTGCCCTCCCCGACATCCTCTGCTGTGTTACCTGCAGCCTAACACTTCCTGCTACAGGTTACTGACTAATGCACATGTGTGATGGTTGTCTACGCATGTGTATAGTGCCCTCCCCGACATCCTCTGCTTTGTTACCTGCAGCCTAACACTTCCTGCTACAGGTTACTGACTAATGCACATGTGTGATGGCCATCTATGCATGTGTATAGTGCCCTCACCGACATCCTCTGCTGTGTTACCTGCAGCCTAACACTTCCTGCTACAGGTTACTGACTAATGCACATGTGCGATGGCCGTCTATGCATGTGTATAAAGTGCCCTCCCCGACATCCTCTGCTGTGTTACCTGCAGCCTAACACTTCTTGCTACAGGTTACTGACTAATGCAGATGTGCGATGGCCGTCTATGCATGTGTATAGTGCCCTCCCTGACATCCTCTGCTGTGTTACCTGCAGCATAACACTTCCTGCTACAGGTTACTGACTAAAGTACATGTGTGATGCTCATCTATGCATGTGTATAGTGTCCTCCCCGACATCCTCTGCTGTGTTACCTGCAGCCTAACACTTCCTGCTATAGGTTACTGACTAATGCACATGTGTGATAGCCATCTACGCATGTGTATAGTGCCCTCCCCGACATCCTCTGCTATGTTACCTGCAGCCTAACACTTCCTGTACAGGTTACTGACTAATGCACATGTGTGATGGCCCTCTATGCATGTGTATAGTGCCCTCCCTGACATACTCTGCTGTGTTACCTGCAGCCTAACACTTCCTGCTACAGGTTACTGACTAATGCACATGTGTGATGGCCGTCTATGCATGTGTATAGTGTCCTCCCCGACATCCTCTGCTGTGTTACCTGCAGCCTAACACTTCCTGCTATAGGTTACTGACTAATGCACATGTGTGATGGCCATCTATGCATGTGTATAGTGCCATCCCCGACATCCTCTGCTGTGTTACCTACAGCCTAACACGTCCTGCTACAGGTTACTGACTAATGCACATGTGTGATGGCCATCTACGCATGTGTATAGTGCCCTCCCCGACATCCTCTGCTGTGTTACCTGCAGCCTAACACTTCCTTCTACAGGTTACTGACTAATGCACATGTGTGATGGTCGTCTACGCATGTGTATAGTGCCCTCCCCGACATCCTCTGCTGTGTTACCTGCAGCCTAACACTTTCTGCTACAGGTTACTGACTAATGCACATGTGTGATGGTTGTCTACGCATGTGTATAGTGCCCTCCCCGACATCCTCTGCTGTGTTACCTGCAGCCTAACACTTCCTGCTACAGGTTACTGACGAATGCACATGTGTGATGGCCGTCTATGCATGTGTACAGTGCCCTCACCGACATCCTCTGCTGTGTTACCTGCAGCCTAACACTTCCTGCTACAGGTTACTGACTAATGCACATGTGCGATGGCCATCTATGCATGTGTATAGTGCCCTCCCCGACATCCTCTGCTGTGTTACCTGAAGCCTAACACTTCCTTCTACAGGTTACTGACTAATGCACATGTGCGATGGCCATCTATGCATGTGTATAGTGCCCTCCCCGACATCCTCTGCTGTGTTACCTGCAGCCTAACACTTCTTGCTACAGGTTACTGACTAATGCACGTGCGATGGCCGTCTATACATGTGTATAGTGCCCTCCCTGACATACTCTGCTGTGTTACCTGCAGCCTAACACTTCCTGCTACAGGTTACTGACTAAAGTACATGTGTGATGCTCGTCTATGCATGTGTATAGTGTCCTCCCCGACATCCTCTGCTGTGTTACCAGCAGCCTAACACTTCCTGCTATAGGTTACTGACTAATGCACATGTGTGATGGCCATCTACGCATGTGTATAGTGCCCTCCCCGACATCCTCTGCTATGTTACCTGCAGCCTAACACTTCCTGCTACAGGTTACTGACTAATGCACATGTGTGATGGCCCTCTATGCATGTGTATAGTGCCCTCCCTGACATACTCTGCTGTGTTACCTGTAGCCTAACACTTCCTGCTACAGGTTACTGACTAATGCACATGTGTGATGGCCGTCTATGCATGTGTATAGTGTCCTCCCCGACATCCTCTGCTGTGTTACCTGCAGCCTAACACTTCCTGCTATAGGTTACTGACTAATGCACATGTGTGATGGCCATCTATGCATGTGTATAGTGCCATCCCCGACATCCTCTGCTGTGTTACCTGCAGCCTAACACATCCTGCTACAGGTTACTGACTAATGCACATGTGTGATGGCCATCTACGCATGTGTATAGTGCCCTCCACGACATCCTCTGCTGTGTTACCTGCAGCCTAACACTTCCATCTACAGGTTACTGACTAATGCACATGTGTGATGGTCATCTACGCATGTGTATAGTGCCCTCCCCGACATCCTCTGCTGTGTTACCTGCAGCCTAACACTTCCTGCTACAGGTTACTGACTAATGCACATGTGTGATGGTTGTCTACGCATGTGTATAGTGCCCTCCCCGACATCCTCTGCTTTGTTACCTGCAGCCTAACACTTCCTGCTACAGGTTACTGACTAATGCACATGTGTGATGGCCATCTATGCATGTGTATAGTGCCCTCACCGACATCCTCTGCTGTGTTACCTGCAGCCTAACACTTCCTGCTACAGGTTACTGACTAATGCACATGAGCGATGGCCGTCTATGCTTGTGTATAGTGCCCTCACCGACATCCTCTGCTGTGTTACCTGCAGCCTAACACTTCCTGCTACAGGTTACTGACTAATGCACATGTGCGATAGCAGTCTATGCATGTGTATAGTGCCCTCCCCGACAGCCTCTGCTGTGTTACCTGCAGCCTAACACTTCCTGCTACAGGTTACTGACTAATGCACATGTGTGATGGCCATCTACGCATGTGTATAGTGCCCTCCCCGACGTCCTCTGCTGTGTTACCTGCAGCCTAACACTTCCTTCTACAGGTTAATGACTAATGCACATGAGCGATGGCCGTCTATGCTTGTGTATAGTGCCCTCACCGACAACCTCTGCTGTGTTACCTGCAGCCTAACACTTCCTGCTACAGGTTACTGACTAATGCACATGTGCGATAGCAGTTTATGCATGTGTATAGTGCCCTCCCCGACATCCTCTGCTGTGTTACCTGCAGCCTAACACTTCCTGCTACAGGTTACTGACTAATGCACATGTGTGATGGCCGTCTACGCATGTGTATAGTGCCCTCCCTGACATCCTCTGCTGTGTTACCTGCAGCCTAACACTTCCTGCTACAGGTTACTGACTAATGCACATGTGCGATGGGCGTCTATGCATGTGTATAGTGCCCTCCCCGACATCCTCTGCTGTGTTACCTGCAGCCTAACACTTCCTGCTACAGGTTACTGACTAATGCACATGTGCGATGGCATCTAAGTATGTGTATAGCGCCCTCCCAGACATCCTCTGCTGTGCTACCTGCAGCCTAACACTTCCTGCTACAGGTTACTGACTAATGCACATGTGCGATGGCCGTCTATGCATGTGTATAGTGCCCTCCCCGACATCCTCTGCTGTGTTACCTGCAGCCTAACACTTCCTGCTACAGGTTACTGACTAATGCACATGTGCGATGGGCGTCTATGCATGTGTATAGTGCCCTCCCCGACATCCTCTGCTTTGTTACCTGCAGCCTAACACTTCCTGCTACAGGTTACTGACTAATGCACATGTGCGATGGCCGTTTACGCATGGGTATAGTGCCCTCCCCGACATCCTCTGCTGTGTTACCTGCAGCCTAACACTTCCTGCTACAGGTTACTTACTAATGCACATGTGCGATGGGCGTCTACGTATGGGTATAGTGCCCTCCCCGACAACCTGTGCTGTGTTACCTGCAGCCTAACACTTCCTGCTACAGGTTACTGACTAATGCACATGTGCGATGGGCGTCTACGCATGTGTATAGTGCACTCCCCCACATCCTCTGCTATGTTTCCTGCAGCCTAACACTTCCAGCTACAGGTTACTGACTAATGCACATGTGCGATGGCATCTATGCAGAGCTGTCTTAACAGCATTGTGGGCCCTGGGCAAAGCAATGCAGTGGGGTCCCCTACCCACCCATTCACGGGAAAAAAATGTAAATGGTCAATAAAATTAATCCTTTAGATTTAGTAGTACTTTCAACAAAATCAAATAAAAATGTTAAATAATTGGCAAACCGAAAAGTATTAAATAATTATTTAATATTAATCAACACAAATGTTTGCGACATTTCTTTTTTGAGAATTTTTTTATAATTGGCTTGAAGTCAATTGTTTTCAGGATGTCATTTTCCATGCACATGAGTGAAAGCCAGTTCAACCGCTGCTGCCCCATTGCACTGCGAAGCTGATTCTTTATAAGTTTCAATCTTGAAAATGAGCGTTCTCCTGTACAGTTGGTCACCATTGTGCACATGAACACTCTGAGTGCGATTTCAACATTGGGAAACACCGATTTCAAGTTGTCCAAAATTAGTTTGCTGTACAATGCAGGGAGAGTTTCACATTTTTCATCAAGGTCCATGTAGTGCTTGAGATGCTTGCATTCATTTAGAAAGGCAGCATAATCAAGGTCTTTATCATACACATTAGCCAGATGCTCACACTTTTTGTCTAGCTCATCAGAACCAATTGTTTTCAATTGACCGAAGAAGGAAAACAGATTTCCAATCCATGAATAAGCTTCTGCACGTTTTGTGAGCTCAGAGTTCAAAGAGTCCAGAACAGGGAGGAATGTTTCTACCTTGAATTTTTCACTTTTGTTTATAATTATCTCTTCTCCCGATCCATCATATCTAGTAAGACGTACACTACGCTTTCGTTGCCGCTTCTTCACATCACTATAGTCCAAATCTGGACATCTACTTCTGGCCTTCAGTTCATATTCACTGAATGTATCTCTAATTTCCTGAAGATAACTTTTCAGAGACTCAAGAAGATTCATGGCAACAAGTATATTCACATCTTTAGACTGCAGGAACTTACTTGTTTTGTTAAACCTTTTAAGAATGTCGTTCCACAAAATTGTCAGAAAGATTGTTTCCATGTTCTCCATTCTCTCACTTAATTCTTCTGCCTCTCGCCTTGTGTTCACTTCTTGGTTAGTGTCAGCTGATAAAGAATCCAGTGCATCTTTAATTTTTTCAAAACCTTCTTGCAGAGCATTAACAGCATCAAAATGTGATGACCATCTCGTATCAGACAGACGCTTGACCACAACATCTTTTCCTAAAGATGAGGACAGAACATTCCATCGATGTGTAGAAGCTGAGAAAAAAGAATACAAATGCTGAACAAAGTCAAAGAAGGAGACGACCTGTAGAGAACACTCTGCCGCTTTTACTCCCACCAAGTTCAGGCTGTGCCCAGCACAGGGGACATAGATGGCCAACTCATTCAGTTGCCGAATCCGTGCTTGCAATCCAGTATAGCGGCCAGACATATTTGAGGCATTGTCGTATAACTGACCACGGCAGTTTGACAGCGGAATTTTGTTTTCATTCAGGAAATCTACAACAGTGTCTGCTAGATTCTTTGCTCCATGAGAAAAAATGGGGATGAACTTGAGGAAACGCTCTAATGGCTCACACCCTCTAATGTACCGGATTGTAAATGTCAGTTGATCAATGTGTGAGATGTCTGGAGTGGAATCCACACTTATTGAATAATACTTTGATTCTTTTATTTCTTCCAGAATGGCAGAAAGAACATGTTGTCCCATTAAATTCCTCACAAATGTTTGCAGATAGATACGATGGGTTCCCCTTTCCAGCATTTCCACACACTTTGAGATGTTGTTCCAGAAAAGGGTCAAATTCACTCAACAGCTCTAGAATACCTAAATAGTTTCCATTGTTTGATGACCCAATAGTTTGATTCTCTCCACGAAATGCCAAGCCTCTTGAGGCAAGAAAGCGAATGACAGAATCCACACGTGTCAACACTTTATACCAGTACTCGATATTGTTTGATTAACAAAGAATCTATGCATCCAGTTTCTTTATGGCGAATTTAATATGCGATCATGCACTTGCGATGTTCTTCTCCATTTTCATGATCTACAATAAGATTGCTGTGTTTCCAATCTTTAAATCCTGATGTAGAAAATGGAGATTCTTTATTGGACAATAGGCGTCAGGCAAAGCAGTACAAACAACCTTGTGATAGTGAATAGAGTAGCCATTTGCATTTTACATATTCGCCATTCCGCAGTTCATGTTTGAATACATTCTTTGATAGATACCTTATCTGAGTTATCTCTCCTCCGGCTCCTTTGTACTCTCTGCGTGAATTTTTAAGGTTGCAATCATGATTCTGACATGATGTTGGCCCACTATGAATCCAGTAATCCACTGTACTAGTATTCTTAATATCCCATAGTCCGGGATCTGTGACATGAATCACACTCTCTGTACACTTCTCTGCCGTTATAGATTGGTGTATTTCTTCTTGTGGAATGTCCCCAGGAGCAGGTAATGGTATGTCTGGAACTGGATGACTGGATGCAAGAGTAGATGTAGATGGCGATGCTCTAATTACAGAAGCAGTACTAGTAGCTATTGCTTCTTGTGAAATGTCCCCAGCAGCAGGAGCAGGCAATGGTATGTCTTGAACTGGATGACTGGATGCAGGGATGGATGTAGATGGTAATGCTGTATTTAGAGGAGCAGTACTAGTAGCTGATGTTGCACCTGGGATTATCCAAGATGTCAACTTTGGAAGTTTGCTAATTTTCTGCTTCTCCTCTTCAGCTCGTTTCCTCTTTTGTGCTCCACTCATAGAAGTACGCTTCATTTCCCTGGCAGTACAGCTGGATTCAATCTACAGTTTAGTGTTGTAAAGAAAAGGAAAATAATGTGCTCTTTTTACTCTACCAACTTTAGGGGACTATTTAGCATTAAATATTTGTGGCATATTCCTCGAAAACACCATCAAGATTTAGCCCAGCCGCACCTGCGTTGTCAGCAGACCGTGCATGCACAGGAGTCCCGGTCACTCACCCAGAGCACATAGCATTAAAATACTGAAGATAGTGTAAATAACACTAATGGCCATATTCAGTTTGATGGCGAAAAGTCAGGGGTCAGACTTTTCGCCATCATCTGAGGTTTTTACTGGGATAAAGTATTGGGCGCGTGCCCGCTTATCCCAGTATTCATTTAGGATCCAGCGAAAATGGGACCCGGCGGAAAGGTAAGTATCGGAAAAGTCCTGGGAATTTTCGGGAAATCATCCTGGTACCACCCTAAAGATGGTCTGACATGGGAGATCACTATGGGTACCCCCGATGTGGGCTGCTGAAGGTAGTCAGGGATTTAAATAGTCGCGGCAGGTGTATAAATGCGGATTTAGAAGAAGGGGTGAAGAATAGCACTTAGATTATTTTTTTGGAAAAAATGACTAGTCCCTTCAAATTTGGGGTACATGAAAATGGGTGCAAGCATATTTTTAACTCCCTAAAGTCATTTTATTTAATTCTTAAAAAATCCACCTGCCGCAACCATCAGCATTCTAGAAAACACCTGCCGCATACATGGAACACCCCCTGAATCAATTTTGCTAGTTTAAACCTTTGTTCTCTAATATTTTTTTTTCAACCCCAAAATGAAAGAACATTTTTTAGGGTGTGCTTAAGATTTATTAAAATTTTTTTTGACATAGATAACTTATTTTTTTTAAGCCTGCACCCCTAAACCTCAATTCTGCACTTTTTTTCGCCATGTATTAATTACATGGTGAAAACTTATCCCCGTTTTTTAACAAAGACTTTTCGCACCTGCAAAAAGTCTTTGAAATTGAATATGGGGATAATTGAAACAGGCTTTTTGCAGCCTAATTGAATACCCCCTAAATCACTGATTGGCATTATAAAGAGATGAGCGGTTCGGATTCTGTGGAATCCGAACCGCTCCGAACATTGGGGATCCGAGTCCACCCGAAACCTGTTCGGGTGTTCACCGCCTGACTCGGATCCCCGTTCGGGGCCGAACGGCGGCCGCCTGATGTCGGATTCTCACTAGAGAATCCGACATCAGGTCTCCTCGTGTGTAGGGCAGAGCGCAGTGATAGCGCTCTGCCCTACACAGACACAGACACACAGCCGCCAGCGGCAGCTGTGTGTTTGTTACAGCAGCCAATGAGAGTCACACAGACTCTCATTGGCTGCTGCACGGAGGGAGCCAGCTGGAGCTCACACATGAGCTCCGTCTTCCGGCTCCCTCCTCAGCGTGTGACAGAGCGGACGGCGCGGGAGCGGGGATACAGGTAAGTTTTTATTTTTTATTTTTTTATTTGTGCAAGGGCCGGGCGCACTACTGGGGGGGGGTCTGCACTACTGGGGGGGGGTCTGCTACTGGGGGGGGCTATACTACTGGGGGGGCCATACTACAGAGGGGCCTGCTACTGGGGGGGGCTATACTACTGGGGGGGGTCTGCACTACTGGGGGGTCTGCTACTGGGGGGGGCTATACTACTGGGGGGCCATACTACAGAGGGGCCTGCTACTGGGGGGGCCATACTACTTGGGGGGGTCTGCTACTGGGGGGGGCCATACTACTGAGGGGCCTGCTACTGGGGGGGGCTTACTACTACTGGGGGGGGCTGCTACTGGGGCAGCCTACTACAGGGGGGGCCATACTACAGGGGGGGCCCATACTACAGGGGGGGCTACTACTGGGGCAGCCTACTACTGGGGGGGGCCTGCTACTGGGGCAGCCTTCTACTGGGGGGGCCATACTACTGGGGGGGCCATACTACTGGGGGGGGCATACTACTGGGTGGCATGCTAATGGGGGGCATACTACTGGGGGGGCCTGCTAATGGGGGGCATAATACTGGGTGGCATGCTAATGGGGGGCATACTACTGGGGGGGCCTGCTAATGGGGGGCATACTACTGGGGGCATTCTACTGGGGGCACTGCATAGTGGACCCTACTACTAAGGGGACTGCATAGGGGGCACCACTGCTGGGGGACATTGTGTAAGGGACACCGCTACTGTGGGCATTGTGTAAAAGGGGCACTACTGTGTGTCGTAACATAAATAAGAGACACTACTTTATGGTGTAATGTGAATCAGGCCCTATGTGCGGTGTAATGCTAATAAGATTGTGCACTGTGACTCCTAGGGCCGTAGCCCACTTTGTAAACAAGTACTGTGACTCTGCTGGCCGTACCCCACTGGGTGGGTGCACTACTTTTCATTTCTGCCACTGCTGTGTGGCAATGTGTCATAGATGTGCTTTATACTGTGGTGTCTGTGTCGTTGTGCCGCTGCTTTGTCGCTTAGTAACCAGTCAGCTCACTGCAACCTTTGGCCAATAATGTTGAAAACAATATTATAAGCTGTGATATGGTCTAAATTGACTGGAAATTAATGTTATTGAGGTTAATAATACTCTAGGAAGAAAAAAAAGACCAATTTATGTGATTTTAGCTTTTTTTGTCAATTTTTGTAAAAAAATCCAAATCCAAATCCAAAGCCAGTCACCGCAGTTTGGCAAATCCAAATCCAAAGCCGGACGACGAATTAGAACCAAATCCAAATCCGGCAAAAATGGTCCGGCGCACATCCCTAGTTATAACACATCCTGTTTGATCATATGCTGAATGCCGCACCTCTGGATTTGTATGTATAGAGTATGTGGAACCGGCACTCCAATGCAATAAATCAAATTGGTGCCCTCCTGATTAAGCCCTCAGTTTGCTTCTGAGCAGGATCATATAAAAGATGTAAGGGCGACACGCTGGACGACTTGAATAAATGTAGCTCAACCCGGTATAATTATCAACGTTTCAAAACTATTAATGTTTTTTCGTCAAGTCACAAAAACTTAATGAACAATGCTTACCTTAAGTAAGGTAAACACCACACAAAAGTGCACGCCCCTCGCTCGTCACAGACGCAGCTGGCTGGGCTCAATCACAGTGAAACAAAGATAACCAAAACACCAAAGTGAACCTATGGAGACCCAAATTAGTCTATATTTTTATTTGGCATTTACAAAATACAACATTGTGTAAAATCATCAGAATTATAACATTAGCTGATTAACGCAGTTGTTCCCAAACTCAGTGCCATGGCACCCTGGGGTACCTTTGGGTTCTTGCAGGGTTGCCACGGGTTGACGGTTCAGAACCAAATTAAATTATTTAAACCAGTGCTGCTGGCTGCCAATCATTAAATATGTGGACAAATAGAAGCACATCCATGTCCACCATCACATAACTCACTGAACGTAAGAATTACATATATGTACAATTTACTTGATCTTAATTTACAAATTTTTTTCATAATTTCTGAGAAACATTTGGCCTAAGGATCCTGTGAAAAAAATGCTTATACAGTACTCTAGGACACTGTGGGCACGATTCAATTAAACGTGAAGTGAATAGCGCCGGTAATGAGCTCCCAGAGCTATTCAATTCTGCGAGAAGTTAGGTCGGGGAAAGTTTGTTCTTGCGCCTTAAACAGGGTGTTTAGGCACGAGAACGGGCATACTCCGACTAAACTTCCCGGCGCGATGCTGTTTTCCCGATGCTAAGGGCAGAAAATAGCATCGTGCCTGGACTTTTGTTGGATTTCTGCTCGCATCCCAGGAGGGATGCGAGAAGAAATCCTTAGTCGGGCTTAGCAGCGCAAATTAATTGAATAGCTCCAGACGCTGATTCCCACCGCTATTCACTTCGCGTTGAATAGAATCGAGCCCTGTGATTCACAAAAGTTTTAGAACCACTGGATTAGTGCAGCGCACCTTCTTTTAAAAATGAAAGAAATGTTAACACCCAAACAAAAACTCCACATTGCTGCTATCATCTATATTTAGGACAATGATGACTAATCCAAGCCAAAACAGAAATATATATATATATATATTAGGGGTGAGCGGGTTCGGATTTCTGAAATCCGAACCCCCCCGAGCCCCCCCGATCCGAGTCCGATCCGAGTCAGGCTCGACTTTTCCCGCCTGACTCGGATCTGAAATCGAGGCAAAACGTCATCATCCCGCCTTCCGAGTCTCGCGGGTTTTGGATCCTATATAAGGTACCCGCGTCGGCGCCATTTTCTCACTCGGCTGTGGACAGTGAAGAGGGAGGGTGGGAGTTAGGGCTGTGTAGTGTAGTGTAGTGTAGTGCTGCTGTTGTCCACTACTTCAAAGTCCATAGGGGCTGGCTGTGTTGTGCTGTGCTGCTGTTGTTAATAGGGGCTGTGTCCACTACTTCAAAGTCCATAGGGGCTGGCTGGACTGTGTTGTGCAGTCAGTTCTCCATAGGGGCTGTGTCCACTCCAAAGTCCTGTGCAGTGTCCCAGTCCTAAAGGAGTGCTGTAGTGTTGTCCAGGGGGTGCTCTGTCCATCAGGGGTGCTCCCCCCAAGTGCTAAAAAAATAATATATTTTCTGTGTTTGTGAATTGTGTGCGCAGTAGCCGCACGTGCATCAACAAAGTAGTGCCAAGCGTGCACCTGTGTCATAAGTAAAGGGCCGGCTGGCTTGACCGTTAAAGGGTGCTGTAACCCCCGAAAGTACACTCCAGTCCAAACCAAAAAAAAATTATTTTCTGTTTTTGTGAATTGTGTGCGCAGTAGCCGCACGTGCATCAACAAAGTAGTGCCAAGCGTGCGCCTGTGTCATAAGTAAAGGGCCGGCTGGCTTGACCATTAAGGGTGCTGTAACCCCCGAAAGTACACTCCAGTCCAAACCAAAAAAAAAATTATTTTCTGTGTTTGTGAATTGTGTGCGCAGTAGCCGCATGTGCATCAACAAAGTAGTGCCAAGCGTGCACCTGTGTCATAAGTAAAGGGCCGGCTGGCTTGACCGTTAAGGGTGCTGTAACCCCTGAAAGTACACTCCAGTCCAAACCAAAAAAAAAATTATTTTCTGTGTTTGTGAATTGTGTGCGCAGTAGCCGCACGTGCATCAGCAAAGTAGTGCCAAGCGTGCGCCTGTGTCATAAGTAAAGGGCCGGCTGGCTTGACCGTTAAAGGGTGCTGTAACCCCCGAAAGTACACTCCAGTCCAAACCAAAAAAAAATTATTTTCTGTGTTTGTGAATTGTGTGCGCAGTAGCCGCACGTGCATCAACAAAGTAGTGCCAAGCGTGCGCCTGTGTCATAAGTAAAGGGCCGGCTGGCTTGACCGTTAAGGGTGCTGTAACCCCCGAAAGTACACTCCAGTCCAAACCAAAAAAAAATTATTTTCTGTGTTTGTGAATTGTGTGCGCAGTAGCCGCACGTGCATCAACAAAGTAGTGCCAAGAGTGCGCCTGTGTCATAAGTAAAGGGCCGGCTGGCTTGACCGTTAAAGGGTGCTGTAACCCACAAAGTACACTCCAGTCCAAACCAAAAAAAAAATTATTTTCTGTGTTTAGCCGCACGTATATATCAAATCGATATAACATAAATGGAGGACCAAACTTTCTCCGATAAAAATAAAATAGAGAAAGTTCAAGAACCACTTCCTCCTAGTGCTGAAGCTGCTGCCACTAGTCATGACATAGACGATAACATGCCATCAACGTCGTCTGCCAAGGCCGATGCCCAATGTCATAGTAGAGGGCACATACAATCCCAAATGGCAAAGTTCAGGAAAATGACCTTGAAAAAGACATTTAAATCAGCTGAAGAGAAACGTAAACTTGCCAATATGCCATTTACGACACGGAGTGGCAAGGAACGGCTAAGGTCGATCCCTAGTATGTTCATGACTAGTGGTTCAGCTTCACATGACGATGGAAGCCCTCCTCCCACTAAAAAAATCAAAAGAGTTAAGCTGGCAAAAGCACAGCGAAGAACTGTGCTTTCTAAGAAGATATCACAAATCCCCAAGGAGAGTCCAAGTGTGGTGGTGGTTGCGATGCCTGACCTTCCCAGCACTGGACGGGAAGAGGTGGCTCTTTCCACCATTTGCACGCCCCCTGCAAGTGCTGAAAGGAGCACCCACAGTCCACTTGCTGATATGCAAATTGAAGATGTCACTGTTGAAGTACAACAGGATGAGGATACTGGTGTAGCTGGCGCTGAGGAGGAAGTTGGCGAGGAGGATTCTGATGGTGATGTGGTTTGTTTAAATCAGGCTCCGGGGGAGACAGTTGTTGTCCGTGGGATGAAAAAGCCCATCACGGTCATGCCTGGGCAGAAGACCAAACATTCCACCTCTTTGGTCTGGCAATATTTCTATCCAAATCCGGACAACAACTGTCTTGCCATATGTACCATATGTAAAGGTGAAATAAGTAGGGGTAGGGACGTCAACCACCTAGGAACATCCTCCCTTATACGGCACCTGCAGCGCGTTCATAAAAAGTTACTGTCAAGTTCAGAAACTTTGGCTAAGACCGTAAGCAGTCCAGGGACACCTAAATCCCGTTGTCCTGTTGTATCCAAGCGCCTGCAAACCACACCGTCAACTCCCTCCTCGTCAATTTCCTCCTTAGTCAGGATCGGAAGTAGTCCTGCAGGCCATGTCACTGGCATGACTGACTCTCCTATCCGGGATTCCTCTGGAGGATCCTGCATTGCTACGCCTACTGCTGCCGCTGCTGCTGTTGCTGCTGCTGGGAGTCGTTCATCATCCCAGAGAGGAAGTAGGAACACCACTACTTTTACTAAACAATTGACCCTCCAACAGTCCTTAGCGAGGAGGATGAAGTACGACAGCAGTCATCCTGAAGCAAAACGTATAACTGAGGCCTTGACTGCTATGTTGGTGTTAGACGTGCGTCCGGTATCCGCCATTAGTGCAGTGGGATTTAGACAATTGATGGAGGTAGTGTGTCCCCGGTTCCAAATCCCGTCTAGATTCCACTTCACTAGGCAGGCGATACCGAGACTGTACAGAAACGTCAGAAAAAGTGTCCTCAGTGTCCTGAAAAATGCCATTGTACACAATGTCCACTTAACCACGGACATGTGGACAAGTGGAACAGGGCAGACTAAGGACTATATGACTGTGACAGCCCACTGGGTAGATGTATCACCTTACGCAGCAACAGCAGCAGCGTCACCAGTAGCAGCATCTTAGAAACGCCAGCTCATTACAAGGCAGGCTACGCTGTGTATCACCGGTTTCAGTAAGAGGCACACCGCCGACAACCTCTTAGAGAAACTGAGGGAAATCATCGCCCAGTGGCTTACCCCACTTAGACTCTCCTGGGGATTTGTGATATCTGACAACGCCACCAATATTGTGCGGGCATTACATCTGGGCAAATTCCAACACGTCCCATGTTTTGCTCACACAATAAACTTGGTGGTGCAGAATTTTCTGAAAAGCGACAGGGGCGTGCAGGAGAGGCTTTGGGTGGCCCGAAAAATTTCTGGCCACTTTCACCATTCAGCGACTGCGTGCCGAAGACTGGAGCGCCAGCAAACACTCTTGAACCTGCCCCGCCATCACCTGAAGCAAGAGGTTGTGACGCGGTGGAACTCAACCCTCTATATGCTTCAGAGGATGGAGGAGCAGCAAAAGGCCATACAAGCCTATACATCCACCTATGACATAGGCAAAGGAGGGGGTATGCACCTGACTCAAGCGCAGTGGAGAATGATTTCCGTGTTGTGCAAGGTTCTCCAGCCCTTCGAACTTGCCACACGTGAAGTCAGTTCAGACACAGCCAGCTTGAGTCAGGTCATTCCCCTCATCAGGCTTTTGCAGAAGCAGCTGGAGAAAGTGAAGGAGGAGCTAAGACGGAGCGATTCCGCTCGGCATGTGGGACTTGTGGATGAAGCCCTTCATTCGCTTTGCCAGGATTCCAGGGTGGTCAATCTGTTGAAATCAGACCACTACATTTTGGCCACCGTGCTTGATCCTAGGTTTAAAGCCTATGTGGTGTCTCTCTTTCCGGCCGACACAAGCCTGCAGAGGTGCAAAGACCTGCTGGTGAACACACTGTCAGCTGAAGCGGAACGTGACACGTCAACGGCTCCTTCTTCATTTTCTCCCGCAACTGGGGCTGCCAGGAAAAAACTTAGGTATCCTAAGCAACCCGCTGGCGGTGATGCAGGGCAGGCAGGACCAAGTTTGGACATCTGGTCCGGACTGAAGGACCTGGCAACAATTTCTGACATGTCTACTGTCACTGCATATGATACTGTCACCATTGACAGAATGGTGGAGGATTACATCGGTGACAGCATCCAAGTAGGCATGTCAGACAGTCCATACCTGTACTGGCAGGAAAAAGAGGCAATTTGGAGGCCCCTGTACAAGCTGGCTCTATTTTACCTGAGTTGCCCCCCCTCCAGTGTGTACTCCGAAAGAGTGTTTAGTGCAGCCGGGAACCTTGTCAGCGAAAGGCGTAGGAGGTTG
The DNA here is from genome assembly GCA_031769625.1 of Taudactylus pleione. Classification (NCBI taxonomy): domain Eukaryota; kingdom Metazoa; phylum Chordata; class Amphibia; order Anura; family Myobatrachidae; genus Taudactylus; species Taudactylus pleione. The sequence goes on along the minus strand of JAUIMM010000847.1, from coordinate 1,404,155 downwards.
CTTCCACAGAATGTGGAGAAGATGATGTTCATCAAAATGAATTATCAGCTCTTCCAGGGAGACCAGCCTCCAGAAGGTACAGAGGGACCTGTGGTGGTGGATTCAAGTGGGGACGAGTTAATACTTTGTGAGGATGAGGATGTACACACTGAAGAGGGTGAGGAATCGGTGGATGAGGAGGATGAGGATGACATCTTGCCTCCGTAGAGCCAGTTTGTGCAGGGACACATTAATTGCCAGCTTGTTTTGTGGGGGCCCAAACGAACCAATCATTTCAGCCACAGTTGTGTGGCAGACCCTGGCGCTGAAATGATTGATTTGTTAAAGTGTGCATGTCCTGTTTATACAACATAAGGGTGGGTGGGAGGGCCCAAGGACAATTCCATCTTGCACTTCTTTTTTTTCTTTGCATTATGTACAGTTTGGGGCCTAGTTTTTCTAACTGCCATCCTGTCTGCCACTGCAGTGTCACTCCTAGATGGGTCACGTGTTTGTGCCGCCCACTCGTGTCGCTTAGCATAGTCATCCAGCTACCTCGGTGCAACCTTTTGGACATGAAAACACTATTGTGAGGTGTGAGGTGTTCAGAATAGACTGGAAATGAGTGGAAATTAAGGTTATTGAGGTTAATAATAGCATAGGAGCAGAGAAACCAACAAATTCTGTGATTTTAGCTGTTTTTATGCTTTTTAAAAAAAAAATACAGATCCAAAACACAAAACCCAGAACCCAAAACACGGAAGGGTGGTTTTGGCAAAACCAATCCAGATCCAAAACACGAAGAAAGATCCAGATCCAAAACCAAAACACAAAACACGAAAAGTGGCCGGTGCACACCCCTAATATATATCAAAACCAAATGCCTTTATCTTGCGCTAATGTTAATCACACAAAGCTGCACCTCTAGATAAAACCCCCTGTAAGCTAGGGTCAAATACAATACAATATCACAATCACACTCAATTGTTTGATAGATAGATAGATACATAGATAGATATATCAGGACCAGCGCTAGACTTTACTGCACCCATCGTCGTCCCTGTGTTGCTGCCCCTTCCCTCCTCCGCTCCCTCCCCCTGAGTTTACATTATCCAACTAGTGCCTGGAGGCAGGGTGGGCTTTTCCTGCGCCCACCAGCTACAATAGCGCTCCGGGCGACGACCCGGCTTGCCTGTGCCTGGAGCCGCCACTGATAGATATATATATATATTATATACAAAAAAGATACAGGTATTGTGAAATGCGATTTCACACCACCCCATTATGGGGACCCCACCCATAAGTATGGCTGGCTGCTCATGATGACTATGACTATTAGGACATTTTTGATAATGTAATGTATGTTACATTACATTATCAAAAATGTCTTAGTCATGACATGACAGGTTCACAGTAAGCTGGTAGGTTGCATTCCCATCCCCCTCCCCCATCACCCCATTCATATTAAGAGGAGTCTCCTGACCTGTCACCTGTGTACTGACTCCTGAGAGGAAGCTGAGGGCCTGATTCAGAGCCGAACGCTATTTGCGGACGGTCGTTCTGAAAAAGGGGCCGGATATTTAAATTAAGTGCTTGCTCTTTGCGGTCTGTTGACGTCTCTATGTCTGAACGAGCGAACAAAACATGCGGTTGCTATTTTGAAAAAAACGTCCCCTGGCCGCTCGTATCATACGTCATCTCTGCTATTTATTAGATTAATCGAGTACATCGAACGGCGTCTGAACTGCTCGCTATTCTTGTGGTAGCATTTAAAAGACAATCAAGGGACGTGGCCGATGACGCTGCTTTGTTAATTATGCACTCCCATTAAAAGCCTGTTTTGACCGTTTGGCACGCCTGTGTTCGGATCTCCACTCCCCGTTTTCAAGCACCTTCCCCTGTTACCACCCACAAACGCCTCACACTGTCACTCAAATTAGCAGGCACTCGCTATATTGCGAGCACACGATTTCTGACCGCACTGACTGGTTCGCGCATGTGCATTACAACAACCCATACGCATGTGCAGATGTGCGAACATCGCTCCGAACGAACGAGCGGCTCTGAATCAGGCCCTGAGACCAGATCCCGGGATGTCGACGGATTGATCCTCGACTCGTAACTATGCATAAAGAGTGGAGAAATAACATCATGTGACCTATTGTCAGGGCTGCATCTACTGTATAAACCTATAAATAAGGTAGCTCTATCAAAGTGGCAGCTGATAAATGGATTTATGATAGTAGTGTTTTAAATGACATGATTAATTAAATGCATTGTTAAGGAGTTAAATCATGTAGTGTAAAGGGTGAAAAAAAAGTGGTAATTAATTATGTCATTTAAAACACTATCATAAATCCATTTATCGGCTGCCCCTTTGATAGGGGCAGGGCCGGCTACCTTATCTATAGGTTTAGGTCATCAGCTTAAAATAAGGACTGACCTGTCACCTGCTGCAGACTGGGGCCTCCAGACACCTCACCACCAGTCAGGTGACGTCACCACTAGTCCGACCGGCACCAGGGAAACGGAGTCGGGCTACGCGGCAATCGGCGGCAGCAGCTGAGTGAGACAAGGAGGTGGAGCCAGCAGCAGCTGGTCTGGGCCTGGGCAGAGTATGCGGTGTCTTGCGTATGACGCATGAAGTGGTGAACACATGTAGACTGGTGAGTGAACCGCAGGCAGGAGGCGGGGGCGGGTGCTGGTGACTGACGGACGGACGGCCCGACGGGGGGGATGGTTGCCGGGTGCTGTCAGTGCCGCGCATGCACTGCGCTGGCGCTATGTAAAAGAGAAAAAAAAGAAACGTTTACCAACATTGAGGGACTGCAGGGGGCTGGGGGGCCCCTTGAATCTTCGGGCCCTTGGTCAACTGCCCATCAAGCCCAATCAAAGAGACGGCCCTGCATCTATGCATGTGTATAGTGCCCTCCCCGACATCTTCTGCTGTGTTACCTGCAGCCTAACACTTCCTGCTACAGGTTATTGACAAATGCACATGTGTGATGGTCATCTATGCATGCGTATAGTGTCCTCCCCGACATCCTCTGCTGTGTTACCTGCAGCCTAACACTTCCTGCTACAGGTTACTGACTAATGCACATGTGCGATGGTCGTCTATGCATGTGTATAGTGCCCTCCCCGACATCCCCTGCTGTGTTACCTGCAGCCTAACACTTCCTGCTACAGGTTACTGACTAATGCACATGTGCGATGGCCGTCTATGCATGTGTATAGTGCCCTCCCCGACATCCCCTGCTGTGTTACCTGCAGCCTAACACTTCCTGTTACAGGTTACTGACTAATGCACATGTGTGATGGCCGTCTATGCATGTGTATAGTGCCCTCCCCGACATCCTCTGCTGTGTTACCTGCAGCCTATCACTTCCTGCTACTGGACACTGACTAATGCACATGTGCGATGGCCGTCTATGCATGTGTATAGTGCCCTCCCCGACATCCTCTGCTGTGTTACCTGCAGCCTAACACTTCCTGTTACAGGTTACTGACTAATGCACATGTGTGATGGTCGTCTATGCATGTGTATAGTGCCCTCCCCGACATTCTCTGCTGTGTTACCTGCAGCCTAACACTTCCTCCTACAGGTTACTGACTAATGCACATGTGCGATGGCCGTCTATGCATGTGTATAGTGCCCTCCCTGACATCTTCTGCTGTATTACCTGCAGCCTAACACTTCCTGCTACAGGTTACTGACTAATGCACATGTGCGATGGCCGTCTATGCATGTGTATAGTGCCCTCCCTGACATCCTCTGCTGTGTTACCTGCAGCCTAACACTTCCTGCTACAGGTTACTGACTCATGCACATGTGCGATGGCCATCTATGCATGTGTATAGTGCCCTCCCCGACATCCTCTGCTGTGTTACCTGCAGCCTAACACTTCCTGCTACAGGTTACTGACTAATGCACATGTGCGATGGCCGTCTATGCATGTGTATAGATGGATGATCTCAGGAGAAGACCACCATCCATGAGGCAGAGAGGAACAGTAGGAATGGTAAGATGATGACCCTATCAGTTTATTTATGATATTCTTCATCCTCTAACATGTTTATCAGTTTCCTTTCAGCTTGTAAAGGACGTACTCACAATTGCATGGGAGTTTGTGCTGAGGTTTATACAGGCACGTGTGTATAACTAGTTTGGAATTGATGATGCTCCCTTCATAGTTTAGGATGTTAGTCCAGTGAGCTATAAAGATTGCAGACGTGATCCCATTTTTTTTATTTAAACAAAAATGTATATATTTATATCTAACAGCATAGATGTGCTCTCTATTACACTCTTCTGTTTTACTGATGAATTTTAGTGCTAAAAGGCAGAACACCCCAGAGGGAAGAGCACTGTTTCTTCATGAAGGCAGAGAGAGAATGCCCGATATGGTAGGTTACTGTATTCCCTGCACACATGAACATACAGAACTTTTTACATTTTACACAATATAACATGATGGCCAGTGTTAGGCAATGCCTGGCACTACAGCTGCAGTAGAACTACACATCCCAGCATGGCCTGTCACAGTTTTGCTAGTGGGGCATGCTAATCTTGGTCAAGGCATGCTGGAATGTATAGTTCCACAACAGGAGGAGTGCCTAATGTCTCCTACCCCTGCAGTCATAATTTAAATCTCTATTTTTATGACCCTCAGAATTCTGTGCGTGCCCAATAGTAATGGGCACCTAGTGGAGCAATTCAATTATTGCTCTGGGTGCAAGGGCAGTAGTCACACAGATTTCTACTTGTACCCTCCTGAGTCCGGCTGTTGGGCATTCCGGTACATTTGGGCACAATAAGTAATCAACGCCTGCGGCTCTCGCATCCGATCGGACCAACAATTTAATTACACCGTTGGGCGCCCATTACTTATATGTGTGCAGTTCCCCCTTATAAATGTAAGCTTGTAAGACAACAGAAGTCACATTCCCATTGCATTTAAGGTTACAGCTATACATGTTCTAGCAAAGATGTTTAACGCAGACTTGACGACTCTCCTGCTATGGCCGGGAGGCTCTCTAAAATCGGGTTGTGCTCCCTGCCCTCTGCAAGAGACGTCTCCTTGTTCAGGGACCACCAAAGGAAACTAGCATGCCCCCAGCAGCCGTGAACTTAAAAGTGATAGTGGGCGGTCCGGGGTGATTGTGTGATGACGCGAATCGTCCTGAATTGCATAGCCACGCCCCTTCACTGCCCAACATTGCCACCACCAAACCCCCTGCAACGCCGACCTGGTTGCCCCCTCCTGGAGGGGGCAGCTAGAAAGTCAGCATGTATGGTTTAATGTTAAATCCATGATTGACAATTTTCCTTTGCTTAAGCATGGATATAAATAAAACCTGTCCCGTCAGAGGGATAACATGACAAAGTTCTGTTTCTAACTCTTCTAAACAACCCAGAACTTCCTTTACTTCATCTTCAGCAATAGACTGTGCTCATGAACAATTTAAAATATATCCACACACTAATTTCCAGATTGTTTATAATTATTGTGACTCTACTCAGACTCCTAAGTGCATTGCGCTTTTACATTTTATGTACCAGCAATAATTACCATTGTTTAGCCGTTATATCGCCCTAATACTCAAGTCTCCACTAATAAATCCCATTTCTATATAATCACTGCTCCACCTTCAGCAAATGATCCTGTGTAATAATCTTTCTCTTTTTATTTCATATGATCAACAACAAAGAAGAACACAGAGGGCTTCCACCAACAACAGATCATTCACACACCGAGGTATAGCATGGAAATTGGTTTATTAATTTATAAAAAGTCTATTAATGTCACAATCTTTTATACATTAATATAATTAGAGCTGTCTTAAGTAAAGTTGTTTGCATGACAGCTTGTTGCATCAGGAGATTGTACACTGGGAACGTCACAGGAATCCTCTGGTATTGCATAGAAGACAGTGTAACAAGTTCAGATGCTTCCTGCAAAATAAAACAGGTTTGTTTGGTTTGTTTTAGGGGGTCCTTGTGTGACAAGTACGGGCTTTATAATAATAGCGTCTGGCAGTGATGGCTGGATATATTGCCAAGATTAAATAGGACTGGCAACTGCCAGTTCAAGTTGGTGCTTACTGCAATGCCATAATATATTATCTGTAATCATACACAACAACAGACAGGTTACAGCAAGTTTTCTTCCCAGCATATTGGATGCTCCATTGTTTGCAAAAGATACAAAATTCAGTAAAATAATTTTAAATAAATGCGGAACATACTGCAGTACTGTGCACCTCACTGAGAGAGTTGCTGCAGAACATAATGCAGTAGCTGCAGAACATTGGCCCTGATTCAGAGCCGGACGCTCTGACCAGAGCGCTCGCTCTGAATCAGGGCCCACTTCCATAATTATGGAGCGTCCTCCTGGACGCTCGTATAGCTGTGGGTCACCACCCACAGCCTATACGAGCGTGCAGGTTGAAGGTCGCGATGGTCTTGACCATTGCGACCATCGCCACTGCGAGCCAGAGCCTGTGGTTGAGTTTCTCAACCGCAAGGCCCGGAGTGATTTTGGCTCTATCAGAGCCAAAATCACTCCCACTGACATCACTAGTGATGTCAGTGGGCCGGCTTCTGACGGTAGGCGTTCCCTTGGGAACGCCCCCGTCTGGGAGGCACGGCCCCGGCACGCCCACCAAAGGAGGCGTGCTGTCAATCAACATCGACAGCATGCCCCCTTTGACAAGACACAACGAGCGAAGGAAAGTCCTTCGCTCGTCGCGTCTCGCGCATGCGCACGACGGAGCTCCCTCCGTCGTGCGCATGCGCAGTGCACACCATCGACCCACTTGCGAGCGGAAAGCCGCTCGCGAGTGGGTCTGAATGAGGCCCATAATGCAGTAGCTGCAGAACATAATGCAGTACTGTGCACCTCACTGAGAGAGTCCCTGCAGAACATAATGCAGTACTGTGCACCTCACTGAGAGAGTCACAGCAGAACATAATGCAGTACTGTGCACATCACTGAGAGAGTCCCTGCAGAACATACTGCAGTACTGTGCACCTCACTGAGAGAGTCACTGCAGAACATACTGCAGTACTGTGCTCCTCACTGAGAGAGTCACTGCAGAACATAATGCAGTACTGTGCACCTCACCGAGAGAGTCGCTGCAGAACATAATGCAGTACTGTGCTCCTCACTGAGATAGTCGCTGCAGAACATAATGCTGTACTGTGCACCTCACTGAGAGAGTCGCTGCAGAACATAATGCAGTACTGTGCACCTCACTGAGAGAGTCGCTGCAGAACATACTGCAGTACTGTGCACCTCACTGAGAGAGTTGCTGCAGAACATAATGCAGTACTGTGCACCTCACTGAGAGAGTCGCTGCAGAACATAATGCAGTACTGTGCTCCTCACTGAGATAGTCACTGCAGAACATAATGCTGTACTGTGCACCTCACTGAGAGAGTCGCTGCAGAACATAATGCAGTACTGTGCACCTCACTGAGAGAGTCCCTGCAGAACATAATGCAGTACTGTGCACCTCACTGAGAGAGTCGCTGCAGAACATAATGCAGTACTGTGCACCTCACTGAGAGAGTCGCTGCAGAACATAATGCAGTACTGTGCACCTCACTGAGAAAGTCTCTGCAGAACATAATGCTGTACTGTGCACCTCACTGAGAGAGTCGCTGCAGAACATACTGCAGTACTGTGCAACTCACTGAGAAAGTCGCTGCAGAACATACTGCAGTACTGTGCACATCACTGAGAGAGTTGCTGCAGAACATAATGCAGTACTGTGCACCTCACTGAGAGAGTCCCTGCAGAACATAATGCAGTACTGTGCACCTCACTGAGAGAGTCACAGCAGAACATAATGCAGTACTGTGCACATCACTGAGAGAGTCCCTGCAGAACATACTGCAGTACTGTGCACCTCACTGAGAGAGTCGCTGCAGAACATAATGCAGTACTGTGCACCTCACTGAGAGAGTCGCTGCAGAACATAATGCTGTACTGTGCACCTCACTGAGATAGTCGCTGCAGAACATAATGCTGTACTGTGCACCTCACTGAGAGAGTTGCTGCAGAACATAATGCAGTACTGTGCACCTCACTGAGAGAGTTGCTGCAGAACATAATGCAGTACTGTACACCTCACTGAGAGAGTCCCTGCAGAACATAATGCAGTACTGTGCACCTCACTGAGAGAGTCGCTTCCGAACATAATGCAGTACTGTGCACCTCACTGAGAGAGTCTCTGCAGAACATAATGCTGTACTGTGCACCTCACTGAGAGTCGCTGCAGAACATACTGCAGTACTGTGCAACTCACTGAGAAAGTCGCTGCAGAACATAATGCAGTACTGTGCACATCACTGAGAGAGTTGCTGCAGAACATAATGCAGTACTGTGCACCTCACTGAGAGAGTCGCTGCAGAACATAATGCAGTACTGTGCAACTCACTGAGAGAGTTGCTGCAGAAAATTTGCATAATGTGCAGCTCTGTGTAGATTACATTTGCTTTATTTTTATTTGACTGGTACTCTCACAGGATTATAGATAATTGGTTGGCTGCACTTACAGGATTGTGACTGGTTGGCATTTGGGCACTCTGGCAAGATTCTGGCTGGTGGCACTCATCCAGGATGCTGGGTAGTAGGCACTCTTGCAGAATACTGGCTGCTTGGCCCTCTCACTTCAAGCTAGTTGGCACTCTTGCAGAATGCTCACTGGATGCACTAAACAAAGTTAAAATAGCACATATTTAAATATCCATCCAGTCTTCTATCCCATGTTTATGTAACAGTTTCCCTATAACACATCAGCATTAGTCATAGCACTTATTATATATTGCTTTCCAAATATAATCAAATAACTTGATAAATTTGCTTGCCGGGTGGCCCTACCTCTTGCAGGATGCTGGTTGATTGGTACTTTAGCAGAATACTGCTGTCTGGCACTCTCACAGACTGCTGGCAAGCTCGCTGTATGGCACTCTTGCAAGAAGCTGGCTGGGTGTACTACAAAAAGTAAAAATTGATCATTTTTAAATATCTATCTGACCTTCTATCCCATATTCAACAATCCTCCATCCAGGGGAGGACTGGGCGGGGGGGCAGGGTGCCATTTGCCCCCCTGGTCGGTACGATTTAAGCCCTGGGGGGCCGCCAGTTTCCTGCAGCCACATGTTGCATAGACATGCATTGCCAGCCTTGGGCATAGACAACCCCCGAAACCAGGTGGCCCTGCACATATTCCTCTTCAATATGACACTCACTGTCAAAGTGTGGCCAATGCTGGGACCGTGGAGATGCTGAGCACTGGGATGGGGGCGGAGCTAGATGATGACTCCACGGATCCCTCAGCCAATGGTCTGAGGAGTCTGATATCAGTTGAACTGACTTTTTGGATCACTGGCTAAGAGATCCTAGGAGTCATCGGGTACCTCCGCCCCCACCCCAGTGCTCAGCCAGCGTCTCCACCAGTATCACCCAGCAGCAGTGCAGCACTTTCCCTTTCCAGCCGGCGACATTCTCTTTAAAGTAAGTGGGAGCATTTCAAGATGGGGGTGGGGTTACTATTAGCTCTGAGATTAGGAAGAAGGGCAGGACAATGGAGCACAAGGGGCCAAGGGTGAAGGATTGGAGAGCACAGGGAGGCATGTTGGATGGGAAAAGGGGAGCAGTAAGCCCAATCTAGAGGGGACCAGTGTGTGTGGGATGTGAATAGGGGAAGGGGAGCGCAGTGTGGGATGTAGATGGGGGAAGGGGAGCGCAGTGTGGGATGTAGATGAGGGAAGGGAGTGCAGTGTGTGGGATGTGGATAGGGGAAGGGGAGCACAGTGTGGGATGTAGATAGGTGTAGGGGAGTGCAGTGTGGGAGGTGAATGGGGAAGGGGAGTGCAGTGTGGGATGTAGATTATTATTCAAATATTAATATATAATGTGTGTGTGTGTGTGTATATATACGCATATAGGAACAGCGGCGCTCACAGGACTTCTAAGTGAAAGAATAACTCCACAACAGGGATATTCAGTTCAACGTTTCAGTCATTAGACTTTTATCAAGAATGTTCTTGATAAAAGTTTAACGACTGAAACGTTGAACTGAACATCCCTGTTGTGGAGTTATTCTTTCACTTAGAAGTCCTGCGAGTGCCGCTGTTCCTACATGCAAATGTCTCTAGCATGCCTACTACTACTGAGGGCACCTGGGCGAGTATCAGTGTTTATATGTGGAGTGCTGGCTTTTCTTAGTTGTGTAAAATATATATATAATAAAGTAAATGTATATAACATTTATACTGTATCTAATGCTATTGTTTTCCATCACAGTTTTCTTTCTCAGAAAAGCTGGGACCACTTGCTTATGTTGCCCCTCTGCCTGAAAGTTGCCAGCCAGCCCCTGCCTCCCTCTAACCCATCACTAGTCCTAGCACTTATTATATATTGTTTTCTAAATTCAATCAAATAGCTTACTTGGAAATCCTGTTTGCTTGGTGTTGGCTGGCCTTGCTTCTTGCAGGATGTTGGTTGGATGCTGACAGGTTGGCACTCTCAAAGGATGCTGCTCTCTTGCACTGGCATTCTGGCTAGCTGGATGGTTGGCAGTCTCACAGGATACTGGCTAGTTGGTACTTTTGCAGGATTTTGGCTGGGTATACTAAACAAAGTTAAATGTTGTCTTCCATATAACACATCAACACTAGTCCTAATACACATTATATATTGCTTTATATATCCAATCAACTAACTTACTTGAGAAATTTGATTGCAGGGCGTTGGCTGGTCCTCCCTTTTGCAGTATGTTGGTTGAGTGCAGGCTGGTGTTTACTCATGCAAGATGCAGGCTAGCTGGCTCTCTCGCAGGATGCTAGTTGGTTGTAATTCTCACAGGATGAAGGCTGGCTGCTTGTCCTTCTCACGGGATGCTGGCTGGCTGGCACACTTGCAGAAATCTGGTTGGTTGGAACTCTTTGCAGAATGCTGGTTGGCGCTCTTTGCAGAATGCTGGCTGGTTGGGACTCTTGCAGAATGCTGGTTGGTTGGCACTCTTAGCAGAATGCTGGTTGTTTGGCACTCTGCAGAATGCTTGCTGGTTGGTACTCTGCAGAATGCTAGCTGGTTGGCACTCTTTGCCAAATGCTGGCTGGTAGGCACTCTTTGCAGAATGCTGGCTGGTTGGCACTCTTTGCAGAATGCTGGCTGGTTGGCACTCTTGCAGAATGCTGGCTGGTTGGCACTCTTGCAGAATGCTAGCTTGTTGGCACTCTTTGCAGAATGCTGGCTGGTAAGCCTTGCAGAATGCTGGGTGGTTGGCACTCTTGCAGAATGCTGGTTGGTTGGCACTCTTTGCAGAATGCTGGCTGGTTGGCACTCTGCAGAATGCTGGCTGGTTGGCACTCTGCAGAATGCTGGCTGGTTGGCACTCTTTGCAGAATGCTGGCTGGTTGGCACTCTTTGCAGAATGCTAGCTGGTTGGCACTCTTGCAGAATGCTGGCTGGTTGGCACTCTTTCAGAATGCTAGCTTGTTGGCACTCTTGCAGAATGCTGGCTGGTAAGCCTTGCAGAATGCTGGTTGGTTGGCACTCTTTGCAGAATGCTGGTTGGTTGGCACTCTTTGCAGAATGCTGGCTGGTTGGCACTCTTTGCAGAATGCTGGCTGATTGGCACTCTTTGCAGAATGCTGGCTGGTTGGCCCTCTGCAGAATGCTGGCTGGTTGGCACTCTTGCAGAATGCTGGCTGGTTGGCACTCTTTCAGAATGCTGGGTGGTTGGCACTCTTGCAGAATGCTGGCTGGTAAGCCTTGCAGAATGCTGGGTGGTTGGCACTCTTGCAGAATGCTGGCTGGTTGGCACTCTTGCAGAATGCTGGCTGGTAAGAATTGCAGAATGCTGGGTGGTTGGCACTCTTGCAGAATGCTGGGTGGTAGGCACCCTCACTTGATGCTGGCTGCTTGGACTTCTTGCAGGATGCTGGCTGGTTGGCTGGCACTCACAGGATGATGGCGGGTTGGCTATTTTATAAGGTGCTAGCAGAGGGGCACTCTTGCAATATGCTGGCTGGTTGGCACTTGCTGAATGTTGACTGTTTGGCTGGCACTCTGAGGAGGATGGTAGATGGGCACTCTTGCAAGATGCTGGCTGTTGGCACTCTTGCAGGATGCTGGCTGCTTTGCCCTCTCGCAGGATGCTCACTGGGTGCACTATATAAAGTTAAAATAGGAAATTTTTAAATATCCATCTGGTTTCTATTCCATGTTTATTTACTGTAGCTGTTCTCCCTATAACACATCAGCACTAGCCATAGCGCTTATTATATGTTGCTCTAAGTCTAGTGAAATAACTTGAGAAATTTGCTTGCCCGAAGTTGGGTGGCCTTACCAAGCAGCAGACATGAGAGCGTGAAGACACCAACAGAGAAAAGTGAATGGAGACTATAGAACCATTGAGATTAGCTTTGCTCATTTAAAGTTAAGAAAGCATTGTGACATCCAGGCATAGCTGGCATAACATCAGTAGTCTGCCTAATGCTGTGTCTGTGTTCCTGACCTGGTTGCTTGTCCATCCCAACTGCTATGCCGTCTGGCTCTCCTCTGCACTCTGCACATGCCATACAGTCCCAGATTTGTGGCATCTTTACTAATAGATGTCCATGACTCTGGAAAGAGCAGGGAGCCACCGGGCACAATGAGGCTGAGGGCTGGCAACCCCTAGTTCATTTGCTATGTGTGGGGGCCCCTTGTGTATGGGGGGTCCCAGGGCAGACACCTATAATCCGGTGCTGCCTCCTCATGGGATGTAAAGTGGGGCCTCACAGGGAGCGGGAGTGCAATTTGATGGGGTAGAGGGGTAATATGAAGGCCAGAGTCGATCCCTGCTCACTTGCATTCAGAGCCTCAGGACATACTGCTGCTGATTTCCGACCAAGCCTGGGTTTAGCTGGTTGGGGGTAAGAGCCTAGCGGGAGCCGCTGGACAGTGAATGCATACAGGCAGCAGGATGTGCGGGGCAACTGGTCAAGACTAAGACTTCTCTGCTTTTCACTTTCTAGGTTGATAAGGGTGGCCGGGAACATTGGGAGCAGGGAGGCAGCATGGTGCCCAGGATCTGCATGGCCGGGCATTACAGGACGAGGAGGAGGAGGGAGAAGGCCGGGGGCTGGTGAGCACATTCATATAACTGAAAGATCATTTACTTGAAGACTGATTTGAACTGACAGGTCCTGCTGCACTGTCTCCTCTCTGTACTTTCCTGCTCACATCAGGGACTAGGGAAGAGCATATTATCATGAGTGGGATTAGATTTTAGATGGAGGGGTGTAGAAACTACTAGTAACTCTGTGATGGGTTCTCAAAAAAAATACAAGGAAGAAAACGTAATGGTACAGCATACCGTTCTATACCACCCCACATCCAGCTCTGTATATGTATGTATACATGTGTGTGTGTGTCATATCATCCATTTAATTTGGTACACGTGAATTACACAGATTCTGTGGCTGATTAAAACCAGGTGGAGTGGAGACTTGACGTCAGCCAGCTACAGGATCTGTGTAACTCATATGTGTCCTGGATTACAGGGATGATATGACAAGCCTATATACAGTATGTGACACTATTAGTGAGAATAGAAGTAATACTACTCACGGAGAGAAGTCCAGATCAGGAAAGCAGACGGTACGGGATGGCAGTCAGAGCCGGGAACTTGCTAGGTGTTGGAAGGTAGACAGCATTGTCACTAGGTCAGAGGCTGATAGCAGACAGGTGTCATGGTCAGATCCATGCACAAGGCCAGGGGCAGCTATTTGGTGGGCTTCTCTATGTCCGTGATCCGCTTGCTGGTAGGTGGATCACTGATATGCTAGTTTGCCGCCTCCTCCTTTGCCCTCCACCCACCCACATAATTACTGGCTGTTACTGTGCCCAGGCTCGGCCACTTTTCACCTAGCGTTTGTGAAGCTGTTATTGCTGCTTCCCTGGCATTTGTATCATGCAAATCCACTGTCCTTTGTAGATATTTCCATATCTCACTCAAGTCAGTTGGAGTGAGCTCGTCGTAAGATATGAATTCTTTTATAGCTGCAATGTGCCTAACAGCTGCCCCAATGTCTGGAGAATTGGGCAGAGTTTCTGCAGCCTTGGATAACATTGTCTTTAGGAGGTGTTTCTTAGCCAGGGTCAGATAAATGGCATTTATGTTCCTGATGTCCCAGCACTCACTGCCCTCTTCCAGGGTGATGGTCTTGCAGCCCAGGTGTGGAAGGCACTGGAAGAGGCAGACCACTGCAGCTGATACCATTTCCGAGTTATAGCTGTGCAGCTTTACAAGTAATGTGCAGCAATGTTCCCGAACTAGTCTGGTGACAGGACTACATGGAAATGCTCTGCATCGCTGTACTAGCTCGCCAAACAGCCGGGTACCATATAGTTGGATGACATGGTTTTTATAATAGAGGTATTTGGTGATGAGGCTGAGGATGTCATTGTATTTGTGCCAAGTTTTCTTCTTATGCAGTTGAACAACGGTCAGTAGAGTTTTCAGGATGACGTGGACCAAAGCCTGATTTCCTTTTTCCTGTAACTCTCGCACAAGTGTCTTAGTAAATGCTTTTCTGAATTTCTTAGCCATGTTTGGAAAGGCCTTTGTGAAATTCTCAATGCACCCTAAAGCTATGAGGCGAGTATGGATATCAACCCCATCCATCGTGCGTAATATATCGCTAATGATGACATTATTTAGGTCAGCAGGGAGAGCATTTGGAAACGCCATGAAAGTTGCACAAATTGTGACACTTGTTTGTTTGTTTTGTATATCACGTGAGTCACATAGTGGCCTTAGTAGACCCACAATTTCTCTGCACATCCCGCTCTGTACAACACTTCTGACAAAGTTGTTAGCACCTTCATACGCATTAGGGAAAGTGTCAGATGGAACGTTCTTATATATTGCTCCGGGGCCATAAGTAATGAGTCTTACACTGGGCTCCTGATCCGTGTTGCTCACATCACTGCCACTTCCATAGGCCACAGCAGCATTGTTAATAAACATGGAAAGAATCCTTTGGGTGGCAGGATGAGTTGTAGTTTCCATGTCTGTACATATCTGAGATAACATATATAGCTTGTCAATGGTATGCACGGTGGGATAAGACATTATTGCAGACAGGGTGGTAAATGCAGACAGTGGCCGGGCGTAGAGCGAGCAGGTCTGAATTGTAGTCATAAGCTGGTAAATAGTTGTCTCCGTGTAGTCCCTGGCTAAGTAGTAAAGTACTTTGCTGGCTGAAAGCCAGATGCCCTCACTGGTCACACCCTCTGCCTCTGTCATTGCCTTTACAATCACCGCTATGATATTTTGAAATAAGTTGCTCACATCCAACCTTTGCTCTAAAACAAGGCACAAAAAATCTAAGACCATATGTTTCTCTGTAATGGCCAAGCAGCGCCACTTCTTTCTGAGGACATTTTTTATCCTGCCGATTTTATGCACAAGGGTCCCCAACGTCATAGAGATAATGATCTCAGGCAGGCATCTTTTTATCACAGGAGAGTATAGAAGCTTCAGTTCTTGGAGAATACACTCCCTGGAGGGCTCCATAATAGCTAATTATGTACTATGGTCTCCTTCCTCTTTTAAGTCATCCAGTGTCACAATGGTGTGCATGGCAGGATTGCAAGGAGAAAGCCACTGCTCTCCAAAAAGAACATTGCTGCCCATCTGCAGTTTGCTAAAGCTCACCTGGACAAGCCAAAAGACTATTGGAACAATGTTTTGTGGATAGATGAGTCCAAAATAGAGCTTTTTGGTGTAAATTAGAAGCGTTCTGTTTGGAGAAGGAGAACACTGCATTCCACCATAAAAATTTAATTCCATCTGTGAAACACGGTGGTGGTGGTATCATGGTTTGGGCCTGTTTTGCTGCATCTGGCCCAGGAAGACTTGCCATCATTAATGGGACAATGAATTCTGAACTATACCAGAATATTTTAGAGGAAAATGTCAGAACATCTGTCCAGGAGCTGCATCTCAAGAGAACATGGGTCATGCAAGACAATGACCCAAAGCACACAAGTCCTTCGACCAAAGAATGGTTAAAGAAGAATACAATTTTTATTTTTTTTATACAATTTTTATTGAAGCACAGTGAAACATTTTCAACATTAGTTCACAATCACTGAAACATTTCCAGAATAGAATACATTGTCAAAATACTCACAGTTGCTCAAAAAAATATACTTTAAGTACTTTATATTGTAGTTCCTTACAAGGAACACTGTATTGTGAGATATAATCAGTGAATTGTGAAACATATACATACAGCCATCAATATTGACTACAGTAACAATAATAATAGTCAAAGCTGTGATTCCCGTAAACTAGAACACTGACACGGAGACGCAGGTGATAGACCCACCAGTACCCCAATAATTAATTCAGTGAAATCGGTTGGTCTTGCACAGCTAATCTAGTTAAATACAATGTTGAATTTTTAAGAATATGGTGGATTTGTAATCTTACAGTTAGTGGAAGGGTGTTTACATAAGACTCCCAGGTGATAAATAATCTTTCCACTCTCATATCTCTATGTAGAAGCATTTCTATCTAGTCCATTCTAAATATAAAATTAAGTTTATTTAGAAATAAAGGTATTTGGGGGGGGGGTTTGCATCAATTCATCCTTGCAAGATAGTCTTCCTACCTGCGGCACTATGCGCTAAAAAAAGTCTCTTCCCTGCTTTCGAAATTCATATATCTGGATCAAAAATTCCTAATATTGCCCATTCTGGATTGAAAGGTACATAATTTAAAAGTTTCGCCTCAGCGTATCTTTGGATTAATTGCCAAAAATATTGAGCTATTGGGCACGCCCATAAACAGTGATAATTGTCAGCATCTTCTTGATGACATTTCGGGCAAGCAGTAGAAGCCGAAGTCCCTATACGGAAACGTCGCATATGAGTTAAGTATTGTGCTAAATGTTAAGGGAAAGCTCTCTGTACATGCTTGCTGTCCTAGAAAACCAAAAAGCTTTATCGAGTTGTTCCATACTCAAAGTAGGGAATTGTACCAGTCATCCAGCCATACCCCCTGTAATCTTAGTGTGATCTATTATGTCCCTTAAAAAGGTAGTGGATCGATATGGCTTTTTGTGTAGGTACTGGTTTGCTTAGAAACCTATCCAGCGTATTCTCCCAATCCTTATCTGAGAAATGACCCAAAACGTGGGATATATAAAACGTGCCTTTAAGAAAGCCAAAGGATATGGTCATACCCCTGTATGCATAGTAAGAATGTGAGAGTATGAGAGGGCACGCTTATTGTCCCTCAGAAACAAAAGATTCAACATTACCCAATCCCGCCATCTTCCGCAAGGTGAAAGGGTGAGCAGCAATGCCGCCCAAGAAATCAGAGTTTCCTATCAAGGGTAGATATAGGGAGTGAAATGCAGTTAATCCTACTTTATAACTTAGAATATGCCAGATATTTCTGGCTGTCCAGAGAAGAGGGTTAGATTTCTGTGAATCAGGAATTTCCTTGTCATGTTGGTGAAGGAAATAAATTAAATCAATTTTACCTGTAAATTCTTGCTCTAATAATGTGTCAGTATAAATGGAGGTTTTATGAAGTCAGTCCCTTAAATGTCTTAAAAGTGCAGCATGAGTACATGTTTCAGTATTTGGGAAATTAATACCTCCATTAATTTTGGGTTGTTGCAATTTTTTCAAGGCGTTTCGGCTGAGACCCCCCTTTCCAAATACACTTCCAAAATAAAGCATTAATCCGTATATCTTGTTTGGTTAAGAGCAATGGGATAGTTTGAAGTGGGTACAATAAACGTTGTATTGCAACCATTTTTAGTAAGTTGGCCCTCTCCAAAGAAGAAAGAGGTAACCATTCCCATTCCTTAATATTATTAGTCAATATTTGTATAGCTCGATTTATATTAAAACTATATAGGTTAGCATGTTTACGATGTAAAATTATGGGATATGAGATTTGGCCCATTGAAACGAAAACCTTTTTGTCCAAGAGGGACGTATTTGTCTGTCATACAATACCATTTCTGTCGATTTATCCATATTAATACTGAAGTCCGATATGGATCCAAATAAATTATTTTTTTCAATAATTTGGAAGAGAGAATGTTCAAGGTCATTAATATGCAACAAAATATCATAAGCAAAAGCTGATATTTTAATTTCCTTGCGGCCAACCTTAATAACTTTAAAAGTTGCCCAATTTTGAAGTGTTCTCAATAAAGGATCCATAGCCAAATTAAATAGAAGAGGAGATAACGGGCTCCCCTGACGGGTCCCTCTCCCCAGAATAAAACGAGGACCAATTGTGCCATTAATTAATAGGGATGTAGAAGGGTCATTACAGAAATATTTAATCAAATTAATAAAGGCCCGGTCAAATCCATGTAATTCCATGACCTTGAATAGGTGTGACCATAGCACCATATCAAATGCCTTATTAACATCTAAGCTTAAAAGCATATTTCATTCCGAAGGGGAAATATTGGAAGATATTATAGCATCTAATGCAATACGGATAGTTTTCTTTGCATGACGGCCCTGAGCAAACCCTGACTGATGGTCGGATAAAATTAAAGGTAGAACATTTTGAAGCCGCAGGGCCATGATTTTGGCCAAAAGTTTGAAATCTATGTTTAGTAAACTAATTGGCCTATAAGAAGTGACTGAACTAGGGTTTTTTGGGGTTTAGGTAATAACGTCATAAATGCCTCATTAAAGGTAGAATAAGGAGAACTTTAAGTATATATCTCCTTATATAACTCCAGCAGAACCGGGGCAATATGTGGTTGCAAAATGCGGTAGTAATCCACTGATAGACCATCTGGAGCAGGTGATTTGCCATTAGGAAGGCGAGAGATGGTCATATTTATTTCCTCCATAGTTATGTCCCCAACTAAAACCTCCCTCTGTTCCGGAGTCAAGCGTGGCAACACTGACTCCGTTAAAAAATTATCATGAGTCTCCTAATCTACTGGGGAGGAGCAAAAAACAGTTTCAAAATATTTTTGAAATTCGGTCGCTATGTCTTGGGACTTGGTTAAAACTGCACCTGTGGAAGACTGTTTTAAAGAAATAATAGTGTGTCTTCTTCTAAATGGTTTAGACATAGCCGCCAGTAATTTCCCTGCCTTATTGCCCCATCGATAATATTTATCCCTAGTGTAGTCTAAGGAGTGCATTGCTTGTGTAGCCCAGTAAGTTTCTAATAACTGACGTGTTTATATGTTTGTATGGTAGTCTCAGAAGGGTATGCTGTATAAGCCTGGAAGCCCCCCAGCACACTGCAGCTAAATCAAAATTACTTAAATCCTACATGATAATAGAAATTCAGAGGTATTGGTTACATACATTTGCAAATATATGAATAAGCGCTGGGCCGACATCAAGGCTCCTCTATACCAGCGTCCCTAACATTAAGGGGATCGCGTCCGAGAAGCAAGGCACCCCAAAAAAATTCCAGCCAAGGACCATCCCCAGGGCATCACACAAAAAGGGGAAAAAAGGTGATAGTGAAGTGTAAACGATAGATGTGTAAGAATAAATCAATAAGTGTTAATGAAATGTAAAAGAATTAAAATGACATAAATAATATACAAACAAATAGAGAAGTGAAAAAATATTCTATGTGAATTAAGTGGTGATGCCATGAGAAAGGTCCAGCCAGAACAACTCCGGGGACCCCACTCCCAAACGCTCACCTCAAAATAATTATTGCTGCAGTGTGCTGGGGGGCAAATTCCTTAACGTGAACCCCTTAATGTTATAGTGCCCTCCCCAACATCCTCTGCTGTGTTACCTGCAGCCTAACACTTCCTGCTACAGGTTACTGACTAATACACATGTGCGATAGCCATCTATGCATGTGTATAGTGCCCTCCCCGACATCCTCTGCTGTGTTACTTGCAGCCTAACACTTCCTGCTACAGGTTACTGACTAATGCACATGTGCGATGGCCGTCTATGCATGTGTATAGTGCCCTCCCCGACATCCTCTGCTGTGTTACCTTCACCCTAACACTTCCTGCTACAGGTTACTGACTAATGCACATGTGCGATGGCCGTCTATGCATGTGTATAAAGTAGGGATGTGCGCCGGACCATTTTTGCCGGATTTGGATTTGGATTTGGTTCTAATTCGTCATCCGGCTTTGGATTTGGATTTGGATTTGCCAAACTGCGGTGACTGGCTTTGGATTTGGATTTGGATTTGGATTTGGATTTTTTGCCAAAATTGGCAAAAAAAGCTAAAATTACATAAATTGGGCTTTTTTTTCTTCCTAGAGTGTTATTTACCTCAATAACATTAATTTCCAGTCATTTACAGTCAATTTAGACCACCTCACAGCTTAAATTATTGGTTTCACCATTATTGGCCAAAGGTTGCAGTGAGCTGACTGGTGACCAAGCGTCAGAGCAGTGGCGCAGTGGCACAGACACCACAGTTTAAAGCACATCTATGAAACTATGCCACACAGCAGTGGCAGAAATGAAAGGTAGTGCTAGATGGAATTGTCCTTGGGCCCTCCCACCCACCCTTTATGTTGGATCTTAAAAAGGACATGCACACTTTAACAAACAAAGCATTTCAGCGACAGGTACTGCCACTTTGTGGCTGAAGTGCTTGGTTTGTTTTAGGGATGAGCGGGTTCGGTTCCCTGAGAACCGAACCCACCCGAACTTCGGGGATCCGGGGCGATCCGAGCCCAAGCTCGGATCTCCCTGTCTGCCCCGGATCCCTCTCCCGAGGCAAAACCTCGAGATCTGCTGTCGGATCTCGAGGTTTTGCCTCGAGCGGCCATTTAAAAAAAAATGCCTTTGCCTTTAATGGGCAAAGTGCTGATTGGCTGACAGAGCCGTCTGTCACGGCTCTCAGCCAATCAGCATTATGGTGCTCATTTGCATGTAGCACGGACTCGTGAGATCCGTGCTACATGCATCTGTGTGATTGACAGTGACACAGAGCACAGATGGGTCAGTGAGACCCGTCTGTGCTGCTGTGTATTTCAATGACACAGATGCACGCACGGACCAGGAGATCCGTGCTACTTGCATCTGTGTCATTGACACAGAGCACTAACGGGTCCGTGAGACCCGTCTGTGCTGCTGTGGTAAATAAAAAAAAAAAAACCTGTGTAAAAAGAGAAAAAAATGGCGTCCTCCCCCCCAAAAAAAGAGCAACCAGCCCCGGGCATTAGTGACCCAGTGCTGGGTGTGCTTAAATACAGGGGACAAACGACATAGGGGTCCCCTGTACTTAAACACAACCAGCACCGGGCTAGTCAGAACCAGAGCTGGTTGCCAAAATACGGGGGACAAACGACGTAGGGGTCCCCCGTATTCTGCGCAACCAGCTCTGGGCTCTGATCCGGTCCTGGTTCTGGAAATACAGGGGAAAAAAATTAGTAGGGTTCCCCTGTATGTTCCAGAACCAGCACTGGACTTTTTCTAGCGGGGGGCTGATGCCACAGCCAGGGGAGCCCTTTCACCGGGCCCCCCAGCCGCAGCATCAGCCCTGACCGCTAGTCAGCCCAGGCCGGGGATCCCTGGAGAGCTGGGGACCCCCCCAATAAAGGGGTCACCCTCTCCAGGGCACCCCAGGCCCAGGCTGATAGCCCAGGGCTATCCCCGCCACCCCTGGTGGCGGTGGGTGGCGGGTTGATTGTGTGGTGTGGTGTAAATAAAGAATATCAAACATTGTCTTTACAAGTAGAACTGCAAGTCCCAGCTAGCCTGCCCCGCATGCTGGTACTTGGAGAACCACAAGTACCAGCATGCAGGGCATTAAGGGCCCACTAGTACCTGTAGTTCACCTGTAAAAAAATGTTTAAAAAAAACACAGGACACACACACCGTGACAGTATAAGTTTATTAAACATACATACACACACACACACACACACACATGTACACATACTCACCTATGTAACCCTGTAGCATCGGTCCACTTGTCCGGTAAAGTATCCATAGGGGACCTGTGAAAAAAAACATACTCACCATCTCCTATGCGAGGTTCTGTCCTCTTCGTTCCAAAGTAGGCATCCCCGGACTTGGCAAAAAAAAAAAAACGAAAACGCGATCCACGAACTTAGTACCGTTCTATAGAACGGTACTTCCCGAATGAGAGCTTAGCGGCGGGGTATCACCATGGAAACCCCGCTGCTAAGCGTTCATTGGCTGAGAGAGGCCATCTCCCGTCTCTCTCAGCCAATGAACGGCTCCCTCCATTGTAGTCAATGCTGGGAGCCGCAAGGTTATTAAAGTTTACCCTGCGGTTCCCACCATTGACTACAATGGAGGGAGCCGTTCTTTGGCTGAGAGACGGGAGATGACCTCTCTCAGCCAATGAACGCTTAGCAGCGGGGTTTCCATGGTGATACCCCGCCGCTAAGCTCTCATTCGGGAAGTACCGTTCTATAGAACGGTACTAAGTTCGTGGATCGCGTTTTCGTTTTTTTTTTTTTGCCAAGTCCGGGGATGCCTACTTTGGAACGAAGAGGACAGAACCTCGCATAGGAGATGGTGAGTATGTTTTTTTTCACAGGTCCCCTATGGATACTTTACCGGACAAGTGGACCGATGCTACAGGTTACATAGGTGAGTATGTGTACATGTGTGTGTGTGTATGTATGTTTAATAAACTTATACTGTCACGGTGTGTGTGTCCTGTGTTTTTTTAAACATTTTTTTTACAGGTGAACTACAGGTACTAGTGGGCCCTTAATGCCCTGCATGCTGGTACTTGTGGTTCTCCAAGTACCAGCATGCGGGGCAGGCTAGCTGGGACTTGCAGTTCTACTTGTAAAGACAATGTTTGATATTCTTTATTTACACCACACCACACAATCAACCCGCCACCCACCGCCACCAGGGGTGGCGGGGATAGCCCCGGGCTATCAGCCTGGGCCTGGGGTGCCCTGGAGAGGGTGACCCCTTTATTGGGGGGGTCCCCAGCTCTCCAGGGATCCCCGGCCTGGGCTGACTAGCGGTCAGGGTTGATGCTGCGGCTGGGGGGCCCGGTGAAAGGGCTCCCCTGGCTGTGGCATCAGCCCCCCGCTAGAAAAAGTCCAGTGCTGGTTCTGGAACATACAGGGGAACCCTACTCATTTTTTGTCCCCTATATTTCCAGAACCAGGACCGGATCAGAGCCCAGAGCTGGTTGCGCAGAATACAGGGGACCCCTACGTCGTTTGTCCCCCGTATTTTGGCAACCAGCGCTGGTTCTGACTAGCCCGGTGCTGGTTGTGCTTAAGTACAGGGGACCCCTACGTCGTTTGTCCCCTGTATTTAAGCACACCCAGCACTGGGTTACTAATGCCCGGGGCTGGTTGCTCTTTTTTGGGGGGGTGCACGCCATTTTTTTCTTTTTTTACACAGGTTTTTTTTTTTTTTTTTACCACAGCAGCACAGACGGGTCTCACGGACCTGTCATTGCTCTGTGCCAATCACACAGATGCATGTAGCACGGATCTCCCGGGTTCGTGCTACATGCAAATGGGCACCATAACGCTGATTGGCTTCCTGTCTGCCACTGCAGTGCCACTCCTAGATGGGCCACGTGTTTGTGCCGCCCCCTTGTGTCGCTTAGCATAGTCATCCAGCTTCCTCGGTACAACCTTTTGGCCTAAAAACAATATTGTGAGGTGTGAGGTGTTCAGAATAGAGTGGAAATGAGTGGAAATTAATGTTATTGGGGTTATTAATAGCGTAGGAACAAAAAAAGGCCCATTTATGTGATTTTAGCGGGTTTTTTTTATTTTTTAAGAAAAAATCCAGATCCAAAACACAAAACCCAGAACCCAAAACACGGAAGGGTGGTTTTGGCAAAACCAATCCAGATCCAAAACACGAAGAAAGATCCAGATCCAAAACCAAAACACAAAACACGAAAAGTGTCCGGTGCACACCCCTAGTTTGTTTGGGCCCCCACAAAAAAATCTTCCAATCTACTAAAGGCAACAGGTCTACAGTGGCATGATGTCACCATCATTGCCATCCTCACCCTCATCAGTGTGTACATCATCCGATTCCTCACACAATATCAGTTCATCCCCGCTGGAATCTACCATTACAGAAGTATCTGTACTGTGACGTGATTGGTGGGAAAGGTTTTCCTCGTGAAATTTCCAGTTCATTTTAATGAACATCATTTTTTCTACATTTTGTGGAAGTAGCCTCCTTCGTCGTTCACTCACAAGGTTCCCGGCTGTACTGAAAACTCTCTCCGAGTACACACTGGAGGGTGGGCAGCTTAAATAATGCAAAGCCAGTTTATACAAGGGTCTCCAAATTGCCTTTTTTTTCTTCCAATATTCGAAGGGACTCTGTGACATGTCTACGTGTATGGTGTCCTGAAAATAATCCTCCACCATTCTTTGGATGGTAATCGTATTAGATGGAGTTGCGGTAGAGGTGTCACTGGTGTTGGGCAAATCTTTTAGACCCGACCAGATGTCAAAATGTTGACTTGACTTATCTGCATCACCACTGGGTCTTTTGGAAAAGGTGCATTTTTTTCTGGCTGCTGCTGCAGAAACCGAAGGAGGAGACGTCATCGTAGTGCCATGTGTCACTTCAGCTGCCAACTTGCTCACCAGGAGCGCTTTGGTTCTTTTAAGATCTGGGTCAGTTGTAAAGAAAGACACAGCATATGACTTGAACCTAGGATCAAGAATGGTTGCTAAAATATAATGATCAGATTTCAAGATCTTGGCCACCCGTGGATCCTGGCGAAGCGAACAAAGGACTTGATCTATCAGTCCAGCATACTTTGCGGAATCACTTTGTTTAATATCATCCTTCAATTTCTCCAGCTGCTTTTCCAAAAGCGAAATCAGGGGAATCACCTTACTCAAGCTAGCAGTGTCAGCACTCACTTCACAAGTGGCAACTTCAAATGGTTTGAGCACCTTGCACAAGACAGAAAGTACTCTCCACTGTGCTGGGGTAAGGTACTTTCCCCCTCCTCTCCCAATGTCATGGCTTGTCGTATAGCTATGGATGGCTTTTTGCTGCTCCTCCATCCGCTGAAGCATATACAGGGTTGAGTTCCACCTCGTTACCACTTCTTGCTTCAGTTGATGGCAGGGCAAATTAAACTGCTCTTGCAGGTGCTGCAATCTCCTGCACGCTGTTGCTGAATGCCGAAAATGTCCCGAAATTTTTCGGGCCACAGACAGCATCTCCTGAACGCCCCTGTCGTTTTTTAAAAAACCCTGCACCACTAAGTTTATTGTGTGAGCAAAACAGGGGATGTGTTGGAATTCACCCAGCTGTAATGCTTTCACTATATTTGTAGCATTGTCAGAAATCACAAATCCTGAGGAGAGTCCAAGTGGGGTAAGCCATGTTTCTATGACATCTCTTAGTTTTTCTAAGAGGTTGTCAGCGGTATGCCTCTTATTGAATCCGGTGATGCACAGAGTTGCCTGCCTCTGAATGAGCTGGTGTTGTTTGTTAGATACTGCTGCTGCTGAAGGCGATTCACCCACCCAGTGGGCTGTCACAGTCATGTAATCTTTAGTTTGTCCACTACCGCTTGTCCACATATCTGTGGTTAAGTGGACAGTGGGTACAATAGCATTTTGCAGACCAATAATTAGGTTCTGTTTAACGTCCTGGTACAGCCGAGGAATGGCTTTTCGGGTAAAATGAAACCGAGATGGAATTTGGTACCGGGGACACATGACCTCAACTAGCTGTGTAAATCCCACTGCATTAATTGAGGATATTGGACGCAGATCTAATATTAGCATAGCTGTCATGGCGTCAGTGATCCGCTGTACGACAGGGTGAGAGCTGTCATACTTGCTTCCCCTTGCAAGAGATTCTTTAACAGTCAATTGTTTTTTTGGTATACTACTGGTAGTCTTCTTTGTCCACTTCTGGGATGAAGATCCACCAGCAGCAGCAGCAGCAGGCCTAGCGCTCAAAGATTCAGTTTCTTCTGAGGTGTCCTGGAAATTGGAGGAGTCACCGTGACTTAGCACTAATAAATTGGATGTTGTACTACCACTGATCATTCCTGAGGATATTGAGGAGGAAGGTGTTGTCGGCGGAGATTGCAGGTGCTGGGATTTAGTAGAGAGAAGGCATCTAGCTAATGCTGGACTGCTTGTTGTTATTTTTTTTGCAGTAGTTTCTGTTATCAAACACCTGTCATGAGCTCGCTGCAGATGACGTAATAGCGTAGAGGTTCCTAGATGTTTAACGTCCCTACCTCTACTAACTGTGGTCTCACAGAGGCTACAAATGGCTTGACAAACGTTGTCAGGGTTTGGGTAAAAGTAATTCCACACAAAAGATGTGGATTTCTTGGTTCTATGCCCAGGCATGGCAATGGCCTTCTTATCTTGGCCAAGAGCTGCTTCCACTGGTGCCTGACTTATACAAATAATATCCTCATCCTCAACATCCTCATTAGTGCCAGCATCAGCTGCACATATATTCCTCTCATCCTCTTGCAATTCCACGGTGGCATCCTCAATTTCTATGTCCTCGGCAATACTGCTCATCCCCACAACTACAGATGGAAAAGAAACTGTGGAGGGCGGCTTCTCTGAAAGGTCAGGCTTACACATAGAAATGTCACTTGTGGACCCACTTAGACTCTCCTCAGGGATTTCTGACATTTGTGTTTCAAAAAACACAGTTTGTTCGACTGCCTTATTGGTTTTAAATTTTTTCACACTTCTATAGTCTGATTGAAAAGGTCTTTTATCATCACGAGAGGCACAAGATGCCTCACTGACAGCTGCAGAACCACCACTCAGAAATAAAGGGCAAAGCCTGAGTCTTTCCTTGCCGCTATGTGTGGTGAATGGTATGTTGCCAATTTTCTGTTTCTCTGCAAAAGTAGTAGTCTTTAGAGGTTTTTTTTTTGTCTTTACCCCTGTAAAATCTAAATTTTTTGATTTCAGGTTCCCTAAGGTTTTAAAGCCTCTACGCCCTTGAGCATCAGCTTTAGATAAAAGTGATGGACTTCCAGCCGCTGCAATGCTAGCATTTACATGTTGTTTCTGCTCTCCTCTCAGTTCATTCTCGTGATCCATATTACTTTATCACTATGAACTGGAGTCACAGAGCTTGTATACACACAGTGGGCTATGCCCTTTCACGGAGCTTGTATAATAGACACAGTGGGCTATGCCCTGTCACGGAGCTTGTATAATACACTCAGTGGGCTATGCCCTGTCACGGAGCTTGTATAATACTCAGTGGGCTTATGCCCTGTCACGGAGCTTGTATAATAGACACAGTGGGCTATGCCCTGTCACGGAGCTTGTATAATACACTCAGTGGGCTATGCCCTGTCACGAAGCTTGTATAATACTCAGTGGGCTTATGCCCTGTCACGGAGCTTGTATAATACACTCAGTGGGCTATGCCCTGTCACGGAGCTTGTATAATAGACTCAGTGGGCTATGCCCTGTCACGGAGCTTGTATAATAGACACAGTGGGCTTATGCCCTGTCACAGAGCTTGTATAATAGACACAGTGGGCTTATGCCCTGTCACGGAGCTTGTATAATACTCAGTGGGCTTATGCCCTGTCACGGAGCTTGTATAATAGACACAGTGGGCTATGCCCTGTCAAGGAGCTTGTATAATAGACACAGTGGGCTATGCCCTGTCACGGAGCTTGTATAATACTCAGTGGGCTTATGCCCTGTCACGGAGCTTGTAT
Source organism: Taudactylus pleione (assembly GCA_031769625.1). Taxonomy (NCBI): domain Eukaryota; kingdom Metazoa; phylum Chordata; class Amphibia; order Anura; family Myobatrachidae; genus Taudactylus; species Taudactylus pleione. The sequence goes on along the minus strand of JAUIMM010000847.1, from coordinate 1,376,468 downwards.
AATAGACACAGTGGGCTATGCCCTGTCACGGAGCTTGTATAATACACTCAGTGGGCTATGCCCTGTCACGGAGCTTGTATAATATACACAGTAGGCTATGCCCTGTCACGGAGCTTGTATAATACTCAGTGGGTTTATGCCCTGTCACGGAGCTTGTATAATAGACACAGTGGGCTATGCCCTGTCACGGAGCTTGTATAATACACTCAGTGGGCTATGCCCTGTCACGGAGCTTGTATAATACTCAGTGGGCATATGCCCTGTCACGGAGCTTGTATAATACACTCAGTGGGCTATGCCCTGTCACGGAGCTTGTATAATAGACACAGTGGGCTATGCCCTGTCACAGAGCTTGTATAATAGACACAGTGGGCTATGCCCTGTCAAGGAGCTTGTATAATACTCAGTGGGCTATACCCTGTCACGGAGCTTGTATAATACACTCAGTGGGCTATGCCCTGTCACGGAGCTTGTATAATACTCAGTGGGCTTATGCCCTGTCACGGAGCTTGTATAATACACTCAGTGGGCTTATGCCCTGTCACGGAGCTTGTATAATAGACACAGTGGGCTATGCCCTGTCACAGAGCTTGTATAATAGACACAGTGGGCTATGCCCTGTCAAGGAGCTTGTATAATACTCAGTGGGCTATGCCCTGTCACGGAGCTTGTATAATACACTCAGTGGGCTATGCCCTGTCAGTTGTCACGGAGCTTGTATAATACAGTGAGTAGTAGAGTACACATACACACAGTGGGCTTATTATGCCCAGTCACGGAGCACACACAAGGGCTTATGCCCAGTAAAGTCACAGAGCACTGCCTACTCTAATCTATCTAACACTAGAACAGACAGCGCACTAGCTAACTACCTAACTACGCGTCACGCGAGAAATGGCGCCGACTGCCTTTTTATTGAGGCCGAACGTCACTCGGCTCTCGCGAGAATCCGACGCCGGACGGGTGACGTTCGGCCTCGAGGTGGAATCCGAGTCAGGCGGGAACACCCGAACTTGCGTTCGGGTGGACTCGGATTCCACCTGTTCGGAGCGGTTCGGATTCCTCAGGATCCGAACCGCTCATCACTAGTATAAAGTGCCCTCCCCGACATCCTCTGCTGTGTTACCTGCAGCCTAACACTTCTTGCTACAGGTTACTGACTAATGCACATGTGCGATGGCCGTCTATGCATGTGTATAGTGCCCTCCCCGACATCCTCTGCTGTGTTACCTTCACCCTAACACTTCCTGCTACAGGTTACTGACTAATGCACATGTGCGATGGCCGTCTATGCATGTGTATAAAGTGCCCTCCCCGACATCCTCTGCTGTGTTACCTGCAGCCTAACACTTCTTGCTACAGGTTACTGACTAATGCAGATGTGCGATGGCCATCTATGCATGTGTATAGTGCCCTCCCTGACATACTCTGCTGTGTTACCTGCAGCCTAACACTTCCTGCTACAGGTTACTGACTAAAGTACATGTGTGATGCTCGTCTATGCATGTGTATAGTGTCCTCCCCGACATCCTCTGCTGTGTTACCTGCAGCCTAACACTTCCTGCTATAGGTTACTGACTAATGCACATGTGTGATAGCCATCTACGCATGTGTATAGTGCCCTCCCCGACATCCTCTGCTGTGTTACCTGCAGCCTAACACTTCCTGCTACAGGTTACTGACTAATGCACATGTGTGATGGCCCTCTATGCACGTGTATAGTGCCCTCCCTGACATACTCTGCTGTGTTACCTGCAGCCTAACACTTCCTGCTACAGGTTACTGACTAATGCACATGTGTGATGGCCATCTATGCATGTGTATAGTGTCCTCCCCGACATCCTCTGCTGTGTTACCTGCAGCCTAACACTTCCTGCTATAGGTTACTGACTAATGCACATGTGTGATGGCCATCTATGCATGTGTATAGTGCCATCCCCGACATCCTCTGCTGTGTTACCTACAGCCTAACACGTCCTGCTACAGGTTACTGACTAATGCACATGTGTGATGGCCATCTACGCATGTGTATAGTGCCCTCCCCGACATCCTCTGCTGTGTTACCTGCAGCCTAACACTTCCTTCTACAGGTTACTGACTAATGCACATGTGTGATGGTCATCTACGCATGTGTATAGTGCCCTCCCCGACATCCTCTGCTGTGTTACCTGCAGCCTAACACTTTCTGCTACAGGTTACTGACTAATGCACATGTGTGATGGTTGTCTACGCATGTGTATAGTGCCCTCCCCGACATCCTCTGCTGTGTTACCTGCAGCCTAACACTTCCTGCTACAGGTTACTGACTAATGCACATGTGTGATGGCCGTCTATGCATGTGTACAGTGCCCTCACCGACATCCTCTGCTGTGTTACCTGCAGCCTAACACTTCCTGCTACAGGTTACTGACTAATGCACATGTGCGATGGCCATCTATGCATGTGTATAGTGCCCTCCCAGACATCCTCTGCTGTGTTACCTGAAGCCTAACACTTCCTTCTACAGGTTACTGACTAATGCACATGTGCGATGGCCATCTATGCATGTGTATAGTGCCCTCCCCGACATCCTCTGCTGTGTTACCTGCAGCCTAACACTTCTTGCTACAGGTTACTGACTAATGCACATGTGCGATGGCCATCTATACATGTGTATAGTGCCCTCCCTGACATACTCTGCTGTGTTACCTGCAGCCTAACACTTCCTGCTACAGGTTACTGACTAAAGTACATGTGTGATGCTCGTCTATGCATGTGTATAGTGTCCTCCCCGACATCCTCTGCTGTGTTACCAGCAGCCTAACACTTTCTGCTATAGGTTACTGACTAATGCACATGTGTGATGGCCATCTACGCATGTGTATAGTGCCCTCCCCGACATCCTCTGCTATGTTACCTGCAGCCTAACACTTCCTGCTACAGGTTACTGACTAATGCACATGTGCGATGGCATCTAAGTATGTGTATAGCGCCCTCCCAGACATCCTCTGCTGTGCTACCTGCAGCCTAACACTTCCTGCTACAGGTTACTGACTAATGCACATGTGTGATGGCCGTCTATGCATGTGTACAGTGCCCTCACCGACATCCTCTGCTGTGTTACCTGCAGCCTAACACTTCCTGCTACAGGTTACTGACTAATGCACATGTGTGATGGCCATCTACACATGTGTATAGTGCCCTCCCCGACATCCTCTGCTATGTTACCTGCAGCCTAACACTTCCTGCTACAGGTTACTGACTAATGCACATTTGTGATGGCCCTCTATGCATGTGTATAGTGCCCTCCCTGACATACTCTGCTGTGTTACCTGCAGCCTAACACTTCCTGCTACAGGTTACTGACTAATGCACATGTGTGATGGCCGTCTATGCATGTGTATAGTGTCCTCCCCGACATCCTCTGCTGTGTTACCTGCAGCCTAACACTTCCTGCTATAGGTGACTGACTAATGCACATGTGTGATGGCCATCTATGCATGTGTATAGTGCCATCCCCGACATCCTCTGCTGTGTTACCTGCAGCCTAACACGTCCTGCTACAGGTTACTGACTAATGCACATGTGTGATGGCCATCTACGCATGTGTATAGTGCCCTCCCCGACATCCTCTGCTGTGTTACCTGCAGACTAACACTTCCATCTACAGGTTACTGACTAATGCACATGTGTGATGGTCATCTACGCATGTGTATAGTGCCCTCCCCGACATCCTCTGCTGTGTTACCTGCAGCCTAACACTTCCTGCTACAGGTTACTGACTAATGCACATGTGTGATGGTTGTCTACGCATGTGTATAGTGCCCTCCCCGACATCCTCTGCTTTGTTACCTGCAGCCTAACACTTCCTGCTACAGGTTACTGACTAATGCACATGTGTGATGGCCATCTATGCATGTGTATAGTGCCCTCACCGACATCCTCTGCTGTGTTACCTGCAGCCTAACACTTCCTGCTACAGGTTACTGACTAATGCACATGTGCGATGGCCATCTATGTATGTGTATAGTGCCCTCCCCGACATCCTCTGCTGTGTTACCTGAAGCCTAACACTTCCTTCTACAGGTTACTGACTAATGCACATGTGCGATGGCCGTCTATGCATGTGTATAGTGCCCTCCCCGACATCCTCTGCTGTGTTACCTGCAGCCTAACATTTCCTGCTACAGGTTACTGACTAATGCACATGTGTGATGGCCACCTATGCATGTGTATAGTGCCCTCCCCGACATCCTCTGCTGTGTTACCTGCAGCCTAACACTTCCTGCTACAGGTTACTGACTAATGCACATGAGCGATGGCCGTCTATGCTTGTGTATAGTGCCCTCACCGACATCCTCTGCTGTGTTACCTGCAGCCTAACACTTCCTGCTACAGGTTACTGACTAATGCACATGTGCGATAGCAGTCTATGCATGTGTATAGTGCCCTCCCCGACAGCCTCTGCTGTGTTACCTGCAGCCTAACACTTCCTGCTACAGGTTACTGACTAATGCACATGTGTGATGGCCCTCTCTGCATGTGTATAGTGCCCTCCCTGACATACTCTGCTGTGTTACCTGCAGCCTAACACTTCCTGCTACAGGTTACTGACTAAAGTACATGTGTGATGGCCGTCTATGCATGTGTATAGTGTCCTCCCCGACATCCTCTGCTGTGTTACCTGCAGCCTAACACTTCCTGCTACAGGTTACTGACTCATGCACATGTGTGATGGCCATCTACGCATGTGTATAGTGCCCTCCCCGACGTCCTCTGCTGTGTTACCTGCAGCCTAACACTTCCTGCTACAGGTTAATGACTAATGCACATGAGCGATGGCCGTCTATGCTTGTGTATAGTGCCCTCACCGACATCCTCTGCTGTGTTACCTGCAGCCTAACACTTCCTGCTACAGGTTACTGACTAATGCACATGTGCGATAGCAGTTTATGCATGTGTATAGTGCCCTCCCCGACATCCTCTGCTGTGTTACCTGCAGCCTAACACTTCCTGCTACAGGTTACTGACTAATGCACATGTGCGATGGGCGTCTATGCATGTGTATAGTGCCCTCCCCGACATCCTCTGCTGTGTTACCTGCAGCCTAACACTTCCTGCTACAGGTTACTGACTAATGCACATGTGCGATGGCATCTAAGTATGTGTATAGCGCCCTCCCAGACATCCTCTGCTGTGCTACCTGCAGCCTAACACTTCCTGCTACAGGTTACTGACTAATGCACATGTGCGATGGCCGTCTATGCATGTGTATAGTGCCCTCCCCGACATCCTCTGCTGTGTTACCTGCAGCCTAACACTTCCTGCTACAGGTTACTGACTAATGCACATGTGCAATGGCCATCTATGTATGTGTATAGTGCCCTCCCCGACATCCTCTGCTGTGTTACCTGAAGCCTAACACTTCCTTCTACAGGTTACTGACTAATGCACATGTGCGATGGCCATCTATGCATGTGTATAGTGCCCTCCCCGACATCCTCTGCTGTGTTACCTGCAGCCTAACACTTCTTGCTACAGGTTACTGACTAATGCACATGTGCGATGGCCGTCTATACATGTGTATAGTGCCCTCCCTGACATACTCTGCTGTGTTACCTGCAGCCTAACACTTCCTGCTACAGGTTACTGACTAAAGTACATGTGTGATGCTCGTCTATGCATGTGTATAGTGTCCTCCCCGACATCCTCTGCTGTGTTACCAGCAGCCTAACACTTCCTGCTATAGGTTACTGACTAATGCACATGTGTGATGGCCATCTACACATGTGTATAGTGCCCTCCCCGACATCCTCTGCTATGTTACCTGCAGCCTAACACTTCCTGCTACAGGTTACTGACTAATGCACATTTGTGATGGCCCTCTATGCATGTGTATAGTGCCCTCCCTGACATACTCTGCTGTGTTACCTGCAGCCTAACACTTCCTGCTACAGGTTACTGACTAATGCACATGTGTGATGGCCGTCTATGCATGTGTATAGTGTCCTCCCCGACATCCTCTGCTGTGTTACCTGCAGCCTAACACTTCCTGCTATAGGTTACTGACTAATGCACATGTGTGATGGCCATCTATGCATGTGTATAGTGCCATCCCCGACATCCTCTGCTGTGTTACCTGCAGCCTAACACGTCCTGCTACAGGTTACTGACTAATGCACATGTGTGATGGCCATCTACGCATGTGTATAGTGCCCTCCCCGACATCCTCTGCTGTGTTACCTGCAGACTAACACTTCCATCTACAGGTTACTGACTAATGCACATGTGTGATGGTCATCTACGCATGTGTATAGTGCCCTCCCCGACATCCTCTGCTGTGTTACCTGCAGCCTAACACTTCCTGCTACAGGTTACTGACTAATGCACATGTGTGATGGTTGTCTACGCATGTGTATAGTGCCCTCCCCGACATCCTCTGCTTTGTTACCTGCAGCCTAACACTTCCTGCTACAGGTTACTGACTAATGCACATGTGTGATGGCCATCTATGCATGTGTATAGTGCCCTCACCGACATCCTCTGCTGTGTTACCTGCAGCCTAACACTTCCTGCTACAGGTTACTGACTAATGCACATGTGCGATGGCCATCTATGTATGTGTATAGTGCCCTCCCCGACATCCTCTGCTGTGTTACCTGAAGCCTAACACTTCCTTCTACAGGTTACTGACTAATGCACATGTGCGATGGCCGTCTATGCATGTGTATAGTGCCCTCCCCGACATCCTCTGCTGTGTTACCTGCAGCCTAACATTTCCTGCTACAGGTTACTGACTAATGCACATGTGTGATGGCCACCTATGCATGTGTATAGTGCCCTCCCCGACATCCTCTGCTGTGTTACCTGCAGCCTAACACTTCCTGCTACAGGTTACTGACTAATGCACATGAGCGATGGCCGTCTATGCTTGTGTATAGTGCCCTCACCGACATCCTCTGCTGTGTTACCTGCAGCCTAACACTTCCTGCTACAGGTTACTGACTAATGCACATGTGCGATAGCAGTCTATGCATGTGTATAGTGCCCTCCCCGACAGCCTCTGCTGTGTTACCTGCAGCCTAACACTTCCTGCTACAGGTTACTGACTAATGCACATGTGTGATGGCCCTCTCTGCATGTGTATAGTGCCCTCCCTGACATACTCTGCTGTGTTACCTGCAGCCTAACACTTCCTGCTACAGGTTACTGACTAAAGTACATGTGTGATGGCCGTCTATGCATGTGTATAGTGTCCTCCCCGACATCCTCTGCTGTGTTACCTGCAGCCTAACACTTCCTGCTACAGGTTACTGACTCATGCACATGTGTGATGGCCATCTACGCATGTGTATAGTGCCCTCCCCGACGTCCTCTGCTGTGTTACCTGCAGCCTAACACTTCCTGCTACAGGTTAATGACTAATGCACATGAGCGATGGCCGTCTATGCTTGTGTATAGTGCCCTCACCGACATCCTCTGCTGTGTTACCTGCAGCCTAACACTTCCTGCTACAGGTTACTGACTAATGCACATGTGCGATAGCAGTTTATGCATGTGTATAGTGCCCTCCCCGACATCCTCTGCTGTGTTACCTGCAGCCTAACACTTCCTGCTACAGGTTACTGACTAATGCACATGTGCGATGGGCGTCTATGCATGTGTATAGTGCCCTCCCCGACATCCTCTGCTGTGTTACCTGCAGCCTAACACTTCCTGCTACAGGTTACTGACTAATGCACATGTGCGATGGCATCTAAGTATGTGTATAGCGCCCTCCCAGACATCCTCTGCTGTGCTATCTGCAGCCTAACACTTCCTGCTACAGGTTACTGACTAATGCACATGTGCGATGGCCGTCTATGCATGTGTATAGTGCCCTCCCCGACATCCTCTGCTGTGTTACCTGCAGCCTAACACTTCCTGCTACAGGTTACTGACTAATGCACATGTGCGATGGCCATCTATGTATGTGTATAGTGCCCTCCCCGACATCCTCTGCTGTGTTACCTGAAGCCTAACACTTCCTTCTACAGGTTACTGACTAATGCACATGTGCGATGGCCGTCTATGCATGTGTATAGTGCCCTCCCCGACATCCTCTGCTGTGTTACCTGCAGCCTAACACTTCCTGCTACAGGTTACTGACTAATGCACATGTGCGATGGCCATCTATGTATGTGTATAGTGCCCTCCCCGACATCCTCTGCTGTGTTACCTGAAGCCTAACACTTCCTTCTACAGGTTACTGACTAATGCACATGTGCGATGGCCGTCTATGCATGTGTATAGTGCCCTCCCCGACATCCTCTGCTGTGTTACCTGCAGCCTAACATTTCCTGCTACAGGTTACTGACTAATGCACATGTGTGATGGCCACCTATGCATGTGTATAGTGCCCTCCCCGACATCCTCTGCTGTGTTACCTGCAGCCTAACACTTCCTGCTACAGGTTACTGACTAATGCACATGAGCGATGGCCGTCTATGCTTGTGTATAGTGCCCTCACCGACATCCTCTGCTGTGTTACCTGCAGCCTAACACTTCCTGCTACAGGTTACTGACTAATGCACATGTGCGATAGCAGTCTATGCATGTGTATAGTGCCCTCCCCGACAGCCTCTGCTGTGTTACCTGCAGCCTAACACTTCCTGCTACAGGTTACTGACTAATGCACATGTGTGATGGCCCTCTCTGCATGTGTATAGTGCCCTCCCTGACATACTCTGCTGTGTTACCTGCAGCCTAACACTTCCTGCTACAGGTTACTGACTAAAGTACATGTGTGATGGCCGTCTATGCATGTGTATAGTGTCCTCCCCGACATCCTCTGCTGTGTTACCTGCAGCCTAACACTTCCTGCTACAGGTTACTGACTCATGCACATGTGTGATGGCCATCTACGCATGTGTATAGTGCCCTCCCCGACGTCCTCTGCTGTGTTACCTGCAGCCTAACACTTCCTGCTACAGGTTAATGACTAATGCACATGAGCGATGGCCGTCTATGCTTGTGTATAGTGCCCTCACCGACATCCTCTGCTGTGTTACCTGCAGCCTAACACTTCCTGCTACAGGTTACTGACTAATGCACATGTGCGATAGCAGTTTATGCATGTGTATAGTGCCCTCCCCGACATCCTCTGCTGTGTTACCTGCAGCCTAACACTTCCTGCTACAGGTTACTGACTAATGCACATGTGCGATGGGCGTCTATGCATGTGTATAGTGCCCTCCCCGACATCCTCTGCTGTGTTACCTGCAGCCTAACACTTCCTGCTACAGGTTACTGACTAATGCACATGTGCGATGGCATCTAAGTATGTGTATAGCGCCCTCCCAGACATCCTCTGCTGTGCTACCTGCAGCCTAACACTTCCTGCTACAGGTTACTGACTAATGCACATGTGCGATGGCCGTCTATGCATGTGTATAGTGCCCTCCCCGACATCCTCTGCTGTGTTACCTGCAGCCTAACACTTCCTGCTACAGGTTACTGACTAATGCACATGTGCAATGGCCATCTATGTATGTGTATAGTGCCCTCCCCGACATCCTCTGCTGTGTTACCTGAAGCCTAACACTTCCTTCTACAGGTTACTGACTAATGCACATGTGCGATGGCCATCTATGCATGTGTATAGTGCCCTCCCCGACATCCTCTGCTGTGTTACCTGCAGCCTAACACTTCTTGCTACAGGTTACTGACTAATGCACATGTGCGATGGCCGTCTATACATGTGTATAGTGCCCTCCCTGACATACTCTGCTGTGTTACCTGCAGCCTAACACTTCCTGCTACAGGTTACTGACTAAAGTACATGTGTGATGCTCATCTATGCATGTGTATAGTGTCCTCCCCGACATCCTCTGCTGTGTTACCAGCAGCCTAACACTTCCTGCTATAGGTTACTGACTAATGCACATGTGTGATGGCCATCTACACATGTGTATAGTGCCCTCCCCGACATCCTCTGCTATGTTACCTGCAGCCTAACACTTCCTGCTACAGGTTACTGACTAATGCACATTTGTGATGGCCCTCTATGCATGTGTATAGTGCCCTCCCTGACATACTCTGCTGTGTTACCTGCAGCCTAACACTTCCTGCTACAGGTTACTGACTAATGCACATGTGTGATGGCCGTCTATGCATGTGTATAGTGTCCTCCCCGACATCCTCTGCTGTGTTACCTGCAGCCTAACACTTCCTGCTATAGGTTACTGACTAATGCACATGTGTGATGGCCATCTATGCATGTGTATAGTGCCATCCCCGACATCCTCTGCTGTGTTACCTGCAGCCTAACACGTCCTGCTACAGGTTACTGACTAATGCACATGTGTGATGGCCATCTACGCATGTGTATAGTGCCCTCCCCGACATCCTCTGCTGTGTTACCTGCAGACTAACACTTCCATCTACAGGTTACTGACTAATGCACATGTGTGATGGTCATCTACGCATGTGTATAGTGCCCTCCCCGACATCCTCTGCTGTGTTACCTGCAGCCTAACACTTCCTGCTACAGGATACTGACTAATGCACATGTGTGATGGTTGTCTACGCATGTGTATAGTGCCCTCCCCGACATCCTCTGCTTTGTTACCTGCAGCCTAACACTTCCTGCTACAGGTTACTGACTAATGCACATGTGTGATGGCCATCTATGCATGTGTATAGTGCCCTCACCGACATCCTCTGCTGTGTTACCTGCAGCCTAACACTTCCTGCTACAGGTTACTGACTAATGCACATGTGCGATGGCCATCTATGTATGTGTATAGTGCCCTCCCCGACATCCTCTGCTGTGTTACCTGAAGCCTAACACTTCCTTCTACAGGTTACTGACTAATGCACATGTGCGATGGCCGTCTATGCATGTGTATAGTGCCCTCCCCGACATCCTCTGCTGTGTTACCTGCAGCCTAACATTTCCTGCTACAGGTTACTGACTAATGCACATGTGTGATGGCCACCTATGCATGTGTATAGTGCCCTCCCCGACATCCTCTGCTGTGTTACCTGCAGCCTAACACTTCCTGCTACAGGTTACTGACTAATGCACATGAGCGATGGCCGTCTATGCTTGTGTATAGTGCCCTCACCGACATCCTCTGCTGTGTTACCTGCAGCCTAACACTTCCTGCTACAGGTTACTGACTAATGCACATGTGCGATAGCAGTCTATGCATGTGTATAGTGCCCTCCCCGACAGCCTCTGCTGTGTTACCTGCAGCCTAACACTTCCTGCTACAGGTTACTGACTAATGCACATGTGTGATGGCCCTCTCTGCATGTGTATAGTGCCCTCCCTGACATACTCTGCTGTGTTACCTGCAGCCTAACACTTCCTGCTACAGGTTACTGACTAAAGTACATGTGTGATGGCCGTCTATGCATGTGTATAGTGTCCTCCCCGACATCCTCTGCTGTGTTACCTGCAGCCTAACACTTCCTGCTACAGGTTACTGACTCATGCACATGTGTGATGGCCATCTACGCATGTGTATAGTGCCCTCCCCGACGTCCTCTGCTGTGTTACCTGCAGCCTAACACTTCCTGCTACAGGTTAATGACTAATGCACATGAGCGATGGCCGTCTATGCTTGTGTATAGTGCCCTCACCGACATCCTCTGCTGTGTTACCTGCAGCCTAACACTTCCTGCTACAGGTTACTGACTAATGCACATGTGCGATAGCAGTTTATGCATGTGTATAGTGCCCTCCCCGACATCCTCTGCTGTGTTACCTGCAGCCTAACACTTCCTGCTACAGGTTACTGACTAATGCACATGTGCGATGGGCGTCTATGCATGTGTATAGTGCCCTCCCCGACATCCTCTGCTGTGTTACCTGCAGCCTAACACTTCCTGCTACAGGTTACTGACTAATGCACATGTGCGATGGCATCTAAGTATGTGTATAGCGCCCTCCCAGACATCCTCTGCTGTGCTACCTGCAGCCTAACACTTCCTGCTACAGGTTACTGACTAATGCACATGTGTGATGGCCGTCTATGCATGTGTACAGTGCCCTCACCGACATCCTCTGCTGTGTTACCTGCAGCCTAACACTTCCTGCTACAGGTTACTGACTAATGCACATGTGTGATGGCCATCTACACATGTGTATAGTGCCCTCCCCGACATCCTCTGCTATGTTACCTGCAGCCTAACACTTCCTGCTACAGGTTACTGACTAATGCACATTTGTGATGGCCCTCTATGCATGTGTATAGTGCCCTCCCTGACATACTCTGCTGTGTTACCTGCAGCCTAACACTTCCTGCTACAGGTTACTGACTAATGCACATGTGTGATGGCCGTCTATGCATGTGTATAGTGTCCTCCCCGACATCCTCTGCTGTGTTACCTGCAGCCTAACACTTCCTGCTATAGGTGACTGACTAATGCACATGTGTGATGGCCATCTATGCATGTGTATAGTGCCATCCCCGACATCCTCTGCTGTGTTACCTGCAGCCTAACACGTCCTGCTACAGGTTACTGACTAATGCACATGTGTGATGGCCATCTACGCATGTGTATAGTGCCCTCCCCGACATCCTCTGCTGTGTTACCTGCAGACTAACACTTCCATCTACAGGTTACTGACTAATGCACATGTGTGATGGTCATCTACGCATGTGTATAGTGCCCTCCCCGACATCCTCTGCTGTGTTACCTGCAGCCTAACACTTCCTGCTACAGGTTACTGACTAATGCACATGTGTGATGGTTGTCTACGCATGTGTATAGTGCCCTCCCCGACATCCTCTGCTTTGTTACCTGCAGCCTAACACTTCCTGCTACAGGTTACTGACTAATGCACATGTGTGATGGCCATCTATGCATGTGTATAGTGCCCTCACCGACATCCTCTGCTGTGTTACCTGCAGCCTAACACTTCCTGCTACAGGTTACTGACTAATGCACATGTGCGATGGCCATCTATGTATGTGTATAGTGCCCTCCCCGACATCCTCTGCTGTGTTACCTGAAGCCTAACACTTCCTTCTACAGGTTACTGACTAATGCACATGTGCGATGGCCGTCTATGCATGTGTATAGTGCCCTCCCCGACATCCTCTGCTGTGTTACCTGCAGCCTAACATTTCCTGCTACAGGTTACTGACTAATGCACATGTGTGATGGCCACCTATGCATGTGTATAGTGCCCTCCCCGACATCCTCTGCTGTGTTACCTGCAGCCTAACACTTCCTGCTACAGGTTACTGACTAATGCACATGAGCGATGGCCGTCTATGCTTGTGTATAGTGCCCTCACCGACATCCTCTGCTGTGTTACCTGCAGCCTAACACTTCCTGCTACAGGTTACTGACTAATGCACATGTGCGATAGCAGTCTATGCATGTGTATAGTGCCCTCCCCGACAGCCTCTGCTGTGTTACCTGCAGCCTAACACTTCCTGCTACAGGTTACTGACTAATGCACATGTGTGATGGCCCTCTCTGCATGTGTATAGTGCCCTCCCTGACATACTCTGCTGTGTTACCTGCAGCCTAACACTTCCTGCTACAGGTTACTGACTAAAGTACATGTGTGATGGCCGTCTATGCATGTGTATAGTGTCCTCCCCGACATCCTCTGCTGTGTTACCTGCAGCCTAACACTTCCTGCTACAGGTTACTGACTCATGCACATGTGTGATGGCCATCTACGCATGTGTATAGTGCCCTCCCCGACGTCCTCTGCTGTGTTACCTGCAGCCTAACACTTCCTGCTACAGGTTAATGACTAATGCACATGAGCGATGGCCGTCTATGCTTGTGTATAGTGCCCTCACCGACATCCTCTGCTGTGTTACCTGCAGCCTAACACTTCCTGCTACAGGTTACTGACTAATGCACATGTGCGATAGCAGTTTATGCATGTGTATAGTGCCCTCCCCGACATCCTCTGCTGTGTTACCTGCAGCCTAACACTTCCTGCTACAGGTTACTGACTAATGCACATGTGCGATGGGCGTCTATGCATGTGTATAGTGCCCTCCCCGACATCCTCTGCTGTGTTACCTGCAGCCTAACACTTCCTGCTACAGGTTACTGACTAATGCACATGTGCGATGGCATCTAAGTATGTGTATAGCGCCCTCCCAGACATCCTCTGCTGTGCTACCTGCAGCCTAACACTTCCTGCTACAGGTTACTGACTAATGCACATGTGCGATGGCCGTCTATGCATGTGTATAGTGCCCTCCCCGACATCCTCTGCTGTGTTACCTGCAGCCTAACACTTCCTGCTACAGGTTACTGACTAATGCACATGTGCAATGGCCATCTATGTATGTGTATAGTGCCCTCCCCGACATCCTCTGCTGTGTTACCTGAAGCCTAACACTTCCTTCTACAGGTTACTGACTAATGCACATGTGCGATGGCCATCTATGCATGTGTATAGTGCCCTCCCCGACATCCTCTGCTGTGTTACCTGCAGCCTAACACTTCTTGCTACAGGTTACTGACTAATGCACATGTGCGATGGCCGTCTATACATGTGTATAGTGCCCTCCCTGACATACTCTGCTGTGTTACCTGCAGCCTAACACTTCCTGCTACAGGTTACTGACTAAAGTACATGTGTGATGCTCGTCTATGCATGTGTATAGTGTCCTCCCCGACATCCTCTGCTGTGTTACCAGCAGCCTAACACTTCCTGCTATAGGTTACTGACTAATGCACATGTGTGATGGCCATCTACACATGTGTATAGTGCCCTCCCCGACATCCTCTGCTATGTTACCTGCAGCCTAACACTTCCTGCTACAGGTTACTGACTAATGCACATTTGTGATGGCCCTCTATGCATGTGTATAGTGCCCTCCCTGACATACTCTGCTGTGTTACCTGCAGCCTAACACTTCCTGCTACAGGTTACTGACTAATGCACATGTGTGATGGCCGTCTATGCATGTGTATAGTGTCCTCCCCGACATCCTCTGCTGTGTTACCTGCAGCCTAACACTTCCTGCTATAGGTTACTGACTAATGCACATGTGTGATGGCCATCTATGCATGTGTATAGTGCCATCCCCGACATCCTCTGCTGTGTTACCTGCAGCCTAACACGTCCTGCTACAGGTTACTGACTAATGCACATGTGTGATGGCCATCTACGCATGTGTATAGTGCCCTCCCTGACATCCTCTGCTGTGTTACCTGCAGACTAACACTTCCATCTACAGGTTACTGACTAATGCACATGTGTGATGGTCATCTACGCATGTGTATAGTGCCCTCCCCGACATCCTCTGCTGTGTTACCTGCAGCCTAACACTTCCTGCTACAGGTTACTGACTAATGCACATGTGTGATGGTTGTCTATGCATGTGTATAGTGCCCTCCCCGACATCCTCTGCTGTGTTACCTGCAGCCTAACATTTCCTGCTACAGGTTACTGACTAATGCACATGTGTGATGGCCACCTATGCATGTGTATAGTGCCCTCCCCGACATCCTCTGCTGTGTTACCTGCAGCCTAACACTTCCTGCTACAGGTTACTGACTAATGCACATGAGCGATGGCCGTCTATGCTTGTGTATAGTGCCCTCACCGACATCCTCTGCTGTGTTACCTGCAGCCTAACACTTCCTGCTACAGGTTACTGACTAATGCACATGTGCGATAGCAGTCTATGCATGTGTATAGTGCCCTCCCCGACAGCCTCTGCTGTGTTACCTGCAGCCTAACACTTCCTGCTACAGGTTACTGACTAATGCACATGTGTGATGGCCCTCTCTGCATGTGTATAGTGCCCTCCCTGACATACTCTGCTGTGTTACCTGCAGCCTAACACTTCCTGCTACAGGTTACTGACTAAAGTACATGTGTGATGGCCGTCTATGCATGTGTATAGTGTCCTCCCCGACATCCTCTGCTGTGTTACCTGCAGCCTAACACTTCCTGCTACAGGTTACTGACTCATGCACATGTGTGATGGCCATCTACGCATGTGTATAGTGCCCTCCCCGACGTCCTCTGCTGTGTTACCTGCAGCCTAACACTTCCTGCTATAGGTTAATGACTAATGCACATGAGCGATGGCCGTCTATGCTTGTGTATAGTGCCCTCACCGACATCCTCTGCTGTGTTACCTGCAGCCTAACACTTCCTGCTACAGGTTACTGACTAATGCACATGTGCGATAGCAGTTTATGCATGTGTATAGTGCCCTCCCCGACATCCTCTGCTGTGTTACCTGCAGCCTAACACTTCCTGCTACAGGTTACTGACTAATGCACATGTGCGATGGGCGTCTATGCATGTGTATAGTGCCCTCCCCGACATCCTCTGCTGTGTTACCTGCAGCCTAACACTTCCTGCTACAGGTTACTGACTAATGCACATGTGCGATGGCATCTAAGTATGTGTATAGCGCCCTCCCAGACATCCTCTGCTGTGCTATCTGCAGCCTAACACTTCCTGCTACAGGTTACTGACTAATGCACATGTGCGATGGCCGTCTATGCATGTGTATAGTGCCCTCCCCGACATCCTCTGCTGTGTTACCTGCAGCCTAACACTTCCTGCTACAGGTTACTGACTAATGCACATGTGCGATGGCCATCTATGTATGTGTATAGTGCCCTCCCCGACATCCTCTGCTGTGTTACCTGAAGCCTAACACTTCCTTCTACAGGTTACTGACTAATGCACATGTGCGATGGCCGTCTATGCATGTGTATAGTGCCCTCCCCGACATCCTCTGCTGTGTTACCTGCAGCCTAACACTTCCTGCTACAGGTTACTGACTAATGCACATGTGCGATGGCCATCTATGTATGTGTATAGTGCCCTCCCCGACATCCTCTGCTGTGTTACCTGAAGCCTAACACTTCCTTCTACAGGTTACTGACTAATGCACATGTGCGATGGCCGTCTATGCATGTGTATAGTGCCCTCCCCGACATCCTCTGCTGTGTTACCTGCAGCCTAACATTTCCTGCTACAGGTTACTGACTAATGCACATGTGTGATGGCCACCTATGCATGTGTATAGTGCCCTCCCCGACATCCTCTGCTGTGTTACCTGCAGCCTAACACTTCCTGCTACAGGTTACTGACTAATGCACATGAGCGATGGCCGTCTATGCTTGTGTATAGTGCCCTCACCGACATCCTCTGCTGTGTTACCTGCAGCCTAACACTTCCTGCTACAGGTTACTGACTAATGCACATGTGCGATAGCAGTCTATGCATGTGTATAGTGCCCTCCCCGACAGCCTCTGCTGTGTTACCTGCAGCCTAACACTTCCTGCTACAGGTTACTGACTAATGCACATGTGTGATGGCCCTCTCTGCATGTGTATAGTGCCCTCCCTGACATACTCTGCTGTGTTACCTGCAGCCTAACACTTCCTGCTACAGGTTACTGACTAAAGTACATGTGTGATGGCCGTCTATGCATGTGTATAGTGTCCTCCCCGACATCCTCTGCTGTGTTACCTGCAGCCTAACACTTCCTGCTACAGGTTACTGACTCATGCACATGTGTGATGGCCATCTACGCATGTGTATAGTGCCCTCCCCGACGTCCTCTGCTGTGTTACCTGCAGCCTAACACTTCCTGCTACAGGTTAATGACTAATGCACATGAGCGATGGCCGTCTATGCTTGTGTATAGTGCCCTCACCGACATCCTCTGCTGTGTTACCTGCAGCCTAACACTTCCTGCTACAGGTTACTGACTAATGCACATGTGCGATAGCAGTTTATGCATGTGTATAGTGCCCTCCCCGACATCCTCTGCTGTGTTACCTGCAGCCTAACACTTCCTGCTACAGGTTACTGACTAATGCACATGTGCGATGGGCGTCTATGCATGTGTATAGTGCCCTCCCCGACATCCTCTGCTGTGTTACCTGCAGCCTAACACTTCCTGCTACAGGTTACTGACTAATGCACATGTGCGATGGCATCTAAGTATGTGTATAGCGCCCTCCCAGACATCCTCTGCTGTGCTACCTGCAGCCTAACACTTCCTGCTACAGGTTACTGACTAATGCACATGTGCGATGGCCGTCTATGCATGTGTATAGTGCCCTCCCCGACATCCTCTGCTGTGTTACCTGCAGCCTAACACTTCCTGCTACAGGTTACTGACTAATGCACATGTGCAATGGCCATCTATGTATGTGTATAGTGCCCTCCCCGACATCCTCTGCTGTGTTACCTGAAGCCTAACACTTCCTTCTACAGGTTACTGACTAATGCACATGTGCGATGGCCATCTATGCATGTGTATAGTGCCCTCCCCGACATCCTCTGCTGTGTTACCTGCAGCCTAACACTTCTTGCTACAGGTTACTGACTAATGCACATGTGCGATGGCCGTCTATACATGTGTATAGTGCCCTCCCTGACATACTCTGCTGTGTTACCTGCAGCCTAACACTTCCTGCTACAGGTTACTGACTAAAGTACATGTGTGATGCTCGTCTATGCATGTGTATAGTGTCCTCCCCGACATCCTCTGCTGTGTTACCAGCAGCCTAACACTTCCTGCTATAGGTTACTGACTAATGCACATGTGTGATGGCCATCTACACATGTGTATAGTGCCCTCCCCGACATCCTCTGCTATGTTACCTGCAGCCTAACACTTCCTGCTACAGGTTACTGACTAATGCACATTTGTGATGGCCCTCTATGCATGTGTATAGTGCCCTCCCTGACATACTCTGCTGTGTTACCTGCAGCCTAACACTTCCTGCTACAGGTTACTGACTAATGCACATGTGTGATGGCCGTCTATGCATGTGTATAGTGTCCTCCCCGACATCCTCTGCTGTGTTACCTGCAGCCTAACACTTCCTGCTATAGGTTACTGACTAATGCACATGTGTGATGGCCATCTATGCATGTGTATAGTGCCATCCCCGACATCCTCTGCTGTGTTACCTGCAGCCTAACACGTCCTGCTACAGGTTACTGACTAATGCACATGTGTGATGGCCATCTACGCATGTGTATAGTGCCCTCCCCGACATCCTCTGCTGTGTTACCTGCAGACTAACACTTCCATCTACAGGTTACTGACTAATGCACATGTGTGATGGTCATCTACGCATGTGTATAGTGCCCTCCCCGACATCCTCTGCTGTGTTACCTGCAGCCTAACACTTCCTGCTACAGGTTACTGACTAATGCACATGTGTGATGGTTGTCTACGCATGTGTATAGTGCCCTCCCCGACATCCTCTGCTTTGTTACCTGCAGCCTAACACTTCCTGCTACAGGTTACTGACTAATGCACATGTGTGATGGCCATCTATGCATGTGTATAGTGCCCTCACCGACATCCTCTGCTGTGTTACCTGCAGCCTAACACTTCCTGCTACAGGTTACTGACTAATGCACATGTGCGATGGCCATCTATGTATGTGTATAGTGCCCTCCCCGACATCCTCTGCTGTGTTACCTGAAGCCTAACACTTCCTTCTACAGGTTACTGACTAATGCACATGTGCGATGGCCGTCTATGCATGTGTATAGTGCCCTCCCCGACATCCTCTGCTGTGTTACCTGCAGCCTAACATTTCCTGCTACAGGTTACTGACTAATGCACATGTGTGATGGCCACCTATGCATGTGTATAGTGCCCTCCCCGACATCCTCTGCTGTGTTACCTGCAGCCTAACACTTCCTGCTACAGGTTACTGACTAATGCACATGAGCGATGGCCGTCTATGCTTGTGTATAGTGCCCTCACCGACATCCTCTGCTGTGTTACCTGCAGCCTAACACTTCCTGCTACAGGTTACTGACTAATGCACATGTGCGATAGCAGTCTATGCATGTGTATAGTGCCCTCCCCGACAGCCTCTGCTGTGTTACCTGCAGCCTAACACTTCCTGCTACAGGTTACTGACTAATGCACATGTGTGATGGCCCTCTCTGCATGTGTATAGTGCCCTCCCTGACATACTCTGCTGTGTTACCTGCAGCCTAACACTTCCTGCTACAGGTTACTGACTAAAGTACATGTGTGATGGCCGTCTATGCATGTGTATAGTGTCCTCCCCGACATCCTCTGCTGTGTTACCTGCAGCCTAACACTTCCTGCTACAGGTTACTGACTCATGCACATGTGTGATGGCCATCTACGCATGTGTATAGTGCCCTCCCCGACGTCCTCTGCTGTGTTACCTGCAGCCTAACACTTCCTGCTACAGGTTAATGACTAATGCACATGAGCGATGGCCGTCTATGCTTGTGTATAGTGCCCTCACCGACATCCTCTGCTGTGTTACCTGCAGCCTAACACTTCCTGCTACAGGTTACTGACTAATGCACATGTGCGATAGCAGTTTATGCATGTGTATAGTGCCCTCCCCGACATCCTCTGCTGTGTTACCTGCAGCCTAACACTTCCTGCTACAGGTTACTGACTAATGCACATGTGCGATGGGCGTCTATGCATGTGTATAGTGCCCTCCCCGACATCCTCTGCTGTGTTACCTGCAGCCTAACACTTCCTGCTACAGGTTACTGACTAATGCACATGTGCGATGGCATCTAAGTATGTGTATAGCGCCCTCCCAGACATCCTCTGCTGTGCTATCTGCAGCCTAACACTTCCTGCTACAGGTTACTGACTAATGCACATGTGCGATGGCCGTCTATGCATGTGTATAGTGCCCTCCCCGACATCCTCTGCTGTGTTACCTGCAGCCTAACACTTCCTGCTACAGGTTACTGACTAATGCACATGTGCGATGGCCATCTATGTATGTGTATAGTGCCCTCCCCGACATCCTCTGCTGTGTTACCTGAAGCCTAACACTTCCTTCTACAGGTTACTGACTAATGCACATGTGCGATGGCCGTCTATGCATGTGTATAGTGCCCTCCCCGACATCCTCTGCTGTGTTACCTGCAGCCTAACATTTCCTGCTACAGGTTACTGACTAATGCACATGTGTGATGGCCACCTATGCATGTGTATAGTGCCCTCCCCGACATCCTCTGCTGTGTTACCTGCAGCCTAACACTTCCTGCTACAGGTTACTGACTAATGCACATGAGCGATGGCCGTCTATGCTTGTGTATAGTGCCCTCACCGACATCCTCTGCTGTGTTACCTGCAGCCTAACACTTCCTGCTACAGGTTACTGACTAATGCACATGTGCGATAGCAGTCTATGCATGTGTATAGTGCCCTCCCCGACAGCCTCTGCTGTGTTACCTGCAGCCTAACACTTCCTGCTACAGGTTATTGACTAATGCACATGTGTGATGGCCCTCTCTGCATGTGTATAGTGCCCTCCCTGACATACTCTGCTGTGTTACCTGCAGCCTAACACTTCCTGCTACAGGTTACTGACTAAAGTACATGTGTGATGGCCGTCTATGCATGTGTATAGTGTCCTCCCCGACATCCTCTGCTGTGTTACCTGCAGCCTAACACTTCCTGCTACAGGGTACTGACTCATGCACATGTGTGATGGCCATCTACGCATGTGTATAGGGCCCTCCCCGACGTCCTCTGCTGTGTTACCTGCAGCCTAACACTTCCTGCTACAGGTTAATGACTAATGCACATGAGCGATGGCCGTCTATGCTTGTGTATAGTGCCCTCACCGACATCCTCTGCTGTGTTACCTGCAGCCTAACACTTCCTGCTACAGGTTACTGACTAATGCACATGTGCGATAGCAGTTTATGCATGTGTATAGTGCCCTCCCCGACATCCTCTGCTGTGTTACCTGCAGCCTAACACTTCCTGCTACAGGTTACTGACTAATGCACATGTGCGATGGGCGTCTATGCATGTGTATAGTGCCCTCCCCGACATCCTCTGCTGTGTTACCTGCAGCCTAACACTTCCTGCTACAGGTTACTGACTAATGCACATGTGCGATAGCAGTCTATGCATGTGTATAGTGCCCTCCCCGACAGCCTCTGCTGTGTTACCTGCAGCCTAACACTTCCTGCTACAGGTTACTGACTAATGCACATGTGTGATGGCCCTCTCTGCATGTGTATAGTGCCCTCCCTGACATACTCTGCTGTGTTACCTGCAGCCTAACACTTCCTGCTACAGGTTACTGACTAAAGTACATGTGTGATGGCCGTCTATGCATGTGTATAGTGTCCTCCCCGACATCCTCTGCTGTGTTACCTGCAGCCTAACACTTCCTGCTACAGGTTACTGACTCATGCACATGTGTGATGGCCATCTACGCATGTGTATAGTGCCCTCCCCGACGTCCTCTGCTGTGTTACCTGCAGCCTAACACTTCCTGCTACAGGTTAATGACTAATGCACATGAGCGATGGCCGTCTATGCTTGTGTATAGTGCCCTCACCGACATCCTCTGCTGTGTTACCTGCAGCCTAACACTTCCTGCTACAGGTTACTGACTAATGCACATGTGCGATAGCAGTTTATGCATGTGTATAGTGCCCTCCCCGACATCCTCTGCTGTGTTACCTGCAGCCTAACACTTCCTGCTACAGGTTACTGACTAATGCACATGTGCGATGGGCGTCTATGCATGTGTATAGTGCCCTCCCCGACATCCTCTGCTGTGTTACCTGCAGCCTAACACTTCCTGCTACAGGTTACTGACTAATGCACATGTGCGATGGCATCTAAGTATGTGTATAGCGCCCTCCCAGACATCCTCTGCTGTGCTACCTGCAGTCTAACACTTCCTGCTACAGGTTACTGACTAATGCACATGTGCGATGGCCGTCTATGCATGTGTATAGTGCCCTCCCCGACATCCTCTGCTGTGTTACCTGCAGCCTAACACTTCCTGCTACAGGTTACTGACTAATGCACATGTGCGATGGCCATCTTTGTATGTGTATAGTGCCCTCCCCGACATCCTCTGCTGTGTTACCTGAAGCCTAACACTTCCTTCTACAGGTTACTGACTAATGCACATTTGCGATGGCCGTCTATGCATGTGTATAGTGCCCTCCCCGACATCCTCTGCTGTGTTACCTGCAGCCTAACATTTCCTGCTACAGGTTACTGACTAATGCACATGTGTGATGGCCACCTATGCATGTGTATAGTGCCCTCCCCGACATCCTCTGCTGTGTTACCTGCAGCCTAACACTTCCTGCTACAGGTTACTGACTAATGCACATGAGCGATGGCCGTCTATGCTTGTGTATAGTGCCCTCACCGACATCCTCTGCTGTGTTACCTGCAGCCTAACACTTCCTGCTACAGGTTACTGACTAATGCACATGTGCGATAGCAGTTTATGCATGTGTATAGTGCCCTCCCCGACAGCCTCTGCTGTGTTACCTGCAGCCTAACACTTCCTGCTACAGGTTACTGACTAATGCACATGTGCGATGGGCGTCTATGCATGTGTATAGTGCCCTCCCCGACATCCTCTGCTGTGTTACCTGCAGCCTAACACTTCCTGCTACAGGTTACTGACTAATGCACATGTGCGATGGCATCTAAGTATGTGTATAGCGCCCTCCCAGACATCCTCTGCTGTGATACCTGCAGCCTAACACTTCCTGCTACAGGTTACTGACTAATGCACATGTGCGATGGCCGTCTATGCATGTGTATAGTGCCCTCCCCGACATCCTCTGCTGTGTTACCTGCAGCCTAACACTTCCTGCTACAGGTTACTGACTAATGCACATGTGCGATGGCCATCTTTGTATGTGTATAGTGCCCTCCCCGACATCCTCTGCTGTGTTACCTGAAGCCTAACACTTCCTTCTACAGGTTACTGACTAATGCACATGTGCGATGGCCATCTATGCATGTGTATAGTGCCCTCCCCGACATCCTCTGCTGTGTTACCTGCAGCCTAACATTTCCTGCTACAGGTTACTGACTAATGCACATGTGCGATGGGCGTCTACGTATGGGTATAGTGCCCTCCCCGACATCCTGTGCTGTGTTACCTGCAGCCTAACACTTCCTGCTACAGGTTACTGACTAATGCACATGTGCGATGGGCGTCTACGCATGTGTATAGTGCACTCCCCCACATCCTCTGCTGTGTTTCCTGCAGCCTAACACTTCCAGCTACAGGTTACTGACTAATGCACATGTGCGATGGCATCTATGCAGAGCTGTCTTAACAGCATTGTGGGCCCTGGGCAAAGCAATGCAGTGGGGGCCCCTACCCACCCATTCACGGGAAAAAAATGTAAATGGTCAATAAAATTAATCCTTTAGATTTAGTAGTACTTTCAACAAAATCAAATAAAAATGTTAAATAATTGGCAAACCGAAAAGTATGAAATAATTATTTAATATTAATCAACACAAATGTTTGCGACATTTCTTTTTTGAGAATTTTTTTATAATTGGCTTGAAGTCAATTGTTTTCAGGATGTCATTTTCCATGCACATGAGTGAAAGCCAGTTCAACCGCTGCTGCCCCATTGCACTGCGAAGCTGATTCTTTATAAGTTTCAATCTTGAAAATGAGCGTTCTCCTGTACAGTTGGTCACCATTGTGCACATGAACACTCTGAGTGCGATTTCAACATTGGGAAACACCGATTTCAAGTTGTCCAAAATTAGTTTGCTGTACAATGCAGGGAGAGTTTCACATTTTTCATCAAGGTCCATGTAGTGCTTGAGATGCTTGCATTCATTTAGAAAGGCAGCATAATCAAGGTCTTTATCATACACATTAGCCAGATGCTCACACTTTTTGTCTAGCTCATCAGAACCAATTGTTTTCAATTGACCGAAGAAGGAAAACAGATTTCCAATCCATGAATAAGCTTCTGCACGTTTTGTGAGCTCAGAGTTCAAAGAGTCCAGAACAGGGAGGAATGTTTCTACCTTGAATTTTTCACTTTTGTTTATAATTATCTCTTCTCCCGATCCATCATATCTAGTAAGACGTACACTACGCTTTCGTTGCCGCTTCTTCACATCACTATAATCCAAATCTGGACATCTACTTCTGGCCTTCAGTTCATATTCACTGAATGTATCTCTAATTTCCTGAAGATAACTTTTCAGAGACTCAAGAAGATTCATGGCAACAAGTATATTCACATCTTTAGACTGCAGGAACTTACTTGTTTTGTTAAACCTTTTAAGAATGTCGTTCCACAAAATTGTCAGAAAGATTGTTTCCATGTTCTCCATTCTCTCACTTAATTCTTCTGCCTCTCGCCTTGTGTTCACTTCTTGGTTAGTGTCAGCTGATAAAGAATCCAGTGCATCTTTAATTTTTTCAAAACCTTCTTGCAGAGCATTAACAGCATCAAAATGTGATGACCATCTCATATCAGACAGACGCTTGACCACAACATCTTTTCCTAAAGATGAGGACAGAACATTCCATCGATGTGTAGAAGCTGAGAAAAAAGAATACAAATGCTGAACAAAGTCAAAGAAGGAGACGACCTGTAGAGAACACTCTGCCGCTTTTACTCCCACCAAGTTCAGGCTGTGCCCAGCACAGGGGACATAGATGGCCAACTCATTCAGTTGCCGAATCCGTGCTTGCAATCCAGTATAGCGGCCAGACATATTTGAGGCATTGTCGTATAACTGACCACGGCAGTTTGACAGCGGAATTTTGTTTTCATTCAGGAAATCTACAACAGTGTCTGCTAGATTCTTTGCTCCATGAGAAAAAATGGGGATGAACTTGAGGAAACGCTCTAATGGCTCACACCCTCTAATGTACCGGATTGTAAATGTCAGTTGATCAATGTGTGAGATGTCTGGAGTGGAATCCACACTTATTGAATAATACTTTGATTCTTTTATTTCTTCCAGAATGGCAGAAAGAACATGTTGTCCCATTAAATTCCTCACAAATGTTTGCAGATAGATACGATGGGTTCCCCTTTCCAGCATTTCCACACACTTTGAGATGTTGTTCCAGAAAAGGGTCAAATTCACTCAACAGCTCTAGAATACCTAAATAGTTTCCATTGTTTGATGACCCAATAGTTTGATTCTCTCCACGAAATGCCAAGCCTCTTGAGGCAAGAAAGCGAATGACAGAATCCACACGTGTCAACACTTTATACCAGTACTCGATATTGTTTGATTAACAAAGAATCTATGCATCCAGTTTCTTTATGGCGAATTTAATATGCGATCATGCACTTGCGATGTTCTTCTCCATTTTCATGATCTACAATAAGATTGCTGTGTTTCCAATCTTTAAATCCTGATGTAGAAAATGGAGATTCTTTATTGGACAATAGGCGTCAGGCAAAGCAGTACAAACAACCTTGTGATAGTGAATAGAGTAGCCATTTGCATTTTACATATTCGCCATTCCGCAGTTCATGTTTGAATACATTCTTTGATAGATACCTTATCTGAGTTATCTCTCCTCCGGCTCCTTTGTACTCTCTGCGTGAATTTTTAAGGTTGCAATCATGATTCTGACATGATGTTGGCCCACTATGAATCCAGTAATCCACTGTACTAGTATTCTTAATATCCCATAGTCCGGGATCTGTGACATGAATCACACTCTCTGTACACTTCTCTGCCGTTATAGATTGGTGTATTTCTTCTTGTGGAATGTCACCAGGAGCAGGTAATGGTATGTCTGGAACTGGATGACTGGATGCAAGAGTAGATGTAGATGGCGATGCTCTAATTACAGAAGCAGTACTAGTAGCTATTGCTTCTTGTGAAATGTCCCCAGCAGCAGGAGCAGGCAATGGTATGTCTTGAACTGGATGACTGGATGCAGGGATGGATGTAGATGGTAATGCTGTACTTAGAGGAGCAGTACTAGTAGCTGATGTTGCACCTGGGATTATCCAAGATGTCAACTTTGGAAGTTTGCTAATTTTCTGCTTCTCCTCTTCAGCTCGTTTCCTCTTTTGTGCTCCACTCATAGAAGTACGCTTCATTTCCCTGGCAGAACAGCTGGATTCAATCTACAGTTTAGTGTTGTAAAGAAAAGGAAAATAATGTGCTCTTTTTACTCTACCAACTTTAGGGGACTATTTAGCATTAAATATTTGTGGCATATTCCTCGAAAACACCATCAAGATTTAGCCCAGCCGCACCTGCGTTGTCAGCAGACCGTGCATGCACAGGAGTCCCGGTCACTCACCCAGAGCACATAGCATTAAAATACTGAAGATAGTGTAAATAACACTAATGGCCATATTCAGTTTGATGGCGAAAAGTCAGGGGTCAGACTTTTCGCCATCATCTGAGGTTTTTACTGGGATAAAGTATTGGGCGCGTGCCCGCTTATCCCAGTATTCATTTAGGATCCAGCGAAAATGGGACCCGGCGGAAAGGTAAGTATCGGAAAAGTCCTGGGAATTTTCGGGAAATCATCCTGGTACCACCCTAAAGATGGTCTGACATGGGAGATCACTATGGGTACCCCCGATGTGGGCTGCTGAAGGTAGTCAGGGATTTAAATAGTCGCGGCAGGTGTATAAATGCGGATTTAGAAGAAGGGGTGAAGAATAGCACTTAGATTATTTTTTTGGAAAAAATGACTAGTCCCTTCAAATTTGGGGTACATGAAAATGGGTGCAAGCATATTTTTAACTCCCTAAAGTCATTTTATTTAATTCTTAAAAAATCCACCTGCCGCAACCATCAGCATTCTAGAAAACACCTGCCGCATACATGGAACACCCCCTGAATCAATTTTGCTAGTTTAAACCTTTGTTCTCTAATATTTTTTTTTCAACCCCAAAATGAAAGAACATTTTTTAGGGTGTGCTTAAGATTTATTAAAAAATTTTTTGACATAGATAACTTATTTTTTTTAAGCCTGCACCCCTAAACCCCAATTCTGCACTTTTTTTCGCCATGTATTAATTACATGGTGAAAACTTATCCCCGTTTTTTAACAAAGACTTTTCGCACCTGCAAAAAGTCTTTGAAATTGAATATGGGGATAATTGAAACAGGCTTTTTGCAGCCTAATTGAATACCCCCTAAATCACTGATTGGCATTATAACTAGAGATGAGCGGTTCGGATTCTGTGGAATCCGAACCGCTCCGAACATTGGGGATCCGAGTCCACCCGAACCCTGTTCGGGTGTTCACCGCCTGACTCGGATCCCCGTTCGGGGCCGAACGGCGGCCGCCTGATGTCGGATTCTCACTAGAGAATCCGACATCAGGTCTCCTCGCGTGTAGGGCAGAGCGCAGTGATAGCGCTCTGCCCTACACAGACACAAGACACACAGCCACCAGCGGCAGCTGTGTGTTTGTTACAGCAGCCAATGAGAGTCACACAGACTCTCATTGGCTGCTGCACGGAGGGAGCCAGCTGGAGCTCACACATGAGCTCCGTCTTCCGGCTCCCTCCTCAGCGTGTGACAGAGCGGACGGCGCGGGAGCGGGGATACAGGTACGTTTTTATTTTTTTATTTGTGCAAGGGCCGGGCGCACTACTGGGGGGGGGTCTGCACTACTGGGGGGGGTCTGCTACTGGGGGGGCTATACTACTGGGGGGGCCATACTACAGAGGGGCCTGCTACTGGGGGGGCTATACTACTGGGGGGGGTCTGCACTACTGGGGGGGTCTGCTACTGGGGGGGGCTATACTACTGGGGGGCCATACTACAGAGGGGCCTGCTACTGGGGGGGCCATACTACTTGGGGGGGTCTGCTACTGGGGGGGGCCATACTACTGAGGGGCCTGCTACTGGGGGGGGCTTACTACTACTGGGGGGGGCTGCTACTGGGGCAGCCTACTACAGGGGGGGCCATACTACAGGGGGGGCCCATACTACAGGGGGGGCTACTACTGGGGCAGCCTACTACTGGGGGGGGCCTGCTACTGGGGCAGCCTTCTACTGGGGGGGCCATACTACTGGGGGGGCCATACTACTGGGGGGGGCATACTACTGGGTGGCATGCTAATGGGGGGCATACTACTGGGGGGGCCTGCTAATGGGGGGCATAATACTGGGTGGCATGCTAATGGGGGGCATACTACTGGGGGGGCCTGCTAATGGGGGGCATACTACTGGGGGGCATTCTACTGGGGGCACTGCATAGTGGACCCTACTACTAAGGGGACTGCATAGGGGGCACCACTGCTGGGGGACATTGTGTAAGGGACACCGCTACTGTGGGCATTGTGTAAAAGGGGCACTACTGTGTGTCGTAACATAAATAAGAGACACTACTTTATGGTGTAATGTGAATCAGGCCCTATGTGCGGTGTAATGCTAATAAGATTGTGCACTGTGACTCCTAGGGCCGTAGCCCACTTTGTAAACAAGTACTGTGACTCTGCTGGCCGTACCCCACTGGGTGGGTGCACTACTTTTCATTTCTGCCACTGCTGTGTGGCAATGTGTCATAGATGTGCTTTATACTGTGGTGTCTGTGTCGTTGTGCCGCTGCTTTGTCGCTTAGTAACCAGTCAGCTCACTGCAACCTTTGGCCAATAATGTTGAAAACAATATTATAAGCTGTGATATGGTCTAAATTGACTGGAAATTAATGTTATTGAGGTTAATAATACTCTAGGAAGAAAAAAAAGACCAAATTATGTGATTTTAGCTTTTTTTGTCAATTTTTGTAAAAAAATCCAAATCCAAATCCAAAGCCAGTCACCGCAGTTTGGCAAATCCAAATCCAAAGCCGGACGACGAATTAGAACCAAATCCAAATCCAAATCCGGCAAAAATGGTCCGGCGCACATCCCTAGTTATAACACATCCTGTTTGATCATATGCTGAATGCCGCACCTCTGGATTTGTATGTATAGAGTATGTGGAACCGGCACTCCAATGCAATAAATCAAATTGGTGCCCTCCTGATTAAGCCCTCAGTTTGCTTCTGAGCAGGATCATATAAAAGATGTAAGGGCGACACGCTGGACGACTTGAATAAATGTAGCTCAACCCGGTATAATTATCAACGTTTCAAAACTATTAATGTTTTTTCGTCAAGTCACAAAAACTTAATGAACAATGCTTACCTTAAGTAAGGTAAACACCACACAAAAGTGCACGCCCCTCGCTCGTCACAGACGCAGCTGGCTGGGCTCAATCACAGTGAAACAAAGATAACCAAAACACCAAAGTGAACCTATGGAGACCCAAATTAGTCTATATTTTTATTTGGCATTTACAAAATACAACATTGTGTAAAATCATCAGAATTATAACATTAGCTGATTAACGCAGTTGTTCCCAAACTCAGTGCCATGGCACCCTGGGGTACCTTTGGGTTCTTGCAGGGTTGCCACGGGTTGACGGTTCAGAACCAAATTAAATTATTTAAACCAGTGCTGCTGGCTGCCAATCATTAAATATGTGGACAAATAGAAGCACATCCATGTCCACCATCACATAACTCACTGAACGTAAGAATTACATATATGTACAATTTACTTGATCTTAATTTA
Organism: Taudactylus pleione; assembly: GCA_031769625.1. Taxonomy (NCBI): domain Eukaryota; kingdom Metazoa; phylum Chordata; class Amphibia; order Anura; family Myobatrachidae; genus Taudactylus; species Taudactylus pleione. Next base: position 1,346,143 of record JAUIMM010000847.1, on the reverse strand, counting down.
CTAATTTTTTTCATAATTTCTGAGAAACATTTGGCCTAAGGATCCTGTGAAAAAAATGCTTATACAGTACTCTAGGACACTGTGGGCACGATTCAATTAAACGTGAAGTGAATAGCGCCGGTAATGAGCTCCCAGAGCTATTCAATTCTGCGAGAAGTTAGGTCGGGGAAAGTTTGTTCTTGCGCCTTAAACAGGGTGTTTAGGCACGAGAACGGGCATACTCCGACTAAACTTCCCGGCGCGATGCTGTTTTCCCGATGCTAAGGGCAGAAAATAGCATCGTGCCTGGACTTTTGTTGGATTTCTGCTCGCATCCCAGGAGGGATGCGAGAAGAAATCCTTAGTCGGGCTTAGCAGCGCAAATGAATTGAATAGCTCCAGACGCTGATTCCCACCGCTATTCACTTCGCGTTGAATAGAATCGAGCCCTGTGATTCACAAAAGTTTTAGAACCACTGGATTAGTGCAGCGCACCTTCTTTTAAAAATGAAAGAAATGTTAACACCCAAACAAAAACTCCACATTGCTGCTATCATCTATATTTAGGACAATGATGACTAATCCAAGCCAAAACAGAAATATATATATATATATATATATATTAGGGGTGAGCGGGTTCGGATTTCTGAAATCCGAACCCCCCCGAGCCCCCCCGATCCGAGTCCGATCCGAGTCAGGCTCGACTTTTCCCGCCTGACTCGGATCTGAAATCGAGGCAAAACGTCATCATCCCGCCTTCCGAGTCTCGCCGGTTTTGGATCCTATATAAGGTACCCGCGTCGGCGCCATTTTCTCACTCGGCTGTGGACAGTGAAGAGGGAGGGTGGGAGTTAGAGCTGTGTAGTGTAGTGTAGTGTAGTGCTGCTGTTGTCCACTACTTCAAAGTCCATAGGGGCTGGCTGTGTTGTGCTGTGCTGCTGTTGTTAATAGGGGCTGTGTCCACTACTTCAAAGTCCATAGGGGCTGGCTGGACTGTGTTGTGCAGTCAGTTCTCCATAGGGGCTGTGTCCACTCCAAAGTCCTGTGCAGTGTCCCAGTCCTAAAGGAGTGCTGTAGTGTTGTCCAGGGGGTGCTCTGTCCATCAGGGGTGCTCCCCCCAAGTGCTAAAAAAATAATATATTTTCTGTGTTTGTGAATTGTGTGCGCAGTAGCCGCACGTGCATCAACAAAGTAGTGCCAAGCGTGCGCCTGTGTCATAAGTAAAGGGCCGGCTGGCTTGACCGTTAAAGGGTGCTGTAACCCCCGAAAGTACACTCCAGTCCAAACCAAAAAAAAATTATTTTCTGTTTTTGTGAATTGTGTGCGCAGTAGCCGCACGTGCATCAACAAAGTAGTGCCAAGCGTGCGCCTGTGTCATAAGTAAAGGGCCGGCTGGCTTGACCGTTAAGGGTGCTGTAACCCCCGAAAGTACACTCCAGTCCAAACCAAAAAAAAAATTATTTTCTGTGTTTGTGAATTGTGTGCGCAGTAGCCGCACGTGCATCAACAAAGTAGTGCCAAGCGTGCGCCTGTGTCATAAGTAAAGGGCCGGCTGGCTTGACCGTTAAGGGTGCTGTAACCCCCGAAAGTACACTCCAGTCCAAACCAAAAAAAAAATTATTTTCTGTGTTTGTGAATTGTGTGCGCAGTAGCCGCACGTGCATCAACAAAGTAGTGCCAAGCGTGCACCTGTGTCATAAGTAAAGGGCCGGCTGGCTTGACCGTTAAGGGTGCTGTAACCCCCGAAAGTACACTCCAGTCCAAACCAAAAAAAAAATTATTTTCTGTGTTTGTGAATTGTGTGCGCAGTAGCCGCACGTGCATCAACAAAGTAGTGCCAAGCGTGCGCCTGTGTCATAAGTAAAGGGCCGGCTGGCTTGACCGTTAAAGGGTGCTGTAACCCCCAAAGTACACTCAAGTCCAAACCAAAAAAAAAATTATTTTCTGTGTTTGTGAATTGTGTGCGCAGTAGCCGCACGTGCATCAACAAAGTAGTGCCAAGCGTGCGCCTGTGTCATAAGTAAAGGACCGGCTGGCTTGACCGTTAAAGGGTGCTGTAACCCCCGAAAGTACACTCCAGTCCAAACCAAAAAAAAATTATTTTCTGTGTTTGTGAATTGTGTGCGCAGTAGCCGCACGTGCATCAACAAAGTAGTGCCAAGCGTGCGCCTGTGTCATAAGTAAAGGGCCGGCTGGCTTGACCGTTAAAGGGTGCTGTAACCCCCAAAGTACACTCAAGTCCAAACCAAAAAAAAAATTAATTTCTGTGTTTGTGAATTGTGTGCGCAGTAGCCGCACGTGCATCAACAAAGTAGTGCCAAGCGTGCGCCTGTGTCATAAGTAAAGGGCCGGCTGGCTTGACCGTTAAAGGGTGCTGTAACCCCCAAAGTACACTCCAGTCCAAACCAAAAAAAATATTATTTTCTGTGTTTGTGAATTGTGTGCGCAGTAGCCGCACGTGCATCAACAAAGTAGTGCCAAGCGTGCGCCTGTGTCATAAGTAAAGGGCCGGCTGGCTTGACCGTTAAAGGGTGCTGTAACCCCCGAAAGTACACTCCAGTCCAAACCAAAAAAAAATTATTTTCTGTTTTTGTGAATTGTGTGCGCAGTAGCCGCACGTGCATCAACAAAGTAGTGCCAAGCGTGCGCCTGTGTCATAAGTAAAGGGCCGGCTGGCTTGACCGTTAAGGGTGCTGTAACCCCCGAAAGTACACTCCAGTCCAAACCAAAAAAAAAATTATTTTCTGTGTTTGTGAATTGTGTGCGCAGTAGCCGCATGTGCATCAACAAAGTAGTGCCAAGCGTGCACCTGTGTCATAAGTAAAGGGCCGGCTGGCTTGACCGTTAAGGGTGCTGTAACCCCTGAAAGTACACTCCAGTCCAAACCAAAAAAAAAATTATTTTCTGTGTTTGTGAATTGTGTGCGCAGTAGCCGCACGTGCATCAACAAAGTAGTGCCAAGCGTGCGCCTGTGTCATAAGTAAAGGGCCGGCTGGCTTGACCGTTAAAGGGTGCTGTAACCCCCGAAAGTACACTCCAGTCCAAACCAAAAAAAAATTATTTTCTGTGTTTGTGAATTGTGTGCGCAGTAGCCGCACGTGCATCAACAAAGTAGTGCCAAGCGTGCGCCTGTGTCATAAGTAAAGGGCCGGCTGGCTTGACCGTTAAGGGTGCTGTAACCCCCGAAAGTACACTCCAGTCCAAACCAAAAAAAAATTATTTTCTGTGTTTGTGAATTGTGTGCGCAGTAGCCGCACGTGCATCAACAAAGTAGTGCCAAGAGTGCGCCTGTGTCATAAGTAAAGGGCCGGCTGGCTTGACCGTTAAAGGGTGCTGTAACCCACAAAGTACACTCCAGTCCAAACCAAAAAAAAAATTATTTTCTGTGTTTAGCCGCACGTATATATCAAATCGATATAACATAAATGGAGGACCAAACTTTCTCCGATAAAAATAAAATAGAGAAAGTTCAAGAACCACTTCCTCCTAGTGCTGAAGCTGCTGCCACTAGTCATGACATAGACGATAACATGCCATCAACGTCGTCTGCCAAGGCCGATGCCCAATGTCATGTGCCATACAATCCCAAATGGCAAAGTTCAGGAAAATGACCTTGAAAAAGACATTTAAATCAGCTGAAGATAAACGTAAACTTGCCAATATGCCATTTACGACACGGAGTGGCAAGGAACGGCTAAGGTCGATCCCTAGTATGTTCATGACTAGTGGTTCAGCTTCACATGACGATGGAAGCCCTCCTCCCACTAAAAAAATCAAAAGAGTTAAGCTGGCAAAAGCACAGCGAAGAACTGTGCTTTCTAAGAAGATATCACAAATCCCCAAGGAGAGTCCAAGTGTGGTGGTGGTTGCGATGCCTGACCTTCCCAGCACTGGACGGGAAGAGGTGGCTCTTTCCACCATTTGCACGCCCCCTGCAAGTGCTGAAAGGAGCACCCACAGTCCACTTGCTGATATGCAAATTGAAGATGTCACTGTTGAAGTACAACAGGATGAGGATACTGGTGTAGCTGGCGCTGAGGAGGAAGTTGGCGAGGAGGATTCTGATGGTGATGTGGTTTGTTTAAATCAGGCTCCGGGGGAGACAGTTGTTGTCCGTGGGATGAAAAAGCCCATCACGGTCATGCCTGGGCAGAAGACCAAACATTCCACCTCTTTGGTCTGGCAATATTTCTATCCAAATCCGGACAACAACTGTCTTGCCATATGTACCATATGTAAAGGTGAAATAAGTAGGGGTAGGGACGTCAACCACCTAGGAACATCCTCCCTTATACGGCACCTGCAGCGCGTTCATAAAAAGTTACTGTCAAGTTCAGAAACTTTGGCTAAGACCGTAAGCAGTCCAGGGACACCTAAATCCCGTTGTCCTGTTGTATCCAAGCGCCTGCAAACCACACCGTCAACTCCCTCCTCGTCAATTTCCTCCTTAGTCAGGATCGGAAGTAGTCCTGCAGGCCATGTCACTGGCATGACTGACTCTCCTATCCGGGATTCCTCTGGAGGATCCTGCATTGCTACGCCTACTGCTGCCGCTGCTGCTGTTGCTGCTGCTGGGAGTCGTTCATCATCCCAGAGAGGAAGTAGGAACACCACTACTTTTACTAAACAATTGACCCTCCAACAGTCCTTAGCGAGGAGGATGAAGTACGACAGCAGTCATCCTGAAGCAAAACGTATAACTGAGGCCTTGACTGCTATGTTGGTGTTAGACGTGCGTCCGGTATCCGCCATTAGTGCAGTGGGATTTAGACAATTGATGGAGGTAGTGTGTCCCCGGTTCCAAATCCCGTCTAGATTCCACTTCACTAGGCAGGCGATACAGAGACTGTACAGAAACGTCAGAAAAAGTGTCCTCAGTGTCCTGAAAAATGCCGTTGTACACAATGTCCACTTAACCACGGACATGTGGACAAGTGGAACAGGGCAGACTAAGGACTATATGACTGTGACAGCCCACTGGGTAGATGTATCACCTTACGCAGCAACAGCAGCAGCGTCACCAGTAGCAGCATCTTAGAAACGCCAGCTCGTTACAAGGCAGGCTACGCTGTGTATCACCGGTTTCAGTAAGAGGCACACCGCCGACAACCTCTTAGAGAAACTGAGGGAAATCATCGCCCAGTGGCTTACCCCACTTAGACTCTCCTGGGGATTTGTGATATCTGACAACGCCACCAATATTGTGCGGGCATTACATCTGGGGAAATTCCAGCATGTCCAATGTTTTGCTCACACAATAAACTTGGTGGTGCAGAATTTTCTGAAAAGCGACAGGGGCGTGCAGGAGACGCTTTGGGTGGCCCGAAAAATTTCTGGCCACTTTCACCATTCAGCGACTGCGTGCCGAAGACTGGAGCACCAGCAAACACTCTTGAACCTGCCCCGCCATCACCTGAAGCAAGAGGTTGTGACGCGGTGGAACTCAACCCTCTATATGCTTCAGAGGATGGAGGAGCAGCAAAAGGCCATACAAGCCTATACATCCACCTATGACATAGGCAAAGGAGGGGGTATGCACCTGACTCAAGCGCAGTGGAGAATGATTTCCGTGTTGTGCAAGGTTCTCCAGCCCTTCGAACTTGCCACACGTGAAGTCAGTTCAGACACAGCCAGCTTGAGTCAGGTCATTCCCCTCATCAGGCTTTTGCAGAAGCAGCTGGAGAAAGTGAAGGAGGAGCTAAGACGGAGCGATTCCGCTCGGCATGTGGGACTTGTGGATGAAGCCCTTCATTCGCTTTGCCAGGATTCCAGGGTGGTCAATCTGTTGAAATCAGACCACTACATTTTGGCCACCGTGCTTGATCCTAGGTTTAAAGCCTATGTGGTGTCTCTCTTTCCGGCCGACACAAGCCTGCAGAGGTGCAAAGACCTGCTGGTGAACACACTGTCAGCTGAAGCGGAACGTGACACGTCAACGGCTCCTTCTTCATTTTCTCCCGCAACTGGGGCTGCCAGGAAAAAACTTAGGTATCCTAAGCAACCCGCTGGCGGTGATGCAGGGCAGGCAGGACCAAGTTTGGACATCTGGTCCGGACTGAAGGACCTGGCAACAATTTCTGACATGTCTACTGTCACTGCATATGATACTGTCACCATTGACAGAATGGTGGAGGATTACATCGGTGACAGCATCCAAGTAGGCATGTCAGACAGTCCATACCTGTACTGGCAGGAAAAAGAGGCAATTTGGAGGCCCCTGTACAAGCTGGCTCTATTTTACCTGAGTTGCCCCCCCTCCAGTGTGTACTCCGAAAGAGTGTTTAGTGCAGCCGGGAACCTTGTCAGCGAAAGGCGTAGGAGGTTGCTTCCACAGAATGTGGAGAAGATGATGTTCATCAAAATGAATTATCAGCTCTTCCAGGGAGACCAGCCTCCAGAAGGTACAGAGGGACCTGTGGTGGTGGATTCAAGTGGGGACGAGTTAATACTTTGTGAGGATGAGGATGTACACACTGAAGAGGGTGAGGAATCGGTGGATGAGGAGGATGAGGATGACATCTTGCCTCCATAGAGCCAGTTTGTGCAGGGACACATTAATTGCCAGCTTGTTTTGTGGGGGCCCAAACGAACCAATCATTTCAGCCACAGTTGTGTGGCAGACCCTGGCGCTGAAATGATTGATTTGTTAAAGTGTGCATGTCCTGTTTATACAACATAAGGGTGGGTGGGAGGGCCCAAGGACAATTCCATCTTGCACTTCTTTTTTTTCTTTGCATTATGTACAGTTTGGGGCCTAGTTTTTCTAACTGCCATCCTGTCTGCCACTGCAGTGTCACTCCTAGATGGGTCACGTGTTTGTGCCGCCCACTCGTGTCGCTTAGCATAGTCATCCAGCTACCTCGGTGCAACCTTTTGGACATGAAAACACTATTGTGAGGTGTGAGGTGTTCAGAATAGACTGGAAATGAGTGGAAATTAAGGTTATTGAGGTTAATAATAGCATAGGAGCAGAGAAACCAACAAATTCTGTGATTTTAGCTGTTTTTATGCTTTTTAAAAAAAAAATACAGATCCAAAACACAAAACCCAGAACCCAAAACACGGAAGGGTGGTTTTGGCAAAACCAATCCAGATCCAAAACACGAAGAAAGATCCAGATCCAAAACCAAAACACAAAACACGAAAAGTGGCCGGTGCACACCCCTAATATATATCAAAACCAAATGCCTTTATCTTGCGCTAATGTTAATCACACAAAGCTGCACCTCTAGATAAAACCCCCTGTAAGCTAGGGTCAAATACAATACAATATCACAATCACACTCAATTGTTTGATAGATAGATAGATACATAGATAGATATATCAGGACCAGCGCTAGACTTTACTGCACCCATCGTCGTCCCTGTGTTGCTGCCCCTTCCCTCCTTCGCTCCCTCCCCCTGAGTTTACATTATCCAACTAGTGCCTGGAGGCAGGGTGGGCTTTTCCTGCGCCCACCAGCTACAATAGCGCTCCGGGCGACGACCCGGCTTGCCTGTGCCTGGAGCCGCCACTGATAGATATATATATATATTATATACAAAAAAGATACAGGTATTGTGAAATGCGATTTCACACCACCCCATTATGGGGACCCCACCCATAAGTATGGCTGGCTGCTCATGATGACTATGACTATTAGGACATTTTTGATAATATAATGTATGTTACATTACATTATCAAAAATGTCTTAGTCATGACATGACAGGTTCACAGTAAGCTGGTAGGTTGCATTCCCATCCCCCTCCCCCATCACCCCATTCATATTAAGAGGAGTCTCCTGACCTGTCACCTGTGTACTGACTCCTGAGAGGAAGCTGAGGGCCTGATTCAGAGCCGAACGCTATTTGCGGACGGTCGTTCTGAAAAAGGGGCCGGATATTTAAATTAAGTGCTTGCTCTTTGCGGTCTGTTGACGTCTCTATGTCTGAACGAGCGAACAAAACATGCGGTTGCTATTTTGAAAAAAACGTCCCCTGGCCGCTCGTATCATACGTCATCTCTGCTATTTATTAGATTAATCGAGTACATCGAACGGCGTCTGAACTGCTCGCTATTCTTGTGGTAGCATTTAAAAGACAATCAAGGGACGTGGCCGATGACGCTGCTTTGTTAATTATGCACTCCCATTAAAAGCCTGTTTTGACCGTTTGGCACGCCTGTGTTCGGATCTCCACTCCCCGTTTTCAAGCACCTTCCCCTGTTACCACCCACAAACGCCTCACACTGTCACTCAAATTAGCAGGCACTCGCTATATTGCGAGCACACGATTTCTGACCGCACTGACTGGTTCGCGCATGTGCATTACAACAACCCATACGCATGTGCAGATGTGCGAACATCGCTCCGAACGAACGAGCGGCTCTGAATCAGGCCCTGAGACCAGATCCCGGGATGTCGACGGATTGATCCTCGACTCGTAACTATGCATAAAGAGTGGAGAAATAACATCATGTGACCTATTGTCAGGGCTGCATCTACTGTATAAACCTATAAATAAGGTAGCTCTATCAAAGTGGCAGCTGATAAATGGATTTATGATAGTAGTGTTTTAAATGACATGATTAATTAAATGCATTGTTAAGGAGTTAAATCATGTAGTGTAAAGGGTGAAAAAAAAGTGGTAATTAATTATGTCATTTAAAACACTATCATAAATCCATTTATCGGCTGCCCCTTTGATAGGGGCAGGGCCGGCTACCTTATCTATAGGTTTAGGTCATCAGCTTAAAATAAGGACTGACCTGTCACCTGCTGCAGACTGGGGCCTCCAGACACCTCACCACCAGTCAGGTGACGTCACCACTAGTCCGACCGGCACCAGGGAAACGGAGTCGGGCTACGCGGCAATCGGCGGCAGCAGCTGAGTGAGACAAGGAGGTGGAGCCAGCAGCAGCTGGTCTGGGCCTGGGCAGAGTATGCGGTGTCTTGCGTATGACGCATGAAGTGGTGAACACATGTAGACTGGTGAGTGAACCGCAGGCAGGAGGCGGGGGCGGGTGCTGGTGACTGACGGACGGACGGCCCGACGGGGGGGATGGTTGCCGGGTGCTGTCAGTGCCGCGCATGCACTGCGCTGGCGCTATGTAAAAGAGAAAAAAAAGAAACGTTTACCAACATTGAGGGACTGCAGGGGGCTGGGGGGCCCCTTGAATCTTCGGGCCCTTGGTCAACTGCCCATCAAGCCCAATCAAAGAGACGGCCCTGCATCTATGCATGTGTATAGTGCCCTCCCCGACATCTTCTGCTGTGTTACCTGCAGCCTAACACTTCCTGCTACAGGTTATTGACAAATGCACATGTGTGATGGTCATCTATGCATGCGTATAGTGTCCTCCCCGACATCCTCTGCTGTGTTACCTGCAGCCTAACACTTCCTGCTACAGGTTACTGACTAATGCACATGTGCGATGGTCGTCTATGCATGTGTATAGTGCCCTCCCCGACATCCCCTGCTGTGTTACCTGCAGCCTAACACTTCCTGCTACAGGTTACTGACTAATGCACATGTGCGATGGCCGTCTATGCATGTGTATAGTGCCCTCCCCGACATCCCCTGCTGTGTTACCTGCAGCCTAACACTTCCTGTTACAGGTTACTGACTAATGCACATGTGTGATGGCCGTCTATGCATGTGTATAGTGCCCTCCCCGACATCCTCTGCTGTGTTACCTGCAGCCTATCACTTCCTGCTACTGGACACTGACTAATGCACATGTGCGATGGCCGTCTATGCATGTGTATAGTGCCCTCCCCGACATCCTCTGCTGTGTTACCTGCAGCCTAACACTTCCTGTTACAGGTTACTGACTAATGCACATGTGTGATGGTCGTCTATGCATGTGTATAGTGCCCTCCCCGACATTCTCTGCTGTGTTACCTGCAGCCTAACACTTCCTCCTACAGGTTACTGACTAATGCACATGTGCGATGGCCGTCTATGCATGTGTATAGTGCCCTCCCTGACATCTTCTGCTGTATTACCTGCAGTCTAACACTTCCTGCTACAGGTTACTGACTAATGCACGTGTGATGGCCGTCTATGCATGTGTATAGTGCCCTCCCTGACATCCTCTGCTGTGTTACCTGCAGCCTAACACTTCCTGCTACAGGTTACTGACTCATGCACATGTGCGATGGCCGTCTATGCATGTGTATAGTGCCCTCCCCGACATCCTCTGCTGTGTTACCTGCAGCCTAATACTTCCTGCTACAGGTTACTGACTAATGCACATGTGCGATGGCCGTCTATGCATGTGTATAGTGCCCTCCCTGACATCCTCTGCTGTGTTACCTGCAGCCTAACACTTCCTGCTACAGGTTACTGACTAATGCACATGTGCGATGGCCGTCTATGCATGTGTATAGATGGATGATCTCAGGAGAAGACCACCATCCATGAGGCAGAGAGGAACAGTAGGAATGGTAAGATGATGACCCTATCAGTTTATTTATGATATTCTTCATCCTCTAACATGTTTATCAGTTTCCTTTCAGCTTGTAAAGGACGTACTCACAATTGCATGGGAGTTTGTGCTGAGGTTTATACAGGCACGTGTGTATAACTAGTTTGGAATTGATGATGCTCCCTTCATAGTTTAGGATGTTAGTCCAGTGAGCTATAAAGATTGCAGACGTGATCCCATTTTTTTTATTTAAACAAAAATGTATATATTTATATCTAACAGCATAGATGTGCTCTCTATTACACTCTTCTGTTTTACTGATGAATTTTAGTGCTAAAAGGCAGAACACCCCAGAGGGAAGAGCACTGTTTCTTCATGAAGGCAGAGAGAGAATGCCCGATATGGTAGGTTACTGTATTCCCTGCACACATGAACATACAGAACTTTTTACATTTTACACAATATAACATGATGGCCAGTGTTAGGCAATGCCTGGCACTACAGCTGCAGTAGAACTACACATCCCAGCATGGCCTGTCACAGTTTTGCTAGTGGGGCATGCTAATCTTGGTCAAGGCATGCTGGAATGTATAGTTCCACAACAGGAGGAGTGCCTAATGTCTCCTACCCCTGCAGTCATAATTTAAATCTCTATTTTTATGACCCTCAGAATTCTGTGCGTGCCCAATAGTAATGGGCACCTAGTGGAGCAATTCAATTATTGCTCTGGGTGCAAGGGCAGTAGTCACACAGATTTCTACTTGTACCCTCCTGAGTCCGGCTGTTGGGCATTCCGGTACATTTGGGCACAATAAGTAATCAACGCCTGCGGCTCTCGCATCCGATCGGACCAACAATTTAATTACACCGTTGGGCGCCCATTACTTATATGTGTGCAGTTCCCCCTTATAAATGTAAGCTTGTAAGACAACAGAAGTCACATTCCCATTGCATTTAAGGTTACAGCTATACATGTTCTAGCAAAGATGTTTAACGCAGACTTGACGACTCTCCTGCTATGGCCGGGAGGCTCTCTAAAATCGGGTTGTGCTCCCTGCCCTCTGCAAGAGACGTCTCCTTGTTCAGGGACCACCAAAGGAAACTAGCATGCCCCCAGCAGCCGTGAACTTAAAAGTGATAGTGGGCGGTCCGGGGTGATTGTGTGATGACGCGAATCGTCCTGAATTGCATAGCCACGCCCCTTCACTGCCCAACATTGCCACCACCAAACCCCCTGCAACGCCGACCTGGTTGCCCCCTCCTGGAGGGGGCAGCTAGAAAGTCAGCATGTATGGTTTAATGTTAAATCCATGATTGACAATTTTCCTTTGCTTAAGCATGGATATAAATAAAACCTGTCCCGTCAGAGGGATAACATGACAAAGTTCTGTTTCTAACTCTTCTAAACAACCCAGACTCCTAAGTGCATTGCGCTTTTACATTTTATGTACCAGCAATAATTACCATTGTTTAGCCGTTATATCGCCCTAATACTCAAGTCTCCACTAATAAATCCCATTTCTATATAATCACTGCTCCACCTTCAGCAAATGATCCTGTGTAATAATCTTTCTCTTTTTATTTCATATGATCAACAACAAAGAAGAACACAGAGGGCTTCCACCAACAACAGATCATTCACACACCGAGGTATAGCATGGAAATTGGTTTATTAATTTATAAAAAGTCTATTAATGTCACAATCTTTTATACATTAATATAATTAGAGCTGTCTTAAGTAAAGTTGTTTGCATGACAGCTTGTTGCATCAGGAGATTGTACACTGGGAACGTCACAGGAATCCTCTGGTATTGCATAGAAGACAGTGTAACAAGTTCAGATGCTTCCTGCAAAATAAAACAGGTTTGTTTGGTTTGTTTTAGGGGGTCCTTGTGTGACAAGTACGGGCTTTATAATAATAGCGTCTGGCAGTGATGGCTGGATATATTGCCAAGATTAAATAGGACTGGCAACTGCCAGTTCAAGTTGGTGCTTACTGCAATGCCATAATATATTATCTGTAATCATACACAACAACAGACAGGTTACAGCAAGTTTTCTTCCCAGCATATTGGATGCTCCATTGTTTGCAAAAGATACAAAATTCAGTAAAATAATTTTAAATAAATGCGGAACATACTGCAGTACTGTGCACCTCACTGAGAGAGTCGCTGCAGAACATAATGCAGTACTGTGCACCTCACTGAGAGAGTTGCTGCAGAACATAATGCAGTAGCTGCAGAACATTGGCCCTGATTCAGAGCCGGACGCTCTGACCAGAGCGTTCGCTCCGAATCAGGGCCCACCTCCATAATTATGGAGCGTCCTCCTGGACGCTCGTATAGCTGTGGGTCACCACCCACAGCCTATACGAGCGTGCAGGTTGAAGGTCGCGATGGTCTTGACCATTGCGACCATCGCCACTGCGAGCCGGAGCCTGTGGTTGAGTTTCTCAACCGCAAGGCCCGGAATGATTTTGGCTCTATCAGAGCCAAAATCACTCCCACTGACCTCACTAGTGAAGTCAGTGGGCCGGCTTCTGACGGTAGGCGTTCCCTTGGGAACGCCCCCGTCTGGGAGGCACAGCCCCGGCACGCCCACCAAAGGAGGCGTGCTGTCAATCAACATCGACGGCATGCCCCCTTTGACAAGACACAACGAGCGAAGGAAAGTCCTTCGCTCGTCACGTCTCGCGCATGCGCACGACGGAGCTCCCTCCGTCGTGCGAATGCGCAGTGCACACCATCGACCCACTTGTGAGCGGAAAGCCGCTCGCGAGTGGGTCTGAATGAGGCCCATAATGCAGTAGCTGCAGAACATAATGCAGCACTGTGCACCTCACTGAGAGAGTCGCTGCAGAACATAATGCAGTACAGTGCACCTCACTGAGAGAGTCACTGCAGAACATAATGCAGTACTGTGCACCTCACTGAGAGAGTCCCTGCAGAACATAATGCAGTACTGTGCACCTCACTGAGAGAGTCCCTGCAGAACATAATGCAGTACTGTGCACATCACTGAGAGAGTCTCTGCAGAACATAATGCAGTACTGTGCACCTCACTGAGAGAGTCCCTGCAGAACATAATGCAGTACTGTGCACCTCACTGAGAGAGTCGCTGCAGAACATAATGCAGTACTGTGCACCTCACTGAGAGAGTCCCTGCAGAACATAATGCAGTACTGTGCACCTCACTGAGAGAGTCACAGCAGAACATAATGCAGTACTGTGCACATCACTGAGAGAGTCCCTGCAGAACATACTGCAGTACTGTGCACCTCACTGAGAGAGTCACTGCAGAACATACTGCAGTACTGTGCTCCTCACTGAGAGAGTCACTGCAGAACATAATGCAGTACTGTGCACCTCACTGAGAGAGTCGCTGCAGAACATAATGCAGTACTGTGCTCCTCACTGAGATAGTCGCTGCAGAACATAATGCTGTACTGTGCACCTCACTGAGAGAGTCGCTGCAGAACATAATGCAGTACTGTGCACCTCACTGAGAGAGTCGCTGCAGAACATACTGCAGTACTGTGCACCTCACTGAGACAGTCGCTGCAGAACATAATGCAGTACTGTGCACCTCACTGAGAGAGTCCCTGCAGAACATAATGCAGTACTGTGCACCTCACTGAGAGAGTCGCTGCAGAACATAATGCAGTACTGTGCACCTCACTGAGAGAGTCGCTGCAGAACATAATGCAGTACTGTGCACCTCACTGAGAGAGTCGCTTCCGAACATAATGCAGTACTGTGCACCTCACTGAGAGAGTCTCTGCAGAACATAATGCTGTACTGTGCACCTCACTGAGAGAGTCGCTGCAGAACATACTGCAGTACTGTGCAACTCACTGAGAAAGTCGCTGCAGAACATAATGCAGTACTGTGCACATCACTGAGAGAGTTGCTGCAGAACATAATGCAGTACTGTGCACCTCACTGAGAGAGTCGCTGCAGAACATACTGCAGTACTGTGCACCTCACTGAGAGAGTCGCTGCAGAACATAATGCAGTACTGTGCACCTCACTGAGAGAGTCCCTGCAGAACATAATGCAGTACTGTGCACCTCACTGAGAGAGTCGCTGCAGAACATAATGCAGTACTGTGCACCTCACTGAGAGAGTCGCTGCAGAACATAATGCAGTACTGTGCACCTCACTGAGAGAGTCGCTTCCGAACATAATGCAGTACTGTGCACCTCACTGAGAGAGTGTCTGCAGAACATAATGCTGTACTGTGCACCTCACTGAGAGAGTCGCTGCAGAACATACTGCAGTACTGTGCAACTCACTGAGAAAGTCGCTGCAGAACATAATGCAGTACTGTGCACATCACTGAGAGAGTTGCTGCAGAACATAATGCAGTACTGTGCACCTCACTGAGAGAGTCGCTGCAGAAAATTTGCATAATGTGCAGCTCTGTGTAGATTACATTTGCTTTATTTTTATTTGACTGGCACTCTCACAAAATACTGGCTGACTGGTACTCTCACATGAAGCTAGTTGGCACTCTTGCAGAATGCTCACTGGATGAACTATACAAAGTTAAAATAGGACATTTTTAAATAACCATCCAGTCTTCTATCCCATGTTTATGTAACAGTTTCCCTATAACACATCAGCATTAGTCATAGCATTTATTATATATTGCTTTCCAAATATAATCAAATAACTTGATAAATTTTCTTGCCGGGTGGCCCTACCTCTTGCAGGATGCTGGTTGATTGGTACTTTAGCAGAATACTGCTGTCTGGCACTCTCACAGACTGCTGGCAAGCTCGTTGTATGGCACTCTTGCAAGAAGCTGGCTGGGTGTACTACAAAAAGTAAAAATTGATCATTTTTAAATATCTATCTGACCTTCTATCCCATATTCAACAATCCTCCATCCAGGGGAGGACTGGGCGGGGGGGCAGGGTGCCATTTGCCCCCCTGGTCGGTACAATTTAAGCCCTGGGGGGCCGCCAGTTTCCTGCAGCCACATGTTGCATAGACATGCATTGCCAGCCTTGGGCATAGACAACCCCCGAAACCAGGCGGCCCTGCACATATTCCTCTTCAATATGACACTCACTGTCAAAGTGTGGCCAATGCTGGGACCGTGGAGATGCTGAGCACTGGGATGGGGGCGGAGCTAGATGATGACTCCACGGATCCCTCAGCCAATGGTCCGAGGAGTCTGATATCAGTTGAACTGACTTTTTGGATCACTGGCTAAGAGATCCTAGGAGTCATCGGGTACCTCCGCCCCCACCCCAGTGCTCAGCCAGCGTCTCCACCAGTATCGCCCAGCAGCAGTGCAGCACCCCGGGGCAACTTTCCCTTTCCAGCCGGCGACGTTCTCTTTAAAGTAAGTGGGAGCATGTCAAGATGGGGGTGGGGTTACTATTAGCTCTGAGATTAGGAAGAAGGGCAGGACAATGGAGCACAAGGGGCCAAGGGTGAAGGATTGGAGAGCACAGGGTGGCATGTTGGATGGGAAAAGGGGAGCAGTAAGCCCAATCTAGAGGGGACCAGTGTCTGTGGGATGTGAATAGGGGAAGGGGAGCGCAGTGTGGGATGTAGATGGGGGAAGGGGAGCGCAGTGTGGGATGTAGATGAGGGAAGGGAGTGCAGTGTGTGGGATGTGGATAGGGGAAGGGGAGCGCAGTGTGGGATGTAGATAGGTGTAGGGGAGTGCAGTGTGGGATGTGAATGGGGAAGGGGAGCACAGTGTGGGATGTAGATAGGTGTAGGGGAGTGCAGTGTGGGATGTGAATGGGGAAGGGGAGTGCAGTGTGGGATGTAGATTATTATTCAAATATTAATATATAATGTGTGTGTGTGTGTGTATATATACGCATATAGGAACAGCGGCGCTCACAGGACTTCTAAGTGAAAGAATAACTCCACAACAGGGATATTCAGTTCAACGTTTCAGTCATTAGACTTTTATCAAGAATGTTCTTGATAAAAGTTTAACGACTGAAACGTTGAACTGAACATCCCTGTTGTGGAGTTATTCTTTCACTTAGAAGTCCTGCGAGTGCCGCTGTTCCTACATGCAAATGTCTCTAGCATGCCTACTACTACTGAGGGCACCTGGGCGAGTATCAGTGTTTATATGTGGAGTGCTGGCTTTTCTTAGTTGTGTAAAATATATATATAATAAAGTAAATGTATATAACATTTATACTGTATCTAATGCTATTGTTTTCCATCACAGTTTTCTTTCTCAGAAAAGCTGGGACCACTTGCTTATGTTGCCCCTCTGCCTGAAAGTTGCCAGCCAGCCCCTGCCTCCCTCTAACCCATCACTAGTCCTAGCACTTATTATATATTGTTTTCTAAATTCAATCAAATAGCTTACTTGGAAATCCTGTTTGCTTGGTGTTGGCTGGCTTTGCTTCTTGCAGGATGTTGGTTGGATGCTGACAGGTTGGCACTCTCAAAGGATGCTGCTCTCTTGCACTGGCATTCTGGCTAGCTGGATGGTTGGCAGTCTCACAGGATACTGGCTAGTTGGTACTTTTGCAGGATTTTGGCTGGGTATACTAAACAAAGTTAAATGTTGTCTTCCATATAACACATCAACACTAGTCCTAATACACATTATATATTGCTTTATATATCCAATCAACTAACTTACTTGAGAAATTTGATTGCAGGGCGTTGGCTGGTACTCCCTTTTGCAGTATGTTGGTTGAGTGCAGGCTGGTGTTTACTCATGCAAGATGCAGGCTAGCTGGCACTCTCGCAGGATGCTAGTTGGTTGTAATTCTCACAGGATGAAGGCTGGCTGCTTGTCCTTCTCACGGGATGCTGGCTGGCTGGCACACTTGCAGAAATCTGGTTGGTTGGAACTCTTTGCAGAATGCTGGTTGGCGCTCTTTGCAGAATGCTGGCTGGTTGGGACTCTTGCAGAATGCTGGTTGGTTGGCACTCTTAGCAGAATGCTGGTTGTTTGGCACTCTGCAGAATGCTTGCTGGTTGGTACTCTGCAGAATGCTAGCTGGTTGGCACTGTTTGCCAAATGCTGGCTGGTAGGCACTCTTTGCAGAATGCTGGCTGGTTGGCACTCTTTGCAGAATGCTGGCTGGTTGGCACTCTTGCAGAATGCTGGCTGGTTGGCACTCTTGCAGAATGCTAGCTTGTTGGCACTCTTTGCAGAATGCTGGCTGGTAAGCCTTGCAGAATGCTGGGTGGTTGGCACTCTTGCAGAATGCTGGTTGGTTGGCACTCTTTGCAGAATGCTGGCTGGTTGGCACTCTGCAGAATGCTGGCTGGTTGGCACTCTGCAGAATCCTGGCTGGTTGGCACTCTTTGCAGAATGCTGGCTGGTTGGCACTCTTTGCAGAATGCTAGCTGGTTGGCACTCTTGCAGAATGCTGGCTGGTTGGCACTCTTTCAGAATGCTAGCTTGTTGGCACTCTTGCAGAATGCGGCTGGTAAGCCTTGCAGAATGCTGGTTGGTTGGCACTCTTTGCAGAATGCTGGTTGGTTGGCACTCTTTGCAGAATGCTGGCTGGTTGGCACTCTTTGCAGAATGCTGGCTGATTGGCACTCTTTGCAGAATGCTGGCTGGTTGGCCCTCTGCAGAATGCTGGCTGGTTGGCACTCTTGCAGAATGCTGGCTGGTTGGCACTCTTTCAGAATGCTGGGTGGTTGGCACTCTTGCAGAATGCTGGCTGGTAAGCCTTGCAGAATGCTGGGTGGTTGGCACTCTTGCAGAATGCTGGCTGGTTGGCACTCTTGCAGAATGCTGGCTGGTAAGAATTGCAGAATGCTGGGTGGTTGGCACTCTTGCAGAATGCTGGGTGGTAGGCACCCTCACTTGATGCTGGCTGCTTGGACTTCTTGCAGGATGCTGGCTGGTTGGCTGGCACTCACAGGATGATGGCGGGTTGGCTATTTTATAAGGTGCTAGCAGAGGGGCACTCTTGCAATATGCTGGCTGGTTGGCACTTGCTGAATGTTGACTGTTTGGCTGGCACTCTGAGGAGGATGGTAGATGGGCACTCTTGCAAGATGCTGGCTGTTGGCACTCTTGCAGGATGCTGGCTGCTTTGCCCTCTCGCAGGATGCTCACTGGGTGCACTATATAAAGTTAAAATAGGAAATTTTTAAATATCCATCTGGTTTCTATTCCATGTTTATTTACTGTAGCTGTTCTCCCTATAACACATCAGCACTAGCCATAGCGCTTATTATATGTTGCTCTAAGTCTAGTGAAATAACTTGAGAAATTTGCTTGCCCGAAGTTGGGTGGCCTTACCAAGCAGCAGACATGAGAGCGTGAAGACACCAACAGAGAAAAGTGAATGGAGACTATAGAAACATTGAGATTAGCTTTGCTCATTTAAAGTTAAGAAAGCATTGTGACATCCAGGCATAGCTGGCATAACATCAGTAGTCTGCCTAATGCTGTGTCTGTGTTCCTGACCTGGTTGCTTGTCCGTCCCAACTGCTATGCCGTCTGGCTCTCGTCTGCACTCTGCACATGCCATACAGTCCCAGATTTGTGGCATCTTTACTAATAGATGTCCATGACTCTGGAAAGAGCAGGGAGCCACCGGGCACAATGAGGCTGAGGGCTGGCAACCCCTAGTTCATTTGCTATGTGTGGGGGCCCCTTGTGTATGGGGGGTCCCAGGGCAGACACCTATAATCCGGTGCTGCCTCCTCATGGGATGTAAAGTGGGGCCTCACAGGGAGCGGGAGTGCAATTTGATGGGGTAGAGGGGTAATATGAAGGCCAGAGTCGATCCCTGCTCACTTGCATTCAGAGCCTCAGGACATACTGCTGCTGATTTCCGACCAAGCCTGGGTTTAGCTGGTTGGGGGTAAGAGCCTAGCGGGAGCCGCTGGACAGTGAATGCATACAGGCAGCAGGATGTGCGGGGCAACTGGTCAAGACTAAGACTTCTCTGCTTTTCACTTTCTAGGTTGATAAGGGTGGCCGGGAACATTGGGAGCAGGGAGGCAGCATGGTGCCCAGGATCTGCATGGCCGGGCATTACTGGACGAGGAGGAGGAGGGAGAAGGCCGGGGGCTGGTGAGCACATTCATATAACTGAAAGATCATTTACTTGGAGACTGATTTGCACTGACAGGTCCTGCTGCACTGTCTCCTCTCTGTACTTTCCTGCTCACATCAGGGACTAGGGAGGAGCATATTATCATGAGTGGGATTAGATTTTAGATGGAGGGGTGTAGAAACTACTAGTAACTCTGTGATGGGTTCTCAAAAAAAATACAAGGAAGAAAACGTAATGGTACAGCATACCGTTCTATACCACCCCACATCCAGCTCTGTATATGTATGTATACATGTGTGTGTGTGTCATATCATCCATTTAATTTGGGACACGTGAATTACACAGATTCTGTGGCTGATTAAAACCAGGTGGAGTGGAGACTTGACGTCAGCCAGCTACAGGATCTGTGTAACTCATATGTGTCCTGGATACAGGGATGATATGACAAGCCTATATACAGTATGTGACACTATAGTGAGAATAGAAGTAATACTACTCACGGAGAGAAGTCCAGATCAGGAAAGCAGACGGTACGGGATGGCAGACGGTACGGGATGGCAGTCAGAGCCGGGAACTTGCTAGGTGTTGGAAGGTAGAAAGCATGGTCACTAGGTCAGAGGCTGATAGCAGACAGGTGTCATGGTCAGATCCAGGCACAAGGCCAGGGGCAGCTATTTGGTGCTTCTCTATGTCCGCTTGCTGGTAGGTGGATCACTGATATGCTAGTTTGCCGCCTCCTCCTTTGCCCTCCATCCACCCACATAATTACTGGCTGTTACTGTGCCCAGGCTCGGCCACTTCTCACCTAGCGATTGTGAAGCTGTTATTGCTGCTTCCCTTGCATTTGTATCATGCAAATCCACTGTCCTTTGTAGATATTTCCATATCTCACTCAAGTCAGTTGGAGTGAGCTCGTCGTAAGATATGAATTCTTTTATAGCTGCAATGTGCCTAACAGCTGCCCCAATGTCTGGAGAATTGGGCAGAGTTTCTGCAGCCTTGGATAACATTGTCTTTAGGAGGTGTTTCTTAGCCAGGGTCAGATAAATGGCATTTATGTTCCTGATGTCCCAGCACTCACTGCCCTCTTCCAGGGTGATGGTCTTGCAGCCCAGGTGTGGAAGGCACTGGAAGAGGCAGACCACTGCAGCTGATACCATTTCCGAGTTATAGCTGTGCAGCTTTACAAGTAATGTGCAGCAATGTTCCCGAACTAGTCTGGTGACAGGACTACATGGAAATGCTCTGCATCGCTGTACTAGCTCGCCAAACAGCCGGGTACCATATAGTTGGATGACATGGTTTTTATAATAGAGGTATTTGGTGATGAGGCTGAGGATGTCATTGTATTTGTGCCAAGTTTTCTTCTTATGCAGTTGAACAACGGTCAGTAGAGTTTTCAGGATGACGGGGACCAAAGCCTGATTTCCTTTTTCCTGTAACTCTCGCACAAGTGTCTTAGTAAATGCTTTTCTGAATTTCTTAGCCATGTTTGGAAAGGCCTTTGTGAAATTCTCAATGCACCCTAAAGCTATGAGGCGAGTATGGATATCAACCCCATCCATCGTGCGTAATATATCGCTAATGATGACATTATTTAGGTCAGCAGGGAGAGCATTTGGAAATGCCATGAAAGTTGCACAAATTGTGACACTTGTTTGTTTGTTTTGTATATCACGTGAGTCACATAGTGGCCTTAGTAGACCCACAATTTCTCTGCACATCCCGCTCTGTACAACACTTCTGACAAAGTTGTTAGCACCTTCATACGCATTAGGGAAAGTGTCAGATGGAACATTCTTATATATTGCTCCGGGGCCACAAGTAATGAGTCTTACACTGGGCTCCTGATCCGTGTTGCTCACATCACTGCTGGGTGGTGGAAGGGTCTGCAGATGGGCAGCCAGTAGATAATTCACTCGTTCTATGGTGGTGGCAATTATATCTCTGACCTCGGCACACTGCCAGTTTTGTGTTTCCCAGTTGGTGAGGATAGTGCAGGCTTTTGTGAATAATAGTCTTATATTGGGCTCTTTCATACCATCACTTCCATAGGCCACAGCAGCATTGTTAATAAACATGGAAAGAATCCTTTGGGTGGCAGGATGAGTTGTAGTTTCCATGTCTGTACATATCTGAGATAACATATATAGCTTGTCAATGGTATGCACGGTGGGATAAGACATTATTGCAGACAGGGTGGTAAATGCAGACAGTGGCCGGGCGTAGAGCGAGCAGGTCTGAATTGTAGTCATAAGCTGGTAAATAGTTGTCTCCGTGTAGTCCCTGGCTAAGTAGTAAAGTACTTTGCTGGCTGAAAGCCAGATGCCCTCACTGGTCACACCCTCTGCCTCTGTCATTGCCTTTACAATCACCGCTATGATATTTTGAAATAAGTTGCTCACATCCAACCTTTGCTCTAAAACAAGGCACAAAAAATCTAAGACCATATGTTTCTCTGTAATGGCCAAGCAGCGCCACTTCTTTCTGAGGACATTTTTTATCCTGCCGATTTTATGCACAAGGGTCCCCAACGTCATAGAGATAATGATCTCAGGCAGGCATCTTTTTATCACAGGAGAGTATAGAAGCTTCAGTTCTTGGAGAATACACTCCCTGGAGGGCTCCATAATAGCTAATTATGTACTATGGTCTCCTTCCTCTTTTAAGTCATCCAGTGTCACATTAGTTGTATAATTTGCTTTACCCATAATATTAAATGTAGAAGCTGGAGATAAAACAGAGGTGCCTAGAGGGGTAGTAATCTGTGTGCTAGGCCTAAATTTATTAGCCAAAGGTGTTATTCTGGCCTTACCCCAAGTTGGTTCTTCATCCAAAGTAGGGATGTGCAGGCTCGGATAGGTTCGAGTTTGCACGTGGAGTTCGGATTTTTCCCTCCAAAAAAACGGAACTCAGAACGAGGCAAAACGTCATCTTGCATGGACGAACATCATCATTCCTGGACAAAAGACCAGGAATGATGATGTTCGTCCATGTAAGATGACGTTTTGCCTCGTTGTGAGTTCCGTTTTTTTGGAGGGAAAAATCCGAACTCCACGTGCAAACTCGAACCTATCCGAGCCTGCACATCCCTAATCCAAAGATGGTTCCTTATTGGAATACAGTTGTCTATAATCCAATAGTCGTAAGTCTTTTTGCAGTTCGCTATTCAAACTCAATTAAATTGAGCAGAAATCACTCACAGGATCAATGTGGAACAAACTGTCACCACAAAGTGGCTGTCAGTAGCTGGGCATGCTTTATATAGGGGGAGAATGTGATTGTGACATCACAGACATGCAGGTGGCAGTTAGAATGTTGCAGGGCCTATGCTTAGGAAAGGGACTAATGCACTGATATATAGTAACTTCTAATCTTATCATGTCTACCATTATATAATACAATATCTGCTTCCCATCACTACCTTTGTGCGCAGTTATAAGGATGGTGCAACTTAGAATAAGAAATATCAATGCAAGAGCTTAAAGGAAAAGTATCTGAGATAGGGCACTATTATGATTATTGTTATTCTGAATTAAAAACAAAGGCCCTCATTCAGAGCCACTCGCTAGCGGCAGTACGCTCGTTCCGAGCGATGTTCGCACATCTGCGCATGCGTACGGTTTTTAGTACGCATGCGCGAACCAGTCAGTGCGGCCGAAAATCGTTGGTACGCAATATAGCGAGGGCCTGCTATTTTGAGTGACAGAATGAGGCGTATGTGGGTGGTAACAGGGGAAGGTGCTTGAAAACGGGGAGTGGAGATCCGAACGCAGGCGTGCTTAAAGGTCAAAACGGGCGTTTTAAGGGAGTGCATAATTAATACAGCAGCGTCATTGACCACGTCACTTGGTTTTTTTAAACTCAGAACTGCTCGCAAAATAGCGGTTGAAAACACCAACCACAGAATAGCGAGCAGTTCATACACTGTACGATGTACTCGATTAATCTAATAAATAGCCGACATGACGTATGGTGCGTGCGGCCAGGGGGCGTTTTTATCAAATAAACGAGCGTATGTTTTGCTCGCTTGTTCAGACTTAGAGGTGGGAACAGACTGCAATTTGCGAACGGATCATTTGAATAGCCACCCCTTGTTTTTGAACAAACGACCACAAATAGCGAACGGCTCTGAATCAGGCCCAAAATCTTCATCACATATGCATTAAAATTCCTATTGGTGTTGTCCCACGTACACCCCTTGCCAATAGCAAGTTAGCAATGTATTACATTATTAGTGTGCCGTAAAGTGCAAATGTGGGAGTGAGACTCAGAAACAGAAAGATTAGTAAAACTCTTCTTGGCCATTAATATTGATTAAGTATTTTGAAATGTAATTAGGCCTGTCATTTATATTGGTGTGTCTGTATATTTTCATTATTCAATATCCGTCTAATACAGTCTTGAATTACCCTAATCAGATTTCGTGGTTTGTATTTTTTACGAGTCGCTTTTAATTCAGGAGCTATATAATAAGGCACAGGCGTATGAGCAACCACAGATTCTTAGGGGCAGATTCAATTGGCCGCAAACAAGGTTATATGACGTAAGGCAGTCTTGACCAATCATGGCTTGATTTGCATTACATCATCCAATAACCTGATTGGTTCCTATTCACTACCCCTGGATCATCAGTATTCATTACACGGACCAAAACTGAGGATATCTGTGACTCTGACATACAACACGCTGTAATATTATACACTGCTTCATAGTAACATAAAGCCGGTTTTCTCAATTGTTTTAATTGGTGCATGATGCTTATTCCCAATTATTTTGTATAAAATAAAATAATGGTAATATTTAGCATCATACATAAGAGTTTATCTAACATGAGATTGCAAATATCTTACATTTTTCTAATAGCATGGGGTACATACAGGTATCTGTTACATAAGTGTTGGTAATTATCTGCTGTTGATTTGAATACCTCAACTACTATAATAATATGAGGATATCAGTTAAATAATTCACATCCTCATAGTATAGAAAAAAAAGTGCTAAAAATCAGTGCTCACAATATTCAATAACTATGAGATGAGTTTATAATATTATGAAACATCTATTAACATGCATATACATTTGTGTAAAACTACAGATAATATAAATATTACACACATATATTTGTATAGACCTGTTATGGCTGTAGTGTGTGGAGATATTATATGCACAGTGAAGGATACTATTTTATGATATGTCATGGAAATATAGGTGTTCATATCAATGTGTAGATTCTCTAATACTACAATAGTGTACTAGTAACTAAGATAAATAGGACCCTATTACTTCCCTGTATAGACTATATAACAAGGCATAATATAATGTAGGGACATTATAAGAGAAGAGGGGGGTCCGTGGGCATTCTCCGTGTGGGCACCCTTCTCTCTAGCGGTCGGTGCACGTGAGTAGACTGTGCCACTGTGCCAGAGTCCTCTGTGAATTTGCAGGTCTCTGGGAACATGGCATCCTCTGTCCAATCAAAAACCACAGACATTTAGTTTTGCATTTTCTCCCAAAACCATTGAGACTTGGGGGCATATGCAGTGACATCACAAGGGGGGTGCGGGCCGCACCCGGATGTCACCCGCTGAGGGGTGACAGCCAAAGTGCCAACTCCTCCTCAGTGACAGGAGCCGGGTGCTGCGCTGTAGCATTCCGTGCAGCACTTGGCTCATGACACAGAGAGGGAGCCGGCACTGCAAACAGACCGGTCCCCGGGGGCAGTACGCACCTCTGGAACCTCCTGGAGATACTAAAACTTGGGCCACACCCCTACCCACGAGGCCATGCCCCCTTGCCGTGAGACCATGACCCCTTTTTACCGGTGCACGGCTTCACCATGCGCACTACTCTACTCACCACACCGAGTGTCACGGAGGGACGCCACTGGGCATATGTATTATACACATTTTTGGATACCCGCAAAATAAGTATCCCCTAAATGTATGACAGGATTCCACAGCAGATATATCAGAGATATCTGCTGCAGTTTCCTTGTTTATGAACGCAATAGCAGCACCCTCAAGTTTCTATGGCGGCTGCTGCATTGTGCGATTCACCAAGCTCCGGAATGCATTAGCCATTGTAGTCTATAGGCTACATGTTGTGTAATGTAGCGGGAGAGGGATCTTTCGCCGGTAATAGCCACTTGCGCATATGCTGTTTGATAGCTGCGCAAGGGCAGTAGGTCCTGTAGCATAAAGCAAAGTGATCACTGATGCGATCACTTTACTTTACACATAGCTGAGCCTCTGTCCATGGATATGATTTTTAATACAACCTGTTTTTTTAAAAAACAACAGAGATCTATCAAAGTCTGATGTTCACAACACATGTTTGTGGAAGTGTATCATGCCACAAACAAAGACGATTTCTGAGGACCTCAGAAGAAGAGTTGTTGATGCTCATCAGGCTAGAAAAGGTAACAAAACCATCTCTAAAGAGTTTGGACTCCACCAATCAACACTCAGACAGATTGTGTACAAATGGTGGAAATTCCAGACCATTATTACCCTCCCCAGGAGTGGACGACCAACAAAGATCACGCCAAGAGCAAGGTGTCTAATAGTTTACAAGGTCACAAAGGAACCCATCATCAGGAGGACACTGAACAACAATGGTGTGCATGGCAGGATTGCAAGGAGAAAGCCACTGCTCTCCAAAAAGAACATTGCTGCCCATCTGCAGTTTGCTAAAGCTCACCTGGACAAGCCAAAAGACTATTGGAACAATGTTTTGTGGATAGATGAGTCCAAAATAGAGCTTTTTGGTGTAAATTAGAAGCGTTATGTTTGGAGAAGGAGAACACTGCATTCCATCATAAAAATTTAATTCCATCTGTGAAACACGGTGGTGGTGGTATCATGGTTTGGGCCTGTTTTGCTGCATCTGGCCCAGGAAGACTTGCCATCATTAATGGGACAATGAATTCTGAACTATACCAGAATATTTTAGAGGAAAATGTCAGAACATCTGTCCAGGAGCTGCATCTCAAGAGAACGTGGGTCATGCAAGACAATGACCCAAAGCACACAAGTCCTTCGACCAAAGAATGGTTAAAGAAGAATACAATTTTTATTTTTTTTATACAATTTTTATTGAAGCACAGTGAAACATTTTCAACATTAGTTCACAATCACTGAAACATTTCCAGAATAGAATACATTGTCAAAATACTCACAGTTGCTCAAAAAAATATACTTTAAGTACTTTATATTGTAGTTCCTTACAAGGAACACTGTATTGTGAGATATAATCAGTGAATTGTGAAACATATACATACAGCCATCAATATTGACTACAGTAACAATAATAATAGTCAAAGCTGTGATTCCCGTAAACTAGAACACTGACACGGAGACGCAGGTGATAGACCCACCAGTACCCCAATAATTAATTCAGTGAAATCGGTTGGTCTTGCACAGCTAATCTAGTTAAATACAATGTTGAATTTTTAAGAATATGGTGGATTTGTAATCTTACAGTTAGTGGAAGGGTGTTTACATAAGACTCCCAGGTGATAAATAATCTTTCCACTCTCATATCTCTATGTAGAAGCATTTCTATCTAGTCCATTCTAAATATAAAATTAAGTTTATTTAGAAATAAAGGTATTTGGGGGGGGGTTTGCATCAATTCATCCTTGCAAGATAGTCTTCCTACCTGCGGCACTATGCGCTAAAAAAAGTCTCTTCCCTGCTTTCGAAATTCATATATCTGGATCAAAAATTCCTAATATTGCCCATTCTGGATTGAAAGGTACATAATTTAAAAGTTTCGCCTCAGCGTATCTTTGGATTAAATGCCAAAAATATTGAGCTATTGGGCACGCCCATAAACAGTGATAATTGTCAGCGTCTTCTTGATGACATTTCGGGCAAGCAGTAGAAGCCGAAGTCCCTATACGGAAACGTCGCATATGAGTTAAGTATTGTGCTAAATGTTAAGGGAAAGCTCTCTGTACATGCTTGCTGTCCTAGAAAACCAAAAAGCTTTATCGAGTTGTTCCATACTCAAAGTAGGGAATTGTACCAGTCATCCAGCCATACCCCCTGTAATCTTAGTGTGATCTATTATGTCCCTTAAAAAGGTAGTGGATCGATATGGCTTTTTGTGTAGGTACTGGTTTGCTTAGAAACCTATCCAGCGTATTCTCCCAATCCTTATCTGAGAAATGACCCAAAACGTGGGATATATAAAACGTGCCTTTAAGAAAGCCAAAGGATATGGTCATACCCCTGTATGCATAGTAAGAATGTGAGAGTATGAGAGGGCACGCTTATTGTCCCTCAGAAACAAAAGATTCAACATTACCCAATCCCGCCATCTTCCGCAAGGTGAAAGGGTGAGCAGCAATGCCGCCCAAGAAATCAGAGTTTCCTATCAAGGGTAGATATAGGGAGTGAAATGCAGTTAATCCTACTTTATAACTTAGAATATGCCAGATATTTCTGGCTGTCCAGAGAAGAGGGTTAGATTTCTGTGAATCAGGAATTTCCTTGTCATGTTGGTGAAGGAAATAAATTAAATCAATTTTACCTGTAAATTCTTGCTCTAATAATGTGTCAGTATAAATGGAGGTTTTATGAAGTCAGTCCCTTAAATGTCTTAAAAGTGCAGCATGAGTACATGTTTCAGTATTTGGGAAATTAATACCTCCATTAATTTTGGGTTGTTGCAATTTTTTCAAGGCGTTTCGGCTGAGACCCCCTTTCCAAATACACTTCCAAAATAAAGCATTAATCCGTATATCTTGTTTGGTTAAGAGCAATGGGATAGTTTGAAGTGGGTACAATAAACGTTGTATTGCAACCATTTTTAGTAAGTTGGCCCTCTCCAAAGAAGAAAGAGGTAACCATTCCCATTCCTTAATATTATTAGTCAATATTTGTATAGCTCGATTTATATTAAAACTATATAGGTTAGCATGTTTACGATGTAAAATTATGGGATATGAGATTTGGCCCATTGAAACGAAAACCTTTTTGTCCAAGAGGGACGTATTTGTCTGTCATACAATACCATTTCTGTCGATTTATCCATATTAATACTGAAGTCCGATATGGATCCAAATAAATTATTTTTTTCAATAATTTGGAAGAGAGAATGTTCAAGGTCATTAATATGCAACAAAATATCATAAGCAAAAGCTGATATTTTAATTTCCTTGCGGCCAACCTTAATAACTTTAAAAGTTGCCCAATTTTGAAGTGTTCTCAATAAAGGATCCATAGCCAAATTAAATAGAAGAGGAGATAACGGGCTCCCCTGACGGGTCCCTCTCCCCAGAATAAAACGAGGACCAATTGTGCCATTAATTAATAGGGATGTAGAAGGGTCATTACAGAAATATTTAATCAAATTAATAAAGGCCCGGTCAAATCCATGTAATTCCATGACCTTGAATAGGTGTGACCATAGCACCATATCAAATGCCTTATTAACATCTAAGCTTAAAAGCATATTTCATTCCGAAGGGGAAATATTGGAAGATATTATAGCATCTAATGCAATACGGATAGTTTTCTTTGCATGACGGCCCTGAGCAAACCCTGACTGATGGTCGGATAAAATTAAAGGTAGAACATTTTGAAGCCGCAGGGCCATGATTTTGGCCAAAAGTTTGAAATCTATGTTTAGTAAACTAATTGGCCTATAAGAAGTGACTGAACTAGGGTTTTTTGGGGTTTAGGTAATAACGTCATAAATGCCTCATTAAAGGTAGAATAAGGAGAACTTTAAGTATATATCTCCTTATATAACTCCAGCAGAACCGGGGCAATATGTGGTTGCAAAATGCGGTAGTAATCCACTGATAGACCATCTGGAGCAGGTGATTTGCCATTAGGAAGGCGAGAGATGGTCATATTTATTTCCTCCATAGTTATGTCCCCAACTAAAACCTCCCTCTGTTCCGGAGTCAAGCGTGGCAACACTGACTCCGTTAAAAAATTATCATGAGTCTCCTAATCTACTGGGGAGGAGCAAAAAACAGTTTCAAAATATTTTTGAAATTCGGTCGCTATGTCTTGGGACTTGGTTAAAACTGCACCTGTGGAAGACTGTTTTAAAGAAATAATAGTGTGTCTTCTTCTAAATGGTTTAGACATAGCCGCCAGTAATTTCCCTGCATTATTGCCCCATCGATAATATTTATCCCTAGTGTAGTCTAAGGAGTGCATTGCTTGTGTAGCCCAGTAAGTTTCTAATAACTGACGTGTTTATATGTTTGTATGGTAGTCTCAGAAGGGTATGCTGTATAAGCCTGGAAGCCCCCCAGCACACTGCAGCTAAATCAAAATTACTTAAATCCTACATGATAATAGAAATTCAGAGGTATTGGTTACATACATTTGCAAATATATGAATAAGCGCTGGGCCGACATCAAGGCTCCTCTATACCAGCGTCCCTAACATTAAGGGGATCGCGTCCGAGAAGCAAGGCACCCCAAAAAAATTCCAGCCAAGGACCATCCCCAGGGCATCACACAAAAAGGGGAAAAAAGGTGATAGTGAAGTGTAAACGATAGATGTGTAAGAATAAATCAATAAGTGTTAATGAAATGTAAAAGAATTAAAATGACATAAATAATATACAAACAAATAGAGAAGTGAAAAAATATTCTATGTGAATTAAGTGGTGATGCCATGAGAAAGGTCCAGCCAGAACAACTCCGGGGACCCCACTCCCAAACGTTCACCTCAAAATAATTATTGCTGCAGTGTGCTGGGGGGCAAATTCCTTAACGTGAACCCCTTAATGTTATAGTGCCCTCCCCAACATCCTCTGCTGTGTTACCTGCAGCCTAACACTTCCTGCTACAGGTTACTGACTAATACACATGTGCGATAGCCATCTATGCATGTGTATAGTGCCCTCCCCGACATCCTCTGCTGTGTTACTTGCAGCCTAACACTTCCTGCTACAGGTTACTGACTAATGCACATGTGCGATGGCCGTCTATGCATGTGTATAGTGCCCTCCCCGACATCCTCTGCTGTGTTACCTTCACCCTAACACTTCCTGCTACAGGTTACTGACTAATGCACATGTGCGATGGCCGTCTATGCATGTGTATAAAGTGCCCTCCCCGACATCCTCTGCTGTGTTACCTGCAGCCTAACACTTCTTGCTACAGGTTACTGACTAATGCACATGTGCGATGGCCGTCTATGCATGTGTATAGTGCCCTCCCCGACATCCTCTGCTGTGTTACCTTCACCCTAACACTTCCTGCTACAGGTTACTGACTAATGCACATGTGCGATGGCCGTCTATGCATGTGTATAAAGTGCCCTCCCCGACATCCTCTGCTGTGTTACCTGCAGCCTAACACTTCTTGCTACAGGTTACTGACTAATGCAGATGTGCGATGGCCGTCTATGCATGTGTATAGTGCCCTCCCTGACATCCTCTGCTGTGTTACCTGCAGCCTAACACTTCCTGCTACAGGTTACTGACTAAAGTACATGTGTGATGCTCGTCTATGCATGTGTATAGTGTCCTCCCCGACATCCTCTGCTGTGTTACCTGCAGCCTAACACTTCCTGCTATAGGTTACTGACTAATGCACATGTGTGATAGCCATCTACGCATGTGTATAGTGCCCTCCCCGACATCCTCTGCTATGTTACCTGCAGCCTAACACTTCCTGTACAGGTTACTGACTAATGCACATGTGTGATGGCCCTCTATGCATGTGTATAGTGCCCTCCCTGACATACTCTGCTGTGTTACCTGCAGCCTAACACTTCCTGCTACAGGTTACTGACTAATGCACATGTGTGATGGCCGTCTATGCATGTGTATAGTGTCCTCCCCGACATCCTCTGCTGTGTTACCTGCAGCCTAACACTTCCTGCTATAGGTTACTGACTAATGCACATGTGTGATGGCCATCTATGCATGTGTATAGTGCCATCCCCGACATCCTCTGCTGTGTTACCTACAGCCTAACACGTCCTGCTACAGGTTACTGACTAATGCACATGTGTGATGGCCATCTACGCATGTGTATAGTGCCCTCCCCGACATCCTCTGCTGTGTTACCTGCAGCCTAACACTTCCTTCTACAGGTTACTGACTAATGCACATGTGTGATGGTCGTCTACGCATGTGTATAGTGCCCTCCCCGACATCCTCTGCTGTGTTACCTGCAGCCTAACACTTTCTGCTACAGGTTACTGACTAATGCACATGTGTGATGGTTGTCTACGCATGTGTATAGTGCCCTCCCCGACATCCTCTGCTGTGTTACCTGCAGCCTAACACTTCCTGCTACAGGTTACTGACTAATGCACATGTGTGATGGCCGTCTATGCATGTGTACAGTGCCCTCACCGACATCCTCTGCTGTGTTACCTGCAGCCTAACACTTCCTGCTACAGGTTACTGACTAATGCACATGTGCGATGGCCATCTATGCATGTGTATAGTGCCCTCCCCGACATCCTCTGCTGTGTTACCTGAAGCCTAACACTTCCTTCTACAGGTTACTGACTAATGCACATGTGCGATGGCCATCTATGCATGTGTATAGTGCCCTCCCCGACATCCTCTGCTGTGTTACCTGCAGCCTAACACTTCTTGCTACAGGTTACTGACTAATGCACGTGCGATGGCCGTCTATACATGTGTATAGTGCCCTCCCTGACATACTCTGCTGTGTTACCTGCAGCCTAACACTTCCTGCTACAGGTTACTGACTAAAGTACATGTGTGATGCTCGTCTATGCATGTGTATAGTGTCCTCCCCGACATCCTCTGCTGTGTTACCAGCAGCCTAACACTTCCTGCTATAGGTTACTGACTAATGCACATGTGTGATGGCCATCTACGCATGTGTATAGTGCCCTCCCCGACATCCTCTGCTATGTTACCTGCAGCCTAACACTTCCTGCTACAGGTTACTGACTAATGCACATGTGTGATGGCCCTCTATGCATGTGTATAGTGCCCTCCCTGACATACTCTGCTGTGTTACCTGTAGCCTAACACTTCCTGCTACAGGTTACTGACTAATGCACATGTGTGATGGCCGTCTATGCATGTGTATAGTGTCCTCCCCGACATCCTCTGCTGTGTTACCTGCAGCCTAACACTTCCTGCTATAGGTTACTGACTAATGCACATGTGTGATGGCCATCTATGCATGTGTATAGTGCCATCCCCGACATCCTCTGCTGTGTTACCTGCAGCCTAACACGTCCTGCTACAGGTTACTGACTAATGCACATGTGTGATGGCCATCTACGCATGTGTATAGTGCCCTCCACGACATCCTCTGCTGTGTTACCTGCAGCCTAACACTTCCATCTACAGGTTACTGACTAATGCACATGTGTGATGGTCATCTACGCATGTGTATAGTGCCCTCCCCGACATCCTCTGCTGTGTTACCTGCAGCCTAACACTTCCTGCTACAGGTTACTGACTAATGCACATGTGTGATGGTTGTCTACGCATGTGTATAGTGCCCTCCCCGACATCCTCTGCTTTGTTACCTGCAGCCTAACACTTCCTGCTACAGGTTACTGACTAATGCACATGTGTGATGGCCATCTATGCATGTGTATAGTGCCCTCACCGACATCCTCTGCTGTGTTACCTGCAGCCTAACACTTCCTGCTACAGGTTACTGACTAATGCACATGTGCGATGGCCGTCTATGCATGTGTATAAAGTGCCCTCCCCGACATCCTCTGCTGTGTTACCTGCAGCCTAACACTTCTTGCTACAGGTTACTGACTAATGCAGATGTGCGATGGCCGTCTATGCATGTGTATAGTGCCCTCCCTGACATCCTCTGCTGTGTTACCTGCAGCATAACACTTCCTGCTACAGGTTACTGACTAAAGTACATGTGTGATGCTCATCTATGCATGTGTATAGTGTCCTCCCCGACATCCTCTGCTGTGTTACCTGCAGCCTAACACTTCCTGCTATAGGTTACTGACTAATGCACATGTGTGATAGCCATCTACGCATGTGTATAGTGCCCTCCCCGACATCCTCTGCTATGTTACCTGCAGCCTAACACTTCCTGTACAGGTTACTGACTAATGCACATGTGTGATGGCCCTCTATGCATGTGTATAGTGCCCTCCCTGACATACTCTGCTGTGTTACCTGCAGCCTAACACTTCCTGCTACAGGTTACTGACTAATGCACATGTGTGATGGCCGTCTATGCATGTGTATAGTGTCCTCCCCGACATCCTCTGCTGTGTTACCTGCAGCCTAACACTTCCTGCTATAGGTTACTGACTAATGCACATGTGTGATGGCCATCTATGCATGTGTATAGTGCCATCCCCGACATCCTCTGCTGTGTTACCTACAGCCTAACACGTCCTGCTACAGGTTACTGACTAATGCACATGTGTGATGGCCATCTACGCATGTGTATAGTGCCCTCCCCGACATCCTCTGCTGTGTTACCTGCAGCCTAACACTTCCTTCTACAGGTTACTGACTAATGCACATGTGTGATGGTCGTCTACGCATGTGTATAGTGCCCTCCCCGACATCCTCTGCTGTGTTACCTGCAGCCTAACACTTTCTGCTACAGGTTACTGACTAATGCACATGTGTGATGGTTGTCTACGCATGTGTATAGTGCCCTCCCCGACATCCTCTGCTGTGTTACCTGCAGCCTAACACTTCCTGCTACAGGTTACTGACTAATGCACATGTGTGATGGCCGTCTATGCATGTGTACAGTGCCCTCACCGACATCCTCTGCTGTGTTACCTGCAGCCTAACACTTCCTGCTATAGGTTACTGACTAATGCACATGTGCGATGGCCATCTATGCATGTGTATAGTGCCCTCCCCGACATCCTCTGCTGTGTTACCTGAAGCCTAACACTTCCTTCTACAGGTTACTGACTAATGCACATGTGCGATGGCCATCTATGCATGTGTATAGTGCCCTCCCCGACATCCTCTGCTGTGTTACCTGCAGCCTAACACTTCTTGCTACAGGTTACTGACTAATGCACGTGCGATGGCCGTCTATACATGTGTATAGTGCCCTCCCTGACATACTCTGCTGTGTTACCTGCAGCCTAACACTTCCTGCTACAGGTTACTGACTAAAGTACATGTGTGATGCTCGTCTATGCATGTGTATAGTGTCCTCCCCGACATCCTCTGCTGTGTTACCAGCAGCCTAACACTTCCTGCTATAGGTTACTGACTAATGCACATGTGTGATGGCCATCTACGCATGTGTATAGTGCCCTCCCCGACATCCTCTGCTATGTTACCTGCAGCCTAACACTTCCTGCTACAGGTTACTGACTAATGCACATGTGTGATGGCCCTCTATGCATGTGTATAGTGCCCTCCCTGACATACTCTGCTGTGTTACCTGTAGCCTAACACTTCCTGCTACAGGTTACTGACTAATGCACATGTGTGATGGCCGTCTATGCATGTGTATAGTGTCCTCCCCGACATCCTCTGCTGTGTTACCTGCAGCCTAACACTTCCTGCTATAGGTTACTGACTAATGCACATGTGTGATGGCCATCTATGCATGTGTATAGTGCCATCCCCGACATCCTCTGCTGTGTTACCTGCAGCCTAACACATCCTGCTACAGGTTACTGACTAATGCACATGTGTGTTGGCCATCTACGCATGTGTATAGTGCCCTCCACGACATCCTCTGCTGTGTTACCTGCAGCCTAACACTTCCATCTACAGGTTACTGACTAATGCACATGTGTGATGGTCATCTACGCATGTGTATAGTGCCCTCCCCGACATCCTCTGCTGTGTTACCTGCAGCCTAACACTTCCTGCTACAGGTTACTGACTAATGCACATGTGTGATGGTTGTCTACGCATGTGTATAGTGCCCTCCCCGACATCCTCTGCTTTGTTACCTGCAGCCTAACACTTCCTGCTACAGGTTACTGACTAATGCACATGTGTGATGGCCATCTATGCATGTGTATAGTGCCCTCACCGACATCCTCTGCTGTGTTACCTGCAGCCTAACACTTCCTGCTACAGGTTACTGACTAATGCACATGTGCGATGGCCATCTATGTATGTGTATAGTGCCCTCCCCGACATCCTCTGCTGTGTTACCTGAAGCCTAACACTTCCTTCTACAGGTTACTGACTAATGCACATGTGCGATGGCAGTCTATGCATGTGTATAGTGCCCTCCCCGACATCCTCTGCTGTGTTACCTGCAGCCTAACATTTCCTGCTACAGGTTACTGACTAATGCACATGTGTGATGGCCACCTATGCATGTGTATAGTGCCCTCCCCGACATCCTCTGCTGTGTTACCTGCAGCCTAACACTTCCTGCTACAGGTTACTGACTAATGCACATGAGCGATGGCCGTCTATGCTTGTGTATAGTGCCCTCACCGACATCCTCTGCTGTGTTACCTGCAGCCTAACACTTCCTGCTACAGGTTACTGACTAATGCACATGTGCGATAGCAGTCTATGCATGTGTATAGTGCCCTCCCCGACAGCCTCTGCTGTGTTACCTGCAGCCTAACACTTCCTGCTACAGGTTACTGACTAATGCACATGTGTGATGGCCATCTACGCATGTGTATAGTGCCCTCCCCGACGTCCTCTGCTGTGTTACCTGCAGCCTAACACTTCCTTCTACAGGTTAATGACTAATGCACATGAGCGATGGCCGTCTATGCTTGTGTATAGTGCCCTCACCGACAACCTCTGCTGTGTTACCTGCAGCCTAACACTTCCTGCTACAGGTTACTGACTAATGCACATGTGCGATAGCAGTTTATGCATGTGTATAGTGCCCTCCCCGACATCCTCTGCTGTGTTACCTGCAGCCTAACACTTCCTGCTACAGGTTACTGACTAATGCACATGTGTGATGGCCGTCTACGCATGTGTATAGTGCCCTCCCTGACATCCTCTGCTGTGTTACCTGCAGCCTAACACTTCCTGCTACAGGTTACTGACTAATGCACATGTGCGATGGGCGTCTATGCATGTGTATAGTGCCCTCCCCGACATCCTCTGCTGTGTTACCTGCAGCCTAACACTTCCTGCTACAGGTTACTGACTAATGCACATGTGCGATGGCATCTAAGTATGTGTATAGCGCCCTCCCAGACATCCTCTGCTGTGCTACCTGCAGCCTAACACTTCCTGCTACAGGTTACTGACTAATGCACATGTGCGATGGCCGTCTATGCATGTGTATAGTGCCCTCCCCGACATCCTCTGCTGTGTTACCTGCAGCCTAACACTTCCTGCTACAGGTTACTGACTAATGCACATGTGCGATGGGCGTCTATGCATGTGTATAGTGCCCTCCCCGACATCCTCTGCTTTGTTACCTGCAGCCTAACACTTCCTGCTACAGGTTACTGACTAATGCACATGTGCGATGGCCGTCTACGCATGGGTATAGTGCCCTCCCCGACATCCTCTGCTGTGTTACCTGCAGCCTAACACTTCCTGCTACAGGTTACTTACTAATGCACATGTGCGATGGGCGTCTACGTATGGGTATAGTGCCCTCCCCGACAACCTGTGCTGTGTTACCTGCAGCCTAACACTTCCTGCTACAGGTTACTGACTAATGCACATGTGCGATGGGCGTCTACGCATGTGTATAGTGCACTCCCCCACATCCTCTGCTATGTTTCCTGCAGCCTAACACTTCCAGCTACAGGTTACTGACTAATGCACATGTGCGATGGCATCTATGCAGAGCTGTCTTAACAGCATTGTGGGCCCTGGGCAAAGCAATGCAGTGGGGTCCCCTACCCACCCATTCACGGGAAAAAAATGTAAATGGTCAATAAAATTAATCCTTTAGATTTAGTAGTACTTTCAACAAAATCAAATAAAAATGTTAAATAATTGGCAAACCGAAAAGTATGAAATAATTATTTAATATTAATCAACACAAATGTTTGCGACATTTCTTTTTTGAGAATTTTTTTATAATTGGCTTGAAGTCAATTGTTTTCAGGATGTCATTTTCCATGCACATGAGTGAAAGCCAGTTCAACCGCTGCTGCCCCATTGCACTGCGAAGCTGATTCTTTATAAGTTTCAATCTTGAAAATGAGCGTTCTCCTGTACAGTTGGTCACCATTGTGCACATGAACACTCTGAGTGCGATTTCAACATTGGGAAACACCGATTTCAAGTTGTCCAAAATTAGTTTGCTGTACAATGCAGGGAGAGTTTCACATTTTTCATCAAGGTCCATGTAGTGCTTGAGATGCTTGCATTCATTTAGAAAGGCAGCATAATCAAGGTCTTTATCATACACATTAGCCAGATGCTCACACTTTTTGTCTAGCTCATCAGAACCAATTGTTTTCAATTGACCGAAGAAGGAAAACAGATTTCCAATCCATGAATAAGCTTCTGCACGTTTTGTGAGCTCAGAGTTCAAAGAGTCCAGAACAGGGAGGAATGTTTCTACCTTGAATTTTTCACTTTTGTTTATAATTATCTCTTCTCCCGATCCATCATATCTAGTAAGACGTACACTACGCTTTCGTTGCCGCTTCTTCACATCACTATAGTCCAAATCTGGACATCTACTTCTGGCCTTCAGTTCATATTCACTGAATGTATCTCTAATTTCCTGAAGATAACTTTTCAGAGACTCAAGAAGATTCATGGCAACAAGTATATTCACATCTTTAGACTGCAGGAACTTACTTGTTTTGTTAAACCTTTTAAGAATGTCGTTCCACAAAATTGTCAGAAAGATTGTTTCCATGTTCTCCATTCTCTCACTTAATTCTTCTGCCTCTCGCCTTGTGTTCACTTCTTGGTTAGTGTCAGCTGATAAAGAATCCAGTGCATCTTTAATTTTTTCAAAACCTTCTTGCAGAGCATTAACAGCATCAAAATGTGATGACCATCTCGTATCAGACAGACGCTTGACCACAACATCTTTTCCTAAAGATGAGGACAGAACATTCCATCGATGTGTAGAAGCTGAGAAAAAAGAATACAAATGCTGAACAAAGTCAAAGAAGGAGACGACCTGTAGAGAACACTCTGCCGCTTTTACTCCCACCAAGTTCAGGCTGTGCCCAGCACAGGGGACATAGATGGCCAACTCATTCAGTTGCCGAATCCGTGCTTGCAATCCAGTATAGCGGCCAGACATATTTGAGGCATTGTCGTATAACTGACCACGGCAGTTTGACAGCGGAATTTTGTTTTCATTCAGGAAATCTACAACAGTGTCTGCTAGATTCTTTGCTCCATGAGAAAAAATGGGGATGAACTTGAGGAAACGCTCTAATGGCTCACACCCTCTAATGTACCGGATTGTAAATGTCAGTTGATCAATGTGTGAGATGTCTGGAGTGGAATCCACACTTATTGAATAATACTTTGATTCTTTTATTTCTTCCAGAATGGCAGAAAGAACATGTTGTCCCATTAAATTCCTCACAAATGTTTGCAGATAGATACGATGGGTTCCCCTTTCCAGCATTTCCACACACTTTGAGATGTTGTTCCAGAAAAGGGTCAAATTCACTCAACAGCTCTAGAATACCTAAATAGTTTCCATTGTTTGATGACCCAATAGTTTGATTCTCTCCACGAAATGCCAAGCCTCTTGAGGCAAGAAAGCGAATGACAGAATCCACACGTGTCAACACTTTATACCAGTACTCGATATTGTTTGATTAACAAAGAATCTATGCATCCAGTTTCTTTATGGCGAATTTAATATGCGATCATGCACTTGCGATGTTCTTCTCCATTTTCATGATCTACAATAAGATTGCTGTGTTTCCAATCTTTAAATCCTGATGTAGAAAATGGAGATTCTTTATTGGACAATAGGCGTCAGGCAAAGCAGTACAAACAACCTTGTGATAGTGAATAGAGTAGCCATTTGCATTTTACATATTCGCCATTCCGCAGTTCATGTTTGAATACATTCTTTGATAGATACCTTATCTGAGTTATCTCTCCTCCGGCTCCTTTGTACTCTCTGCGTGAATTTTTAAGGTTGCAATCATGATTCTGACATGATGTTGGCCCACTATGAATCCAGTAATCCACTGTACTAGTATTCTTAATATCCCATAGTCCGGGATCTGTGACATGAATCACACTCTCTGTACACTTCTCTGCCGTTATAGATTGGTGTATTTCTTCTTGTGGAATGTCCCCAGGAGCAGGTAATGGTATGTCTGGAACTGGATGACTGGATGCAAGAGTAGATGTAGATGGCGATGCTCTAATTACAGAAGCAGTACTAGTAGCTATTGCTTCTTGTGAAATGTCCCCAGCAGCAGGAGCAGGCAATGGTATGTCTTGAACTGGATGCAGGGATGGATGTAGATGGTAATGCTGTATTTAGAGGAGCAGTACTAGTAGCTGATGTTGCACCTGGGATTATCCAAGATGTCAACTTTGGAAGTTTGCTAATTTTCTGCTTCTCCTCTTCAGCTCGTTTCCTCTTTTGTGCTCCACTCATAGAAGTACGCTTCATTTCCCTGGCAGTACAGCTGGATTCAATCTACAGTTTAGTGTTGTAAAGAAAAGGAAAATAATGTGCTCTTTTTACTCTACCAACTTTAGGGGACTATTTAGCATTAAATATTTGTGGCATATTCCTCGAAAACACCATCAAGATTTAGCCCAGCCGCACCTGCGTTGTCAGCAGACCGTGCATGCACAGGAGTCCCGGTCACTCACCCAGAGCACATAGCATTAAAATACTGAAGATAGTGTAAATAACACTAATGGCCATATTCAGTTTGATGGCGAAAAGTCAGGGGTCAGACTTTTCGCCATCATCTGAGGTTTTTACTGGGATAAAGTATTGGGCGCGTGCCCGCTTATCCCAGTATTCATTTAGGATCCAGCGAAAATGGGACCCGGCGGAAAGGTAAGTATCGGAAAAGTCCTGGGAATTTTCGGGAAATCATCCTGGTACCACCCTAAAGATGGTCTGACATGGGAGATCACTATGGGTACCCCCGATGTGGGCTGCTGAAGGTAGTCAGGGATTTAAATAGTCGCGGCAGGTGTATAAATGCGGATTTAGAAGAAGGGGTGAAGAATAGCACTTAGATTATTTTTTGGGAAAAAATGACTAGTCCCTTCAAATTTGGGGTACATGAAAATGGGTGCAAGCATATTTTTAACTCCCTAAAGTCATTTTATTTAATTCTTAAAAAATCCACCTGCCGCAACCATCAGCATTCTAGAAAACACCTGCCGCATACATGGAACACCCCCTGAATCAATTTTGCTAGTTTAAACCTTTGTTCTCTAATATTTTTTTTTCAACCCCAAAATGAAAGAACATTTTTTAGGGTGTGCTTAAGATTTATTAAAAATTTTTTTGACATAGATAACTTATTTTTTTTAAGCCTGCACCCCTAAACCCCAATTCTGCACTTTTTTTCGCCATGTATTAATTACATGGTGAAAACTTATCCCCGTTTTTTAACAAAGACTTTTCGCACCTGCAAAAAGTCTTTGAAATTGAATATGGGGATAATTGAAACAGGCTTTTTGCAGCCTAATTGAATACCCCCTAAATCACTGATTGGCATTATAAAGAGATGAGCGGTTCGGATTCTGTGGAATCCGAACCGCTCCGAACATTGGGGATCCGAGTCCACCCGAAACCTGTTCGGGTGTTCACCGCCTGACTCGGATCCCCGTTCGGGGCCGAACGGCGGCCGCCTGATGTCGGATTCTCACTAGAGAATCCGACATCAGGTCTCCTCGTGTGTAGGGCAGAGCGCAGTGATAGCGCTCTGCCCTACACAGACACAGACACACAGCCGCCAGCGGCAGCTGTGTGTTTGTTACAGCAGCCAATGAGAGTCACACAGACTCTCATTGGCTGCTGCACGGAGGGAGCCAGCTGGAGCTCACACATGAGCTCCGTCTTCCGGCTCCCTCCTCAGCGTGTGACAGAGCGGACGGCGCGGGAGCGGGGATACAGGTAAGTTTTTATTTTTTATTTTTTTATTTGTGCAAGGGCCGGGCGCACTACTGGGGGGGGTCTGCACTACTGGGGGGGGGTCTGCTACTGGGGGGGGCTATACTACTGGGGGGGCCATACTACAGAGGGGCCTGCTACTGGGGGGGGCTATACTACTGGGGGGGGTCTGCACTACTGGGGGGTCTGCTACTGGGGGGGGCTATACTACTGGGGGGCCATACTACAGAGGGGCCTGCTACTGGGGGGGCCATACTACTTGGGGGGGTCTGCTACTGGGGGGGGCCATACTACTGAGGGGCCTGCTACTGGGGGGGGCTTACTACTACTGGGGGGGGCTGCTACTGGGGCAGCCTACTACAGGGGGGGCCATACTACAGGGGGGGCCCATACTACAGGGGGGGCTACTACTGGGGCAGCCTACTACTGGGGGGGGCCTGCTACTGGGGCAGCCTTCTACTGGGGGGGCCATACTACTGGGGGGGCCATACTACTGGGGGGGGCATACTACTGGGTGGCATGCTAATGGGGGGCATACTACTGGGGGGGCCTGCTAATGGGGGGCATAATACTGGGTGGCATGCTAATGGGGGGCATACTACTGGGGGGGCCTGCTAATGGGGGGCATACTACTGGGGGCATTCTACTGGGGGCACTGCATAGTGGACCCTACTACTAAGGGGACTGCATAGGGGGCACCACTGCTGGGGGACATTGTGTAAGGGACACCGCTACTGTGGGCATTGTGTAAAAGGGGCACTACTGTGTGTCGTAACATAAATAAGAGACACTACTTTATGGTGTAATGTGAATCAGGCCCTATGTGCGGTGTAATGCTAATAAGATTGTGCACTGTGACTCCTAGGGCCGTAGCCCACTTTGTAAACAAGTACTGTGACTCTGCTGGCCGTACCCCACTGGGTGGGTGCACTACTTTTCATTTCTGCCACTGCTGTGTGGCAATGTGTCATAGATGTGCTTTATACTGTGGTGTCTGTGTCGTTGTGCCGCTGCTTTGTCGCTTAGTAACCAGTCAGCTCACTGCAACCTTTGGCCAATAATGTTGAAAACAATATTATAAGCTGTGATATGGTCTAAATTGACTGGAAATTAATGTTATTGAGGTTAATAATACTCTAGGAAGAAAAAAAAGACCAATTTATGTGATTTTAGCTTTTTTTGTCAATTTTTGTAAAAAAATCCAAATCCAAATCCAAAGCCAGTCACCGCAGTTTGGCAAATCCAAATCCAAAGCCGGACGACGAATTAGAACCAAATCCAAATCCGGCAAAAATGGTCCGGCGCACATCCCTAGTTATAACACATCCTGTTTGATCATATGCTGAATGCCGCACCTCTGGATTTGTATGTATAGAGTATGTGGAACCGGCACTCCAATGCAATAAATCAAATTGGTGCCCTCCTGATTAAGCCCTCAGTTTGCTTCTGAGCAGGATCATATAAAAGATGTAAGGGCGACACGCTGGACGACTTGAATAAATGTAGCTCAACCCGGTATAATTATCAACGTTTCAAAACTATTAATGTTTTTTCGTCAAGTCACAAAAACTTAATGAACAATGCTTACCTTAAGTAAGGTAAACACCACACAAAAGTGCACGCCCCTCGCTCGTCACAGACGCAGCTGGCTGGGCTCAATCACAGTGAAACAAAGATAACCAAAACACCAAAGTGAACCTATGGAGACCCAAATTAGTCTATATTTTTATTTGGCATTTACAAAATACAACATTGTGTAAAATCATCAGAATTATAACATTAGCTGATTAACGCAGTTGTTCCCAAACTCAGTGCCATGGCACCCTGGGGTACCTTTGGGTTCTTGCAGGGTTGCCACGGGTTGACGGTTCAGAACCAAATTAAATTATTTAAACCAGTGCTGCTGGCTGCCAATCATTAAATATGTGGACAAATAGAAGCACATCCATGTCCACCATCACATAACTCACTGAACGTAAGAATTACATATATGTACAATTTACTTGATCTTAATTTACAAATTTTTTTCATAATTTCTGAGAAACATTTGGCCTAAGGATCCTGTGAAAAAAATGCTTAT
The DNA here is from genome assembly GCA_031769625.1 of Taudactylus pleione. Taxonomy (NCBI): domain Eukaryota; kingdom Metazoa; phylum Chordata; class Amphibia; order Anura; family Myobatrachidae; genus Taudactylus; species Taudactylus pleione. Next base: position 1,302,694 of record JAUIMM010000847.1, on the reverse strand, counting down.
ACAGTACTCTAGGACACTGTGGGCACGATTCAATTAAACGTGAAGTGAATAGCGCCGGTAATGAGCTCCCAGAGCTATTCAATTCTGCGAGAAGTTAGGTCGGGGAAAGTTTGTTCTTGCGCCTTAAACAGGGTGTTTAGGCACGAGAACGGGCATACTCCGACTAAACTTCCCGGCGCGATGCTGTTTTCCCGATGCTAAGGGCAGAAAATAGCATCGTGCCTGGACTTTTGTTGGATTTCTGCTCGCATCCCAGGAGGGATGCGAGAAGAAATCCTTAGTCGGGCTTAGCAGCGCAAATTAATTGAATAGCTCCAGACGCTGATTCCCACCGCTATTCACTTCGCGTTGAATAGAATCGAGCCCTGTGATTCACAAAAGTTTTAGAACCACTGGATTAGTGCAGCGCACCTTCTTTTAAAAATGAAAGAAATGTTAACACCCAAACAAAAACTCCACATTGCTGCTATCATCTATATTTAGGACAATGATGACTAATCCAAGCCAAAACAGAAATATATATATATATATATTAGGGGTGAGCGGGTTCGGATTTCTGAAATCCGAACCCCCCCGAGCCCCCCCGATCCGAGTCCGATCCGAGTCAGGCTCGACTTTTCCCGCCTGACTCGGATCTGAAATCGAGGCAAAACGTCATCATCCCGCCTTCCGAGTCTCGCGGGTTTTGGATCCTATATAAGGTACCCGCGTCGGCGCCATTTTCTCACTCGGCTGTGGACAGTGAAGAGGGAGGGTGGGAGTTAGGGCTGTGTAGTGTAGTGTAGTGTAGTGCTGCTGTTGTCCACTACTTCAAAGTCCATAGGGGCTGGCTGTGTTGTGCTGTGCTGCTGTTGTTAATAGGGGCTGTGTCCACTACTTCAAAGTCCATAGGGGCTGGCTGGACTGTGTTGTGCAGTCAGTTCTCCATAGGGGCTGTGTCCACTCCAAAGTCCTGTGCAGTGTCCCAGTCCTAAAGGAGTGCTGTAGTGTTGTCCAGGGGGTGCTCTGTCCATCAGGGGTGCTCCCCCCAAGTGCTAAAAAAATAATATATTTTCTGTGTTTGTGAATTGTGTGCGCAGTAGCCGCACGTGCATCAACAAAGTAGTGCCAAGCGTGCACCTGTGTCATAAGTAAAGGGCCGGCTGGCTTGACCGTTAAAGGGTGCTGTAACCCCCGAAAGTACACTCCAGTCCAAACCAAAAAAAAATTATTTTCTGTTTTTGTGAATTGTGTGCGCAGTAGCCGCACGTGCATCAACAAAGTAGTGCCAAGCGTGCGCCTGTGTCATAAGTAAAGGGCCGGCTGGCTTGACCATTAAGGGTGCTGTAACCCCCGAAAGTACACTCCAGTCCAAACCAAAAAAAAAATTATTTTCTGTGTTTGTGAATTGTGTGCGCAGTAGCCGCATGTGCATCAACAAAGTAGTGCCAAGCGTGCACCTGTGTCATAAGTAAAGGGCCGGCTGGCTTGACCGTTAAGGGTGCTGTAACCCCTGAAAGTACACTCCAGTCCAAACCAAAAAAAAAATTATTTTCTGTGTTTGTGAATTGTGTGCGCAGTAGCCGCACGTGCATCAACAAAGTAGTGCCAAGCGTGCGCCTGTGTCATAAGTAAAGGGCCGGCTGGCTTGACCGTTAAAGGGTGCTGTAACCCCCGAAAGTACACTCCAGTCCAAACCAAAAAAAAATTATTTTCTGTGTTTGTGAATTGTGTGCGCAGTAGCCGCACGTGCATCAACAAAGTAGTGCCAAGCGTGCGCCTGTGTCATAAGTAAAGGGCCGGCTGGCTTGACCGTTAAGGGTGCTGTAACCCCCGAAAGTACACTCCAGTCCAAACCAAAAAAAAATTATTTTCTGTGTTTGTGAATTGTGTGCGCAGTAGCCGCACGTGCATCAACAAAGTAGTGCCAAGAGTGCGCCTGTGTCATAAGTAAAGGGCCGGCTGGCTTGACCGTTAAAGGGTGCTGTAACCCACAAAGTACACTCCAGTCCAAACCAAAAAAAAAATTATTTTCTGTATTTAGCCGCACGTATATATCAAATCGATATAACATAAATGGAGGACCAAACTTTCTCCGATAAAAATAAAATAGAGAAAGTTCAAGAACCACTTCCTCCTAGTGCTGAAGCTGCTGCCACTAGTCATGACATAGACGATAACATGCCATCAACGTCGTCTGCCAAGGCCGATGCCCAATGTCATAGTAGAGGGCACATACAATCCCAAATGGCAAAGTTCAGGAAAATGACCTTGAAAAAGACATTTAAATCAGCTGAAGAGAAACGTAAACTTGCCAATATGCCATTTACGACACGGAGTGGCAAGGAACGGCTAAGGTCGATCCCTAGTATGTTCATGACTAGTGGTTCAGCTTCACATGACGATGGAAGCCCTCCTCCCACTAAAAAAATCAAAAGAGTTAAGCTGGCAAAAGCACAGCGAAGAACTGTGCTTTCTAAGAAGATATCACAAATCCCCAAGGAGAGTCCAAGTGTGGTGGTGGTTGCGATGCCTGACCTTCCCAGCACTGGACGGGAAGAGGTGGCTCTTTCCACCATTTGCACGCCCCCTGCAAGTGCTGAAAGGAGCACCCACAGTCCACTTGCTGATATGCAAATTGAAGATGTCACTGTTGAAGTACAACAGGATGAGGATACTGGTGTAGCTGGCGCTGAGGAGGAAGTTGGCGAGGAGGATTCTGATGGTGATGTGGTTTGTTTAAATCAGGCTCCGGGGGAGACAGTTGTTGTCCGTGGGATGAAAAAGCCCATCACGGTCATGCCTGGGCAGAAGACCAAACATTCCACCTCTTTGGTCTGGCAATATTTCTATCCAAATCCGGACAACAACTGTCTTGCCATATGTACCATATGTAAAGGTGAAATAAGTAGGGGTAGGGACGTCAACCACCTAGGAACATCCTCCCTTATACGGCACCTGCAGCGCGTTCATAAAAAGTTACTGTCAAGTTCAGAAACTTTGGCTAAGACCGTAAGCAGTCCAGGGACACCTAAATCCCGTTGTCCTGTTGTATCCAAGCGCCTGCAAACCACACCGTCAACTCCCTCCTCGTCAATTTCCTCCTTAGTCAGGATCGGAAGTAGTCCTGCAGGCCATGTCACTGGCATGACTGACTCTCCTATCCGGGATTCCTCTGGAGGATCCTGCATTGCTACGCCTACTGCTGCCGCTGCTGCTGTTGCTGCTGCTGGGAGTCGTTCATCATCCCAGAGAGGAAGTAGGAACACCACTACTTTTACTAAACAATTGACCCTCCAACAGTCCTTAGCGAGGAGGATGAAGTACGACAGCAGTCATCCTGAAGCAAAACGTATAACTGAGGCCTTGACTGCTATGTTGGTGTTAGACGTGCGTCCGGTATCCGCCATTAGTGCAGTGGGATTTAGACAATTGATGGAGGTAGTGTGTCCCCGGTTCCAAATCCCGTCTAGATTCCACTTCACTAGGCAGGCGATACCGAGACTGTACAGAAACGTCAGAAAAAGTGTCCTCAGTGTCCTGAAAAATGCCATTGTACACAATGTCCACTTAACCACGGACATGTGGACAAGTGGAACAGGGCAGACTAAGGACTATATGACTGTGACAGCCCACTGGGTAGATGTATCACCTTACGCAGCAACAGCAGCAGCGTCACCAGTAGCAGCATCTTAGAAACGCCAGCTCATTACAAGGCAGGCTACGCTGTGTATCACCGGTTTCAGTAAGAGGCACACCGCCGACAACCTCTTAGAGAAACTGAGGGAAATCATCGCCCAGTGGCTTACCCCACTTAGACTCTCCTGGGGATTTGTGATATCTGACAACGCCACCAATATTGTGCGGGCATTACATCTGGGCAAATTCCAACACGTCCCATGTTTTGCTCACACAATAAACTTGGTGGTGCAGAATTTTCTGAAAAGCGACAGGGGCGTGCAGGAGAGGCTTTGGGTGGCCCGAAAAATTTCTGGCCACTTTCACCATTCAGCGACTGCGTGCCGAAGACTGGAGCGCCAGCAAACACTCTTGAACCTGCCCCGCCATCACCTGAAGCAAGAGGTTGTGACGCGGTGGAACTCAACCCTCTATATGCTTCAGAGGATGGAGGAGCAGCAAAAGGCCATACAAGCCTATACATCCACCTATGACATAGGCAAAGGAGGGGGTATGCACCTGACTCAAGCGCAGTGGAGAATGATTTCCGTGTTGTGCAAGGTTCTCCAGCCCTTCGAACTTGCCACACGTGAAGTCAGTTCAGACACAGCCAGCTTGAGTCAGGTCATTCCCCTCATCAGGCTTTTGCAGAAGCAGCTGGAGAAAGTGAAGGAGGAGCTAAGACGGAGCGATTCCGCTCGGCATGTGGGACTTGTGGATGAAGCCCTTCATTCGCTTTGCCAGGATTCCAGGGTGGTCAATCTGTTGAAATCAGACCACTACATTTTGGCCACCGTGCTTGATCCTAGGTTTAAAGCCTATGTGGTGTCTCTCTTTCCGGCCGACACAAGCCTGCAGAGGTGCAAAGACCTGCTGGTGAACACACTGTCAGCTGAAGCGGAACGTGACACGTCAACGGCTCCTTCTTCATTTTCTCCCGCAACTGGGGCTGCCAGGAAAAAACTTAGGTATCCTAAGCAACCCGCTGGCGGTGATGCAGGGCAGGCAGGACCAAGTTTGGACATCTGGTCCGGACTGAAGGACCTGGCAACAATTTCTGACATGTCTACTGTCACTGCATATGATACTGTCACCATTGACAGAATGGTGGAGGATTACATCGGTGACAGCATCCAAGTAGGCATGTCAGACAGTCCATACCTGTACTGGCAGGAAAAAGAGGCAATTTGGAGGCCCCTGTACAAGCTGGCTCTATTTTACCTGAGTTGCCCCCCCTCCAGTGTGTACTCCGAAAGAGTGTTTAGTGCAGCCGGGAACCTTGTCAGCGAAAGGCGTAGGAGGTTGCTTCCACAGAATGTGGAGAAGATGATGTTCATCAAAATGAATTATCAGCTCTTCCAGGGAGACCAGCCTCCAGAAGGTACAGAGGGACCTGTGGTGGTGGATTCAAGTGGGGACGAGTTAATACTTTGTGAGGATGAGGATGTACACACTGAAGAGGGTGAGGAATCGGTGGATGAGGAGGATGAGGATGACATCTTGCCTCCGTAGAGCCAGTTTGTGCAGGGACACATTAATTGCCAGCTTGTTTTGTGGGGGCCCAAACGAACCAATCATTTCAGCCACAGTTGTGTGGCAGACCCTGGCGCTGAAATGATTGATTTGTTAAAGTGTGCATGTCCTGTTTATACAACATAAGGGTGGGTGGGAGGGCCCAAGGACAATTCCATCTTGCACTTCTTTTTTTTCTTTGCATTATGTACAGTTTGGGGCCTAGTTTTTCTAACTGCCATCCTGTCTGCCACTGCAGTGTCACTCCTAGATGGGTCACGTGTTTGTGCCGCCCACTCGTGTCGCTTAGCATAGTCATCCAGCTACCTCGGTGCAACCTTTTGGACATGAAAACACTATTGTGAGGTGTGAGGTGTTCAGAATAGACTGGAAATGAGTGGAAATTAAGGTTATTGAGGTTAATAATAGCATAGGAGCAGAGAAACCAACAAATTCTGTGATTTTAGCTGTTTTTATGCTTTTTAAAAAAAAAATACAGATCCAAAACACAAAACCCAGAACCCAAAACACGGAAGGGTGGTTTTGGCAAAACCAATCCAGATCCAAAACACGAAGAAAGATCCAGATCCAAAACCAAAACACAAAACACGAAAAGTGGCCGGTGCACACCCCTAATATATATCAAAACCAAATGCCTTTATCTTGCGCTAATGTTAATCACACAAAGCTGCACCTCTAGATAAAACCCCCTGTAAGCTAGGGTCAAATACAATACAATATCACAATCACACTCAATTGTTTGATAGATAGATAGATACATAGATAGATATATCAGGACCAGCGCTAGACTTTACTGCACCCATCGTCGTCCCTGTGTTGCTGCCCCTTCCCTCCTCCGCTCCCTCCCCCTGAGTTTACATTATCCAACTAGTGCCTGGAGGCAGGGTGGGCTTTTCCTGCGCCCACCAGCTACAATAGCGCTCCGGGCGACGACCCGGCTTGCCTGTGCCTGGAGCCGCCACTGATAGATAGATATATATATATATTATATACAAAAAAGATACAGGTATTGTGAAATGCGATTTCACACCACCCCATTATGGGGACCCCACCCATAAGTATGGCTGGCTGCTCATGATGACTATGACTATTAGGACATTTTTGATAATGTAATGTATGTTACATTACATTATCAAAAATGTCTTAGTCATGACATGACAGGTTCACAGTAAGCTGGTAGGTTGCATTCCCATCCCCCTCCCCCATCACCCCATTCATATTAAGAGGAGTCTCCTGACCTGTCACCTGTGTACTGACTCCTGAGAGGAAGCTGAGGGCCTGATTCAGAGCCGAACGCTATTTGCGGACGGTCGTTCTGAAAAAGGGGCCGGATATTTAAATTAAGTGCTTGCTCTTTGCGGTCTGTTGACGTCTCTATGTCTGAACGAGCGAACAAAACATGCGGTTGCTATTTTGAAAAAAACGTCCCCTGGCCGCTCGTATCATACGTCATCTCTGCTATTTATTAGATTAATCGAGTACATCGAACGGCGTCTGAACTGCTCGCTATTCTTGTGGTAGCATTTAAAAGACAATCAAGGGACGTGGCCGATGACGCTGCTTTGTTAATTATGCACTCCCATTAAAAGCCTGTTTTGACCGTTTGGCACGCCTGTGTTCGGATCTCCACTCCCCGTTTTCAAGCACCTTCCCCTGTTACCACCCACAAACGCCTCACACTGTCACTCAAATTAGCAGGCACTCGCTATATTGCGAGCACACGATTTCTGACCGCACTGACTGGTTCGCGCATGTGCATTACAACAACCCATACGCATGTGCAGATGTGCGAACATCGCTCCGAACGAACGAGCGGCTCTGAATCAGGCCCTGAGACCAGATCCCGGGATGTCGACGGATTGATCCTCGACTCGTAACTATGCATAAAGAGTGGAGAAATAACATCATGTGACCTATTGTCAGGGCTGCATCTACTGTATAAACCTATAAATAAGGTAGCTCTATCAAAGTGGCAGCTGATAAATGGATTTATGATAGTAGTGTTTTAAATGACATGATTAATTAAATGCATTGTTAAGGAGTTAAATCATGTAGTGTAAAGGGTGAAAAAAAAGTGGTAATTAATTATGTCATTTAAAACACTATCATAAATCCATTTATCGGCTGCCCCTTTGATAGGGGCAGGGCCGGCTACCTTATCTATAGGTTTAGGTCATCAGCTTAAAATAAGGACTGACCTGTCACCTGCTGCAGACTGGGGCCTCCAGACACCTCACCACCAGTCAGGTGACGTCACCACTAGTCCGACCGGCACCAGGGAAACGGAGTCGGGCTACGCGGCAATCGGCGGCAGCAGCTGAGTGAGACAAGGAGGTGGAGCCAGCAGCAGCTGGTCTGGGCCTGGGCAGAGTATGCGGTGTCTTGCGTATGACGCATGAAGTGGTGAACACATGTAGACTGGTGAGTGAACCGCAGGCAGGAGGCGGGGGCGGGTGCTGGTGACTGACGGACGGACGGCCCGACGGGGGGGATGGTTGCCGGGTGCTGTCAGTGCCGCGCATGCACTGCGCTGGCGCTATGTAAAAGAGAAAAAAAAGAAACGTTTACCAACATTGAGGGACTGCAGGGGGCTGGGGGGCCCCTTGAATCTTCGGGCCCTTGGTCAACTGCCCATCAAGCCCAATCAAAGAGACGGCCCTGCATCTATGCATGTGTATAGTGCCCTCCCCGACATCTTCTGCTGTGTTACCTGCAGCCTAACACTTCCTGCTACAGGTTATTGACAAATGCACATGTGTGATGGTCATCTATGCATGCGTATAGTGTCCTCCCCGACATCCTCTGCTGTGTTACCTGCAGCCTAACACTTCCTGCTACAGGTTACTGACTAATGCACATGTGCGATGGTCGTCTATGCATGTGTATAGTGCCCTCCCCGACATCCCCTGCTGTGTTACCTGCAGCCTAACACTTCCTGCTACAGGTTACTGACTAATGCACATGTGCGATGGCCGTCTATGCATGTGTATAGTGCCCTCCCCGACATCCCCTGCTGTGTTACCTGCAGCCTAACACTTCCTGTTACAGGTTACTGACTAATGCACATGTGTGATGGCCGTCTATGCATGTGTATAGTGCCCTCCCCGACATCCTCTGCTGTGTTACCTGCAGCCTAACACTTCCTGTTACAGGTTACTGACTAATGCACATGTGTGATGGTCGTCTATGCATGTGTATAGTGCCCTCCCCGACATTCTCTGCTGTGTTACCTGCAGCCTAACACTTCCTCCTACAGGTTACTGACTAATGCACATGTGCGATGGCCGTCTATGCATGTGTATAGTGCCCTCCCTGACATCTTCTGCTGTATTACCTGCAGCCTAACACTTCCTGCTACAGGTTACTGACTAATGCACATGTGTGATGGCCGTCTATGCATGTGTATAGTGCCCTCCCTGACATCCTCTGCTGTGTTACCTGCAGCCTAACACTTCCTGCTACAGGTTACTGACTCATGCACATGTGCGATGGCCGTCTATGCATGTGTATAGTGCCCTCCCCGACATCCTCTGCTGTGTTACCTGCAGCCTAATACTTCCTGCTACAGGTTACTGACTAATGCACATGTGCGATGGCCGTCTATGCATGTGTATAGTGCCCTCCCTGACATCCTCTGCTGTGTTACCTGCAGCCTAACACTTCCTGCTACAGGTTACTGACTAATGCACATGTGCGATGGCCGTCTATGCATGTGTATAGATGGATGATCTCAGGAGAAGACCACCATCCATGAGGCAGAGAGGAACAGTAGGAATGGTAAGATGATGACCCTATCAGTTTATTTATGATATTCTTCATCCTCTAACATGTTTATCAGTTTCCTTTCAGCTTGTAAAGGACGTACTCACAATTGCATGGGAGTTTGTGCTGAGGTTTATACAGGCACGTGTGTATAACTAGTTTGGAATTGATGATGCTCCCTTCATAGTTTAGGATGTTAGTCCAGTGAGCTATAAAGATTGCAGACGTGATCCCATTTTTTTTATTTAAACAAAAATGTATATATTTATATCTAACAGCATAGATGTGCTCTCTATTACACTCTTCTGTTTTACTGATGAATTTTAGTGCTAAAAGGCAGAACACCCCAGAGGGAAGAGCACTGTTTCTTCATGAAGGCAGAGAGAGAATGCCCGATATGGTAGGTTACTGTATTCCCTGCACACATGAACATACAGAACTTTTTACATTTTACACAATATAACATGATGGCCAGTGTTAGGCAATGCCTGGCACTACAGCTGCAGTAGAACTACACATCCCAGCATGGCCTGTCACAGTTTTGCTAGTGGGGCATGCTAATCTTGGTCAAGGCATGCTGGAATGTATAGTTCCACAACAGGAGGAGTGCCTAATGTCTCCTACCCCTGCAGTCATAATTTAAATCTCTATTTTTATGACCCTCAGAATTCTGTGCGTGCCCAATAGTAATGGGCACCTAGTGGAGCAATTCAATTATTGCTCTGGGTGCAAGGGCAGTAGTCACACAGATTTCTACTTGTACCCTCCTGAGTCCGGCTGTTGGGCATTCCGGTACATTTGGGCACAATAAGTAATCAACGCCTGCGGCTCTCGCATCCGATCGGACCAACAATTTAATTACACCGTTGGGCGCCCATTACTTATATGTGTGCAGTTCCCCCTTATAAATGTAAGCTTGTAAGACAACAGAAGTCACATTCCCATTGCATTTAAGGTTACAGCTATACATGTTCTAGCAAAGATGTTTAACGCAGACTTGACGACTCTCCTGCTATGGCCGGGAGGCTCTCTAAAATCGGGTTGTGCTCCCTGCCCTCTGCAAGAGACGTCTCCTTGTTCAGGGACCACCAAAGGAAACTAGCATGCCCCCAGCAGCCGTGAACTTAAAAGTGATAGTGGGCGGTCCGGGGTGATTGTGTGATGACGCGAATCGTCCTGAATTGCATAGCCACGCCCCTTCACTGCCCAACATTGCCACCACCAAACCCCCTGCAACGCCGACCTGGTTGCCCCCTCCTGGAGGGGGCAGCTAGAAAGTCAGCATGTATGGTTTAATGTTAATTCCATGATTGACAATTTTCCTTTGCTTAAGCATGGATATAAATAAAACCTGTCCCGTCAGAGGGATAACATGACAAAGTTCTGTTTCTAACTCTTCTAAACAACCCAGAACTTCCTTTACTTCATCTTCAGCAATAGACTGTGCTCATGAACAATTTAAAATATATCCACACACTAATTTCCAGATTGTTTATAATTATTGTGACTCTATTCAGACTCCTAAGTGCATTGCGCTTTTACATTTTATGTACCAGCAATAATTACCATTGTTTAGCCGTTATATCGCCCTAATACTCAAGTCTCCACTAATAAATCCCATTTCTATATAATCACTGCTCCACCTTCAGCAAATGATCCTGTGTAATAATCTTTCTCTTTTTATTTCATATGATCAACAACAAAGAACACAGAGGGCTTCCACCAACAACAGATCATTCACACACCGAGGTATAGCATGGAAATTGGTTTATTAATTTATAAAAAGTCTATTAATGTCACAATCTTTTATACATTAATATAATTAGAGCTGTCTTAAGTAAAGTTGTTTGCATGACAGCTTGTTGCATCAGGAGATTGTACACTGGGAACGTCACAGGAATCCTCTGGTATTGCATAGAAGACAGTGTAACAAGTTCAGATGCTTCCTGCAAAATAAAACAGGTTTGTTTGGTTTGTTTTAGGGGGTCCTTGTGTGACAAGTACGGGCTTTATAATAATAGCGTCTGGCAGTGATGGCTGGATATATTGCCAAGATTAAATAGGACTGGCAACTGCCAGTTCAAGTTGGTGCTTACTGCAATGCCATAATATATTATCTGTAATCATACACAACAACAGACAGGTTACAGCAAGTTTTCTTCCCAGCATATTGGATGCTCCATTGTTTGCAAAAGATACAAAATTCAGTAAAATAATTTTAAATAAATGCGGAACATACTGCAGTACTGTGCACCTCACTGAGAGAGTCGCTGCAGAACATAATGCAGTACTGTGCACCTCACTGAGAGAGTTGCTGCAGAACATAATGCAGTAGCTGCAGAACATTGGCCCTGATTCAGAGCCGGACGCTCTGACCAGAGCGCTCGCTCCGAATCAGGGCCCACCTCCATAATTATGGAGCGTCCTCCTGGACGCTCGTATAGCTGTGGGTCACCACCCACAGCCTATACGAGCGTGCAGGTTGAAGGTCGCGATGGTCTTGACCATTGCGACCATCGCCACTGCGAGCCGGAGCCTGTGGTTGAGTTTCTCAACCGCAAGGCCCGGAATGATTTTGGCTCTATCAGAGCCAAAATCACTCCCACTGACCTCACTAGTGAAGTCAGTGGGCCGGCTTCTGACGGTAGGCGTTCCCTTGGGAACGCCCCCGTCTGGGAGGCACAGCCCCGGCACGCCCACCAAAGGAGGCGTGCTGTCAATCAACATCGACAGCATGCCCCCTTTGACAAGACACAACGAGCGAAGGAAAGTCCTTCGCTCGTCGCGTCTCGCGCATGCGCACGACGGAGCTCCCTCCGTCGTGCGCATGCACAGTGCACACCATCGACCCACTTGCGAGCGGAAAGCCGCTCGCGAGTGGGTCTGAATGAGGCCCATAATGCAGTAGCTGCAGAACATAATGCAGCACTGTGCACCTCACTGAGAGAGTCTCTGCAGAACATAATGCAGTACTGTGCACCTCACTGAGAGAGTCCCTGCAGAACATAATGCAGTACTGTGCACCTCACTGAGAGAGTCGCTGCAGAACATAATGCAGTACTGTGCACCTCACTGAGAGAGTCCCTGCAGAACATAATGCAGTACTGTGCACCTCACTGAGAGAGTCGCTGCAGAACATAATGCAGTACTGTGCACCTCACTGAGAGAGTCCCTGCAGAACATAATGCAGTACTGTGCACCTCACTGAGAGAGTCACAGCAGAACATAATGCAGTACTGTGCACATCACTGAGAGAGTCCCTGCAGAACATACTGCAGTACTGTGCACCTCACTGAGAGTCACTGCAGAACATACTGCAGTACTGTGCTCCTCACTGAGAGAGTCGCTGCAGAACATAATGCAGTACTGTGCACCTCACTGAGAGTCACTGCAGAACATACTGCAGTACTGTGCTCCTCACTGAGAGAGTCGCTGCAGAACATAATGCAGTACTGTGCACCTCATTGAGAGAGTCACTGCAGAACATAATGCAGTACTGTGCTCCTCACTGAGATAGTCGCTGCAGAACATAATGCTGTACTGTGCACCTCACTGAGAGAGTCGCTGCAGAACATAATGCAGTACTGTGCACCTCACTGAGAGAGTCGCTGCAGAACATACTGCAGTACTGTGCACCTCACTGAGAGAGTCGCTGCAGAACATAATGCAGTACTGTACACCTCACTGAGAGAGTCCCTGCAGAACATAATGCAGTACTGTGCACATCACTGAGAGAGTCCCTGCAGAACATACTGCAGTACTGTGCACCTCACTGAGAGAGTCACTGCAGAACATACTGCAGTACTGTGCTCCTCACTGAGAGAGTCGCTGCAGAACATAATGCAGTACTGTGCACCTCACTGAGAGAGTCGCTGCAGAACATAATGCAGTACTGTGCACCTCACTGAGAGAGTCGCTGCAGAACATAATGCAGTACTGTGCTCCTCACTGAGATAGTCGCTGCAGAACATAATGCTGTACTGTGCACCTCACTGAGAGAGTCGCTGCAGAACATAATGCAGTACTGTGCACCTCACTGAGAGAGTCGCTGCAGAACATACTGCAGTACTGTGCACCTCACTGAGAGTCGCTGCAGAACATAATGCAGTACTGTGCACCTCACTGAGAGAGTCCCTGCAGAACATAATGCAGTACTGTGCACCTCACTGAGAGAGTCGCTGCAGAACATAATGCAGTACTGTGCACCTCCCTGAGAGAGTCGCTGCAGAACATAATGCAGTACTGTGCACCTCACTGAGAGAGTCGCTTCCGAACATAATGCAGTACTGTGCACCTCACTGAGAGAGTCTCTGCAGAACATAATGCTGTACTGTGCACCTCACTGAGAGAGTCGCTGCAGAACATACTGCAGTACTGTGCAACTCACTGAGAAAGTCGCTGCAGAACATAATGCAGTACTGTGCACATCACTGAGAGAGTTGCTGCAGAACATAATGCAGTACTGTGCACCTCACTGAGAGAGTCGCTGCAGAAAATTTGCATAATGTGCAGCTCTGTGTAGATTACATTTGCTTTATTTTTATTTGACTGGCACTCTCACAAAATACTGGCTGACTGGTACTCTCACAGGATTATAGATAATTGGTTGGCTGCACTTACAGGATTGTGACTGGTTGGCATTTGGGCACTCTGGCAAGATTCTGGCTGGTGGCACTCATCCAGGATGCTGGGTAGTAGGCACTCTTGCAGAATACTGGCTGCTTGGCCCTCTCACTTGAAGCTAGTTGGCACTCTTGCAGAATGCTCACTGGATGCACTAAACAAAGTTAAAATAGCACATATTTAAATATCCATCCAGTCTTCTATCCCATGTTTATGTAACAGTTTCCCTATAACACATCAGCATTAGTCATAGCACTTATTATATATTGCTTTCCAAATATAATCAAATAACTTGATAAATTTGCTTGCCGGGTGGCCCTACCTCTTGCAGGAAGCTGGTTGATTGGTACTTTAGCAGAATACTGCTGTCTGGCACTCTCACAGACTGCTGGCAAGCTCGCTGTATGGCACTCTTGCAAGAAGCTGGCTGGGTGTACTACAATAAGTAAAAATTGATCATTTTTAAATATCTATCTGACCTTCTATCCCATATTCAACAATCCTCCATCCAGGGGAGGACTGGGCGGGGGGGCAGGGTGCCATTTGCCCCCCTGGTCGGTACGATTTAAGCCCTGGGGGGCCACCAGTTTCCTGCAGCCACATGTTGCATAGACATGCATTGCCAGCCTTGGGCATAGACAACCCCCGAAACCAGGCGGCCCTGCACATATTCCTCTTCAATATGACACTCACTGTCAAAGTGTGGCCGATGCTGGGACCGTGGAGATGCTGAGCACTGGGATGGGGGCGGAGCTAGATGATGACTCCACGGATCCCTCAGCCAATGGTCCGAGGAGTCTGATATCAGTTGAACTGACTTTTTGGATCACTGGCTAAGAGATCCTAGGAGTCATCGGGTACCTCCGCCCCCACCCCAGTGCTCAGCCAGCGTCTCCACCAGTATCGCCCAGCAGCAGTGCAGCACCCCGGGGCAACTTTCCCTTTCCAGCCGGCGACGTTCTCTTTAAAGTAAGTGGGAGCATTTCAAGATGGGGGTGGGGTTACTATTAGCTCTGAGATTAGGAAGAAGGGCAGGACAATGGAGCACAAGGGGCCAAGGGTGAAGGATTGGAGAGCACAGGGAGGCATGTTGGATGGGAAAAGGGGAGCAGTAAGCCCAATCTAGAGGGGACCAGTGTGTGTGGGATGTGAATAGGGGAAGGGGAGCGCAGTGTGGGATGTAGATGGGGGAAGGGGAGCGCAGTGTGGGATGTAGATGAGGGAAGGGAGTGCAGTGTGTGGGATGTGGATAGGGGAAGGGGAGCGCAGTGTGGGATGTAGATAGGTGTAGGGGAGTGCAGTGTGGGATGTGAATGGGGAAGGGGAGCGCAGTGTGGGATGTAGATAGGTGTAGGGGAGTGCAGTGTGGGATGTGAATGGGGAAGGGGAGTGCAGTGTGGGATGTAGATTATTATTCAAATATTAATATATAATGTGTGTGTGTGTGTGTATATATACGCATATAGGAACAGCGGCGCTCACAGGACTTCTAAGTGAAAGAATAACTCCACAACAGGGATATTCAGTTCAACGTTTCAGTCATTAGACTTTTATCAAGAATGTTCTTGATAAAAGTCTAACGACTGAAACGTTGAACTGAACATCCCTGTTGTGGAGTTATTCTTTCACTTAGAAGTCCTGCGAGTGCCGCTGTTCCTACATGCAAATGTCTCTAGCATGCCTACTACTACTGAGGGCACCTGGGCGAGTATCAGTGTTTATATGTGGAGTGCTGGCTTTTCTTAGTTGTGTAAAATATATATATAATAAAGTAAATGTATATAACATTTATACTGTATCTAATGCTATTGTTTTCCATCACAGTTTTCTTTCTCAGAAAAGCTGGGACCACTTGCTTATGTTGCCCCTCTGCCTGAAAGTTGCCAGCCAGCCCCTGCCTCCCTCTAACCCATCACTAGTCCTAGCACTTATTATATATTGTTTTCTAAATTCAATCAAATAGCTTACTTGGAAATCCTGTTTGCTTGGTGTTGGCTGGCCTTGCTTCTTGCAGGATGTTGGTTGGATGCTGACAGGTTGGCACTCTCAAAGGATGCTGCTCTCTTGCACTGGCATTCTGGCTAGCTGGATGGTTGGCAGTCTCACAGGATACTGGCTAGTTGGTACTTTTGCAGGATTTTGGCTGGGTATACTAAACAAAGTTAAATGTTGTCTTCCATATAACACATCAACACTAGTCCTAATACACATTATATATTGCTTTATATATCCAATCAACTAACTTACTTGAGAAATTTGATTGCAGGGCGTTGGCTGGTACTCCCTTTTGCAGTATGTTGGTTGAGTGCAGGCTGGTGTTTACTCATGCAAGATGCAGGCTAGCTGGCACTCTCGCAGGATGCTAGTTGGTTGTAATTCTCACAGGATGAAGGCTGGCTGCTTGTCCTTCTCTCGGGATGCTGGCTGGCTGGCACACTTGCAGAAATCTGGTTGGTTGGAACTCTTTGCAGAATGCTGGTTGGCGCTCTTTGCAGAATGCTGGCTGGTTGGGACTCTTGCAGAATGCTGGTTGGTTGGCACTCTTTGCAGAATGCTGGAAGTTTGGCACTCTGCAGAATGCTTGCTGGTTGGTACTCTGCAGAATGCTAGCTGGTTGGCACTCTTTGCCAAACGCTGGCTGGTAGGCACTCTTTGCAGAATGCTGGCTGGTTGGCACTCTTTGCAGAATGCTGGCTGGTTGGCACTCTTGCAGAATGCTGGCTGGTTGGCACTCTTGCAGAATGCTAGCTTGTTGGCACTCTTGCAGAATGCTGGCTGGTAAGCCTTGCAGAATGCTGGGTGGTTGGCACTCTTGCAGAATGCTGGTTGGTTGGCACTCTTTGCAGAATGCTGGCTGGTTGGCACTCTGCAGAATGCTGGCTGGTTGGCACTCTTTGCAGAATGCTGGCTGGTTGGCACTCTTTGCAGAATGCTAGCTGGTTGGCACTCTTGCAGAATGCTGGCTGGTTGGCACTCTTTCAGAATGCTAGCTTGTTGGCACTCTTGCAGAATGCTGGCTGGTAAGCCTTGCAGAATGCTGGTTGGTTGGCACTCTTTGCAGAATGCTGGTTGGTTGGCACTCTTTGCAGAATGCTGGCTGGTTGGCACTCTTTGCAGAATGCTGGCTGATTGGCACTCTTTGCAGAATGCTGGCTGGTTGGCCCTCTGCAGAATGCTGGCTGGTTGGCACTCTTGCAGAATGCTGGCTGGTTGGCACTCTTTCAGAATGCTGGGTGGATGGCACTCTTGCAGAATGCTGGCTGGTAAGCCTTGCAGAATGCTGGGTGGTTGGCACTCTTGCAGAATGCTGGCTGGTTGGCACTCTTGCAGAATGCTGGCTGGTAAGAATTGCAGAATGCTGGCTGGTTGGCACTCTTGCAGAATGCTGGGTGGTAGGCACCCTCACTTGATTCTGGCTGCTTGGACTTCTTGCAGGATGCTGGCTGGTTGGCTGGCACTCACAGGATGATGGCGGGTTGGCTATTTTATAAGGTGCTAGCAGAGGGGCACTCTTGCAATATGCTGGCTGGTTGGCACTTGCTGAATGTTGACTGTTTGGCTGGCACTCTGAGGAGGATGGTAGATGGGCACTCTTGCAAGATGCTGGCTGTTGGCACTCTTGCAGGATGCTGGCTGCTTTGCCCTCTCGCAGGATGCTCACTGGGTGCACTATATAAAGTTAAAATAGGAAATTTTTAAATATCCATCTGGTTTCTATTCCATGTTTATTTACTGTAGCTGTTCTCCCTATAACACATCAGCACTAGCCATAGCGCTTATTATATGTTGCTCTAAGTCTAGTGAAATAACTTGAGAAATTTGCTTGCCCGAAGTTGGGTGGCCTTACCAAGCAGCAGACATGAGAGCGTGAAGACACCAACAGAGAAAAGTGAATGGAGACTATAGAAACATTGAGATTAGCTTTGCTCATTTAAAGTTAAGAAAGCATTGTGACATCCAGGCATAGCTGGCATAACATCAGTAGTCTGCCTAATGCTGTGTCTGTGTTCCTGACCTGGTTGCTTGTCCGTCCCAACTGCTATGCCGTCTGGCTCTCCTCTGCACTCTGCACATGCCATACAGTCCCAGATTTGTGGCATCTTTACTAATAGATGTCCATGACTCTGGAAAGAGCAGGGAGCCACCGGGCACAATGAGGCTGAGGGCTGGCAACCCCTAGTTCATTTGCTATGTGTGGGGGCCCCTTGTGTATGGGGGGTCCCAGGGCAGACACCTATAATCCGGTGCTGCCTCCTCATGGGATGTAAAGTGGGGCCTCACAGGGAGCGGGAGTGCAATTTGATGGGGTAGAGAGGTAATATGAAGGCCAGAGTCGATCCCTGCTCACTTGCATTCAGAGCCTCAGGACATACTGCTGCTGATTTCCGACCAAGCCTGGGTTTAGCTGGTTGGGGGTAAGAGCCTAGCGGGAGCCGCTGGACAGTGAATGCATACAGGCAGCAGGATGTGCGGGGCAACTGGTCAAGACTAAGACTTCTCTGCTTTTCACTTTCTAGGTTGATAAGGGTGGCCGGGAACATTGGGAGCAGGGAGGCAGCATGGTGCCCAGGATCTGCATGGCCGGGCATTACAGGACGAGGAGGAGGAGGGAGAAGGCCGGGGACTGGTGAGCACATTCATATAACTGACAGATCATTTACTTGGAGACTGATTTGCACTGACAGGTCCTGCTGCACTGTCTCCTCTCTGTACTTTCCTGCTCACATCAGGGACTAGGGAATAGCATATTATCATGAGTGGGATTAGATTTTAGATGGAGGGGTGTAGAAACTACTAGTAACTCTGTGATGGGTTCTCAAAAAAAATACAAGGAAGAAAACGTAATGGTACAGCATACCGTTCTATACCACCCCACATCCAGCTCTGTATATGTATGTATACATGTGTGTGTGTGTGTCATATCATCCATTTAATTTGGTACACGTGAATTACACAGATTCTGTGGCTGATTAAAACCAGGTGGAGTGGAGACTTGACGTCAGCCAGCTACAGGATCTGTGTAACTCATATGTGTCCTGGATACAGGGATGATATGGCAAGCCTATATACAGTATGTGACACTATTAGTGAGAATAGAAGTAATACTACTCACGGAGAGAAGGCCAGATCAGGAAAGCAGACGGTACGGGATGGCAGTCAGAGCCGGGAACTTGCTAGGTGTTGGAAGGTAGACAGCATGGTCACTAGGTCAGAGGCTGATAGCAGACAGGTGTCATGGTCAGATCCAGGCACAAGGCCAGGGGCAGCTATTTGGTGGGCTTCTCTATGTCCGCGATCCGCTTGCTGGTAGGTGGATCACTGATATGCTAGTTTGCCGCCTCCTCCTTTGCCCTCCATCCACCCACATAATTACTGGCTGTTACTGTGCCCAGGCTCGGCCACTTCTCACCTAGCGATTGTGAAGCTGTTATTGCTGCTTCCCTTGCATTTGTATCATGCAAATCCACTGTCCTTTGTAGATATTTCCATATCTCACTCAAGTCAGTTGGAGTGAGCTCGTCGTAAGATATGAATTCTTTTATAGCTGCAATGTGCCTAACAGCTGCCCCAATGTCTGGAGAATTGGGCAGAGTTTCTGCAGCCTTGGATAACATTGTCTTTAGGAGGTGTTTCTTAGCCAGGGTCAGATAAATGGCATTTATGTTCCTGATGTCCCAGCACTCACTGCCCTCTTCCAGGGTGATGGTCTTGCAGCCCTGGTGTGGAAGGCACTGGAAGAGGCAGACCACTGCAGCTGATACCATTTCCGAGTTATAGCTGTGCAGCTTTACAAGTAATGTGCAGCAATATTCCCGAACTAGTCTGGTGACAGGACTACATGGAAACACTCTGCATCGCTGTACTAGCTCACCAAACAGCCGGGTACCATATAGTTGGATGACATGGTTTTTATAATAGAGGTATTTGGTGATGAGGCTGAGGATGTCATTGTATTTGTGCCAAGTTTTCTTCTTATGCAGTTGAACAACGGTCAGTAGAGTTTTCAGGATGACGGGGACCAAAGCCTGATTTCCTTTTTCCTGTAACTCTCGCACAAGTGTATTAGTAAATGCTTTTCTGAATTTCTTAGCCGTGTTTGGAAAGGCCTTTGTGAAGTTCTCAATGCATCCTAAAGCTATAAGGCGAGTATGGATATCAACCCCATCCATCGTGCGTAATATATCGCTAATGATGACATTATGTAGGTCTGCAGGGAGAGCATTTGGAAACGCCATGAAAGTTGCACAAATTGTGACACTTGTTTGTTTGTTTTGTATATCACGTGAGTCACCTAGTGGCCTTAGTAGACCCACAATTTCTCTGCACATCCCGCTCTGGACAACACTTCTGACAAAGTTGTTAGCACCTTCATACACATTAGGGAAAGTGTCCAATGGAACGTTCAGATATATTGCTCCGGGGCCATAAGTAATGAGTCTTACACTGGGCTCCTGATCCGTGCTGCTCACATCACTGCTGGGTGGTGGAAGGCTCTGCAGATGGCCAGCCAGTAGATAATTCACTCGTTCTATGGTGGTGGCGATTATATCTCTGACCTCGGGACACTCCCAGTTTTGTGTTTCCCAGTTGGTGAGGATAGTGCAGGCTTTTGTGAATAATAGTCTTATATTGGGCTCTTTCATACCATCACTTCCATAGGCAACAGCAGCATTGTTAATAAACATGGAAAGAATCCTTTGGGTGGCAGGATGAGTTGTAGTTTCCATGTCTGTACATATCTGAGATAACATGTATAGCTTGTCAATGGTATGCACGGTGGGATAAGACATTATTGCAGACAGGGTGGTAAATGCAGACAGTGGCCGGGCGTAGAGCGAGCAGGTCTGAATTGTAGTCATAAGCTGGTAAATAGTTGTCTCCGTGTAGTCCCTGGCTAAGTAGTAAAGTACTTTGCTGGCTGAAAGCCAGATGCCCTCACTGGTCACACCCTCTGCCTCTGTCATTGCCTTTACAATCACCGCTATGATATTTTCAAATAAGTTGCTCACATCCAACCTTTGCTCTAAAACAAGGCACAAAAAATCTAAGACCATATGTTTCTCTGTAATGGCCAAGCAGTGCCACTTCTTTCTGAGTACATTTTTTATCCTGCCGATTTTATGCACAAGGGTCCTCAACGTCATAGAGATAATGATCTCAGGCAGGCATCTTTTTATCACAGGAGAGGATAGAAGCTTCAGTTCTTGGAGAATACACTCCCTGGAGGGCTCCATAATAGCTAATTATGTACTACGGTCTCCTTCCTCTTTTAAGTCATCCAGTGTCACATTAGTTGTATAATTTGCTTTACCAATAATATTAAATGTAGAAGCTGGAGATAAAACAGAGGTGCCTAGAGGGGTAGTAATCTGTGTGCTAGGCCTAAAGTTATTAGCCAAAGGTGTTATTCTGGCCTTACCCCAAGTTGGTTCTTCATCCAAAGATGGTTCCTTATTGGAATACAGTTGTCTATAATCCAATAGTCGTAAGTCTTTTTGCAGTTCGCTATTGAGCAGAAATCACTCACAGGATCAATGTGGAACAAACTGTCACCACAAAGTGGCTGTCAGTAGCTGGGCATGCTTTATATAGGGGGAGAATGTGATTGTGACATCACAGACATGCAGGTGGCAGTTAGAATGTTGCAGAGCCTATGCTTAGGAAAGGGACTAATGCACTAATATACAGTAACTTCTAATCTTATCATGTCTACCATTATATAATACAATATCTGCTTCCCATCACTACCTTTGTGCGCAGTTATAAGGATGGTGCAACTTAGAATAAGAAATATCAATGCAAGAGCTTAAAGGAAAAGTATCTGAGATAGGGCACTATTATGATTATTGTTATTCTGAATTAAAAACAAAATCTTCATTAAATATGCATTAAAATTCCTATTGGTGTAGTCCCACGTACACCCCTTGCCAATAGCAAGTTAGCAATGTATTACATTATTAGTGTGCCGTAAAGTGCAAATGTGGAAGTGAGATTCAGAGACAGAAAGATTACTAGAATTCTTCTTGGCCATTAATATTGATTAAGTATTTTGAAATGTAATTAGGCCTGTCATTTATATTGGTGTGTCTGTATATTTTCATTATTCAATATCCGCCTAATACAGTCTTGAATAACCCTAATCAGATTGTGTGGTTTTGTCTTTTTTTACGAGTCTCTTTTAATTCAGGAGCTATATAATAAGGCACAGGCGTATGAGCCACCAAGGATTCTTAGGGGCAGATTCAATTAGCCGCAAAGAAGGTTATATGATGTAAGGCAGTCTTGACCAATCATGGCTTGATTTGCATTACATCATCCAATAACCTGATTGGTTCCTATTCACTACCCATGGATCATCAGTATTCATTACACGGACCAAAACTGAGGATATCTGTGACTCTGACATACAACACGCTGTAATATTATACACTGCTTCATAGTAACATAAGGCCGGTTTTCTCAATTGTTTTAATTGGTGCATGATGCTTATTCCCAATTATTTTGTATAAAATAAAATAATGGTAATAGTTAGCATCATACATAAGAGTTTATCTAACATGGGATTACAAATATCTTACATTTTTCTAATAGCATGGGGTACATACAGGTATCTCTTACCTAAATGTTGGTAATTATCTGCTGTTGATTTGAAAACCTCAACTACTATAATAATATGAGGATATCAGTTAAATAATTCACATCCTCATAGTATAGAAAAAAAGTGCTAAAAATCAGTGCTCACAATATTCAATAACTATGAGATAAGCTTAAAATATTATGAAAGATCTAATAACATGCATATACATTTGTGTAAAACTACAGATAATAATATAAATATTACACACATATATTTGTATAGACCTATTATGGATGTAGTGTGCAGAGATATTATATGCACTTGCACAGTGAAGGATACTATTTTATGATATGTCATGGAAATATAGGTTTTCATATCAAAGTGTAGATTCTCTAATACTGCAATAGTGTACTAGTAACTAAGATAAATAGGACCCTATTACTTCCCTGTATAGACTATATAACAAGGCATAATATAATGTAGGGACATTATAAGAGAAGAGGGGGGTCCGTGGGTATTCTCCGTGTGGGCACCCTTCTCTCTAGCGGTCGGTGCACATGAGTAGACTGTGCCACTGTGCCAGAGTCCTCTGTGAATTTGCAGGTCTCTGGGAACATGGCATCCTCTGTCCAATCAAAAACCACAGACTTTTAGTTTTGCAATTTCTCCCACCACCATTGAGACTTGGGGGCATATGCAGTGATGTCACAAGGGGGGTGCGGGCCGCACCCAGATGTCACCCGCTGAGGGGAGACAGCCAAAGTGCCGACTCCCCCTCAGTGACAGGAGCCGGGTGCTGCGCTGTAGCATTACGTGCAGCACTCGGCTCCTGACACAGAGAGGGAGCCGGCACTGCAAATAGACCGGTCCCCGGGGGCAGTCCGCACCTCTGGAACCCCCTGGAGAGACTAAAACTCAGGCCACACCCCTACCCACGAGGCCATGCCCCCTTACCACGAGTTCATGTCCCCTTTTTACCGGTGCAAGGCTTCACCATGCACACTACTCTACTCACCACACCGGGTGTCACAGAGGGACGCCACTGGGCATATGTATTATACGGTATACAATCGGGAAACTGGCTGCCTTAATAGCGACAGCCGGCTTCCTGACTGTCATATCCCGGCGAGTGTGAAATGCCCGGCGTCTAGATGTAGACACCGGTCATTTCCCCGACGCTGAGAGACGGACATCCGGCATCCCGATCGAAGGGATGCCGGGAGCCACGAGCAGACAGCCGCGCGGGGGGGAGGGCTAGGTTTAGGGCACCCGGGGGGGACTTATGGGTAGGAACCCCCCTGGGAGGGTTAGGCTAGGGGGAGGGAGGGTTAGGGTTAAGCACCCCCGGGGGGAGGTTAGGGTTAGGCAACCCCCCGGGGGACTTAGGTGTAGGCAGCGGAGAAGGGGGGATTAGGGTTAGGCACTTGGGGGGAGGTTAGGGTTAGGCACCCCTATGGAGGGTTAGGGGGTTAGGTTAGTTTATACTTACCTTAGCAACGTTCGGGATTTCCAGCGCTGTCAGGCTTCCGCTGCCGGGAACTCTGTTTTTGTCAGCCAGGCACTGCCGGGAATCGAACCGCCGGCCATGCGGCCGGCAGTATTTCATACCGGTTTCGTATTATACACATTTTTGGATACCCGCAAAATAAGTATCCCCTGAATGTATGACAGGATTCCACAGCAGATATATTGGAGATATCTGCTGCAGTTTCCTTGTTTATGGAAGCAATAGCAGCACCCTCAGGTTTCTATGGGGGCTGCTACATTGTGCGATTCACCAAGCTCCGGAATGCATTAGCCATTGTAGCCTATAGGCTGCATGCTGTGTAATTTAGCAGGAGAGGGAACCTCGGGATCACTCCCCGGTAATAGCCACTTGCGCATGTGCTGTCTGATAGCTGCGCAAGGGCAGTAGGTCCTGTAGCATAAAGCAAAGTGATCACTGATGTGATCACTTTACTTTACACATAGTGGAGTCCTGTCCATGGATATGATTTTTAATACAACCTGTTTTTTTTAAAAACAACAGGGATCTATCAAAGTCTAATGTTCACAACACATGTTTGTGGAAGTGTATCATGCCACAAACAAAGGTGATTTCTGAGGACCTCAGAAGAGTTGTTGATGCTCATCAGGCTAGAAAACATTACAAAACCATCTCTAAAGAGTTTGGACTTCACCAATCAACAGTCAGACAGATTGTGTACAAATGGCAGAAATTCCAGACCATTATTACCCTCCCCAGGAGCAGACGGCCAACAAAGATCACGCAAAGAGCAAGGTGTCTAATAGTTTGCAAGGTCACAAAGGAACCCAAGGTAACCTCTAAGCAACTGAAGGCCTTTCTCACATTAGCTAATGTTAATGTTCATGAGTCCACCATCAGGAGAACACTGAACAACAATGGTGTGCATGGCATGATTGCAACAAGAAAGCCACTGCTCTCCAAAAAGAACATTTGCTGCCCATCTGTTGTTTGCTAAAAATCACCTGAACAAGCCAAAAGACTATTGGAACAATGTTTTGTGGACAGATGAGTCCAAAATAGAGCTTTTTGGTGTAAATTAGAAGTGTTATGTTTGGAGAAAGGAGAACACTGCATTCCAGCATAAAAATCTCATACCATCTGTGAAACATGGTGGTGGTGGTCATGGTGGTGGTATCATGGTTTGGGCCTGTTTTGCTGCATCTGGCCCAGGACAACTTGCCATCATTCATGGGACAATGAGTTCTGAACTATACCAGAATATTTTAGAGGAAAAATGTCAGGACATCTGTCCATGAGCTGCATCTCAAGAGAACGTGGTTCATGCAGCAAGACAACGACCCAAAGCACACAAGTCCTTCGACCAAAGAATGGTTAAAGAAGAATACAATTTTTATTTTTTTTATACAATTTTTATTGAAACGTAGTGAAACATTTTCAACAATAGTTTACAAACACTGAAACGTTTCCAGAATAGAATACATTGTCAAAATACTCACAGTTGCTCAAAAAAAATATACTTTAAGTACATTACATTGTGGTTCCTTACAAGGAACACTGTATTGTGAGATATAATCAGTGAATTGTGAAACATATACATACAGCCATCAATATTGACTACTGTAACAATAATAATAGTCAAAGCTGTGATTCCCGTAAACTAGAACACTGACACGGAGACCCAGGTGAGAGGTCCACCAGTACCCCAATAATTAATCCAGTGAAATCGGTTGGTCCTGCACAGCTAATCTAGTTAAATACCATGTTGAATTTTAAGACTATGGTGGATTTGTTACCTTCCGCTCTCATATCTCTATGTAGAAGCTTTTCTATCCAGTCCACTCTAAATATAAAATTAAGTTTATTTAGAAGTAAAGGTATTTGGGGGGGCGTGTTTGCGTCAATCCATCCTTGCAAGATAGTCTTCCTGCCTGCGGCACTAAGCGCTAGAAAAAGTCTCTTCCCTGCTTTCGAGATTCATATATCTGGATCAAAAATTCCTAATATTGCCCATTCTGGATTGAAAGGTACATAATTTAAAAGTTTCGCCTCAGCATATCATCGGATTAAATGGCAAAAATATTGAGCTATTGGGCACACCCATAAACAGTGATAATTGTCAGTGTCTTCTTCATGACATTTCGGGCAAGCAGTAGAAGCCGAAGTCCCTATACGGAAACGTCGGATAGGAGTTAAGTATTGTGGTAAATGTTAAGGGAAAGCTATCTGTACATGCTTGTTGTCCTAGAAAACCAAAGAGCCTTATCGATTTGTTCCATACTCAAAGTAGGGAATTGTACCAGTCATCCAGCCATACCCCCTGTAATCTTAGTGTGATCTATTATGTCCCTTAAAAAGGTATAGTGGATCGATATGGCTTTTTGAGTAGGTACCGGTTGGCTCAGAAACCTATCCAGCGTTTTCTCCCAATCCTTATCTGAGAAATGACCCAAAACGTGGGATATATAAAAACGTGCCTTTAAGAAAGCCAAAGGATATGGTCCTACCCCTGTATGCGTAGTAAGAATGTCAGAGTATGAGAGGGCACGCTTATTGTCCCTGAGAAACAAAAGATTCAACATTACCCAATCCCGCCATCTTCCACAAGGTGAAAGGGTGAGCAGCAATGCCGTCCAAGAAATCAGAGTTTCCTATCAAGGGTAGATATAGGGAGTGAAATGCAGTTAATCCTACTTTATACTTTAGAATATGCCAGATTTTTCTAGTTGTCCAGAGAATAGGGTTAGATTTCTGTGAATCAGGAATTTCCTGGTCATGTTGGTGAAGGAAATAAATTAAATCGATTTTACCTATAAATTCTTGTTCTAATAATGTGTCAGTATAAATGGAGGTTTTATGAAGCCAGTCCCTTAAATGTCTTAAAAGTGCAGCATGAGTACATGTTTCAGTATTTGGGAAATTAATACCTCCATTAATTTTGGGTTGTTGCAATTTTCTCAAGGCAATTCGGCTGAGACCCCCCCTTTCCAAATAAACCTCCAAAATAAAGCATTAATCCGTATACCTTGTTTGGTTAAGAGCAATGGGATAGATTGAAGTAGGTACAATAATCGCGGTATTGCAACCATTTTTAGTAAGTTGGCCCTCCCCAAAAAAGAAAGAGGTAACCGTTCCCATTCCTTAATATTATTAGTCAGTATTTGTATAGCTCGATTTATATTAAAACTATACAGGTTAGCATGTTTACGAAGTAAAATTATTCCTAGGTATGGGATATGAGATTTGGCCCATTGAAACAAAAACCTATTCACCCAAGAGGGACGTATTTGTCTGTCATACAATACCATTGCTGACGATTTATCCATATTAATACTGAAGTCTGCTATGGATCCAAATAAATTATTTTTTTCAATAATTTGGAAGAGAGAATGTTCAAGGTCGTTAATATGCAACAAAATATCATAAGCAAAAGCTGATATTTTAATTTCCTTGCGGCCAACCTTAAAACCTTTAAAAGTTGCCCAATTATGAAGTGTTCTCAATAAAGGATCCATAGCCAAATTAAGTAGAAGAGGAGATAACGGGCTCCCCTGACGGGTCACTCTGTCCAGAATAAAACGAGGACCAATTGTGCCATTAATTAATAGGGACGTAGAAGGGTCATTATAGAAATATTTAATCAAATTAATAAAGGCCCGGTCAAATCCATGTAATCCAAGACCTTGAATAGGTGTGACCATAGCACCATATCAAATGCCTTATTAACATCTAAGCTTAAAAGCATATTTCGTTCCGAAGGGTTAATATTGGAAGATATTATAGCAGCTAATGCAATACGGATAGTTTTCTTTGCATGACGGCCCTGAGCAAACCCTGACTGATGGTCGGATAAAATTAAAGGTAGAACATTTTGAGGCCGCAGGGCCATGATTTTGGCCAAAAGTTTGAAATCTATGTTTAGTAAACTAATTGGCCTATAAGAAGTGACTGAACTTGTGATTGTTTATATGTTTGCATGGTAGTCTCAGAAGGGTCCGCTGTATAAGCCTGGAAGGAGTCAAACATGGCAGATCTAAGGGCGTTATATTCCACTAGCCTCCTTTTTTTGTGAGAATAATTTCTAATAATATGCCCCCTCATAGTGGCCTTAGATGCATCCCAGGAGAGGAACGGACGATCCCAATATTCCAAATTGTCATCAATATAATTTGTCCAATGATAAGTCAAATAAGATTTGAAATCATCAGAATTTGACAAATAATAGACCCTGTCTCATGTGTGAATGAGTCAAAGCTAAGGGTATGGGGGTCAGAAATGATTATGTTGTGTATGTCTACTCGAGATACATGCGTCATCAATTCATCCGATACCATCATTTTGTCTATCCTAGAGAGAGAACCATGCACCATCGAAAGATATGTGCATGTTCTGTCCGTAGAGTTCAAAACCCTCCAAGGGTCAGCCAGACTGAGATTAACTGTAAAAGATTGAAGCAATTGACATTGTGACAAAGGGAGTCTTGATGCCGGAGACTTGTCTATACCATATTGAAGTCTCCTCCCAATATAAGGGCATAATTAGTTTCGACCCTGCAAAATTTGGCCTAAGGTCTGGATATATAGATGAGTATTGATATTAGGGGCATAAAGATTTACCAATGTGTATTTTGTTTGATATATTTCCACATCCAAAATAATTTATCGACCCTTCCAGATCTATAATTTGTGATAATATTGAGACTGGCAGGTCCCTCTGGAACAGTATGGCCACCCCCAGACCTTTCTATGGAAAGAAGCTGACACACATTTTCCGATCCAAGGAACGTTTAATGCGTTATCTTCCGTCGAGACCCAGTGGGTCTCTTGGAGAAAAATTACATCTGGTCTAAGTCATTTCAAATTAGTTAGTACCTGCTTTCTTTTTATAGGAGTATTTAGTCCTCCAACGTTCCAGGAAACAACCATTAGGGGCTGGGGTGGAAGGGGTGAGGTCAAATTTATTCTAGGTTACAACATAGCTACTCACCCCATCCACTCACATATACACTGCTAAAGATCTTTCATAAAATGTCCCACCTGAGTCTGCGTCTTAAGCCCATATTCAAGGTCGGACTTTTCGCCATCATCACTGCTTTTTTAGGGATAAAGTATCAGGCGCGTGCCCGCTTTATCTCCGTATTCAACTAGGATCCAGCAAAAAAGGGAGCCGGCGGAAATGTAAGATTCGAAAAGTCCATTCAATCTTCAGGAATTCTTCCTTGTACCCCCCTAAAGATGTCCTGACATGGGGGATCAGTATGGGTACCTCCGATTTGGGCTGCTGAAGGAAGTCGGGGTTTTTAATAGCCGCGGCAGGTGCATAAATGCGGCTTTAGAAGAAGGGGTGAAGAATAGCATTTAGATTTTTTTTTTTAAATAAATAACTATTTCCATCAAATTTGGGTACATGAAAATGGGTGCAAGCATATTTTTAAGTCCCTAAAGTGTTTTTTAAAAATTCTTCAAAAATGCACCTGCTTCTACCACCACCAATGAAGAAAACACCTGCAGGATACTTGGGAACCCCCCTGGAATCTATTTAACTACTTTAGGATTTTGTCCCCCATACTTTTTTTTTTAACCCCAAAATTAAACTTAATTTTTTGGGGTGTCCCGATTTTTTTTTTTTCACTTTTTTTGACAGACCTTACTGTTAGGGGACATTAGCAGGGGTGCAGGCTATTTTAAGCCTGCACCCCTAAACCCCAATTCTGCAGTTTTTTTTCGCCATGTATTACATGGTGAAAACTTATCCCCGTTTTTTTACAAAGATTTTTCACACCTGCGATAAGTCTTTGTAATTGAATATGGGGATAATTGAAATAGGCGAAAATGACGTCATCAGCGATAATTTATCGCCAATAATGGGTTTTCGCTCCAAATTGAATACGGCCCTTAGTCTGGATTTTGCACTATATAATATTGAGATAAATACCGAAAATGAACAGAAAAATGGTAAACACAGCCACTATCAGTAAACATAAAACTCGTTCCACTGCACCTCCTACCTCCATTTTCTACATTTTCCATCCTAACAAAACAGTAGTGGGCACCAGCTAAAATTAGAGAAGTGCACTTTGACATAATATAAACCAAACACATTTTTAGGGACTTATCCCAAAGAGAACGAAAATTGTGATACTTAAGAGAATAAACATACAGTTATCACTTGAAAATATTGGAAACAATTGTTCCAATATTAATATACTCTGGGTACGATATTAGCGCCCATGATCTCATTTCAGTATGCGATAATGCGTATGAATTAAATTGAACATGCAGGGACACAGGCTCCGAACCCTTCCCTGTGATGTGCTCAGAGTGATCGCATCGACGGTCTCTTAACTCTTCTAGCAGGAATTCTGCGCATGCGCAGTCTACTGACCACGCATGTGCCGCAGCCATGACCACGCATGCGCGGCACCCATTGCCGGGGAGGGTTTCCATAGCAACCCTCTCACAGTAAATTTTGCGAAGTGTATCCCATGGACTACAGCAGCACAACGTCATCTTCACATGGTGTAAACTGTGGGGGCCTAGCTTGGAAATGCTGACATGCCAATAGAATCCTAAGGGGCTTGCGGCTGCTGTCGGAAAAGGAGGGTCCGCAGAAGATATCGGAAATATCTGCTGCGATCCTTCCAAAGTACATCTGGGGGATACTTAATATTTGCAAAATATGTCACAAATATTTAATGAGTTAAATAGGTCCCATTTATCAATGTATCTTTGAGATATAATCCCCCAAAAAACACGTGTTTTCGGGGTTAACCACAAATATTTAGTAGTTGTATGAAGGAGATACCTACTGTGATCTCTCCATTCCCGCCGGCAGCCGCATCCCCCATAGGTTTCTATGGGGGATTGATGCTGCCAAATTTATCAACATCTGGAATGCAATGCATTCCGGAGTTTGGCCCCCACGGCTAACGCCATACGTCCCGACTGTCCCACATTCAGGACAGTCCCGTTTTTCTGGGACTGTCCCTCTGTCTCACCCGCGGGCGCAGGATCCCGCGGTGGGGGGAAGCATACATCACTGCTCTGCATAGCAGAGCAGCAGGTATGTAGAGTGAGAATAGATGCTGTTCCATACTTGCCTACCTTTATATTTGTTTTCCCGTGAGATGCCCAGGTAAGACAAGCAGGAGGGTGGCGACAGGGGGTGGGACCTGATGATTCACTGCATTAAGCCCCGCCCCCTCACTGCAAAATGCTGCGATTGGCTCAAATTTAAATAAGGGGTGGAGCCAAATAATTGAGGCAATGCATGAGGAATTGCGTCATTAAGCCCCGCCCCCTGCACGGAGACCCGCGATCGCCGCAAAATTTCTCCCCATTCCTGGGGCAGCCCAGCATCTTGGAGATGCTGGGCATGCCCCTTAGTGATGTAAACGGGGGCGTGCCATCAGCCCACACCCACTTTACTATCAGATCACGGCCACTTTCCGACACACGGAAGTCCCGATTCATCTGGGACAAATGTTGGGAGGTATAGCTAACGCTGCTGTAGCCTATGGGCTAAACCACGCATAATTAGCTGGCGGAGGGTTCCCGGCAATGGCGGTCGTACATGTGCTGTCAGCATGATGGCGACTGAGCAGCAGGCCCATCACTAGCTCTCCCGCCACATTGCAGGGACAGGGCTCCGAATGTCCCTGCATGTCCAAGATGATACACCCAGGCGCTATGATCTCATAATGTGATGCGATCATGGGCAGTAATGTCATGCCCAGATCGCATTGCAATAGCGATTATTAATAAATGGGGGCCACAGTATTGTCAAAAAAACGCCATGTGCATGCTCCTGAGTGATAATGTGACAGGTGGCTACTGTGCTCTGAATATCGTCTTTCAGCAAAACTGAAGCAAACATATGTTGGCTGTTACATATAACAGTGCCATGCACACTATTCATTATTATTATAGGATATTAGCTGGTCCGCACTGTGCACTGTGTGCTATGCAGGTCAGGAAGATTCAGCAGTAGCATCACTGCTGCAGGCAACCTCCAACCATGAAGTGCGCATGCGCAGTGGCCAGGACGTTCCCGTTCCTGGCACATATGTTGTGTGCGAGATCTGCCGCCGCCGCCGCCGCCACCATCATCACCAGAGCATCTGCCGCGAGATCTCGCGATACTGCCCGTCCTGGCAACGCATGCGCGGTGAGGACGGTGAGTCCCCGGGAGGTGCAGGTATTTAAGTACCGTTTACTATCGGCAGGAATACGGTTACTGGTTACATGGCTCAGTGCATTTTAGATATAAAGCTTATATGCATACCTATATATATATATATATATATATATATATATTAATTATTGCTTGCCAGCTAATGATATGATCTTTCTTGCTGTCAGGTCGGTGACGTGGTTTTGGAGCACCTGCAGCTTTAGTACAAGCAATCATCATAGTTTTCTGTGCATCAGTAGCTGACATTCTCTATGTGATGCTGCTGAGATTGCATGCACTCACAGTGTTACAGGGCCCAGCACCAAATAAACAGGGACTAACTGTATCCTATGGGCCCACAGTACTCTGAGGTTGTCAGAAATATACTGTTCTTATTATTATTACACTATTATTTATTTAGTGCTGACCAAGCAGCTGAGTAGCTAGATGCAGTCTGCGTGGCGGGGACACAGAATAGCCATTTATGTGCCATCATTAGCAGCTTGGTATTAGCTGGGCAGTGTATACAGGTCTTTGGCTTCTTCCTGTAGAAGGATCCTTTATAGAATTTATAGGGATTCCACAGATATTTCTGTTTAACAAGTTTCACTATTATTCAGGTTTAAAGCGTTTAGTGAATACAGCCCCATAATAGGCTGTAAAAAAGTCACATTTATGACAAAATAATAAACAATTCCCTGTTATTGAAGCAATGATGTATCAGTAATGAAAGGGTAATATAGATGAATAAAAACAGTGCTATATATGGCAGAGTACAAGGTCTTCAGCTGTCACAGTAGGAAGTTCTACAGCAGCGCATCTCAAATCTAGTCCTCTGGTTACACTTTTGCCGGTACACGCGCATTAACCCGGGTGTAGACTATGGGCCTAATTCAACAGTGCACGCAAGTTTATCGGGAATCTGCGCATGTGCGCTGGACCCATTCTGCGAGCGAGCCCTTGAATGTCTCTGTCCGCCCCGTTCTCCTGGAGTGGCCAACCAGGGGGTGCATGGACGTACCCAGTCTGCTGGGCTCGCAATCCGGCCAGCCGGAGTAAGCTGAGGCTTACATAGCTGGCCGGCTGACGCCGTCCACCATCGCGACCACCAATGGTTGCGATGGTGATCCCAGCCTGCGACCTCCCAGCCTGCCTGCAGCTTTGCAATTGCGATCCTTGCTGAATCTGGCCCTATGTGTGAAAGGGGCCAACCCGGGTCGGAGTACTGGGTCCACGACCCTGCTCTGTACCAGCGTCAGGGTCCGAGGCTTGGGAAATTCGCGGGTTGAATGACCCGTTTATTTCCTGGGTCGTCAGTCTGAATGGTGTATAAGGGGCATATTTACTAAAAGTACATTTTAAATCGACGTGTAACATTTACTAACACTTAAAAAAACAAAACATTTTCTGTTAGTAAATGTGTGATTTAGCCCCAGAAACACAACATCGATTTAGATTGATTGAAAATATACCCCTAATAGTGCATGTTTTCCATATATCCTTTCTGGAGCGCAGGTATATTCATTACTGACTGACACATTTTAAAAGATCCACCTATGGGCTGCAAACAAAAAACTGCAAGTCCGGAGGTACTGTACCGTGCAATTGAACTCGTGGCTACTTGAATTGACCCCTCAGTGCAGGGATGGGGAACCTCAGGCCCGGAGGCTGTATAAGCCCCCCGGAATCATTTGGTGTGGCTCTGTGAGCTTTTTTCTGGTAGCCTCATCTGGATAGTAGGGTGCCTAGAATGGCACTCTGCAGACTGAATCTACGCTGCCCTTACAGCTCCCTGGAGCATCCTCAGGATGATCCAGGCATTGCTGTAATCACCGGCGATTGTGGCCTTGCCCTATATGACGTCACATGGAGGGGGGCATGGCCTGCACCAGGCTCTCAAATAGTGTTATATATATCAGAATGGCCCTTGGCAGAAAAAAGGTTCCCCACACCTTCCTTAGTGTGTCCTGAGGATAGTATTTGAGAAGCATTGCTCTATGGTATATCTGAAAATATAGAATAAATTATATCACCGTGCTATAACATATCTGAAGCAGCTCAATGTAAGACAAATACTAATAACTTTAAAGTGAGGGCTAAAATAAATAATTAGGTGGCACCTGTAAAAAATAAAAGTTGGTTAATAAACTATATGTTTCTAGCTCCTTATGGAGAAATTGTGGTGGGTCCCGGTATTATTGCACTCGCCCGTGATGTTGGTATTTCCCTATCTCCCCCTATCTTACCCTGTCTTGTTCCTCCGGTGCCACTTACCCTGCTGGTGCCACTACTTCCCCCTGCATTAACATTGGGAAAATAAGAGGTATATTACACATGGCTGTGTTATTTTCCAGAACCTACAGTTCTTGCTCTGTCCAGGCATTAAATACTAACACAGTGACGTTTTCCTTTCATACTTCCAAAATACTGACATAGGTGATTCTCAGCTATAGGTGAACCTCACATGATCTCCACGGTACTTCTAGATTAGGGGAGAGGGGTTTGCAACTAAAACTTTAATTTGTGGGTGGACATCGTTTAAACTAATAAAGGAGTATATACAGTATTTTGGCCCTGGAGTGAATTCATCCACCAATAACTGGATAAAGAAGATGTTAAGTGAAAATTCTTATATAAAGCATGCTAGTAAATAGGAGCATATGCTTAATTTGTTTCAACTGATTCCCAGTTGTTACATAATTATCCCATATACAGAGGTTCCCAAACTCCACCATTACAGTCCAGGTTTTAAAGTTCTACATGCTTGAGCCCAGATGGTTAAGTCAAATTGACTGAGGTACTAATTAAATGACCTGTGCTCAAGCATGGCTATCCTTAAAACATGGACTGCAATGGCAGAGTTTGGAAACCTCTGCTATATGATTTAAAGCGCACTCTGGTCTGCTGGTCAAGATCATACATAAGTTCCTGTGCAGTTTGAGCTGTTGTGACATCTGATGATTAGATGAGGGCCGAGTTACAGGGGTGATTTTGACCAGTGAACACTCACATGCAGTTTCATCAGCGGCGTATCTATAATGGGAACAGGGTGTGCGGGGAACACGGTCCCCTGGGTCCAGGGGGACCCCGCACCGCACACCCTGCACCCATAATATTACTTACCTCTCCGGGGTCCCGCGTCGGCGTGGAGGTCCGGCGCTGTAAAACGACTGGAAAATGGTCGCGGCGGCCATTTTCCCGTCGTTTGCGCATGCGCAGTACAGGGAAAATGGCTGCAGCGGCCATTTTCCAGGTGACCTGTACACACAGTCAGGTGCATAAATATTGAGACATTGACAGAATTTTCATATTTTGGCCTCTATTCACCACCACAATGGCTTTGAAATGAAACAAACAAGATGTGCTTTAACTGCAGACTTTCAGATTTAATTTGAGGGTAACTACATCCAAATCAGGTGAACGGTGTGGGAATTACAACGGTTTCTATATGTGCCTCCCACTTTTTAAGGGACCAAAAGTAATGGGACAAACTAAACAATCCTAAATCTAACTTTCACTTTTTAATACTTTGTTGCAAATCCTTTGCAGGCAATTACAGCCTGAAGTCTGGAACGCATAGACATCACCAGACGCTGGGTTTCATCCCTGGTGATGCTCTGCCAGGCCTCTACTGCAAATGTCTTCAGTTCCTGCTTGTTGTTGGGGCATTTTCCCTTCAGTTTTGTCTTCATCAAGTGAATTGCATGCTCAATTGGATTCAGGTCAGGGGATTGACTTGTCCATTGCATAACATTCCACTTTTTAACCTTAAAAAACTCTTTGGTTGCTTTTGCAGTATGCTTCGGGTCATTGTCCATCTGCACTGTGAAGCGCCGTCCAATGAGTTCTGAAGCATTTGACTGAATATGAGCATATAATATTGCCCGAAACACTTCAGAATTAATTCTGCTGCTTTTGTCAGCAGTCACATCATCAATAAATACAAGGGAACCAGTTCCATTGGCAGCCATACATACCCACGCCATGACACTACCACCACCATGCTTCACTGATGAGGTGGTATGTTTTGGATCATGAGCAGTTCCTTTCCTTCTCCATACTCTTCTCTTACCATCACTCTGGTACAAGTTGATCTTTGTCTCATCTGTCCATAGGCTGTTGTTCCAGAACTGTAATGGCTTTTTTAGATGTTGTTTGGCAAACTGTAATCTGGTCTTCCTGTTTTTGAGGCTCACCAATGGTTTACATCTTGTGGTGAACCCTCTATATTCACTCTTGTGAAGTCTTCTCTTGATTGTTGACTTTGACACATATACACCTACCTCCTGGAGAGTGTTTTTTCTTGATTTGGCCAACTGTTGTGAAGGGGTTTTTCTTCACCAGGGAAACAATTCTTCTGTCATCCACCTCAGTTGTTTTCCGTGGTCTTCCGGAGTTGCTGAGCTCTCCGGTGCGTTCTTTCTTTTTAAGAAAGTTCCAAACAGTTGATTTGGCCACACCTAATGTTTTTGCTATCTCTCTGATGGGTTTGTTTTGATTTTTCAGCCTAATGATGGCTTGCTTCACTGATAGTGACAGCTCTTTGGATCACACCTAGAATCAACTCCAGACCTTTTACCTGCTTAATTGATAATGAAATAACGAGGGAATAGCCCACACCTGTCCATGAAATAGCTTTTGAGTTGATAGTCCCATTACTTTTGGCCCCTTAAAAAGTGGGAGGCACATATTGAAACTGTTGTAATTGCTACACCGTTCACCCGATTTGGATGTAATTACCCTCAAATTAAATCTGAAAGTCTGCAGTTAAAGCACATCTTGTTTGTTTCATTTCAAAACCATTGTGGTGGTGAATAGAGGCCAAAATCTGAAAATTCTGTCAATGTCCCAATATTTATGGACCTGACTGTATATATTTTTAAAAGGTAATACAGAGTTTCGCCTCTAAAAAGATCGCTGCTTCTAATCCGGCTGCAAAGCTGCATGTTCGCCATATCGGA
Organism: Taudactylus pleione; assembly: GCA_031769625.1. Classification (NCBI taxonomy): domain Eukaryota; kingdom Metazoa; phylum Chordata; class Amphibia; order Anura; family Myobatrachidae; genus Taudactylus; species Taudactylus pleione. The sequence goes on along the minus strand of JAUIMM010000847.1, from coordinate 1,265,922 downwards.
AACTTCTACATTCAGGAGCTCATTCAGACCCACTCGTAAGTTGCAGCCGCTCGCTGGCAAAAAGGGTCCGGATTTTTAAATGAAGTGCTCGCACTGCGTCGCGTAAGGACGCCCACTATGTTTTAGCTCGCAAGTGTATATAGACGCCCCCTTGCCACTCGCAACACACGTCATCTCCGGGAACTGTAGGATTAATCGGGACCATCGTGAGCCATCGGAGCTGCTCGCAGCCCTTGACGTTGCCTTAATCCGCCGCAAGCACAGCGATCAGTGCGGCCTGAAATACATACAGGTGACGTGACCAATGACGCTACTTTGCTAATTATGCACGCCCTTTAAACTGCATTTTGGCGGCCTGACACGCCTGCGTCCGCAACACCCCTAGATTAGCGAACATCGTCTGCAACGAGCGGCCGCTTGCTAGCGAGCGGGTCTGCATCAGGTCCTTAGTCTCTAGGCTCTGCAGCTGCCACTTGTGGCCCCACATGATAACTATAGAGTTTATTAGATTTCTCATTTCTAAGTTTAACATTTGATATAATAGTATTTTGTGTTTACCTTTCCACATATAAACCTTTTTGACACATCACTGACACGATACAAGAATGGACACATGAAACAGTAACGTGAAGCTGAGATAGAGCTAATGGGGACAATTCCGATTTGCACCTAGTTGGCCGTAATTACATTCTTATTCTGTGCACAGGACTGTATGCCGAGTTGTATGGATTTGTGCGACCGCACCTCTCATACCCCTGCGCTTGATTTCATAGTGGTCATCATTATCGGTGCAATCGGAGAGTGGTGTTATGATGCGCCCATCACTCGCAACCTGCCCCAAAGCCCTACTTTACGCAGTTAAGGTGAGTACACACTGGACGATATTTTACACGATTTGCCCTAACCCTCCCCCCCCAAGTGACCCGGCAATCCAAATCGAGTAACTTGCAGGGTTTAACACGGGAATGATCCGTGAAACCCTGCAGTGTAAACGGTGTGATTCAGGTAACGATGACCTGGAGCGCGCCGCATGCTGGCCGATTGTCCGGCTTCAATGGCGCTTGGAGATGACTTCAGTGCAGACCCAGCTCCGGTGTGAACGGCAGCAACTCAGGAATATCCTGAGGCTGGGCAGGCTAAATTCCGTGTCTGATCCGGTTTGGAACCCTGGACTTGATCCAGAGCCACTCGCTAGATGTGATCGCTCGCACGATGTGTATGCAAATTGCATAGGCAGTGCAATCGCACAGCAATGCATTAGCACGCCCAGTATTTCTTAGAGAGCAATCACATAGTGTATGCAGACACCCACCAGCCTGTTTTAAGACACCCACTTGTGCACGTCATGTCCAGGAAGTGTATGCAACCATCGGTACATCGGATGTTATCGCAGCGCTTGAGGTTGCCCATACCCTGCCGCGAGCACATCAGTGTATAAACAAGCCGGGTGACGTGTACTATGATGCTGTCTTATAATTATGCACACCTCTAAAACGCCGTTGAGATGCTCAGGCACCGCCTGCGTTACCACCTACAAACGGCTTCCCTAGTCACTCACTATGCTGGGCTATCTATGTGCAGCGAGTGAACGCATTGTGAACTTTCGCTAAGGTATGTGCATGCGCACTGCGATGTATACGCATACACACACTGCATACACACTGCATACCATTGGCAGCAGCGAGTGTATGCATCTTAGCGAGCGGTTCTGAATCAGGCCCCCTGTTCCAACCTCCAGATCAGACCCGGAATTTAGGTATAAAAGCGGTACAGGTATTACTTTCTATATCTTACTCAGAGCTGAATCAGGCCCTGAGTGCTCACACAACAGAAACTCCACTGTCTGGGTATTCTGTACATTATTTTGGGGGGTTGGAAGCTGTAGGTGGACTGGCCATGCTGAGATCTTTGTGGGTAGCTGTTGGGATCACCTAATTGCCAAATCAGGTTAGCCCATCTCTTCAACTCCCAGTTATTGATTATATGACTGTATATCATCAGTAACCCGGAACACACATGAGTAAATGCCCCCATACATCAGCAATTGGCTGGGCGTCTGCCTCTTGTGCTGCGGTCTCTGGGCCTGAATCAGGGCGGGCGTTTGGTTTTTTAATTGCGGCCTCTTGGCCGCTTTCATAGCTGTGGGTTACCACCCACAGCTTATGCGAGCGGCCATGATGATGGTCGCGTTGGTCAAGACCACCTTGTGGTAGGGTCTCGTGGCCGCAAGCCCCAGAGAGCTTTCGGCTCCAACAGAGCCGGAAGCTCTCTCACTGACATCACCAGCGAACACCTGCCGTTTGTGGGCGGCCTCACTGACATCACCAGTGATGTCTCTGGGCCTGATTCAGAGGCATTTGCAAAAAGCGAGCGCTCGCTCTGAATCAGGGCGGGCGTTTGGTTTTTTAATTGCGGCCTCTTGGCCGCTTTCATAGCTGTGGGTTACCAGTGATGTCAGTGAGGCCGCCCACAAACGGCAGGTGTTCGCTTGGGAACGCCTCCATTTGTGAAGCCACCCCCCGGCCACACCTACAAAAGGGGTCGAGCTGTCGATCAACATCGACAGCCACCCCTTTTGTAGTGAGTCCTGGAGCAAACGCTTTTTGCGCTCGCTCCGGGTTCCGCGCACGCGCAGTGTGCACGCCACGCGCATCGACCCGGCGCATCGACCCGCCACTGGCGCATCGACCCGGTTGTGAGCGCACAGCGCTTGCGACCAGGTCTGAATCAGGCCCTCTGTGCGTCTGCATTGATTAGCATATTCTCGCAGCGGTGGGTTCCTTGCTGTATCAGGCCACCCGTATCCTCTGGTTCACCACTATCTAATGTTGTTTGGATATTTATTTATTTATTGTCTATTGTACATTTTTATCTGCAGCTGTTTATATCTTTTTATTTATTTTTTATTTGTTTTGCACTGATCTCTTTATAGTGGAGTGTGCACGAATTATACCTAGTATATTACTATTTTATCCTTTTAGTAAATATGTGCTTTTGATACAGTTATAAATGTGTATGGAGCATTGGATATCACATGATATATAATGAATACGCGTAATACGCATCGGGAACAGATGCTGCAGTGATTTATGGGCCTGATTCAGAGCCGGTCGCTATTTGCGCTCGCTCGTCCAGAAAATAGGGGTGGCTATTCAAATCAACCGTTCGCTGTTTGCGGTCTGTTCACGCCTCTAGGTCTGAACGAGCGAACAAAACTTGCGTTCGTTTTTTGGGAAACTACGCCCCCTGGCCGCTCGCATCCTACGTCATGTCCGCTATTTATTAGATTAATCGAAGTACATCGAACAGCGTATGAACTGCTCGCTATTCTTGTGGTTGGTGTTTGCTACCACAATTTTGCGAGCAGTTCTGACTATAAAATAACCCAGTGACGTGGTCAATGACGCTGCTGTTTTAATTATGCACACCCATAAAACGCCCGTTTTAACCTTTAGGCACGCCTGCGTTCGGATCTCCACTCCCCGTTTTCAAGCACCTTCCCCTGTTACCACCCACATACGCCTCATTCTGTCACTCAAAATAGCAGGCATTCGCTATTTTGCGAGCACACGATTTTCGGCCGCACTGAGTGGTTCGCGCATGCGTATTACGATCCGTACGCATGCGCAGTTGGGCAAACATCGCTCGGAGCGAACGAGCAGCCACTTGCGTCCGGCTCTGAATCAGGGCCTATGAACCCTGTAGCCACCGTCCAAGTCTGTTTAATCTTTTTTTTGGGGGGGAGGGGAAGGGTTGGAGGATGTGGTACATTTTCCTTTAGATTGGGAACTGGGGGCCTCATTCAGAGATGGACGCTAATGCTATTGCTGCTGCGATTTCGGATGGAATGCAGCTGCAAAAATATGCTATTGGTTCAAAAGATTACCCTAGTATAAGCACGCCCACTGCTGCCTTCTTACCTGCGTACAACACTGCTTACCGGCGTAAATATCGGTAACATCGATGCACATCGAGCGGCTATCTTGCCCTTGCGGAAGGTCTGACTAGCCACAGACTCTGCAGTTCTCCTGACACGCAGAGAGCTCTCATGCTGCTTAGGGGATAGCAATGGCTAATTTATTGCCGCCCATGTAACAGCGTTTATACGGTCAGACACGCCTGCGTTTTTCCAACCACCCCCGTTACCACCCCCAAGCGCTGACAGTTTGTTTGTGTCCAGATTTGCAATGTGACCGCTTATACGCATGCGCAATGGCGAACAATTGCTCGGTTTGCGTGAAAATCACTGGAGCGTTCATCTCTAAATCAGGCTCTGAGTATTTCAAGTAGACAGTATAGGCGTGGGTCCATAAATAAAACAATGTTACTAAAAAACCATGCACGACCTCACCCCTTGGATGTAATATAGTCTGTGTACAGAGAAGGTCTGCACAAGGAATTTAAATGGATTATCTCCTATACTAATAGTGTTTACATATGCTATTAAGTAGAAGGCACGTCAGGCAAGCTGCATGTAATAACTGTAACAATGTTATCCATCTGAAAAAGAAAACAGAGTCCTAAAATGAACTTTTGATCATTTAATAATGATTGGGGAAAAAACATACTTTCCTTTGTATGTACTGTAGCTATCATTTTGTTGTTCAGTTTTGTTAGAGTAAAAAAACAAAATAACGTAGGACCCAACTTGGTAACATTTTTACTTATGAAAAGTAATGCCAAAAGCTCATTTGTTTTTATATATGAATGGGTTTTATTTTTTTCATGTATTTTTTATTTTGTTTATATTTTGCTTGCTTATTGCTATCACAAAAAGGGATTATTATTATTATTATTATTTTAGCTGCAAACAAACACAACAATTTTGAAAATTAACGATTTTAGTAAATGATTTTCGGTTATTTTTTCAAGGGAAAAATGAATGAAAATCGTTTACTAAAATCGTTTACTAAAAATGATTTTTTTAAACTACAAACGATTTTTGTAACTTTCCCTTAATGAAAATTGTTGAGTTGGTCAGTATGACTGAACTGCAAACTACAAACGTGAACGCGCATGAACGATAATCGTTCATCATTTTAACTCAGAAAGTGAACGATTTTTTTCAACGGTTGAACGATAAACGATATTAACGATAATCGTTCAAAAAATCGTTGTGTGTGAATGCACCTTAACTATTTGAAATTACCTTATCCATATAGTACATTGCTTATCTTCTGACTGTATTCACCCGTGCAAAGTACAAAGAACTGTATATTTTACAGCCTGTTCACAAGAAAATGACCCTGACCTACAATATTAATTCTTAAAACGGTGCCATTATACTGTATCTGCCGTTTATTGTGTTGATTTCATTTCCTCTACTAAGCAGTGTGTATAAGACAGTTAGTCAGGCTGTGACAGCCATAAGTGTTACTATGCACAGGAAAGTGGAAATGTGTTAGTAAATAAGAGAGAAAATAAATGCAAGGGACGATTCTCTAAAAGCTACAGTAGTACTGTTTGTAACACAAAGGTGCCTTATCAGGCACAAGGAAGAGGTGTGTAGTCCTGATATTAACTGTCAGTGGGAGGACCTTAGTCCCTGAAAGACTGCTCCCAGCCATATGCAGATAGGGGGGGGATCAGTAGGAGCTGTTGTTTTGGGTTCTCCATAGCAACAAGAAGAGGATACTTCGCCTTCATGTGCTCTGTAACTGCCAGATGCAAACAAACAGCTTCGCTGGCATTTTACTGCACATCAGGAAAGTGATGAGAAGTGACCACTAAAGTCGCACATTGCAGTTCTATCATGTGGTCCTGGACTGAGGTTTTGGCATGGAATGTGGTAAGTTACAGTCAGACCTTATACTTGTTAATAGGGTCATTTGGCCACGTAATAATAGCCATAGAACTGTATATAACAAATGTAAATATAGTCTTGTCAAGTAGCCCTAATATCAGGAATATGCAAAGTTTTGGGGCTCATGTACTCCTATTCCTCACTTGTTAAAGCACACTGCCAGTCTCATATATTGTAATGGTTAATAGCTGAGGTGCCCATGTGTGAATGAGCCTGCATGGAAGGCTCTATGACAGTAGCATTTAGCTTTTTATGCTGTCTGTACGGTTCAAAGTCTCTGTTCTTGTGCTGTTTGTTTAACTTTATGAAGGGTTCTGCAAGCAAAATATACAGTAGTTATATGCTGATCATATTCCTAATTTTATCTGTTATTATCTATCTATTTAGTTATATTGTCCTATTGCGTTTGTGGTTTGCTTGGCTGTTTACTGTATACCATCTAAAAATGAAATTAAGAAGATATTCAATAGCACATACAAATGTATTACACCGTGAAAGAAGACATAAAGAAAGATCACTAGTACCAGCACAGGTTCACACAAACATAACAACAACAACAAAAAGTCAATAGTCAACCACAAATACTTTATTGTAACAAACCAACATATTATAATATAAAGCATGAGGCCGCCCTGCACTGTACAGGGTGGAAATGCACTGGCCAGTGCTAAAGTGTGTGTGTTTATCTGTCCATGAGGGAAAGATCACCTTTCTAATGCTGTCTTGTGACTCCTCCCTTATTGCTTCATATAATGACCGTCCTAATATAGCATTTGTAATTAGCAATTAAGGGGCCTATGTTTCAAAGCTTGATGTGAGCTAAAATTGTGAGATATATATCACCAACCAATCAGCTTCTAACTTACATTTTGCAGGCTGTGTTTAAGAAATGATAGTTTGGAGCTGATTGGTTGGTGATATATATTTCACAATTTTATCTCACATCAAGCTTTGATACATATGCCAATAAGTTCAGATGACCTCTCCTTTGTTATTTGGGATAGTTAGAAGAAGCACAGCTTTGCAGTGAATATGCTGGGGAGAGAGGCCAAACACCAAATGAAACTGCTTTTTTTTCCCTGTCTGCCATTGCTTCAGGCATACAAGGGAAACACAATGAGGAAAAGTAGCCATTACTGTTGGTATTCATAAAGCTGCATACACACACAACGATTGAGTTAATGAACGATATTAGTAAACGATTTTCTACCTTGAAAAAATGAACTAAAATCGTTTACTAAAGTTGTTCATTTACTATGTTCATTTAAATGTAATGAACGATTTTTATGAACTACAAACGATTTTTGCATATTAACTTAAATTCGTTGAGTTGACAAGTCTGACTGAACTACAAACGACAAACGTGAACGCGCATGAACAATAATCGTTCATCGTTTGACTCAGAAAGTGAACGATTTTTTCAAACGATTATCGTTAAACGATATCGTTTAACGATAATCGTTCAAAAAATTGTTGTGTGTATGCACCTTTACTTGCCGCTAACATTTACAAGCAGGTCAGTGTTTTTAGTTTTAGTTATGTTTCATACATTTGCAGCATACTAAATTATTTCAGCCCATATTCCTTGGCATCCTTTTCTTAACACAGGGCCTGATTCAGAGCCGCTCGTAAGCGGCCGCTCGTTCGTTCCGAGCGATGTTTGCCCAACTGCGCATGCGTACGGATCGTAATACGCATGCGCGAACCAGTCAGTGCGGCCGAAAATCGTTTGTTCGCTAAATAGCGAATGCCTGCTAATATGAGTGACAGGAGGAGGCGTATGTGGGTGGTAACAGGGGAAGGTGCTTGAAAACGGGGAGTGGAGATCAGAACGCAGGCGTGCATAAAGGTCAAAACGGGCGTTTTATGGGTGTGCATAATTAATACAGCAGCGTCACTGACCACGTCACTGGGTTATTTTATAGTCAGAACTGCTCGCAAATTTGTGGTAGGAAAAACCAACCACAAGAATAGCAAGCAGTTCATATGCTGGTCGATGTACTCAATCTAATAAATAGCGGACATGACGTAGGATGCGAGCGGCCAGGGGGCGTATTTTTCAAATAAACGTCCGCAAGTTTTGTTCGCTCGTTCAGACATGGAGGCGTGAACAGACCGCAAAGAGCGAACGGTTCATTTGAATAGCCACCCCCTTTTTCTGAACGAGCGAGCGCTAATTGCAAAATCCCAGCTTTGCCGATCCGGATCATATTTTGGTGGGGATGGGCAAATCAGGGAATTCCAAGATGTTGGATTTCACTGATCCTCCGACCCTGGGGATTGGGGAATTGGCCCAATACATCGCAGATGTATGGGGGCCTATAGATGTGAGAGGGGCGTGTCCAAATTCAAATCTAAATTGCGGTGTAACCATAAAAGCTGTCCAGCATATATGGGCTACATGCAAACGCAACCAATATTTAACTTGCATGTAATAAAAATTATTATTTGCAATCCTTGTATTGCGACATGGTTTGTCCAGGTACCAAGTTGTTTTTGCTTTGCCCACAACTTGGAATCTGCACCTTTTAGTGCAAATACAAATGACATATGCATGTAACATTTATTATTCAGGGTAGGGAGAGAACATCAATAAAATTTCTATTACTAATACCCCTTTTCCACTGGCCAAAATACCCGGGTTATTGCCGTGTCAACCCGGGTAGTGGCTCAGTGGAAAAGGCTCCTAGGAAAAAATCCCGGTTTTCTTCCTGGGTATCGAGCAGGGTTTTTAACGGATAAAACCCTGGTCAGGCTCAGTGGAAACTGGTTACCCGGGTCTTTCGACCCGAGACCTGCTTCCAGCATGGTGATTGGCTGGTATTCGGAAGCTGTGTGTGTGACAGCGGACACCGGGGAGGGAGAGATTACAGCCTCCCCGTATGGTCCGTTCCGGTTTTTACCCCATCCCCGTTTCATACGGTGAGGCTGTAATCTCTCCCTGCCCGGTGACAGCTGTGACATCATAGCCTCCCAAAAGCATAACCTTCCACTCTCCCCAGGAAGGACCCCCGCCCCCGGTCGATGGTCTACTCCGGTCTGGCATTCAGGGGAGAGCTGGAGTTTCCAGGGCTTGGTGATGACATCATCCCCAAGCATCGGTACTGCATCTGTGTGCAGTGTGAATGGCGCCGACCCGGGATATTCTGAGGTCGGCGCCGACCCGGGATATTCTGAGGTCGGCGCCTCAGTGGAAATGGGGTAAATCCCGGGTCTGACCCGGCTGGGAACCGTGTTCCAAATCCCGGGTCAGACCCAGGATTTTGATGGAAAAGGGGTATAAGACTTTTGGTGCAATGTTTAAACAAATATTTACATTACTACATGTATTGTGTCTGTTTTTACATGAGATTACGTTACATTCGTAATTGTGTATATACAAATAGCACAAAATGAAACTGGGTTGAAGCTAAGACCACCACCTTTTGTGCAGTGCAAAAACTTTGTGTAAAAGGAGTACCCTCCTTTGTACTATCTCTAGCCCTCCTTTTAAAGATGCACTTGCCTAGGCAGGGTTGTGTTTTATCTATTTTCACCCCAATAGCAGCACAGAAGCAAACAGTGCATTTTCCAGATGGAATTCCTTAACACACAGCAGCAACCTTATGTGTCTCTGCAAAAGCTGATTTCTGGGCCACCTTGTATTCACATGTTAATTAGGTGAGATTGTTACATTCTTCAGTTTGTGCACATCATTAGCACCAAAATCAAATTTAATTTGTAGCTAATGAAAATGACGTAAATGACTGTCTTTAACCCTTTTTATTAATGTTCACATCCATGGGCACTGTCTTGTTTTAGCCTTGTACACTATAGGTCTAATTCAGAGATGGATACAAAGTGGCTGTATTTGCGGGAAGCTACGGCAGCCAGATTTACTACGTTATGCTAATGCAGGTTTCCGAAGGGCTATTGCAAGGATTCATATGGGTTCAAGAGGGAAGCCACACCGCCCACTATTTTACAGTGGCTGTACTCGCAGATCTCTTGCGTGTGACCACAGCGTAGCCACCCAGAGACGCGCATTTCACACAAAGGGTTCCAGCCAAGGTCCGCGTGACTCAGAATCAGCCGAAGATACCTAAAAAGGCGTACATTGCTCCTGCACATATTACATCGCTAAAGCTCGCTATTTGCGGAACGTATTATAAGTTGTATCCAAATCAGAATCAGGTCTGATGCGCACACAGAAAATGGAGCATTTTGCACTTTTGATCCCTTGATACATTGCGATCTCGTGCGCCACTACACAAGTTGCCTTGTGGGCTCAGAAAGCGCAGCGCAGAGGGTAATAGCTCAACTAAAAAGCTGACATGGGGACTCTTTCTGATTGTACACGCAAATCGACCATAATTGCTTGCACATTGGGCCTGATTAAGGGGTGGACGCAATGTCGACGTCGGACATAGTGGATGTTTCATCTCTTGTACATAAGCGGCGGCTGTGAGGCGCCGGAGGTGGGCGTCTCTGTGTACAAGTGCAACGACGTTCCACCTCAGGCCCATTATGTGCATGGAGCTTATTGAACATATTTGCGGTCGGCACACTCCTATCCGTATATTAGGTGGAAAAGGTCAGTCTGTAACCAGGTCTAAGCACGTGTACCCATGGCATCGTCGCCACGTCTTCATTGATCTTCGCCTATGTGAACTCGCCCTGTTACACCCTTGCGCCCTTTCAGTCACAGTTTGCTTACAATGAATCGCCTGTAGCTGCATACTGTACATTTGTTCCAGAGCGTGCGCAGAGCAAAAAATACACAATATACGCTATGTATATCTATCTCTGCTGCATAGTCTTTAAAAGATAGGCATTTTGGGTATCTATGTACTAAGCTTTGGAGAGAGATAAAATGGACGGAGATAAAGTACTAACCAATCAGCACCTAACTGTCACAGGCTCTGTTTGAAAAATGATAGGAGCTGATTGGTTGGTACTTTATCTCCAAGGCTTAGTACATAGACCCCTTTGTTTGGTATGACGCTGCAGTACATTTTAAATATAACAATCTCACACATAGGATTGTTCTGTATATCACAAGTAGAGCCAGGTAAAGTGTATCAGAACATTGTCATTTTAGCCAAGTTCATGACCTAATCTAATCTATAGAATAGTAATTACTTTACATGATCTTTCAAAGAGAATTCCTGAGTCATTGGAGGTATACAAGTTCCTACACCAAAATTCACCTGTCTACTAGCTCCAGGCAATTCTATTGGTGATAACTGGTGAGACTCTATACCTGATATACATAATGGGTGCTGGGCATTTACTTCCTGTCCATAGATGTATCAGGAGTGCTACCTACAACTTCGATTGGTCTAAATATCAGAGCAAAGTAGGAAAAAGAAGAGTTGCTATGGCTACAACTAGTTGTATAGTTACAAAGGTTACAATTATCCTTACTTTGAGAGACCCTCTGTGCACCAACATAGCAACCATTGAGGTGCCCTAGGGCAATGGTTAGAAACGTCTGTACAATGTTTTATGAACGTTGGCTGTTGGGAGATCTAGCACATACAAATTGCTGTGAATGTAACAAGCATTCTTCAGTGCAAAGAGAGGAATCCAATATATATTTACCGTCTTCCAGATAACAGAAATGGAACCACCTTGCGGAAGGAGTTTCATGCAAATGTTGTGTGAGAAGTACAGCCCAGAAAACTTCCCGTACAGAAGGGGACCTGGTGCTGGAGTGCACGTCCCCCCTGGACCACAGGTGTCACCAATGAAAGGTAACTAGCACTCTAGTAATGATTGGGTGATAGAACTTTACCTTATCTGTTGTACTACGTCACAAGCAAAATGCAGTTTTCAGACCATTGATGCCCACACATGGACAATTCTCAACCTGACCTGAGAGCCACATGGCCGGGTGACTGTTCACTTTGGGTAGCTGACAAGATAGGAAAAAAAAATCTGTCCTATTGTCTCTCGGGCTGAGCGGCCTGATCGGTTCTGGTATCACAAGGGCCTGATAGCGTGGGGGTAATATGAGCGCATACAGCTGCCATGCCTGAGAGTGATCCTGTGGCTTTCAGTGCAGTCATTCGCTGGCATTGCATATCGGGCCAGTTGCCAGCTCTTACAGTATTTTAGATTTAGACCCACTTAATAATTTCAAGTTTGTGTAAGAAAAAGCCTAACTAGGTCAGCAGAGACAGTGTAATGGTCAGCATTACTGCCTCACAGCACAGAGGTCGTGGGTTCGATTCTCATCATGACCTTAACTGTGTGGAGTTTGTATATTCTCCCTAGTGTGTATGTGTGTGCGCATGTGATAGGGTAAGCTCCACTGGGGCAGGGACTGATGTGAATGGCCAAATATTCTCTGTAAAGCGCTGCGGAACATGTGTGCGCTATATGCAATAGCGATTACGCACGCGGTTCCACTGCGATAGTATGTTAATCCATTGTGATCGCCATGCCGATGCAGCATAACATAAGGACGCCCACTTTACCTTACACACATCCTTAATGTTTAGCAGGACTGCAAAACCATCGGTACAATGAGTACCATCGCAGCCTCACGCACCCTTGTACAAGGTCAGACCTTACACATGAATTGCTAACCCCATCGCACGCTATAAGTCCTCAAGCTGCGAAAGGCATCGCAGTGGCTAATTTATGCACGCCCCTGCAACGTGCCCCCCCCGCACTGGCACTTCTGCGTTTCTCCGACCACCCCCCGTCACCACCCACAATCAGCACTTCCTGTCAATCACTCTGTGATGGGTCTCCATAGTCACTGTGATTGCAGTCCCGATCGCAGTGGCCGGCTCGCACACGCGCACTGCCATGCATACACATACGCATGAGTAGTATGCAACAATCGGACGAGTGCGTGCGTAATTGCAGTTGTGATCGGTAGAGAATCAGGCCCAGAATTCACACCTGCCACAGCTTAGAACGTAACATTACCAATGGGTAAATCAAAGCATTTAATTGCAGAGGCTTATCCAGTCAACATTAATGCAATCACAGAGAATCACTCGTACTGACAATCCATCATTTACTGGGATCAATGAAAGGGAGGACTCCTAATGATGATATATAAATATATATATATATATATATATATATAGCCACACACATGCACATTTATAGAAAATAAACACAAAATCAGCATTCAAAGTGCTATGATGCAGCTTTTTCCCACATCAAGGGCCTGATTCAGACCCGCTCGCGAGCGCACAGCGCTCACAAGCGGGTCGATGGTCCCACACTGCCTAGCGCACGCCGGCTCCGGCGTGCGTATGCGCGAGACCCACCCAGCGACAGGCGCTCCTTTGCTATGGGTCTCTCATCAAAACGGGGCGGCTGTCGATTGTGATTGACAGCTCGCCCTGTTTTGGAGGCAGGGGGGGTGGCTGGCCAAACGGAGGCGTTCCCGAAGGAATGCCTGGCGTTTGGGGGCAACCTCGGTAGTGAGCTTCCTGCTTTATTAGAGCTGGAAGCTCACTGGGGCTTGCGATGGACGAGACCCTACCATAAGGGTCTCGTCGCAAGCCCGATGGTCGCGACCATCACCTGGCCGCTCTCAAAAGCTGTGGGTGGTCACCCACAGCTTAGCGAACGGCCAGGAGGCCGACGCAAAAAAAAATAATGTCGCCCTGATTCAGAGCAAGCGGTGTGAAAGTTCCATTTAAAGGCTCAGGTGCACACAGATATATAAGTGTCACATATCACATCACTCAGCACAGTCTGCCATATACAGACTCAGGAGCACACAGATATACAGGTATCACATATCACATTACTCAGCACAGTCTCCTATATACAGACTCAGGAGCACACAGATATACAGGTGTCACATATCACATTACTCAGCACAGTCTCCCATATACAGACTCAGGAGCACACATATATACAGGTGTCACATATCACATTACACAGCACAGTCTCCCATATACAGACTCAGGTGCACACAGATATATAAGTGTCACATATCACATTACTCAGCACAGTCTGCCATTTACAGACTCAGGAGCACACAGATATACAGGTGTCACATATCACATTACTCAGCACAGTCTCCCATATGCAGACTCTACAATACAGGTGTCACATATCACATTACTCAGCACAGTCTCCCATATACAGACTCAGGAGCACACAGATATACAGGTGTCACATATCACATTACTCAGCGCAGTCTCCCATATACAGACTTAGGTGCACACAGATATACAGGTGTCACATATCACATTACTCAGCGCAGTCTCCCATATACAGACTCAGGTGCACACAGATATACAGGTGTCACATATCACATTACTCAGCGCAGTCTCCATATACAGACTCAGAGGCACACAGATATACAGGTGTCACATATCACATCACTCAGCACAGTCTGCCATATACAGACTCAGGAGCACACAGATATACAGGTGTCACATATCACATTACTCAGCGCAGTCTCCCATATACAGACTTAGGTGCACACAGATATACAGGTGTCACATATCACATTACTCAGCGCAGTCTCCATATACAGACTCAGGAGCACACAGATATACAAGTGTCACATATCACATTACTCAGCGCAGTCTCCTATATACAGACTCAGGAGCACACAGATATACAGGTGTCACACAGATATACAGGTGTCACATACCACATTACTCAGCGCAGTCTCCCATATACAGACTTAGGTGCACACAGATATACAGGTGTCACATATCACATTACTCAGCACAGTCTCCATATACAGAGTCATGAGCACACAGATATACAGGTGTCACTTATCACATTACTCAGCACAGTCTCCCATATACAGACTCAGGAGCACACAGATATACAGGTGTCACATATCATATTACTCAGCGCAGTCTCCCATATACAGACTCAGGAGCACACAGATATACAAGTGTCACATATCACATTACTCAGCGCAGTCTCCTATATACAGACTCAGGAGCACACAGATATACAGGTGTCACATATCACATTACTCAGCACAGTCTCCATATACAGACTCAGGAGCACACAGATATACAGGTGTCACATATCACATTACTCAGCACAGTCTGCCATATACAGACTCAGGAGCACACAGATATACAGGTGTCACATATCACATTACTCAGCGCAGTCTCCCATATACAGACTTAGGTGCACACAGATATACAGGTGTCACATATCACATTACTCAGCGCTGTCTCCCATATACAGACTCAGGTGCACACAGATATACAGGTGTCACATATCACATTACTCAGCGCAGTCTCCATATACAGACTCAGAGGCACACAGATATACAGGTGTCACATATCACATCACTCAGCACAGTCTGCCATATACAGACTCAGGAGCACACAGATATACAGGTGTCACATATCACATTACTCAGCGCAGTCTCCCATATACAGACTTAGGTGCACACAGATATACAGGTGTCACATATCACATTACTCAGCGCAGTCTCCCATATACAGACTCAGGAGCACACAGATATACAGGTGTCACATACCACATTACTCAGCGCAGTCTCCCATATACAGACTTAGGTGCACACAGATATACAGGTGTCACATATCACATTACTCAGCACAGTCTCCATATACAGAGTCATGAGCACACAGATATACAGGTGTCACTTATCACATTACTCAGCACAGTCTCCCATATACAGACTCAGGAGCACACAGATATACAGGTGTCACATATCATATTACTCAGCGCAGTCTCCCATATACAGACACAGGAGCACACAGATATACAAGTGTCACATATCACATTACTCAGCGCAGTCTCCTATATACAGACTCAGGAGCACACAAATATACAGGTGTCACATATCACATTACTCAGCACAGTCTCCATATACAGACTCAGGAGCTCACAGATATACAGGTGTCACATATCATATTACTCAGCACAGTCTCTCATATACAGACTCAGGAGCTCACAGATATACAGGTGTCACATATCACATTACTCAGCGCAGTCTCCCATATACAGACCCAGGTGCACACAGATATACAGGTGTTACATATCACATTACTCAGCACAGTCTCCATATACAGACTCAGAAGCACACAGATATACAGGTGTCACATATCACATTACTCAGCGCAGTCTCCCATATACAGACCCAGGTACACACAGATATACAGGTGTTACATATCACATTACTCAGCACAGTCTCCATATACAGACTCAGGAGCACACAGATATACAGGTGTCACATATCACATTACTCAGCACAGTCTCCATATACAGACTCAGGAGCACACAGATATACAGGTGTCACATATCACATTACTCAGCACAGTCTGCCATATACAGACTCAGGAGCACACAGATATACAGGTGTCACATATCACATTACTCAGCGCAGTCTCCCATATACAGACTTAGGTGCACACAGATATACAGGTGTCACATATCACATTACTCAGCGCTGTCTCCCATATACAGACTCAGGTGCACACAGATATACAGGTGTCACATATCACATTACTCAGCGCAGTCTCCATATACAGACTCAGAGGCACACAGATATACAGGTGTCACATATCACATCACTCAGCACAGTCTGCCATATACAGACTCAGGAGCACACAGATATACAGGTGTCACATATCACATTACTCAGCGCAGTCTCCCATATACAGACTTAGGTGCACACAGATATACAGGTGTCACATATCACATTACTCAGCGCAGTCTCCCATATACAGACTCAGGAGCACACAGATATACAGGTGTCACATACCACATTACTCAGCGCAGTCTCCCATATACAGACTTAGGTGCACACAGATATACAGGTGTCACATATCACATTACTCAGCACAGTCTCCATATACAGAGTCATGAGCACACAGATATACAGGTGTCACTTATCACATTACTCAGCACAGTCTCCCATATACAGACTCAGGAGCACACAGATATACAGGTGTCACATATCATATTACTCAGCGCAGTCTCCCATATACAGACACAGGAGCACACAGATATACAAGTGTCACATATCACATTACTCAGCGCAGTCTCCTATATACAGACTCAGGAGCACACAAATATACAGGTGTCACATATCACATTACTCAGCACAGTCTCCATATACAGACTCAGGAGCTCACAGATATACAGGTGTCACATATCATATTACTCAGCACAGTCTCTCATATACAGACTCAGGAGCTCACAGATATACAGGTGTCACATATCACATTACTCAGCGCAGTCTCCCATATACAGACCCAGGTGCACACAGATATACAGGTGTTACATATCACATTACTCAGCACAGTCTCCATATACAGACTCAAAAGCACACAGATATACAGGTGTCACATATCACATTACTCAGCGCAGTCTCCCATATACAGACCCAGGTACACACAGATATACAGGTGTTACATATCACATTACTCAGCACAGTCTCCATATACAGACTCAGGAGCACACAGATATACAGGTGTCACATATCACATTACTCAGCACAGTCTCCATATACAGACTCAGGAGCACACAGATATACAGGTGTCACATATCACATTACTCAGCGCAGTCTCCCGTATACAGACTCAGGTGCACACAGATATACAGGTGTCACATATCGCATTACTCAGCACAGTCTCCCATATACAGACTCAGGAGAACACAGATATACAGGTGTCACATATCATATTACTCTGCACAGTCTCCCATATACAGACTTAGGTGCACACAGATATACAGGTGTCACATATCACATTACTCAGCGCAGTCTCTCGTATACAGACTCAGGTGCACACAGATATACAGGTGTCACATATCACATTACTCAGCAAAGTCTCCCATATACAGACTCAGGAGCACTCAGATATACAAGTGTCACATATCACATTACTCAGCACAGTCTCCTGGTGTGTCCTAGTCAGATCGTATTGCCACGTAGACGTATTTTTGGCAAAAACAAAACTGCCCTCAAAGCTAGTAGAGTCTCACGGAACCTGGCGGCTCACTCGTGCCAGGCATATTGCTCTGCATGGCGTATATAGGCTAGATGAGCAAAGATACATCTGTATAATGGTCCTGATTCAGAGGCACTCACTATTTGCGAACGCTCGCTCTGAATCAGGGCAGAGTTAAAAAAAAAAATCTGCCTCCAGGCCACTCGCATAGCTGTGGGTGACCACCCACAGCTTGTGCGTGCGGCCTGGCGATGGTCACGATTATCGGGCTTGCGACAAGACCCTTGTGGTAGGGTCTCGTCCACCGCAAGCCCCAGTGAACTTCCTGCTATAATACAGCAGGAAGTTCACTACTGACATCACGTGTGATGTCAGTAGGGCCGCCCACAAACAGCAGGCGTTCCTTCGTGTGCAGCCACCCCCCCGACCTGCCTACAAAACGGGGCGAGCTGTCGATCAACATCGATAGCCGCCCCGTTTTGCTGCGAGCCCAGAGCGAGTGAAGTTTTCACTCTCTCCGGGGCTTGCGCACGCCGCACATGCACACTGCCCGACTATCGACCCGCTTGCGAGCGCTATGCGCTCGCGAGCAGGTCGGAATCAGACCCAATGTTAATGACTATAGTGTATTCTTCTTGATGTGCTTTTTGTTTTATAAATGTTTGGACTGTGACCAACCAATTAAAATAGTCAATGCAACAGTGAAATACGCAGCAATCCAATTTGTAAATGCAATAATAAGGCATTCATTTTCTAGGTCCATTACTCGGATGGCCAGCAGATGTCAGTGTTGTGTAAGTCAATAAGAATGGTATTACTCATATATTGAGATATATATGTTATTATGCAAGATGTCAGGCGCCCTCTGCAACATGAGTTCAAGGTTGCGGAATGGGTCATTTATTTGGCCCCGATAACTGTTGAATGCTGTGTGTCTAACTCTTGCACAGACTGAAGTTTTGTAATGTTCTTTGTGGTGTGCACACGTCTCCTGACCAATTCTATCAGTGGCAGCAGACACTAAGGGGTATATTTACTAAAGTGTAGGGTTTTTAGAAGTGGAGATGTTGCCCATAGCAACCAGTCAGATTCTAGCTATTATCTTCTGGAAGGTGCTAGATGTGATTGGTTGCTATGGGCAACATTTCCCCTACTAAAAACCCACACTTTAGTTAATATACCCCTTAGCTTGTTCCTGGCACTGTGTGGAAAGAGTGTGTAAAACCAGTGTTCACCAGTGTCCTTATGCATGCTTTGTAGGAAATTGTAAGTTATGACAACAGTTGTTCTACCCATACATTACACGGGGGTACATCTGGGAAAGCTACACCAATGGCTTCCCAGATAAGAGATCTTAAGTCTGTACTAGTAGACAGTAGCAGCAGCAATCAGTGATCGGCTCAGATTATTGCACCTGTAAGACCAAGGAGAACTGAAAAAGTTGGTAAATAGTAATAAAAACTTGACCAATCGGGCTTTGGAATAAACCCAGTCAACAGTTAATTACTGTATACAAAAACAGTAAATATTTGACTGGAAAACTACTTGCACCCAGCAATCAATCTTATTTGCATCTAGAGCTATATTTTTAATGTCAACATAAGAAGGGAATTCTCAGTGTGAGGGTACCACGGGAGGTAGCGCCAACAGATTATACTATATATAATCTGAACTGAGACTCATGGGGCGGCCTCCATTCTAGTCTAACTGAAGTCAGGTAGAGATCACATGCTGCACAGTTGCTGCACTAAGGGCTTGATTCAGACCCGCTCGCGAGCGCTGAGCGCTCGCAAGCAGGTCGATGTTGCCCAAGTGCGCATGCGCACGACGGAGGCGGCTCCGTCGTGCGCATGCACGAGACCCGAATAACGACGGCCAAGCCGTCGTTATGGGTCTAGCACCAAAGGGGGCGTGCTGTCGATGGTGATTGACAGCACACCCCCTTTGGTGGGCGTGCCGGGGGCGTGGCTGCCCAGAAGGAGGCGTCCCCATGGGAACGCCTACCGTCTGGGGCCGGCCCCACTGACATCACTAGTGATGTCAGTGGGAGTGCTCTCGGCTCTGATAGAGCCAAAAGCACTCCAGGGCTTGCGGCAACGAGACCCTAGCGCAGGGTCTCGTCGCAAGCCCGATGGTCTTGACCATTGCAACCATCATTTTGGCCGCACGCTATAGCTGTGGGTGGTCACCCATAGCTATGCGAGCGGCCAGGAGGCCGCTCCAAAAAGGAGACGGGACGGCCCTGGTTCAGAGCGAGCGCTCTGTCAGAGCGTCCGGCTCTGAATCAGGGCCTAAGTCTTGCGGGCTAACCACATATTGTAACTGATGCTGATAGCAGACCCGTACATTCATTAATATGGTAGATATATTATATGAAGACAGAGACGAGTTTCTCTGTCGCTTCATCAGGGTGGATCCATTTACTCAAGTTATGGGCATAAGGAAGAAAACACGGCTGTCTGCTTTGCCAAGTCAAGAAGTTGTAGAGGTCTCAGTAGTGTGTGCATAGAAGCGTTTGTATAAAGGCTAGAAGATAGTATTGCGCTGAGGATTTGTAACTGTATATAAATTATGCAATAACTGCAGCCAGATGTAAATAGCCATATCTCTCCTGAGAATCTCATCCTATGAATATACACTTATGCCAGTGAAGGATGACTTAGATTGCCTGTGCGGCCAAATATTTTCTTCTGATTCTTGCATGAATCACATAACGACTGAAGATCCGGATCAATATATATTACCGGTGCAAGTTCCGTTACAGCACATATATCTTACAATATCAGATAGAGTTGTCTATCCGGCTAACTATTATGCAGAATTAATTGATCATTTTAGACTCTTGTTGAACAAATAGTGGCACATCCTATTACGGTAACTCTCTGCACTATGAGACTTGTATCGCTCAATGTTTCGAAGATCGATAACATACTGGGTACTTAGAGCAGTTGTTGACTATTAGAATGCCACATTGACACAATGCTAGTAGGTTGAATCACTTTGTATCCTAGTGTGAACAGATCATTTGGAACAAAATACATAGAAGCAGACAGAATGATTGACAGAAACCCACAACATCCATTCAAGCATAATATCAAAGTACTACAAATATATGTTGAAGAGTGAATTACACACAGAAATAGATATGAGATGTACGTTAGTCTGTAGCTAACAGGAACCTGCATGATCTAGTCTAAAGGTGTGTACACAACTGATAGATATATCTGCAGACTTTGCAGAACATATGTTCTGCATAGTCTGCACGATCCATCATGCAGACTGGCTGATGCACACACAATATATCGGCCGTTCAATTGAACGGCCGATATGCCAGCCAGTATGTACCCAGCATAGCACCCCTGGTATGCTGTAATTTGCATATACATTTGGGGGTTGAATAAACAGTATTTTTTTAAGCCACTAGTTTCTAAATCTTTTCTGCACATTTATTTCTACTAACTGTTTTTATTTTGCTGAATTACTGATATTTGATCCATATTATAGCATTGATTGGGCCACTGACTATAATATAAATATTGAACTAAGAGCGAAAATTTTCAAAATTTAGTTTTTTTTATGTTAATAAAGTTTTGTGAATTTTAAATAAGTATATTATTAGTTTACCTCATTTAAAAACTCTATTGATACACCTGCACTAGTAATAAAGTATCATAATAGCATAAAATAATATTAAACAGAATACGAATAAAATTTAAATATTTAATGACACGAAAACATTGAAAAATACAGTTACTATGAAACGGTTGGCTGAAGAATAGGGTCTAACTGAACTAAAAAAAAACAACAATATATCTTTTAAATAAATGTGTTCTTAATAACAGAAGATCTGCACTGCTATATAGCACATTCAGTTATAGACCATTACCAAATGAAATGTAATTCAGATGATACAAATCCTGCAGTAGTACAGACATTATTTTATGCACTGTTACCCGTTTAGAAATACATGTCCCATTGGTCCCGTGGTATTCCAGCAGGAAGAATTAGGGGTGTACTTTATAAGAAGTGCTTGGTGATATTACAGTGCATTTTGTTGAAATTCCATTTCAAAGTAAAAAGCTTCAGATGTAAACAGCTGTAGTTGACAATGATAATAGTTTTTGTAATATACAACAGGCGACTGCTGGGGTAATTACCGTGAAGTAATGCTGGTCCGGCAGTTTTATATCCCACAGGCAATTGTTCTGCAGCTGATCATATGGTCGTGTAAACACTGTGGGGTCTATGTACTAAGCAGTGATAAGAGACAGAGTGAAAAGTGATAAGTAAGTGATAAGGTACCAGCAGCCAATCAGCTCCCAACTGCCATCTCACAGGCTGTGTTTGAAAAATGACAGTTGGGAGCTGATTGGCTGGAACCTTATCACTTTCTTATCACTTTTCACTCTGTCTCTTATCACTGCTTAGTACATAGACCCCTGTATCATTCAAGGCTCCAGTGCTGTCGGATGTAACCAAGTGATTATTTGAGGTAGCAGCGCTGACCGGAACCAACACTGGGTTCTATATAATCATAGCAGACAGATGTGAAATGGAGAGCGGGGAATTCCTGACGCGTTTCGCTCCTATTTAGGGGGCTTTAGCTGACTGCTATGAAAAAAAACCCTTTATATAGGGTCAAATGCTTCCATTCTATCATCCTTTATTTAACTCTTTGCTTGTAAGTAACGAATATAATTTTCAGCTATTTATCATCACTCGTCTGAATAGAAAGAGCAGACAATATTTGCTTTCTAAGAGTAACTTTTCATGTTTTCTGGTTCTCAGATCGGTTGAATCTCCCGAGTATCCTGGTCTTGAACAGTTGTGGCATCAGCCATGCTGGGGATGAAAGCGAGATTGCTGCCTTTTGTTCCCACATCTCAGAGTTGGACCTGTCTGGTAATAAGCTTGACAACTGGCAGGAGGTGAGAAAACACACATGAAGTGATCAGCTGCATTTCAAGGAGGTTGTCTCTGGGCTGAGTATAGTAATGTATTATATCCATAACTTTATTAACATTATAAGATTTAACATTATTTACATTATAAAACCAAATTGGTTACAATAGCTGTACAATTTTAGTCTGAAAAAAAAAAAAATTATGAAATTATAATGCTGGGTGAGCACTAAGGTTATATAGGTTTGCAGTGTAAAGCTCTTATTGACTGTAAGCAGTGGCGTAACTAGGGTATTTGGAGCCCAGGGCAGGATAAAAATGGAAACCCCTCCCACCCCCACTGTGTGCGCACACCGAAAAAGTGGGCGTAGCTGCATACCACAAGGGGTGTGGCCTCTGAAAAATGGGGCGTGTCAACATGACACACCATCGTTTCTCATCACTCTGAGAACATTCCTTTCCATTCCATAATCACCTTTATGCAGTGCCCCAGTAGTGCCCCTTATGCAGTGCACCAGTAGTGCCCCTTATGCAATGCCCCCAGTATTTCCCCTTATGCAGTGCCCCCACTAGTACCCCTTATGCAGTGCCCCAGTATGCCCCTTATGCAGTGCCCCCAGTAATGCCCCTTATGCAGTACCCCCAGTAATGCCCCTTATGCAGTGCCCCTTACACAGTGCCCCCAGTAGTGCCACTTACACAGTGCCCCCAGTAGTGCCCCTTACACAGTGCCCCCAGTAGTGCCTCTTATACAGTGCCCCCAGTAGTGCCCCTTATACAGTGACCCCAATAGTGCCCCTTACACAGTGCCCCCAGTAGTGCCCCTTACACATAAAACACAGACACACATTATACTTACCTGAATTGCCGCTGTCCGCTCCTCCGGTCTCGCTTGCCACTATGGGAGAGACATCATGACGTCTCTCCCTTCACCCACTTCGGGAGCCGGAAGGTGGAGTTAATGAGTGAGCTCCATCCGGGCTCCGGCCCTGGGTGCAGCTGGCTGCTAAAACAAACACACTGCCGCAGGGTAGTACATTCACTGTCAGTGTCATTGAGGGATATGGTTAGGCACTAGGGGGGAGGGTTAGGGTTAGGTACTAGGCAGGGAGGGTTAGGGCTAGGCACTAGGCAGGTAGAGTTATGGTTAGGCACTAGGGGGAAGGGTTAGGCACTAGGCAGGGAGGGTTAGGCTCTAGCGGGGAGGGTTAGGCACTAGGCAGGGAGGGTTAAGCACTAGGGGGGAGGGTTAGGGTTAGGCCTAGGCACTAGGCAGGGAGAGTCATGGTTAGGCACTAGGGGGAAGGGTTAGGCACTAGGCAGGGAGGGTTAGGCTCTAGTGGGAGGGTTAGGCACTAGGCAGGGAGGGTTAAGCACTAGGGGGGAGGGTTAGGGTTAGGCCTAGGCACTAGGCAGGGAGAGTCATGGTTAGGCACTAGGGGGAAGGGTTAGGCACTAGGCAGGGAGGGTTAGGCTCTAGTGGGAGGGTTAGAGTTAGGCACTAGGCAGGGAGGGTTAGGGCTAGGCACTAGGCAGGGAGAGTCATGGTTAGGCACTAGGGGGAAGGGTTAGGCACTAGGCAGGGAGGGTTAGGCTCTAGTGGGAGGGTTAGAGTTAGGCACTAGGCAGGGAGGGTTAGGCACTAGGGGGGAGGGTTAGGGTTAGGCACTAGGGCGGGAGGGTTAGGCACTAGGGGGGAGGGTTAGGCACTAGGGATGGTTAGGTACTAGGGAGGAGTGTTAGGCACTAGGCAGGGATGGTTATTGTTAGGCACTAGGGGTGAGGGTTAAGCACTAGGCAGGGAGGGTTAGGGTTAGGCACTAGGCAGGGAGGGTTATTGTTAGGCACTAGGGGTGAGGGTTAAGCACTAGGCAGGGAGGGTTAGGGTTAGGCACTTGGTGGGAGGGTTAGGATTAGGCACTAGGCCTGGAGGGTTAGGCACTAGGGCGGGAGGGTTAGGTACTAGGGGGCAAGGTTAGGGTTAGGCAGGGAGGGTTAGGGTTATGCACTAGGGGGGTGGGTTAGGCACTAGGCAGGGAGGGTTAGGGTTAGGCACTAGGGGGGGAGGGTTTGAGTTAGGCACTAGGCAGGGAGGGTTAGGGTTAAGCACTCTAGGAGACGTTAGGTTCATGGTGTGGAAGGTAGGGTTAGGGCGCCTACTGACCGGTGTCAGTATGCTAACCCTGTCGGGATGCTGGCGTCGGGATTTTGACCACCGAGATTCTGAGTGCCAGCATCCCGTACCCAACCCCATGTTATATACAGCATTTTTAAGTATCTTTTTCTCATATTTGCTTTGAATGTTCCTTAATCTTCGTGAAGCTCTTTTATGGAAAATATGCTAACCAATGGTAGGATCTCTCGCAGAGGGGTGTATTTATTTAGTAATCTGTTGAAACACTTCTACTCATATACAATTGTGTGTCCTGAAGATACAGTAACTGATTACTGCATGGTTTACTCAGGAGTATGCTGGAAAAAATTGAGTAAATCCATATGTAATTTATTCGTGCCTGTTTTTATGTGTGATAAAATACTGAGGAGTCTATTTACTAAGCCTTGGTTGAAGACAAAGTGAACAAAGCTAAAGTACCAGCCAATCAGCTCCTAACTGCCGTGTCACAGGCTGTGTTTGAAAAATGACAGGAGCTGATTGGTTGGTACTTTATCTCCATCCAAGGCTTAGTAAATAGACCCATTTTTGGGAAATGAACATGATTTAAAAAAAAAAAAAAAAATGGCAGAGGGAGTGATTACTTTTATAGCCTCTGTATTGCTAATAATACCTTCAACAAATCTATACTACTTACACAGAATACTTTACTGTGAAAGCTGTCTCACTTAATGCGTATTATATTGAACAGTTTTAGAGATATAAATGCTGTAGCAAAATAATAATACTTATTTCTAACTGTGTCTTCTCTGTTCCATGCTCAAATCAGGTCAGCAAAATTGTGTCTAATGTGCCTCAGCTGAAGTTCCTGAACTTGAGCTCTAACCCGCTGCACATGTCTGTTTTGGAGCGTGAGTGTGCTCGAGCATTTTCTGGTATCCATAAACTGGTCCTCAATAATTGTCAAGTCTCCTGGGAAACAGTCCACACGCTGCTGCTGGAGCTGCCTGAGTAAGCATGAGGGGGGTATTGCATGTATTGTGGGAGAGATTGTTACTTGTAAGCTGCCATATTTTCCATGCAGTTAGATGTTAGGGCGAAATGACAGATATTGACAAACTTCTAAGAGGCGGTCTGGTGTTTGGTGGTACGCCATATCCCCATTTCTATTGCTGTCATTGTAAAACTATAAGATTCCAATCTCTTGCATTTTCCATGCCATCACTTTCACTTTGGGCTTCATTCAGATGTGGACGGTGATGCATTAGCAGCTGTGATTTTGTCCAGAAATATGCTAATGATACAGCCGCCTGGAAAAAGCATTGATACGCCCACCGTCAGCCTCGCAGATCCAACCAACTGCGTATAAATACACAGCGTTGGACGCGGATCCTTCATTAATCAAACATCTGAGTAAACCTATGGTAGTGCAAATTGGCTGCGGGAACTGAGACGCTGGCGCCATATGTTCTGCGTATGGGATCGCAGACGTAGGCAGATACGTGGGCCCCAGAAAACGGTCACGACGCACCCGTGTTTTTCCCCCCACTCCCAGTCACTGCCCCTGGCTGTCAATCACTTGCAAATAGACACTCACTACAACCGTAGTCACATTTGATCGCAATTCAATCGTTGTGGCTAAGACGCATGCGTAGTCCACCGATAATCGCTCAACTGCATGAACGTTGAAATAGCGTCCTCATCTGAATTAGGCCCTTTGATAACTGTTGATATAAATATTCAAATATTAATGGCTTTGTACCATCCCAGTGTTAATATTCATATTTTAAACTCTACCAATGTGTATATACAGCGGGTAAAATAAGTATTGAACACATCAACATATTTCTCAGTAAATACATTTGTAACAGGGCTATTGTAATGAAATTTTACCAAATGCCAGCAACAACCCATGCAATCCACACATGCAAAGAAACAGTGGCGTAACTATAAATTTTGCTCCCCCCGCCAAAAAAGTTTCGCGCAGGCTCCTCTGAAGTGATCGGAGGCTTCCTTAGCCTCTGATCACTTCAGAGGCCAGCGTGCTCAGTCATGCAGTGGTGAAGCAACGGCCCCCAACCACCACGGGGGCCGTAGTTACGCCACTGCAAAGAGACCAACCATAGATGTCCATAAATTGAGCTATGTGTAATAATGTGAAATGACACAGGAAAAAAGTATTAAACACATGAGGAAAAGGAGGTGCAAAAAGGCATGGAAAGCCAAGACACCAGCTGAAATCTATCAGTAATTAGAAAGCAATCCTGCCCCTTGTCAGTGCAAATTAATATAAGCTTGTTCAGTTCCCAACTGATGACCTATAAAAAGGTGTCTCAGTAACAAGGTGTCACACAAGAAACATCTCGTGATGGGTAAAAGCAGTGGGATCTCTCAAGACCTGTGCAACCTTATTGTCGCAAAACATACTGATGGCATTGGTTACAGAAGGATTTCTAAACTTCTGAATGTTCCAGTGAGCACTGTTGGGGCCATAATCCGGAAGTGGAAAGAACATAATTTCACCATAAACCGGCCACGACCAGGTGTTCCTTTCTGACAGAGAAGTGAAAACAATTATCAGAAAAGTTGTCCAAGAGCCAAGGACCACTTGAGGAGAGCTTTAGAAAGACCTGGAGTTAGCAGGTACAATTTTGTAAAAGAAAACAATAAGTATTTCACTCAACCGCCATAGCCTGTATGCACGCGCACCACAAAAGACTTCATTGCTGAAGAAAAAGCATGTTGAAGCTCGTTTAAAGTTTGCTACACAACATTTGGACAACCCTGTGAAATACTGGGCGAATATAGTCTGTTCATATGAGACCAAAATGTAACTCTTTGGATGCCATAATACACACCATGTTTGGAGAAGAAATGGCACTGCACATCACCCTAGAAACACCAGACCAACAGTGAAGTTTGGAGGTGGGAACATCATGGTGTGGGGCTGTTTTTCAGCATATGGTACTGGCATACTTCATATAATTGAAGAAAGGATGAATGGAAAAATGTACAGAGACATCTGCTGCCATCTACCAGGATGCTGAAGATGAAACGAGGGTGGATATTTCAGCAAGACAATGAGTCCAAACACACAGCCAAGGACACTCTCAATTGGTTTCAGAGAAAGAAAATAAAGCTGCTAAAATGGCCCAGCCAATCACCTGACTTGAATCCAATTGAAAATCTATGGAATAAACTAAAGATCAGAGTTCATAGAAGAGGCCCACGGAACCTTCAAGATTTGAAGACTGTTTTGAAGACTAGTTTCTCCATACAGGAGGCGTCTTGAAGCCATCATTACCAACAAAGGCTTTTGTACGAAGTATTAAATACATTTCAGTAAGCGCGTGCAATACTTTTTCCCTATGTCATTTCACATTATTACACATAACTTAATTTATGGAATTCTATGGTTTGATCTCTTTGCATGTGTGGATTGCATGGGTTGTTGCTGACATGATCTTATTCGGTCATGTCATTGAAATATATAGTTTTGAGTAATTCGGGTGTAGTAATTGGGTCTTTCTCTTCCAGCTTGGAGGAACTGTTCTTGTGCCTTAATAACTATGACACCATCGTGCGTTCCCCAGCTTGCTTTCGTTCACTAAAACTTCTGCACATTACGGACAATAACTTTCAGGACTGGTCAGAAATTTGTAAATTAGGCACAATGTTCCCGTGCCTCCATACTCTTATTTTAGCTAATAACAACCTTCTGACGATTGGGGAATCTGAGGAATCACTGTCACGACTGTTTCCAAATCTCCGATCA
The DNA here is from genome assembly GCA_031769625.1 of Taudactylus pleione. Lineage (NCBI taxonomy): Eukaryota > Metazoa > Chordata > Amphibia > Anura > Myobatrachidae > Taudactylus > Taudactylus pleione. The sequence continues at coordinate 1,237,421 of JAUIMM010000847.1, read as the reverse complement.
ATTAGTCTTCATAAATCAGGTGAGATTTTCTCTACACATTGTATTCTGTTCGCCTTTCCAAAATCAGAATTCTTGCCTGCACTGAAGAGTCGGAGGTGGTTTCCCTCTACGGAAACATCTGCCATGTTACATCCTAGTGATATACATTACTACTTACATTTTAAGCACGAGCACTATTTGAAATATACGTCCATTTTCCAGTTCATGAACCTCTTGTAAGTAAAATTATACAAATAGAACTGGTTAAATAACTTAAACATCAGACAAAGTAACAGGTCATGGGAAGCGGCTTCTACGAAATGAGCAAGAAAGTATTATTCTTAGACATTTTCAGGAACAAGAAAAGTGTGACGTCCTCTACAGTGGCAGCTGTATATCATGCTGAAATATTCTTCTCTTTTTGCAGGTATAAATTCCTGGGAGGACATTGAGAAACTAAATTCTTTGCCTGTGTTAGAGGAAGTCAGATTATTAGGTATTCCTCTTGTGGAGCCTTACAGCACAGAGGAGCGAAGGAAATTAGTGGTTGCAAGGTATTTAATTAGTTATACTTATACAGAGCCATACTTGCTACCGTACATAGGGATATTAAGCAAACACAGTAACAAAATACCAAATGCATGAAACCAGTCACTTGTGTATAAACTGTTTCCAACTCTAAGGGGGTATATTTACTAAAGTGAGAGTTTTTAGAAGTGGAGATGTTGCCCATAGCAGCCAATCAGATTCTACTTAACATTTATCTAACACCTTCTAGAAGATAATAGCTAGAATCTGATTGGTTGCTATGGGCAACATCTCCACTTCTAAAAACTCTCACTTTAGTAAATATACCCCTTAATCTTAATATTTTAATTGATTTTAGGTGAAATGTTAATGCAATCAAATAAAAAAATAGCTTTGCTTTTAGTCTTTCCATTCAGGTGTAGCTTCCCAAAAGACCTTTCATCCAAGTGCCTGTGCAATATAGTCTATGCAGCATTATGGTTGAACCCACCCACCGCCCAGGGGTGACGGGGATAGCCCCGGGCTATCAGCCTAGGCCAGGGATGCTCTGGAGAGGGGTACCCCTTTACTGGAGGGGTACTCAACTCCCCAGGGATCCCTGGCCTGGGATGACTAGCGGTCAGGACTGATGCTGCGGCTGGGGGGCCCGGTAAAAAGGCACCCCTGGCCCTCACAACATTTTTTTCCTACGTATATTTAAAACCAGCTCTGTCCCTACTGCCTGGTGCCGGTTCTTAAATTTACAGTGGAACCCTACACATTTTCTTCCCTGTAATTTTAAGAATCAGGACTGGCTGGCAAGCCCAAGGCTGGTTAGTCTTTTGGGGGGGGGACCTCACATAATTTTTTTTTATTAAATTAACCCTATTTTAACCATTTACAGAAATAAACATACACAAATCACAATGATTTGTGTATGTTTCTGACCATTTCGCAGCTCAGGGGGTTGAGAGTTTGAAAAGTGATTTTGACAGGAGAGTTTGCTCTTATCTCACCCGAGCTTGTCATCCCGATTCTTGGTAAATTTGAGAGATGTATGTTTTAGGTGAAAAGTACTTCCGATTTGACCCGATGGTGATTTGATTCGAGATTGCTATCTCACCCGAGATGAGAGAAATCTCTAACTCACCCGACTTTGCCTTTAGTAAATTTGCAAGCAGGAAAAAAATTTATGAATCCCCCGAGATGGTCACTTCAACCTATCTTGAATCTTAGTAAATTTACCCCCTAGTATTGAGCAAAAAATTAAATTTTTCCTATTTTTCCAACCTGAGATTTTTAGACCTAAAGTTGATAAAATTTTGAAAAAACGTAATTTTCAAAATCTAATAAAAACAGTAGGACACAAATCTCAGACTTCAGCATTTTTGGTAACAAACTACTAGTACATATGTGCCTCTCACATAAAAACCTGACACCTGATACTTCTTTTAGTTAAATTGAAATGAGGTAATCTATGCATCAAACAAAAAATGTAGCCCAAAACTTTGCTGAGAATAATGTTTTTTGTCCCAAGGCTCTACCACTTCCCAGTACTGATATATTTGCATTTGCATAAATACCTAGAAACTTGAAAATAGCTGTCTGCCATGATTAAAAAATGGCCACCATTTCGAAAATGAAGCAAATAAAAATTTACAGTGCACCCGGAAAGTATTCACAGCGCTTCACTTTTTCCACATTTTGTTATGTTACAGCCTCATGTTTGTCCTCAAAATTCTAAACACAATACCCCATAATGACGTGTAAAAAGTTTTTTTGAGATTTTTGCAAATTTCATTTTTAAAAAAACAACAAAGAAATCACATGTACGTAAGTATTCACGGCCTTTTCCATGAAGCTCAAAATTCCGCTCACGTGCATCCTGTTTCCACTGATCATCCAAGAGATGTTCCTACAGCTTAATTGGAGTCCCCCTGTGGTAAATTCAGTTGTTTGGACATGATTTTGAAAGGCATACACCTGTCTATATAAGGTCCCACACTTGACAGTGCATGTTAGAGCACAAACCAAGCATGAAGTCCAAGGAATTGTCTGTAGACCTCCGAGACAGGATTGTCTCGAGGCACAAATCTGGGGAAGGGTACAGAAAAATATCTACTGCTTTGAAGGTCCCAATGAGCACAGTGGCCTCCATATTCCTTAATGGAAAAAGTTCGGAACCACCAGGACTCTTCCTAGAGTTGTCCGGCCTTCTAAACTGAGCGATCGTAGGAGAAGGGCCCTAGTCAGGGAGGTGACCAAGAACCCGATGGTCACTCTGTCGGAGCTACATCATTCCTCTGTGGAGAGAGGAGAACCTTCCAGAAGGACAACCATCTCTGCAGCAATCCACCAATCAGGCCTGTATGGTAGAGTGGCCAGATGGAAGCCACTCCTTAGTAAAAAGAACATGGCAGCTCGCCTGGAGTTTACCAAAATGCACCTGAAGGACTCTCAGACCATGAGAAACAAAATTCTCTGGTCTGATGAGACACAGACTGAGCTCTTTGGCGTGAATGCCAGGCGTTATGTTTGGAGGAAACCAGGCACCCCTCATCACCAGGCCAATACCATCCCTACAGTGAAGCACGGTGGTGGCAGCATCATGCTGTGGGGATGTTTTTCAGCGGCAGGAACTGGGAAACTAGTCAGGATAGAGGGAAAGATGAATGCAGCAATGTACAGAGACATCCTGGATGAAAACCTGCTCCAGAGCGCTCTTGACCTCAGACTGGGGCGACGGTTCATCTTTCAGCAGGACAACGACCCTAAGCTCACAGCCAAGATATCAAAAGAGTGGCTTCAGGACAACTCTGTGAATGTCCTTGAGTGGCCCAGCACAACCTTATGGAGCTTGAGAGGTGCTGCAAAGAGGAATGGGCAAAACTGCCCAAAGATAGGTATTCCAAGCTTGTGGCATCATATTCAAAAAGACTTTGTTGATGCCAAAGGTGCATCAACAAAGTATTGAGCAAAGGCGGTGAATACTTATGTACATGTGATTTCTTAGTTGTTGGTTTTTTTTAATTAAATTTGCAAAAATCACAAAAAAAAAAACGTTTTACACGTTTTCATTATGGGGCATTGTGTATAGAATTTTGAGGACAAAAATTCATTTATTTCATTTTGGAATAAGGCTGTAACATAACAAAATGTGGAAAAAGTGAATACTTTCCAGATGTACAGTAGAGGAGATAACTGACAAAAAATGAAATCTGTTGTCCAGGCAGTTATGGGTTGATCTGCATACAGTCATACTGCAATGCTGCAAATGTGTGCACATCTTCATCCTCCTAGAACAGTGCTTTCCAAACTCAGTCTTCCAAGGCACATTAACAGTCCAAGTTTTAAGGATAACCATGGATGAGCACAGATGGTTAAATCACAATAACTGAGACACTAATTAAGTAACTTGTGTTCAAGTATGGCTATCCTTAAAACCTGGACTGTTAGTGTGCCTTGAGGACATAGATTGGGAAACGCTGTCCTAGAGCTATATGCTAGGCCTTTGTGTAGGATTATTCCAGATATCTTTCTCTAGTCTATGTATTATTGAGTCCATGGTTAGAGAAATGCATAAGCCATGTAGCAAATTCACATGCAAAATTACTGCTCACATCTAACTTTTGAGAGCCATATCTATTGATGTCAACTGAAACCTTTTCCTCTTGGCTCCTTAAGAGTCCCTACGGCTTCTAGATTTACTGTTTGGCTCTTGAATTCGACATTATATCATCCACTCCTACATTCGCTCATAAATGTATTGTCTCATACTGGAAATGTTGTCTTACGTTTCTTGTAGTCTGTCTGTTTTTAGCTTGCGTGTGTGTATTTGGCTGTCATATTATGTGGGGTTTTTTTGCCTAAATTGTTATGTTAGAAAATATATTTTATATTGTTACATAGTGAACCTGAAGTGTGTGTGTGTGTGTGTCGGGGGTTTGCTGGGTCCCTCACCTGACACTGCTAGCATTCCCTCAGTTTTGCTGGGTCCCAGCACGCTCATACGGTAGGGATCTCTGATGACCACTATTGGCACATTTAAGGTGGGTACACACTGGAGCGACAGGCATACGTTCCGACATCAGGTCATTCCCGTGTTCAACCCTGCTTGCTACCCGGATTGGATTACCGGGTCACTCGACCCGGGAACCCAACCCTAGCCCCTTTTACACTGAGCCACGACCTGGGTTTACAAGGCAGTAACCGGGGTTATTTGACCAGTTTAAAAAGGGTATAAATGGCCATTGTTTGACCAAAATGGATACAGTTTGCAGACAAAAACTAGAAATCTGCAGAACAGTTGCGCCCTGTTTGTATAAATCCACTGCAATTGGTCTGATTTTATATTTACGAATTACCTGCCCTAAACTTAAGATAAGTGCAGATTATAACTGTTTCACCACTTACATCATACTTTAAAGAGTCAGGTCATAAAACATTAAATGGATTGTAAAAATAAAGTCATGGTGACCTTTAAATTTAAATACCCCATTAATAGGTTGGCAAGTAAATGGGGGAATTTCATGTCTATCAAAGTTTTGCATTTCTGCAGACTGGCAAATTACTTCCAAAATAAATTCTTTCAATACTTGTCTTTGTATCAGACTTGTTAAAGTATTTTCAACAGTCCGAAACGCGTTTAGTATTTTTCCCAGTTACATCGAGTTTGATAACGTGCATTAATAAATATATTTTTTATATTATGACCAGAATTAGATTTTTATTTTTTTATTTTACAAAAAAAATATTTTGTTTTTGTGAGTCTGCTTTCTTAGATGAATTCATTCATCTTCGTGTCAGAATTGGATAAAACTGTCACTTTATGAACAATTTTGATATTGGTATTAAACTTATTTCTTCTAACTGCGGTGAATTGCATCCCGCAATCGCCCTGGAATTTGAAGATGACCTGGTTGATATACATACTTACTAAAGTTACTTAGGGTCATTCTAGTACATTTAAGTCTTTTGGCAGGGAGATCTGAGAGTGAAAGCATATTGATTTCATGAAAGAAAGATCAGTGCATTCTCTCTCGCTTTAATACAGTGTAGTGATGGTCCGGCTAATCTTTTCCTCTCATATGAACTCCTAGATTGCCGTCTGTTTCCAAACTGAATGGCAGTGTTGTCACTGAAGGTGAAAGAGAAGACTCCGAGAGATTCTTCCTCCGTTACTATATGAATTTCCCAAAGGAAGATGTTCCATTAAGGTGAGACCGTAGACAAAAGAGAATGAAAGAAAGGAGTAACAGGAAGGGCTGATGCTCAGACACAATTTATATTCTTGTGCAGAAGTCTAAGGAGTATACAAACAAATCTCATATTTACAATGGAAGCTGTTGTATTCACTTTATAACTTAAACTTTTTTTTGAAAACTTTTTTTTTAAACTGTGCTTCTTAAATTTGACTAATAGAAATCTAATAGCGGTTTTAACTACTTCACTGTTGATACCTTTCTAACCCTTGTGCTGAGTCTATTTTTTTTTTGTCAACTTCCAACATAACTATTGGTTACTAGCTGGTTTATATATTGCGTTGCCTGGAGTTTTTTCTTTCTTTCTCTTTTCTCTCTCTCTCCGCCTTCCTTTTATTTCTCTTTCTCCCTCTGCAACGCTTCCCTCTCTTGCTCTCCTCTTTTTTCTTTTGTTTTCTTTCCCGCTACTCTGTTTCTTTCTTTCTTGCCTCCTCCTGTATCTCTCTCTTTTTCCTCCTGTCACTCTCCTGCCCCTCTGTTTCTGCGTCTCTGTTTCTCTCTTGCCTCCTCCTGTATCTCTCTCTTTTTCCTCCTGTCACTCTCCTGCCCCTCTGTTTCTGTGTCTCTGTTTCTCTCTTGCCTCCTCCTGTATCTCTCTCTTTTTCCTCCTGTCACTCTCCTGCCCCTCTGTTTCTGTGTCTCTGTTTCTCTCTTGCCTCCTCCTGTATCTCTCTCTTTTTCCTCCTGTCACTCTCCTGCCCCTCTGTTTGTGTCTCTGTTTCTCTCTTGCCTCCTCCTGTATCTCTCTTCACCCTCCTCTTTTTCCTCCTGTCACTCTCCTGCCCCTCTGTTTCTGTGTCTGTTTCTCTCTTGCCTCCTCCTGTATCTCTCTTCACCCTCCTCTTTTTCCTCCTGTCACTCTCCTGCCCCTCTGTTTGTGTCTCTGTTTCTCTCTTGCCTCCTCCTGTATCTCTCTTCACCCTCCTCTTTTTCCTCCTGTCACTCTCCTGCCCCTCTGTTTCTGTGTCTGTTTCTCTCTTGCCTCCTCCTGTATCTCTCTGCACCCTCCTCTTTTTCCTCCTGTCACTCTCCTGCCCCTCTGTTTGTGTCTCTGTTTCTCTCTTGCCTCCTCCTGTATCTCTCTTCACCCTCCTCTTTTTCCTCCTGTCACTCTCCTGCCCCTCTGTTTCTGTGTCTGTTTCTCTCTTGCCTCCTCCTGTATCTCTCTTCACCCTCCTCTTTTTCCTCCAGTTACTCTCCTGCCCCTCTGTTTCTGTGTCTGTTTCTCTCTTGCCCCCTCCTGTATCTCTCTTCACCCTCCTCTCTTTCCTCCTGTCACTCTCCTGCCCCTCTGTTTCTGCTTCTCTCTTTTTCTCACGCCTCTCTGTGTCTTGCTCCTTACTCCCTTCTCTCTGGCTTTGATTAGACTTCAGTACCTCCTCCACTGCGGACCCGTCTTGAGTCCATCACTGAGTCGGCCCACGTGTGCGTCCACGGCGTACCTACTGGATTGTGTTTTTTAAACGGAGGGCTGGCATCATTATTTTGCATTTGTTTAAGGGGGAGTGGAGGCAGAGTTGTAGCGATCTCAAAGTGTTTTTTTTTTAATAATGCTCGGTGTTCGGTGTGCACTGCCCAAGTAAGGACCAACATGCATGCTGATGAGATTTTTTTATCAGCAATTGAGTTTATTATACATATGTCCTGATGAAAATGTGAAATTAAGACATTGAAACGTTGACTCTACATGCCATACAGTGATCTATTCATGTCTGGAGTGCCGCACCTGTGACTTCTATTTATATATATATATATATATATATATATATATATATATATATATAATGTATATTTTGCCTCTACAGAGAGCTTGCACTTTTCTTTATGTGGCCTGTGCATCCGTGTGTGCTTTTTTCATTTCTTTTATACTGTTATACATTTTTGGTTGTGGATAATGGTCAGATGTTTATTGATTAATTTTTATGAGTGCCTTTGTTTCATTGTGATGAGTGATAAGTATGGGAAATAATAGAAGTGTCTGTAGTTATGTGCTATGCTAGAGTTCTCTGGAAGTAACATCACTGACGCTGCTGGGAGGGATACAGGTCATACAGACTGTCATTACATGCCAACATGATGACATCATTTTTTATCAGCAGACAAATTTATTAAATAGATTTCTTTATAGAGCGCACACACAAATAATACCTTGTTTTTTTTCAGGATTTAAAGTTTCGGAAAATACCATTAGTTTACATATACCTGCCGATATGGCAAAGGCGATCTAGACTAAATGGTGTTTTTTATTGAAATTGTCAAATAGTGAATAAAAACTAAATGTATTGTATTTTATCTAAATACCACCACACAATACTTGGTGGTTCTTGCTTTTGCATCAATTCACCTTTCTAAAACATAAAAAAGAATTATACCCATAGATTTTCATAATAAAATCCACACTTCAAAATTAAAAGAGTATTATATTTTTTTAATCTAATTTTTCCTTGCTCCCCATAGAGCTGTGCTGGAAATTAACGATGTTTGGCTATACAGTGATGTGCGCAGCTGGACTTCACAGTGGCACATCACACTGGATTTAATCCCTCCCCCATTATGTTCCATTGCTATAATATAGGTCTCCCATGCACTATAGACACCACCATCTGCTGTTCACTGACTAGTCTTACCGTAGCACCAAGTAAGTGTTAACTTTGTATGAAACCTGTCTCCTTATGCTGGGTACACAACTGAATGATATATCTTTTGTTCGAGCAGCAAACGATATAGCGTGCATCGGCAGGTACTGTATGTACATCCCATATGTCTGTGAACAATGTAGTTCACAGACATATCTGATCGGCTCCGCAGCACAGCAGATGATGATATATCTAGCAGATATATTGGGTCATTCCACATCAGATCACCCAATAAAAATCAAATGTCCACCACTCGTCTCAGATTTTTACGAAATTTTTTTAGTTAAGAGAGGATGTCCAAAAAACTAATTCTGCCAAATATCTTGACTGTCTGACCATTAGTTTCTGAATACTGATTTTTCACTATTTACTAATCGTGGCTTAATTATTCCAGTGTATTTGAAGTATCACGGGTGTTTATTAAGGAATCACCACAAAATTTGGACCCCGTAGGTAACTTTTCCTCCCGAATCCAAAAATCCAAACCAAATTACTTTATCTGCCTTACGTTTCAAGTTACGGCAAAAATGTGAGTTTTTGGAACACAAATAAAAACGCTAAGTTAAATCAACATTTATTATCACATTTTTTTTTAGGTACTTAACAAATGTATACTTAACTAACACAAAAAGAACCAGCATTGTACTCTTTTTTTATAGTGGAGAAAAAAAATAATGAAGTTGACGTTCGATTATTGTTGTACCGCATACATAATTTACACAAGAAACCATGAAATTTGAAAACTTAAAAATAAATGAAGTTGAGTCAACAATCAAATTTTTTCTTTCCCCTTGTTTGGAACAAGTTGTAACGGTCTGTAATTTTATTTAAAGTGTCAGCAGACAGTGTATACTGCCTTCCAGTACTTCCTTGCATAGTAGACACTTAACTACCACAAAACAAATCAGCATGATACTCTATTTCATAGTGGGAAAAAAATTTATGAAGTTGACGTTTGATTGCTGTTGTACTAGATATATCAGTGGTTCCCAAACTGTGCGCCTTGGCACCCTGGGGTGCCTCGGGATACTTGCAGGGGTGCCTCAGGTTGGTGGTCCAGCACTAAATAAAATTATTAATGGTCAATGTAATATGTAATAATAAAATAATAATACAATTATTAATGGTCAATGTAATATGTGGACAAACAGAAGCTCAAACCTGTCCACCACCACATAACTGAACATAAGGATAACAGGTAAGCACAATTTACTTCACTTTACCAAATCACTAAATTTTTTTCTGAATTTCTCAATAAAAAGGCAGAAACTGATGGGAAGGGGATTCCCTTTCCAGAGAGAGAGAGAGACAGACAGAAATATAGTCAATCATGGCAGCTGCTCCTCCAAAGTGCACATTTGGTAGTCTTAAATACTGCATTGGGCCCACACTGACCAATGTAAATTGGTTACAATCACTAGTACTGTGGAACATTTCCGTGAAGTTGTTTGTAGTGCTGTTGATGATGCAACAGCCCATCTGTACATGGCAATGTCCCAGACCGAATACCTACGCCAGTTGAAGGAAACCAGACGACCAGCAAGAAAAGCTATGTGTCAGGAGCAATTCAAGGATTCCACTGGGACACTTCACTAGCAACACTCCATCCGTTTGCATCATCAGGCAAGATGATTGTGACACTTTAAACTGTGTGAGTCTGTGCGTTATAAGTGCTGCCCGTGACCATGTAGCCATAACTGTCCATGCCTTCATTATGGTAGTTATGAAACACCTAGCAGGACTATTACCAAAACTGGAGTATGTTCACTACTTTAGTGATAGTGCTAGTGCACAATACCATAACTGCAAAAACTTTTTGAACTTGTGCTTCCATAAGGATGACTTCAACCTTCAAGCAGAATGTTTTTTGTCTTGTTTTTGACACATCTTATGGAAAGAGTCCGTGTGACGACATTGGAGGGACAGTTAATTGTCTAGCCACATGCACCAGTCTGCAAGCAGTGGAAACCCCTCACAGCTTGACACCTTTGGACCTGTATAACTGAGCAGATGAAAATGTACTTGGCATAAAGTTTTTCTACGTGTCACAAAGTGAAATGCCAGACTGCAAAAGCGAACTGCATAGCCATCTAGAAACAGCAAAGACTGTGGCAGGAACACGTGCTCATCACAGATTTTGGCCTATTAGTAATGATGAACTAGACATATATCGCTTGTCATCAGACGACGTGAAGCCAGCGGGAACCAGAGTTAGTGTCACTATGACCACAATTACAAAAAATGTAGACAAAAGTGATCTGCAACCTGGAACATACATAGTAGCAGTGTACGATAACATCTTGTACATTGGGTATATTATTCAATGTAATGAGGAGGAACAAGATTTGCTGGTACACTTCATGAACGAGACCAATCAACAAATGTTGTCCTGGCCTTCAAGAGATGATTGTTTTGTTCCTTTTATTCACGTCCTCTGTGTAATGGAAGTACCTACTATCCAAGGAAGTACTGGAAGGCAGTATACACTGTCTGCTGACACTTTAAATAAAATTACAGACCGTTACAACATGTTCCAAACAAGGGGAAAAAATTTGATTATTGACTCAGCTTCATTTATATTTAAGTTGTGAAATTACATGGTTTCTTGTGTTAAATTATGTATGAGGTACAACATCGATCGTCAACTTCATTATTTTTTTTTTCTCCACTATAAAACAGAGTACCATGCTGTTTCTGTTTGTGGTAGTTATGTGTGCATTTGTTTAGCACCTAAAAAGAATTAGGATATCTAATGTTGATTTAACCTAGCGTTTTTAATTCTGTTCCAAAAGCTCACATTTTTGCCGTAACTCGAAACGTAAGGCAGATAAAGCAATTTGGATTAGATGTTTGGATTCGGGAGGAAAGGTTACCTATGGGGTCCAAATTTCTTGGTGATTCTTTAATAAACCCCTGGTGATACTTCAAATAAACTGAATAAATATGCCGCGATTAGTAAATAGTTTAATTAATTGAAAAATCAATATTTAAGAAACTAAATGTCAGACAGTCGAGATATTTGGCAGAAATAGTTTTTTGGACATCCTCTCTTAACTACAATTTTTTGTAAAAATCTGAGATGGGTGGTGGTGGATACACCTGACTGAACTGACGTGGAATGATCCTATTGTTTCAACTGTCTGTCTTTACGGTCAGCCGCAGCAGCTATTGAATATGTTGCCACAACTGGGCGGGCATATTCAAATAGCTCTGCCGGCCACACACATCGGGCACATGATTGGTAAGTGTGTATGCATTTACCAGTCGTTAAATCGTCGACCAGGAGTGTGCCCAGTTTTAGTCCCTGCTGTAACATGACATGGCTGCTTGTTGTGTTTGTTTTATAAGTCTTTCTCTTTGATAAACAATATTTTTCCTTTATTTAGGTGGTTGTATTTCATCTCTGGCCAGCTATAATCTAGGATTAGAATACATCTGTAACCTGTCAGTAGTATGAAATGTATACAGTATGTTTATTGTAGCGTCAATAATCTTTCTATGTTTTGAGCACTTTTGTTTTGCCCAATGAGGGTACATGATTACAGGTAGGTAGACAGCGTCCTTTCTGGCGCAGGTCCCAAGACACGGATGTGATTGAATTTATGATTTATTATGAATCCTTAAATACTGTTTTTCTCCTTCATCCACTAGGGGACACTGGAGTTCAAGACAGTGGGGTATAGACGGTGGTAGAGCAGAGCCTGGCACTTTAAATAATTCTGAAGTGTGACTGGCTCCTCCCCCACTATGCCCCATCAGCCCCAGTTTTTAGAATGTGCCCGAGAGAGCCGGTCACATAGGGCTGAGCTCCAGCCCACATTTAGTATTTTTTCTTTTATTTCAACTTTATTTTAATTTCTAGCTTTCACAAAGCATTGAGGACAGGCTGACAGAGTACTGCGTCTGTCAGCCTGCTACATGGAGGCATCAGGAGACCCGCCACCACTAAAAAAGAGTGCGTGTCGGAGTCCCTGGCACCCTGGCAGTAGCTCAGGGAGGACACGCCACAGCTTAATATAGAGGCTGTGTCCGTGCTTCCGAATGCCTAGCCGCAGCCCTGATGCCAGCAGTGGTAAGTATAGCTCTGTTCCCCTTATGGGGAACAGAGTTTAATTTGCGACCCCTCTGCCTCCTCCCAGGCTCCTGTGGTATACACTGTAGTATAACCCCTCCTGGAATCCTGTTATAACGCCGCTAGCGTTATTACAAGGGGCGGAGCTACCGCGCATAGAACGCGGATACATGTACAGGGAGACTGTTCAGACAGTCTGTAATGTTGCTGCCTAGCAGCGAGCCCTGATATCCCTGCACGACTGAGCGCTGTCTGACTTAATAGAGCTGACAGCGCTCTGTTTGTCTGCTGCTCTCACGAGAGCTGAATCCTCCCTCTTCTCTATCCCCACGGGGAGGGAGCCTGCCGCGTCCCGCTACTCCCATAAGGGAGTCTACATTGCGCAGCAGCGCGGCTGTTCCCTGCCGCGCTGGTGCTTGTAGAAGCACTGGCGCTGGCTTCTGCACACAGCCGCCGGAGAGCGAGGCTGTTATTCACAGCACTCTCGGCTGCTGGTTGCGGCGCCGGTGCTTGTATGAAGATGCACCGGCGCTGGCTATTACGTTCCCGCTCCCCCACTCGCATTATGCCTGCTATACCAGCCATTGTTTGCGCCCCGCCCGCTTATTGATAAGGGGCGGAGTCTAGTCCATGCTGGCGTGCACAGATGCCGCCATTACCTCCAGCGAGTATTATAAAACAGCATATGCACCTGCCTTAAAAGGAGCCGGGGCTTATTGCCAGCATCTCCTGCATCCTCACTCTGGAGTTGTGTGGGGGGTGCAACCCTTAACAGGGTTGTGGGTTTTATTCCCAGTACGGCCCTAGCTGTTTGGAGTTTGTATGTTCTCCCTGTGCTTGCATATGGCCTCTCCCGTTTTTTTCTTTACTTAAACCTACAGCACCTGGTCTTATTAGGTTTAACGGCACAACTGTGGAGTTTGTAATTTAACCTGCAGTCTTTATATAGATTCTGGCTCTGCCTCATGTCTGTTATATTGCACGTCGGTAGTTTCCCTACGGAACTGGGCAGTGTACTGGTTTAATATTATATAGCCTACGGCCACACGCCCAATCTCGTCTGATCTTGGACGCTAAGCAGCGCCAGGCCTGGTTAGTACTTGGATGGGAGACCGCCTGGGTATACCAGGTGCGGCAGGCTTATTACATTGAACATCTGGGGCAAATATGCTTGATGTGTAACAGAATAATGCAGTGTGTTTCTTGCATCTGTAGCTGCCAGAGATCACTCTGCCTAAATGTGTATAGTATGCATAGTCGGGGCCACTGTTCTGGCTGCTGCCAGAAATTACGGTTATTGCATATCTTTAACTCAAGGTTAGCACAAGGGTGCGTCCCATCCTCAGGCTTATGCCTCACATTGGCTCACCTTAAGAATGAGCCGTACTCTTCTCATGCATATATGTGGCTGCACATATGTTAAATCTCAACAGCCTTCGGTGCTTACCTTAGAAGGTATGCATCTGTGCATCTATATGGATTTATATCTTATTTATTCCCTTCGGCAGCACACACAACACGAAGTAGTAACATATGGCCGTTGTGGTGGTTGGCATTGCTGTCTCGCATCACTGAGGTCATCTTTTGATTTCCATCATCTGGAGCCAGAAGGGCACACCTGATAAGGCGAGTACACCGGTAACGGAAGGGTCCCAGGATCGCAATCAGTCTGGGATAGTACGTTGCTAACATTTCCTGCCCCAACGCCGTAGCAGAATGACGGCCACGCGCGGCACATGAGCAGTCTCCCTGCGTGGAGGTAAGCCACATGTATGTATATACTTGTATTTTATACTAAACCCTGCGTTAAGACCTGGGGCTCAGTTCCTTCCATGGCGCTAACTATTGCCCATGTTATATTTTTCAAATTATATCGTCACCTACTAATCTTGTATGTAGGTACGCGTAGGCATGTGGGGATTTATGTGTATATATATATATATATATATGTATATATATTGCTTCTTATCCTTACCATTAAAGCAGGGGTAGGATATGTTCTTCTCAGTTTTATGTCTGATACCTAGCATATTTAAAGAGGATGCTGCGATGAGAGGCTGGACTCTCCTGATCCGGTAGTTTGTTCTATAACTCCGCTTACACCATCTCTCCCTAGGGATTGGGTGGTGTGTGTGTATATGTATATAATTATAGATATGTGTAGGTATGCCTATACTTCCACAATCATTAAGGTACATATTATTCCACGTCTGGAAAGCTGCCAGGGTTTACCAGAAGCTGTCTGTTATATCCATACATATTATATGGTGGCTCTATAGACTAGAGTCATGTTCTGCAGCTTACATAGGATAGTCACAGGCTCCTACGGCATTGCTTCTAGTATGAACTCTATACATGTCCTGGGGCCTTCCTGTATGTCCACACATGTATATAAGGATATGTACTTACACCCGCCTCGGGTTATAGTCCTGTTTCCATCAGTCTATATCTACGGCGTCCACTTCGGGGGACCTATTAATTACAACTACACTCTAGGGCGCACTTAGTAACCAACTTGTAAGACACTAGGAATGCAGTGTGTGTATATATAGATATAGCATGCTGATCTCCTGGTGCGGGATATATATGTGTGTGTGTGTGTGTGTATATATGTATATGTATGTAGCGTGCTGATCTCCTGGTGCAGGAGTTTGACAAGTGACTTACTATGTCGGTACTAACTCTTCCTTTCAAAGAGTTTGCCTTTTCATGCAGCTATGTTTATGTGTGTGTATGTGTATATATACTGATATATTCCCGTTCCTTGTATGAATTTTCCTAATAATTGGAGAAATCTGTTTTTGGCCCTGACTGGCGTTATCACTACATATATATATCTCTTCTTACTTGGGATAATTAACGCATTCTATGTCTATGTACAGGTAGTATCGATTCTGGTACTTTATATTATTGTCTTGTCGCATATCTCAATAAAATGGGTATCTGAAGGTCCCTTGGGTACATTTCCTATCAGTACATAGAGAATCCAGGATCTATTCCATCCTCATGGCTTATTTAGTTAATTTACATGAGGCCTAGGGCCACCCGCCGATATAGGCAGGGTCTGGCCTGGGTTGTATCAGATTGTGGGCGTAATACACACTTCACCATTATAAGTGTTAATGTAAGGATACACTAGCAGACCGTTTTTGGGGTATGTGTAATCTCTATATGGATACATATCCCTAATGGAACAGGCTCAGGTATAGCGTCCTGTTGTACGGCCTTCTTGTCTCCACTAACAATTTGCTAGTTTCTACAGTATTTTCTTCTGCAGCATCTCCAGACTGAAGTCCGTGCTGTAGAGCATTGATCTTTGCCCACTGAGGCTACTCTCTGTACCTGACGTGGTGGGTTGCTGTGAGATGAATAAGGTCAGTGACATTCTACATAGCGTCCAGAGGGCTTCTGGTCGCTCACAGGTAAGCGGGCTTACCCCACTAATGCCTCGGAAGATGCTTCCTTTTCATGCATCCTGACATAGCTGTTATTCTCTCTTACGCACCCTAGCTGTTGTCCTAGCAGCCTTCAGTTCTTTTAAATCAGTTGGCTGTACACTTTAGAGCTTTCCTGGTGTGTAGGTGCATAGTTGTAACATTGAGATTTGTGACCCTATTCTACTGGAATCTTGGGTTTATGGACTGAAGCGCATCTATGGGCTAATGCACATCTTTACTATAAAGTGTGACAGTCTCTATGTTCCATACAGGGGGCCTGGTTTGTTTCCTGTTCAGTATCTGTTGATAAATTCAGCACACTGACAGGTACCTGAATGGTACTTTCATAGTTGTCCTAGTGCTTTAGCCTTGCGGATGGGATACTTCCCTATATTGGTAACTCTCCCTGGGTGGAGGTGGCATCCGTGCTCTTTTTCTGCTAAGGGTATCCTGGGTGTTTTCATACTATGTTCAGGCCAGTAGTTGGTACTGATTACACTCTACCATCATGTAGGAAGTTGTCTGCTGTTTGACAGGAGGGGTGGTACTGCCGTCTGACCCACTGGAAGGAATTGTAGTCTCAATCCTCTCGTATCCGCCTCATGCCCAGTGGGATCGCCACTCGTTGACAACTTCTATGGTCTAAACCTTCCACTGGTTACCAACCCTTTAGTAGTTGGACCTCGAGAATGGTTCAGGGCGACTGTTAGGTCGTGACTCTTGCCTCCTTGTTTGCTTTGTTAGGAGTCTGTGGACAGGTTCAGCTCTGTCTCTGTATATTGGTATCATTATACTTTTATCTATATGATTGATGTCCCGCAGTGCTGGGATTCTGCTGTCTGAGACTGTTGCAGCTTCCTGTAGTTGTCGCTGGTACGGTTTTCTCGAGTTTTGTTCTCATGTTACTGCCATTCTATGGATTCTAGTTGGGGTTTTCTGCTCCCAGCGGTCTTGCTTGGTCTGTTTTTGGCTGAGCTTACGGTGTTCTGATGCTTCTCATCTGCGGCTACTCTCTAGCCGTATTCCATTGAATTTACGCTGTAAGTTGTGGAATGTCTGTGACTGTTCAGCAAGGAGCTCTGATTGTCTCCTGGCTCTACGACATGCCTCCAGTCTTGGGCTGTCCCTGTTTCGGTTGGCCGAAAGGTCGGCAAGTTCTCCGCGCTTCCCACCCAGGAGGTTGGCTTTGGGACGTGCCCACTGTCTTGAACTCCAGTGTCCTCTAGTGGATGAAGGAGAAAACAGGATTTTGGTACTTACCGATAAATCCCTTTCTCCGATTCCACAGGGGACACTGGACGCCCGCCCAGCGCTGCGTTCCTGCCGTTTTGTTGGGTCCTTATCTAGTTGTGTGACTGCATGTGTTCCCTGCAGTGGGTTCCTCTGTTCTCCTTCAGCCGGTATTGTTCCGTTCTGTGGTCTTCTCCTTCTCCTCATTTTCCTGTTGTCTACCGTCTCCTCTCGGGCTCAGTTCTTAAAACTGGGGCTGATGGGGCATAGTGGGGGAGGAGCCAGTCACACTTCAGAATTATTTAAAGTGCCAGGCTCTGCTCTACCACCGTCTATACCCCACTGTCTTGAACTCCAGTGTCCCCTGTGGAATCTGAGAAAGGGATTTATCGGTAAGTACCAAAATCCTGTTTTTTGAAAAATATCATAGACTCTTCAATTGGGGGATCTTGTGCCAGAAAGTACTTTGTCTACATTGGATCCTGTTGATGAGGATCTAGATTCCTCTTCTCCTTTCAAGGCAGCAAACGCCACCAATTGTCCGGATTTAATTCACCGAATGGTTAGGGCGCTGGTCGTTAACCCCTAAACAATGATCACAGGTACAACTGACTTTAATATAACAAGCTGGATTAATTATTTTATAGAAACCACCTGGGCCTATTGCATTCCAGTATTAAAATACAGTCTGCTGCTCTCAGTGTCGCAGGCCTCCAAATAATACCTGTGGACTGACCGTGTGACATCGGGGCTCACACAGAGGCCATGATTCAGAGGCGCTCGCGAAAAGCGAGCGCTCGCTCTGAATCAGGGCGGGCGCTTCTTTTTTTAGTTGTGGCCTCTTGGGCGTTCGCATAGCGCGTGCGCACTGGCACACCATCGACCCGCTTGCGAGCGGGTCTGAATCAGGCCCAGAGTTAGGGGTGTAAACACAGTCTATGCTTTTTTTTCCCCCACGAATTGTAGCTTTTTCATCTGCGCACGTGCACCAAAAAGTTTCATGCGTCTGTCCATATGGCAACTGGGACACATTTTTAAAACTCATTGCAGTCAGTCTGCCGCACGAAAGCAGATGCCATTTGTTCTATTTAATTGGAATACAGCAGACGTTTGGATTTATTTGAACCTAATTAGTGCTTTCATTTTGTATTTGCGTCTGGATTTACATGGTTATTGCTATCTTATTTATTAATAACATGGTCCAGTCATACTGTAGACAGACAATATTGTATCCGAGTTGTGCGAGTACTGTAACGGTAGCATTTGATGATAGTACTGTTAAGCAGACATATAGCCTTGCACAGAAGCATCTATCTTGTTATATAGCCAGCTCTGCAAGCTAATGAAATGTGCCTTTATTTTGAGGTAGGGTCCATTTCACGCTTGCTATTTAGATGCAAATTTCATTTAAATCTAAACGAGACCCATTTTTTGACGAACGTAAAACTATAATTTGGATATAATCGAAAACAACTTTGTAGCTTAACCAAAAAATTGCTCCTAACTGATACATTCCAGCAGCTTGGCTGTAACTGGTTCCTCTCTAAATGTTTCCTTATAACCCTACTTAAAATATTTCTACTCCTGCAACAGATGACCGCACTGTGGTTTGGGAAGTTGACTCGGCATGAAAAAGAAAGACAAAGCCGATCTTCTGCAGTGTTTTACCCAGGGCCTTATTGATGGACGCTCCGCCCGGCATGTTTCTTACAGAGCCCGGCTTGCAGAGTGCAGCGCCATGGAGCAGCGGAGCTACTCACTCAGCTGGGCCGTCCCTGCTATTTTTTCTATACTCTGCTCGGCTGTTGAATAGAGCAGATGTGCTGGAAGTAGGGACTCCGATCCTGGACAGTTTCTGGGGCTCAAAATAAAATATTAGGCATTAAATCCCGGGTATTACGGGATTCCAAACACACTGAGGACTGGGCCGGGAAGGGGGGGGGAGCAGTGGTGTTCTTCTCATGGACTCCTATGGCGGTCACTTTGTCCGGTCGTCTCCCTGCCACCTGCAGTAGTATAGATAAAGTCCTGTGATGCGGCTCTCAGTCACTGGTAGACTGGAAGTGTCCCCTGCAATGCTGAGATCACTGTGCGGCGCACTCCCATGGGGGGGGAGGGTGGGGGGGGATAACAGGGAATCGGTATGAATCCCGACAGCTTCTGCCCGACATGGGTGAAAATCCCGATCGTCCCTAAGGTAAGTATAGACTAACATAATTCACTCCCCTAACTCTAACCCTCCCTTAGGGGTGCCTAACCCTAATCCCCCCTCTAAGTGCCTAAACCTAATCCCCCTTCCCCGCTGCCTAAACCTAAATTCCGGGGGGGGGGGTGCCTAACCCTCCCTCCCCCTAGCCTAACCCTAACCTCCTGGGGGGTGCCTAACCCCAAGTCCCCCCGGGAGCCCTAAACCTAACCCTCCCCCCCCGCGGCTGTCCGCACCCGATCGGGGTGCCGTTCTTCTGGCATCGGTAAAATGACAGGCGTCTAGATTTAGACGCCTGTCATTTAACCCTCGCCGAGATAAAGCAGTCGGGAAGCCGGCTGTCGGGATTAGGTCCGCCGGCTTCCCGACTGCATACCGTATAATAGGTGGGGGGGGAGATAAAATGAAGGACAGGATGGTGGGATAAAGGATAGCATTCAGTACAGGAAGAGAGAGATGGATAACATGGAGTGCAGGCAGGTGGGATGGGCAGCAGGGACAAGAACTAGTAGGTAGCACTGCGATTACAATATTATTTTGGAATCCCTAGTTGGAATACAGTTTTTAAAATTAGAAGAATTTCAGAGCTTGGTGCAGGAGCTCAGCTTCTGTTAACCTAACTCTTATAAATGAGATTTAAGCTTAGAGCAATATTTATGTCCAATGAAATGAAACTATTCTATAAACTACTATAGATTTTATTTTTCAGAATGGACACTAAACCTGAAAGAAAAAAACTCTGCTTATTAATGGCTCCGGAGCAGCAGTGTGGAGCTGAGAGATCGCCTTGGTTCTGGAGATGGGGTTAGGCTGGAGTTCCGGACAAACCTGGAGTGCTGCCAGTGCTAGTGTCAATGTGCGCTAACTAGATTGGACAATTGAGTTGCAAACCATGTTGTCCTGACATTTCGATGTACGTCCCCCTTACCAAAAAACACTATAAACGATAAAAACCTGATTGTTCACGCTGTAGTCGACTATTATCTGTATGTGTGCAGAGTCCTCTCCTGACCCATCTGGTTATTAGCCTGGTTTCCAAGCTCCCAACAATAGTATGTAATGTGAAGGAACATTTACAAATTGTGTTTCTTCCTCATCTGAAAACTCCTGAAAATTAAATTTGATACAGAGTTAAATTTGAGCAGAGTCAGGCAGTCACATAGAGGGGACATCAAAGCCGACAATATTGCATGTGTTCCCTCGCACCCTTAGACTATGCGCATGGATAACTTGCGATGTTGAGCCAACATAATGGGCAAATATGTGCCCAGCCGAACATTGCAGCGTCTCATTGCCCTGATAACTTCACTGAATAGAGATGGAGGCAATTTCCCTCAAACTCATTAAACATATCAGCAAATTAGTCCTCCAAAGCGTGGATAGAGGGATACCACTCCAGTGTCAGCCAAACTGTGCCCAAAGATACCACACTCCAGGTGCCTGCCATACCTTGTACAGCCCTGTGCCCGGCATAAGCTGTAGGCTGGTTCTTCTCAGCACACCTCCACACACAAACTTGGGTACATCGCAGAAAGATTCCCCACGCTGTTGTCACTGATTGGTAAGTGACGACACTGGAGAAAAAGGTACTACATTTAAAAGAGATTCCCACCCGAGTGCCCATTTTCTTTATTCCCAGTCACATGCCAACTTGTTCCTGCTGCCTCCACAAGCTTCTGGGAACTGGGAATCCGAGCACTACAAACACTTCTCTGAAGGCAGAGAGTTACTGTAACATTGATTTCCCAAGAAGACGCTATACCAGCAGTGTGAAACTCGGGCCCTTCAGCTTTTGTGTGACTACATATCCCAGCATGCCCTGCCACAGTTTTAGAATGGCATAATAGCAAAACTGTGGCACTGCATGCTGGGATGTGTAGTTCCACTGCAGCTTGAGGGCCCGAGTTTGACACCACTGCGCTACACAGTACATCTAAATGTGCTGTTGAGGCATCAGACTCACTCGTGACACTGAGGTTGTTCAGTGCTATGAACATTTAGCTCTTCTAGAAGAGGATGCATCTGGTGACCCCTTCTGTCAGCACAATGCAGAAAAATCTATGCAAAGTGAAGTATTAGAAGGCTGGCCACAATAGTGGTTTATACATGAAATGACATGCATTTAATTTATTAAAGGTATGGCACTAAATCCGAGTTTCTGGAAGAGATGCTGTAATTAGGATCTCCTCACTGTGTGCCTTATAAGGGAGGCATCACTTATAAGCACCAAATAACCTGCTACTGCAAACTCCGAACTCAACGCAGAGACCAAACTCTCCGCTGTCAATGACTCCTTTGTTCATAACTCTCCATCTGTGCAATGCGAAAAAGAGACACCAATAGGTCTTGTGCAGTGATTAATGGTTGAGTCTTTCCAGTCCATAGAACTAGTGTGCTATTCCAAACTACCTCCATCTCCGGTTGCAAATGGCTGGGTCATTCTCCCCTGTGAATCCTCATATTACTGACTTACACAGTGCGGGTTCCCTCACGTTTGTGTCAATTTTATGTTAAAACTTCCCATGAAGTTTCTGTGTAAAACATAATGGAAAACTCTTCCAGTAATTCAAGACTTAAAATTTATATTGTGAAATACCTGGTCACAGGCAAACGGAATAACAATCCCAAGAACAGAGGAGTGAAAAGTTTGCAGCTAACATCTGATACCTTTTTACATTTATGCATTTTTTTATTATGTAGGCTAATGTTAAATAAGTTCAACCATCTATATGTTTTAAAGTTTTTTTTCTGTATGTGAAAGTTATTATTATATCTTAGTGGTGTAACCCAGGGATGGGGAACCTCAGGCCCGGGGGCTGTATTAGGCCCCCGGAATCATTTGGTCTCGCCTTCTGAGATTATTTTTTTGCTCGCCTCATCTGGCTAGCAAGGGGCCTACAATGGCACCATGCAGCCAGAATCTATGCAGCAGTGCCACCTGGAGGGTCCTTAGGACACTTCAGACGGTCACACCGCTGCCCTTACAGCTCCCCGGAGCATCCTCAGGATGCTCCGTGTATTCATGTAATCACTGGCGATTGTGGCCCCATCCCCGTGTGACATCACACAGAGGGGAGTAGCCTGCAGCAGGCCCTCAAATAATTTTATACATATCAAAATGGCACTTGGCAGAAAAAAGGTTCCCCACCCCTGTAACCATTGTGGTTGCAATAGGTGTCAGTGGACTGCGGGCCTGATTCAGAGGTGGATGCTAATGCGATCGTAGCTGCGATTTCGCACGGAACGCAGCTGCGAAAATCTGCTAATAGTTCCAAAGATGTACGCCCACTGCTGCCTTCCCTTCTGCGTACGACATGGCTTACCTGCATAAATATTGGTAACATCGATGCACATCCAGCAGCCATCTTGGCCTTGCAGAAGGTCTGACCAGCCGCAGACTCGGCAGCTCTCCTGACATGCAGAGGGCTCTCATGCTGCTTAGGAGATCGCAAAGGCTAATTTATGAACGCCCATGTAACGGCGTTTAAACTGTCAGACACACCTGCATTTCATTGGCCACTCCTCGTTACCTCCCCCAAACGCTGACTACCTGTCACTCACTTTGCGAATGGATCCTCTGTGCTTGCGCAGTGCGGCTTATCCATATGCACAATGGCAAACAATCGTTCGATCTGTGTAAAAATCGCCATCGTGCCCGTCTCCGAATCAGGCCCTGTGAAATGGATGTGTCTTTAGCCAAAATTCTGGGTTTATTAGGCACAGAAGTGACACAAGGTAACAGTATATGCAGTATAGTGGTATTGAAGCAGTATATACAGGGTTAATAATGGTGGTTACAGCTACTGTTACCGGTCGTACGCTGGGGAGCTAAGTACTGCACCTTCCTGCAATACTGTAACACTCAACACAGTGGCGTGCACCAGGCTATGCATGCACAATGACGTCTGCAGGTCGGAGGTCACACCTCCGGCTTGCTCGTCTTGGATCCAGATGCCCCGTGTGTTTTGCAAAGGAGAAGGAGACAGTGCAGGTGTGCACTCCACTCCAACAAAATTGATCTGCAAGGAGGAGTTGTGGCTCAGACAGTATGTATGTGATTGGCTTCCATATACTATGAAGACAGTGATCAGTTGTAACGCAAACCTCTTTAAGAATAAATTTTAAAACGAATGAAAAGGTAAGTACAGGTAGTAGCGTCCTTACCGGGGGATGACAGGTCAACTACTTGCACGGTCATGGTTAGCCATTTTATCTTGCTTGCTGGTCGCGTATTAATCCTTCCGTGAAATTTAATTCCTATCTATTGATGTGAGATGAATTACTTGCAATCTGTGTAGCAATTGCAGATCTCTTCCAAATGTGTACATTGAAAGAGGATCTTATTGACACGGTTATTTTATATCCCCCGTAGGTATCAGGAGCTGGTTAGGAAGTATGGCAAGCTGGAGCCGTTAGCTGAGGTTGACCTTCGTCCACAGAACCAAGCCAGTGTTGACATTCACTTTGAGGAGAAAGTACAGAATATAAGTATCCGGCTTGATCAGACCGTGGCTGATTTTAAAAAGCAACTCAAGACTTTACTACAGTTGTCCACAAAACACATACGACTTTACTACTTGGACCAGGAGGCCCCTTTTGGGCCTGAAGAGTTGAAATTCAGCAAACGAGCGTTACATTCATATAATGTCCATGACGGAGTCAAATTTTATGTAGAACCAAAAATCAAATGACCTTTAATAATAGATATATATAGATATATATATATGTATAGAAGATCTATCTACAGTTTTTTTTTTGTTGTTGTTTTTTAATTGATTTAATTGTTTTTTTTATATATATTTTACTTCTTATTTCCCTTTTCTGTCTAAAAATAGCTATGCACTGGAGCCCCCTCTGGTAGTGAATTGTGAGAGATTATCTGTTAAAGAATAGGAGTCACAATCTCACCTTTTTATGATGGATTTAAGCGTCTCCCCATCCATCCCATTTAGTACGATCTAAGAGATTCTGCAGCTGCTATCTTCACCTTTGCCTGACATGTAGCACCTGGTATACGCATGTTCTAAGCATAAAAATTGCACTAATAGATAACTTTCACAACTGGTCAGGTTACACAAACTAGCTATGGGAAACCAAAGGGTTATTTGATAAACGGTATCAAAACCTTTTGCAGCACAGGGCAATTATCCCGATTTTAACATGTGCTTTAGATAGTGCTTTGTACAGTGCTTTATATATCTATAACTAAGCACATTATAGCAGCAGGATTGCCACAATTTTCTCTAGTTAAGGGAAAAGTCCAGTTTGTCGTTTTTTTTTTTTTTCATTTTAACCTATCTCTGCTAATTCCGAAATATAACATTCTAAGAGGCCCACCACAAGGACCCCAACCTTGTGATACTCCTGCCATGAAGAATGCCCACTCGACTTTCCAACACAGTGACCTCATATGAGTTTCAGAAAGAAATTACTGAAGGTGCTGTGGGTCTGTACAGTAGTGGAAGTGAGGCGCTAGCAAGAATAAACACTCATATAATGGCCATGGTTTTTATATAAACACCAATAAGCCATGGCATTAAAACCACCCCACTAATATTGTGTAGGTCCTCCTCGTGCTGCCCAAACAGCTCTGATCTGTTGAGGCATGGACTCCACAAGGCCTCTAAAGGTGTACTGTGGTATCTGGCACCAAGACGTTAGCAACAGACATTTAATAGTGGGCACACACTACACGATATGCTCCCTGAGCGATATCGTGTAGTGTTGTCCCCGGCAGGCTGTGCTCAATGTCGTTCATGACATTGAGCACAGCCGCTGAACGATATCATTAACAATATCGTTCAGCGCCGGGCTCTCTCCCCCATTCCCTGACCTGCAGCAACCTGACGAGATCGTCAGGTTGGCCTGCATGTCAGCCCAATGAACGATAATGACGAACGACCCGCAGGAACGCGCGTCGTCGTTATCGTTCATCTTTTTGGGGTTAAAAATGGACGATAAAGTGGATGACTGAATGATGTCGTTATCGTTCAGTCGTCCACTTTATCGCCCAGTGTGTACGCACCTTAAATCCTGTAAGTTGCGAGGTGGGGCCTCAATGACTCAGACGTGTTTTTCCAGCACATCCAACAGATGCTCGAACGGATTGAGATCTGGAGAATTTGGGGACCAAGTCAACACCTTTGAACTCTTAGCCATGTTCCTCAAATCATTCCTGAACAATTTTTGCAAAGTGGCAGCCGGACGCATGATCCTGCCGAAATAGAGCACTGCCATCAGGGAATACTGTTGCCATGAAGGGGTGTACTTGGTCTGCATCAATGTTTAGGTAGGTGAATGCCAGGATCCAAGGTTTCCATGCAGAACATGCATAACGGGAACGCTCCACATGACCGGCCGTTTTGGAGATGCTCTGACCCAGTCATCTAGCCATCACAAATTGTCCCTTGTCTGCCCATTTTTCCTGCTTTCAACACATGAACTTCAAGAGCTGAGTGTTCACTTGTTGCCTAATGTATCCCAACCCTTGACCTCACCTGTCCTATAACAATAATCCGGTGTTCTCCTTTGAAATGTTTATTCATTGTATTAATAATTTGTGCATAATAATTTATTTATATTATTTATATATTCAGCTTACGTTCTAAACCCATTCTGTATCTCTTGCCTTGCTCCATCTGCCTTATATAATATGCTGTAATTTACCCCTCTGGAAAAAGTTCTTCACATCAAAGTATTTGACCTTTTCGTAAAGATGGGGAGTACAATATCTTTGCACAATATTGTCTGAGTCCCCAATTATCCTCCTCAACCAATATTCACTCATCTCCGTTTTCGTGTTGGCAGATAATCTTTATCAACTTTTAATTAAACTCCCATTGAATTAACTCTATACTGTTTCCTTCCTTTTCCTTTGACACTCGCTGTATATATTTTCCCCGGCTTTCCCCTCTTTTGCAGTGTTTGGAGGATTCTGTTTCTTTCCTGTTAAGTGAATATAAAAAGGAACAATGTAAATTGTGAAGCTTTCTTCCCAGAGGTATTGCTCCAACTCATATTTCACTCAAAGGGGTCACATAAAAAGAACTATTTAACTCAGAGAGACTTGCACAGGACAATGAGTAGAAAAGAATATAACAAATTGACTTAAACAACACTAAGAAGAGCCATGTCCTTAGAAAGGGAACGGATCCATACATCGATATATGGGCTAAAGGATAATTCAGTAGAACAGTTTTATCCAAATAATTTAAATATTTTTACATCCATACTCCTTATGGAAAAACGCGTCTGACGCGTCTCTTCCTTCTTACAGTGGTATAAATGGAGACATGGCTTTACACCTTTCAGTGGCTGTTTAATTTCAAATAAATAAAAAATGGAAACAAACGCGTGGGTGTGATTTATTTTGGATCTATAAAATTACTTAAAGGGCGGTTTTGCCCCTGCATCTATTGTCTTCCCAAAAATTGTGCATTTGTCTGGTTCCTCCCTAGGACACCCAGCATTTGCTTTATTAAGCAGACGGCCTTGCTCTATGATCACCCTGGGCTCAGTTTGGGTTTCTCAATAATAGGGAAGATATGACACACGAGCTTGGTGGCTCTAAATGATAGCCACTGTCTTCTGTATCATCTGCTGCAGAAGAGAGCTAGCTGAGTTGCATCAATGGTGATTGTGCTCCTACTATCCCGGAAGGGGGGGGGGTAATGATGGACTGTTCACACCAATACCTTTTTTACATGTTTAGTTCAATCTCTTCTATATACAAACTCAGGACCTGATTCAGAGCCGCTCGCAAAAAGCGAGCGCTCGCTCTAAATCAGGGCAGCCACTTTTTAAAAGAAAAAAGGCCTCCTGGCCGCTCGCATAGCTGTGGGCGAGCACCCACAGCTTTTGCGAGCGGCCAGGTGATGGTCACGACCATCGGGCTTGCGACGATGGTAGGGTAGTTGTGGTAGAGTCTCGTTCCCGCAAGCCCCAGTGAGCTTCCGGCCAGCCACAAAGCCTCCCCCGACCCGCCTACCAGACGGGGCGAGCTGTCGATCAACACTGAAAGCCGCCCCTTCTGGATGCGAGCGCTGGAGCGAGTGATTTCTCGCTCGCTCCGGGCTTGCGTGCGCACTGCCGGCCATCGACCCGCTTGCAAGCAGGTCTGAATCAGGCCCTCAGTTTGCCTATGGATGCTGTAGGCTCACTAATGATTCAGTAGGCCATTAGTATAGCATGACACCTTTCTTACCAGATGTACATGATTGCACTTAGCTAGTGACAGAGGGTGAGTGTACTGCTAACACGGTTTCCTCCACCTAGTAGACCTAGGCATAAAGTAAGCATTACATGTCCATAGCCGTGGGGTGCTACCTGCCCGTCATTGTACTGTACTGGAGCCAAGGTTTGCAGATTTTGAATGAGGAAGCGTGGTGGTAGTAGGTGGATCCAGGAGGGGAGTACTGGTAAGAGTTGAAGGACTAGTTAAAGATTTGGCATTTATGGGGATGCTTTGCATTGTAGAGGGGTGAAGGAAACATGCGGTAGGTTTAGATCAGCAAACTGAAGATTATAGTAGGATGGCAAAGAAGAGATTGCAGCAGATAAAAGATTATTTTTGTACTTAATTGTTAACTATGCCTCTTAGGGCCTGATCCACTACTGATCGCAACTGCCAATACGCACGCAATCGGACGATTGTTGCGTACTGCGCATGCCTATGTATCGCAGTGTGCGAACCAGCCACTGTGATATGGACTGCGAACGCAGTGACTACGCAGACCCATCGCAGAGTGATTGACAGGAAGTGACGTTTGTGGGTGGTAATGGTGGGGGGTTGGAGAAACGCAGGCGTGCAAGTGTGTTTCAACACCATTGCAGGGGCGTGCATAAATTAGCGTGCGTGGAAGTTAGCAATTTCTGAGTAAGGTCGGAGCTTGTGCAAGTGTGCGTGAGGCTTCGATGGTACTCGATTGTACCGATGGTTTTGCAGTCTTGCTAAACATTATGGATGTGTGTACGGTAAAGTGGGCGTCCTTATGTTGTGCTGTGGCGGCATAGCGATCACAATGGATCAGCAAACTATCGCAGTTAAACTGCGTGCGGAATCGCTATTGCAATCGGTGTTGCGATCGGTAGTAAATCGGGTCCTTAGTCCATTGGGAAAACAAGGAAAAACATTTTTCATCATGGAAATATGTAAATTGAAATAAGCAGCTGAATCACCTTAAGGAGCATAAAGGGCCAGAGCGCAGACTCCCCCAACTGAGGCAGAGGAATGAATTTAATGTAAGTACACATACTCTGCTTTTTCTTTCATCCAACTTGGGGACGCTGAGCGTGGAGACATTCCTAAGCTGCCCCTAAGGGAGTTACTCTTTACTTTGCTTAGCACAAACTTTCTACCCAAAACTAACCTCTTTGGAGTAAATTTACTAAGATTCGTAATTTAGCCGTATTTAAACACAGATGGGATCGATCTAACGCAGGAGTTAATAATGTACATATAATACGGGAATTTACTATCCTACTGTGTTTTGAAAAACATGTTTTTGATGGTGTATATATCTGTATTAGTTTACCGTATTTTGCTGGTTAATTCACTAATACGGGAGTTTTGCTATACAGTACATCCGTCTTTGGTATGTCCGACCGCCTTCATGTAAATACGGGAGTGCACGTACTCAGATGTTTCTGATTGGTGGAAAGTGCTCTATGTGGGAGTGTCATGCCTGAGCTTTATAAATACTCCCCAAACTGTCCTTACCTCGTGGGTTTAGTCAGTGGAGCAGGGAGAGGAGGCGTTTGGTGAGTAGCTGGTGATTTTGTGTATTCTTCGATTGCTGAGTGTAGGATTGTGTGTGTAAGTTGCCTTGTGTTTGTTGTCTTGTTATTTAATAGTTTGTCCAATTTTTTTGTCTTGAGTAATTTATTTTACAGTGTTTTGTCATTGTGTGTGTGTGTGTGTGAGTTTTGGAGTGTTTGTCTTTCATATTCTGTGTCTCTTGCTATTTGTCTGATTATGTCAGTGTCAGAGGTTAGTGAGGTGGAGGGGGTTGTAGTGCAGGATCCTCAGTTGTCTGATGATGGTAGCCGAGGTGCACTCAGGAGACGCACCACAACCAAGACTGGTTGCTTGGTTAAATTTTCATTTGGTGAAAACATGGCCTTGATAACTGAGGTGAAGAAGTATCACCATCAGCTTATTGGGCGGGAGACAGTGTGGGTATCTTTTATGCTGTGTGTAATTTCAAGCCATCTTGTAACAGATTGTATTTGCTGTCTTTAATAGTAATGTGTATTGTAGTCATTGGGTGGGATGTACTGAAGGAAAAATGCGGTAAAAACCCAGTTTTCAGGGTTTTTACCGCATTTTCATATATACTAAGCCCCGACCACCCTAATTTCGGTGGGGAAAAACCTGCCGTTACCCTATAGGAGCCTATGGGCTTCTTACCGCACCATGCTCCCGACGCTTCACCGGCATCCCGCAGTCACCCAGCACTTAGTCTCCTGGTTGCCGGCCCGTGCTCCTCCTGGGTCCTCCGCTTCCTTCTCTTAATCTTCCGGCTGCAGGGAGGAGGAGGAGGAGCCCAGGACTTCCTGCACAGGTCACCAGCAGGGAGCTCCCGGGGCTCGGAGGGGGCGGAGACCCCCTCACCCGGCGTCGGCTGCTTTGTAAAAGGCAGCTCTTATCGCAAGAGCTGTCCTTTGCAATACTAATCGCATATGTTAGTACATGTGTGATTAATCATTTTGCGGTGACTGGCGGGATGTACGCCGCAAGATTAGTACATCCCGCCCATTATGTGGATATGTGTCATTTGGTGCAAATTGCAAGGATTTCTTCCTTTAAGCAATCTTTTTTTTTTTTGGAAAGGCCAATGACATGATAAATAAATGTTAGTATTGTCTAATGCCATGTTGTAGATACACGCACACATGTGTGTTTGTTAAATAACAAAAGTATACACTTCAGTGATCAACTTTATTTGTTGTAAACTAACATTTATCTATAAAGTGTTATGGGCTAGTCATGGTTACAATCCAAGAATACATGCTGCTGTAAAACCCCTGTATACTGTTATATTTACATTTATTTTAATACTCAGTTTTTACCTACAAGTATAAGGTGCATAGCTTGGGCTTAAGCAATTTAGTTCCCTTCAGCATGTAACTCCAATGTGTGAGTTTAAAAAAAAAAAAAAAAAAAAAAAAAGATTATGGGCCTGATTCAGACCCGCTTGCAAATTGCGGCCGCTCGCTGGCAAAAAGGGGCGGGATATTTAAATGAAGCGCTCGCACTGCGTCTCGCAAGGACGCCCTCTTAGCGTGCCCCGGCAATAAGCGCTCGCTAGTGTATAAAGACGCCCCCTTGCCACTCGCAACACACGTCATCTCCAGTATTTGAAGGATTAATCGGTAACATCGAGAGCCATCGGAGCTGTTCGCAGCGCTTGAGGTAGACCTTACCCTCCCGCAAGCACTGCGAGCAGTTCAGGGTAAAAAACAACCAAGTGACGTGTACAATGACGCTACTTTGCTAATTATGCACACCCATTAAACTCCGTTCTGACGGTCAGACACGCCTGCGTTCGCAGCACCACTCCTCCGTTCACAAGCACCTTCCCCTGTTACCACCCACAAACGGCGCTGTCACTCATTCCACTGGGCAGTCTTTTCAGGGCGAGCGACTAATATCTGATCGCTCGTACTAGTTTGCGCACGGGCACTGCGACCTAAGGCCCCCATACATCAGAGATTGATTGCAGCAATCGTGCAATTTGCAATCGATTGTGTATAAAAATCTTTCCCTTTTTCAATCGATTGCAGAATTGCATGATTGCTGCAATCAATCTCTGATGTATGGGGGCCTTCATGCGCAGACGGGCGACCATCGCTCAGAGCGAGCGAGTGCAACTTAGCGTCCGGGTCTGAATCAAGCCCTATGTCATTTGATTTACCCTTTTTTTACAATTGAATTAAAACTAAGTAGTTACGCACACTGTAACCACTAGATATGCTGAATAACATTAATTGAAATCACAGTAACCTACAGTACATATGGAGAGCAAAAACTACTACTACAGCATTTTATGCTGAAAATGATTGTCAATTGGTGTGGAATTTTACGGTTTGGTTCTTGTTCCCCCATGGGGAGATTTGTGTAACTTTGGGCCTGATTCAGACCCGGTCGCAAGCGCTGAGCGCTCGCAACCGGGTCGATGGTGGCCCACAGCACATGCGCACGACGGAGCCGGCTCCGTCGTGCGCATGCGCGAGACCCGGCTAGCGACGGGCAATCCGTCGCTCCGGCTCTCGCACCAAAGGGGGCGAGTTGTCGATGTTGAGTGACAGCTAGCCCCCTTTGGTGGGCGGGCCGGGGGAGTGGCTGCCCAAACGGAGGCATTCCCATGAGAACGCCTGCCGTTTGGGGGCGGCCCCTCTGACATCACTAGTGATGTCAGTGGAGAGCTTCCGGCTCTGTTAGTGCCTAAAGCTCTCTGGGGCTTGCGATGAGTGAGACCCTACCACAAGGGTCTCGTTGCAAGCCCAATGGTCGCGATGGTCTTGACCATCGCGACCATCATCATGGCCGCTTGCTATAGCTGTGGGTGGTCACCCACATCGCTCTTAATCAGGCCCTTTGTGTAGAGATAGCTTATGATTGTGTAGATAAAGTTCACAAACAAACAAAAAAACTATAGCACCAAGGCACACAGTCTCAAAACTTGTCGTGGAGGATGATGAGGTTGCAGGTACAAAATCTTACAATGTCTACTCAAAAACTCATACAGGAAAGGTCTGTATTGCTAAATATATACATGAGTCTTTGTAGGACCATCTTCAGCACCAATTACGCCAGCTTGCCATATTTCTGTGATTGCCAGTACACCACTCAGCACGATCCTGGAGACCACAGAAGACATGCAGATGCATTCGCCACAGCTTATTGGTGAGTCTGTAAAACATTGTACGACACAATTACACATTGTAACACACACCTCCAAAAAAACATTGCATTTGAAATTGGGCTCTTAATGGCTCTAAAATGATAAATGGTTTTGCAGCTACATGTTTTGCAAATCCCAAAATACAAGTATAGGTTGTATTAATGCAGAAGCAGACGAAACATCAAAAAATGTAAAAAATATATAAATAACTTGCATGGATATATGGTGACATATTAAAGTGAAGCACTTTGTTTTTTCGGTGCCTAGAAAATTAGTACATTACCTCAGGAAATATTTTTTATAAGCTATGCATGCAGGCAGTGTGTATGTTTAACCATGGACCTCAAACATTGTAATTACCTACAAACCACAATGTGAAACCACCACAGTCAATTACTGTGTTGTGCAGTATCAAACCAAATGGTGTAAAAAATAAAAAAAAAAGTGCAATGTGTTTCATTTGTTAGTTGTCAGATGAGGTATTTTTGGGAGAGTAATGTACTACTCCGTACATTATAAATAGTTTAAAATGTTTTACACAACATAATATTACGTCACAATTTTTTGAAAAAATTTAAAACATCCTCAATATTTTTGGAGTGTGGAATATAACAGCACAGTATTTATCATGGACATTTTCATTGTTGAAATTTTTTAAAAGTTAAAATTAGATATAATTAAAAAAAAAAAAAAACACTTACATATGTTTCATCCCCAGTCTCACAGGAGTACAGCGGTCAGGATGATGAGCAGCCAGAAATGTTCCAACCTAATGTGGAAGAAGACACATTTACCTTACACCTAACATCTGTTAGTGTGCCTGCTGCACCGCCAATGCTGCGTGAAACTCGGCAAGTATTCCCGCCAACACCCCAAGCACGCCACACACCACCACCATCCCCAAAAACATCACGTGGCATTGCTGAGAAAAGGTTTTGGGACACCTGGGGCCAATACCAAAACAAACAGGTAGAAAATCTCCAAAAACAAGTAAAGGAAATAAGCACATAGACAAGATATACCCATCGTGTGTCCAAAAATGTCAGCCACTTAACCACTGAGTTGACCAGAGTAGGTAACATACTAGAAGAAATGCCCGCTGACAACAATAGATTCCGTGATTCATTTGTGTGCTTAATGGAGGACAACCATAAATTTCCTCAGTCTTACCTATACATGCTGGAGGCTGATTTAACACATCAGCAATCAGTAATTAAAATGATGGAATCACATAATAGTGCATCCAAGGACTTAAATACTGTAATAGCATAAACAATGTCGGCAGACTAATAATAGTTTAACAGCTCATGGGGCCAGCTCTTCAGGGGCTACCTCCTCACATACTACACCAATGGTCTCTTTGCGCAATAGAAACTCTGCTGATACTCCACAAAGAGGACAATCCTCTGGTAGGGTCTCGCCAAAAATAATAAAGTCATTTATTCTGCCATGTACATTCCACAACATGTGTACTATTGTCCTAAAAATAGGTTATTAGTACACAAAATGGTGTTTTTTCTATGTTTTTGACTAAACACCAGTAATTATTGTTACAATCATGCCTCAGCATATTTCTGCCGACATCTACAGGGAGGCTGTGTTGTGATAAAAAGGTTATAATTTGTCAAACATTATTGAACATTGTGTTTGTTTCCTATTGTGTTATTCATTTTTCAATTATTGAACAATAATCTAGGTTACACCTAGCAATTTGCGCTCTATAGTGGTCCGCGCTATAGGATTATAGTTCTACCTCTAGCTGCTATACACAAAGGAGGTATCCCAACCTCATATAGATAAATAATGACAAGAGAAAGTGCTAGCGCTTCGAGATAAAACTGTGATCTAATGAACGTCTAGATGTTTATATTATTATTAATTGTCTTGCACTGGGACATATATGAAATAGGCTGAATGATAAAGGGTAGGTCTTGAAAAAGTCCCTGCAGGGGACGAAACGCGTTGGGGACCTACTATCTACAGACTTTTAACCCCTGAACTTCCATACTGGCACTACTATATGTTTTGTACGTTATAATTGCCATTTTATTATACCTGTACCACTTGAAGCACCTCGGTGTGTGGACAGGCAATAAACAGTTTTTACTCCCATACATCCACGCTTATAGTGTATATATGGTCTAGCCGGACCAACACCCACCCTATACCCACACACACTGGATCGTGGAGCAAGGATTGCAGGTGTACCTGCGGACCCACGACAGGATCCGGGTAAGTCTGCACAATACACCTTGTATTATACAGCACCATTGCATGCCTGCACCTGATGCTCTGGTTCTCTCTCTTTCTCTCATATGGGTGACGTCTGAGGAGGTGAGTCGGTTAGACTGAAATATACCAGTGGATAAAGGGAATCATTTTGCTTGAAGTACATCATCAGTGACTTTCGTTAGAAGTACTGACAACTGGCTGTATAAGAACACCCTGCCTAAAGTTATTGCGAACCCAGGCTCCTATATATATTTCAAGGACATTAGGCTTTATTATTAGAACGCCCACCCTACAGTATAATAGGTGGATCACACCAGGACTTACATTTATCATTCAGCCTATTTCACATATGTCCCAGTGCAAGACAATTAATAATTAATAATATAAACATCTAGACGTTCATTAGATCACAGTTTTATCTCGAAGCGCTAGCACTTTCTCTTGTCATTATACACCTAGACATTTGTCTGTGTAGAGTGTACACATTTTTGGAAAAATACAAAAAAATTAAATAAAAGTGAAAACACTTTTGAAACACATAATTGTATTGATTTATTTCAGGTTAATAATATGTATGTTGTGGCTAATTTCTGTCAATAATGTGGTTTCTCATCACTCTGTTCTCCACAAACACTCATGTATCTTGTACAAATTAATATGCAGAGCTCAACAAAAAAAAACACAATTTTATGCGTTATTTTTTAGTTCTAAGTCCATAACATAGGGAAAAAAAAGGCATGTACACTAAACATGTTTAAGGACTACTGGGAAAAATGTGACAGTAGGATAAATTACACTGTGATTTTTGGGTGTTTTGTTTTTCACATTTTTAAAATAAAAATTAAAAAAACTACAAAAAAAATGTAGTAAAGTTGCAAGTTTTTTGTTATACTAACCACATGTCAGATATATATTACCAAAAAAACCCATGTAAGTATTGTTAATATTGTATGAAAACAAACACTTACTGGTAAAATGGTGTTGAATGAGCTGCCTTACCTGCCTCCCACTCTCTGATGTCATATTGTCACCTGATACAACAGAATCCTTAGTCTGCTGACTGTCTAATATATGATCATGGCCTGCACCTTGCTGCAAACATAGATTATGTAAAATACAGCAGCTGAGCACAATGTCAGAAATTTTAGATGGACTGTACAACAAAATGCCACCCGAGCTCTCCAAACAGCGAAACTGAGATTTTAGTAACCCAAAAAATCTTTCTATCACCGTTCTAGTGGCCTTATGTGCATCATTATACCTGTGCTCAGCAGAGGAAACTGGAAGCAACAACGGAGTCAGTAGCCAGGAGAAACAGCCATACCCGGAATCTCCTAAACAAAGATAAACTAAATGTAGAAACATTTACACAGAGACATGTGTGTTGGCCTTAAAGGGCCAATGAGTTCATTACCCAGTAGCCAACCCTCTGGCATTTGTCCAGCCTCAAATTGTTCATGAAGGGCTGACTGACTGAGGATAAATAAATCATGACATGAGCCAGGGTAACCGACTACAACACTCATTGCTTTCAGGTTTGCAACAGAAACCACCTGCACATTAGTGGAGTGTGCATGGTGCCTATTTAGAAAAACATGAGCACACTCCCTAGGTGGTCTTAGCCCAATGTGTGTGCAGTCAATCACACCCAGACCATTTGGCATGCCTGCTATACGATAAAAAGCTACCTTGACAGCATGCCACTCTGACTCCTGGCTAAAGAAGCAGATAGAGTTGGCAATTAGAGGCTGGAACTCAGCCATCACCTGGGTGAGATACCAAGGGAAGGTGGACTGTGAGTTCCCAATAACTCTACCTGTGACAGACTGAAAATTCCCAGCAGCCAGAAAGTGCAACACAGCCATGAGTTTATGCAGGCCTGAGACAGAGCGTGAGCATGCTGTTTCAGGGTCTAGATGAAATTTGACTAGGTCATACAGATGGAGTAAGTTGTTACGATTGACCCAGAACATCTGTATGACCTTGCCATCGACCAATGCGTTTAAGGTTCAAACTCCCTCTAATAAATCGAGGCCTGCACAGCCTCCCCAGAACCTGTATAATCTTGTCCAGTTGCTTGGTCCTGAGTCCTTTCAGCCTGTTGGTAGAGTCTCAGGAATCCCACAGCACCCTGCATGAAACCAGAATATACATATTCTGCATTTTTGGAGTCAGAGAAATGTATGCTGCAGTTTTGTACCCTTATATAGGCATCATAATTGTTTTCAGAATCCTTTAAAATAGAAACACATGTGAAAAAGGCTGTTCCAAAAGCAAATCCACATCCAAATCGCTAGCCAAAAGGTGGTACATTTGAAAATTCCATTTCAACACCGTGTTTCACACATTTATCGGTGATTTCGAAAACACGAATGATAGTAATTGCCTGTGTTTCGCAAGTATCTATGGAAAGTACAGGCCTGTTTAGTCGATGGTGTATTCATTTCTATTATTGTTTACTTCCGCACTTAAAGTCCCAAAACTCCCCTGTTCACTTCTGTAAAGACGGAGAATACCCCCGTTTTTGTAAATTCCCATGTTTGTAATAATGACAAAATACTCCCATACATGCTAATATGTGCAAACACGGAGCTTCATAAATTTACCCCTTTGAATGCAAAATTATTGAAATGGTAGAATTTTGGGAATGTATGAATAGTGAACCAGATAGCAACCAGACATTGCTGGTTCACTGAGGCTCCGTATTGCACAGCCCATACAGCCTTAATGTTCTTGGAAGCAGTTTTCCAGAACTAATGCACTATATACAGTATATGCCACACAAGTACCTGTCAATAGTTTGTTCAGTTGCCGGCCAGACGCTCTCCTGAGGGTAATGGAGAACAGGTCATTGATCCCACACCAGGTAACACCTCAGGGTCTATTCATGTTTTAACAAACAAAGGATCTAGTTTCCTGATGAGGAACACCTCCTTCATGAGGCAATGACATTCTGTTTTCATTGGAATCTAGACACCATATTAGGTTGGAGAAGGGCTTTAATATGCAGGACAGCCCTGTCCTGAAGAAAATCATATAGAGATACCTATGAGAATGCTCTCAATTCTGAAACTCTATTAGCAAAAGCTATTGCCAATAGAAATACCGTCTTTTAAGTGAGTAGTTTTTAATTGTACAGTCTCAAAAGGCTTAAATGGAGAATGTTCGAAGGCAGAGTGTCATGCTCCATACACTTAAAACTTCTTTCTTACCTCTCTGCTGCCTGTCCAGGCTAGTGCTGAGGTCCGCTTGTGCTGCACATCGCTCCTGGCTGGTGCTGAGGTCTACCTGCGCTGCTCCTGCCCCGTCTGCTCAGTGTCCTGTCACTGAGCATGGAGATGGCTCTCTGCAGTCCATTGCTCACAGCATGTCTCTCCAGCATAATGAGATGCAAGCTGTATGCCTGATTTCCCTCCAGAACACATCAGAGTGCTTCTCCCAGACCAGCTGATCGCAGCATCCAATCCCTGGTGATCCTCCCCTATAAATTCAATTTCCTGACTGGCTCCTCTTGCCAGTACCATATTTCTTCTTGCTGAAGTTACAGCTCTGTGCTGGGCTCCCAGGAACTCAGTATCTGAATGGTCCTAGTCTGTTTTATCCAGTTCCAAGTCTGGTATATAAGTCACCAATACCATCTTGCACTCCAGTCTGGTTTTACCAGTGAGACTTGTTCTTAGCTGCCTCCATCAGTTCCAGCCGATTCCTCCTATCATCGGTCCTATCCAATACCTCCAATCATTGGTCTCATTCAATACCTCCAATCATCGGTCCCATCCAATATCTGAAATCAATGGTATCATTCAATACCTTCAAACATCAGTCTCATTCAATACCTCCAATCAGACTCATTTGATATCTCCAATATAATATCACCATCGGTCCCAAACCGATTCAGAAATCCAATTCATCATCATCAGTCTCAAACAACTCCAGGATCTCAGCTCATCATCTCAACTCATCTTCATCGGTCTCAAAACTGTTCAGAACTTCAATACATCTCATCGATCTCCAATCGACTCAGAACTCCAGATCATCACTATCGGTCTCAAACTGATCCAGCTCTTCAGTTCAGCATTACTGGTCATTCTGGTCTACTCAACAATCCAGCATCATCGGTCCCAACCCAATTCTGCTCATTTATACAGTATCGTCATCTCCAGTTCTCATTCCTACTCGCTGTTAAATAAAAACATTGCATTCCTGTCCTCGCCTTCATCCTCTACAGTTTCCTTAACTCCTCATATCATACATGAGGAAGTCTAGGCTCAAGCCTCCCAACTTCATCCATGCCTCCCAAGTCTCCATATCAGCCTCCCACGCCTGTTCCGAACAACTCCAACCCTCAGGCATGACAAAGAGGTTCCCAAACACAGTCCTCAATGCTCCCCAACAGTTCAGTTTTTAGAAATATCCATGGTTGAGCACAGGTGGTTAAATCAAACTGACTGAGGTACTCATTTTCCTTGAAGATAAACACATACAATATGGCCAAGATCTGTACTTCACTTCCAGTTCTATTGAAATAATTGAGTCTCCAAAATTCATTTAGACCATTTAGTAAAACAGACGGGATGTAGTCACCATCCCGGCAACAGGATGCCGGGGCCCAGAATCCCGACCGCCGGCATCCCGACAGTAACTATTAGGGTTAGAGGCTAGGTTTAGGCACTAGGGTGAGGGTTAGGGTTAGACTGCAGAGGGAGAGTTAGGCTGCGGGAAAGGTGGGTTAGGGGGAGGGTTAGGGTAGGGGTACTGTAGACGTAGGGATTACTGTAGATGTAGGGATTCTGACTGTTGGGATGCCGCTGTTGACATTCTGACTGCCGATATTCCGACCGCCGGGATCCCATACCCAACCCAAAAAGACATTACACAAACTAACCTTAATGTAGATGAATGGAAATTTGCACCAAGAAATATGTCTTCCAAATTGTCAGCTTCTAGCAGAAACTGGTTTCCTAATTTTAAATATGGTCTTAGTCATTCTGTCTTATAGACTCTTAGCTTTTAGAACCATAGCTCCAATAGCCACACTGTTAAAGCCAATAAAACAGTACCCTGATGAAGAAGGATTGTCATAGAGGAAGTCGCCACAAGTGACCTATGCACATCTTTTGGGTGTATGAGTACCATGGTCTCAGCCCGTCTGGCACCACTAGAATGACCCGAGCACCTCTATGAGCACCCACGTAAGCATGGCATTCAAAGGGAAAGAAAACTGTCTGAAATTCTCAAAGGATTGACATGGCATCCACCAGAAATGTCTATAGATCCCAGGATTTCAAGCAAAAACAGTCCACTTTGCTGTTGATCTGAAATGCCATCATGATGACATCTGGCTGACACATTTGTAAACAATCTGAAGGAACCATTCTCCAGGGGAAGGACTTGTGTCTATGTAAGATTAAATAAATAAAAAAATCACTCCAGGAATTAAATTGTTGCAATTATTTATTAATATTTATATAACGCCAATATATAGTTACACTTGCATTTTACAATTGGGAACAAAATAGTAATAAATCAAGACTGGATTATAACAGAGGGGTAAGAAGGTACTGCTCACAGGCTTACTGTGTAGCCATGGGATTTTTCTTCTACGGGGGAACACATATAAAGTGTTGGCACTGTTTGAACAGTGCATAGCATGTAATAGGGTATACTGAGGTGTTGGCATTGTTTGGACAGCACGTAACGTGTAACTAGATACTCATATGTGTTGTCACTCTGGGAACAGCTTGTTGCGTGCTATAAGAGGCTTGGATGTGTTGGCACTGTGGGTACAGTGCATAGCGTGCAATGAGATACCCAGAGTATATTGCAATAACCCTGGAGCTCATTGGAATTTGTACAACCAAATACCCTTGTGCGGAGTCTAAGACCCTCACCGGACTTCACCAGGACTTTACTCAGTGAGGGCTCAGGTTGCAGCCCAATGTAGTTGGTTCACACTGTGAAAGCAAGAGAGTAGTTAGCTGGTATGAGGACTCATGCCTGAAACATCACAGATAGAAATGCGGGTATGGATGTGGTGCGGTCGAGGAAACTAACCGGAGTTTAAAGACAGTGGAAGAAAACTATACTGAAGAGTATAGCTCGGAGTGGGAGCAGCAATGTAGAACACACTTGATACTTATGCACTGGAGAAGTGCATTGAGCAGGTTCTTATAGTGGCTGGCTGATGGGTGATTCCCTGCTTGCGTAATCGGTGCTGGAGGATAGTGGTAACACCTGAGAGAGGTGTAACGTCATCTCTAGCCTGAGGCAAAAGCCCAGTTGGGTTCTGTTAAGGATTCTAATTGGGAAGGCCAGCAATCAGTGGCCTGCTAAGTGTTGGGCGCAGGCCAGTGGTATTCAAGACTGCCAGTACTGACACATAGGGGTCTATTTACACCTTACTGCATTTGTTCTTTATTCTTTTGTTTTGTGTAATACATATATGATTGATCTTGAATTATTCCTGAGAAAATATGAAATAGAGCATCAATTAACCATTGCCTACACTCATGAGAAAAACTGTATAAGTGAACGAGCAAACTGTACACTAGTGGAGAAAACAAGATGTATGCTAAAGGTTGTAGGCCTAGACAAACAGTTTTGGATGGATGCCGTGGCCACAGTAGTTTATCTTAAAAACTGTTCTCCTACAGTTGCCCTAAAGGACATAACACTTATTGATGCATGGTCAAAGAGAAAACCAAGTGTAACATCTCAGTACTTTTGGAAGTACAGCTTTTGTACATACACTAAAAGAAAGAAGATGCAAGTTTTATTCAAAATCAGTAAAGTTCATTATGCTGGCTATTGCCATAAAAGCAAAGGCTACAGATTATGGAATCCAAGTACCAAAAGGCATGTCAAGTCCAGAGATGTTATATTCAAGGAAACAGCACAAGTTGTAGAAAAGCTGGACAAGTATGTGTCACTGGACATGCCAGCAGCTGAGATGTATCTGAACCAGATGCTACCAGCATGGAAATTGAAGCACAGAAAAGGTATTCTGCAAGATCAAATATCAGCAAACCACCTAAGAGGTATGATGAAGAATTTGCAAATATTGGATTCAGTGAGTCTCAGGATATCAAGAAGCCATACCCAAGATCTGATTGGTGTGAGTGGAAGTCCAAGATAGGCAAAGACACTTTGCAAGACCTAATAGTCACAAGTGTGAAAGAATCGTGACAGCCTGAGTTTGCGACTCAAGAGACTATGGTCCATACTGTCTGTGAGGGTACTCTTAATGATGTGTCTACTAAGCAGGCTAGACCAAAGTGACATAAAAGTTGACTTATTTATGTGTTTAGCCTCGTTACCCTTTCAGGTTCCTACAGAGAATGTCAAATTAAATGTCTGTGTAACATGGAGAAGCTTGTAGCAAGGGGCGTGTTGATATTAGAGTACGCTACTGTGCAGACTCCCTTTTGTTCTTCCAGGAAGGCTTCATTCCCTGTTCCAAGATGGCCACCAAGGTTAGTACTATGCTTGAGCGGCAGCATCTTATCACTGTGTTAGAGTGCCACAATGGAAGACGGATGTATTCCACTTAGCTCTGGTGAGACATGTACTATTACCTGCATTTACTGCTGTTCCAGCATTGTGCACCGATACCCGCAAGCTACATACACTCAGCGGCTGGTAAACTGTGTGACACCCTGCTCTGCTCAAGTTCCACTCCATCCAAATCAGTGTGTATCACATTGAGTACAGCTGCACCTCATTTATCCTTCAATAAACCATTCCACTGGTTAAGCAACTGGGCTGTTCGCAGTGATAAGACATCCACTGCTGTACACTCATATTTCCAACAGTTTAGACTAAATAGTATAAGTTTTATGTAGTTTAGATTCTGTTTGTTTAGTCAGAGATTTGTGCTTGTTTACACGGTTACTTATTGCAATTACCATATTGCTGTTTATCCTCATCGTCAATAACCTTCTATAGCATCAGACGACCTGGCCAGCAAAGCAGCCAAGTCCATCCCACCTTGCAGCAAGCTCTGGCAAACACCTTTGCCGCCTTAGATTCTATCCATATAGAGGGTAGTGTCAATATACTCTAGACAAGAGTCTGCTCATCACTATTAGCTGCTGCTAATAAACATCATTCAGATTCAGTATATACAGTATATATATATATATATATATATATATATATATATATATATATATATATATATATATAGTGGACATTGCACTTTCTCCCAATATGTTCAGTATATACTGATTTTATATGCTACATTTTGCATATACGTGTTTGCAGTTGCACATGTGTTGCGTCCTTTGCACAAGCACTTGCTGCACTTTTTTCTATTTTGCACACCAGGCAATTGTTTTTGAATTTAACATTCTCTTTGACATGTGAGTATAACAATATTTATCTGAGGTGATCAATTATGGCCAATGTGTAGGACACTAGTGAGGCCAGTGGATTTCATCATACAATTTATCCTGTGGCTGATTTACATAGTTACTCAGAGACTGATGCTGAAGGCATACTTTACAAAGAAGTATTAGCTGAACAAATAGAAGCTACTTCCTTTGATGATGTTTATCATAAATTGTTGAATTTTAGGCCTAAGAAATTGATTACTATTATCATTGCATTACTTTGAGTGAATACCATCGTGCCAAAAAAATCCCACGTGAGCTGCATGTCAGAAATAGCCCAACCATAGGGAGGAATGACCCTACATTTTGCAAAAAATGGGTCGCGATACTCAATAAATGCTCAATGGATTTAATTTTGTTGATTATTGAACAAATCACCAAAGAGATGAATGGCCTTAAAGAAAAAATAGCAGCATTTGAAGTAGTGCACAAACCAATGTTGGAAAATTATCCCTCAGTGAACTGGTATGATAAATTGAACAATCAACTACAGATGTACAAGCGTGACTTCATCAAATTTAAAACCGATTAAAAAACCAAGGTGGACTTGGATTATGACAATCATAACGTTTATCGTTGGACTG
The DNA here is from genome assembly GCA_031769625.1 of Taudactylus pleione. NCBI lineage: Eukaryota > Metazoa > Chordata > Amphibia > Anura > Myobatrachidae > Taudactylus > Taudactylus pleione. The sequence goes on along the minus strand of JAUIMM010000847.1, from coordinate 1,193,982 downwards.
ACAATACTAAGAGGAGTGATTATAAAATACCGTTTTTTCAGAGAAGAAATAGACAACCTGTGGATAAAGAATCCTCTGAATATACATCGATGGCCAGTGACTCTGAACCTCCCCGCATGAGAAATATGGGTGAGCGCCCTTTAGAGAGCGAAGGGACCACTAGGAGGAGATATCGTAAATTCACCAGACGTGGCCAGCAGTGGAAAAGGCAGGGGACGTGGCGGAAGGCCTCCGCGACCACGAAAACTTAGTTATCAATCTATCTTCATATGATCTTTCTCCCACTGAGACTAAGGTACTAACAAAGCGCTTGTCATTTGTGCCTACTAACCACATGAACCCACTCCAAAGGCAAATTGAACAATACCAGCTTAACAGACAGCTGAAAAGGAAGGAATTTTTCTATAAAAATCCACCTCAAATACCTATGGAATTCAGCAAGATCTTACCAAAATCTTCTTTTGATCCACAGTCACATTGTGCATCAATCAAGACTTTTATGAGATTAATTGCACAAGAGACCAACAAACATGTTGTGAAATCACCTAAAGTTAGGCAGAATCTTAACAAAGCTGAATGGATGGCATTGAAGAATCTGTCGGCTAATAATGAGCTAATTTTCAGACCTGCTGATAAGGGGGGAGCCCTGGTTGTGCAGGACTTACATCAATACAAAGAGGAAATTCTATGACAACTGGGTGATACTGTCACCTACACTAGATTATCTAAGGATCCCACCAGATGATTTGGTGATACTTTTAACATCTGCACTTGATAATCATATTATTCACAAAAAATTATTTGATACATTGATTCCAGCATACCCAGTCATACCGTTACTTTATACTACAGCGAAAGTACATAAGTCATTGGTAAAACCACCCGGCCGATCCATTATTGCAGCTAGAAACTCATTACTACAACCAGCTGCATTGTTATTAGATTTACTGTTTCAACCTTGTATACAACAACATCTGAGATATCTTTTAGATACCACTATGCTACTTAAAAAACTTAGTGCCCTACAGAAATTTGATAACCAGATATGGCTATGCAGTGTTGATGTGAATAACTTGTACACTGTTATACCACATAGTGCAAGTATTGCTGCAACTAAAGATTTTGTTGCAGGGCACCCGCTGTTCTGTTGTCCGGATGTTGATTTCTGTATGGCATTGCTTGAAATGATCTTGACAAAAAAAAATTTCTTTTATGATGGTACGTTCTTCCTCCAAAGTGTTGGTTGTGCGATGGGGTCCTGTGTGGCCCCATCGTACGCCAACATGTACATGCTCCAGGTTGAAAGTATTTTCTTTGATGATGGTATAATTTCCGAGCATATAGTGTTTTTTTTGTCGCTATATTGATGACTTGTTAATTTTTTGGCAGGGTAGCAAGGAGTTTGTTTCTGTCATTGAGACACACAATGCAAAAGAACATCCTGTAAAATTGAGTTATGTCATTATTGATAGTTTTTTAAACTTTTTGGATGTGCAGATCTCGCTAAATGATGGCATTGTGTCTACTAGGCTTTACTCTAAACCTACGGACAGAAACAATCTCCTCTATATGCATAGTTTCCACCTGCCACCACTTAAACGTGGGCTACCATACTCACAATTGCTGCGCATCAAAAGGATCACATCTGATCCGTACATTGCCGAGCAAGAAATGGATATAATGATTAATAAATTTAGAGCACGTGGATATCCTGTTAAATTATTAGAGGAGGCTAAACAAAAAGTACTTGAGATTGATAGGGGTAAGTTATTGGCTAATAATGCTGTAGTGTCTAACATGGAGAATTTGCCTTGGGTCATGGAATATAGCACAGTTAGTGATGGCATCAATCGGGTTGCTAAAAAATTATGGCCACTGATACAATCAGATACTGACCTACCATTGTCAGATACTAAACTTATGCCCTGCTACAAGCGGGGTAAAAACCTACGAGATATGTTGGTTAAAACCGATATAACTAGTATAAAGAATTCTACTGGTCATTTTTTACATACAAAATTGGGGTGCTTTAAATGCTCCTGCACTACGTGCCAATTCTTGATTCCTGGTAATATGTTTCAACACCCACACACGGGTAAAACGTATTACATCAGGCATCGGCTTACATGTAATTCGAAATAAGTCGTCTATCAAATTATCTGTCCCTGTGGGTTGTCCTACATAGGTAAGACCGAACATACCTTTAAAGAGCGTATGACAGCCCACAGGTCATCGATTCGTACCGCTATTGGTGCAGGTACCAGTGAGCAACCTGTTGCCCATCATTTCTGCCAAGCAGCACATACATTAGCATCCTTAAGATACCGTATGATCGACCACATACCTGTGTCTATCCGTGGTGGCAATCGTGCAGCTAAATTGCTGCGTTGTGAGACTAAATGGATTTTTTTATTAGGGACTCTTGTACCCAAGGGTCTTAATGATCACCTGGGTCTCCAGCATTTCATGTAAGATATAGGTATTATATCAGCTCGAGTCAGCCATAGCGCTATTTATAAGATATGTCTGTAGATTGGTATGGAATTTTTCAGCTGACATAATGTTTATATATGTTCAAGATTTTTTATATACTATTGAACTAGATCATTGCCAGCCTCTAGTGTAATCTAGATACTTATTCTGATTAATATTGTTAGATATGAGTTTAATTATGTGCTTATTCTGTGTATGTTTTTTTCTATAGATTGTTTACAGGCTACCTTGGTGATGGGAGCACAGTAGTGACTCACCAGGTGACGACGTCACTTTGTATGCGCCGCCGGACCGGGTGTTGTGTCCCGACTCCGGAAGTGTGCCAGCACTGGGTGTACCTGCGTTTATTTAAGGTAAGATTTTGTTGTATTTCTTTGCCTGACGAAAGTGCCACGAATATATAGGCACTGAAACGTTGCTGCTTCTATTACTGCCGTAGATAGGAAGTGACGTTCCTGTTCAACCTCTGATACCAGAAGTCACATTCCCAACCTGATGGATCAGGGGAACAAAGCAGGATGATGTACCCTGGAAGTGTTTTCTGTCCCATGAAAGTGTTGGGCTGAATCCCTGGAAACTGGAACTGTGGAATCGGCCATCTTTGGTGTGGGAAAGTTTTTTATACACACAATCAAAGATTGTGAACTTTGCTTTTGCTGTATTAAGTAGCACCAAGTATGATTTTGAAATTGAATGCTCTAAAAATACTAAAATTATTATTATTATTATTAGTTATTTATATAGCACACACATATTCTGCAGCGCTTTACAGAGAATATTTGGCCATTCACATCAGTCCTTGCCCCGGTTGAGCTTACAATCTAAACTCCCTAACAAATGTAAATGCACCAACACACACTAGGGTTCATTTTTTATTGGGAGCCAAAAAACCTACCAGTATATTTTTTGATTGTGGGAGGAGACCAGAGTACCCGGAGGAAACCCAGGCAAGTATGGGGAGAATATACAAACACCCATTATACACCTGATAAACATAAATTAACACAATCCATATATTATAAGCAAATAAACCTACAAGAATAAAATAATTCTAAAAGCAATTATCTCAAAATCTATATTCAAGTTCCCTGGAATTAGGCTTTTCATATTATAAATAAATAAAATCTCTTGTTTATACAGGTCACGTGCAACATCTTTAATTCTCCAAGTCCCTTGCTTGACTTATTGCACTGAATTTTTTTAAGAACATAGGATTACAGTCATGTTCTCATTTAAAATGGTTAGATAAAGCATGACTCAATCTTTTTTTCAGTAATCTTTTTCTAATGTTTCTCAGATGTTCTGCTAATATAATTTCCATTAACATTTATTACATGCACATTCAATCATATGCAATACATTTTTAATTACTTGTTATGACCTAATTAATATTATATTGAAATACATTAATAGTGAGTTCAACAATTTTATCTATTTCTCCTGTAGTGTTTTTGCACATAAGGCAGGATCCACATCTCTGCAATCCCTTTGATACAACAGTGCTAATTTTTTAAGGGGGTGAGGTGGCACTTTTTACTAGCAGAGTTTTTTAAACTTGAGGATTTGGGATAAATAAAAACAGTTTTTTCAGATATTATAGAGTTCAAAATGGGTTCTTTTCTTTAAAATATGCCAATGTTTTTTAAACACTTTTTCAACAAACTTGTGTTGAGAATTAAAATCAGATATAAAAGCAAAATCTAATACTTCATTTTTTCTTCCTTTTTATCTTTTGGAATTAACAGTGTTCTCCTATCAATTTTAATAGTATCAATAAAAGCCTTCTCAAACTTTGTCTTAGTAAAACCATTCCATTCAAAAAAATACTTCATGCTTTCAGTTTGTTGTTTAAAAATATAATTTTCAGCGCAATTCCATCTCAATCATTTTATTTGCCCTTTGAGAATGGAATCCAATAAATTCTATGGTGACAACCATAAGTGCTAGAGTCTGTGAGCTTAATATAATTTTCATTTGTATTCTTCCCTCTTTAATATAAATATCCAAATCTAGAAAATGAATGTAAGTTGCACTTTAATTAAATGTTAATTTAATAATAAAATCATTATTACTTAAAAAGTTTTAAATTAAAATAAATACAATTAATTTAGAAGTACACCTCCTTTCCAAATATACATGACATCATCATGTCATCGATATTAGGTCCGCCCCATAGGGATTATTATGCCAAATATGTCAGAGTTCACCATATACCATAAAAATATTAGCATAATTAGTGGCGAATCTAGTGCCTCTTTTGAAAATAAAAGGCCTCTATAAAATGAAAATAATCATTGCAGAAGATTAATTCAATAGCTTTCTTTAAAAACTCCTTCATATCTTAATCTCACTAAAACGGATGATATTGCTTCTAAACCCTGCCTATGATCAATAATAGTGTAAAGAGAAGTGACATCTGTAGTCACTAGCAGAGGTGTAACTAAGGTATTTGGCACCCAGGGCAAGATGAAAAATGCCCTCCCCCCCAAAAAAAATAGGCGTTGCCACCTGCTACCTACTGTAATTTAGATTAATAAGAATGTATAGTAGTTTGATATAGTTAGAATTCACAAGTTTTCACTGAGGTAGAAGGTGGCTCAATTGGTAAATTTACTGACTGCAAAGCATAAGGTGCTAAGTTTGATTCCCAACTATGACTGTATTTTAGATTAATAAGAATGTGTAGTAGCTTAATATAGTTAGAATTCACAGGCTTTCACTGTAATAGAAGGTAGCTCAATTGGTAAGCTGTCTGACTGCAAAGCATGAAGTGACAGGTTCGATTCCTAGCTATGATTATATTTTAAATGAAGGAGAATGTAAAGTAGCTTGATATTGTTAGAATTCACAGGTTTCCCTTGTAACAGTAGCTGGCTCATTGGTAAGATGTTTGACTGCAAAGCATGAAGTGGACTGGAGGGGAGGAGATGTGAACAGAAGCAGAGAGGTGAGGCCAGCCTGTGACTCACAGTGGGACATTTCTTGTATAACAGCAACTTCAGGATAAGGCGCTCAGTGCATGTGCCCTGCTCGACCCACCCCCCTAGTTACGCCACTAGTCACTAGAAACCAGTCCTAATCTGCACCCATTTGTGAGTGGGTCTAGCATGTGAGATGCACCCACTCACAGGAGCATGGCATAGCACCCAGCAGCTGGGACTAAAGTAGTCACTACTGTATTAGGATGGTGGGACAGTCCCATAATAGCTGCATTTTCTGTCAAGATATATGTAGACGCTAAAATGTAACACACAATAATTAAAGTGCTACAACTTTATTTTGTAAATCTTTCATGTAAATAACACATAAACAAAATCTATTTTCTGTCATAGAGATAGATGAATGAAGGACTTAATTTTTACACAACATCAGGTCATCTTATACACATGATTCCGCAGCACATATCCTAACCCACTGCTCCATGCTCATTCCTCACTATCTACCCCTCTGTGTCACCCCTGTCTGTCTGCTCTTCCCCTTTAGCATGTAAGCTCTCATGAGCAGGGCCCTCGTCCCTCACGTGCTTCTCCTCCCCCTACTTATAGTATCATTTACTCCTAACTCCCCACAACGGCACCTAACACCTGGTTGCTCATGTCCTGCTGCTTGTGTTATGCAGCAATGTTTATAAACCATGTCCTTGTCCTGCATTGTTTTGTATTACTATTAACTGTTTTTCTTGTGTGCTCATTTATGTTCTGTGTAAGGCGCTGCAGAACCTTCGTGGCGCCATATAAAGGATAATAATAATAAAATAATAATATCTTGTTTTCTAACAAATGTAACACTTCTGTGTCCTTAAGGTTGGATTTGGAAAGTGGTTGAAGGAAGTATACTACAAACTGAAATAAATTTGCATTCACTGAATTAACACTGGAGACAATTGGTCTACATGAGGGGTTATTCAAATCTTTATCCACTTTAGGCAGGATATATATTACTGTGACAGTTGAGTTTTTGTTAATAATAAAGCCAGATTCTTTTTCAGTTAAGGTATTTTTTCTAACATATTTCTCAACAAGGATAACAAGGTTCTCCAACAAGATAACAAGGATCTCCTGTTATCTCTTTCAGATAACTCCATCTATCCATAAATACAATCTCATCCCCTTTATTAGTTGGCTAAATAATAATTTTTTATATGATTTTAGCCCCTTTCAGCTAAAATCAGATTCTACTTAACATTTAACTAGCACCTTCTAGAAGATAATAGCTACAATCTGATTGGTTGCTATGGGCAACATCACTTTTAAAACTCACTTCTAAAAACTCTCACTTTAGTAAATTTACTCCTAAGACTCATTAAATGGAAGGACGAGTTTCCACTCCTTTTTTGAACTCTTCTGAAGAAGTAGAAAAATAGGCAGATTTATTCATCTTTAATCCCCTGGGGGTGATCTGGTGGTTAATATATTGTTCTAAGGTAGCAACATCCCACCATATTCAGTTCTCTTTTAGTAGGCTCTGTTCTAGTCCTAGGTCTTAATTATATTTCTCATGACTTTCATCTTTTATTACCGTAGAATCAGATGTAGTGTTACATAAGGAATCTAAAGTGGTTCTATGGTTTTCCCTCAGATGACACATATTAGGCAGCAATTAGTAAAGAGTTGACAGGTGATAAACCATCAAATATAGTAGGGGTAATTTGCACATTGGCAGCCTCAAAACAACTATACTATAGGGTATCATCAAAACACATAAATAGACATATACAGGAATTGGGAATAGTCCTTATCTGGGCGAGTCCAATGGGAAGACTTTGAGGATAAGTTCACAATGTCTCTCTCCTTAGTTTAGTTCCTCCATAATGGCACATATGAGGCTCTATTTATTAACATTATTTTTACTAAAATAAAGTGAAAAAGGGTGTTTTCACACCCTTTTCACATTATTTTAGTTTCACCTGTAGTTATTACAGGGCAATTGGAGTAGAATTAGTAAAATTCTAGTATCACTTATTTTTAGAAATCAGATCGCATTTCCCATAATTGTAATGGGAAATGTGATCCGACCATAGTTACTAAAAAGAAATTGTAAAAAAATACCGGGGGAAGCCCTGTGATAATAACGCCACCTGGAGGTGGCGTTATCCAGGGTCTCCCCCAGTTACCGGGCTCCCACTCTGCTCTAACGGGGAGAGCAGAGGCAGGAGCCGGTACCAGTAATCAGCTGTGTGGTCTAAACAGACCGCAAGCTGATTGCTGTAAAAAAAAGAAAAAAAAAATTTAAACATTTTTTTTTACTTACCTGAATCCAGGGACCGGTGATCGGGCCTCCGGTGATGTCTCCTCTCTGGTCAGCTGGTCTCCCATAGTGCCCTGCTGCCCGGTCATCAGGTGATCGGGTCCCAGTGCAGTATGGGAGATCACCTGATCAGGAAGCCCGGAGAAGATCACCGGAGGCCAGGAGGATGCAGGTAAGTGTAATGAAGGGAGGGGGGGTCACGGGGTCCGCGATCGTGGGGCGGGGCTTAGCGTCGGTGGGGGGTAGCAGCGACGGTGGGTCGGCGCATGCGCGGGCTCTTAGTCGCGTTATTTTTTCCGAAAATACCGTGACTAGAGTGCGGATGGGATCCGCAGGGACAGAGCTTTATCACAAGCTCTGTCCCTGCAAGGAATTTATAGTAAATCCCTGTGATATAGCCTGAATTCGCAATGCGAATTCACTCGGTAATATCACACTACAATCCGCATTCAATATGCGAATTGTAGTAAATAGAGCCCATGGAATAAAACAGAAAGATGCACAATATAGTGTAATATTTCGAACCAATTATATTAAATGCAATCCTCAGTTTGCATGAAGGAAACATGCATAGGTTATGTCCAAAAGATTTCCAATCACCCACCCCGCAGTAGGTATCTCGTCATACAGTAATTGCAATTACCAGAATATAAATGCACACTTGTATATCATGATGGCCTTTCTTTGCTACTGGATACCAAGTAAATAGCCATGTATAAAATGGAAAAGATGGTGCATGTAGTATAATTCCGTTTAATAAAAAAATGTATTTCTAAGCTACACCCACACACAAACACAGTGGCTTGCAAAAGTTTTCAACTCCCTAAAAAGTCAACACTTGTCTGTATTACACTACTTGCAGTTTTTGCACACCTGCAGTGCTGCGCGGCGCGCGCAGAGCAACGCTGATGCAGATCCCCACCCTCCGCCCACCCCCTGGCGGAAAAAGGTATGCGCTTAGGGGGAGGAGGGGGCAGGGGTTCGCCAGAGGGGCGGCAGCGCAGCACAGGGCGCACTGCCGTCCTGATGCGGCGGTGGGTAGGCACTACAGAGAGCTTTTGCTTTGGACTTTTCAAATCTGAACAGTGCTTTACATTTGTTAGAAAATGTCTAATGAAGCACAATGTGATTAGGGAATATGGACCTGATTCTGTGTCACACATGGTGCAAACGCAACTCCAGATGCGAACAGAACGCTAATCCGACGATGCGCCCATATTGTACGCATGTATGTGATCGCACTGCCCCACTCCTCTGAATGCAGTTATCATCGTTATAATCAGCAGTTACACCTGCCCCAGACTAGGTGCATGATGTCTGTCTGAATTTGGCATCCACTTTGCATTCGCCCTATAGACATACTTGCCGACAATCAGCTCCAGCCTTCCGGGAGGGAGCTGATTGTCGGCTAACAGCGGGGGGGCGGGGCGGTCATTGGGGGCAGAGCTGGGGGCGGGCCAGCCAGTTGGTGGTACATTGGGGGTGGAGCCGGGGGCGGAGCCGCACGATCGCGTCATTGTTGCCCCGCCCCTCTTCACAATGCCTTTATTTTCGGCAGTGTGAAGCAGGGGACAGGGCCGCGATTCATCGCGAATCGCGTCACCGGCTCCCCCGCTGCGGGGGTTTCTAATCTTTTCAGGGGGGAGGACGGGAGGGTCGGAGGCTTCCGGGAGGCTTGCCTGCTTTTCCGGGGGGCCGGGAGCGGCACCCGAAAATCGGGAGGCTCCCGGCCAAATCGGGAGGGTAGGCAAGCCTGCCTATAGAATAGGATGCAACTCTGGCTTCACGTCCACAATACACCCACGGAATGGTTGCATTACGTGGTAGTGGTACTGTCGCCACGCAGAAGAGCTTATGGATGGAGGGAAATGCCTGAGATGGATATGACTCTGAATCGCTCTCAAATCTGCAAAGATTCAGACTGGAGCCCATGATGTATGCACGGTTTGCTAAGACGCAATAGGTGTGGCTGCGTTCTAACTTGCGACTCAGAATCAGGCCCTACGTGTATGTTCTTTTTATGCAAAAGTGGTCTAACCTCTGTATTCAGTCTACTGAAACTGTTTACGTTTGTTCATTCAGTAGGTCACTATATCAGACACTACTGTAATGATGTAACAAGTCTCATGTTTGGGCAGCAGGGATGATGTAATGGTTAGCATTGCTGCCGTACAGCACTGAGGTTGTGGTTTTGTTTCCATCACAGCTCTAACTGTATAGAGTTTGTATATTCTCTCTGTGCTTGCGTGGGTTTCCTCCAGGTAGTCCTGCTTCCTCCCATAATCCAAAATATACTGGTAGGTTAATTGTCTCCTGACAAAAATGAACCCTAGTGTGTCTGTGTGTGAGCATGTGTGATAGCCCGAAATTAGGGGGTCATAATTGTTAAACAGTCTGTGCCAAGTAAAGTGAAGTGATGAATGTTCCCCAAAAATGTAAATAAATGTATTTTTTTAAAGAAGATTGTTCTCAGATAAGGTAGTCATTGGGTACATGTGTGCCTGTGCTGCCCCTATAGAAGGAAAAGGATGGTGCCATCCATACAGAAAGGCCCTGCAGTATTAGGGGAAGCATGAGCACAGGACTCTACCAAGGAGTCTGAGACAGGGGAGAGGTACCCCCGTTAGTCGCCCCGGTGATGGGTTGACAAGTCAGCGCGTTAGGACAGGTGGAGCGTTAGCGTGGCCTCTAGGGAGAGAGCAGGGAAAAGTCCAGGATGTGTGTCGACTGGCAGTTGGTTCCAGGAGCAACGGCCGCAAACTGTTCCCCCCCTTGTTGCGCTGTGGGGACTGGAGAGGAACGGTCGGCAGGTCCCTGAGGTAGCGGTAGCTGAAGAGAGCTCCGGTGCGCTGTTTACCTGATATAACCGGAGGACAGGAGCGGCGATCCAGAGACAAGGAAAGTCGTGGCTGTGGTCCAGAGACATTGCGGCGTCAGAGGGGAACTGACGGCAGGAAGTGGAAGCCTGTCAGGGAGAAGGCGCGGCTGAGGCGGAGTCAGTGGGATCGGCATATAGACGGAGGCGAGTCTACCCTGGGTCCTCTGGAGGCTGTGTCGGGCACTGCAGGGAACCAGGAGGTCACGGTGGTAAGAGACTTATTACACACCACCACCCCCGCAGATTACCATTAGCAATGGCCCGCTGTTAGGCAGCCACAATAGCCCCATCAGAGCAGTGCACAGCAGAGATCTTCCCTATCAGTAGCAAAGAGAGACCCCTAACAAGCGACTATTAACAGCACCAAGTAATCTGTTGTCACAATGTCCCCCAAAGCATCGGCCTTATACTGATAAGTTGGATAAGCAGGGAAGTCAGTGTAAAGAAAAGGGCAGGACTCATACAGATTGAGCCATATAAAACCCGTTTAGACTCCAAGGAAAGCCTCAGCGGTGTCCACACTTGTAATAAAGAGAACAGACCAACAGACAGCCGTGCATGTGGCTGGGTAAAAAGCAACAAGTCGCAACATCAGTAATGGTGGCTACACATTGGGAGATTAAAGTGGACGACTGAATGATAACGATATCGTTATCATTCAGTTGTCCACTTTATCGTGCATTTTTATCACAAAAACGATGAACGATAACGACGGCGAGCGTTCCCGCGGGTCGTTCGTCATCATCGTTCATCAGGGTTAACATGCAGGCCAACCTGACGATGTCGTCAGGTTGCTGCATGTTGAGGAATGAGGGAAGAGAGCTCAGCGCTGAACGATATCGTTAATGATATCGTTCAGCGGGTGTGCTCAATGTCATGAACGACATTGAGCACACCCTGCCGGGGGCACCTAGACGATATCGCTCAGGGAGCATATCATCTAGTGTGTTGTGTACGCACCATAACAGTAATACAACGACCTGGATGGTTGCCAAATTGTTGATGCATTAGTCTAGTTACAGAGACTGTTAGCCAGGATTAATAAAGAGGGACATTTGCAACAGGAATAAATTCAGCTTGAGCAATTTAACCTACTCAGAGTGGAGAGATCTCCATTAGTGACAGTTTAAAGTCGGTGCTAGCATCCAATAACCCGGGCAACGTAGTGTACACCAACAGGACTTTAAGTATATATGAGCTCATGAACTATTAGGGAGTCTGGCCAAAAAGTCTTGGGAAAGTAGTTAGCATATAAATTAGTTAAATAGAGACTGTTATTTCTTTATCATTACTGTATGATAAATACACTGGGGGTATTGATTATAAGTATTTAGTTAAAATGTTGCTTAAAGTGAATCGCATGCATTAATCTTTTGACATCAGCAGGAGGAGAAGAATATTAGTTGACAGCAAGGAGGCTGTGTTCCTGAACAATAAAATATAATTTGTTGTGTTATTCTTGTGAATTGTAATAGAAATTGAACCTGTAATTTTCATTGTAAAAGTGCCAATTGACATGATATGATCTCTTTATTGTAATAAAATACCTAATATACTTGTCCAAAGTCAGTCTACTTACCTCTTTACCTCTCTGTACCCAAGAAAGAACCTAGAAACCCATTCTTACGTATACCCAGTTTAGGGGTGTTACACATGTGATAGGGAACTTAGGGTCTGATTCAGACCCGGACGCTATTTGCGGACGCTCGTTCTGAAAAAGGGGCCGGATATTTAAATTGAGCGCTCGCTCTTTGCGGTCTGTTGACGCCTCTATGTCTGAGCGAGCGTCCGAAAAATGCGCTCGCTATTTTGTAAAGACGCCCCCTGGCCGTTCGCATCATACGTCATCTCCACTATTTATTTGATTAATCAGGAACATCGAAAGGCATCTGAACTGCTCGCAGTGCTTGTGGTAGGATTTACTTCCCGCTATCACTGCGAGCAGTTCAGGCTAAAAGACAACCAAGTGACGTGGTCGATGACGCTGCTTTGTTAATTATGCACACCCTTAAAATGCCCGTTTTGACCGTTTGGCACGCCTGCATTCGGATCTCCACTCCCCCGTTTTCAAGCACCTTCCCGTTACTACCCACAAACGCCTCATTCTGTCACTCAAATTAGCAGCCCCTCGCTGTTTTACGAGCGGCTCTGAATCATGCCCATAGACTGTAAGCCACACTGGGGCAGGGACTGATGTGAATGGCCATATATTCTCTGTAAAGCGCTGTGGAATATGTGTGCACTATATAAATAACAGGTAATAATAATGTTTAGTCAGTTTAGATGCATCACCAGTAAGCCTTATTCTCTCTCTCTCTCTCTCTCTCTCTCTCTCTCTCTCGATGACTCGAGCCCGAACGAGGCAAGGCCGGGGTGCCCGTCCTCTTAGCCGCGGGGGGGGGAGAGATAGATTTAGGGCACCCTGGGGGGACTTAGGGTTAGGCACCCCCCCCCCTGGGGAGGGTTAGGGTTAGGCTAGGGGAAGGGGTGGTTAGGAACACCCCCCCGGGAGGGTTAGGTTTAGGGTGCGGGGAGGGGTGTTAGGTTTAGGCACCCATGGGGGTAGGTTAGGCTTAGGCACTAGAGGGAGGTTAGGGTTAGGCACCCCTAAGGGAGGGTTAGAGGGGGGAGAGGGGATGGTTAGGTTACTTACCTGCCGCTGTCGGGATTTACTCCCTTTGGGCCAGACACTATCGGGATTTACTCCCTTCGGGCCAGACGCTGTCGGGATTTACTCCCTTCGGGCCAGACGCTGTCGGGATTTCAATCCCATTCCCAATAATTGTATAATTTTTCTAATGGTACCGAACGGTACGCAGGGACGGCAGCTTACATTGGTATCATATATATTCTTTCAACTAGTTCCAGAATGAAGTAGAAATAAGTCAGTTCATTTCATACATTAATAAAATAAGTGTCTGAAGATTTGCCCAAAGTAGTGAAGATAGTATAAGTCCTGAATACACTTGTAACTTTAGGTGAGTAACAAAACCTTTTTCTGGGTTTTTCAATAGTAAATTTCATAGCAAAAAAGGACTGGTCTAACCTATATTCTCCACTGTGACTTGTCAGTTACTTAACACTTACTGTACATACTTAACAAAGGATGTAATGTCACTTTGATATTGCAATTCCAGAACATTATTAATTATTGATTATATTATGTGTTTTATAATATCGTCAAATGTATTTCCTGTACATCTGTTGCAATGACTGCCATTGTGCAGAGCTATAATGGGTGTGGCTACTGACAGTAAGCTTTCCTTACAGGGTGATACCGATTTATTCATCCCATTCTGCGGAAGACGAGAAAATAATGAAGGGGGCATTTCAGAATATAAACTAAGCTAAGTCTATTTCAGAGTTCTATACTCTTCTTTTTTTATTAAGGAAGAGGAAAAAGCAGATAAAATCAATTTGCTAGATTGTTCATGAACAAAAAGTCCTCTATGCAAAGCTGACTTGCTCATTTAAATGCAAACTCTGGCCCTTTGTATAGTGTTTTAGACAGATGCTAATTCTGTCATTTAATAGCTAAGTTGGTTTTTTTTTGGAAAGGTGAAAGGGGGTTTTTCTCTTGTGTTCTTTAGATGAAAGTATTTCTGGTCAGGAAGATTAAACTAGTCCAAGTAGTTGACATTTTCGTCTGACTTTTTTTTAAAGCAGGTAAGATTTCAGCGAAAGAACCCCACTCTAATTTCACAGCCCAAAAAAAAAAAACCCAACAACCCAAAACGATTGTTAAATCAACGTAATCAATAGCAATAGACTGGACTATTGCTCGTCTCTCTCTGTATATTGTCCTATATTATCAGACACTGTCTACATACCATCCCGGAGCAAGGGCTATAGGATTGACATTTATATCCAGGAACAACAAACTGGGGGAACGGAGACCAGAGCTTTAATACCGGCACAGTTCAACAATTGCACCTGGCCAGGTACGCACTTTACCTGAAACCAATGCTAGCCTACTATCAGCTGAGAAGTTGTTCTGTATTTACATCCATATACAGCCATACTGATATGTATTTATGCTGAAAACACTTCTCATAGATAATAATGCAAATATTAAAATTTGAATATATTTATATATTTGCATCATATAGAATGAATTTACTATCTATTCATTACAGTATATTCTGCAAGTTGTTGACTTGGAAAGTAAAGGCAATTTCTTGTTTTGCTTTCAGATGCTGTTTGCTAAGGGGACAGTCAGATATATTCCACTGATTGAATGAATGAAGTATGTATGTTATACTCATGTGCAGCTTATGGGTGTTTAATAATGAGCAGCCATGTATTGTTATTCAATATTCAATTATTATAGGCTAGATTGTGTTTCATGTAATGTCGTTAAAGTTTTATGTCCATACCCATATTCTTACCAGTATAATGCGGGGGTCTTATAGAGATTACAGCTATACATTCATGATTGTGATATAGAAGAGCCTTAGTGAAGATTTGGATTTAGAGCTTACATTTGAGTTATGAGATGAGGTTATATGAGGTTGATCTTTGCAGAGCACTTGTAGATTTGTGCATATTTTATGCTGTAAATCTTTTCACTTTGATGTATCTAGGTTGTCAACTTGGTTTCATGACATGTACAGTATAGTAAAATCAATGCAGTGAGATCATATTAATGATGCTTGGCAGCTGTGGCTTTGCAATCTGGTGATAGTTCTATTAATTTTTCTTCCATAAGTAACAAAAGATTACATTAAGAGATTTCATTGACATGTAATTAAGGAGATTTCTTGAACCCAAAATACATTTCAGCAATATTTTTGCATTATAGCATAATTATAAATAATATAGTTTTTATAGGTGCTTATATACCTTTCAAAGAGATTTGTACAATATTGTGGAACAACAAGTCCAGGCATACCATGCTTCTTGTGTTTCTATGACAGCTGGCGACTGCTTCAGGAAATCCTGTTTCATTGGAACAGGAAAGATGGCTATTTTATACAGTATATGAGCCGATACTGTATGTGCTCGCAAGCTGTCCTGTGCTGTCTGCATAGGATGGTGGGCGCTGAGAATTTAAACAATTTTTATCAATGATTGCCATTTGGCATTTACCCTTTTACTATACAGTTATTAACATATGTATGTACTAATGCACATGTTCCAACATCTGTAAGCATTCCTAATCATGTGTTTTACATTATTAGTAGCATTTCTCTATATACGTTACTTTGACATTTGTCTTTTTCACCAAAATATCAACTCACAGTTTGGGAGAATTTTGTTTGGACGGCAAATATAGCAAAATTAAATATACAATTATTTTTACACTGACTTATTTGACATGCAATAACTACATAAGCTTTCAGACTGAACAAGGAGAATGAGATAAAGCTTTGGGTGCCAGGGGAAAACTATTTGTCTCTTTGCTATATGTGTAGTTCTTATATGTGTCCGGGGATATTATATGAGAAATGAATATGTGAATTCATAGCTGTGTACCATACTGGACCCCAGAGTTTTGCAGAGCTCTATGTTCATTATGCTCTACGTTCACTATTTTATGTACAATATTAAATGTAATGTCCTATTTATTTGCAATATATTAGCTTATTGTTTTGCAGTGCTTATTAAACTTGAAAAGTCCCAGTGGTGGCGTATACTAGCTGAGGTGACTGCCCAATGCCGTGGGATCGGCAGGTGGTGTGCAGAAAATCTAGGTAATTCATTAAAAAAAAGTACAGTTTAATTTCAGAATTAGGGGTTTTTCTGCCTTGCTGTTAAGTAGTAATTAGAATTTTGTAGTTGGAACATGTGTGTGTATATATATATATATATATATATATATATATATATAAAAAATGAACAGGCGGCACCCCAAGGCTAGTTAATTTACTAGCCTTGGAGTGCTGCCTGTTCATTTTTTCTGGATATTACATGGCAATTTTGTTGCCCTGGAGGAAGGCACCCAAACAAGTTGAGTGCCGGTTCTTGGATGTTTATATATATATATATATACTCATATTGTGCAAATGTATTTGTTGTTTTAGGTCCACCTCTGTATGAAAGATTAATTTATAAGCATCTGCAGTCTTAATGGAGGTTCAGCCCTCCACTGTGTGTAGGTGATGCAAGCAATTTAAATGCATCAGCTTTTCTGCTCCACTAAGGGCCTGATTCAGCAAGGGACACAGGGGTCTATTTACTAAGCAGTGTTAGGAGACAGAGTGAAAAGTGGTAAGGTGCCAGCCAATCAGCTCCTTACTGCCATCTCACAGGCTCTGTTTGAAAAATGACAGTAAGGAGCTGATTGGCTGGCACCTTATCACTTTTCACACTGTCTCCTAACACTGCTTAGTAAATAGACCCCACAGTTCCATATATGCACGCAATCGGTCCATTAATTCGCACTACGCATGCGTATGCATCGCAGTGCTCGTGCGCGAGCCAGACAAACCATGCGGTCAGAACTGAGTACGCATAGGCTACACAGACAAGCGACAGAGTGATTGACAGGAAGTGCCATTTGTGGGTGGTGACGGTGGGTGGCCGTGCGAACGCAGGCGTGCCAGTGCATTTCAATGCTGTTGCATGGGCGTGCATAAATTATCCACTGCGCTACCAGACACCTCCTGAGTACTCATAGCGTGCGCAAAAGTTAGCAATACCTGAGTGAGCTCTGGGTTTCCTTAACTCTGCGTCTGGGTCCGATGTTACTCCATGTTACCGATTGTTTCGCTATGTTTGGCAAGTGTACGGATGTGAGTAAGGGGAAGTGGGCGTCCTAATGTTAGGCTGCGTCCGCAATGCGAATGCAAACATTTATATAGCACCGCTGATATTAGCAGAGCACTTGCGTGCGTATAAGCAGAATAGCGTGCCTTGCTGAATCAGGCTCTAAGTTAACATTGTAACAGCAACATTGTAGCAATTGGAGATAGGCAAAAATGTTTAAACTATTTTGACAAAAAATTGCCTAATTTCGCGTTTGGCCGGGAAATTCTGCAGCTTTTGATTATGGAATTAGGCCTTATGTGTTCCCAGTCCTAACCCAGTTATAGTATAGCAAAAGAACAAGCGCTAAAATATAGCATAATAAATATTCATAAAATCACAGGTATGTAGGAACTTATACCAATTATAAAATTCAATGCTTATAGTCTTTTTAAACTTAGTATGGAAGCAGGGGTGAGCAGGGATTGATGCAAATAGAGTCCGTGGCTGAAAGGATACCACTTGCCCTAATCATCCCTACTTCCATTTCGATCTTCCTTCCTTCCGACTGGCTGGCGAAGCTCTTGCTGGAGGATTCTTCCCACATGGCCGTGGCACTGATGGATGATGTTAGACGCCAGTTGCCCAGGTGCTGCACAGACTTAGCGGTGATGCCTCTTCCACTGCTTAACGCGTTTCACGCCACTAAGAGTGCTTTTCCTTTAAAAAAAGCACAATTCCACCAACCAACGCGTTTCACCCCACTAAGGGCGCTTTTCCTTTAAAAAAAAGCACAATTCCACTCACCAACGCATTTCACACCACTAAGGGCACTTTTCCTTTAAAAAAAAGCACTCTTCCACTCACCAACGCATTTCACGCTACTAAAGGCAATTTTCCTTGAAAAAGTGCCCTTAGTGACGTGAAATGCGTTGGTGAGTGGAAGAGTTGTATCCTTTCAGCCACGGGCTCTATTTGTAACAATCCCATTGCTCACCCCGCTTTAACATACCTGTGATTTTCTGAAAGTTTATTATGCTATATTTTAGTGCTCGTTATTTTGCTATACTACACTTTTTATACTGAGTTGCTTAATAACAAGCGCAGGAAACTATTTTTTACTACTATTGTCCTAACATAGTTATACCATATAGCAGAATGAGTCAACCGCTGTTGTCCCTGTTCTAATGAAGAATAGACTACAAATTCTGCCAAATACAAATGTCTTGAATGCAGAGGGGTATGGCGTTTCTCTGAGTGGCAAAGCAGGAACAGTACTGGAAGACGACACCTTTACACCTTAGTGAAGAAGCCCATTCCACGGCTAAACGCCATTCCTGTTACATTTTGCTGCACTTTCGCTCATCTCTAGTTGCAAGAAGTGAAAAACTAACAGTAGAAGTGGCTGCCTGCCAGGTCCTATTGTCCCAGTGACCATTAAGTGACAGCGAGGTAAAAGAGATGGTACAGGCAGACTTCTCTCTTTATACGTGTCAGCTGAAATGTCCAGCGCACAAGAAGACTACTTTGATTTAAAATATTGTATTTATTTATTTCAGGAACATGATATTTAAAAAAAAATTATAATAATCTAGCAAGTTTGCTTTTTAATAAAAAGCTATAAATGGGTTAAATTTCTTTACAGTTAAACAAACAGCGCCTAATTCCAAGTTGGAAGCAAAGCAAAAGAGAGCAAGCACCTGTGGGGTTGGGTGCCTTCTGTCATTAAACTCTGCCCCCATTGCATCATAACTAAGAGGAGGCGGGGCATAGATGACACAATTTGCATCATTTTGGCCCCGCCCCTCCATACGGACCCACGATTCCTGGTATTATCTCCCCATCTGCCCACTTCACTAGGAAATGGGTGGGATGTGGTAGATCCATCCACTTTTGCAGGGGTCTCCCAGACCTTTCATGGGAGTAGGTAAGAATGTGCAAGGGGTGCAAAATTTATTGACTATGTTGCATGCAGGGTAAATACTGGCTGCTTTTTCATGTACCCTACACATGCTGGACAGCCTTTTTGTACATAACAATGTAGATTTAAGTTTGGATACTTGCTCTTATCTGCTTTGTTCCCAACCCACAATCTGTGCTGGAGAAAATGCCCCGATCACACTACACTAGCTTCTTCTGGCCCCTTCTGATGTACACTAGCATATGAGCGTGTGGCATAGCTAAAGACAGCATGATGACAAGTATTCAGCTGTGTTGCATCTGTATACTGTATACAGCTTGGGCCAGTATAATATATTGGCTTTCATTTAGACATCATTTCAAATCAAACCGCTAAGACAGATCTCAACCCTGCAGAAAATAACCAATAAAACAGGGCATGTTTCAGGGCCGTAGCTAGGGTAGTGCGGCCGGTGCCATCGCACAGGGCACCACAGGTCAGGGGGCGCTGTTTGGGCCTGACAAATTTCTGTTTATTATCATTCTTGCTTGTAGATTCCTCTTATTTCATCCCCAGCATCTCCTGACCTCTCCTATATCTTCCCTGGCCCTTCCCCATAAAGCCATGGCCCTTTTTTGGGTGCATTATGTCCCTTTGAAAAATGAGGGGGGCGCCAATGCTCTTTCTGGCACAGGGCACCAAAAAGTCTAGTTACGGCTCTGGCATGTTTTCCCAATATCGTATCTGGAGCAGAGGCATACTGACAGGCGTGCTTAAAGATTCATCCATGTAGTGATCCTCTGGCTGAGTATACTGTAATTGTGTGCTCATATTTTATAGGGTGAGATATATCAAACCTTCTATAGAGTGGACAAGTAGACAAGTGGAGAAGTTGCTCCTTAGCAACCAATCGGCTTTGAGCTAACATTTATCAGGTACACTCTATAAAATGAAAGGCATAATCTGATTGGTGGATATGGGCAATTGATCCCGCTAGTCCACTTCTGCACTCTTTCGAAGGTTTGATACATCTCCCCCTTAGTTCCCTATCTAAAGTTCTATTCTTAATAATTTTACTAGAAATGTAATGAAAAAAAAAGCAATTTAACAAAAATAAAAGCCGGTTGTTGCCCCTGAACAGTGCTGCCTTAGTCATCTGCCTCATTCCCCTATATGGTAATTACAGCCCCGGCTACTGAGGGCACCTCTCCAAAGAAGACCCATTCTCAGTATGAGGCATTTATAGCTGTCACATATTAACATTATGTTTAAGAGTCTACTCTAACAAATGCTTTGGGTTTTCAAATAATCTATTATTAATATAAATCTGTCAGGTACCGTAATTAGTAATCCAATTAAATAGAACTCGTAGTTTCTCCTGCATTTGCTTCTGTGAGTACTGTGACAATTTGAGCACAGTGCTATAACTTTACCATTCCCAAAGGTCTCCAAATGTCAAACTCAACAAAGCCCTTGTCCTTGGTCCCCCATGTTCATTTGGTGATTCAGACAAATTCAAGCTATAACAGGCAGAGTAGGAAACATTATACGCCTGCTATTTCATTCCCCATGTTGGGAGGCTTGTTGTGCCATTCTTTGTACCGACATTGATCACATCTGCAGTGACCCCATCAACACTAAGGGCAATGGAAAACATTCATTAAAATAAACCATATTCTATGTTACTGTAGCCTGATGAGTAGTGTGAAAACCTTTCAGTAACTGGTGTTTATTGTTCCAGAATGAATTATTTATCTCTGCTGGGATTGTGGTCTGCATTCTGCTTGCTACAAGGTGGGTATGCAGCTTAAATATAACATTCATTATACGTAAATGTAGTAATAACGTGTCTATACATTTCTCTGCATAATATCTTCATAAATGGTACTTTCTGTCCCTTTGCTCCAATTATAACTCTATTACTACATAGCTACTAAGATGATCCTCATAAAATGGTTTATTTTTTATTTTACATCAATTCCATTTACTCTTCAGTAATATTTTTAAAACTTTATTTTTGATATTATACTTACATACAGCTTTCATTCCAATTTTAAGTATTTTAAAAATTCTTAGGGTGGGATGCATGAGGCATCGCATTCAGGATGCTGTGCATCCCGCCGCTCTTCGCATGCTTGCCGGCGTTACCAACGTGATGTAGTCGGCATCCCGGCGTGCGGGATGCCGAAGGTCTAAATACCGGCGCCAAAATCCTGACAGGGTGGGATCCCGGCACCATTATCCCAACCGTCGGCATCCCGAGGGTAAGTATCGGGGTGTTATGTGGAACTTAGGGTTAGGTAGCGGGGTTAGGGTTAGGCACTAGGGGGAGGGTTAGAGTTAGGCACCGGGGAGGGAGTGTTAGGAGTAGGGTGTGGAGGTAAGGTTTAGGCACTAGAGGGGGGGTTAGGTTTAGGCAACAGGGGGGTGTTAGGTTTAGGGTGTGGGGAGGTTAGGCATGGGCACTATGGGGGGGAGGTTAGTGTTAGGCATCGGGAAGGGAGGGTTAGGGTAGGGGTTAGGGTCGAAGTAAGGAAAATACTTACCGTTCGCTCCTATGGGTGTCGGTATTCTGGATATCGGGATGCCGCTGTCGGTATTCTGACTAGCGGCATCCCGACAGTCGGGATTTCATACCCAACCCGTTACAAACGGCGGTATGCATGAAGGAAAGCCCAAAGGACCGCTCTCTTTGTAAGACATGTCCTTTGTGAATGAGGGACTTCCAGGTCTAAGACCCAGAAGTTCCTCTGGTGTAATACTGCGCATACGCAAAATGACACACGTGCCGCGGGGGGTGCTGGAAGGGATCCGATTGGATCCCTCTCACAGCACTCTCCTGATAGAAGCCCATAGTCATCTATAGGGTAACCCCAGCTGATGATGGTATTACCCACCACATCCAAGCCACAGAGTGCATCGCATTCTGAGGCTCGGTGCATATGAGAAAACTTGGTCAAACCCGCATTTTCGGGGTTTGACTACATTTCTCCCATTGCTGCATCGCGTCCCAGGTGTCCATTTTTCAAACGCTAAGAGCAGAGGAACATAGCAGATTTTCGCACATATGCGGAGCTGTATGCATCTCCAGATGTGTATGCATGTCCATGTCAGTACATGCAGCTGGCTTACTACAAGTCATCCCCATCAGTGTCATATGCTAGGCACACAAGATACGTCTCCTAATAGGCATATGCAGGGCCAGATTAACAATGGGGTGGATGGAGCTCCAGGCCTTCACATAAAAATAGGCCCATCGTCATGACAACATGATGTTGACTGGCCATCTGCTCTCCACACAGTCGGCCATAAATCATAAGTATGAAAAAATTGTATTTCTATTTACCTAACAAAATTAAGTATTTTACTTCTTTTACATGTTTAGGGAGACATTGGGTCTGAGAGTATAGTGGGTACATGCCCACATGGCACTGGTCACACCTCCTCTCTTCTCATAATAGGCCCTTGGTCATTTTCAGCTCCAGGCCCATGTGGCCCTCAATCCGGCCCTGGGCGTATGTACTCGCTCTTACAGCATTTTGCCTATGTGATGCCTCTCCTCTCTATGTATCAGAAAACATTGGATTATCCCAGTTGTGCATGCTCATTTTCTGAACCATGTGCATATTGAATGAACGCGAGATATGTTATGCAAACTGGCGTACATTCAACTCTGTGTCAGCCCCTTTGTGTGACCACTTGTGAGATTGCAGTGCAAGATGGGTGGGTCGAGTACAGTATCTCGACATTCAGGGACTCATTTATCAATGAGTTTTACCATATGCAATGAGTGATAAAACTTGTTGCATATGATAATAGTTCTCCAGCCAATCAGCTCCCAACTGTCATCTGTTTGAAAAATGGCAGTTGGGAGCTGATTGGCTGGAGCACCATTTATCATACGCAATGAGCTTTAAATCTTGTTGCGTATGATAAAACTCATTGATAAATGGGCCCCTGTGCAGAGTATTGACAAGCAGAATGGGGACAAAGGTATGTGGAACCCGACATGCCGACATGTTATCTCTGACACTGGTGAGAGGGCTCAGAGCTTACCCAACTGTCATTACATTCCAATATAATGACATCATTTTTATCACTCTTCAGCTTTATATGTACAGACATTGGGCGGAATTCAATTGATTTCACGGCCCGCATCTCCCGTCTAAAGTGACAGGTGATCGTGGGCCGCTATTCAATTGTGCCAGAATTTCACGCTGATCGCGCCCATAGAGGTCAGGTTTAGCCGCGTAAAGCAGCTAAACCCGACCAAAGTGCTGGGCGTGATCGCGAAAAGTGATGTTTGGGCGCCCAAACATGTCACTTTTCGCACATTTCAGCTCTCATCCCCCAGGGGCTGCGAGCTGAAATGTAGCGCTTGGCAGCTGATCGCGCCCAACAGGAGCAAGAATAGAATAGCTCCGTCGGGCGCAATAGGGGCTGGAGAGAATTGAATTCCGCCCAGTGTGTCAGACAAATAGCAGTAACAGTAATGTGTGAGTATTGACAACTGCTGATTGTGGCCACAAGTCTATTTCCAGCTTAATGATTTTAATTAAGCAAAATAATTTTTTTGCAGTTTTCAGTGGAATTATCCTTTAAACTATGCCGTTATCTATAAATCAATTCAAAGATAATATTCAATACAGAAATGATAAGATTATTAGAAGATATGTCAAATTTCTGCAGCTCATGTAACTCCTCAGTGTACTCTAGTATCATTATAAGCAAAGCTACAGGATAAGGTATATAGGGGTCATTTAGAGAAGGCCGCAAGACCCATTTTTAAGAGCAAAATATGATTTTTGGATCTTCGAATGCACATGGAAAATGCAGATCTTTATGTCCATGCTGCGCCTGTTGTCTCTATGGTGGGAGTAAAGGTCTAAGGCCCGTATTCAATTTGAGGTGAAAACTCCGGATCCGCGATACTTTTTCGCTGATGATGTAATTTTTGCCTGTTCTGGTTTCACCCCGTATTCAATTTGAAAGACTTTTCACCTAGGCGGAAAGTCAATGCAATGTACTAGGTGAAAAAGTTTTGCCTATTAATAGCAGGCGGACAAAAGTGCAGAATTGGGGTTTTGGGGTGCAACGCTGCGGGAACCCCCCTGCAGTCTTCAGACAGTCTCCCAAAGGTAATCTGTGTCAAAAAAAATGAAAAAACGCTTAAGGACACCCAAAAAAATCACTTTGAAAAAGGGGGCGAAAAAAAAAAGTTGGTGTACAAAGTTAAAAAATAGCGAACTAGACTCTGGGGGGGTCCCCAAGTATGCCCCAGGTGTTTTTTTATTGCAGGGGCTTGCGGCAAGTGGATTTTTCATGATTATTTCAGCTTCACTTTAGCAACTTTTAAATATTCTGACCCCCATTTTCAAGTACCCCAAATTTGCTGGGATAAGTTATTTTCTGGAAAAAATCCTCCTGAATACTATTCTGCACCATGTATAGAAAAACACTATTTAGCAGCTATTGAGCCTGTTTAAAAACACCAAATACCTTCAGCAAGCCAAATCGGGAGGTACAATAGGGAACCCCCATGTCAGAGCATCATTTGGGGGGTGTCAGGCTCATTTCTCCAAATCTGACAGTACTTTCCGCCTGTTCAAGTTTTGCCGGGTCCCGTTTTCGCGTACTTTCAAATTGAATACGGGGTAAAGCGTGCACGGCCGCAATACTTTTCCGCATACAAAACAGGCGAAGTAGGCGGAAAGTCTGGGCCGCGAAAAAGTATCGCGGCTCGGCTCAAATTGAATACGTCTCTATGTTGCTGCTGATTATAAACCTTTGCTGTAAAAACAAAAAAGACAAATAATAGTAATAATAAATACAATAACATGCTTCCCCTTCTCCCAAAGAGCGCTCTCGCCTCATAGCCTGGGCTGTTGGTGCTATTTGCATGTAAAGGAACAACAAAGGATCACTAGGTAAAAACCAGTGCCAGCACTATGCTATAACATGGGCTGATGACTCTATAACATAGAAGCCAACAGCATGGGGCGTCTCCCTGTTATAATGTCATCCAGACCAGGGGCGTATCTAGGGGTCTGAGAGCCCCTGGCAAGCTAAGAGACAGCGCCCCCCCCCTCTCTCTTGCATTTTCCCCTACCACACAGTGGGGGGGGGTTCAATAATTATATATATATATATATTATATATAGACATACAGACAACATGCTTACAAACACAAACAGCATACATACACACATAACATACACGCATAACATGCTTGCAAACACACACACAGCATACATACACACATGACATACTTCCAAGCATACATACACACATAACATACACACATGACATGCTTACAAACACACACAGCATACATACACACATAACATACACACATGACATGCTTACAACCACACACAGCATACATACACACATAACATACAGACATGACATGCTTACAACCACACACAGCATACATGCACACACACATAACATACACACAACATACTTACAAACACACACACAAGAGACTGAACTGTTAACACAAACAAACACCCCCCCATCCAACCAACACTAACAAGAGACTGTCACTGACCTGTTAATAACACACACACACCACCACCCCCTACCCTGCCAACACTAACAAGAAGAGACTGACCTGTAACCTCATAGTGCTGTGCCGCGCCGAACAGCTCCTCGATCCCTTGCACTGGGAGATGAGTCACTGCACCATGCGGGAGCCGAGGGAGGCAGAGCAGAGCTCACAGCAGGGTTGTGGACAGATCCCCTTCCGTAGATGTACCTACTGAAGGGGATCTATATACACAACCCTCACAGCAGCAAGTGAGGACAGCCGGGTGTGTCGCTGATATACACCGCAGCGGGCACCCGGCAAACAAAACTTGCAGCAGCGGCCAGGTCAGCATTCTGTGCTCAGTGTGGCTGTGGTCACCCGCACTCTACCTACCTATCCTTTCCAGCGGGTGCCCAGCACACCATAACCTATCTGTCCACAGCACTGCAGAGCGCATCTATTGCTATGGTGGCACTGCCAGGTGGCGCCCCCTGGCAAGTGCCATCCTGGCCAAAGTATAGATGCGCCCCTGATCCAGACCTAACTTGCTCAGCATGGGGCTGAAAGCTGCTCTGTACTGATTAGTAGTGGTTACAAACCACAGAGGGTATAACCTCAATCAGCCACATTGTAACAGTTGTCTTCAGGATACTGTCACATGAGTATATGTATAAAGCATATTGTGATACCAACACAAAGTGTGTTTATTACGTACTGCACTTATAATAAGATATGTGCAGACCAAAATAAAAATGTAACTAATAGTTGCTGACATCCTGGCTGTCCCCTCCAGGAGAAGGCAGTCAGGTGGAAGGTCCTGGAGCGTGGTGCAGCAAGATGGGTGGTGCGGGGGGGCATTGTAAAGCGGGGGTGGGGCCTTGATGATGTGATTCAGTGTGAATTGCATCATCAAGTTGCCTGGACCGCCCACTTCATTCGGGAAGAGGACAGCACTGGGCGGATGTGGGGGTCCTATGCAGGGCCGGCCCTAACCCAAATTTTTTGGTAAGCGAGTATATTTTTTGGCGCCCCCCTATGCAGTGCCCCTTTTACAGTGTCCACAGTAGTGGTCCCCCCTGTGCAGTGCCCCTTGTGCCCCCAGTAGTAATCCCCTTATATAGTGCCGCCAGTAGTAGTCCCCCTATGTAGTGCCCCCAGTAGTGGTACCCCCTATGCAGTGCCCCTTATATAGTGCCCCCAGTAGTAGTTCCCCCCATGCATTGCCCCCAATAGTGGTATCCCTTATGCAGTGCCCTTTAAACAGTGGCCCCAGTTGTAGTCCCCCCCCCATGCAGTACCCCCAGTATTGCCCTTTATATAGTGCCCCCAGTAGTGGTCCCCCTATGCAGTGTCCCCAGTGGTAGTCCCCCCCTTGTAGTGGTCCCCCCTTGTAGTAGTCCTCCAGTAGAGGTTCCCCCCCTATGCAGTGCCCCCAGTAGTAGCCATCCCCTTGTTGTGCCCCTAGTAGTAGTGCCCCCCTTGTTGTGCCCCCAGTGGAGGTTCCTCCCCCCTATGCAGTGCCCCCAGTAGTAGCCACCCCCTTGTAATGCCCCTAGTAGTAGTCCCCCCTTTGACCCTCCCCCCTGAGTAGACACACATGTTATAAAAATGAACACCTGAATCCCCGCTCCGTCTCCTGCTCCCGCCGCCGCCATCGGCTCCTCAGTCCATCATCCTGGGCCGGGCCGCTCTGCATTATGGGAGAGACTCTCATTGGCTGCTAATTAAAACAAACACACAGCTGCCGGTGCCGGCGGCTGTGTGTTTGTCACTGTGTAGTGCTGACTGAACTCCTTCCGGTCAGCGCTACACATGCGGTGCAGCTGTGTCACAGAGACACAGTCTGCCCACAGCCCGCATGGTCACAGCTGAGGCGCTCTCCACTATGTGGCACCCTACTCAGCTGTGTACCATGCGTATGGGTAGATCCGGCCCTGGCCCTATGCAGGGCCGGCTCGAGGCATGTTCGACCAGTGCGGTCGAACAGGGGCGCCACCCCATAGAGGCCAAACCCCTCCCAGCAATTCCCGATTTCAGCGGGGCAGTCCCGTTTTTGGGCACTGCCCTGCCATTCCACCGCCACACAGCTGCCGGCCCCGGAGAAGAGGATTGGTTGCCGTGTGCATGCGCGCAGCATTCATTCAGTGCAGAAAGAGAGCTGGGGGCAGCCCAGCTACTGATGTAATGCTGGGCGCGCCCTCAGCCTGACATTAACGGGCACACCCCCAAATAACGTAATTTAGGGGGCGTGGCCTAAATGACGTATTACCGTCTTGCATCGGGCACAGCTCCCCCTGGAGCCGCCCCTGGCCCTCTGATAGACTTGCTTATTTTTTTCTGGGTGTCAGGGAAAGCCAACTGACGTTCTGGAGTCTCCCAGATGTTCCCGGGAGACTAGGTAAGTATGTCTAAGTGCTCTTTTATCATGAATGCTGCCAACTCTAAATGAGCCTATGTACTGTATCTCTAATACAGTATATTCCCACTGTACATGTATTTGCTAAATTGTTTCTCATTTCTTCACAGCTCAGTCAAAGTCAATATTGTTCCCATTCTGGCAGAACGACACTAAAACTCCAAAAGTGGATGATGGGAGTTCCTCAGAAATTAAATTGTCCCTTCCTTTTATATTCTTTGGTGTCCCATATAGGGCACTCTATGTAAGTAATTACTAATCTAGTGATGTTAGGATAGTAATTTCTCTAGAAATTTGAGATATTGCATTGTCTTAATTTTTTTGGCCAAGGGCACGTTGATCCAACAAAAAGGGGTATATGTAATAGTCTGCAAGCTGCAGGCAGCTGCCAGATTTCTGCAATTTAGCCGCTATATTTAAAGTACCAGGTTGGTTTCGCCTTTTAAAAAATTGCTGCTTTAAATATAGTGTCCAAATCTCGCTGATGCTTTCTACTAGAAGCCTATTACTATTCCCAGTAAAGTCACCTAGTAATATTCTCAAAAATACATACAAATCCTAAATAACACATAGTACTGGCCAGTAAAGAGCTGACTGGTGTCCAATTTTATTATACATTTTTGAAATAATAAAAAATAAACAAATTGTCTGTAAAGTCATTTGTGAAGCCATATAGTACAGTTTTCTATCGGTAACAGTCTCTGAAACATTTGGATCAATGTGTGCAGTTTACGATCAGTCATTTTACAATCACTACTATTGTATTCATATTTTAACAAGAAAGAAATTTTCATCCAGATCTGCGTACTGAGTGTGAGGTCAAAAACAGCGAGTTGGTCAAAATTTGGTCATTTTAAGAGTATGTCCTAGAACAGTGGTTCCCAAACTTTTTCGAAATCACGGTGCCCTAGAGTATCAGCATTTTTTTCACGGCACCCCTGGGCCAAAAGTTTATTTTTGAGAAATTCAGCAACAATGACATAAAGTAAATTGTGCTGTTATGTCACCCTTAGGATCAGTTATGTGGTGGTTGACAGGGCTGTATTTCTTTCTGTCCACACAATTTTGGATTGGCAGTAATTAGCACTGGTTTTGCCTATCACACTGACTAAATATAATTTTATTTGGTACTGGACCACTAAACTGCGGCACCCCTGCAAGTGCCCTGAGGCACCCCAGGGTGCCAGGGCACCCAGTTTGGGAACCACTGTCCTAGGAAATTGATTAGATTTGTATCCATATACGCCTAGAAAATGCCACTACAGGGATCTTGTCTGTGTCTACAATAGCTGATAATGTAGGACAATAACTTGCAGTGATGTAGATAAGAATGTTACAAATATCAATCCTATTAAACCTATCTATCCAGCTATGGGAATATTTACGCATGTGCTAATGATTGTTACAAATTGTAATTTCATATTGTATCCACTTGTTTCTTATGCTTTATAACTTGATTATTAAAATGAACATGTAAAAAATATTGGAATTTTATCAAGCTTGACAATGAGTTGAGCATTTTATCACAGGAAACGGTCCGTCTTTTGAACCCAAATACCCCTACCTACTTTTTCTTCTAAATTGCCCCTCTCTTGGATCTGATTTATATATTTTCTTGGATACATTTTCCTTTGGTTCAGAAAAGTCTCTGCTTCTCTCATATAATAATATCTATCTGTGTAATATTATTGTGCTTTACGTTTTTTGCAATAGTTGAATTTGTATGCAAATATCTATATTTATATATAAATGTATAGAAAAACACATTTTTATATCATCTTCTGCTGTAACATATTTTAAGTGTCCCTTTGTGGCTGCCTGAAATGTTGAAAGTTGTGCTTGCAGTAAGCAATAATTGCAACAAGATGAGTCATCTGGATATTGTGCATTTAAAAGTTTATTTTAATAAGCTCTACCATGAAGGGTAACAGTGATAATCTGTTGTTTAGTGCAACCCTGCACAATCGTTTTTTTGCAATGTTTGCTATTTTCTATACAGAATGATCCCACCTTCCTGGGCACTTGTGCAAACAGAAAACAGGAAAGTTTATTTAAATACATTTATTGAGCAGGAGCCTTCATCTGGAACTATGCTAGTAAGGCTATTGTAGCCTATTGCATGCTGGGCTTTCTCCTGCCCAGCACTGAGCAACAGGATCATTGTTAAAATGTGTCACTAAAGTGGGTGTCTCTTTGGTGCTGGTTGGTGGCAAACTAGGACAACTGCAAGGACAGGCATATAGTGGTCATCTTCCAAATGCATTGATAGTCATGACCAATAATGGTAAAATTCCATGTATTATTGTCAGTAGTCTTCTTGGTTGGATGGTTTATTGGACTCTGCCATATTTAACTATGACATGGTTTATTTGGGACAATCTGCCGTACTGGTCTCTTTGTGTTTTATTGGCCCTTTAAATAGGTTGGATCTGAACAAGCTATTTTTATACATGTCTTGTGGTTAATTTAATTTACACCGGTATAATTCATATTAAGAAAAAAGGGCAGAGATCTATCTATCTATCTATCTATCTATCTATCTATCTATCTATCTATCTATCTATATATATTATCTGTTTTCTATACTGTAACCAGGGAAAAATGAATAGGGGATACTTATGAGATCTTGAGCACAGAAAACTCTAATACAGGCACTCACAGTACAACCTCTAACTCAGGGGTGGGGAACCTTTTTTCTGCCGAGGGCCATTTTCATATAAAGAACATTATTTGCGGGCCTGGTGCAGGCCGCGCCCCCTCTGTGTGACATCACATGGGGGTGGGGCCACAATCGCAGGTGATTACAGCAATGCCCAGAGCATCTTCAGGATGCTCCGGGGAGCTGTAAGGGCAGCGATGTGACCGTCTGAAGCATCCTAAGGACGCTCCAGGCTGCAATGCTGCATAGATTCTGGCTGCAGGGTGCCATTCTAGGATGAGGCTAGCAGAAAAAAGCTCAGAGGGTCAGACCAAATGACTCCGGGGGCCTTGTATGGCCCCCGGGCCTGAGGTTCCCCACCCCTGCTCTAACTGATAAAGCATTGACCAATGCCACTGAGAATGTAAATGTTCTTAAACATACATTCACAGATGTTCTTTGATGATCAGGAACGGCAATGGAGGAAGTCACACTTGCAGGCTGTTTGCAAACTCCCCCCCCCCCCCCCCATGTGATGTATGGCTTGGCATAGTAGTAACATGACATTATCATACAGTGAACTCAGGTCACCAGTTAACATAGCACATGTGGGTTATACACTGACAGCACTGTGACTGATTCCTCAGTGCAGAGAAGAAGGTACTTCCCACTGACTTCCAACCAGTTCAGCAGAAGGGATAACATTTACTGAATTAACTATGTGTGAAGAGTGGGGTCAGGTAGTAAGGAGTTGGGGTGGAGTAGCCTGAGCTACGCGTATATGGAGCATTATGGGGTATATGAGATGATATGGCTTTTTGTAGGCAATGTTGAGGCATATTGGCTGTATGTTGACAAATGAGACTGTATAGTGAAAGTGAGAGGACACTGAAATACATAGGACCTCATTCAGACCCAGTCGCAAGCGCTGAGCGATTGCAACCGGGTCAATGTTAAGGCCCTGCGCACACTCAGCGGTCGCACTGCGCGTGTGCAAGCCCCGGAGTGAGAGAGAAATTCTCTCGCTCCGGATCTCACTACAAAAGGGCCGGCTGTCGAAGTTGATCAACAGCTCGGCCCGTTTTGTAGGCGGGGCGGAGGGTTCCCAAGCGAACGCCTGCCATTTTGTGGGCAGCCACACTGACATCAGCAACTGGGGCTTGCGGTTGCCGAGACCCAACCTTAGGGTATCGTCGCAAGCCCTAATGGTCTTGACCATCGCGACCATCAACCTGGTCAATTGCTAAGCTGTGGGTGGTAACCCACAGCTTAGCTAGCGACCCTGAGGCTGCACTAAAAAGAAGAAGCGGCCGCCCTCATTCAGAGAGAGCGATCGCTTCTTGCGACTGCCTCTGAATGAGGGCCATAGTTCTTTATAGGGAAATACCTTATTATTAAACCAGCTAATCATTTTAATGTGGCACATACAAAATGCGCTTACTTTTATTCCTCCTCCCAGTGACCGGTGCCAGTTTCTAACTAATTTAAAATCCCTTCATCCCCCAATTTTTTTTAATTGGGCCCCACAACCAGTACAAATAGAGTCACACACCCCTCCCCCCATGGGACTTACCGCCATCCCCATGAGCCCCAGCATGAAGAGCGCAGCTGAGAGTGTGTAGGGGGTACTGATGGTCACTCACCTCTGCCGCAGTTGATTCTGCACTTACTGAGATCAGCCAAATGCTGCTCAGGAGGGGGGGAGAGATAAGTTCTTCTCCTAGCACTTTGGCCCTCGGCACATGCATTCCAGGTTGCTGCTCGCACGGCATTCTGGGGTATGATTCCGGCAGTGATGTCAGCGGTAACAGAATGCTACATCATTGCCTTTTTAAAAGTTGGGGGACTCAACAGGACGGCATGGCCCAGCTGGCTGCGGTAACATCCCATGAGACCACACCAGTTAAGTGGTTAAAGTTACATACTAATTAGATGTATGTCAAGTTTAGACAAAACTAAGCATTGGTGTTGACCATTTGGAGATTAGCAATGCCTTGTGTCACTTAATGTGACATAACAAACACTGTGGGAAGAGTACTATATGCTAGCAGCAGGGCCCGTACTTCCACTCTCAAGGAAATCTATCCAGTAATCGGCCATCGTTTTCTCACCACATGTGGAAAATTATAAGCAGATAAAACATTCATTGTTCATTGGAGGACACAGATGACAAAGGGGGTCATTCAGACCCACTCGCGAGCGGCAGTACGCTCGCAAGTGGGTCGATGTTCCCCACTGCGCATGCGCACGATGGAGGGAGCTCCGTCGTGCGCATACGCGAGACCCGACGAGCGAAGGACTTTCCTTCGCTCGGAGTGTCTCATCAAAGGGGGCGTGCTGTCGATGGTGACTGACAGCACGCCCCCTTTGGTGGGCGTGCCGGGGGCGTGCCTGCCAGACGGAGGCATTCCCAAGGGAACGCCTACCGTCTGAAGCCGGCCCCACTGACATCACTAGTGATGTCAGTGGGAGTGATTTTGGCTCTGATAGAGCCAAAATCACTCCTGGCCTTGCGGTTGAGAAACCCAACCGCAGGCTTTTACTCGCAGTTCCGATAGTCGCGATGGTCAAGACCATCGCGACCATCATTTTGCACGCTCGTATATGCTGTGGGTGGTGACCCACAGCTATACAAGTGTCCAGGAGGACGCTCCATATTAATGGAGGTGGGCCCTGATTCACAGCGAGCGCTCTGGTCAGAGCGTCCGGCTCTGAATCAGGGCCAATGTACGCATATAATTATGTGCACATGGTCAAGTGGCCGAGAATGTTGTGTTTCAGTTGAGCATCACCAAGTTTCTTTTCCTCCGGTCTTTTGGCAATAATTTAGTGTTCGCTGAAGATATTTTCTAGTAATGGATCTAGGAGCAATCATAACGCTTTCCTTAAGTGGTATTCTCTTTAATATATTACAAAGTGATGTTTACAGCATGAAAACACAAAGTAATTATGTCAAACTAAATAAATAAATATTTCCCAGTTCCTATACAGCAATACATGCTAGGTAGTAGGAATACACACGTATGGGGGTAATGTATCAAGCGTTGATTTGTGCAAATTTATGGAGTGATTTTTTTAAAGTCACCAGATGTTCCAAAGCAATATCACCAGAAAATCACTGCAAACTGCAATTTTCGAAAGTGATCCAATGGAAGTCGCCATCTTATATTATTTTTTAATAAAACAAAATACGAGGCACCAGATACACTACCCAGTAATTACACAAACTGCAGGGTAACTCAAAAGAAAAAAAATACCCCCAAAAAAGAGGTGTTTTTTACAGCTGAAATGGGTTCTTGCTTGTCATTGTGTAAACTAAATAAAAAACATCCCTTTCCTGAACAGAAGTAGACCAGGACTAATAGTGTGGTGGTCTGAATAAAATGTTAATCTTCCATGAATAAGCACCATAGGGAACATCTGATTACAAAGAAAATGATAAAATCAAATTTAAAAAGAGGAAAAGGAAGATTAATGGTAATAAAGTGGATAGGAGTGAATGGATACCAAAAATATTCCAGTCTACCTAGCGATGCGTTTCATGGTCTGAGGACTGTTTCCTCAAGTGCGTATAAACATCAAATTCGATTC
The DNA here is from genome assembly GCA_031769625.1 of Taudactylus pleione. Classification (NCBI taxonomy): domain Eukaryota; kingdom Metazoa; phylum Chordata; class Amphibia; order Anura; family Myobatrachidae; genus Taudactylus; species Taudactylus pleione. The sequence goes on along the minus strand of JAUIMM010000847.1, from coordinate 1,159,600 downwards.
ACAAAATGTACACAATATTTACAATTATATATTTTCTGGGTACCATCACTCATCCGAGGCACAAGGATTATTCTTAAAGAAGAACACAGAGGTCTTAGTAGACCACCCACAAAAGAACAATTTCTACTTTACGCATAGCAGGATCTGCAATTGGCAATAGCGTTATCGGACTCTTCTGTGAATGTGGCTTGCTCAACGACTTTCCTTTGCTTTTTCCTAGGTTAACAACAATGGAGTGATCTCCTTCAATGTTCTTGTCAGCCAGTTCACTCCGGAAGCTTTCCCACTATCTGATGGTCGCGCATTCATTGCTCCTTTTTGGGCAGATGTTCACAATGGAATAAGAGGGGAAATCTACTACCGGGAAACCACAGATAGTGACATCCTGAAAAGTGCCACTAAGGAAATCAGGAAGCACTTCAGAAATCTCTCCTCCTTCACGGCCACCTGGGTCTTCCTGGTTACATGGGATGAAGTCACCTTCTACGGAGGGAGCAGCACCACTCCTGTAATACCACAAATCACGTTGACATTCTCTCTTACAGATAATGCTTTTTAAACTCTTAAAAAACTATTTATTTAAAGTGATTTTGCCAGGAATGCAGTTATTATTATTATTATTATTATTATTATTATTATTATTATTATTATTATTATTATTATGTATGAAATTTACCAACTTTGGACTGCAGAATGTCATTGTTTCTATGCTAACATATGTTAGCATAGATTTAGTGTTCTAACCAACCTTAAATCTGAAATGTGTACTACATGACTGTTGCTCCCACTTCAAAGAGCTAAGTTATTATGAAAAATAGATTAATTTAATAACAAAATGATTAATTAATTAACCTATAACAATGAGAATTTTTTTATCCCATTATGCTAAATGCAGCTTTATTTTAGCTGCTAGCAAAGACTCATCACAAAAGAGTGCCAGCCCGGCATCCCAATGGCTTTTTCTTGACTGTAAAATAATCATATATGCTTATTGTTCTGTGGATTTTGTGTCTCAATGTCACCGCCAGTCTTGAAAAGATGGTAGGGGAAGATAGAGGGGCTTTTCATCATACTTTAATTATATTGTTAGGTGAATACATTTCAAGCTCTGCTGATTTCAGACGGGACATCAAGCTTTGCCATGTTCAATTATGCGGAGATCACATGGACCACGGGGACAGCGAGTGGTGGGGACCCTCTTACTGGCTTAGGCGGTGTCATGGCACAGGTAAGGATGAAGAAAAATATGACTTTTCCCAAATATGACTTTTAGCAAGGTCAGTTGTACCTATGATGTGTATTTAAATTTTGTCATGAAAAACAGAAAGAAAACTAATTCTTCTGGCATGATGCCTAAACGTCTAGATTTTATTATTCTGAAAATAGTTTTGCAAATATACAAAAGATGAATGAAATAATAACAGTAATAATAGAAATAGCAAACCTTTTGCAGCATCATTATGTAATCTCATAGTTTGTCTGTTTCTGTAATATTTAAATAACCTCATGAATCTGTTCTACACATTTGCCTCGCTTGAAGTATTTGCACGGTCATGAATGAATCTACTATATTCTCTGCAATACCTTCTCATGTTACTGCTCAGTCTGCCTCCATTCAGCTCTGCATGCATGGAATGTTTCCTTGTATTATGCTGTCAGTACAGAGGTTTCTCCCTAACCTCTAGTGCTAAGGTCACCAGGTCAGCTGATCAGTCAGGGGTACCTCTCCTAGTCCTATATTCAATATGAATCTTCCAGGGCTGCACTGTTTGTGAAGATATTGTTATCAAACTGAGCAATCACGTCTTCTGGAAAGCTGTGAGGCCCAAAAGTGCTATTAAGTAATACCCTATAATAGATTATGATCCACAAGAAAATGATAATGATTGACCAAGCTAACAGCAGCGTACAGTGCCCTCACACCAGTGGCAGTCACCATATGGATGGCACAATAGTTGCTTTTTGTTTGAATAATGCCACTTTCAGACAAGAGCCGGGGCTCTGACATGGCTCCGACCCAAGTTTTTGAACACAGCTTCATCATGTTGAGTTAGGGACCCCCTTTCACACTACACCTTGGACTTGAGACGTTCCTGGGTCGACCCCGTTCACAGTGTTCACAGTGTCTGCCCTGGCATTCAGTGTGAGTCATTGAAAGGGGGACGCTTTTTTTTGGCTCACAGTAATGAGCTCATGAAAACTGTAAAGTGAAGGGCATCTCATCTTCACTCCAGTGAGCCATGGTGTCAGAATCAGCGTCTGCCCCACCGTCATGTACTCTGGCACCTGCAGATGAGGTAATCTGCAAGCGACCTAAACAGCCAATCAAGTGTTTCAGTGCAACCCAGCTCTAAAAACACGGGTTGCACCGTTCACAACCTTCACTCTATAGGTGACCCGGATGGGGCCCGGGAATAACCCTGGTACCGAGCAGGGTCGTGGACCTGGGACATCCGACCTGGGTCAGGTCTGTTCAACTACATGTTAGCACATTGAAAAGTAAGGATAGGTATTTGGTCACTATCATCAGTCATAAGGAAACAATACACTCTATAATCTGCCACTAATAACAGCAAACTTCTACTGTAGTTTATTCTTTGCTGTAGAAAAAAGGGGCATTTACCTAATAATATGGGTAATGACTTAGACCGACTGTGGGACTATACAGGTGACTGCAGGGTGAGGCTTGTGTAGATAAAGGTGTGGTCTCATTGGCCAGCATCGATCAGGGATGTTGAAAGTTGTGGCCTACAGGACAAATTAAATGAAACCCTCTGTGACCTCCTTTGCCATCTTTGCTTGGGATTTGGGAACAGTCACTAAAATTATGCTGGGTACACACTTGTCGACGAACGATATATCACAAGTTCATCAGCAGGTGCATCAGGTCATCCCTGTAGCACAGTCAATGCATGTGTATGGGCAACCTGCTGACCCACCATACACTGGCTGAGGGGCCACCGACACTGACATCACAACTGGGTGGGCAAACTTAAATGCTTGCCCAGTTGAGATGTCAGCCCAGACATATTGAGCACCCAATTAGTAAGTGGGTATAGCTTACCAATCAGTCGTATAAGTGTACACCTATTTTAAGATTACCAATATTTAATGGCAAGTGGTAATAATAACGAAGAGCCAGACAATAAAACTCCTACAGAAATTGATATACCCAAGTCGTACTGGCAACTCCTTTCTGTTCCTCAGTTTTGTTGTCCCGACTCTTTTAGAGCGTTTTGGCCTCTGGACAGCTGGCTATAGGGTGCAGTAGGACTCAATTCTTAAATGCAGACAAGAACTCCTGAATGGGTTTGTCTGGATCATACCACTCTGGGCAAACAAGGTTGGATTCTGACTGAGCAATGCTCTGATCTGTTGAGTGGTGGAACTTGTTATTTATAGATCTGCTACTTTGCTGCATACAATATTTGTAACTTGCTCAGAAAATTGGCATGTGTATTTTTAATGAATGTACAAATGGGATATAGTCAGTATCCCAGCAAGTGGATGCCGGTGCTTAGAATACTGGCGTCGGAATCCCAACACCTGTCAGAATATCGGCACCGGCATCCCAAAGGTAAGTAGCAGGGTTTCTGGGAGAGTTAGGGGTTAGTGTTGGGCATAAGGGAGAGAGTTAGCCACTAAGGGGGGAGGATTAGGTTTAGGCACCGGGGCGGGAGGTTTAGGGGTAGGGAGAGGGGAAAGAGTAGGATACCGACTGACGGGTGTCAGGAACTAGCCCTGTCGGAATGCCGGCGTCGGGATTCTGACTGCTGGGATCCCGAGTGCCGGCATCCCATTGGATTTGATGCCGCAGAAGCCTGATTTACTACCTTATGCTTATGTGAATTTCCGTAGGGCTAATGCGAGGATCCGTGCGGCGTCAGACGGGAAGCCGCTCCTCCCACTTTTATTTTGTCCACAGCTGCAGCCATTCGTATTGGTATTGGCACTTGCATCAGCCCCATGCTTGGTACAAGAGATCTGTCTGAAACAGGCCTCCCTTCTCCATAAGCACAGAGCAGCACGGAATTTCAACTGTACACCTATGACATTCCCAGGACATGCCCAGTACACATCCCACTAGACAGAACAGTTATGTGCCATCGCATGGTCGCTGCACAGTTCCCAGCCCAAAACGCCCAGTTTAAAGCGAGTTCCGGCAAAGATCCGCCTGGCTCAGAATTTTCCATAGATATGCAAATATGTGTAAACTCACTTCTGCGCATGTACTGTTTGCTAAATCTCGCTATGTGTGTCCGTGAAAAGAGATGCGTCCGACTTTTAAATCAGCTGCTATGTATGGTAACTTTTGTTTTCTAATACTAGTTAAAGCGTAGAACGCATGAGTGGCAGATACGAGATGCTTTCAGTGGGTGCCTCTTAGCCTTGGACGGCAAGTGGGTCATTAGCATGTTTTCACTATTGCGTTCTGTGGAAAATCGCAACTGCGATGTCATTAGCATGTGGATCTGAATCAGGCCCCAATTACAGTAAAAGAAGGGAAAGTTTAGATAATAAGTATCCAAGTTGCATAGGGCCTATTAAAAACAAATCGAAACAAGACACAAATATATATATATATATATATTTTTAAGTTTACACTATTAAACATAGCAACAGTAGGAATCATGACTTTGTTCAGTACATTGTAATTCTACTATTAATCCACAGCCATTTCAGTTAAACTGTATTTACATAATTGGGCGTGTCTTAGCCATTCAGCGAGTCTGACACAGCCCATGGTGCACTTCATCTTTAGCTTGAGACTTGCAGCAGGGATCAAATACCTATAAGTTATCCCTTTTGCAAATGTTAGGTGGCTATCTTGGGGTACATTTTGCTTCTCTATGCATTTGCTGTGCTTTGGCTGCTTCTACTCTACACACACCGTTTGATCACTATCCTGGCCCCCTGGGCACAAGGTAAGGGCGTTTTAAGAGAGGAGGTGGCCCGTGTAAAGCCTCCATGTAAGCCCCCATCTCTCTGGCAGTGCAGTTGGATTCTGTCTGAATACTAGAATCTACTGCACATTCGCGGGTCTCTGGGAAAATGGGGACACCTCTACTGTGCATGCACAAGTCACAGGAAAAATGGCCACCATTTTCCCTGTGATTTTTGCTGCCCTACCACTGCAGCACTCTGGAGACTGTGAAGCAGTAAGTATTGGGCCGATGCTATCATTAGCCAGCTGCCTAGGGCGCCAGCACCTGGAGGGCGCCACTGAGGCCGCTTAACAAAACAATGAAGGATGTCTCTCAAAGAGTTATTTTAATTCTATATGGCACCAGTGGTGGCCGCGGGTCTTACCAGCTGCATCCCCAGCTATTAACAGCCCCCCCGTGACCCGCCCTCACTGCCAGGTCTCTGCCTGACATATGCGCTGAGAGACAGACCTGGATGTAACTGCTGGGAGGCAGGACACCACCAGTGTCAGTGACTGTACTGGGCAGGCTGTCCTCCGCAGGTTTCCCCAGCCAGGTGAGTAACTGTGAGTCCCACACCCGAGTCTAGCAATACTGTATGCTCTAGCTACTGGCATGTCAAGCATTGTCCCAGCACAGAGATCTGATACTGCAAACATCTACTGTGTGTTTTATGTAGGTCTGAGAATGGGATGTAGTCAGGAAGCCAGCGGTCAAAATACTGCCTGCCGGCTTCCCGACAGTGAAAGCCCGGCATGGGACTAAAGATAGACGTCTAAATACCAATGGCTATCATTAGCCCCGACATCCCGACACCTGGCATACCAAACTTAGGTAAGTCAGGCATTGGGAGCTGTTAGCCATGGGGGGAAGAGTTAGGTTTAGGGACTCCCAGGGGTCTTAGGGTTAGGCACCACGTCGGGAGGGTTAGGATGTGGCACCATGCCGGGAGGGATAGGTTAGGGGAAGAGGGGGGGTTAGTGTCTAGGGGAGGGGAGGTTATGGCTAGGCACACCCCAGGGAGGGTTAGGTTTAGGGTGCGGGGAGGGGGCGTTAGGTTTAGGCACCTCTGGGGGGAGGTTAGGCTTAGGTACTAGGGGGGAGGTTAGGCTTAGGCACTAGGGGGAGGTTAGGCTTAGGTACTAGGGGGGAGGTTAGGCTTAGGCACTAGGGGGGAGGTTAGGGTTAGGTACTAGGGGGGAGGTTAGGCTTAGGCATTAGGGGGGAGGTTATGGTTAGGCACCACTAAGGGAGGGTTAGGGGGGGAGAGTGGTAGGGATAGGGTTAATACTTAATTCCTGACTCCATATCAGCACTCGTACTTCTACCGGGATATACTCTCTACAATATGCAATCATCTAATGGCAGTAACCCTGTATTCTTTGTTCTGTCTTATCCTTTCTTTAATCTGTCTAATTTGTCTGCCAATATGAGTTTTTGTGGATTCCAAAGATTCACTGTTTTCACTATAAAGAACCCTCTTCGCCACTGAAGATTAAATCTATTCTCTCCTGCCCACAAGGGGTGACCTAGTGTTCTCTGCAGAGACCTGATACTGCATCGGTTGCCAGAGACCTCTATCCAGACTCTGAATATGTTTATATACTGTACAGTGATCATATCTCCAAAGAAATGTCTTTTCTTCTGTAAATAAATCTAGCTTTGTCAGTCTTTCCACATAATGGTACGTACACACTGGTGTTTCTAAAATGAGTGTTATATGCTTCTTTTAACATTCGTAAAATGCATGTAACTGGGTCTCACCTTAGAAATCTTTGGTGTTTGTATTTACGTTGCATTCAGTTGTTTTATGGTAGAATTCTTTCCAAATTTAATTGTTCCATATCCGTCATTGCAAAGACTATAAAAGTATATACAAGATGAGTTTGACATTTTTTTCCACTATATTTAAAAAATGCATCTAAACATTAGTGGGTATGTACTCTGAGATATTTGAAACCCTTAGTGGATTTATTTGCTATTCTCTGTGTTCTCTCCAAGTCCAGGACGCCCATTTTCTAAACTGTTACCCAAAATTGTACTGCACATTGGCTTCATCAGTATTTTATATTCTGTCTTTTGAGTCTATGGGGTAAATTAACTATATGGAATGTTTCAAAGGCGCCATATGTTTGGTGGTTTCACTTTCAACACACCTGGCTTAGTATTTAATATTATTTCTCCTTTAAATCCAGTGGCCAAAATGTGCCACGTAATAAATTGCTCCCCTGTCCCTTTTTAATACAAAGTAATATCCTGCTCTAGATGCCAGAGTTTGGAATTCTATGTTATGGCCAATTCTATGATCAACAAATATACATTTCCCATCATGGATTTTGTTGGCATAAGTGCTTCACATGACAACTCAAAAACCATTATAATACAAGTAATTAAAAAAAATTGTCCATCAATATTCCTAGAAAACCCACAATATATCTTGAAAGAGTCCTCAATTTAATTTCACAGTCTTCTTTGTCTAGCTGTCCTCCCTTTTTTGTTTGGGTCTCTGCAGCTGATCAAGATTCAGCCACCCATGCACTTCAGCTGTAACCAGTGGTGGCTCCAAAGGTGGGTCTGCAGCACAGTCCAAAATTCAAATAGGGGAGCCATACCAACTGCCAGAGAGCCCCGGCCGGTGATGTTTGGCAGCATTTGGGGTGGCAGTTGGTGTGGTTCCCCTATTTGAATCTTGGACTGCGCTGCAGCCCACCTCTGGAGCCGCCATTGGCTGTAACTGTAAGTCTTTTTCAAGATGATCCAGGACTTTCAGCTGTACAGATTCTGTTTCTGCACTGTGGTTACTTTCAAATTTAAATTAGAAGGAAAAATTATTTATAAGAAGGGATTGAGTAAGCTGTTTTAAACCGCTTACCCAGTTCTTCTAGAGGAGTTTCTATGCTATTAATTCCTTTCACCCATCTGAGTGTAACTGTAAAATAACACATTTGGGTGTATTTTTCAATGGAACTTCATTGATTTTAGCATATATATTTTTTTGTTAAAGAAGAATCTAATATTGTATTATACATTTGCCTACATGGAATAATATTGGAATCATTTACACTGCACAAAATTGTGGACTCATTAAGGAAAGGATATACAATGTATTTTTTTTAAATATTGATGAACAATATTTTTTTATATAAAATTTACATATAATTATTTTTAAGTTAGACCGTGAACTGTCTATGCTAATACTTTAAATTTGCTTATAATTCCGAATTTTTGGATTTGGTGACACTTTTCTTAGACATGTGGATCATATTTTAGCTCATAGGAAGTACACAATTGTTTTAGTTCATAGCAGTATCCCATCTAGGGTATGGGACATAAACCAGAGTCCTCATATACGTAACTTTACACATTCTGACATGGGATATGCTTCTCTACCATTTTGCTTCCTAAACTCCCAAATTGTCTTTTTCCTTTATGTCCTATATTCTCATTCAGATCTGACTGAATTGCTTGCAGGCAAAAATGCAGGTAACCACTATTGTTGTACAACACCAACAACAACTGCTATTATTATTATATTTTGTTATTATTGTTAAGTCATAAAATAAAAAAATCATAGCATTGCTCTTGGCTCTATAATGCTCTTGAATCTCAAAAAAACAAATACAGGTATGTGTGTATATATAAACATTTGCTGTCATTTTGTAGGAGCTTACTAACTGCATATACTACTGTACAGTAAGTTTGAAAATAATTCATGAAAACTTGAAAAGTGTTTGTTTTCTAACTTTTAAAGTTTTTCCATGTTACATCTATAAAATAAAAATATACATAATTAAAAACAGTATGCTAACAAAAATGAAGCCCTCTGAAATAACTTTTGAAAAAATTCTCAAATAACAAAAAATGTAGGTAGACTTACAGCATAAGTGCAAAATAAACATTATTCCCTTTGAAACTGATTGTTCTACACATTAAGCTGCAAACTAACCTGAATTGTGAAGAGGGTTAGAATACCAAAGAATATATAAATATAAAAGTCATCTGAAGCTAAAAAAAACTTTAATCGAAATTTATGAAGCAACAATTTCTCTTTAGTACCATAATCATTTCCCTCCTAACACTGAATTCCTTTGTAGACTTTTATTTTAATAATTGTCTAACTAGACCAAAAGGGTCTATTTCACAAATAAAGTGGTTTATTTATGGATGTTTGTCCCATCACATAAATAACTGTAATTTCTTACAATTGCCTTTTGGACAATAACTAATGATTACCCACATTCAGCAGAAAAATTTCACTGGCTGGTTGAGTATACAGTATATAGTAAAAGTAATTAATACTGTATATGAGCTGGCTTGTCAGCTCATACATGAAAATGTAATCGAAAGTCCAGATTTGAGCTATCAATTCTACTAGTTAGAAATAAAAAAAAGTATTAAAAACATACAAACACAAACAAAAGTATACAGTATATAAATCATAAACACTTAAATACAATATTGTGCTTTTCAATGACATTAATAAACTTTATTTTATTTATTTTATAATCAAATTAATTGTATCTAAATTGTACTCCATAAAATATATTCTAAGTATATGACTTTTTAATGTAGTTCTCTCTGGTGAAGTTCTCTCCTCATTAATCTGAAATCATTAAATATTTTAAGACATAGATGCTTGAAAGAGGTCTAAATTTGTCATAGATATTTATGGCTCAAACAGTGGCAATCTGAATAAATATTGTACCCAGTATACACTTATTCCAAGGTATCTGTCCAGATAGAACATAATAAAGAGCCACATTAAACATATGTATTACTTTGTCACAAATGAATAACAAAAAACATTGATGATTGTATCATTAGTTAAAGGTTTATTTTGGGGGAAATAAATGTTTAAAATAATAACATTTAAAATTATGCAGACAATATATTTATGTTAATTGGGGCCATATTAATTAATTCATGATAGAAGCACCAATTATATTACAAACTTGTGGCACTGCAAATACAAGCATGGATACATTTCTATCATTAATTTATTAATATAGCCTCAATTAACATAAAAAAATTTTTTGCCATCATAATTGAAAGCTGTCTTATTTTGTCATTATTGCCTCAATAAAACCAAAATAATAAAATAAATAATTATGGCCCATCAATATATTAAATTTGAGTAATAAATAGTGAGAAAGTAGTACATATTTTTTATGTGGCTTTTTGTTATGTTGTGCCCAGGCAGACAGCATAAAATGCATGCAATTTGAGCAATCTCGCTACCCAAAGTAACCGCTTTTATTCTGCAAGTTTTGTCTGGTGATTTTCCGGTGAGTTTACAAGTTGAAGGCTATTTCATCTGAAGACTTTTTCTTTGACATTACTAAAAGTCTATTATTGTAGATACAGAAAACTTATAAATATCAGAGGTTGTTATATCTGGTGTTTGTTAGAATTTTAATGATATTTTAACCCATGATCCAATGGCATATACAGGATGAGTCTCCCATATCCAAAATGCTTGGAACCAGGGGTATTTTGGATATCGGAATATTCCGTAGTTTGGAATTTTTGCATACCATAATGAAATATCTTGGGAATGGGACCCAAATCTAAACACAGAGTGCATTTATGTTTTATATACACCTTATACACACAGCCTGCAGGTAATTTTATACAATATTTTTTATAATTTTGTGCATCAAAAAGGTTTGTGTACATAAATGAAATTCATTTATGTTTCATATACACCTTATACACACAGCCTGAAGGTTATTTTATACTGTATATAATTTTGTGCTTTAAACAAAGTTTGTGTACATTGAACCATCAGAAAGCAAAGGTTTCACTTTCTCAGTCAAGCTAAAAATATTCTCTATATCGGAATATTCCGTATTTCAGACTATTTGGATATGGGAGACTCAACCTGTAAAATAATGGGTGCAGGGTATGTGTTGCACACCCACCCATGGGGCCAGGGCGAGCCACACTGCTCACCCTGCACCAATATAAAGTTATACTTACCTCTCCACAGTGTCCAGAGTCCTGCATCTGCTGACGGCTCGGCACTGAGGTAATTTTCCCAATGATTTTCCCATGCACAGTAGAGATGTCCCCAGCAATAAGGTGCAGGTGACATTTTCCCAGCGAGCTGCGTATGCGCAGTAGTTTCTGGCACCAAGCCAGAGACTACTGCGCTGCCAGATAGGAGGGGACCCAAACGAAGCCTGCACACGGCCACTATCCTCTCTTAAACTGCCCCTACTATGGTCCATTGGCCACAAACCTGTTTTCAGCATGTAGAGGCAAATAAGTGAGATTTTCTCTCTATTCTTCTCACATGGGGTCATTGATGAAAGTTAAGCTACTTTATTTTTTACTAAAAGGTAATTAATTTACACAGGTTCTTTGTACTGTATAAAAGTAATGTAAACAAGTTTTGTTTTTTGTTTTTTTAAAGTACTGTACGTAGAGTCAATTCTGTTCCTTCGTCTTTAGTGATGTTTTTGGAAACATTGTTAACATCATTTGTAGAGATTTACTAAGTTAGCATTTTGCAATTTTTAGATAAAGTTGATTGTTTTGCACCTATGTCACTCAGTACAGGGGTCTTTTGGGCTGTTGGTGCTTATCTCATCAGTGACTCATCAAATTCATCCATGATCTTCTTGTGAAGACACTGAGCTGACTTTAATTATTTTGCAGGACATTTATTGTGAATTGGTTAATGGGACAGCTATGGGGTTTAATTTGGTCATGCCATATGGAAATATTTTTGCTAAAACATTTGAAGAAAGTTTTGTTTACATGCATTATTTTTTTCAGAAACATATGTTGATTGTATTTTATTGATGTTACCTTTTTTATGTGACTGCAGCAACAATCAATCCCCCTTTTCTTCTCTCGTCTCACCTCCTACTTTGGAAAATTCATCATCTCCTTTTTGTTCCAGTACCACAAATACGTTGATGACACCCAAATTGACCTCTCTCACTTTGTCCTCTCTTTCTCCAACTCAATATGCATAAAATGGAACTAATTGTGTTCCCCCACCATCAAGGACCTACCCGCCTCTCTCTATCTGTTGACAGCACCACCATCTCCTTTATCACTGAAGTCCACTGGGTATCGTTGTGGACTCCTGTCTATCTCACAGTCTTGCTGCTTCCACCTTCGCAATATCTGTAGAATTGGACACTTCCTCACCATGCCACCAAAACTCATGCACTTTTCATTTCCCGCTTAGACTACTGCAATCTTCCTCTTTTCCATCTCTCACCGCTGCAATCTTTCCTTAATGTCACCGGCCATCTAATTTACCTCTCTCTCACCAAGTTACATCAGCCTCCCCATCTGCAAACTGCTTCACTGGCTCCCCTTCCATTACAGAATCCAGTTTAAACTCCACACCCTCCAGTGGTGTTTCTATTATGGGTGCAGTGCACATGAATCCCTGGGTCGATGGAGGCTCACACTGCACACCCTGAACCCATGTATTATACTTTCCTTTCCAAAGCTCTGTGTTAGTGGTGGACAAATCACTGGGAAAATGGAGCTGCTGTTACTTTCCCAGAGATTTGTGCATACGCAGGAGAAAAATCACCAGGAACATGGCTCCAACGCCATGTTACCGGAGACCCTACTCTCTCTTAAGTAGCCCCGGTCACCCTCACATATAAAGTTCTCAATTGCTTTCCTGCTCTTCAGTCCACGTATGCACCCATGGGCTACAGTTAAAAACCTTTCACAGACAACGAGGACTCACTCCTTATAGAGCCACAATGGATATCTGTCAAGAGAAAACCCAGCAAACAAAACTGTGTTAAATAGAGATGTATGCGGACCCCCGTGTTTTGATTTTGTTTTTGGCAAAACCACCCTCAAGTGTTTTGGTTCGATTTCGGTTTTGGAGTTCCTTAAAATTGACAAAAACAGCTAAAATCATTTTATTTGGACCTGTTTACATGCAATCCAAAACCCAAGATTCGATTTTTAGATCCGAGTTCTGAGCTTACAGGAAGACCCCAGCAGAAAATCGGTTCGGCTCCATACTCCGAAGTTCGGGTGTGTTCGGTTTTCAGCAAAACGAAACCTTTCATCTTTAATGTTAACTAATAGAAGTTTTAATAACAGGATATATGGTGTATTAAAGTATATCTTTGCACTGTAAAAAACAAATAAAAAAGTACACAAGTAATACTGAACTGACCAGAAGAATTACATTGCAAGCTTAGAAGACCCCTTTGTCGATATGTGGGCATAATTACCTACAGTCCCAATCTCCTGCATTCCACTTCCTAGTGAAGTGGGCAGGATGGGGAGATAATTGGAGGAAATTGCGGCTCCGGATGGAGGGAGCGGGGCTAAATTGCAAAAAAAATCCATCATTTAGCCCCTCCCCCTTCTCACAGTCCTGCAATTTGCGAAAGTTTGCCTGAGGGGGGTGGGGCCTAATATCCCCGAAGTGGCCAAATGCATCACTGGTGAACATGGTAGAGCTTTTGTTGCTTACAATACCTGCAAATAGATCACTCTTACATCAATCTGCATGCACATTTTATACAGTGCTTTTACTAGTCAGAGAATGAAAGAAGTCTCAAAAATGGAGGACAGAAAACGGAATTATAAACCTCATTAGGGTACACATGCTCATTAGGTGTAATGTTTACACTTAACCAATGCAACCAATCAGCAATTGGTTTTAATCTGTCTATTGCAAGATTGAAAGTTAAGACAAGTGTCCGATTGGTTGCCATGGTTTACTGAAAGTCGTGCACCTGTATACAAAGTTTGTAAATGAGTCATATTTTTGTCACTGTATTTATCTACCTGTGAGAGTATGTGCCAAAATGTATCATGCTGCATGTCTAGTACCGCCTATCTGTACCACATGCATTAACTATTCGGATTACATAAACAAGAACATAAACTGAACCTTAACTGAACCTTAGGGGGAAAAAAATGTTTGTTGTTCTTCTCTCTATTTTCAGGCTGGATTTATTGGTGGAAATCTTACCACTTTCTTCAGTGTCCCTGGATCACGTTCACCTGACATTGTCAATATTGAAGAAACCACAAATGTGAACATGCCAGGACGCTGGTTATTCAAGATAGATGGGAAGGAGATTGATCCAGCTAATGGCTGCAGTCTTAAAGGTATACAGTTTCTTAGGGGGCTGTAATCTTATAATAAAGCAAGACAGTAATGTACAAAATAATTAGGTTCTTTCGTAAAACCAAGTGGTAATAAAAACCTAACATACAAGTATAACACATAAACACATAAGTGCTTCAAATACCATTCAGATTACATATGTAACCATTCCCCTATATAGAAGAAATGTTTTTATGTATAAATACAGCCGTAGTTGGGGGATAGTATTTATATATTTTGTGTCTATTATTATGGTTAAAACTGAAATGTTTTATTGTGGTCCAATTACAGATCCCACAAATGGGCATTCACATCACTGCCAATGACCAGCCACTTTTAATGCCATTCCCAGCTGTCAAGTGATTTATCCTGATCAGATGTTGATCATCGTTGCCCATCATTTTGGGTCAATGCAACAATTTGTGGCCATTTTGGAGTAAAATGATCACATTTCTTATCCAAATTATTGCTTTTATGGCCAATTTTATTGCTGACATCTGCAGCTATTATCATTCTTATCATTGAATATTTCTTCCAAACCCTATTTAGCTGAAAGGGTTAACTAAGCCTAGAGGCAGGACAATTACCAGTTTTTAATACCAGTTGAACAGCATTAGACATTTTCATTATCAATTATATTGTAACAGTGTTATTGTTGCAAGTAATGCTATTTCTTGTAGACTGAGTAGATTTGAAGCACATGACTATAGAACCATCTGTATTTATTAATTTTTTTTTTTTTTTAAATCAGGTCACTTTTTGCGCCAAGGGCAGCAGTTTTGGGAAAATTCCAACTGCTCCGCTAGATGTCGTTGCCTTGATTTCAATAATGAAATATCATGCCAAGAGACTGTCTGTGGCCCATACGAAGTATGCGAACCAAAGGAGAAATATTTCCAGTGCCTGCCAGTTGAAAGTAGCACTTGTGTGGTCTTTGGAGACCCACATTACCACACATTTGATGGACTTCTCTTCCACTTTCAAGGTTCCTGCTCTTACCTGCTAGCACGGAATTGTCTCCCAGGAAGTCATCTTCCATTCTTTAGCATCGAAGCCAAGAATGAGAACCGTGGAGGGTCAGCAGTGTCATGGCTGAAGGACATCTCTGTTGAGGTCTATTCCCATAATATTGTCATAGCCAAGGGAAACTCTGGGAAAGTAAAGGTAAGAAGTAATCCTTTATATCTGAGTGCATTTGATGCTAGTTTCTAGGGGGAACTGGATGCCATTGCATACCCCAACATAATTGAGTATAATTGCAAGGTATAGTTAATAAACAATAAAAGAGGTATTAAACAATCAGCAAAAACAGTGTTGGTTTTACTTAGAGATAACACAATGTATAAGCAGTTCTGCATAAATGCCTACAATTTTTCAAATGAGCCACTCAGATAGAGGCATACAGTGCATTTACTGGTGACATTTTAGAGCAAGGGTCACAGTGATAGCAACTGGGTCGGTACGAGGAGTGGTTGGCCAAGTGTGGGGGCATGACCATTTTGTCGTGCATACTATGTGCATATGGTGTGGCCATCTTTCAATGTGGTTATGCCTTTCTGGCATGCCCGTGCCCAGAAAGGTCAGGTTTCAGGTGCATCCTGCCCTCCTCCCAACTTCCCTTTTGGGAAATACAGTTATAATTACTTTTAAAATAAATAATTGACCACCATTAGAAAGGCATTAGCGGTAGCAAAATTATCTGTCTGATTACAATTGTTATTATAAAAATTTTTGAAGCACAGAATCCTTCCCTTTACCTTACTGATATTTGTGCTAAGCTAGCCGGCTTCCTGAGGCTCACCCTAAGGTAAGAAGTATACCACACCATTGTAAGATTGGTGACTGTGGCTGACTTTCTGGGCCAAATGTAATATGTCCCGATATGGCAAGAGTGCAGAGTTTTCAGCTACTTTGCTGCGTGATTTCACCTGGCAATTTTTTAATGGCAAAACCACCCGGGTTATGCCTTTAATAAAAACTGGTGCTCTAAGGGCCTGATTCAGCGGTGCACTGCTGAACGCAGATTCCCGATGGTTAGGAATCTGCGCAGGTGTAGGACCCCTACTGTGCATGTGCAACCTCTATTTCCCAAAACGGAGGCGTGTCACCGCTATTGGGGGGAGGGAAGAGGCCAGGATCTCTGTCAGCTGACCGAGATTTCCTGGTCTCGTTCCCTCATCTGCGACGGCCGGCTTGTGTGACCTAATGGTCACTCAGCCGGCTGAGGATCGCGCAGATGATGCCTCCTGCTGCATTACCATAATAGCAAGGACGGAATTGCAAAGCTGCTTGTGTGCGGGTTTGCAATTTCGTCCTCTGTTGAATCAGGCCCCATATCACACAGCATAATTGCCAAATAATCAGCATTTTTGCCAAATCGGGACCTATTACATTGGGCCCCCTCGGTGAGGTTCCTCCACATATATTTCCAAGCCTGTGGGTTCTAACAAAAAAAAAAAGGAAACTTGTTACAATTTTTTTACATTTACGGTTTAGTTAATCAGAGCTTCTATGTACTAATGATGATCTGCAATGGAAGGGAAAAAAAGGATATTAGGAAATAATAGAACTTAAATTGATAAATTGCAGGTGACAACTGATGTACCAAGCATCTGAATAAAGTTTGGATAAAAGTGGATTTGACAA
The DNA here is from genome assembly GCA_031769625.1 of Taudactylus pleione. Classification (NCBI taxonomy): domain Eukaryota; kingdom Metazoa; phylum Chordata; class Amphibia; order Anura; family Myobatrachidae; genus Taudactylus; species Taudactylus pleione. The sequence goes on along the minus strand of JAUIMM010000847.1, from coordinate 1,142,920 downwards.
TTTAAATAAAATAATGAAGTTTAATCCACACTTTTCCTCATTAGCTATAATAGAATTATAGGGTGTAGAACCTTGAGGCAATCATATTTCCACTAGTAAAATGTAAATCTTTCATTCTAGAGACGTCAGGTCAATAGGATGAGATGGCACTTCCCAAGGTTTTCTGTTCTAATATGCTCATTAAGTCACATAAAGGGTTTTTGATACACATCCTTGTCAATTTACTATAAGAACTGGAATAATTTGGCTGTCTGGATCCTGTTAGTATCTATGGAACAGGTCCAGCTATTTCTTCCAAACGGATTTTGTTACATTCTGTAACTTAAGGAATCATTAGGGGTAACAAGAAAAGAAGAGAAACAGAAAAGTGGGTTGAATTCTAACCAAATCATTATACAAAAAGAGACAAAGAGGGCTTTTAAAAAAAATGTTTAAAGCTCTAAGACATTTAACACCCTAAGTCAATTATCTAAAAGATACGATAGAGAGCGGTAAATAATCTAGAGACGGCCGTGTCTATAATACAGTCTGTTCTCCTTAGAAAATCATGCCAAAATCTAGGCAGACAAATTAAGCTGCAGTAAATAATCTGATATAACATACGGTAACATTGTGGAAAAACGATCAACTTTGCTTGCATCGATAGTCACATTCATAATATAAATCCGATTTAATCAGACGACGGAATGTTTCCCATAAACGATAGGATTTAGACAGCACTCAACGACCAAAAAAAGAAAAAGAAGAAAAGAAAAAAGATTAAATTTACCTTTGCCCTGCAATACATTTTAGTCTTTATTACTTTGCTTTAATTGGATATTTCAGTAATTAAACAATAGTTTTCTATTTAAATGATTATGCCCTGAGTAATTTACAGCCATGCAGAATTGTTTATCCATTGAGCATTCATAGGTGCCCACCACCTCTGATTTCCTGCTGGGTGAGGTGGGTGGTTGTGAACCCCTTGTGTTCTCTAGCTGTGCTCATGGTCTAATGCAAAGCCAGCCACCCTTACTAAAGCAATCAAATGAATGTGCTCAGGGTAAATTGTGACCAATTTTGGTCAAATTAAAAGGTCAGTTCTGCAAAGTAGATTTCAATGAGTTATAATAAGGTAAAGATTGGGCAATCTTAAACATGTGACCAAGAGGAGACCAGGGCCAGAGCCTCAAACTTTTCAAACAAATTATTATTTCTTATCCTTCTATTTTGTGCATTGCTCATGCTCTGTAGCTGAGAATACGCATTTTATTCATAACCAGTTATTTACGAGTATATAGTGCACACATATTCTGCAGTGCTTTAAAGAGAATATTTGACCATTCACATCAGTCCCTGCACCAGTGGAGCTTATAATATATATTCCCTACAGCATGTACACACACACACTCACTAGGGACAACTTTTTGATTTTCTTGTCAAGAGCCAATTGACCTGCCTGTATATTTTTGGATTGTGGGAGGAGACCGGAGTACGCCAGCACAGGGAAAATATACAAACTCCACACAGTTACAGCCGTGGTGGGAATTGAACCCTAGACCTCAGTGCCGTGAGGCAGTAATGCTAACCATTACACCATCCGTGCTTCAGTCATAGGCATCTGAACTGCATCTTCGCTTGGATGAGTGTAACCTCGGCGTCAATTGGGTGTCCTTAAGTAGGCTAAGTAGAGTGGGGGGTGTTGTGCTCTTTTAGGCAGAATTGGGGGTTATTGAGAGGGGAGCGTATGCAAAGATCCATCTGCCTTCAAACAAATCTCTTGCGCCAAAGATAGGGCTGGTGCAATTGCACGTTGATAGTGATGACGGATATTGCCACATAGGTGGATGGATAAGGGCTGAACTCAGACGGAAGCCAAGTTTATTTCCAAGGCAGCCAAATTGTTTGCTTCCGCTCTGAGTCAGCATATTTAAAAAAATAACGCGTTCAGCAATGCAAATAAACGTAAATTAGGTCGCTCACTTCATGGAGTTCATTAGCATTTACATTAGTACAGTATAAATGACCCACACCTAATACAGTATAAAGCGTGTGGTATATAATTCCATTATTCTTGAGGAATTGCAAAACCCTATAGGGAGACTTTAAACATCTTTTGATTAAAACTAAAAATCAATCATATTTTTTCTGATTACAGGTAAACAATTTGATATTTTCACTTCCGGTAATTCTGGAACATGGAGCCATTAAAATTTACCAAAGTGGATTATCGACAGCTGTGGAAAGTGACTTTGGCTTACTAGTGATGTATGATGGCGAACACTATGCGTCTATATCAGTGCCTGGTACTTACATTAACTCCACCTGTGGACTGTGTGGGAACTACAATAAGAACCCGGAGGATGACACCCTCCGCTCCGATGGAAGACTGGCTGTATCTGTGATAGATTTAGGAGAGAGCTGGAGAGTGTATCACCCAGACTGGAAATGCTCCTCTGGCTGTGTAGATAACTGCAGTTTGTGTGATGCAGCTATGGAATCACTTTATTTTACCTCGGAATATTGTGGGTTTATAAACCTTACAGGGAGTGCTCTATGGGAGTGTGGCACTGTGGTGGATCCCACTGCCTTTGTACACAGCTGTGTTTATGATCTTTGTAGCACCAAGGACAATGGTACTAGCCTGTGCCAAGCTATCCAGGCTTATGCACTTGTATGCCAGGCATTGGGGATCACTGTGGGTGATTGGAGAACTCAGACTGGCTGTGGTAAGTACACTTGGCTTCAATTTATATGCATCATTAATACTGATGTAATGTTCCTTTAACATTGTATCTCTTGATCTCCACATGGTCCCGGGGCTGAAAATGATCAAGGGACTATTGTGAGAAGTGGAGGAGGTGTGACCACTGATGTGTGGGTGTGGCCAGTGCCATGTGGGTGTGGCCAGTGCTGTGTGGTTGTGTCCAGTGCCATGTGGTCATATAAACCCACTATCTGCCCAAAGTCTCCCTAATTATGTAAAAGTAGGAAAGTTACATCATTTTGTGAGGAAAATTGAAATACAATTTAGGGGTCGATTCAATTAGAAGCAAATTACTCTTGGCCAGGAGTACAGTAAGTGCGGCTATGTGACGCACTTAAGCTGGGTACACATTAGACGACCTGTGTACCCAGCCGACCTACGATGTGATGGCCGACATATCGTGCAGTCCAAACACACTACACAATCTGGCGAACCACCGGACAATATGTCGTTCACCAGCCGCATCCAAATGCATGGGGTCATTCAGCCCCATAATTATGTAAAAGTAGAAAAGGGACACAATTTGGTGAGGAATATAGCAATACAATTTGAATACTATTGGGTTGATTTAATTAGAAATTAATTACTTATTATGCTTTATTAATACTCATGGCAGAGAGGGGGAAGTGTTGTGAAGCCGTTGGAGGCATTTCTATGCTGTTACAATGGCAACTCGCCCCCATTGCATCTAATTAAATTGCCAGGGACGTGCAGCCAGTGCTTTCAGCTCAGTGCTGGTTGTTGCTCGGGTGGGGGGACCCAATTCAATTTTTTGGGGAATCCCCACTTTCTGAGGAATTCCAGCACTGGGCTGACTAGTTTAGGGGTGGTTAATGTGATGGCAGTGGGGACCCCATGCTGAGTGTACCCCCTGCTATGGCATTATCAAAATCATTATCATTATCAAAATCTGCCCCTAATGGTGTCTACATGAAATTAGCACAGTGCTTGCAGATTTAGAGACAGTTGTATTTGAATATGTGCAGAATTGAAAGCATATTGCAATGTTTTTGCTGACTTAAAGTACAGTATCTACAGAAGAGGGAGCCATGAAGGCCTGTATTTAAAGTGTACTCATTTCTGGTCAGTATAGTTTATGGGAAATGCTATATGATATTATGTATGATGTGAGATTGATATTATCATTTGGTCATCACAGAAATAGTTTATATATATATATATATATATATATGTATATATATATATATATATATATATATACACACAGTAGTGGCCAAAATAGCAGTCACTTTTTGCAATTTGAATGCTTTTCAATTTCGAATGCTTATAAAAACTGTTACACTTCACGCAGTGCAATGATTCATATATCAAATGAAAGGAAATTTAATGCTGAATTCAACACAATAAACAAAGGTCAAATATTTGCATTACAAGAGAAGTTATGCAGTGAAAACAATACTTAGGTTGAAAATAACTGTGTACTTGTGATGTTACTGTCCTATCAGTATTTTGTTGGGTATCCTTTATTTTTCAAGACAGCAGCACAGCGACGTGGCATTGAGCCAACCAATGTTTGGAGCTGTTCCTTCTTTATTATGGGGTGCCATGAGACAATTATAGCCTCAATTAATTGTCTTTTATTGGATGGACGCCTCATATGTACCAGTTTTTTCAAACAAAACCACAAATGTTCTATGGGGTTCAGGTCCTGGCTGTTTCCTGGCCATCCCAGCACCTGTATGTCATTCTCCGTGAACCACTGTTTGCATATCCGTGCAGTGTGGCAGGGAGCTGAATCCTGATGGGAAAAAAATGGGGGATTATCTGGGAAAAGATCCCTGATAGAAGGTAGAAGTTTTGGTTGTAGGATGGTGTCAATGTACTTTCTGCTGTTCAGTGTGCCTTCTATGACATAACGGCGGCCTCAGAGCCGGATTTAGACCTCATGGGGCCGGATTTAGACCTCATGGGGCCCTAGGCAGGATGCTAGTTTGGGGCCCCACTCCCTCAAACTACCCTCATATTCTCTCCATCACAGCCGCTCTCAATCCCCCTCATTACAGTCACCTCCATCACAGCTCCTCATATCCCCTCTTCACAGCGGACCTTCATCCTAGCTCACTCATTTCCCCCCCCCCACCCCATGGAGCCCCTCACAGCCCAGCACCCTTATCACAGCCCCTCAAAGCACCCCCCACCACAGTCCCAGTCATCACAGCCCCCCTCACTCCCCTTATCATAGCCCCATATCCCCCTCATCACAGCCTTCCATCACATCTCAGTCCCCCTCATCACAGTCCCCTCCATCACAGCTCCTCTCACTCCCCCTCATCACAGCCCCCTCCAACACAGCTCCTCATATCCCCTCTTCACAGCCCCTCCATCACAGCCCCTCCTCATAGCCCCCTCCATCACAGTCCCTCCTCATAGCCCCCTCCATCACAGCCCCTCCATCACAGCCTCTTCTCATAGCCCCCTCCATCACAGCCTCTCCTCATAGCCCCCTCCATCACAGCCTCTCCTCATAGCCCCCTCCATCACAGCCTCTCCTCATAGCCCCCTCCATCACAGCCTCTTCTCATAGCACCCTCCATCACAGCCTCTCCTCATAGCACCCTCCATCACAGCTCCTCCTCATAGCCCCCTCCATCACAGCCCCTCCTCATAGCCCCTTCCATCACAGCCTCTCCTCATAGCACCCTCCATCACAGCCCCTCCTCATAGCCCCCTCCATCACAGCCCCTCATAGCCCCCTCCATCACAGCCCCTCCTCATAGCACCCCCCATCACAGCCCCTCCTCATAGCCCCCTCCATCACAGCCCCTCCTCATAGCCCCCTCCATCACAGCCCCTCCTCATAGCCCCCTCCATCACAGCCGCCTCTCCTCATAGCTCCCTCCATCACAGCCCCCACTTAGATTTACCTGGTCCTGGTGGCTCCAACAGCGGCAGCAGAATACTGGCAGCGGGGGACAGGTCTCACAGCTACGTCGGCGGGAACCCTCCTGAGCGCAGCGGCGTGCCTGCGCAGGCAGCTGTATCACAGTGATACAGTCTGCCCGGAGGCTCTCTGGGAGTGGAGGCGGGACCGCGTGATGGACGTCACGTGGTACTCGCGCAGTGCTCCTCTGGGAGCGCTGTGATTATGTAATTTCTTCGGGCAATGGGACCCGTCCATGGGCCCCTTGGGTCCCGCCGGGCCCTAGGCGTGCGCCTAAGATGCCTAGCGGGAAATCCGGCCCTGGGCGGCCTACAGCATCTGCTGTCATACATGCCAAGATCATAACACTTGTAGGATTCTTTGTTGTCGCTTGAAAGCAATCTGGATGCACCTCTTGCCCGATTGGATGTCTCACATATTTTCTCCCATCACTACCAAATATCGATATCTTAGTTTCGTCACTCCATATCACTTGTTTCCACTGACCTTCTGTCCATGCAATGTGTTCTTTTGCCCACTGTATTCATTTCTGCCACTGTTTTTTATTCAATAATGGCTTTTTTCGGGGAATCCTACCTTTTAGGCCAACCTCCGTTAGTCTTCTCCATACTGTTCTTGCACTGACAAAAACACCAGTTGCACTCAGTTCACTGCTAATGGCCGCAGATAACATCTATCTGTCCCTGACTCAAATTTGTTTTATTCTCCTATCATCAACAGCTGTTGTGCACTTTTTCCGGCCTTTTCCTTCTTTGTTTTGTATCGATTGTGTTTCCTGATATCGTAAACAAAACTTTCATACTCCTGATATTGTCACATTCTCACCAACTTCTCTCGCAATTGCTGCATATGAAAGACCATTTTCATGTAACACCACAATCCTAGATCTCTTCCTGGGTGACCAGTCACCACTTTGCCTGGATGACATTGCTGTATTTATTTTTTACACCGTCAATAGCACTAAACAATACACACAAACATCCAACCATAATTGCACTTCAGTAACCAACTTTATTCTGCAAAATGAAACCGCCAAACTGACCTTTCCCACCTTTGAACATGACCTCGCACCTGCTCATAAACGACAGCTGATTGGTCCTCAAAACAACGATTCCGATTGTCTGGTAGTAGCTGTTACTACAATCCGCTTCTTGAATCTCACGCATCTGTGCTTCTTTGTCTGACTGAAAGTAGCATAACTTCCCTTGTTGTAATGCAAATATTTGACCTCCTTTTTATTGTGTTGAATTCAGCATTAAATTTCCTTTCATTTGATACATGAATAATTGCACTGCGTGAAGTGAAACAGTTTTTATAAGCATTCAAAGCTGAAAAACATTCAAATTTCAAAATGTGTCTGCAATTTTGGCCACCAGTATATATATATATATATATATATATATATATATATATATATATATATTTGGAGCGAGGTGTATTGGGGGTATGCAGTCAGGAAGCCGACGGTCGAAATGGCGACCGCCGACTTCCCGACTGTGCAATCCCGACAGGGGACTAATGATAAGTGTCGAAATCTCGATGCCTATCATGATCCCTACGCCGGGAGCCCTGCGCCTGGCATACCGGGCGCAGACAGCCGCCGTGGGGGAGGGATAAGTTAGAGGCTCCCGGGGGGGACTTAGTGTTAGGCACCCCCCCGGGAGGGTTAGGGTTATGCTAGGGGAAGGGGGGTTAGGGTTAGGCAGCCCGGGGGGGGTGTTTAGGGTTAGGCACCCCCTCAGGAGGGTTAGGTTTAGGCTGCGGGGACTGGGGGGGTTAGGTTTAGGCACTTACGGGGGGGTTAGGCACTAAGGGGGGAGGTTAGGATTAGGCAGGGGGGAGAGGGTTAAGTATAGTTACTTTACCTACCTGTCGGGATCTTCACTGCTGCCAGTCTTCCGGCATCAGGATTTGAGCCGCCGGACATAGGCCCCACGGTCATTCATACCGATCTCGTATTTGGAGGGGGAGAGATACTTGTTCTTGAAGGTCAAATCCTATTTTTAACTAGGACAGTGCAGCTGAAAGAATTAAACAGGTTACCTGCTTAAACAGCCACAACACAGCTTCCTTTTGCATCTGTCAGCCACAATGGGTACATTCATTGCCTTCCAGATGGTTTGAAATGTCAGCACCTTTCCTGGCTGGATTCCCTTATACGTAACCATGAAATATTCACTAGTCAGTATCCACATGATCAAATAAAATCATGCAACCAAAAAGCCTAGGTTTTAACACCAGAGGTAATGTACTAAAGTGCTGTGTCATATGCGGTTTGAAAACTGCCACGCATAAGACAGTAAATTCTACGGTTTGCAGTATGTGTGGCAGTTTGCAAACCTCTGAACCACATGTGATTCTCTCCAAACCCTGTGGTGAAACTGGATATGAAATATACAGCTTTACCCATTACTAAAAGCTGAGCTTAACCAGCATGGGGACCGGTCCTCCAAGGAAGAGACTACAAGAACCAGCCAAATGCTGAATAGCGTAGGGCCCTGCCTGTTACTTCTGGCTGATGGGTACCAGGTTTACACTCTTGCCCTGTCCAAACATAAATAAATATTAGTGCCCCATCCCAATATATAATGAAATATTAGTACCCCGTCCTAATAAAATAATGAAATACTGATTTTCAGGCAGTTGTTCCAAGAACCATTAAGTGGGCATGAATAATTTTCTAGGTAATGAGGCAGTCACGCTTGAGCACCTAAGAATCTTATTATAACTCATGGTCACAAGTAAGAATTATCTCAGCCCATTGTGTTACTAATTTAATCACCTAGGGGTCTTTTCATCATCACTTAATTTTTACAAAAGCAGGTGAAAATGAACATTTTCACCCTCAATTGTAAAAATTAAGTTATCAGGTCATTCATTAATAGGGTAAAGCAGGAGATATCACAGATACCTCCTGCTTACCTTCCTCTCCCGGAATGGCCCGCTGTCCCCATACACTAGTATCACAGATATCACCTACTTACCTTCCACTTGCGGAATGGCCCGCTGTCCCCATACACTAGTATCACAGATATCTCCTGCTTACCTTCCTCTTGCGGAATGGCCGCTGTCCCCATACACTAGTATCACAGATATCTCTTACTTACCTTCCTCTTGCGGAATGGCCCGCTGTCCCCATACACTAGTATCACAGATATCTCTTACCTACCTTCCTCTTGCGGAATGGCCCGCTGTCCCCATACACTAGTATTACAGATATCTCCTGCTTACCTTCCTCTCCCGGAATGGCCCACTGTCCTCATACACTAGTATCACAGATATCACCTACTTACCTTCCACTTGCGGAATGGCCGCTGTCCCCATACACTAGTATCACAGATATCTCCTACTTACCTTCCTCTTGCGGAATGGCCCGCTGTCCCCATACACTAGTATCACAGATATCTCTTACCTACCTTCCTCTTGCGGAATGGCCCGCTGTCCCCATTTACTAGTATTACAGATATCTCCTGCTTACCTTCCTCTCCCGGAATGGCCCGCTGTCCCCATACACTAGTATCACAGATATCACCTACTTATCTTCCACTTGCGGAATGGCCCGCTGTCCCCATACACTAGTATCACAGATACCTCCTGCTTACCTTCCTCTTGCGGAATGGCCCGCTGTTCCCATACACTAGAATCACAGATATCTCCTACTTACCTTCCTCTGGCGGAATGGCCCGCTGTCCCCATACACTAGTATCACAGATATCTCCTGCTTACCTTCGTCTTGCGGAATGGCTCGCTGTCCCCATACACTAGTATCATAGATACCTCCTGCTTACCTTCCTCTTGCGGAATGGCCCGCTGTTCCCATACACTAGTATCACAGATATCTCCTACTTACCTTCCTCTGGCGGAATGGCCCGCTGTCCCCATACACTAGTATCACAGATATCTCCTGCTTACCTTCGTCTTGCGGAATGGCTCGCTGTCCCCATACACTAGTATCACAGATATCACCTACTTACCTTCCTCTTGCGGAATGGCTCGCTGTCCCCATACACTAGTATCATACCTTCCTCTTGCGGAATGGCTCGCTGTCCCCATACACTAGTTTCACAGATATCACCTACTTACGTTCCTCTTGCGGAATGGCTCGCTGTCCCCATACACTAGTATCACAGATATCACCTACTTACCTTCCACTTGCGGAATGGCTCGCTGTACCCATACACTAGTATCACAGATATCTCTTACTTACCTTACTCTGGCGGAATGGCCCGCTGTCCCCATACACTAGTATCACCGATATCTCCTACTTACCTTCCACTTGCAGAATGGCTCGCTGTTCCCATGCACTAGTATGGGGACAGAGGCCCTGATTCAGAGCCGGTAGCTCTGACAGAGCGCTCGCTCTGAATAAGGACCGGTCTTTTTTTTTTAAATAGAACGGCCTCCTGGCTGCTCGCAAAGCTGTGGGTGACCACCCACAGCTATAGCGAGTGTCCAGGAAGATGATCGCGATGGTCAAGACCATTGCGACCATCGGGCTTGCGACGAGACCCTTGTGGTAGGGTCTCGTTGCCGCAAGCCCCAGAGAGATTTTGGCTCTAACAGAGCTGGAATCTCTCCACTGACATCACTTTTGATGTCAGTGGGGCCGCCCCCCAGATGGTAGGCGTTCTCATGGGAACGCCTCCGTCTGGGCAGCCACCCCCCTGGCCGACCCACCAAAGGGGGCGTACTGTCACTCAACATCGACAGCACGCCCCCTTTGGTACGAGACCTGGAGCGACGGATTACCCATCGCTATCCGGGTCTCGCGCATGTGTACGACGGAGCCGGCTCCATCGTGCGCATGTGCTCTGGGCCACCATCGACCCAGTTGCGAGCGCTCAGCGCTTGCGACCGGGTCTGAATCAGGCCCAGAATTCATCAAGCTCCGGAAATATAGTGCTCCCGCTGTCCGCTCCTTCCCTATGGGAAAGAGTCCCGGGTCGCGAAGAGGGATCCTTTTGGATCCCTCCTCCCCTGTCCGGCTCCTTCTGCCGGTTGTCGGGGCTCTTGTGCACATCTGTGACCTGCAGGACACGCATGCGTACTTGTATCACTGCTCTGAAAGGAAGCAATGGATGCATTCGGGGAGACAGCTGATTTTCGGATGAGCTGTCTCCGTGCAGGAGTAATGATGAATTGCTCTGGAGCTCGCGTCGAGATGAAATGTTAATTATCGGGGTACTTTCGGACTCCCTAGACATCTTAAATTTATAAATACAAAATATGTGGCCAACGTTCCAGGACCAGAAACTTTTATTTTGTTGAATTGTTTTTAAATATATATATATTTAATGATAATATCATTATTTAATTATAGTTTTGGTCTATAAAAAAGCTATATGGAAACACACCTCAAATAGACAAATACAGAACAAGAAGCAAGACAACTCACCACAGTTAGCAATCAATTTATGGGCTCAATCCTATTAACAGCAGCGCGGAACCTCCAGACTGGGAGATTTTTGCTCTCAGAACCATAGGACTGCGTATAAAAATCTTCGAGTCCAGGAGAAGATTGGCCAGACTCATACCTATCGCATCTAATAGGATTGAGCCCCCCTATATCTTTCTCCTTATACTTTACTACAACTTTCTCGTTCTCCTTTTAAACTCCTCACAATCCCACAAAGTGAAGGTAGCCGGCTGTCTGTCTCTATGATGTCATCTGAATGTTATTTCTGTAAAAGCACCATTAAATGAATGTGAATAGCTTCTTATTCACTGTGATCTGTTTCTATGATATCAGTTGAATGGTGCTTGCTATAATAAATAGAGTAGCATTAGTAAATATATATGAATAACTTCTATTCCACAGTGATCTGTTTCTGTTATGTCAATTGAATGTTGTTTCTATAAAAACACCATTAAATGAATATAAAGTTGTAATAGCTTCTAATCTGCAGTGGGTTTAACTGAAACCACTGCCAAATAGAACACGCCATGGCGGATTGTCATCTAAAAACCGACAAATTCATTTTAGACACCAAAACCGCTGCTTAGTAAATGCTGTCAATTAGACATAGAAACCATCATCAACTGACTATGGTTTTCCAGTGGTTTCTAAATGACACCAAATTCACTGCTTAGTAAATTCGGCCCATAGGGGGGAATTCAATTAGGTGCAGGGTTTACCCCGCAACTAACTGAACACACTGCCCGTTGCAGTTAGCTGCGGTAACCCCGCATGCTGAGCCCTGAGAGTGGATTTTTCCTCTCAGCCTCAGACTCTGCATATTAATGTATGGGGAAACCCATGGATTCCAGCACTTTGCGCGTAATCTATGAGTTAGAGCACGTTATCCCATGGTTTACAGCAGGACAATTAACTGGATAGCTATGGACGTGAAACCCAAAGCTATTCCATGCACCTAATTGATTTCCCCCCATAGTGTGTATAACATTGTCTGTGAACTCTGACAACCAAGTGGTTATACTTTATACCCCGGGGGATCCTATTTTATTATTTTTAGTTTATTTTGTGAAGTATTTTGTCAGACCTTATTTTCTCCTATTTCTGTTTAATACTGAGTGATTTCAGGATCCCTGTAAATATGATATCTGTTACTATATAGGTTGCCCAAGGATAATGATGCTGGATTATAAAGTTACAAATTGTGAATGCATTGAATTCCTCTTTTTATAACTGTCAGCATGGAGACACTTTACCTATTTGTGGGAATGGTCCTGCGTCTCCTTCTGAAAATCTCCTGGAAGACTCTCTGAATCTCTGGCGCAGTATTCGGTTCCTGGCTCTCCACAGTTTCGGTTGTTTTTTGTTTCCTCCTGGGATCTCAATGCAGATTTCCCAGTGTCTCAGCTGCAGCATCTTTTGTGCGTAGCCTCACATTAACCCTTGCACTGCTCCAGCAGTCCTGTAGCATCTCCAGCTCACAGTCTCTCACACTGCACCTCCAGCTAGACCTTTAACCCTCGCTCTGCTCCAGAAATCCTGCAGCACCACCACCTGTGCTTTTAACCCTCTCTGCTCCGAGAGTCCTGTAGCATCTCTATTGCACAGTGTCTCACACTGCACCTCCAGCTAGACCTTTAACCCTCGTTCTGCTCCAGCAATCCTGCAGCATCCTCTGTGCATTAACCCTAACTCTGTTCTACAGTGCCCCTTTTAGGAGTAGACCTTCAGCTGCTCTCTCAAGTTTTCAAGTGTTTTTGCTTCACTCATCAGTTTTATCCTGTTCTAGTCTGCCATGAATTCCAAACCACCTTGTAGTGGTTGAGGAACCTTAGGGGCCTTGTTAGACTCTGCACCTCCAGGATGTCAGTGCACAATCAGGGTTGATTTGCACAAGAGTTCATTAGAAAGTCCAGTGTCATGATACTATGACTCTGATCCTGGCACGGTCCTGTATGCTGTGGCTCTCTGGTGAACTTGTGATTGTGGTCATGTGACGGCTGATGTCAGGGAGGTGACAATTTGAATTGGATTTCCTATTTATTCCTCACTCTGGCTGCTGCAGAATGTAAGAGTAATACACTCACTACCTTGCTCCAGCCTACTAGTGTTTTGATAGTGTACTATCTTCCTGGGTATTTAAAAAAAAAATAATATATATATATATATATATATATATATATTTACTCCTCTCCTGCATAACGCCTGTTGCTAATCATAGACTTCTCCAGTGTATAATCCTTGGTTTGCTCCCGACACCTCTTCGCATTTATCCCTGAGGCTAATCTGTGATCTTTCACGTATGACCCCTGGCTTGTCCCTGATTCTCCTCTGTATAGTCCCTGTGGCATATGCATGGACTAGAGTGTGCCAGATTCCGGCATGCTGAATTCTCTTAAGGGTTTTATCATCTCCAGCCTATCACACTGTCATCCAATTAAAGGGGCAGGAAGTCCAAATCTCCCTGCTGGGGTCCTTAATGAGAACCACCTATGCATTAGAGTCCAACACTCTGATACTGATAGCGCTAATACTATCTTATAGAAAGAAGAATTCCCACTGACACCTTCTTATTATCAGCCTTTTACCCCCCTTCTCATACTTGTTGACTTTTTACCAGGTCTACCCTGTAGATGCTGGAAGAAAAAGCCCAGGCGGGAGGAGGTGGTGTTGTGGGTGAGTGGCACTAGGAGATGTGAGCACAATGATGAATTAAATAGATATGCCCTCAGACTGCACCTTTTTCCAAAGGGAGGTGTGTTTACTCTTTGAGAGTTCCTGCTTTAATTTATTAAGAACATCTTGATGGCCCACAGTTCACCCCATTCAGTAATATCTGCTCCCATAGTGGACATGTACAAGTCTCTTTGACAACCAGGTAAAGTGGGACTGTCTCCATGAATGCTAACAAGACTCCTCTCCTTGAAGCTGATATCTCATATTGAAATCCTGAAATCTTGTGTTTATATGCGAGTGAAGTATAATGCTCAATCCAGCGCCTAGCTGGCATTCTACAAAAACACCCTGATCTGTTCAACTCCTCCCCTCTGAAGAAGCAACAGTTTAAACTCCTGTGCTAGGCCATGCACCCAAAAATGAGGCCATAATGTCACAATATAGCTGGGATAGGGTTGTCATACTGCCACATGTGAGGAAGGGGTTAATCACCTGTCATTCTGAAGATAGTTCCTCCTCCTTCTCATTTGAAATTTGGAGTTTGGACCTATTTAAGACCTGATGCCCAGTCAATACTTGGCCAGGCTTTAGGGATCTTGTTATAACCCACACCTCCGCATTGAAGATCCTATATATGCTAGAATTTTGTATATAATCCTACAGTCCTGTTCCTTGATGCCTCATTGTGCTGTGCTATGCTATGATGTGGTTTTATACAATATTGGACTTGAATACAGACTCCTGCCTTGCATCTCCTTACCCATGACAAGTTGATGTAAGAAGTGGGATAGAGTTTGGTCCTCTACTGTGCTGCCTCACATCTCCCACACTCAGCCTACCTCTACTGCCCTGTCGCATATCTCCTACATACAGCGTACTTCTAATGTATTGCCTCACATCCCTTACACACAGCCTACCTTTACTGTCCTATCTCATATCTCCCATGTGCAGACTACCACTGCTGTCCTGTCTCACATTTTCCACACTCAGCCTACCTCTACTGTCCTGCCTCTCATCGCCCACACACAACTTGCTTCTTCTGTCCTGCGTCACATCTCTCACAGTTTGCTTACATCTACTATCCTGCCTACATGTTCTGTCTCACATCCCCCACACTCAGCCTGCCTTTACTGTGCTGCCTCACATCTTCCACACACAGACTACCTCTACTGTCCTGCCTCACATATCCCACATTCAGCCTACCTCTACTGTTCTGCCCACATCTTCCACACTCAGCCTACCTCTACTGTCCTGCCTCACATCTCCCATACACAGACTACCTCTACTGTCCTGCCTCACATGTTCCACACACAGACTACCTCTACTGTCCTGCCTCACATCTCCCACACTCAGCCTACCTCTACTCTCCTGCCTTACATCTCCCACACTCAGCCTACCTCTACTGTCCTGCCTCACATGTTCCACACACAGACTACCTCTACTGTCCTGCCTTACATCTCCCACACACAGCCTATCTCTACTGTCCTGCCTCACATCTCCCACACACAGCCTACCTCCACTGTCCTGCCTCACATCTCCCACACTCAGCCTACCTCCACTGTCCTGCCTCACATCTCCCACACTCAGCCTACCTCTACTGTCCTGCCTCACATCTCCCACACTCAGCCTACCTCCACTGTTCTGCCTCACATCTCCCACACTCAGCCTACCTCTACTGTCCTGCCTCACATCTCCCACACTCAGCCTACCTCTACTGTCCTGCCTCACATCTCCCACACTCAGCCTACCTCCACTGTTCTGTCACGTTATGTAGGAAAGTGTTTTATTATTGAAGCACTCTTATGTGACAGATGAACTGATTTGATCATTGAATGCTACAGTATGTGTAGACAAAACTATTCAATCTTTATGAGCTCATTAAAAATTATGGAACTACAGAATAAAAACTAAATCTGGATTCATTAGACAGTCTTCATTTTCAATAACATTTTTGCTGAAGGTAGCTGATAGCTTCCTGCGTTCTGCTTGTTGGATGGATCTTTCCATTCATCAATCAGTCAGTGTGTGGAGACCTCCCTCCACTCTGAAAGCAGTGGCCACTGCCATCCACTAATTCATTGCTAACAGCCATCTTCTATGTGTGACAGAAGCCAGAAGCCCTTCACACACAGTAAGTGGGTAGCTGCATGCTGCAGGGACATGGCTGGTGGCTTAGAAGCATGTCGCAAATGCTGCCCAGTTGCTCCAATTGTGTTTAATATGCAATCGGAGTAGCCAGGGAATATGCTATGCCTGCTTTACAACCATCAGCAGAGATGCTGAGGGGTGGGCAGGGCGAGAACCAATTACCAGGGTCCAAGCTTGCTGGAGAGGCCCTGTAGGGGCACGGGTCAACTGCTGAGTGGAATATTGTCCAGCCTGGTTGCCGAGGTTCATGGTGGACTCTATGATCCAGACACACAGCAGCGTTGACTTTGGGTCAGAGAGATGTGTGAGTGGAGAAAAGAAAAGGCCAGATTAAGCTAATTGTATTAATTGAATTGAGAAGCAGAGAAGTTAATATGGAGTTAAACTAAATTTGGGGACGGTCTGGGGAGGCATTCTTAGGGATGCATAATACTGTCTCTCAGCCAGAGGATTACTCCACAGGCAGCCATACTGTGTTGCATCTTCTAAACTAAAGCTCAATGATAATATGTTGTTTTGGCGAATTTGAATGCTTACTCCAAATATATGTTTTAGAAACCACTTGTTTGAAGTTAATTCTCTTTATTTCTCTATGTTCCCTCTTCAGCCTCTGCTATACAATGTACTGAATTCAGTCATTACTCAGTTTGCACAAGCAGCTGTCCAGCTACCTGTTCTGACCTCACAGCGCCGCAATTCTGCAATAGCCCCTGTACAGAAGGATGTGAGTGTGATAATGGGCATGTGCTCAGTGCAGATTTATGTGTTCCCATAAACAAGTGTGGATGCCAGATGGATGGTAAATACTATGTGGTCGGTGATTCCTTTTGGACATCTCCAGACTGCACTGTACAGTGTTGGTGCGAAGATGGAGGAGATATGGCGTGCCTCAACACCAGCTGCCGTGATGGGGAGATCTGCTCGGTGGAGAATGGATATCAAGGTTGCTACCCGAGACGGGAAAGTGTGTGTCTGGTCAGCCAGAACCAAGTGATACACACATTTGACTCAGTAAGCTTCCCGTATCCCATGGAGTATTCTTACACCTTGTTAAAGACTTGCCCTGACAAGGCAGAGTTTATTGAGATTGACATCAGCAAGAAGAAACCAGACTCGAGTGCCAATTGGTTGAGACCTCTAAGAATCCAAGTGGCCAAACAAGAGATACGAATTGGTGGGGGCAGCACATCTGAGATTAAGGTAAGGAACTATGGGGCCGATTCAGACCCGGACGCTAAGCCACAATCGCTCGTATCCAAAGGGGCCGGGTATTCAAATTCCGCGATCACACTTTCTGGTGTAAGGACACCCTCTATGTCTTAGAGAGCGACGGCAGTGTCAGTGTACGCCTGTCTAAAGACGCCCACTTTTCTTTCTTAGCACACATCATATCCAGGAAGTTTATGATTAATCAGAACCATCAAGAGCCATCGGAGCTGCACGCAGCGCTTGAGGTAGACCCTACCCCGCCGCAAACACTGCGATCACTGCAGGCTGAAATACAACCAAGTGACGTGTACAATGACGCTTCCATGCTAATTATGGACGCCCATTAAATGCCGTTTTGACGCCCAGACACGCCTGCATTCGCAGCACCACTCCCCCGTTCACAAGCACCTTTCTCTGTTACCACCCACAAATGCCACTGTCACTCAAAGTAGTGTCCAGTCTGTGTACTACGGGTGCAGAATTCTCGGACGCAGTGACTGGCTTGCGCACGCGCACTGCGACGCATACGCACAACAATCGCCCATAGCAAGCGAACGCGACTTAGCGTCCTGGTCTGAATCGGCCCCGATAACCTTAACCAAGTGCTTGTTGTTCTGTTTCAAATAATTTACAGTGGACTGGAATAAAATAAATTTTTTGCGGTAGCAACAGAACTAAACGGTAGTTAAATCAACTAATATTCATATATGTAGAACAATCTATGGAGAGGTACTTAAGTTGTCTTCTATCACAGCCTGTTAACTTTTTTTCTGTGTATTGTCAATTTGTTTGACTCTTTCAATTAACAAATACAACCCCCCCCCCAAAAAATAATCTATGGTGAAGGATTGAGTTCAGCAGAATGACAAATCGCGACCATCAGCATCGCAAGTTTCTCCCCACACCCCATAGAGGTGCACAGGAAAACTTGCAATGTTATTGTCTACTGTAATATGATTGCGGTGTGCAATCGAGCATTGAGTGATGTTCATCGTCGCGTAGTGTAGAGCCGTTTAGACCCGTAAGAGTCTAAATGGGCGGTTCAATTCTCGCCAATGTGCGCAGATGCGCACATCACAGAGAATTACGTTATCGCTGATGGCGCTCACACTAGTATCGGCAAATCCATTTTTGTGGCCTCAAGTTGGCAGGGAAATAGTCTTAATGTCGCTAACTTGCAGTCATCACAAATGACTGAATTCCCCCCTAAGGTTCATAACTGATTTACATAACATAATCAGTGAAGAGTTTATATCTTATCCTGTTATTTTAAAGAGAGCTTATTGGTTTTACAACACTTTTATGGAAAAAGAAGATCTGGGTATGAAGTCATTAGGTCAAATTGCACAATGTTGACACCAGGATGTCAACAGTTATGTCGAAGTGGTCAAAATGTCAACATCACACATGTGGACCAAGATATGGAAAAATAACCAAGTGCCAAGAGGGAGTGTGTACCAACTACTGTAAAATTAAATAGACACAGCTGCTCGCCACCTGGGAGTATGCCACCGCTCCCAATGAGCACAGAAGTGCCCAAAAATGCAAAGAATAAAAGAAGGTGAGATGGAGCTAGTATCACATGTAGGACATGAAGTAAATATAATTGCATAAAACATTTATTATAAATGTAAATATACAGTACTATATGATAAATGAAACAAAAAAACAAAAATATCAACATATAAAAATATATAAAATGATTGAGCTCTGCACCAGAATAATCGTGTTGCCAATTGGTATAATATAGCAACTCATGTATCACATGTCTACAAAAATGATATTAAAATGACAATAAGGAAAAGGATATTGAAATATCTGTTCCCAAATGACTGACAAATGTGAAGCTCCAAAAAGAGTAGCCTGGTTAGGATAGACCAAAATGTAAGGATCCGTATATAATTAATAATAAATGAATATTGCGGTAGATGTATAAAAGCTCAATCATTTTATATATTTTTATATGTTGATATTTTTGTTTCATTTGTCATATAGTTCTGTATATTTACATTTGTAATAAATGTTTTATGCAATTATATTTACTTCATGTCCTACATGTGATACTAGCGCCATCCCACCTTCTTTTATTCATCACACATGTCAACATCTTGAAAAATGTCGACATGGACACAACGATGACATATGAAATGTTGACATATGCATTAGGGTTAGTGTTAGGGTCAGAGTTACCATTAGGGTTAGGCTTAGCACTAGGGATAGACACATAATAGAAACACATTTCTGACATTTCAACAATGTCGACATTACATCAGTGTTGACATGCTCACATGTCGGTTTTTACCATACTATTCTGAATCTATCATGACAGAGGAACTGTTTTTCTCATCGATGAGGTTATGCAAATGCTAATGTAACTGTCTCTAAAGCGCAATAAATCTGAGATATTGGATTGCAATTTTACTAAATTGCTTACATGTGAGTGTTACTCCAGTAGACATGTTATTTTGTATGGGCTTGGTTTTAATAAAATACTGATTTTGCTTATCTGGCCCTGGTGCCCATCCAATTAATAGAAAGCTACACTGTAAGTGTATAAAAAAGGTTTTCAAATAAATTACTTATCAAATAATATAGAATTAGTAATACACTATTGGAATTGTATGGGCCATACATCTACTGACCCCCATTCCCCGTTCTGCCAGTACAAATTGCCTGATCAATGATCCGTCGACGGATTGGGGAAAAATAGCATGTTAAAAATCCCCAATTTGCCAATCCGGATAATTTTTTGGTCAGGTTCGGCAAATTTATGATTTCCAACATGTTGGATTTCCCCCATCATCGCCAAAAGGGGAAGTTGAAGCAATCCTTCACAGATGTATGGGCCTACAGTCTATACAGGGTGTGAGTCATTGCCTGCAGTCTATACAGGGTGTGAGTCATAGCCTGCAGTCTATACAGGGGGTGAGTCATAGCCTGCAGTCTATACAAGGTGTGAGACATAGCCTGCAGTCTATACAGGGTGTGAGTCATTGCCTGCAGTCTATACAGGGTGTGAGTCATTGCCTGCAGTCTATACAGGGTGTGAGTCATAGCCTGCAGTCTATACAGGGGGTGAGTCATAGCCTGCAGTCTATACAAGGTGTGAGTCATAGCCTGCAGTCTATACAGGGTGTGAGTCATTGCCTGCAGTCTATACAGGGTGTGAGTCATTGCCTGCAGTCTATACAGGGTGTGAGTCATTGCCTGCAGTCTATACAGGGGGTGAGTCATTGCCTGCAGTCTATACAGGGTGTGAGTCATTGCCTGCAGTCTATGCGCTTGCAGTCTATACAGGGTGAGTCATTGCCTGCAGTCTATACAGGGTGAGTCATTGCCTGCAGTCTACACAGTTTGTTTTCTTTTTTGCTGTTTGTAACATGAGTTGCTATGAAAAGTGAGGATTCATTTTAAACATTGTACTTCATAGACCACAGCTGTCAAACAAAATATATCCCTAGTTTTCAGTGTTGACAAACTGCACAGTACAATTCCAGTTACACCGCATCAACAATGCAATTATGTCTATCTTTTTATTTAGACTTGATTGTTAATATGGGAAGAGGGTAAAAGTCGGAAACATAGTAAATGTATTGAAAAAGCCGGAAATCCATAGTAAATGTATCAGAAAAGCCGGAAATCTATAGTAAATGTATTAGAAAAGCCGGAAATCATGGTAAATGTATCAGAAAAGCCGGAAATCCATAGTAAATGTATTAGAAAAGCCGGAAATCCATAGTAAATGTATTAGAAAAGCCGGAAATCATAGTAAATGTGTTAGAAATGCCAGAAAAGCTGGAAATCATAGTAAATGTATTGAAAAAGCTAGAAATCATAGTAAATGTGTTGGAAAAGCTGGAAATCATAGTAAATGTATTGGAAAAGCCGGAAATCATATTAGGTTACGTTTTCACATATGCAAACTTTTTGCACCCTTCGCTCGAATGTGTCACTTTTCGGCGCTATTGTATATGCGGGTTTTCGGACAATTGTATTACTAAAGATGCGATGCGGCTTTTGCCTTAAGAAAAAACTACGGCAAAAAGTGTGCCTGAAAATTGGGAAATGTGCCTGTACCCCACAAAAAAGATAAACTAACATTGGGTAATAGTTTAGTTTTTAAATTGTGTCATATGGCTGTTATTTATTCATTTTTCTTTAACAGTGGAAAAATTATGGAAAGCAAGTTTTTGGGTCAAAATAAATGCTGCAGTTAAATTAGGGGTAAATATAACTGGGTGCTAGTACTTTTTTTTGTCATTTTAGGGTAAAAAAAAGTTAAAAATACACCTTCTGCCGACATCTGCAATCCCAAAAACACTTTTCCCATCCATGCAGTCCCCAAAATACCTACCACACTACTTAAAACCCATTTTCTAACACTTTTTACATTTTGACCCCCACAATTACATGTCATTATTATGGGGAATTAAGTTAATTAAAAAAAATATTTTTGCTTAGTCATTAGGTGGGGGCCCAAAGGGTTCTGAACCAAACCCTAAATTTTTAGTCCAAAATAGGGGTTTTGTAAATTTTTTCACCTGCTCTGAGGTGATGAAAACTATTTTCCACTTCTAGCTGCGCAAGATTTGCATGTTCAAAAAGCCGCGGCTAATAGGATAACACGATACGCATTTTTGGTGAAAAGTTTGCACAAGTGTAAACTTTACGACAAACCACAGCTATTCACAGCTAATTGGATATGGCCCTCAATATGATTTCCAGATGTTTTCAATAGACTTTCCATGGTTTCCGGCTTTTTCAATGCATTTAATAAGATTTTCGGCTTTGTCAATACATTTACTATGGTTTCCTGCTTTTTCAATACACTTCTAATGGTTTCTGGTTTTTTTCAATGCATTTACTACAGTATGTTTCCGGCTTTTATCCACACCTGTTAATATGCGATGAAGTCTGATTTCATGGAAGAAATGTAACCATGCATTGTTGCCAATTCATTGAGCATGACTGTAATACACTTAAGGCTACATAGACTGCTTTATGGTTTAAGTACTAGATAGTGTTCCTGGAATGTACAGTATATTCAAATATTTGCAGCTATGAAACCGTGCATCAGAAATATGTGTCAATCAGATTCCAACAAAGCATGAAAAAAAAAATGATTCCATATGAGTACACAAGTACGATCCTGCTTTGTTTATACTGTACAACAATCCATAGTATAACTATACAACATTTTCCGATGTATCCGGAACTCTGTAATTATGCCCATGCTAGGCTTCTATAGTCAATGATACAATCTTAATATGTTTACCCTGGAAATGAGCCCATTGCTGTGACCCATGCCAGTAAGTACTTGCTTCGTTTTCTAGGTTAACGGATTTCAAGTTGAGCTGCCATACTACTTACCATCTGGAGAACTGGAAATATACCGTAACAGAAATGGGACAGTTATTGAGTCTGAAGGACTAGTTAGAATACAGTATTCAGACCACGGTCTACTTTACATCACCCTTTCTACCTTTTACTACAATTGCACAGGAGGCCTATGTGGTTACTTCAATGGAAATAGCGACGACGAGTTCTGCTTCCCAAATGGTAAATGTACGGACAATGTGGCTGTATTCTTAGAGAGCTGGACCACTTTTGATGAAATTTGCAATGGAGAATGTGGAGACTTGCTGAAGGCCTGCAACAACGACTCTGAGCTTCTCAAGTATTACAGAAGTCGTTCCAAGTGCGGAATTATCAATGATCCCAGTAACAGTTCTTTCCTGGACTGCCACGCTGTGGTTAACGTGTCTGCCTACTACAGGACTTGCCTGTTTCGCTTGTGCCAAAGTGGTGGTAACCAAACGGAGCTTTGTGACTCAGTCAGCCGTTACACCGTGGCCTGCCAGAACGCTGCAGTAGATGTTGGCCAGTGGAGGAGCAGGAATTTCTGTCGTAAGTTTATGCTTTATATCATGTTTTCCCGTGGTGCCCGACCGGTGATTTAAGCTTCAGAAATTATTTTAGTTTAAGATGAGAAAGTTTATATTGTTTTCTTTTTTATCTTGTGATATGTGCATGTGATAGCAGAAAACCAGTACAAACCAGAGAATACTGTATGCTCCTCTACTGAGTGGTAGGAAGAATAATATTATTAATGATAAAAGATTATACCCACTATTCCAAAAAAATATTATTGAAGAATTTTGATAAAGCTCTTAAAATTCCACGAATGTCTTTGCAAGCAGCAAATAACTTAAAGATAATGTATAAATTATAAATACATGATAATATAATGAATATTCTAATCATCAAATCTTTCAATGCAGACTTTTGATAGGCCCTTGCAATACCCAAATATTTTTCCAAGGGCACTCAAATAAAACATGAAATTATGAATTACTCTGTTATTTGTGCCATGTTCGGGAAAGATAAATGGCTAAACAAAAAAAAAGTTAGAGATAAATTATATATATATAAAAATATATATATATATAAATTTTTACTTCTTTTCACTCATCATTCATCATATCTGCCTGGGTCCATGCATGCTTTACAGGCGTCACACTCCTCTCTTCACCTGTATGTGATGTTTTGGAGAATGGGGCACTGAAACCCGCTTTAGCTTATCTCAGACAGGCCAAGCAGGAGATTGAAGCGTGCTCTGGTACGACTAGATGTATTGGAGACTCCTGCAAATTCAGAGAATAGCGCATGGAATGTAAACGAGTGATTTGCTGTTGTTACACTCTGAAAGGTATTCATCTCCCCTGTTGGCTAGTCTCCTGCGCTAAAAGAAGAAAAAGAGAATAACAAATATTCATAGACAGAGCTGCGTTTTCCCAGCAGCTGTTTATTAATGGATGTAGTCAATCCCCAAAGAAATGTGTAACAACAATTATATATTAGAAACAGCGCTTTTTCAGGAGAGAATGAATTTTCACTTACACCAGATAGGAATTGAGTTTAGGCATGCAAGTTTAATAAATAATTAAAAATATAAATTTATGACTTTATAAATTATAGAATCAGAAAAATAATATAAAAGGTAAAAAAAAATTTAAAAACCCAACAATTCATACACCCCTTTTCCCTCAATGTCTCAATAATTGTTCTAAATGGGATAAGAGTTTAGGATATTAGTCCTGTTCCTATAACAACCTCCAAATAAGCAGTAGATTATTCCTTTAAGGTTTTAAGGTATCCAGAAAAATCATAGTTACCAACTGGAGTGAATGGGGTCTTTTTGAATTAGCGGAAGAAAGTCACGCATACAGTATGTACTTTGGGGTCACTTGTAGTTGGTAGCCTGGTATAGCTGAAACATCCTTAGATCACTTATATATTTGATGATGGCAAAAGTTGGAGGCCTGATTCAGGCTCTGGTAAACCACTGTGTATCCCAATAGGTCAGAGGATTTAGGGGTGTAGATACAGCTAACGCATTTCGCTGTGTCCCCCACAGCTTTGACAAAGGTGATTTGTGAAACTCCAGGGTTGGATATTTTTACCTCAGCCAATATGGCTACTAATTAACACACCTGGATAGTAATCAATTCCTTCTATATAAAAACTATACAATTTAATAATTGCATTAATATCATAGGAGGCAGATTCCCTTTATCACTTTACACACACTTATAAAAGCACCATTTACAAGCAGAAACAAAGGTTGTAGTAATCATTTAGATGATTCGCCCCACAATCCCAATAGTCATGTGATGTAAAGAGATGGTCACATGACCGCATGGATTTAATAGACATCTCTCAATCACTGAGACAACCACATGAAAAACATCTAATATATAATTGTTAGACAGTCTCCTGCACTATCCTGCACTGTATGGCTAGCTTCAGCAGGACCGTAACTAGGGTGTGTGAGCGGTGTAATCGCACAGGGTACAGGACCCCTGCAGGGGGCACCATCTCTGCCCCATGGCCACTGCATCTGGCCAGCAAGGTGCCTGGAAGGAACAGCACCTTGCAGCCAGTATCGCGCACTTTAGAAACTCCGGGCACGGACCCTGCAGCCTGTACAGCTGCTCAGAGTGCCCTCAGGACACTCCGGGTATTGCCCTACTTCCCGGTGCTGGTGGCTTCACCACCTAGGCATGACATCATGAGCTCAGGGGGTGGGGCGGCACAGGGCACACTGCCGCGCTATTACCGTGGCTGAACTTAAGGGAGCGGATTCTAGTGTCAGGGTTTTTTAACTGACACTTCATCTAAGTTACTGAATGTATCAATTTTGAAATCTTACATCAGTTTTATTTTCAACAATTGATCATACAAATTTCTTGGATGTGTTTTTATTAATAACTACATGTAGTAAAACTACAGGATTAAGTTTGCAAACACAGCTCAATACCTTGTCTGAGTAACTCTAGTAAAGAATAGATTGAGTAGCTCTAGTAAAGTATTAGCTCCAGCCTCCAGTAAAGTAATAACTCTATTAAAGGTGCTCTTGTAAAGTATATATTACAGGTACTGAAAATACAGGATTGTGCTGCCTGAGAACAGGTGTAAATTCCATAGTGCAAATAGCTTTTTGCATTGCATAATTAAAACACTCTAGAAAACTACGATTTTCAAACATAACTTACTGCTATTTGCTGTCCCTATTTTTGCAGGGTTCTAAATATAAATCATTGGATGTAATCTTGTGTCAACTGAAGTTAGGTGATGAGTATCGGTACCATTTTTTTCCATAGACAAAAATGCACAACAAATGAGATTGCCCAAACTGGGGCTTATGCAGAGTAAGGAGCAAATAAAAAAATGGAGCAAATTTGCACCTTTGAAAAACCATGTTACACTGCAGGTGGGGCAGATTTGTAATGTGCAGAGAGATACAGAGGAGGGGTGTGTCCTAGCTCAATTCTAACTTGCAGTCAAGTTGCCCAGTATTTGTTTGCTACATGCAAAAGCAGCCTCCATGCAAAAATAAAAAAAAATCATCCCTTACTTGGAACATGGGGCCTGATTCAGCAAGGATCACAACTGCAACTGCAATAGCGAATTACGCACGCAGTCTCACTGCGATCATATGCTAATCCACTGCGATCGATATGCCGCCACAGCACATAAGGACACCCACCTTACCATACACACATTTGTAATTCTTAGCAAGACTGCAAAACCATCAGTAACATCGCGTACCATCGCAGCCTCATGCACACTTCCATAAGGTCAGAAATTGCTAACCTTCCGGTACGCAGTGAGAGCTCAGGCTGCGTATGGCATCACAGTGGATAATTTATGCACGCCCTGTAACTGCGTTCAAATGCACTAGCACGCTGTGTTTTGCCGACCACCCCCGTCACCACCCCAAACGGCACTTCCTGTCAATCACTCTGCAACGGGTCTGCGTAGTCTCTGCGATCACAGTTCCGATCGCAGTGGCTGGTTCACACACTGCGATGCATATGCTTGCGCAGAATGCACCAATCGGTCAGTTGCGTGCTTAATCGCACTTGTGATCATTGCTGAATCAGGCCCATGGTTTGTACAGGAGCAAATTGCTCTTTTTTTTAATAAGCCCCATTGTGCACAGTTTGATACATCTCTCCTGCCACAGTAATTTTCTGACAGTTTGTGGTACAAATTGCAGATTTTAACCTTCCAAACACACCACATGAGGATGGCATTTTGCATTGGAACCCATCAAATTGCTGGGTATTACATCAGGTGGTTTTGAGGCCTAAATTGCATTTGCCCCATCAAGAGAGAATGGAACGACGTAGAATGCCTCAAATACAAATAATCTGTTGTGGAGTTCTTCTAAAATAGATTTCTTTTATGTTTGCTATAGCACAAAAAAGGAAAATGTAATAATAATGACGCTGTTCACGCTCTTTTTAGCTCTCATGTGCCCAGAAAACAGCCACTTTGAAGAATGCATCACGTGCTCAGAAACCTGTGAGACGCTCTCCTCAGGCCGAGTCTGCCCTGATACCTGCACAGAAGGATGCCAGTGTGATGAAGGATTTGCCTTGCAGGGCAGCCAGTGTGTGCCAAAGAGCGAGTGTGGCTGTAACTTTGAGGGCCACCAAGTGACAACTAATGAGACTTTCTGGATTGACCTGGATTGTAAATCCCTTTGTTACTGTAATGGGTCAGACAACAGTGTGTACTGTGAGACTACACCGTGTAAGGACGAGGAATACTGTATGGAGGATAGCGGGCTATACTATTGCCAGCCGCGTACAGATGCATCATGTATTGTCTCAGGATATGGGCATTACCTTACGTTTGACGGGCTACCGTTTGATTTCCAGAGCAGCTGTTCCTTAATCCTTTGCACCACCGTTACTAATGCTAAAGCCGATACTGTCCCAAAATTTACGGTTACTGCTAAGAATGAGGACAGAGACCCTTCCCTGGCACTATGGGTGAAGCAAGTCGAGGTAGAAGTTTACAATTACAATATTGTCATCTATCGCGCGTACAAGCACACTGTCCTGGTAAGTGAATTGTAGGCTACTAAGAGCTTTGACCTTTCATCACTAACATGCTCAGCAACATTTTCCTGCTAATTAATACCTTTTTTCCACTGTCGCAATAACCCGGGTTATTGTCGAGTCTACCGGGGTCGCGGCTCAGTGTAAAAGGGTTGTTAAAAAAACTGTAGCTATCTTACAGTTTCCATCTGGTGAAGACTGTGGCCATTGCAGCATTTAAAAGAGGTCCAATATCAGTTTAAGGGGTACCAATTCTTGATTGTGATTTTGTTGAACCACCATTAATTCATACAAGGTCCTAGGACAGAGGTTCCCCAACGCGGTCCTCAAGGCTCCATAATAGGTCAGGTTTTAGAGATATCCATGGTTAAGCACAGGTGGTTAAATTAAATTGACTGAGGTACAAATTAAGCCACCTGTGCTCAACCATGGATATCTCTAAAACCTGAACTGTTGGGGGGCCTTGAGGACCGCATTTGGGAACCTCTTTTCTAGGACCTGTTTTGGCATGAAAATGCCCCATCAATGGCCAGGGATTTGGGCTCGTGTTGCACCGTTGCTCCAAGTTATTCTGTATGTAGGTGGTCTTGGTCCTTATTTCAAACAATGGCAATTAGTATTTGCTGCCATTTGGTGGTATGGAGCAAGGCAGCATTTCAATCGAGCAGTCACATTTTCGGTGAGGTGGAAGAGTCTGCTTTGTCAAAGACACTGCAGAAACGCTGGTAATCCACAGGCAGCTTTTCTGGTACAATTGTCTCTTCTCTATGGGCACTTGTCTACAACCACTTTAACTGGTGGTAGACATGTAATGTGGCTGACTATCCCTTACTGTATCTTTTTAGCTCTCCAATCATCCTTTGTGTAATGTGTGTAGAACTATGGCTATTACTGTATGTTCTTCAGGAAGTGAATGGTACTTTTTTGAGTTGAGTTACAGATACTGGTGTTATAGGTCGTCCATCCACATTGGCTTGACTTGCAGAACCAAGGGACATTTCATCTATCTTACAGTATAAATATATACAATTGCTCATGGCTCCAGAATTCAAAAATACCTCTGTATCTACAGAGCTGAGATCCAAGAGAAAGGGATGGGCATCTTAAATTGCACAAAGAAATGTAGATGGACAATGCGACCCAATGCTTACCAGACTTTCCCCAAATTCTAGTGAGCAAAGCCACTACCCGACAACCTGGTAAATGTTAATATTAGATTTGGAAAATCAGTGTGTCCATTGAACAAATGATAAAAGTTTGGATGATTACTCTGATTCTATTGTATATTGTATTGCATAATATGATTGGGAGATAGGATTGCTTCCTAAGAATCGATTGGATTGTTTTGAATAAAATAAGGCGGATCAGATTTCTTGCAAAAGCAGCTGAACTCATTAAGGTAATTACCTTAGGGTATATAAGGCAAGTCAAGAGGTTACATACATATCTGATGAAGTTGTAGGCTTACTACAACGAAATGCATCAGAGATGGGTTTTGTTTTTTTTCCCATTCTGCTTCCGTGATTATAGCCAAAGAGATGGCCCAGTCCAATGATGCTGCCCACCCTCCTCAGTGAACTGGCCAGGTGGTTTTCCAGCCCTATCTTTAACTAATCGCATACAGTACATCATATTTGTGAGAACCATAGCATCTTCCTGGCATACCTCAATGTTGCATCTGAGCAAAACTATTGCTATTGCAGATAGTGAATAATTGTTGCAGGCCCTGTATTTCTGCATTGAAAAGATATTTTTACGTATCTCCTTACTTTCATGAACTAGTCATTCATTAACTCCAGTAATACACAACTGAAAATGCCTAGTCATTAGGAAATGTTTCCTGTAATATGGATGTGACTTTAGGACTGTACATTTGTATGTACATTGGGACTAATGCAGATATGTTTCCGCACGTCTCCAGTGGACAGAGATCTGCGCCCGCACAGGATCTGTACAGCCACAGCGCATGTGCCGGTCTCTTTCTGCAACTACGGTCACAGTGCTCCTCAGCTGCAGCATGACTGACATGCGCTGGCTGTACAGGGACGGGCCAGAGCTGGGCTGCGTTCCCAATAGCAGGGGTGTGACGGCACCATTTTCTGGGAGTGCCGAGAACAGTGTCTGCATCTTTAGATGCAGATTTGCTGTCCCCGGAAACGTGAATAGCTCGGCCATCCAAAGTAGCCTTATGGTTATTCAGATGGCCGAGGTTCTCGCAAGTGACCCCGTACGGCATCGTCGGACGCAGCACCGGATTGCCGAAGTCAGCATGGGGCGCCTTTTTGCACAAAACACCTCTTACAGCATTAGCATATTTTAGCTCAGTAGCTGCGTCCAAAGACGCTGCTACTGTACTACTGCATCCATCTCTCAATCAGACCCATAGTTCAGTGATCCATCTTCATACAAACTCCCATCATAACATCATCTTCCCTTACCACCAGGTATGTTCTCCACACAAAAAAAGTAGATAACAATATATTAGTAGTATATACAGTATAATGTGTCACCTTATTTATAATGCAAGTTTTGTAAGCAAAGACAAAGCACTGTATAACATGGGGTTGGGTACGGGATCCCGGCAGTCAGAATACCGATAGCGGCATACCGACAGTCAGAATCCCGACACCTGAACGTAAGTAGCCTAATCCTAACCGCTAACCCTAACCCACCTTTCACGCAGCCTAACCCTAACCTTTCCCCAGGGGCATTTCTAGAGAGGAGGGGGCCCGTGTGCAGTCTCTGACACGGGCCCCCTCCTCTCCGGCCGGCAGCGCACTGAGCTGTGCGCGGCCAGCACCGGAGTTGTAGACTCTGGGCACTAGAGTGTGCCCAGAGTCTATAATGTATGCACAGGTCACTGGGAAAATGGCCATGGTGGCCATTTTCCCTGTACTGCGCATGCGCAAACGATGGGAAAATGGCCGCCACGGCCTTTTTCCAATCGTTTTACAGCACCGGACCCCACACCACATGGGACTCTGGAGAGGTAAGTAATATAATGGGAGCATGGTGTGCGGTGCGGGGCCCCCCTGGACCCAGGTTCCCGTGTTTCCCGCACACCCTACACTATTATAGATACGCCCCTGCCTTTCCCCCCCAGTAGCCTAACCCTAACCCTCCCCCTAGTGCTTAACCCTAACCCTAAACCTATCCTTCTCTCTAACATTAATACTTACTGTCGGTATGCCCGCGATCAGGATTCTGACTGCTGATGGTATTCTAGCGCCTGTATTCTGAGCGCCTGGATGGCGACTACATTCCTAAGCCTGTGCTGTTTTTATGCAAGCCAGCTGGTTGTAAAGAATCACATCTGAACATTCTGACACTTCTGACCATATTATTCCTTGTAGAACTAATTAATAGCTGTCTTGGCAATAGGCTAACTGAATAGGTACTTTCAATTTTACACTCAAAACATTTTTTTTTAGAACCTTAGCAAATACTTTATCTTTCTTCCTATACACAAGTCATGACAAGTTACAACCTGTGTGATGCCATCCAACATGTCATATTTTCTTCTTTTGTCAGGTAAATAATGAAAGACTGTACTTGCCTCTGAAGTTGAGTCACGGGAAAGTGAATATTTTTGCCTTTGGTTTTCACATTGTCATTGAAACGGAGTTTGGCCTAAAGGTTGTATATGACTGGAAGACGTTCCTGTCTGTGACAATTCCACGCTACTTGCAAAACAGCACATACGGCCTGTGCGGGAGGTACAATGGAAATATGGAGGATGACCTACAGACCTCTGGTGGCTTTATAAGTATGAATGTCAATGAGTTTGGCCATAGCTGGGTGAAGAGAGATGCATTTTGTCAAGTTGGCTGCGGAGACAGATGTCCGACCTGTACAAAAGTGGATGGTTTCTGGAAGGCACAGCAGCTTTGCAGCTTCATTCCCAACAGAAATAGTGTGTTTTCCAAGTGCCATAGTAAGGTCAATCCCAGATTTTTCTTCAAAAACTGCCTCTTTGACTCATGCATTGATGGAGGAGCTGTGCAGACGGCTTGTAGCTGGCTACAGAACTATGCAAGTACATGCCAAACTCAAGGAATTGCCGTCACCGGTTGGAGAAACTACACATCTTGCTGTAAGTCTCAACTTTATGACATCACTTATTAAAGTATGACATCACTCGAATCATGCTATTCATTACATTTGTAGAAGGAACTTTTTCAAGACAAAGAAGCAACTTTTATAATATTTGAAATATTTTATTTCATAGTGGATGTAAAGAAAATGATGGTGTAGAGTCCTAGGTGCTAATATTGGGTATGGGGTTGGAAAAATAACAGAATAGAATAAATATTCTTCAATTAAAAGATGATTTCACTCATAAGCAGGATTAATTTTTCAACATAGAGAGGAAAATATACTGTATATAATATAGTGTAATCTTGTTATTGGTAATACATATATCCTTAATTAAGACAAATGAGCGATAATTGTAATGTAAAGCTGGTTATTTAGTATACAAAATAATTACTCACAATTAGCACATGTTCAAAGATAATAAAAACATTAGGTGCAATGCATTTGAATTGAAGCAACAAATAATTAGCTCACAATGAGCCTACAGTATGTTAAAAAAGCCCCCCAAAATATTGACATTAAGTGCATATATACTGTAGATATAGAAACAACATAATAAGCCCCAAAAAGGAGCAACGGTATTAACCTTGTGACAAGATGCAAATAAAACTGAGCTCTAATGGAGCAAGAATAAGTGGGATCATATAGGCCCCCGTAGGATGGATGATGACGTTCAGTGTGGGTTTGCAAACAGAGCAAAATCATATTTTGCTATGTGTGTCTACTCTGAAAGGCTCCACCTCTGGATGCAAGTAGCAGGTAGCTTGCAGTAACGACGCGTTTCGAGCTGTGACTTTTCATCAAGGCTCATCCAACTTTCAGTTGGGAAGTGGGCAGCAGCAGGAGACTGGCCAACTCTGTCGGGAGGCAACCACTAGATGTGAGACTCTCCCGGCCATACCAGGAGAGTTGGCAAGTGTGCTTCACCACCAAAGTGCAAGTGGAAGGTCAAAACCATAAAGGACGGCATGTGGTCCAAAGATAAGGTCAATAACACTATTGTCTGCACCTTATCGTTGGCTCACATGTCATCTGGACCATTTTGTTGCAGAGCTCCACTTAACTTCCATTAGCTAGAATCAGATGCAAGGCTTCTTTATTAAACAGTGGGCAAATATAAAAACACACACACCGCGCTGGTAAGAAATTAATAAAAATATGAATATAAATAGAAATATATTGGAAATTTAATTTAGGCAAAAATATGCAAAGGATATACAGTAATAAAAATAGGAATAGAAACATATTACAGAATGAACATATAAATGACAAAAAATCAACGATAAAAAAATATATAACTAGCACATATACACATAACAATAAGAGTAGTACTGGATAAGGATCAGAATAGACGATTCCTGCATGGAAAAGTTCCAAATTAGCATGTGAAGGATGTTTGGATACACTTGGTTAATTAATCCATAGTTTGAAATAAAGTAACACTTTTCTGCAAACAGTGTGTCAATTGAAATATCCACAATGATGGAAGAATCTGGAGCTTGTATAGCAATAAATGGCTTGAGTGCTAGTAGTGTTAACCCCGTCGGGCACACAGTGAATTATACTAGCCAGTTCCAGAGATCCCAATCAATTGCAGGGAGAAAGAATAATGTCTCACCGGCTGAACAGTGTATAGCTGACCAAGTCGGAATGTACAGGGGCACGTTGTCCCGGAGATCTGGTGCGGTGGGTTTCCGTCCGGCTACACAGTCTGGATACCTGTCGGAGTCAGGGCCAAATGAACGCTGAGAGGAGATCCAGGTAGGAGTGAGCGCGGCCGTGACTTGTGGATTCTCCTCGCGCCGGAATTAAACACTGTAAACCGGAATCAGGCACTGCGGACACTGACAGCACTTGGCAAAAAACAAGTTGCAGGACAAGGCACTTTGAATAGATAAGGACAGCAACGCGTTTCGTCCCGTTCCGGGGACTTTTTCAAGCTAAATGTCCTTATCAAATCCTCCATCTTAAATAGGAGCCACAATGAGTCCAATCACTCTCAAATTGGTAGCCATAGATAGCCAATCACAGTGTTCTCTACTGCTTTTCATTTAGTAACACCTGATGACCAACATGAAATAAATACACATATAGACAAAGCACAATATTGGTTTCATTTGATTGCTTGCATGGATGTAAAAAGAACTAATAATCTATACATAAAGATAAATAGGAAATTGAGGATAGATAAAAACCTACATACCAACAAATTAGGAATCTAAAATAATAAAGAAAAATATTTAATGTGTATGCATAGAGAGTACTATGATACCCAAGTGTAATTCTATATCTACATAAATATCCATATATTCATGCATATATGCATGGGTATAGATATGAAAGGAAAAACTAATAAATAGAACTAAAGTCTAAGGACGTGACCTTGATTCCATTGGAAAACTATAACCAAAATGAAACCAAAAATAAAATAAAAAATATAAAATATAAAATATAAAACCAAAAATAAAAACAAAAGATAATCAACCATACATATTCAAAATATACACATAAATAAATTACTAACAGCAGACACTGGTTATATTCAATATATATTAAGTATATATTAAATTGTGCTGATGACATAATAGCACAAAAATGAATGAGAATAAAAGTAAAAATAATAATACACAGAAATCCAGAGAAACACAGGACTTAGACAACACTATAAAGAATTTGTGTAATGATGTACACTAAATTGTCTAATGCTATATAGGTCTCTCTCAGCTTCCAATAATATATTAACAGGAAAACAAAGATTGCCAGAAGAGTAGAAGCAAATACTGGTTACATAGTAGTTAAATAGTTAGTTTATTTATACATTTGTTTAATAACACATTATAGAATCCAAATGGATCGGACAAACAGGACAAAACAAAAAGGAAGTAAAAAAGAGAGAGTGAGTGAGAGTGTGTGTAAATTATAACTAAAAACTAAAGGCCGGGATGGCGGACATTGTGCGCCATCCACCAACCAGACAGTATGTGTGGATGGCGGACGATAGCCGCCAGCCCAGCCAAATGATCAATCTATAAATTCAAGAGCTTCATTAAGTCCATCCGGGGACAATGTTTGTAATAGATATATGTTCAGTGTTGTATTTAAGCGCTAGGATACTTTTTCTTGTTTCTTTATTAAACAGACTGTATAGACTTACGTACTACCTTATCTAGCTAGTAATGTTCAATCTGCTAATACTGGACAATATCTGGATGGTAATATAAATTAATTTCAACAATCAGTATATTATATTGCTTCAATATTAAGAGGCTGTAATGTACCACGGCTAATTTATCCCCGGAGGGCAGCGGCAGCCCTTATTAGGGATTTTTATCTTGT
Organism: Taudactylus pleione; assembly: GCA_031769625.1. NCBI lineage: Eukaryota > Metazoa > Chordata > Amphibia > Anura > Myobatrachidae > Taudactylus > Taudactylus pleione. Next base: position 1,107,983 of record JAUIMM010000847.1, on the reverse strand, counting down.
TTCAGGAACTCTGCAGATTCCGAAAAAATTCCCTGATAATGACCCTGTTATCAGGAAGCAGGCGGTGAAAACACATAGGTCCGTAAACCAATCACAGATCCTATGTGTATTCGCCCGAAAACAGGTATTTTTTCGGGTGGATAAAACAGGCTTTAATTGAATTGTCAAAAGGTATAAAAAAATGCAGTAAGTGCCGTTTTATCTGCCTAAAAAAAACATCGGTGCTAATTGAATATACCCATACTCTATTAGCAACTGATTTCCCTACTGCTATACACAGTCCAACTACTGGGTCCTAGTGGTCCTTTGCAATTGCCTATTTAATAGATCAATCATGTCCATCAATTTTATGGTTTATATTTTATTTTTTTCATATGTAATTCCTTATTGTGTACTATGCTGTTCTTTTTTTTTTTTAAGTGTTTATTAAATGTACCTTTTTTTCTATAAAGCCGTATGCCATTAAGTATTTTGTTCTAATTTTCATCACAGTTGTTCATTTCATACTTTTTATATTTACTTAAGCCTGGAGCTAGGAGGTTGACCACCCTCCTGAGTCCCTTAATAGCCGCCCCCAATTCTCCTGTGGCAGCGCCTTAGTTGGGTTATATTATTGATCTATTCACTTGGTTGCTTACCATGCTAATCCGCTGCCTTTTTTTTCACAGAGTTTAGATTTATTATGGAATGTATTGTAGACTATCTACAATTACATACAGCTGTTTTGATGTTATATAAAAAAAAATGCATTTAACTTTGTCATTGAAAAGCGCAGTTCTCTTATCATTTACTTACTTGATTTGCATTTGTTAAGCATGATGTCAGCAGTGCAAATAGATCATTTATAAAATGATAAAGCAGCACACGTTAGCACTTATGCCCTGGCTCTTGCCCCAGGAGACTTTTATGGAGCAATTATATTCAGCACAATGGCTGGGAAATACATCTGGATCAGGCAGAAACTTTGCTAAAAAGTAGCCATGTCTAGCTATATAAGGTGATCAGAGCCGTAACTAGACTTTTTGGTGCCCTGTGCCAGAGAGAGCATTGGCGCCCCCCTGTTTTTCAAATAGGGACATAATGCACCTCAAAAATGGCCATGACCTCATGGGGAAGGGCCAGGGAAGAGATAGGGGAGGCCAGGAGATGCTGGGGATAAAAGAAGAGGAAGCTACAAGTGAGAATGATAATAAACAGAAAATTGACAGGCAAAACAGCGCCCCCTGCCCTGTGGTGCCCTGTGCCATGGCACTGGTTGCACTACCCTAGTTACGGCCCTGACGGTGATGTTTACAGCCAAATATTGCAGCGACTTATTGCACTGAATTAAATTCCCCCCTTTTGGTGTTGTGTATCGCATACTGGACCTGATTCAGACCCGCTCGCTAAGGCGCGATCGCTTGCTGTGAGCGATTTTTGCCCATCTGCGCATGCGTATAATTCGCAGTGCGCCTGCGCAAGCCATTTGTTGCGATCTGTTTTTGGTTGCTCGTAAGCCACTCTCAGGTCGCTGCATTGAGTGACAGATAGCGCCGTTTGTGGGTGGTAACTGGGGAAGCTGCATGTGAACGGGGGAGTGGTGTTGCGAACGCAGGCGTGTCTGCCCACCAAAACGCCATTTAAACAGTGTGCATAATAAGCAAAGTAGCGTCATTGTACACGTCACCTGTATGTATTTCAGCCCGCACTGATCGCTCTGCTTGCGGCGGGGAAAGGCAACCCCAAGGTCTGCGAGCGGCTCCGATGGCTCATGATGGTCCTGATTAATCATACATTTCCCTGAGATGACGTGTGTTGCGAGTGGCAAGGGGGCATCTTCAGACACTTGCGAGCGCACTTTGCCGTAGCTCACTAACACACAGTCGGCGTACATACACCCTTTTTGCCAGCGAGCGATGGCATCTTGCGGGTGGGTCTGAATCAGGTCCCCTGTGTGGTGTAGTAACCTGGTCATGGGGGTAAACTGCAAAGTTAAATCAAAGCACTTTCAACTCTCCCATTTGTACCTGTTACTTCTTTACTTTTATCTTGTCTTGCAAAATACTTTTTATATGATCCTCATATTGTAGTAATTAATTTGGGGCAGTGCTGTAGTATCATAACACCTTAATCAGTCTTGTCTTACACTGTACATTGTGTAACCTGTTGTCTGTGTAACTTGCAGATGTCACCTGTCCTCCTTACAGTCACTATGAGAGCTGTGTTAGCGTGTGTCAGCCTCGCTGTGCTGCCATACGACTGAAGAGCGACTGTAACCATTACTGTGTGGAGGGCTGCCAGTGTGACCCTGGCTATGTGCTGAATGGAAAAAGCTGCATCCTGCCTCACAACTGTGGCTGCTATGCTGACGGAAAATACTATGAGGTAAGAACAGAAGCCATTTGTTTTGAATTAGACGTCTGTGGCAGCCTGAGAGCAGCTCTGATTGTAGTCAGTGATCACTGTGAGACCATACAAATATATAATAGTCATGGGAAATGTTCTGTATTTATTCTGTTAATATATTAAATCACACAATAGTAGGAAAAGGATATGTAGGGCCTGAATCTACCTTCAGTGGCTGTAGTGGTTACGCCAGCCTATTGCTAGCACCACCCCTCATCACAGTTCTTTCTGCTCAGTGCTGTATGTAGAGTTAACGTTGCTCTTAGTACCATGGGTCAGTATGGTTTACCTAAGTGCTGTGGGCAGGGCTGGTGCAAGGTTTCAGGGCACCCTAGGGAAAGGTTCAAAATGCCGCCCGTTTTCCCCCAAACCCTCCGCCCAGCTCACAGACACATACACAGCACCCTAATATTATTCACATGACCCGAATTAAAGGGATGATTCCTCCTGCAGTGCCCCCAGTTGTAATGCCCTTGTAGTGCCCCCAGAAGTAATGCTCTTGTAGTGCCACCAATAGTAATGCTCCCTGCAGTGCCCCCAGTAATAATGCTCCCTGCAGTGCCCCCAGTAGTAATGCCCTTGTAGTGCCCCCAGTAGTAATGCTCCCTGCAGTGCCCCCAGTAGTAATGCCCTTGTAGTGTCCCCAATAGTAATCCTCTCACAGTGCCCCCAGTAATAAAGCTCCCTGCAGTGCCTCAGTAGTAATGCCCTTTGAAGTGCCTCCAGTAGTAAGGGCCCCTGTAGTGCCCCCAGTAGCAATGCTCCCAATAGTGCCCCCATATGATGCCCCCAGTAGTAAGGCCACTGCAGTGCCCCCTGTAGTAAGCCCCCCCCCCCGCGCACGCACACACACACACACACAAAAAATACTTACCTTAAACTAGGGATGTGCAGGCTCGGTTCTACTCGGTTCCGTTCGGTTTTTTTTTACCGAATCTTATTGGCTATCCAAAACTCGTGACAGCTGAAACCCAATAAGATTCGGGAAAAAAAAACGAACGGAACCGAGTAGAACCGAGCCTGCACATCCCTACCTTAAACCCTGCTCCAGTGCCTGCTGACGTCTGTCCCCGGCGCCCGTTCCTCGGAACTACGGGAGTGACATCATGACGTCACTCCCATTGTGCCCTGCGGGACCCAGAAGCCGGAGCTCCTGAGTGAGCTCCGGCTGCCGCTGGGGAGGGAGAGAAGGAGCCAGGAGCCCTCTGGTAACACAATCTCAGTGGGCGCCAGGCAAATGGAGGGTGCAGGGGGTGCGATCGCCGGGCAGGCAGGCCCCTTAAGCCATCGGGCCCCATAGCAACCGTACCCCCTGCACCCTCCGTAGTAAAGCAAACTCAGAAGCGCCCTCTAGTGGCCGGCGCCCCTAGGTAGCTGCCTAAGCTTGCCTAGTGGTAGCGCTGGCCCTTACTGTGGGTCAGTATGGTTTACCTAAGTACTGTGGGTCAGTATGGTTTACCTAACTAGTGTGGGTTAGTATGGTTTACCTAAGTACTGTGGGTCAGTATGGTTTAACTAAGTACTGTGGGTCAGTATGGTTTACCTAAGTACTGTGGGTCAGTATGGTTTAACTAAGTACTCTGGGTCAGTATGGTTTACCTAAGCACTGTGGGTCAGTATGGTTTACCTAACCACTGTGGGTCAGTATGGTTTACCTAACTAGTGTGGGTTAGTATGGTTTACCTAAGTACTGTGGGTCAGTATGGTTTAACTAAGTACTGTGGGTCAGTATGGTTTACCTAAGTACTGTGGGTCAGTATGGTTTAACTAAGTACTCTGGGTCAGTATGGTTTACCTAAGCACTGTGGGTCAGTATGGTTTACCTAACCACTGTGGGTCAGTATGGTTTACCGAAGCACTATGGGTCAGTGTGGTTTACCTAAGTACTGTGGGTCAGTATGGTTTAACTAAGTACTGTGGGTCAGTATGGTTTACCTAAATACTGTGGGTCAGTATGGTTTACCTAAGCACTGTGGGTCAGTATGGTTTAACTAAGTACTGTGGGTCAGTATGGTTTACCGAAGCACTATGGGTCAGTGTGGTTTACCTAACCACTGTGGGTCAGTATGGTTTACCGAAGCACTATGGGTCAGTGTGGTTTACCTAAGTACTGTGGGTCAGTATGGTTTAACTAAGTACTGTGGGTCAGTATGGTTTACCTAAATACTGTGGGTCAATATGGTTTAACTAAGTACTGTGGGTCAGTATGGTTTACCTAAGCACTGTGGGTCAGTATGGTTTAACTAAGTACTGTGGGTCAGTATGGTTTACCGAAGCACTATGGGTCAGTGTGGTTTACCTAAGTACTGTGGGTCAGTATGGTTTACCTAAGTACTGTGGGTCAGTATGGTTTACCTAAGCCCTGTGGGTCAGTATGGTTTACCTAAACACTGTGGGTCAGTATGGTTTACATTACATATATACCATGGTTAATATTTCTCCTGGCTCAGAGTTTGGTTCTTTTGGGACAGGGTTTAGCAGAGACTGTTAGTCACATGGTCAATTAGGTTATTCTGTGGCCTTCTACCTTTGCGCCCCAGTCATACTTGTCTACTCTCCCAGAATATCAGGGAGACTCCCGAATTGCAGGGAGCTCCCCAAGTCCTTACATAGTAGACCAGTCTCCCGTATTCCGTCAACATCCACAGTGTAATTCGTGGTCTTGGGGATTGATGACGCATTGCATGGGCAATAGTGTCACTGTAGCTGGGATGACACGACACACAACACCATGCCTCACACATCCTGGTATGTCAACTAATGAGATATATCCACTATTAGCAGCAGTGCTGGTTATACACCTTATACTTATGAGTGTTTCTTGTTGATTATTTAACTTATATAACATTAGAATATTAACAGCAGCACAGATTTGCAAGTGGAGTAAATGAAACACTAACAGCTGCAGATCAGTAATCAGTAATGCTAGGTTCCACGCTGGCGAGGTAAGACTGTGGAATGAAGCGTAGCTCGTGCAGCCATCTTGCTTTTGGTTATTTGTATCTACAATTTCATTAAATAAGAGTATTTCACTTTATTTTCTGGTCTTTTTGCCTGCAGCCCAAGCAATTGTTCTGGAACAGTGATTGCACCAGGCGTTGCCGCTGCTTTGGCAGGAATCTCATCCAGTGTGACCCAAGACACTGTAAGTCGGACGAAGAGTGCGCACTACGAAATGGGGTACGCGGCTGCTTCAGCAAGAAGAGCTCCTACTGCATTGCCGCAGGAGGCGGCGTCTTTAGGACCTTTGATGGGGCTTTTCTCCGCTTTCCGGCAAACTGTGCCTTTGTATTGTCTACAATTTGCCAAAAGCTGCCAGATATATCCTTCCAGCTAATTATCAACTTTGACAAGTGGTCGTCCCCAAACTTAACTGTTATATCGCCTGTTTACTTTTACATCAACGAAGAACAAATCCTCATTAACGATCGCAACACTGTTAAGGTAAAGTGATCACATAACTCACTTTGTATGCATATTTATACTGGCATTACAGATGTGTCCATATAAACCTATCCTCAAATCGCGCCAAATTGCCCTGTTTGGTGAATCACGGAACAAAGCATCACCATTTCTCCTGCCACACACTTTATCGCAAAGTATGTGTCTTATTTCACATCACCAATGTGACAAACTTTATACCAATTCCTCTGCGAAAAAAATAGGGATCCTAAAGGCCTAGGACACTATAAGCGACTTTGTGTGTGGCTGCAATGCGAATAAGATGCTAAATTAAGTGGCAGAGCATCTAAGTTCTAAGCTGCGCCATGCGTCTCGCGACATATTGCGCAAAAAGGATAGGTGGATGAGGACATACCTGTAATATTTACCGGCACTTGTGGGGAATAAATTATTTTTTAATTTTATTTAGCACTATTATTATTATTAGAGATGTGCGGGTCTGGATTTCTGAAATCCGAACACACCCGAATTTAGGGGTTCCAAATAGAACTGGGTCAAGGTTTGGATTCCTTTTTGTGACCCGGTTCGGATCTGTTGCCAGTTCGGAACTCGGATTTAAAAACCGAACTCGGGTTTTCGATTTGATAATTTTGGTTGTTTTTTATCGATTTTTATCCAAAACCAAAACACTTGAGGGTGGATTTGCAAAACTTAAACTAAAACACGAAGTTGAATCGAGATCCAAAACCAAAACAAGGGGGTCGGCGCACATCTCTAATTATTATGCCTAAACATATTTTCATGTACCGTTGTATTTGTTTAATTTTAGCTTCATAAACCAGTTATCCCTATAGTGTTACAGTAGGTGGTCACAGTATTTACCAAGGCCAATATTGGAATTGGAATTAAAGCTCTGTATCTATCAAGGTAGAAAGGGTATAAATAATGCATAAAAGCAGGATTTTGTTTTGCTGATCTATACTACATTCTCTACACTTTCAAGGTGATATAACAATTATACAACTTTTAAATTGCCAATTAAGAATAAAAACAAATTTATGCACGTTTTCTTCTTGCCATTGCCAACCTTAATTAGCTCAGCAACAATAATTATTATAACATGGCAGTTAATCAATTACATTGGACCTAGCTATGCCCCTTAGCAGCCATGAGTACACTGAAATTACTGGATCAAACATGTATCTGTTGTGTGAAATGAACAAAAAGTGTCAAATAAGAATATAGCCGAAGATCTTCAGGATAAAGTGATTGGAAGGTTTACATGGGTGAAGATGAGAAAATGTCTTGGATTATGTTAAATAAATTACAGTGACCTTGGAGAATGGAGAAAATGCTGATTGTGATACACTTTGGGTTACTTCATAAACTTTTCCTAATTGAGAGAGTTACAAGGAGAAGCCACCACTGAAGAACAGCCAGATTTCACGCCTTATCGCTTGTCCAAAGAAACATATACAGGATGCTGCATAAAAGAAAAGGCCCAATGGAAATCCTCAATGGCAATATAGCATAAAACATATGCATCAACATTCTGCGACAACTTCTACAATAAAACTAGAGATGTGCGGATCCGGATTTCTAAAATTCGAACGCACCTGAATTTAGGGGTTCCAAGTAGAACTGGGTCAAGGTTCAGATTAATTTTGACCCGGTTCAAACTGATTCTCGGTATGGATCTATTGTCGGCTTGGGAACTCGGATTCAAAAACCGAACTCGGCTTTTGGATTTGGACATTTTAGCTGTTTTTATCGATTTTTATAAATTTTTAGTAGATTTTTATCCGAATCCAAAACCAAAACACTTGAGGGTGGTTTTGCAAAACCAAAACATGAAGATGAATCCATATCCACAGCCAAAACATGGGGTCCAGGCACATCTCTTAATAAAACATAGTTGTTGATCGCTGTAGATGCTTTGGGGAAGTCGTACAGGCCTTTGACAATAAGACTTATGATGGACAAGATCATGAATGAAAACAGTATCCTAAAGGACCCTAGCAATAAGCACAAAGGAAAAGTGACAGCAGAGTGATAAGTTATTGTAATGTAGTCTATTTAAAGTCAAAACCCTGACATGTGCACCAACACATGAAGATTGGAGTCCACGGTCAATCACTTCTGATTAGCAAACAAAAAGAATGGACAAACATTGTACCATTGTGTTATTTAAGATTGGTGGATGTTACCCCAAAATGGCTCGTTGCTGTAATTTTTTTCAAAAGGAATTTTCCTAAATATCAGATAACTTTATCATTAAATACTTTTAAGTTATTTGTATAATTGCTCTTTCACATTGAAAGTGTAGAATGTCTTATGTAGATCAGTGAAACAAACTTCTGTTATGCATTTTCAATTTTAGGCAGCAGACTGTAAGAATTGCACCAGGGTATGAAGACTTTTATAAGGCACCACTGTGTCAAGTGAAGTTGGTTATCCTCTACCCACAACAGACCCATCGCCTTCACAGACTAATAACCAGGTCAGTGTTTGATGCAGTTAAGGTCATAGGGATTACATTCATGTAGGTGGAAGGTAGGATTCCTGAGTACATTCTCTCCAACTTTGAGTTGCTTCTGCTCCCAGTGTAATATTAATCTGTCTGAAGCAATAAACCTGATTCTGCTTTTCGTAGCTCTTCTCACAGTTTGGCCAATGTCGTAGTTTGCAGTTGTTGACTTTCCTTTGTTTGAACATTTGACTCGGGTCTCAATCAAGTCTTTCATTTATCTTCATCCCCTGTTCCTGTGTGTATGTAATTTTTTAACGGCAGTGATAAAATAACTCAAATCAGACCACCAGAATGCTGCTGACATCAGCACTGAGTATTTTTGGAGATGAGTTTGCTGGTCTCATGAGGAGCAGTGACCTGTTCAGTCATAGGATTGTGTAAGTGAAGCCATAGCTGCCTGTTAGAAGGGACAGTGTTATTCTATGAGGCGAAGAATGGAGGCAAATATGACGTCACAGCATACAGTATCATTGTGGGAACAGCAGGCTCCCGGACAGTACAGAGTTATGCTAGCTACACACCTTTCACTCACAATCTGACCAAGTTTATGATTTTCCGAGATGTCAAGCAGTCTTGAGAACATCAGATTTCGAGTGTACACACTAGTGATTTATTGTTCCATTCTGATTATCTATCCTAAGATCGTCACAAAAGTGATGTAGTTAAATAAACTATGGGCAGAAATGTTTGACAGATGATCGAGAACTCATAAACACTAGAATATGTTTGTGATATCAGCTCATCGTTTTGGGGAAATGTTGTGCAGCAGTTCAGATACAATCATCCACTCCGACCGCTTTTGGAATGCTAAGTTGCTGCGTATACACTCTGAATGAGCAGCAAAAAATTGTCTGATTAACCCGATTATTACGTAGTGTGTACCTAGCTGTAGTCATTAAGGCTCCTCTCCGGCTGATGTGGTAAGATTGTGGTGTCAGACACACCTCTATATAAAACAAAGGCCCTCATTCAGAGCCGTACGCTCTGAGCAGAGCGCACGCTCTGAATGAGGGCCGGCCTCCATTTTCATGGAGTGTCCTCCTGGACGCTCGTATAGCTGTGGGTCACCACCCACAGCCTATACGAGCGTGCATTGTGATGGTCGCGATGGTCGAGACCATCGCGACCATCGAATTTGCGAGCCGGAGCCTGCGGTTGAGGTTTTCAACCGCAAGCTCCGGAGTGATTTTGGCTCTATCAGAGCCAAAATCACTCCCACTGACATCACTAGTGATGTCAGTGGGCCGGCTTCTGACGGGAGGCGTTCCCGTGGGAACGCCCCCGTCAGGGAGGCACGCCCCCGGCACGCCCACCAAAGGGGGCGTGCTGTCAATCAACATTGACAGCACGCCCCCTTTGATCGGACACAACGAGCGAAGGAGTTTCCTTCGCTCGTCGCGTCTGGCGCATGCGCACGACGGAGCTCCCTCCGTCGTGCGCATGCTCAGTCCATAACATCGACCCACTTGCGAGCGGACAGCCGCTCGCGAGTGGGTCTGAATCAGGCCCAAAGTTCATACATTTAAATGAAACAGAAATCCGGTATTATATTTTTATGTATTATGCGTACTTCAAAATGAATAAAGACAAGCTTATTCCAAAGACTAGAAAGTAGCAGCAGGTCTGCAATAAACCCCAGCACCAACAACACCAGGAGATATCATAGTTTAGTATTTTCAAATATTTTTAATAATAAAAAAAGGGATTAAAAACTCTGATAAGTCCGGGTTGGACGGGTCTCTGTGGCTGGTGCACGTGTCGATACTAGGGATGATATTTGCAGATGTGGATGGAAAAACAGTGGGTGGAGTTACTTCCCACTGTTTAAGATTCGTGGATCTTAACCATATACAGTATATATATTTGATACCGGGTACAGCTGTACTCACTGTTACATGTACACTTGTAATAAAGCTGGGTTTTTATTGAAGCGGGGCTTTTTGCAGCTCACCAGCCAGTGAGTGTATGCTGCTTTCAGGTAGTGGTGCAGGAATGCTGGAACAGCTTTATAGCAGGTGCTAACCAAGATCTCTCTAGGAACTAAATAGGAGACTACGGTCTCCCTCCAAGTCACTCTTACACAGCAAAAACAAGATGCCCCTTGCACATGTTCAGTAGTGATCTCGGTGGCCATCTTGGAACAAGACATGAAGCCTCCCTGGAGAACAGGAAGACTGGAGTCTGCACAGTAGCACATTCCTCTTTCAACACATACAGTATATGTCTTAAACCCAAAGATCTCACAGAGAAAAACTTCCTTCTCTTGCAGTGTTGTTTCAATTATAGTCTGTTAGATTTCCAGAGTTAGCAGTGACTATGATGAATGTTACCAGCTAACACAGTGGGATAGTCAGTCCTATGTACAAATCCTTGCTGATATAGCTACACACACAGTCCGTCACAATCGTGACTTTATCAAAGATATACTGTGCACATGTGTTCTCTGCTTAGCTATGCTATCAATCCCTGTCAGGCAGTCTATCTCCTTTATCCTCATTATTGTATACAGCTGTCTCTGCCAAGAATTCATTCTGTGGTTGTCAGTGTTCAGGGAATTTGTGTTAAAACATTATTTAAAAGACTTACGGTACAACATGTTTAACAAAAGGTGAGAAATACATATCCAAGTTGTTTGTTATGTTTTCAATACTGCAAACTATTATATTGTTAGTTACACTCCAATAAGGAGAGAGAAAATAAAATTCACGTATATTTTTCGTCCAAAATTTGCTTATAATTAAGCAAAGGATTATGACAAATAAGGTAAAACCTTTAGACAGGTATCCAGATACATCTATTCATAGATAGACAGGAGGGATCTTACAACCGTCCCATTCAACAAATCAAATCCCACTCAAATTGCTTGAACAAATATTTTTCAAGGTGCGTACACACATAACGATTTTCTGAATGATTTAACTATAACGACATCGTTATCGTTAAATCGTTTATAAAATCGTTCATCTTTTTAAGGTGAACGATGAACAAGTGAGTGCGGTCAGCGCTACACATTTACACAGGACCGGTGCTAGGCTTCCAGCGCCGGTCCTGTGCTGCACAGCTGAGCCCGTTCAGTCACCCTGAGCACTTGCCCAATAGCGCCAGGAGGCGGGCTCAGGCTGTGCACAAGACACGCATCGCCGACAGCGCTGGCGGTGATGCGTGTGTTAACCAGCAGCCAATGAGAGTCAGATAGACTCTCATTGATTGCTGCAGCACCCACTGCAAGAGCCGGGCTTCCGTCTGGCTCCTGCAGTGGGTAATGGGACAGACATCATGACATCTCTCCCATAATGCTGAGCGCGCCAGCCCGGGAGGACTGGCGGGCGGCGGGAGCGGTGTCGCGGTCCGAAGCAGCAGTGTGGATTCAGGTAAGTATATTTGTATATATATATTTTTTAAACCTGTCTGCACTACTGAGAGCACAACGGGGGGGGTGGCTACTACTGGGGGGACCTCTACTGGGGGTGGGGGCTACTACTGGGGGCATCATTACTGGGAGGACCTCTACTGGGGGGGCTACTACTGGGGGCACTTAATCGGGAGGGGGAACCTCTACTGGGGACTACTACTTGGGGGGGGAACTACTACTGGGGGCATTATAAAAGGGGCCTACTACTAGGGGCACTGCACTGGGGGGGTCCACTACTGAGGGCAATAATAGGAAGGACCACTACAGGGGGCACTGGATAGGGGGGATTACTACTGGGGGCCTGCATCAGGGGGACCACTACTGGGGGCACTGCATGGGGGGGGACTACTGCTGGAGGCACTATATAAGGGGCTTACTGCTAGGGGCACTGCACTGGGGGGACCACTACAGGGGGCACTAGATAGGGGGGGATCACTACTGGGTGCCTGCATAAGGGGGACCACTACTGGGAAAACTGCATGGGGGGGACTACTGCTGGGGGCACTATATAAAGGGCACTGCATGGGGGGGACTACTACTGGGGGCACTATATAAAGGGCACTGCATAAGGGGATACCACTACTGGGCGCACTGCATTGTGGGGACTGCTACTGGGGGCACTGCATAAGTGGGAACACTACATGGGGCACTGCATTTGGGGGGACCACTACTGGGGGCACTGAATTAGGGGAACTAATTGGGGGCTGTATAAGGGGGACCACTACTGGGGATACTGTATAAGGGGCACTACTATGGGCCTGCATAAGAGGGACCACAACTGCATACTGGGGGTACTGTATAAGGGGCACTACTGGGGATAAGGTGCATATGGATAGGAATGTTTAGCGTGAAAATAAAGGGGTGTGTCATGTTGACACGCCCCATTTTTAAGTGACCACGCCTTCGCCGCGCGCACATATCGTGAGGGGCTCCCTTTTCAAATTTGCCCTGGGCTCCAAATACCCTAGTTACGCCACTGCACAGCAGACTTGGTAGGAAAAGTTGCTGGCACTGGCAATGTGCAGCAGTTCTGTCCCATCCCTTATACTGCATGTTGTGGCTGCAGCTCTCGTAAAATCAGATTATATACTACTGCTATTGTGGTCATGATTGGAGCCACTGGCCAGGTCAGGTGGTGGTGGCGGGATTCCGGGCAACTAGGAACCCCCCTGCATTTTCCTTTGGTAAGGTATACGTAAAGTGCCCAGAGTATACATGAATATTCACAGTCCTCGCTGGACTAACACTGACAGCTGCTGCATTCATGTTATAGTGCACATTTGTCAGGAAAGGACATTGCAATTTTAAGCAGTTATGATGCATATACTAACATTTTATTACCAGCTTGCTCAAAGTTGGTTTTCAGTAATCCTCATTCAAAGTTTATATTTATTATAGGTAAACGGAACACAAGTATCAGTCCCTTTTGTAACTGGATTATCAACTAAAATATACAGCATGGAGGGATTCTTGGTCATTGACACAAGCCCTGACATTCAGATTCATTACAATGGATTCAACGTCATTAAAATTACCATCAGTGAGCGACTACAGAACAAAGTCTGTGGGCTTTGTGGCAACTTCAATGGAGATCTAACTGATGATTATGTTACCCTGAGAGGGAAACCTGTAGTCAGCAGTGTGGTATTGGCACAAAGCTGGAAAACCAATGGAATGCAAAAAAGGTTTGTGCTAAGGTGTCTAATGGGAGCTACAGGGTGGGAAGAGAACTCTAAGATGGCATTGTATGTGTAGAAGGGGACGGGGTTGGTGGCTTTGTAGGTTTGACTTGTAATACATACTGTGTATATATATATATATATATATATATATAATCGAGAATGGTCTGTCCAGTCTCCATCATGTACTTATTTTTGTTTTTCTCCATATCAATGAGAATGCCTGTTAGGAAGTCCAGCAATATAGCCGGTGAGACTACAAGGGATCTGGGATGAGCTATAATGTTTAGGTTGATTGAGTGAGAGTCTAGTTGAGTCCAGTTAAGAACTGTCAGCAGGAGCAGAAAATATAGCTCCCGTATATAAATGTGTACTCATTTCCACTGAAGCCCAACAAGCTAACCCATCCCACTAAAGGCTCTGTAATAAGCTGTCCAACTGACTACTTGTTGTGGTCGCAGCAGAACAAGAGGATACAATGAGCAGGCAGGGATTGTTCATTCTAATGTGTATATTGTTCTAATTAGTGATTGTTAAAAAGTGTCAATACTATTTAATGTTTCAGCTGCAATGAGCTGCAGTACTCTCAGTATGCCTCAACCTGTGACAATGTCCAAATCCAGAAGCTTCAGAGCGATGGTTACTGCCTCAAGCTGACGGACATGAAGGGCTTCTTTCAGCCCTGTTATGGTCTCCTGGACCCGGTTCCCTTCTATGAGTCTTGTTTTCTGGACGGTTGCTACAACAATAAGAAGTTCCAGCTGTGTGGCTCCTTAGCCGCCTATGGAGAAGCTTGCAGATCATTTGGGATTCTCAGCACAGAGTGGATTGAAAAGGAGAATTGCTGTAAGTATGAGTCCTCTGCTGATTTGTGTTGTACCCATTGCCAGCACGGTAGATGGTGTGTATGAGCATTGTGATGATAACCTGACTAGTCAGGACCATGTAATCCTGGCTCCCATCAGATGCATGGCCAGCATATCTCCACCCCCCTGTCTAATCCTTGCGTTTTTTAATCTGGGTATAATGATCATTCTCTTAATAGCCACCTCCCAGGAATACCCAGCACTTTTCCAAGATATTTATAATGTTGTGCGTCTCAATTGCAATTGTGCTTTTGTGCATACACTCTGTTACGTAAGTTTTTTGTGGTTTTTGCGTATCAGCACTGCATGTGACTCTTAAGTCAAGCCCATAGTGTCTACGGGATCGGTATGAAATACTGCTGGACCGGCAGCAGTGAAGATCCCAACAGCTCCAAAGGTAAGTATTTACTAACCCTACTCCCCCCCCTGACCCTAACCCTCCTTTAGGGGTGCCTAACCCTAACCTCCCACCCTAGTGCCTAACCCTAACCCCCCTCTAAGTGACTAACCCTCCCTTCCCCGCAGCCTAAACCTAAGTCTCCCGGGGGATGCCTAACCCTAACCTCCCCCCGGGGGTGCCTAACTCTAACCCCCCCCTTCCCCTAGCCTGCAACTAACCCTCCCGGGGGGGTGCCTAACCCTAAAACCTAACCCTCCCCCCCATGGCTGTCCGCGCCCGGCGCCGTGCTCCCGGCGTAGGTCTAATGACAGGACAAAGGGGACTGACCAAAGAGAAACGCATTTTCAACTATCGCCTATCCAGGGTCCGGTGTTCCCCCCCATTTCAACTGTCAGCTTCCTGACTGCATCCTGTGTCTACTAGTTGGTGCAGTAATCTTAAGAGCATTGCTAAATCAGACAGTCATGATTTAATATTCTCAAAATGACAGTATGCTTAAACATTTGATATTAAAATGTAGATCAAAAATATACGTGTATGTTTCTTCGTGTCATTGTATAGAAGGGTAATGTTATCCTCTGTTATTATTCCTTTATAGCAGGAGTGATTGAAGATCCTTGTGTAGGCGCAGACTGTCCCAACAGGAGCTGTGAAGTGGACAACGGGGGAGAGCTTTGTGGCTGCATGGATCCACCAGTCTATGGGAATGGTATGACCAGTGTGTACCAAACAATTGGGTATTCCAAAATAGGACAGGGGATTTCTTCATACAAAAGACAGGGAACTGTATATAATAAGTTGCTGCATGGGATACAATTGTCTGTTACCAGGAACTTTAAAGTTTAGTTGATTTTTGCAACAAACTTACAACAGACCCTACAACATGGCGACTTCTACCAAATATAAAATGTTCTGCTCCTATTATTTTCTTACTGCAGTTTAATATGCAGAATTAAATAACCAGTGTATTTTAACAGTATTCTCTTCAATTAACGAATTCAGCCCTATTAACTGCAATGTAACCGCAATGTAAAATAAGTGAGTACTTTGGGGACAGAGTATTTGGTACGGAGTGGAAGAATTACATTGATTGGAGGGACTGATGATATTTGTATAAAACACAAACAATTTCTTACAGTACATAGAAAGCAGTTAGTATGTTAATATGAAGGTTTGCGTCTGTGGTCTTTACCAATGTATCAGGCAGCTGTGACCCTCACTTTAATCTAAAATAAACTTAGTAACTGCAACATTTTGACAGATTGGATATTTCTGCAAATTACTATCAACACAGATTTGTCTTTCTATTGTCTAGTACAGAGGTTTCCAAACTCCTCCATTACAGACCAGGTTTTAAGGATATCCATGCTTGAGCCCAAATAGTTAAATCAAATTGATCGAGGTGCTAAGAGCCTGATTCATTACAGATCACTATTGAAATCACAGCTGCAATTATGCATGCAGTCTTAGGCCCTGATTCAGAGGCGCATGCTATTTGCTCTGAATCAGGGCGTCCCTATTTTATTTTTGACTGGCCTCCAGGCCGCTCGTACAGCTGTGGGTGACCACCCACAGCGTGTGTGTGCGACCTGGCGATGGTCGCGATTATTGTGACCATCGGGCTTGCGGTGAGACCCTGCTGAGGGTCTCGTCTCCCGCAAGCCCGAGTGGACTTCCTGCTCTAATAGAGCAGGAAGTCCACTACTGACATCACTAGTGATGTCAGTAGGGCCGCCCACAAATGGCAGGCGTTCTTTTCGGGAACGCCTCCGTTTGTGCAGCTACCCCCCCTCCCCGCCTACAATACAGGGCGATCTGTCGATCAACATCGACACGCCACCCCATCTTGTAGCGAGCCCCGAAGCGAGTGATTTCTCACTCACTCTGGGGCTCGCGCACGAGTGGTGCGCACACCGTGCATACGCAATGGCCACCATCGACCCGCTTGCAAGCGCTATGCTGAACCAGGCCCTTAGTGCGAAAATATGCTAATAATTGCAATCACTATGCCGTCACAGCCAAACATAAGGATGCTCACTTTACCTTACAGACATCTGTAATACTTTGCAAGTCTGCAAAACCATCGGTAACATCAAATACCATCGCAGCCTCACACACACTTGCACAAGGTCTGATCTTACTCAGGAATTGCTAACCTCATCGCACGCAGTGAAAGCTGCGTATGGCATCACAGTGGCTAATTTATGCACGCCCCTGCAACGGCGTTCAAACTCACTGGCACGCCTGTGTTTCGCCGGCCACCCCTCCCGACACCACCCCAAACGGTCACTTCCTGTCAATCACTCTGTGATGGGTCTGCGTAGTCACTGTGATCACAGTCTGATCGCAGTGAAGTCTTCATGCACACGCACTGTGATGCATGCACAGAATGCAACAAACAGCCGATTGCGTGCGTAATCGCAGTTGCGAGCGGTAATGAATCAGGCCCTAAGTCGCCTTTGCTCAAGCATGGATATGCTTAATACCAGGACTGTAGTACAGAGTTTGGGAACTTCTAGTTTAGTTTATTATATACAGTGCCTTGCAAATGTATTCACCCACCCTTGGCTTTTTACCTTTTTTGTTACATTACAACCTGTAATTTTTTTTTTTTTTTTTTAATCTGAATTTTATGTGATGGATCTGCACAAAATAGTCTAATTTGGTGAAGTGAAATGAGAAAAATATATATAAAAAAGAATCTTTATAAATAAAATTGTGAAAATTGGCATGTGCATATGTAATCACCCCCTTTGCTATGAAGCCCCTCAAAAGTTCTGGTGCAACCAAATACCTTCAGAAGTCACATAATTAGTGAAATGAAGTCCACCTGTGTGAAATCTAAGTGTCACATGATCTGTCAGTATATAATCACACCTTTTCTGAAAGGCCCCAGAGGCTGCAACACCACTAAGCAAGAGGCATCACACCATGAAGACCAAGGAGCTCTCCAAACAAGTCAGGGACAAAGTTGTTGAGAAGTGCAATTCTGGTTTGAGTTATAAAAAAATATGCAAATCTTTGATGATCCCTCGGAGCACCATCAAATCCATCATCATCAAATGGAAAGAACATGGTGCCACAACAAACTTGCCAAGAGAGGGCCGCCCACCAAAACTCACAGACCGGGCAAGGAGGGCATTAATCAGAGAGGCAGCACAGAGACCAAAGGTAACCCTGAAGGAGCTGCAGAGTTCCACAGCAGAGACTGGTGTATCTGTGCATGTGACCACTATAAGCTGTACACTCCATAGAGCTGGGCTTTATGGAAGAGTGGCCAGAAAAAAGGTATTACTTAGTGATAAAAATAAAAAGACATGATTTGAGTATTCCAAAAGGCATGTGGGGACTCCCCAAATGTATGGAGGAAGGTGCTCTGGTCAGATGAGACTAAAATTTAACTTTTCGGCCACCAAGGAAAACAGTATGTCTGGCGCAAACCCAAGACATCGCATCACTCCAAGAACACCATCCCCACAGTGAAACATGGTGGTGGCAGCATCATGCTGTGGGGATGTTTTTCAGCAGCAGGGACTGGGAAACTGATTCAAGTCGAGGGAAAGATGGATGGTGCTAAATACAGGGATATTCTTGAGCAAAACCTGTTTCAGTCTGCCTGTGATTTGAGACAGGGACGGAGGTTCACCTTCCAGCAGGACAATGACTCGAAGCATACTGCTAAAGCAACACTCGAGTGGTTTAAGGGGAAACATATAAATGTGTTGGAATGGCCTAGTCAAAGCCCAGATCTCAATCCAATTGAGAATCTGTGGTCAGACTTGAAGATTGCTGTTCACTAGCGGAAACCATTCAACATGAAGGAGCTGGAGCAGTTTTGCCTTGAGGAATGGGCAAAAATCCCAGTGGCAAGATGTGGCAAGCTCATAGAGACTTATCCAAAACGACTTACAGCTGTAATTGCTGCAAAAGGTGGCTTGACAAAGTACAGACTTTAGGGGGTGAATGCACGCTGAAGTTTTCTGTTATGTTGTCCTAAATGTTGTTTGATTCACAATACAAAAGAAAAACACAACTTCACAGTTGTAGGCATGTAAATAGTGAAGGACAGTTATTAGTTACTGGCAGCAGATTGTCTTAAGAGTCCTACAAAGGCTAGTTCATCTTTCATGTCTCTACCTGATTCCAACCTTACCTCACCATCTGAACCTGCACAGAATTACCAGTGGCTTCTTTATTATTGGTGACTGATGTGCTTCTGCTTTATAGTACCTCATACTTTCTCCAGCAATAGCGACGTTAATTCCATACGCCTCCTAGATTGTAAGCAGGGACATAACTAGGAGTGTGCGGTCTATGCCATCGCACAGTGCAGGGCCCTGGGACGGCACTATCACTGCCCCACAGCACCTGCATGTTACTTGCAGAGTGCCTGGTACAGCACCCTGCAGCCATTAGCGCTACTGCAGAGCCAACCGGAGCATCCAAGAGATGCTCCAGGTAAGCACCCTGAAGCCTGTAGAGCTACCCTGAGCGTCCTTGGCTTAAACCCTTTAAGCTCTTATTATGTTTCTTATTAAACTATATGTTTTATTTTGTGTTTGTGCAGACACCCACGACATCATTGATGCAGAGGTGACCTGCAAAGCTGCCCAAATGGAAGTGTCAATATCAAAATGCAAACTCTTCCAGCTTGGATTTGAGAGAGAAGGAGTCCGGATTAATGACAGACACTGCCCCGGCATTGAGGGAGAAGATTTCATATCTTTTCAAATCAACAATACAAAAGGAAACTGTGGAAATATCGTACAGGTATAGAAATACCCAGTAGTGACTGCTATATTATATAAATGCTTCATTACACTTTTGTCACTCTAGAAACCATAATGTCAGCTAATGTTATATCCCAGTTGAACTGTTTTTGTAAATGCATGAATCTTGATTTAAAAAAAAAAAAATCCAATAGCAAGTATATATACAGCATGAAAGTGCATAGTAAATATGTGCAAATGTTCCATAACTGCCTGTATTTCAGTGCATTACAGAAAACTCAATGGTGAATATGGATCTATAGTAAGTTATGTAGCACAGGGGGTCACTGCAAGCGATCACTGACTAGCGAGCCTCATTTTGCACCAGTGTCCCTGTGTTTGCTCTCTGTGTACATGTGGATTGACATCACACCTTGCAATAAGGTTGTCCATCTACTCAGGCACTTTTATGGGCTATTCGTGTCTTGTTTGCTACATTCCCCTGTTCCTGGGGTACAAAGGCAAAAATGTCAAATCAAAGCACCGGCTATATCCTGGTTTTGTGCTGAAAACATCCCATGCCAATATACATAGTATGGCAATGCTTCCAGATCATTGCAATTTCTGCTATTTTGGTGCCTAGGCAGACACACAATTGTTACTATATTATTATGTATGCAGAATTACCTTATCTATTAATCAAGCATTAACCCTTTCGTAATATATGTAGTGATGGACATTGAATTTCGATGGTTTAACACCATCAATGTTTTTGTTATGATGGCTGTGTTTTTACCATTGAAAGCCGCCATCTAATGGTGTGGTAGTGATGGCCATTGGATGTTATAAATACAGCTGAATTCAGTTGTTTAATATCGAGAATGGCCGCAGGTCGTTATTGATCATGCACAAACACCACATGTGCATACCATCGTAATGTTTTCTTCATCTAATTCTTTTGATGCGATAGTTAGTTACCATGGCAAGCTGCGATGGAAGAAGCCCAGCGATCATTTGAAGGCGGGCTTCCGATGTCCATCCCTAAAAACATATGCCGTCTTGTCACTCAGAGCACTCTGCAGTGGGAGAAAACCAGAGGGAAAAAGCTGCATAACTTATAGGAAAGAAAACATGGCTCTGTTTTGTGCATAAGTCTGAAACTTGGCCACACAACTGTATGATTTCAGGTTAATCTGCTGGTCTAGTCAGTGCTACTAAATCGGATTTTAACTTTGAATTCTTCTCTTTTTCACCTTATAGTCTAACGGCACTCACATCATGTACAAAAACACTGTTTGGATAGAGAGCGCCAACAACACAGGTAACATAATTACACGAGATCGGACTATCAATGTGGAGTTCTCCTGCGCTTATGAGCTAGACATCAAAATCTCTCTGGATTCTGTTATAAGACCCATGCTTAGGTAAGGATCTATAAACACTTGGGATAGGTTTCTGTCAAGGGAAAATGCATTTGCTTATACTGTACATTGTATAAATGCATTGGATAAGGGTCATAGGAAAAGTGGCATATATTTGTAATTTGAAGCTAATCTATTCTGTTATTGCATATATTCCAGGGCATGGAGCTGCATGCCACATATGAGTGCTGCCATTATAACAGCTTTAGGGTTCGGTCATTTTTGGACAACCCTTGTTATTTAGCAGGGGCAGATTTATTGGTCAGACTGTCTGTATCCTGTGTTCTTAAAGCAACTGGGACATGGGTGTGTAGCAGGGGCGGACTGGGATGGAAAACCAACCCGGTAAATTTCTGGAAGCAGCCCTAATTGAGGAGGGGTCTGCTGAGGGGGCGGGGTTTGTCAAGAGGGAGGTGGCGGGATACTCTGAGTTGGATACAGTAGTGGCTTTCTTTGCGTCTTTTGCTGCAGCTGTGCAGGCAGCATAATGCTAATGCTGCTACAGAGCCTTTCCCTGGTGTACATCCGTGCATCTGAATGTGCAAGACTGAGACGACCACTTTTAATGTCTACAGATGCATAACCCCCCTACAAGATGGTGGCCATCTTCTGTATTCACCACCCCTAACTTGGTAGTGCCCACATTTTGCATATCTCCCCCTACACACACACTCTCTCCCTCTCCTGGTGGTGGCCATCTTCTGCATACACCCCCTCACGGTTGTGCCCATATTCTGCATAACCCCCCTTACACACACACTTCGCTGAGTCAGCCGAATGCCCGATTTGCTCAAAAGTGCCCGCTCGCTACCCTATGGGGTAGCGAACAGTTTTGAGCAAAATCCTGCTGCCGTAAAGTGCCTCGCAGGTTCTGTGGGCGAATGTATTCGCTGCTAATTGAATTCCCCTCTATGTCTTCTGGTGGTGGACATCTTCTGCATTCACCCTCCCTCTTCACACATACACACACACCTGGTAGTGTCCATACCCCCCTACACACACACACCATGTAATGCCCATATTCTCCCCCCCCCCTACACACACACTCTTCATCTCTCTCCCCTGGGGGTGGTCATCTTCTGCATACACCCCCCCAACCCAAACATTCAGGGTAGTGGCCATACCTCCCCCCCCCTACACACACACTCTCTCTCTCCCCTGGTGGTGGCCATCTTCTGGATCCCCACACACACACCTGGTAGTGCCCATACCCCCCCTGCACACACGCACGCACACACACACACACACACACACACACACACACACCTGGTAGTGCCCATACCCCCCCCTACACACACACACACCTGGTAGTGCTCATACCCCCCCCTACACATACACACACACCTGGTAGTGCCCATACCCCCCCTGCACACACACACACGCACACACACCTGGTAGTGCCCATACCCCCCCTGCACACACACATACACACCTGGTAGTGCCCATACCCCCATTTCCTACACAAACACACACTCTTTCCTCTGGTGGTGGCCATCTTCTGCATACACATCCCCCCCCACACACACACACACACACACACAACCTGGTAGTGCCATTACTCTGCATCCCCCTCCCCACACAAGCCTATCTACCTGGTGGTGGCCATCTTCTGCTGGGTCTGGATCTTCATATAATACAGCAGTTCAGCTCCCACTGAGAGCCTGCCCCGCCTCCAATACTTGTGACCACGCCCCCTCCCATGCAGTCTTCTGTACTGGCTCTGTGCACAGGGGGAGAGTGTGTGATTGCATTGTGTGTAATAACCGAAGCCAGGGGCTTGTCAGAGAGGGCAGCTGTCAGTACATAATCATATGCTTCATAGTATTGTTATACTATGAAGCTCATGGTTGTATACTGCCGGCTGCCCTGCCCCCGCCCTCTCTCTGACAAATCCTTAGCTTCTGTTACACATAATAATGGTATCTTAGTTCAGCAGTGTGACGGAACATGGTGCCCCTCCACCCGGCTAAGCTACTCACCTGCTGTCGTGTTCCTGCTCCTCCCGGCTGCTCTTGCTGTGATGCTGCTGCTACTACCCGAAGCCCCAGCAGCAGTAACATTCCAAGGCTTCCACCCTCGTAGCCCTGCCCCCGCACCAGAGTGATTATAACTTTGAAGTGCGGCTGCCCGCTTCCGGCACAGGCAAATTGTCTGTGTCAGTCGGCCCGGGCAGAGGAGGGGATGGGACCGGCCCAGCAGGAATTTTCCTGGTGGCCCAATCCGCCCCTGGTGTGCAGTGAATGTCACTCCTGATTGGGCTGGCTACAGTAATGTACCCATCTACTATATGTCTTTTGTAGGCACATCACTAATCAATTAGCTGTCATTTTCTCATATTGTTTTATTTGCCTGACTTTTTTCTAGGTACAGCTACTTTCTGGTAGCTCTAACTAAAAATGTGCGCGGACCCCCTCAAATGTGATGGTTTTGGCAAAACCACCCTCAAATATTTTGGTTCCGTTTTGGTTCTGGTTGTGGTTTAAGATTTCTTTAAAGTGTATAAAAACAGCTAAAATCATGTAATTTGGACTTGTTTACATGCAATCAAAAACCAGAGATTCGGTTTTCAGATCCAAGATCGGAACTTATGGGTAGACCTGAGCCGGGACCCGGTTCTACTCCGAACCCCAAAAGTGATCTGAGCCAGGACTCGGTTCGACTAGGAAGCCCAGAGTTTGGGTGTGTTCGGTTTTCAGCAAAACCGAACTGCTCATCTCTACTAAAACTACAAAGTCTCACCTAGTTGCCATTAAAAACAATGTCTGCTTCCACCAGACAACATTGGCATCAAGGAGAAAAGTCAGGTAGGCAGCTTTATATTAGAAAATGCCATTTTAGGCAACTATAATGTACCTAAAAATATATTTAAAATGAGGACAGGTCTTATAATGAAACAAAACAACATTAATTACTTCATTTGTACAGTCTGCAACAAATGGTATTTCAACTTTGAAATTATATTACGGGTATTTCAACTGGCATGGAACATAAAACTGTTTTACTTATCAATTGCAGTGTTATCAACCTGACCGTCCCCACTCAAGAGGGAAGTTTCACCACTAAGATGGCTCTCTATAAAAACGCATCATATAAGCATCCGTACCGCCAAGGAGAAGTAGTGCTCACCACTCGGGACGTGCTCTTTGTTGGTGTTTTTGTGGTGGGAGCCGACTCTACTCACCTAATTCTAACCTTAAATAAATGCTATGCAACCCCGTCAAGAGACAGCAATGACAAACTTCGTTACTTCATCATAGAAGGCGGGTGAGTACAAGACCTGTGATAGAACAGTGAAAGTAGCCAGAAGTTTGGAACCGCTAAGAAGTTTCTTGGTTTTTGAAAGACTTGATCATTGGTTTTTTTTTTTTAATAAAGTATCATTTAATGTGCCAATCGCAATACACTGACAATGTCATAACTTTTTAAAGAAAATAAAAGAGTTGTTAAATACATTAATTAGACCATGTTAAAAACATATCTGTATACATATTCAAAGCTTCAGTGACTTAGATGCCAGGATTCTGCCCAGTTTGGCACCTACATACGTAAATCTGGTTGCTCTATGCTTTCTGTTCTCTTGCATATCTGTATCTCTACTGGCTGTGGTCACTCCTAGTGATGTGCATGGATGCTTGGGTGCTTCCCTGGTAACATCACCTTTTATAAGGCTTCAAATGCCCTATCAGGGTAATTGGACTGTAGGCTGATTTGCTGTTATGGACCCTTCCTTCTAAATCTTTGCGAAATGATGACTGTCGTATTGCCATCTTTTTGAATAAGGATGAACCTACAGCTACAACATTTTATTTTATCTGGTCTCTTTATGAAATAAGCTGGATATTCATTTCAAAAGGAAAGCACTCCAGGAAAGCCCCAAAACCTTTAGTGAATCTTCTTTATATAAAATTCCAACTTTTCTTTGGAGTCTCTGTGGAACTATTGATGGAAGCCAAATCTCCAAAAATAAGTGACAATTTGTTAGTAATGTGAGGATGCAACGTGCGGCTGTAATCTCAACATGGAATATGTTCGATGTTGGTGGCAGTGAGGATGCCAGAGAAATGACCAGAACACCGTCACCTCACAGCAATCCTTTCTGACTGTATGGCCCCCATAGTCTGCTATTGAACTGTGGGCCTGATTCAGAGCCGCTTGCTAGATGCGCTCGCTCGCACGAGGTGTATGCAAATTGCGTAGGCAGTGCTATCTCACAGCAATGCATTAGCACACCTAGTATTTCTTAGAGAGCGATCACATAGTGTATGCAGACACCCACCAGCCTGTTTTAAGACGCCCACTTGTGCACGTCATGTCCAGGAAGTGTATGCAACTATCGGTACATCAGATGCTATCGCATCGCTTGAGGTTGACTATACCCTGCGCAAGCACTGCGAGCACATCAGTGTAAAAACAAGCCAGGTGACGTGTACTATGATGCTGTCTTTTAATTGTGCACACCTCTAAAAAGCTGTTGAGATGCTCAGGCACGCCTGCGTTTGCACCTCCACTCCCCCGTGTTTAATGATCAGCCCCTGTTACCACCTACAAACGACTTCCCCTGTCACTGGGCTGTCTATGAGCAGCGAGCTAATGCATTGTGAACTATCGCTAAGGTATGCACATGCACACAATGCATACACACTGCATGCCATCGGCAGCAGAGAAAGTATGCATCTTAGTGAGCAGGTCTGAATCAGGCCCTGTGTTTCTAAGCATTCTAGTGGGAATGCTCCAGTGGGTTAACCATGAGTATTTATCATGAATGCATTTCAAACTCTTGTCTGAGGAAACCACGATTACAAAGACATCACCTTTCTGGATGTCTCTATGTTCAGCAATTCATAAGACTGAGTTGACTATCAAGTATCAACAGTTTAAAAATTCACTTAAAAATGATTATTATTTCCATTGCATATATTATAAACTCTCTGAAAGGTGTGTTGGATTGCACTCTTTGTATACTGTAAGTTAATATTTATTTTTTAACATTTTTCTAACTAGGTGCCCGAACATCAAAGACAACACTATTGGAATAGAAGAGAATGGGATCTCTCTCACTTGTCGTTTTCACGTGACAGTTTTTAAATTCATTGGGGATTATGATGAAGTTCATCTGCACTGTTCTGTGTCTTTGTGTGACTCCGAAAAATACTCATGTAAAATTGTGAGTACCAATGTAAGTTTGTTGTGCATTTGACCTTGGATCTCAAAAGGGGTGATTTTACATGGCCTCAGCAGCTTAAGCACTCTACCTGTACTACTTTGTATGAATCAGCCATTTTTTTTTAGGTATCTCTAAATTCATAGGTATATAATATTTTAACCAAAGGGTTTACCCAATGGGTCAGAGGAAACAAATTAGCAAGAGTGTTCTTTATAATAAGGCGGTTTATTTTGTGTGTTTGCTTGGCTTCTCCTGCTGTAATATCCTACAGGGAACATGATTAAACAGAGAACCTGAGTCAGACCGACCAAACAGACAATCTGTGATGCACCCACACCCTCTTGAGCTGTTGCTATGTTTTGCACAGGTGGATCACATTGATGGGGGTTTTGGCATAATCTAATGACACCTGTGGATATGCCTGATTGTCGCAAACTATCCCCACTTACTCCATTGTATAATAATGACAAAGTCTAGTGGTTAGAGGAGCACGGTTCAATCAATGGGGCAGATGTATGAAGCTCTGGGAAGTGATAAAGTGCAGAGTGATAAATGAGCAACCAATCAGCTCCCAACTGTCATGTTACAGGCTGTGTTTGAAAAATAACAGTTGGGAGATGATTGGTTGCTTGTTTATCACTCTGCACTTTATCACTTCCCTGAGCTTCATACATCTGCCCCAATATACTGTATGACAGTTGCTAAATCACTACATACATCTACTAATCATGCTTCACCAGTAGCTTCAATCAGTGCCACTGTGCATAATGCGGAAGAATTGTAGTTCTAGGACCTGTTATACATCTGTACTTTTTTATTATTATTATTATTATTATTATTATTATTATTGTTTATTTATATGGCGCCGCAAGTGTTCCGCAGTGCCTTACAAGGTACATAACCGAAAAAGTGACTTACAGTAAAATACAATACAATGAAGCACAAGGACATGGATAATATACATTGATACATTGGTGGCCATAACACCCAAGTAAGCAACAGAGCATAAGCACCAAATGTTAGGTGTCCTAGTGGTGAGTAAGAAGTAGATGAAAATAAAGTATTGAGAAGCACAAGAGGGTAGAGGGCCCTGCTCGCAAGAGCTTACATTCTCAAGGGGAGGGGCAGACAGACGGGCATGATACAGATGGGGAGGACAAGGAGGAGGGAGCATGTAGTAGCAAGTTAGGATGAGAGCTGGAAAGCATTGATGAAGTAGTGGGTCTTGAGAGCACATTTGAAGGATTGTAGAGAGGTGGAGAGTCTGATAGGGAGAGGGAGAGAGTTCCAAAGGTGGGGAGTAGCACGGGTAAAGTCTTGGAGGCGGGACTGGGAGGAAGTCAGTTGGCATGAGAGGCGGCGTGTATTTGTTGAACGAAGAGGGCAGACAAGAGAGTGAAGGGAGATGAGGTCAGAGATGTAAATGGGAGAGGAGTGTGTGAGGGCTTTGTAAGTGAGTGTGGGAACCTTGAATTGGGTTCTAAAGGGGAAGGGGAGCCAGTGGAGGGCTTGTAAGAGAGGGGAGGCAGATGTAGAGCATTTGGAGAGAAAGATTAGTCGAGCGGCAGCATTGAGGACAGACTGGAGAGGAGAGAGATGGGAGTTGGGGAGGCCAGCTAGGAGAAGGTTACAGTAGTCCAATCTGGAGATGACCAGTGAGTGTATTAGGGTCTTAGTAGCATCCTGGGTGAGAAAGGGTCTGACCCTGGAAATATTTTTAAGATGGAAACGACAGGACTGTGAGAGGTTCTGGATATGTGGTTTGAAGGAGAGGGAGGAGTCCAGGATAACTCCAAGAGAGCGCACTTTGGGACTAGAGGAGATAGTTTTGACATCAATTGATAAAGAAATAGTGGGAAGTGAGGTTATGTGGGAGGGTGGGAAGATGATCATCTCAGTCTTAGACATATTAAGTTTAAGAAATTGCTGGGACATCCAGGAAGATATAGCAGAAAGACAGTTAGAGATACGAGTGAGGAGAGTGGGAAAGATATAAGGGGAGGAAAGGTAGATCTGAGTGTCATCAGCATAGAGATGATAATGGAGGTCAAAAGAGCTGATGATTTCACCTAGAGAGGACGTATAGAGGGAGAAAATGAGAGGTCCAAGAACAGAACCTTTGGGATCACCTACTGTGAGAGGATGTGGGGTAAAGATAAGCAATGAGATTAGACAGAGAAGGATTGATCAGAGAGGTAGGAGGATAGCCAGGAGAGGGCAGTGTCACGTAGACCAAGGGAGTAAAGGATTGCCCGCAGGAGAGGGTGGTCCACAGTGTCAAAAGCAGCAGAAAGGTCAAGGAGAATGAGCAGAGAGTAGTGGCCTTATAGTTAGCTATCATGTTACATGCTCATTAATCTTCTAAAACTACTGACTCAATATAAATTAAAGGTCTGCATGTGATCTAGTGGTGATCATCGACAACTTCGCCATCAATGGCTGACAGAACCCATTGATGGTCTGTGTTTTGCATATGTGCAGTCGGCGCCTCTGCACGCTCAAAACTCATTTGTG
Source organism: Taudactylus pleione (assembly GCA_031769625.1). Taxonomy (NCBI): domain Eukaryota; kingdom Metazoa; phylum Chordata; class Amphibia; order Anura; family Myobatrachidae; genus Taudactylus; species Taudactylus pleione. The sequence continues at coordinate 1,079,501 of JAUIMM010000847.1, read as the reverse complement.
TTTTACCATCGGACTCAGCCATTTATATTATACCACCGGTGGATGGCCATCAATGGTGAACGGTCTCTGACCACCAATGGATGCTAAACCATCGAAGGTCGATGTCCAACCCTAATCTGATCTGTGGAGTCAAACTCAACTGTCGGTGAAAATGTTTTTGTTATGTAGTAAGTGTTAAGTGTGACTTCTACCACTAGTACTCCAAAGATTTTTGGGCCTGATTCAGAGTTGCCGATATTTACGGAGTTGAGTGGTTATTGGCCATCTGTGCAATGTTTCTAAGTTGTACAGTGCATGTGTCAGGGTACATTACTGTAGTCGCTTGCAGGGACTTTTTACTTGCAGTGTGATTGACAGTCAGGGAGGTAAAGGTGAGTGCCAGTGAAATATGCAGGTGTGTCGCGACTGTTTCGGGGGCATGTCACATTCTGCATCTGCGATCAATACGTAGAAAATATGGCTTTGCTGCCTCAGACGGAAATTCTGCGCCACCATAGGGCCACCATGTTCAGACGGAGATTCTGCGCCACCATAGGGCTGGTACAATGTTCGATGGTATGACCGTTGTGCATCCGAAGGTGCGTCTTAATGTGCACAGCGGCGGATTAGCGCCTCAGCTTGTGAGCATTTCTTTACAAATCCCATTGGCTGTGGCATTAGCACAAAGACAAAAGACACAGACATGACTGCAATATCATGCTCCTCTCATTCAGACCCAAAATGAGCTAGATCTAAGCCATGGTAATAACCAATACTACGTACATAGGTGTATTTATAATGGGTGCAGGTTGTCCAGTGCACGTGGGCCCAGGGGGGCCCCGCACTGCACACACTGCACCCATATTATACTTACCTCCTCCATGGGGCCATCTTCCCAGTGAAATCTTTAGGGAGATGGCGCTGCGCTGTGAAATCACTGTGCACATGCTCTATCTTCCCGAATATCACCGGAAGAGGAGGGACCCACTCACCGCCTGGTGCATAAGGTAAGTTGCTCAGCTGAGAGTGAGGTGCTGGTAGAGGAGGGAACTCTTTGCACATGGCCCGATTGGCTTTAATATGCCCCTGGCTACGTATACATTAAATAGGATACCAGTGGGGAAAGATGAGGTGTAAAAGGACTAGTTGGCGGAGGAGTAGCAGCACACAAAGGGCCTGATTCACTATGGATCGTAACTCCAATTGCAATAGCTATTACGCACGTAGTCTCACTGCGCTAATAGTATACTAATCCATTGTGATCGCTATGCCGTAGCGGCACTACATAGGGACGCACACCTTACCTTACACACATCCGTAATGTTTAGCAAGACTGCGAAACAATCGGTAACATCGAGTACCGTTGCAGACTCACGCACACTTGCACAAGGTCTGACCTTACTCAGGAATTGCTAACATCATCGCATGCTGCGAGTCCTAAAGCTGCGTGTGGCATCGCAGTGGATAATTTATGCATGCCCCTCTAACGGCATTCGAACGCACTGACACACCTGCGTTTCGCCGACCACCCCCCCATCACCTCCCACAAACGACACTTCCTGTCAATCACTCTGCGATGGGTCTGCGATCGCAGTGGACAGTTCGTGCACACCCACTGCGATGCATGCACAGAACATAACAATCGGCCCATTGTATGTGTAATCGCAGCTGCGATCGGTAGTGAATCAGGCCCAGAGATCGACAGCGATGACATACAATGCATAAAACAGCATGAGATAAATAATGTTACCATTATATAAGTCACTAGTTACCTCACGTCTTGAATATGGACACCATTTTGGGCACATTACTTCAAAGCCATAGGAGAGATGAAGACAGTTCAGTGTTGGTAAACATAAGCAATATGAGCAATAGAAGGGTTAAATTAATAAGAATAATGTGTTTACTTTGGAAACAAAGGAAAGTTAGAGTTGGCCTAATTTAATAGGGTTAATTATATCTGATGAAAACAAACATTTGTCAAATGAAGGACTATACAGAGGACTAGGGATCATCAGTTGTGAATGGGAGAAAGTTTCAGCATGGGAAGGGTACTTTAACATTGATAAAGCTGTGGAATGTACATATTACCACATTACAGCTTTTACAATAATTACTGTATCTATCTATATATTGTGATAGGATCACTGGTAAAGTGGTCTGTGGCAGGTACATTTGTCCCAGATTCCTGTCTTTTGTGTTTTAAACCCCCAGGAGAAAGTCTGCAGTGTAGCAGGCTTGAGTTTCGGCTTTTTGAAAAGCCGGTTTGGGACCTGGGGGTTGTGGGTGAGAGGAGAGGGAGGGCTCCACCCACGGCCACTCCAGGTTTTGGTTCTCGCAGCCTGGTAACAGGCTTGATTGGGTTCCCACCTGAGAGTGGCCAATATAAGCCTAGTGTGTTGAGGGCTGATTGTCTCACCTGGGAGAGCAGACAGGGAGTTTGCTCAGAGACACTTGGAAAACCTATCTGTGAGTACTGTGCTGTGCTTTGTTGCTGGCAAGGGCATTAGGCCCTGCCAGGTTCTGGTAGTGAGGGAACTACCTGTGAAGTTAGTGCCCCGACAGGGCTAGGATTTACATTTATGTTTTCTTTATATTTCTGTCATTGTACAATAAAGACTGGCGCCGACCAGCTTGTACTTGCATCCAGACTGGTGTGCTGCTTCCCTGCTGCTGTGTGTGTGTAAGGAAGGAGTCCTCTACCCAGGAGAGGGACCCCCTAACCTAACTGTGTCACAATATATATATATATATATATATATATATACTGTATGTATGTGTGTGTGTGTGTGTGTGTGTGTGTGTGTGTGTGTGTATATATTAGGGATGTGCAGGCTCGGATAGGTTCGAGTTTGCACGTGGAGTTCGGATTTTTCCCTCCAAAAAAACGGAACTCAGAACGAGGCAAAACGTCATCTTACATGGACGAACATCATCATTCCTGGTCTTTTGTCCAGGAATGATGATGTTCGTCCATGTAAGATGACGTTTTGCCTCGTTGTGAGTTCCGTTTTTTTGGAGGGAAAAATCCGAACTCCACGTGCAAACTCGAACCTATCCGAGCCTGCACATCCCTAGTATATATATATTAAACTGCAACCTGAATTTCTAGAAGGATTGACCTTGAAGAACCTTTGTGTCTTTTTTTCAAGCTTACAAACTATGCAAAAGCCCCTGCCCTTGCTGACTTACTCACTCGCTGTGGGTTTGATAGCTAGTGCTTGCACAGACCAGTCAGTTAGTAGTTGCTTGTGAGGACTGTGCACATATTCTTGTGACTATTGTTACACCCCCAGAGACAGTAGGCGGAGTGATACAGTGCTGTGTGTGTGATCTGATCTGTTAGTGAGGAGAGGGGCGGAGTGATACAGCTCTGTGTGATTTATCCTGTCAAAGAAAAGGGTGCAGTGACACAGCTTTGTGTGATTTGTTCTGTCAGAGAAGGAGAGACAGAGAGATACGGCTCTGTGTGATTTGTCCTGTCAGAGAAAGAGGGGCAGAGTGACACAGCTCTGTGTGATTTGTCCTGTCAAAGAAAACGGTGCAGAGTGACACAGCTCTGTGTGATTTGTCCTGTCAGAGAAGGAGAGGCGGAGTGATACGCCTCTGGGCAGGGCACCGAGAGACGCGCTAGGCCCGGGGGAAGAAGGAGTGTGGCCTTATCGTGGGAGGCATGGCCATGCCCCCTTAGGGGAAAAAACATTTGGCGCTGCATGCTGGGGAGGGGAGCGCTTGCGCATAGCCAATGGGGGGCACAATCAGTGTGATCGCTCTTCCCACAGGCATTGGAGACTGCTGTGGGTTATGCTTAGCAGCCGCGAGCAGTCTCCTAGTGCAACCCAGCACACAGAAGCTTGTGCTGGGCTGCTTTGATGTAAGAGGGAGGGGGGGGTGCAGCCCTGGACACGGGCCCCTCCAGCAAGCCCTGGCCCGGATAATTAGTACTCGCCCACCTCCTCTCGGCGCCTCTGTGTGATGTGTCCTGTCAGAGAAAGAGGGGCGGAGCCACCAAATTGAAGGGGTCTGCAACTGGCAGCATTATCTGCAATACTATAATGAGTCAGAATAACTCATTACAATATATCCCGTGGTGGTCATGGGCCGTGACTAATGAGGGGGAGGTGCTCCGGGCAGAGGAGAGGAAGGGGGTCCCCTGTAATACCTTGGTAATAAAAACTTATGGAAAGGCAATATAGCTATTTTTCTATACACAGTATTATTAAAGTATCCACAGCCACAAATTCTTCTTTCATGTTTTCTTTTTTTAAGCATTGTGATTGTCCAGAGATGTAATAGTAACAAAATGCTGATTTAGAGAAGAAGTCCCAGGGCCTCATGTAGGGGGAGATGTACTACGTGATAAACTACCAGCCACTCAACCCCTAACTATCATGTCACAGGCTGTTTAAAATATGACAGGAACTGATTAGTTGGTAGTTTATTACTTTCCAATTTATCACTTTCCAGAGCTTCATACATCTGCCCCTTTTGTGCAGAAAATGTATATCTCCATGCCGCGGGTGTGCACTGAAGATGCGTTCGCATAAGCCTGTATGAAGATACGGCCCATCTCATTATCTCTTATAGTTAGGAAAGTGGTAAGAACGAGAAAGGGGGCGAGTAAGCAAAGTCCAATTACAGCTAGGACATGTTCACTTAATTGTGACATCAGAGGTGGACAGCAGATGTATCCTTTCCGGTTGCTCAATCCCTAGAGAAAAGATACAAGCCAATTATGATGATGATGATCAGTGCAATGCCTTTACAGTGTTAGAAAAAGAACATAATTAAATCATTGCGGCATAAACATTGTGATGTCCCCTCTCAAGTGCAACAAACCAGCAGCACACTATGGGCTGGACACACTATAACCTGGAAACCTGCAGTATGCAGTCCCCATGTCATAGTAGGGATGGCTATTGACCATCTATGATTCAGAATCATCAATGGTTTATGGCCAATGTCAAATGCTTTTGACATCGATGGGGGGGAACCAGATAGTTCTCCCCCATCGATGTCTAAGCATAACCGAATGTTTTTTTGGTTTTTTTTTCAAGGTGCCAAACTTGGAGCATAGCTCTGCCCCTGGCACCCGCGAAGCCCCGCCCTCACGTTCTGATTGGCCTACGGGCCAGTCATTCAAAAAACAGGGATGACCATTGGCTAGTGATACTATCGATGGTCATCCATTGAACAGTTTGTAGCCATCGATGGCTACTTGCTATTTTACAATCGATGGTTACCATTGATAGTAACACCACCGATGGCCATCCCTATGTCATAGTGGGTACCGCATAGTCCTCGTGTCATAGCCTGTTCAGCATGGGGATGAATTCCCTAGGGAAATCCTTCACACACAAATTGAGGGCCTCTGCCCTCAGGGAAAAAAGTCCCACAGCTGAAAGTAATAACTGTTTAATAATTAGGACTATGGGCCTCATACAGAGCTGCACGTGATTGTGACTTTTTTGCACAGTGGCAATATTATGCAAATGCTAGCTTCAGCCTTCCCCTTGTGCACTAGCGAGCGCAGAACTGTGCAAGCCATGGTATGTCCACTGTCAGTGCCCATGGACAGTGCAACTCCGCTGGTGGTTCTGAACATTCCACCATTGCATTCATCATCGACCCTTGCACCGGCCTATGGCAGGCCTAGTGTCTGCTTCTCAAATTCCTCTTAACATGTGCGGCTGAGGATGTCGCTGACACGCCCATGACACTCCCATCACATGAGACGGCATTCACTTCAGGTCACCTCCCAGTCACCACGCAAGAACACCCATGGTTTTGCCTCGCCATTTCTAATGCCAGCGCTCCCATACGCCACAGCGTACACTCAGGGTAACGCATACGCTGTATCGGTTTTCAGCGTTTTTTGTGCATGCGCAGTAGCAAATAATCGCTCAACTGCGCCAACATCGGCATTGCGTGCGTCTCTAAATCAGGCCCTGTAAGTACATACTGTAATGGCAGCTCACCGTCTAATATATCTCTGACCTTGACATGTGAGAGTGCCGTTCATTCTAGCTCATTATTGCTGTTCCCATTTAGTGGAATTTAATTATATTAATATTTCTTGTTTATTTGTTTTTGTATAAAAAAAAATGCTACATTGTCGCTGTTATATGGCCCCTTGTAATGCTGGCGCTATATCGCTATATAAGTAACTTCTTACTAAACACAAGTTTATAATTCGTTTATTAGTAGTTCATTAAATGTTTTACTCTCAGGGGAATATTTTACTAAAGTGAGAGTTTTTAGAAGTGGAGATGTTGCCCATAGCAACCAATCACATTCTACCTATTATCTTCCAGAAAGTTAATTGTCAAGTAGAATCTGATTGGTTGCTATGGGCAACATCTCCACTTCTAAAAACTCTCACTTTAGTAAATATACCCCTCAGTGTCTAAATAGAAATTGATATTACTAATTAGCTGGCACCATTGTCTGCTACAGTGATTCTCAGACCTTTTCTTTCACTTCTATGTATCACATCCCTCTAGGAATGTTCTTTCCTTTTAAACAATAGGCTGTTTGGATCACCTTGAAATATCAATGCACAATGGTCCTGGAAGAGGCTGATACCTTCTTTTAGAACCTAATGGAATAACGAAATATCTGTAGGTCATCTTTAAATCTCTTGTGGAATCAACAAAGACTGAGAGCTCTGACTAAACCCGGAGAGTGTTAGTGTTTCTGCTGCTGAGACTGGCAGAGTATAAAGGATGATGGCGGAACCCAGTCTTGATTGAAGTGATAAGCGCTTGCTACTTTGTGTGTAAAGTCCTCTGCAGCTCTTATCTTGCAGGAATGATAGAAAGGATTCACATGCTCAGAAAGTGTCAATTACCTAAGTGCAAAGCTGTGTAAATGCTGTTGTGTGACGTAATGTGCCTATATTTGTGTAAATGTGCCCTTTGTTCTGGTAAATGAATGTACAGTATTTGCAGGCCTAGATTGAAGAGTCTGCAGGGTGCAAAATGTTATTTGTAGGATATAAGTTGGGTGCATTGATAACTAAACACGGGCTAGTCACACATGCCTCACGTGTCACAGGCTTAGACAAGCCTTTGCGGGAAGGCATATTTACAAAGGTTTTAAGGGATGGAAAGGGAATTTACTGGTTTGTTATATTATAAGTGTTTTAAGAGAAAAAAAATGGAAGTGTTAAAATAAAAATATGAGGTAATATAGTGATCTAATGTTGGGCCACCGTGGACATTTCCGCCCAGACCCACAATGATTGAAATTGTTCTAATTTACAGGAATATGGAAAATTAGGCCCACTGTATCTGCGTAAGACAAAATGCTTCATGTGCAGTGTCTATAAATTACATTAACAAAGCCTCCGATGTTATCTGCATTTACTGAGAGGTGTGAACACTACACTCTACTTTTCAAGCACCTAACCTACGTTAGTATTCTGATATGAGCGGCCATCTTTGTCCTGATAAAAGGATCTAAAACAGTGGTCTCTACATACACATTCTGTGTGTATAGAATTAGTTTCCAGTATGTTTATTAGCTCTATGCGCACCTCTTATTACTCTCCCCGTTCCCCCATTTTTTTATTTGTACTCTCTGTATTTCTGTGTAAGGGTACATTAACTCCTATAACATTTGATGTGTTTATCTTGATGCATGGATACACGTGTGGGTTATTGAATGCAGTTTACGTGTGTTCACCATGCACTGTAAATAGGTTTCATGCAGCACACACAATCAGCAACATGTGATGAATCTATGGGCGCTAACTGATGCCTTTAAAACAGTGGCACATATCATTTAATTTGCGGCTGCAGATTGTGACCTCATCAGCTGGAACCACAACGACATTTAGAAGGGAAATGAATTCAGCGCATGGTCACAAAGTGCCTCCGGAGCAGCTATTAATATCGCTAATTTTAGTACCCAAGGTACTAAATAAATTCAATCCTCAGCTTGAAAACCATGGATTTATATAGCCTAATCCAGGCCAATTGACTGAATGGAAGAGAAGATTCTGACTGCTGTCCCACATTTAATTTCAGGTCAATCTGAAAGAACTGAGGCCCTGATTCAGAGCCGGACACTATTTGCGGTCGTTCGTTCTGGAAAAAGGGGTGGCTATTCAAATGAACTGTTTGCTCTTTGCGGTCTGTTCACGCCTGAACGAGCGAACAAAACTTGCTGTTGTCATTTAAAAAAAAAACGCCCCTTGGCCGCTCGCACCATACGTCATGTCCGCTATTTAATAGATTAATCGAGTACATCGAACAGCGTATGAACTGCTCGCTATGCTTGTGGTTGGTTTTTCCTACCGCTATTTTGCGAGCAGTTCTGACTATAAAATAACCAAGTGACGTGGTCAATGACGCTGCTGTATTAATTATGCACACCCTTAAAACGCCCGTTTTGACCTTTAAGCACGCCTGCTTTCTGATCTCCACTCCCCGTTTTCAAGCACCTTCCCCTGTTACCACCCACATACGCCTCCTCCTGTCACTCAAAATAGCAGGCATTCACTATTTAGCGAACAAACGATTTTCGGCCGCACTGACTGGTTCGCGCATGCGTATTACAAACCGTACGCATGCGCAGATGTGCGAACATCGCTCGGTACGAGCGAACGGCCGCTTACGAGCGGCTCTGAATGAGACCCTGATTTCCTAATTTCAGCTGTCCCCAGGGCAGATGAGAATATTGTGATGGAAGGATGCTCTCTATATACTACGTACTTTGTGCTGCTCTGCAGGATATGTTGGTCCTTCATAAGTCAACAAAGAAAATAATAATGAAGGTGTTTGTAGAAGACACCACATTGCTAAGTAGCTGTATATTACATATGGAAATATACACAGTAAATGATCATATGGCTGGAAAGTGGATGATAAGGGTTGGAAAGTTATTGAATTATGAGCATTGTGTAACAATCTGACCACAGTTCACAGACATATCGCTGGGTACACACTGGCCGACGCACACAAGATATATTGGCCAATATATCTGCCAGTGTGTACCCAGCATCAGTTCACAATGTGAAAAGCGGTCAGGTTGTTAGGTATGTGACAGGTATGAATGGAGAACAGGTAAGAGTGACACAAAATAAAGTCCTGGCCGGGATATTTGCTAAAGGTCGACTTTGGTCAATTTTTTGTCGATTTTTGGTTGATCTTGTATTTCAGGGTCTAAATCATACATTAACTAACAGAGGATTTTTTATATCATTTTTTTTAAACAATGTCAAAATTCATGGCTTAGTAAATGTGTGATTTAGGGGTATATTTACTGAAAGTCAGTTTGGGTCGAATTTTGTTAGATTTTATGTTTCACTTAAAAAAAAAGATGTCAAAAATCATTTGCTGAAACACAAAATCGACCCAACATCAACCAAAGCCGACTTTTAGTAAATATACCCCCTGGTTAGAGAGATCGGAGGCTGGTGATTATTATGGAAACCCAGAAAGGAAGGATAGCGTGTGACTGGAGGAATGATGATGCTAATGGACTCATTTTTTTGTTCCAAAATAAAAAAAATACTGTTGCTAATTGTCTTCCATCATTTTCCCACTTTGGCAGAACTGTCCGCAGAACTCCAGGAGCGGCGGGGACCATGTGCAGGATTCCAAGGAGCAAATCATTTCTGTTGGTCCAATTAGGAGGAAACGTTAGTGTTTAATACATTTCTATTCCACTTTCTGCTGCTAGTGCAGACCAGTACTGTCTCTATATTACTGTGAAGACAAACACATTTCTGTCTTACTGTAACTATCTGTTTACTGGCCAAATGCTGGTAAAATAAGTGTCTGTGGAACATGCAAGGATGCTGGGGAGTGGGGACCAGCTGCAGAGCCATTGTATAGAACATTCAGGTTCTTCAGGGCTGCTTCCAGGGGCCTCTGTATTATATTCACACTGAAAATAAGACACATTACTGCTATAATTTCATATTGCTATGGGGTCTGTTCCATGCACCTCTGCAGATTTCCTATTACAAATGATCATAAGACACAGCTAAAGTGATCAGAACATTCCCTGGGGAAGCCAGCTAGACCTGCAGTGCATCATTGTGACCATACCCCCAAGTCTCCTTTGTCCATTGGAAATCAGTTTTGATCACAATAATAAACTGGATTCTTCTTGGGAAGCAAACGGGGACAAGGGAATGTAGTACATACAGTAAGAGGGATTGTCCCTCCAAAAGAGACACACTTGGGGGATGTGTGTTGTACTAACTGCAAGAACAAAATCATGATAACTTGTATGTTTCTCAGTTTGTTTGGTGTTCCCCATTTAGAGCGTATTCAATTTGAGCCGAGCCGCAATATTTTTTTGCGACCCGGACTTTTCGCCTGTTTTGTATGCGGAAAAGTATCACGCGTGTGCCCGCTTTATCCTGTATTCAATTTGAAGATACACGAAAACGGGACCCGGCGACACTTGAACAGGCGGATAGTACTGTCAGATTTGGGGAAATCAGCCTGACACCCACCAAAAGATGCACTGACATGGGGGTTCCCTATGGTACCCCCCGATTTGGCTTGCTGAAGGTATTTGGTGTTTTTAAACGGGCTGAATAGCTGCTAAATAGCGTTTTTCTATACGTGGTGCAGAATAATATTTCGGAGTATTTTTTCCAGAAAATAAGTTATCCCAGCAAATTTGGGGTACTTGAAAATGGGGGTCAGCATATTTAAAAGTTGCTAAAGTGAAGTTGAAAAAATTGTGTAAAATTCACCTGCGGCAAACACCTGCAATCAAAAATACACCTGGGGCATACTTGGGGACCTCACAGAGTCAAGTTCGCTAGTTTTTAACTTTGTCCCCCAACATTTTTTTTTTCGCCCCCAAAATAAGTGTTTTTTTGGGGTGTTCTTAAGTGTTTTTTTAAAATGTTTTTGACACAGTTTACCTTTGGGGGACTGTCTGGAGGCTGCAGGGGGGTTCCCGCAACGTTGCACCCCAAAACCCCAATTCTGCATTTTTTTCCGCCTGCTATTCATAGGCGAAACTTTTTCGCCTATTACATTGCATTGACTTTCCGCCTAGGCGGAAAGTCTTTCATATTGAATACGGAGTAAAACCAAAACAGGCGAAATTATGTCATCGGCGAAAAAGTATCGCGGATCCGGACTTTTCGCCTCAAATTGAATACGGGCCGTAATGAGCATAAATGAGTAAAACAGTGTATTTATTCCAGTATGCTACTAAAGGAAAGCTCTATTCTTCATGCACAAATCATTGTTGGTCTCATTAATGAGATAATGATTCCCTCTGGTCACAAATGTATTACTGATACCCGATGTTACAATATTAAATGCAGCTTCTAGTGACTGAAATGATAGCAGTAACCGATTACACTATAAGGCAGCTCTCCCCTCTACACTGCACCACTAAGTAAGTCATTGCTCTTGGTTCCACCACACCTCATCAGATGACTGGAATAGTAAATCAGGTGTGGTGGAATCATCAATGAAGCAACAATACTAACATTTATTTATTCCAGTAATACTGAGAGGAGGATGACTAATGTATGAAATAAGCCAGTTTATTGAGAAATAGAGCTAGGTATTAGAGAACACCCTGGTGAAGGGCTATGCTAACTGGATGGGACCTGCTTATTGAGTGGCTTAGGGCAGAGTTCAATGCAAGTCAGTTTGGGAAATGTATCTTGTTTGTTTTCGCACTGCGCATGCTCTGACGCCAAGCACGAGTGAGTATGAGCGATGCTGCTGCAGTCGCATCGCCTCTTCCAGCTGAAGGGGTGTCACTAGGCGGTAATGGGGTGTTTGCACATAGGCAAGGTTCAGTGGGGGGGGGTGTTGAAGGAATTGGCAGCAATGCAGAGCTGAGCATATGAGTAAATGGGTTGGGTACGAGATGCCAGCGCTCAGAATCTCGGCAGTCGAAATCGGGATGCCGATTATAAAATACCAACAACGGCTGGGAAGTACCCTAACCCAACTCCTACCCCTAAATCTAACCCTCCCCAAACCCTAACCCTCCCCCCTAGTGCCTAACCCCTAACCCTCCCCCCTAGTGCCTAACCCTAACCCTCCCCCTAGTGTCTAACCATCCCCCCTAGTGCCTAACCTCTAACCATCCCCCCTAGTGCCTAACCTCTAACCCTCCCCCTAGTGCCTAACCCCTAACCCTCCCCCTAGTGCCTAACCTTATAAGAGGGCTGGTACAAGTGCGCGCTTACAATGATATCTCTGCACACGGGCGAATATTGGAATTTTTTTTCATGTACGCAATACGGGAGCAATTGCTGCTGACTTCAGTTCAAATGTACATCATGTAGGAGCTTCATGGCATTTGTTTGTGATTACACCTCTTATTGCCTCGTAGGTTTGGAGTGGTGTGAGGAAAATGGGGGATGTGAGCAAATCTGCACAAGCAGACTGGATGGACCATTATGTAGCTGTGTGACTGGGACCCTACAGGAGGACGGACGGAGCTGCAGAGGTAAGGCATTATTTTTTCATTGAGTTTTGTAAGACATGGGGGTCTATTCATCGTCAGGGGCAGGGTGGTCCACGATGATTAAGTATCTAACTCGCTGTGAGTTGGTTTGGTGGTTACTTAATTACTGGAGCAATTCAGTATTGTTCCACTGCAGGGAGTCCCTGAGATCAGTAACACTGCTACAGAGGTAGCTTTGATACTTACCCGTGCTGTGCCGGCTGCCTCCTGCGCATGCGTGACCTGAGGTTATGCATGAGAACACCCAAAGGTCACTCACTGTGGATGTGGAAAAGGAATCCCCTAGGACAGTGTTGGCTAACCTTGACACTCCAGCTGTTATGGAACTACATAACCCAGCATGCACTGCTACAGTTTTGCTTATAGGGCATGCTATAACTGTGGCAGGGCATGCTGGGATATATAGTTCCACAACAGCTGGAGTGTCAAGGTTAGCCAACACTGCCCTAGGATCCCTCTTCACAACCTCAGACCTCCTTCCCATAGGAAGGAGTGGGGCTCCAGGAACCAATGCCATCTGAAGATCATCAGTGCAGCGATCGAAGCTTGCACATGGCATACTGTGTCAGCACTGCTTCATCTTTAGATGTAGTCGATGTCAGCGACACGCCGGCTATAAGCTTGCAACTGCCTAACCAGCCCCCCATTACTTCCCAGAAATACCCACTGAAACCCATGGCTCTTGTGTCCAAATTAGTCGCGACCTTGTGCCTACGAGGCCATGCCGCCTAATGTGCCATTTGAGTGCATGACCCCGTTTCACAAGTTATAGCAAAAAATGTAAGTTGTAAAGAAAATTAGGAGCTCATGTACTTGGCAGAGCTTTTTCCCCGCAAAATGTATTTCCATATATTGTATATGTAGACTGAGACGTATCTCCACATTGCTCTTCTCTATGTTTTTAGAGGTGGAATGAGGAGGAGAAGTGAGCTAATGTAGCCTGAGTACAGTAATAGCATGCTAGGTGAACTCCAACACTTTCTCTCCACCTCTCCTTCTCCCTCCCCTACTGTTTCTCTCTGTCACCACCCCTCACTGTCTTCTGTTCATCACTGTTGGGAGGAGTCACAGGTCATACCAACTGTCATTACATTCCAATGTGATGACAGAATTTTTTATCAGCAATTGATTTTATTATATAGATAATCCCCACAAAGCCCTCTTCCTCCAATGTATTTCTCACCTAAGTCTAGGGACACGGGGATCTTCTGATCCTCAGCTTATCAAGAAAAAACAATAGGATGACACTACTTGCTTCGTATTGTGAGCACACAGCGAACGGCTGAGAAGTGCCTTATGACTTCTATTAATAAGGTGGAATTTTGCCATCATCTAAGCCAGACCGTGAGCAATCCCCACTGCATTAAAATTCAGAGCTATAGCAATAGTGTAAGATACACACTATTGTGTATATTACGCTTTTGGGGTAGCCAAAGCAAATTGCATACCTTACGCAATTTGTATAAATTATTGAAAGTACACATGTGCGTAGTATGTAGAATCACATGATGCCTGAGACTGTACATATTATGCAAGTTGCATATTTTTTAACGCCTACAATTTTGTTGCCAATTATATTCACCTCTATATAGGGGCCAAAGTGTTCATGTTTATTTTGCCAATACCTAACTTATAGTATATTCATTTTTGTACTGTGGCTGATAGTGTTTCTTAATGGCAGTGACCCGTGGGATCTATAGTATATACTTTAAGATCAATAAGGTTCTCTGCTAAACAGAACTCTGTATGTCTATACAATGACATTCCGCAAACTTTCGCAACCTTTTAAATTTCCTGTTTGCCTTGTGAGCAATTGCAGTTTATTATCTGCAATATAAGTTATTTTCCAAGAAACATTAACCCAACAAACAACCAAATGATCATTTTCTAGGAATATTGTTTTTCACCTTAAAAGCTTAAGTTTAGCTTACTCTTGTTACTTGCTAATGTACAAATCCCCATGCAGAATACAGATTGTCTGCTGTAAGACCCCACTGGAAATGTATAAACCAACACCATATAGAAGACCCCACAAAATCCATTTGTGTCTGTCTTGACAAGGCGAATTTTTATAGTGGAATGTTTATAGTGTCACATTGCCCTGGCACCCTTTGTAGGTTCATGGATCACGAAGCTGGCAATAGCAAACGTACAATGATATCTTTATTACACATCACGCAATATAACAGTGTAAACAGTAACCACAATAACTAACAATATGTACACTATGTCCCTGATTCAGAGCCGCTGGCAAAAAGCGAGTGCTCGCTCTGAATCAGGGCGGCCGCTTTTTTGAAAAAATCTGGCCTCCTGGCAGCTTGCTAAGCTGTGGGTGACCACCCACAGCTTTTGCGAGCGGCCAGGTGATGATCAGGCTTGTGACGAGACCCTTGTGGTAGGGTCTGTTCTACCACAAGACCAGTGGCATCACTACTGACTACTGACATCACTACTGACATCACTCGTGATGTCAGTAGGGCCGCCCTCAAATGGCAGGCGTTACTTCCAAACGGCCGTTTGCTATTGCCAGCTTCGGATTTACCACTTATGGGAGGGTCACTGAAAGCAGTCGCATTGAAAGATGCACCGCCGCTCACATAGGAAGCCATGCTCAGACGCACCAGACGACAATGCAGAGTCTATAGGCAGTGCAAGTGGGCGTCTCAGCTCTTGCACATTCGGACACATGAGCGTACACCAGGGATGGGCTTTGTAGCACCATTTGCATAAAGTCGCAGATGCAAGACCAGCAAAAGATGCAGACACTGAAGCATCCAACTCAGAATCGCCCCAATGATCCAGACATTATGGAAAGTGTTGGAGGAGTCCATCAAAATACTGGTGATGTATTTCATTCAGTAGATGTGCCATACACATTTCAGTATCATTAGGCAAAGTCTGGAGATTAGTCATAGCACTGGGAATGTAACTGAGCAATGCATCAGGAAGTGGCAAACTGAGTCTGGGGTCTGGTCTAACAATAACACCAGAGATGGAGGGGACCAAGCTTATAAACGCTGTCTACAAGAATTGAATATTGGAGCAGCTCCACCTCTACAGCAATTCCTCCAACATTGGTCAGAGGTGCCAGGGAAATATCATGTTCTGCCGGGACAACATGCCATATAAAGAATAACAAATATGCATTTTATTTCATGTGTATGTTTATGGAGAACTTTGAGACCCTTTCCCATAAATCTGATCAGTCATCTTATGTCTTTCCAAAATCACATTCCCATTTAGAAGCCATAAGATCTTCCACTGCCACTCTGTGTGACCAAAGAAACCGTTCTAAAAATTTGAGACCCTTAGAAAAGTTTTTTTTTGTTTCTATATATACAGTCAGGTCCATAAATATTGGGACATTGACAGAATTTTCATACTTTGGTCTCTATTCACCACCACAATGGCTTTGAAATGAAACAAATAATATGTGATTTAACTGCAGACTTTCACATTTAATTTGAGGGTAATTACATCCAAATCAGGTGAACGGTGTAGGAATTACAACAGTTTCTATATGTGCCTCCCACTTTTTAAGGGGCCAAAAGTAATGGGACAAACTAAACAATCCTAAATCTAACTTTCACTTTGTAATACTTTGTTGCAAATCCTTTGAAGGCAATTACAGCCTGAAGTCTGGAATGCATAGACATCACCAGACACTGGGTTTCATCCCTGGTGATGCTCTACCAGGCCTCTACTGCAAATGTTTTCAGTTCCTGCTTGTTCTTGGGGCATTTTCCCTTCAGTTTTTTCTTCATCAAGTGAAATGCATGCTCAATCGGATTCAGGTCAGGGGATTGACTTGGCCATTGCATAACATTCCACTTTTTAGCCTTAAAAAACTCTTTGGTTGCTTTTGCAGTATGCTTCGGTTCATTGTCCATCTGCACTGTGAAGCGCCGTCCAATGAGTTCTGAAGCATTTGACTGAATATGAGCATATATTGCCCAAAACACTTCAGAATTCATTCTGCTGCTTTTGTCAGCAGTCACAAGTTGATCTATGTTTCATCTGTCCATAGGATGTTGTTCCAGAACTGTAATGGCTTTTTTAGATGTTGTTTGGCAAACTCTAATCTGGTCTTCCTGTTTTTGTGGCTCACCAATGGTTTGCATCTTGTGGTGAACCCTCTATATTCACTCTTGTGAAGTCTTCTCTTGATTGTTGACTTTGACACATATTCATCTACCTCCTGGAGAGTGTTCTTCATTTGGCCAACTGTTGTGAAGGGGTTTTTCTTCACCAGGGAAATAATTCTTTTGTCATCCACCACAGTTGTTTTCCGTGGTCTTCCTGGTCTTTTGGTGTTGCTGAGCTCTCTGGTGCGTTCTTTCTTTTTAAGAATGTTCCAAACACTTGATTTGGCCACACCTAATGTTTTTGCTATCTCTCTGATGGGTTTGTTTTGATTTTTCAGCCTAATGATGGCTTGCTTCACTGATAGTGACAGCTCTTTGGATCTCATATTGTGGGTTGACAGCAACTGATTCCAAATGCAAATGTCACACCTAGAATCAACTCCAGACCTTTTACCTGCTTAATTGATAATGAAATAATGAAGGAATAGCTCACACCTGTCCATGAAATAGCTTTTGAGTTGATAGTCCCATTACTTTTGGCCCCTTAAAAAGTGGGAGGCACATATAGAAACCGTTGTAATTCCTACACTGTTCACCCAATTTGGATGTAATTACCCTCAAATTAAATCTGAAAGTCTGCAGTTAAAGCACATCTTGTTTGTTTCATTTCAAAGCCAATGTAGTGGTGAATAGAGGCCAAAATCTGAAAATTCTGTCAATGGCCCAATATTTATGGACCTGACTGTATATAGGAGAGTGGTGCAATAAATAAGGTAATAAGATCTCTCATTGGGTAAATTTATGTTGTAATCAATTTTGTGCGCAGTACTGAGATGTTCAGTTCATCAGCAATATCACTAACTGGAATGCGTCTGTCCTCCTGAATCAGACTTTCAGTGCAGCAAAAATTGTCATCTGTGGTGGACGTGCTTGGCCGGCCGGATCGCTGCTCATGTTGAATGTCTGTACTACCGTTATCAAAGGCAGCGCACCAAACCCAAACCTGTTTCAGTGACATGACATTATCACCATACACCTCGTCAAGTCGGCGATGAATTTCGGCTGCTGACGTGCCTTTTAGACGGAGAAATCTGATCACACTACGCACCTCACTGTTTGCCCATGTTTATGCCAGCCCCGCCCTCTAACAACTCATGTTGGGACGGTATAACTGATATGAGGCGCAGGCTAGTGGCCATGAGGAGAAGCAGTGGTCTTACCTGCTCTGGCCTGGTGGGATATTAGATTGAAATAGAGAACATTACACACATGAGAGGTCTTGTTATCTTACTTAGTGAACCACCCTCGTAATTTAGTATAATGTTCACATAGAAATCTCAAGAAATACACAAATGTATTATTTTGTTAAGTTATTATTAGAGATATAGAACCAAAAAACAACCTGGCGCCTAGTCTGACAAACACCTGTATTTAATTAATCCAATTATTGCTGCAGTTAACTGTTTAGAGGAAATTGCCACCCCTCTTAGTAATACAAGTTTAAAAAAGAACAATGTGACAGAAAGTGCTGCAAATTGGTTAAATTAATCACACATTTGGTGCAGATAATTCTAAGATGTTTAATAAGATTAAAAAATAAAAATGGCCATAGATTCTCCAAAATAGACAATATATTGGGATATACCCCAAAAAATTACAAATACAGCTCACATACTGTACATACAGCGATGGCTCAATCTAGTTGGTAATATATTTGAACTGCTATTAGTTCTTATAACCACACCATCAATATAATAACTGCAAAATTGCTATATAACAGCTCCACACTTCCTATGCAAAAACAATGAAAAGCAAGCATACAGGCTTAAATTGCCAATTAATATGTTTCCTTATTTGACTCAAGAGAACCACACAGTCACTTCTCTGTTAGTCTGGTGACTATTTGTTGTGGATAGTTTTTCCTTCGAATGAATATAACTTATTTATTACTTCAGTATAAAAAACATATAAACAGTGCCTTTTAAGATGCTAAATGTTTTCAGGATTTTAACACTCCTTCTCCCTTGTAATCCACTTATTAAGCGGAGAGCCACACATAGGATTGTTTCATCAGTGTTTTCACTGGCAATTTATGTTTAAATTACTTCCCTTTTTAAAAAGGGCAGTTGGCAGTCCGCTCCTTCTATTTGGTGTGCTGATAGTATTACACCAGTGGTATATTGCCAATAGTCCAATTCGTCAGCATACACTTTTAATGGAATATTTATGGAACACAAGACAAAACGTTCTTATGAATTCTAGAACTAAGGGGCTGATTCAGACACGCTCGCAAGCGCTATGCGCCCGCAACCGGATCGATGTTTACCCCCTGCACATGCGCTGCCTCCGGCATGCGCATGCGCGAAACCCGGCCAGCGACGGGCGCTCCGTCGCTACGTGTCTCGCACCAAAACGGGGTGGCTGTCAATTGTGATTGACAGCTCGCCCCGTTTTGGAGGCCGTCAGGGGGGGTGGCTACACAAACGGAGGCGTTCCCGAAGGAACGCCTGCCATTTGTGGGAGGCAACACTGACATCACCAGTGATGTCAGTGGTGAGCTTCCTGCTCTATTTAGAGCAGGAAGCTAACTGGGGCTTGCGGGAACGAGACCCTACCACAAGGGTCTCATCGCAAGCCCCGATGATCACCCACAGCTTAGCGAGCGGCCAGGAGGCCGGCTCTATTTAAAAAAAAACTCCCTGATTCAGAGCGAGGTCTCTGAAAGAGCGTCCGGCTCTGAATCAGGGTCTAAATTCCTTTATAGACATATGACAGATTGCCAAAAGGGGAACATAGCCAATATTAAGATTAAGGCAATAGAACGGATTAAAATCACGAAAAGGGGTGGAGATAGGTACAATGTATTATGTAGAAGAGAGGCCTTCTGGATTTATAGTTTGAAAACACTGTTTCCAGGAGGTATTAATGACTCAGTTGAACTTCCGGCCCGGATTTCTTTGGCACCTGTGTCCTTCCCCCAAAAAATGTTGCTCCTCTTTACCATATTCTGTTGATTCTTCGCTAGTTATTCTCCTCTGCCTAGCATCACCTCTTTCTTTCCTTGTATCTATATTTGACCTCCTTCCTGAAGAAGCATGATCATTAAATACCTCAAATCTGTTTCTCAATGATAGGGGTGTTGATGGTTTATTCACTGTGCTAAAGGGTTGTCTTTTACGATTTCTCTCATCAAAATAAATGTCTCTCCCATAGTTATTTCTACTATAGTTGGTTAGACCTTGTTTCCTTTGGGGTCTCCAAGAATTTTTTGGTTCATTCTCGTATTCTGTAACGGATCCTGTCCTTTTTCTTCTATTATAGAAACATACTTCTCCCTTTTTATAGTCCTGCCTGTCCCTATTTAATCTTCCATTTTTCCTTATTATGATTGATTTTTCAAATTCTTCAATCTTTTTATTAACCTTAGCATCCCTTACTACAAATGCTGGATCTTCTGAGAATCCTTTAAGTAGTTCTTGTGGTTTTTTCAATTTCATCTTGTATACTTTTAACCTTTGATTCTCTATATTTTATTAACAGTTTCATCAATTTTTTAGAACAGGTATCAAGGGTATTATTCCATTCCTCTACAAATTATTTATTATCATAAAAAGTAGGTGATTTCAAACCTCTTGGGATAAGATCCTGGTCCAAATATTTTTGTAACAGAATCTGATCCCACCAATGTTTAGTATTATTAATGCACAAATTTTCTAATCGGTTAAAAAGACCATGCATGTCTTCTAAAGTCTCAATTTCAGTATCAACAGATTGCGATGGATATCTATTATTTAAATAAACATTCCTCCTTTCCAATCTCTCTGATAGACATTTCAAAGTTAGACTATATTAAACAAAAGAGGCTAGGGGGTTGTTAGAGATGGGCGCACATGCACAAAATCAATACATTAAAACTTGACGTTTATTAGTTATTATACTAAAAATTCCATTCACTGGGAATGATACAGTGAAAAATAGAGGTAAAAAATTAATTTATTGAATTGATAAGCATACATATAGATTAGTGTATAAAGATAGAAAAATGTGAACAAATAGTGTATAAAAAAGCAGGGTCCACCATTTCAATTTCCCAGTATTATGAAAGCAATGTACTATGTTGAACTGGAGCAAAATGATATGAAATATGTATATTCAATATATCTAATAACCTACATATAAATGCTCCTCATTGGTCATTAAGCTAAATTAATAAAGGAATTCATTAATATCGGTGGTAATGATATCACATCTACTTGAGTGGCTTGTGAAAACTTCAGCAATAATGTCCTCCTTTAATACAAGACATAACTGCTGGTTCAATCCTTTAAAGGTCAGACAATCACATCACAATACTTATTATCTTTTGCTGTCTCATGTGCCAAAATGTATTCACTTAATATAATACACATTGGTTTGTCAGTATAGAATAGCGTCACACTAATACTGCTGTATAATATCAGTTTTATTCTGACTGATCGATTCATATGAAGCTCAGAAATCACTTTAAGCTGTGCTACCAATAAATGTTACTGCAATGTTAACATCATCCCTACTCAAGTAGCATTATTACCACATCATATATTTATAGTGTCATCATTTCTAAACTAGTACAAGCATGATATATACATTTTCATGGGACCATGTGGCGGACCCACTTGAAACGCTAACATGCACGTTTCACTGTGTAAACAGCTTTATCAAGGCTGAGATATAAGATTGCATAAGAAGTGTGGAGCTGTTATATAGCAATTTTGCAGTTATTATATTGATGGTGTGGTTATAAGAACTAATAGCAGTTCAAATATATTACCAACTAGATTGAGCCATCGCTGTATGTACAGTATGTGAGCTGTATTTGTAGTTTTTAGGAGTATATCCCAATATATTGTCTATTTTGGAGAATCTATGGCCATTTTTTTTTTTAAATCTTATTAAACATCTTAGAATTATCTGAACCAAATGTGTGATTAATGTAACCAATTTGCAGCACTTTCTGTCACATTGTTGTTTTTTTTTGTCTTGTATTATTAGAGATGTGCATTTCGGATCTCCAGAAATCCGAATCCACCCGAATTTTGTGAATCTGGATAAATCCGAGTCACAGTTCTAATCTCCTGAGGAGATCTGGGTAAATCGGGGTTGCGGTTCCGATCTTTTTGTGGTTCGGAATTCGGATTTTAAATCCGAATTCGAGTTTTATCTATTTATAATTTTAAAAATCCAGATCCAAAACCAAAACACTTGAGGGTGGTTTGCCAATCCAAATTCAGATCCAAAACCTTGAAGGATATACAGATCCAAAACCAAAACACGGGGGTCGGCGCACATCCCTAGTTATAATTCGTAATCAATGACCTTCACTTAATAATCTACCATCTATTTACAGATACTTCTTTATTTTGTTTCAGTATCAAGTTCTTCACCAGGAAATCACGTCTGGCTGTTCTGTATGCTTATACATCAGATGTCTGTGATTGTGCTTTTTTTATAAAACTGAACAATAAGAAAAAAGCTTCTCAAGATTTTTTTTTTATATTATTATTTTTTTTTTTAATGAAATAATCCAAGACTTTGGGAATCTGTAGCCTTGGGAACAACATTTCGCAAGATGAAAGTGAGAACAAAAAGACATTCTGTAAATGTATGCTCAGATATTTAATTAAATGCAGTTTGTGTGATCTTTCAAGCATAATTGACTGTATGTTTAACACGTTTAACAAAAATAAGGGGAATTTGGCCAACTCGGATGTTTCTGGTTGCTCTGGTACAATTTGAGGACCAACTAAATATTTACACTTTTCATTCAAGACCTCACATAACTTTACTTTTTATTCTTACTTAAGTTGCATACACACGTAACGATTTTGTTAGTGAACGATTTTCGTTCAGTTTTTCCTTTGAAAAAGTGAACGATTTTTTGAAGTGTAATGAACGGTTTTTTTTTTTAACGATTTTTTCAACGATGAACGAAAAATGTTCCTTCCCTTAATGAAGATCGTTAATTGGTCAGTCAGAAATGGACGATAAACTACAAACGGGAACACGAATGATCGATTATCGTTCATCGTTATAACTCAGAAACTGAAAGATTTTTGAAACAATTGAACGATAACGACGTCGTTATGTTAAATCGTTCAAAAAATCGTTAAGTGTGTACGCACCTTTACTGTTATGTACAATTAAATCCTATTCTGCCTTAGCCATCTCCTATTTGTTAATGAAGTGGTGCATGTAAACCTTTTAGTTATCTAAGATGTACAGAATTGTAGAATAACTTTGTGGAATAGTTCATGGCGTGTAAACATGTTTTATGCATCTCTTATGTGTGTGTTCATGTTAAACAGACTACTGTACCAAATACCATATTATTTTCACCTGCAAAGTATGGAATATATTGGCAAATTCAGATGTACATAGAACTGAGCGATGAGGTGTGTGTTTGGTGGTTAATGAAAACTTAGAAATAAAAGGCAAGAAAGAGTCCAAAGTTGCTTTCACAAACATATTGCTTGTAACTATAACTCTCAGGAAAAGCATGAACTGACATCATTTAGCCATGACAAGAGGCACATAAAATAATTATGGAAGAGGTCCCACAGCAACACCTATATGAAGAACATCAATTCATGTTTTTTTTTACTGAAGGGCTGTTAATAAATGTCCCAAAGCAATTTTAGCATAAAGGAGAGAACAGGACGATAACTGCTACAAGCACTGGGTGAGAGATTACATTGTTTTGGAAGATTACACGGAACATTTTTGTATAAAGTAGTTTCTGAGCAAGGCAATTAATTTTCTTTTGCATTAATGACTTTCTGCCCTTCATACTGGTAATCATGTGTTGCATTGTGATTATGTTCACATTTTGTAAAAGAAGTAGCTCCGATTAGTCTAGAAATCCAGAACACAAAGATAACATTGCAGGTCATGCGTAATTGCTCCTACATTGCATGTGTATATATACTGCGCCTTATACGCCAGCCATATCCTTGGTGCAAACAACGCATCCTTTTGCATATGCATAGCCCTCAATTCTGTCAACGCACTCTACACACCCTCACTAAACATAGCCTAGGTGCAAAGAGTTACTTCCCACCCAGTTATGTCCCATTTAGCTGCAAGTTAATATCCGTCTGAGATGTGCACAACTCAGCATTACCTGTACTTTCTTGCACTTGGCTCCGGAGCATGCACAGAGCGAATACAGCCAATATACACCCACAGCTCCAGTATATATTCCCATGACAGGCAATATTTTTAATGCGTAATTGCTCCGGTACACAGTCGCAAAATGTATATCACCATCTCTAATGGCAGTCTATACAAATGTCCACTATGTATGCCATTACCCAACTGTCGGCTATATACAGCCCTGACGTTATCCACCATATACTAATACTCCCTTCCAACTGTCCACAATTAGCCCAACCAGTCTCCATCCGTTGTCCACAGTGCACTCCAACCACATCACCCCAATTGTGTAGCACCCTTAATAGCCACAGAGATCATGTTCAAATTCCCCTTTACACTCTCTAGTTGTTACCTACAACTTGGAACACAGACTAAGAGGTCACAGCCAGCTACAGATACTATATGACAGGATAGCAATAGTTACCGATGATGCAGTCATGTGGATGTTATTCTGTAGCATTACTGTAGCAGTACTGGCATGAAGAGCCTCTGTTACAGTGCCCAGCCTGGGTGGTATGTCAGTAAGGCAGGGAATAAGAAGGAAATAAAGGGACAAAACACTAGTACCTAATAATAATTAATAATAATAATGTGGCACATCCATTATGGACAGGAGCTACTTTCTCTTCCCAAAATCTTTTCTTGTGCATCAACTGTCAGAGACCCTTAGTTCCAGTTCTCCATAATCTCCATTCTTTACATGTAATATTTGCAATCTTTACAGGGTATGGAAGAATGTGTGTTATAGTGCGTACACACGGGACGATCGACAACGATATTGTTGTTCGATCTCCCGGGTGTGCTGGACTATCGATCATCCAGCACACCATGTACCTACCAACGACTAGAACGACCCGCGATCAACGATTGCGGGTCCCTATAGTAACTTGCTCGATAACGAGCAAGTTGACCTGCATGCACGGGCGGTGGTTGATATCGATATCGAGCATATGTGCCCACGCATCGCAGGTCGTTGGTGAGTTTGTAGGGTCCTACAAATGAACAATTTAAACGATATCGTTATCGTTCAAATCGCTCATTTAAATCGCTCCGTGTGTAATGCACCTTTACTCTAGATCCAGTTTACCGTGGTATTATAAGTCCTATGTGCTACAAGTGTGTGGTTGGTAGGGAATATTGGGATTTCCCTATCTTTGAGCTAGATGATGCATAATAATATTAATAATGATTTCTATTTATAATCTTTGCCTACTTTTATACCTATGTTTGAGAATGGTACAAGATCCTCTTTAAAGTAATTTTTTTAAACCACCATTTTCCTTCAATGAATGAATAGTGTATAGCTTTGTTTAAAACAGACTTATTACACCGCCATTAACCTTGATAACCTTGACACACTGATATATTTAAAACATGACATAATGTATTGTCTTGTAAACTGCCACAACAGGCATTATTCTACTCTACAGGCAACACAATAAACCTTTTACCAAATGCTGCCAGCGGAGGAATGGGTGAATAGGTGATTACGGTATAACAAGTAAGAACTTATTAATTAGCAAGAGCGTACTATTGAATAAAATGTTTATAGAGACAGGTCTACTGTAAGCTACATTTGATTTAGGCCTTTGTGTTAGAATTACACCCTTACTGCAGAGGGGTTTTGCAAATTAACTTTCTCAATAATGGGAAAAATGTTAAAGTATTATATCTAGGCACCGGACCTGTATATTGTGCCATAATGTGTAAATATCAATATTACACCTGATATTTATTGCTAATGTGTGCAGTTTCTTTATTCTGGCAAACATCCCTCTTAACACCGCAAGTTGATGCTTACGACTAAAGAAAGTATGATGCAAAAATGCCATAATCCCGATTTAAAGTATTAAATTAATAAAAAGAAAGCAAAAACAATTTTTTGGGTATGGATTTCTTTTAACAAACTATGCATGTATCTAAACTTTTTGCTGTGCACAAACTTTCTAGGAGTGAAAAGCAAAGTGACATGTTTTATTACATATAACATGAAGCATAATCATTTCCTGAACTGCTGGAACTATAGGCGATTGTATAGAGTATGTGGGGAGGGGGGTTTGCAGGTGGTGGGATTACCCAAAGAAATGATATTATTTATTATTATCCTTTTTTTTATATGGTGCCACAAGCGGTCCGCTGCGCCTTACAAACTACAAAACAGAAACAGTATGAACAAAAAACATGAATGAAAGTAACATACAATATAGAACATTGTAGAACATTGACATGATTTATAATTTAATCACGGGAGATGTGGCCACGCCCCTTAAGAAAAAAAAAAGAAAAATACTATTGCAGTTTGCGCTGGGGAGGGGGCACTGTGAGCCCCCTCAGCCCAGTGCATATCCGGGGGGTGGCGCAATCAGGATGATTGCTCCTCCCCACAGGCAGAAGAGAATGCGCTCTGCATTACACAGACCCAGAGCACATTGATTGACAGGAAGTGCCGCTTGTGGGTCTTGATGGGGGGGTTGGTCGGGCGAACGCAGGCATGCCAGTGCGTTGCAACACCATTGCAGGAGCGTGCATCAATTATCCACTGCAGTGCCATATGCAGCATGAGGCCTCATAGCGTGTGCTGAAGTTAGCAATTCCTGAGTGAGGTCTGACCTGTCTTAACTGTGCATATGGATCCGATGTTACTCGATGTTTGTGTGTAAGGGGAAGTGGGCAACCTTATGGTAAGCTGTGATCGCAATGCGATTGCAAATATTTGCATTTCACCGCTAATATTAGCAACTGCGGTGCGTGCGTTCTAGCAGAATAGCGATCATTGCTGAATCAGACCCTGTGTGTTCACAAATCCCTGAGCAGAGTCTACACTATACAATTATCTGTCAGATATCTGTCCCATCTGGCTGGTTGGAAAGAAAACCTGGTAATGTATGGGAGCAAATGACAATCATCCTTTTGCTCACAAACACTGGAAAATAGGCAGAAATGGTTGTTCAGACAAATTGGTTGTCCTTTTTTCAGTGTTTAAAACCATATGATCGACTGTCATTTGCTCCCGTACATTACCAGGTTTTCATTCCAACCAGTCAGATTGGACAGATATCTGACAGAAAATTGTGTAGTGGATCGCCAGCTTAAAGCTACCTACACACTATACAATTGTTGGGCCGTTTTGCGAATAATCAGGTGATCGGCCTGTTTTATTGTATAGTGTGTATGAACGATCATTTCAGCGTTTCACCGATAAAACGGTAAGAAGACAGCCACAAACACACTCCTTCATTTATCCGATCTGTCAATCAAAAACGAAAATCTCGGCCTCAAATTCCCAATATCAAGCACCGTGTGTGTATTTTCAATAATTTGCTGATGTTTCCTATGTTCTCCTGTCATCATCTTTGTGGGTGGCCATATGCAAAATCAGTGTGGTGTGGTGAAAAATCGCAGGCGTCTATGGAAAAATTGCATGTGTAGCACAATTTGCTGAAAATCGCCCCGTTTGTCATCCTGATAAAAAAGAATTTGACAGGATGTAGCTAGCTTTAGGGGTATATTTATTAAAGTGGGGTTTTATAGAAGTGGAGGTGTTGCCCATAGTAACCAATCAGATTCTACTTATCATTTATCTAGCACTGTCTAGAAGATAATAGCTACAATCTGATTGGTTACTATGGGCAACACCTCCACTTCTATAAACCCTCACTTTAGTAAATATACCCTACATTTGTCTACAAGTGTTGTGCGATTCTTACATTTCTGACACTCTTAGAGAAGCCTCCTTCCACCATTTATGCACCTCTGCAAATGTGGGGATGAGCAGCACAAGTAAAGATGGTGACATAGAAATTAAGGATGCTACTGTGCAAGTGCAAAAGAGTGAGGGAGATATTTGTGTATCTAATACTGACAAAGATGTTGATAATAATGATGTTGTTTGTGTCAGAGTAAAGTCAGCCACCAGTGGCTGCAGTTCTTGCCCATGATAAAAAGAAGGCCATTGTCATGCCTGGGTAAAAGATCAAAAAGCCACCACTTTTGCGTGGAATTATTTTTATCCGAATCCTGACAACAATTGTCAAGCCATCTGTACCATAGGTGAAGCCAATGTAAGTAGAGATAGGGACGATAACCGTCTGGGAATCTACTCCCTGGTACGTCATTTGCAGCAAGTTCTTGCAAAGTTTTTGGAAATATCTGGTAAATAAATAACTAGCAGTCCAGCATCACCTAGATCTCAGCACATGCAATCTCCACTACCAATAGCTTCATCATCATTCTCCTCAATGTTCGGTGGTAGTCTTTGCACGCTAGAACTGCTGCTGCTGGGGGGGAATCTTCAGCCAAGTTTTAAACAACTGACTGTGAAACAATCCTTTGCAAGAGGAAGCAAGCATGAAAGCAACCATCCAGTTGCACAGCGGATCACTGAAGCCAGGACGACTATGCTAGCATTAGATCTGCATTCAATATCCGCCATCAATGCATGTGGTTTTAGACAGTTAATTGAGGTCCTGTGTCCTCGCTACCAAATTCCATTTAGATTCCATTATACAAGAACAGCAATTCCTCCTCTGTACCAGAAGGGAAAAAAAAAAAAAACTAGTACTAGCCTAGAAAATGCCATTGTCCCCACTATCCGGGCGTATTTATAATGGGTGCAGGATGTAGGGAGCACCCGAGCTCGTGGGCCTGGGGGGGCCCACACCGCACACCCTGCACCCATATGTTTTAACACTTACCACTCCGAAGTCCTGCGTCAGGCTGTGAAGCTGGACAAAACGCATGAAAAATGGCCGTCACGGCCATTTATCCAGCATTGTGCGCTTGCGCATTAGGGAAATAGCCAGGAAACTGGCAGTGACGCCATTCTCCCGGTGACCTGCGTATGCGCAGTAGACTCTGGGCACAGACTAGTTCCCAGAGTTTACTGCTGCAGTGACACGGCTGGCTGACAGGGAGAGAGGAGGGGGCCCCGGATGGGGAATGCACATGGGCCCCTTCCGCTCTTAAGACGCCTCTGCCCACTATCCACCGATATGTGAACATGCAGCACTGGTCAAATTTAAGATTACATGACTATGACAGCCCACTGGGTGGTTATTGCACCTTAAGCAGCAGCGGCAGGCTAGTCTCTGCATCACTCGCTTCACCAAGAGGCATACTACTATCAACCAGATAGAAAATTCAGATATGTCATAGCAAAATGGCTTTCCCCGCTAGGACTCTCCTCAGATTTGTCATTTCCGATAACGCATGAAAAATACTGAGAGCATTACAGCTGGGTGAATTTGAACATGTTCCATGTTTGGCCCACACAATAAACTTGGTGGTTCAAAATTTAAAAAAAAAAAAAAATTAAAAGGACTGTCTGTGGCCCGAAAAAGTTCAGAAAACTTTTGGCATTCAGAAACCGCATGAAAAAGATTGCAGCGGCTGCAAGAATAGTTAAATTGCCATGCCACCAACTAAAGCAAGAGGTAGTGAACAGGTGGAATTCCACCCTTTATATGCTTCAGCAAATGGAGGAACAGCAACAAGCCATCCAAACCTACACAACAAGTCATGACATACATTAGAGAGAGGAGAGGGAATGTACCTTAGTCCAGCACACTGGAGAATACTCGGTTAAATACAAGATACTGAAACCATTTGAAGTAGTAACTAATGAAGTGAGTTCAGACACTGCCAGCTTGAGTCAGGCGATTCCTTTAATAAAACTACTTGAAAAGCATCTAGAGAAACTGAAGGCGGTATGAAACAAAATGATTCCACTAACTGTGTTGGACTTGTAGATCAACTTCTTTATATGCTTTGCCAGGACCAAAGGGGTGTCAAGATCTTGCAAATGGATCACTACATTTTGTCAACCATGCTTGATCCCAGGTTTAAGTAATTCAAAATGTCTCTCTTTCCAACTGACACAAATTTTAAGAGATGCAAAGAGCTCCTTACCAGCAAGTTGTCGGCTCAATTGGCACATGACACGACATCTCCTCTTTCAGTTTCTCCTGCAAATGCTGCTGTCAGGAAAAAACTGATGTATTCCAAGAGACCCTCTGGGGGTGTGGATGATGAGTGAACTGAGCACACCAAATTGAAACCCATTTTGACATCTGGTCAGGCTTAAAAGAATTGCTCACTATTATAGACACATCTACTGTGATTCAATCTGATACACTAAGTATCAATACAATGGTGGAGGATTATATAAATGACAATGTACAAATAAGCATGTCACACTGTTCTTTTAAATACTGGGAGGAAAAAAAGGCAATTTGGAGCACCTTGTACAAAGAGTGTTTAGCACAGCCAGGAACCTTGTGAACGATCAGCATAGAAGGCTACTTCCTCAAAATGTGTGAAAACTCATGTTCATAAAAATGAACTTCAAAATCTCTGAGGAAGACCTTTGCCACCAATTACAAAGTACAGGATACTTTTGTAACAGATGGTTCCAGTGGGAATGAGCTAATATTGTGTAATGATGATGTAAACACCGATGAGGGTGAGGATGAAGAGAATGATAGTCATCTCTACACTGGGAAGATGTAATTAACAACACTGTTAGCCACATTAAGCCCTTTGGTAGCTTGTTTGAGGGGGCCCAAACAAACCAAGCACTTCAGCCACAAAAGTGTCAGTCCCTGTCGCTGAACTGCTTGGTTTGGAAAACTGTGCATGTCCTTTTTAATATACAACATAAGAGTGGGTGGGAGGGCGCATGGTCAATTCCTTTGTGGACCACTTTTCTTTTCATTATGGCTGTATTTTTGAGGGGCATTGGTGACGGTATTTTTTGCATAGACAAACATTTTTATTGGTTATTTCTCTAACATATAACTAATTTGCAGCGCATTTTTAAACAAAAATTATATGGTGCCTCACACCTGCCTTCCACTACATGCTCCACCTTCCCTGTACTGCCATAGGGCTTCTGAGCTGGTTCCCCATATACTCAGACTCTTTGATGCACCTAATTAATGTGGTACCCAATTAGGAAGGAGGGAGGTGTGTGTGTTTAATATGGCCAGCTTCTCTTGCAACTTTGTCAGGAATCCTTAGCTATTAACATTGTATTCTTTTACGGCCTTTTATCCTTGCAGTTGCTGCAAAACAGCTCTCACAAGGCCACGTCTCAAATGTAATTGTATTAATCAATACTTTACCTGCCTTCCACCACATACTTCACCTCAATTTCCCTATTATGCCCTTGGGCCTCTGTCTGATCTAGTTCTTGATTAAAGAAAACAGTATAGTTTATTAAACTGCCATCCTGTCTGTCACTGCTGTTCTGCAATGTTTCATAAATGTGCTATATTCTTTTAAGTGTAGTGTGTTTATGCCACTGCTCTGTTGCTTAGTGTAGTCTGCCACCCTTTGGCCAATACTAGTGAACAATATTGTGAGCTGTGAGGTGGTCAAAACTGAATGGAAATGAATGGCATTGAGGTTAATAATAACGTAAGAACAAAAAGAGGCCCAAATTACAAGATTGTAGCTGATTCTATCACATTTTTAAAAACTTCAGATCCCAAACCAAAACATGTGAGGGTGGTTTTGGCAAAACCAAAACACGACAATGAATTAGAACCAAAACACGAGGGTGTGAGTTAACTGGGATTTATATCATTTTTAGTCAAACTTGTTGTTTTATTTGACTGAGTCTTTTCCATGTCATGCAGGCTCAGGTGAATCTCGATTTGTGAAACTTGAAGTTTATTAATAAACTAGGGGGGTATCAAATTAGTAGCTCTAAAGTGGTACTGCTAATGGACTGTAGCAAGACTATCCAACTAGCCTCGAAGTGCTGCCCGATGCCGACATTTATCGTGGGGTTTTTTCGGGACCTGATGTGTCCCGAAAAATAATCCACAAAAATGCAATTTTTTCAACCCCACAATGGCGAAAACAGATAGGATCTGTTATAAACTCACAGACCTATGTGTTTTCATCTGAAATATCCTATTTTCTTGTCCGAAATAATAGGATATGGAGAAAAAGAAAAATCAGATACCCTCCTATGTTTCAACAATATGTACAATTTTATCAACTTAATTTCAAACTCAGGACCCCATTTATCAACGATACATAACCCCTTTAGCACTCGATATGGCACAGAAACACATTGCTGACAGCGATAAGCCGCTAGCCAGAAAGCTGAGGAGGGGGATCATCACTGGACCTCGCTTGAAGGTGAGCAATGACATATTTGTTAGCATCACTGCAATATTAAATTAAATATGCTGCTGGAATTTAGGTACGTTGATAAAGGGCAATACCAGTAGATTATTAATAAGACCCCTATTAGCACTTTAGAAGTCTTTACCTATAGCAAGCTGCAATTTCCATAAAGCAAAACATGCTCACCAGTACTCATGTCTTATCACAATAAGATATTGTCTAGGCTAGGATGGACAAGATGCCCAATGGCTGCATACAAGAGGAAGGGCAGGCAGAGATGGTAAGTGGCTAGAGCAGGCAGATAAACAGACAAAAATATAAAACAGACTGGCGGAAGACTGGATTATGTATTGTCTGCAACCAGTACTAACTATACTCCTGAGAGAAGCCAAGGTCAGGAGATTAGGTTAATCCTGGATACAGGTCAGACACAAGAAATCCACAATACATATACTGCAGGTTCAGATTACAGCAATAGAAACTATCACTTGCATTGGAGGTACTACAGAGTAGATATTTAATCGGGATGCAGTCAGGAAGCCGACGGTCGAAATGCCGACCGCCGGCTTCCCGACTGTCAAATCCCAGCAGGGTACTAATGGCAGGCGTCGAAATCCAGACGCCTGTCATTAGACCTATGCTGGGAGCCCGGCATACCGAATGTATTAGGGTTAGGCACCCCCCCCAGGGAGGGTTAGGATTAGGCTAGGGAAAGGGGGTGATAGGGTTAGGCACCCCTGGGGGAGGTTAGGGTTAGGCACCCCCCCAGAGACTTAGGTTTAGGCTGCGGGGACGGAGGTGGGTTAGATTTAGGCACTTAACAGGGGGTTAGGGTTAGGCACCAGGGGGGGGGGTTAGGGTTACTCACCCCTAAGGGAGGGTTAGGGTTGGAGGGGGGTAGGGTTAGCATTACTTACCTAAATCCGCTGTCGGGATCTTCCCCCTGCCGGGCTTCCAGTGTCGGGATTTGAACCATGTAGCCGGCGGTAATACATACGGATTCCATTTAACCTAACTCTAGCCAACAGGCTGTAGGCAAACCCAACCCTCTCAATATGAGTCATGGCACCGGAGAAAGCAGGACAATCCCTGACGCTGACTGATGTCTCTATGATGACCAGCCAGGAACCTGCAAGCCAACCAAAAGGTCACTGAAGCAGTAGCGGACATTAGAGCTGCCGCTGTCACTAACACTGGGCAAAAATTCATGAAACCCTTATTAGGGTAAATGGTTGTTACAGATTGGTGGTTTCTTATTAATAAACAAGATATTATAAGAGTTATACTTTCTGCCAATTTGTAGGCTGACATCTGAATAGGTGATTAGTACATGGTCAGTATGAAACCTTTTTCTTTTTACATTCTTGATACAATAAGCACTAAAGCAACCTATATAGTTTTATTTTATTAATACAGCCCTTGTTGGATAGAGCAATTGACAAGACAGGGAAATCATGTATAAGCTCTATTTACACTTTCTGTGCATGAACAAAATAAAAGCCCTCATAATCAGAGGCATCTGACCCTGCGTCTTCCGGCTTCCCAAAAGACGCCAATCTTTTGATAGTGTAGCCATTTTCACTGAAGACTTTTTTCAGAAACATCTCATTCACGGGAAGTGAGAAGACTTTGTTGGCTCCCACTTCATAGTAATTGGCTCCAAGGTCTCCCCCCATAAGCAGGTGCCCCTTTGGCTTAAGGAGATTGGCGAGATTCCTTAGAGCCAAACCGTAGGCGTCATAGCTCTTGCAGGCGGCTTCTAGACAAACGGTCGCAGTAAGGCAGTCTACCGTGGGAGCTTCAAGGGGAGCCAGCGGATTACTCTTACTGACGTCACACTTCAAACACTGCTTGATTTTTCCTTTCAGCTTCTCCTCCTTCTCTTTCAGACTCGCGCTAGAATAGAGAATTTAAAATAAAATTTTACCTTGATGTTTGATACTATACTAAAACATACATGTATTAGCTGGAACTTGCCTTCCTGAGATAAAGCCAGATTCATTTAGGCCGATGGTGTTCATAGAAATCTTCAGATCTATAGTCATGTGATGAGACTGTGTCAAGTATCGGTGTTGTGATAATTGTGGCCTCAAGCATCTTTTTAAGAAGATAGAGTCAAATTATAGAGACAAGGGGCCTGATTCAGAGATAGATAGATGGATGGATGCTATCGGATTCACAGCTGCAAAATGCTCTCGGAACGCAATTATGAAAATATGCTAATGTCTTCCAAAGCTTACCCGAGCATAGGGACGCCCACTGCTGCCTTCTCTTATCCCTCCGATGACGTACACCAGCATTAACATCGGGAACATTGACACAAATCAGGCAGCTAAGCAGCTTCTGAGTCAAGTCTGCCCTGTCCCACACACAGCATCTCACCTGAGAGCAGGGAGCTCTCATGCTGTGAAGGCTAATTTAGGCACGCCCATGAAACGGCATTTAAATGGTCAGACATGACTGCGTTTGCTTAGCCACACCCCTGTTACCTCCCACAAAAGCTGACAACCTGTCAATCACTTTGCAAATTAATCCTCCGTAGTGCACAGTGCGACTTTAACACATGCGCGATGGCAAACAATCGCTCAATCTGCATAAATATCAGCAATGCCTCCGACTCTGAATCAGGCCCAGTGTTTAATAACAAAAAAGGATGAACTTCAGGAGATCTTTAAAAAGGATTGGAAAAAGCATATGGTCCTAGAGCCTTGTCTTTTTTTATTCTTGGTTGTTACTACAGATATGTCCACATACATCCAAGGGCATCAAGAGCCATGCCGGGCCCGAGTAAAGGGATCGTGACCTAATCGTGGGAGGCGTGGACATGCCCCCGTAGGCTAAAACAAAACAAAAAAATCAATTTTGCAGCGGCACGCTGGGGAGGGGGGTGCTGTGAGCCCCACAGCCTGGCGCAAAGTCAAGGGGGGGGCGCGATCAGTGTGATCGCTCCCCCCACAGGCATAGGAGACTGCTGCGGCTGTCTCCCACTATAGCCCAGCACACAGCAGCATGTGCTGGGCCGTTGTTAATAAAAAACAATCCCAGGCCTGGGTAATTAGTACCCCCCCCCCCCACACCCTCTCTCTCGGCACCCTTGCATACATCTAACCTAAAATCGCACCAAATAGGCCTGTTTAGCATTCCACAGACTTTGCTACTTGACTGCACCAAAACACTAATCCTAAGTACCTAGTAGACTATGGGTCTGATTCAGAGCTGGATGCAAAGCCGATAACGCACGCAGATCAAGCGATTGTTTGCCATCACGCATACATATAAGCTATGCTGCACGTGCGCAGTGATTGCATTGCGACTACGGACGCACAGAGGAACCCATCCCAGAGTGAGTAACAGGTTGTCAGCGTTTGGGGGATGCTGACGGGGGATGTCTGTAAAACGCAGGCGTGTCTGTCTGTAAGAACGCCTTTACATGGCCGTGCATAAAAGGTACACCTCTCAAACCGTAACGCAGGTGTCCTAAGGCGAGCTCAGGGAGGACAGAAACCTCCCGTGGAGCATAAGGGCAAACTGCAAGTGCACACACAGCTCAGCATGCCAGAAGAGCTCCTAAGGCTGCGGCAGGTCAGACCTGCCGCAAGGGCAAGATGGTTGCTCTACGTCACCTGTTCCATCTGATACTTCAGCGGACACTCGCTTGTTCCAGCAATGGCTCCGGATCGTGAGTTACACTGGCCAGTTGTTCACCTACTACCAGTCATTGCGGCTGGCGCCGCACTACAGGACGCCTGGAGGCATTTGTTCCTGAACAATTTCCAGCAGAGGTGGACGATAGACGCCCGGTTCACCAGCCACGATGGGCCACCGCTCTGTGATATAACCCCGCTCAGACACCGCTTGAGCACTGGGATGGTATATGAGCATTGGATACACAGTGAATCGTGTAGAGACTGACGAGGATACATCGAGAGTCTCCACGGCACTTTGTTTCTGTATTATGCCATATTTTGTGCTTATACATGCATAGACTTCCAATTCCTAAGCCAGCATTACTGGATTCATCTACACATTGATTGACATTTGTTTGAGAGCTGTTCGTCTACCACTAGTACATTTGATATGCAACATATATCATATACTGTGTATCGGATTTAGAGATCTGGTTGATAATTTAGATACATTTAATGGTCTAATTTTGTAACAACTATATTATCTATTTTACCTAGATATGGTGATTGGTGTATATATTTATTTCAATTTTATTTAACTCATCCACTCCCGGGAGTATATATGTTGTGGAACTTATTTTATTAAATTTATATATTTCTCTAGGTTATGTTTTGATTTACCTGTTTTTTCTTAATTTTGTGTCTATATTGAGGATTGGCATCTCCTCTTTTCAGGGAAGCAGCAACTAATATTATGTACTTGTGAAAAATAGTACCATCTAGCGCCTAGACTATTCTCTGCATATGAGAAGGTGGCAGTGGGCTTCCTTATGCTCGGGTAAACTTTGCAACCATTGGCATATCTTTGCAGCTGCAATGCGTACGAAATCACAGCTGCGACTGAATTAGCGTGCGTCTCTGAATCAGGCCCAATAAGCGAACTAAGATGCATAATTGAGGATAATGTACACAATCCAGGTTAAACAGGTAAAAGACTGGTCGGATACGAGTGACCTTCACCATACATAGTTATGCTTAGTTATTGACTTTATACCAATTGCTTTGCGGCCAAAAAAATTATTAAGTACCTAGGGCCTGATTCAACAAGGATCGCAACTGCGAAAGTGTAGGTAGATGGGTGATTGTTGCATTCTGCGCATGCATTGAAGTGCGCAAATGCCTCACTGCGATCGGGACAGTGTACAGTTTTGGGGTGGTGATGGGGGGTGGTCGGAGAAACGCAGGCGTGCCAGAGCGCTTGAACGCCGTTGCAGGGGCGTGCATAAATTAGCCACTGTGATGACATACGCAACATGAGCTCTCACTGCGTGCAGGAAAGTTAGCAATTTAGTGGTAGGGTCAGACCTGCCGTAATGGTGCGAGAGGCTCCGATGTACTTAGATGTTACTGATGTTTTGGCTGGACTGAAAGGTATTCTCTATGTGCGAGAGGGGAAGTAGGCGTCCGCATGTTGTCCGTGCGTGCGCCATGCATTTGCAATTATTAGCATACTTTCGCAGCAGAACTGCGTGCACGATTGCAGCCGCGATCCTTGCTGTCTCACGCCCCTAGTACATTATTTCTGGAACTAGGATACAAAATTGAGCAAAAAAGTAGCACAAGGAAGGATAGAGAAACACAAAGAAGGATAAAGTAGCACAAGGAAGGATAAAGAAACACAAGGAAGGATAAAGTAGCACAAGGAAGGATAAAGTAGCACAAGGAAGGATAAAGTAGCACAAGGAAGGATAAAGTAGAACAATGAAGGTCCCATGGAATCACAAAAGGACCTAATAGAGAGGAAAATCTTTTTTTTTTTTTTTTTTACAACTTGGAAGAAGCAAATGATTAACTCTTCTGAGGCCAATTTGGTCTCCAATAAAGCACACAGTGCTAATGATTGCACTTTGAGCATGGGTAAGGCTCAAGCTTTAATACAGAAAGTCAGGGATGTGTGGAATGGTTTCTTTGTCTGGATTTGTTCACACCAATAATACATCTCTTCTATACTATCGAAGAGTATTTCTTTCCTTCCTGCAAGAGTTACTGACTCTTTTATCTCAATTCATGCAACTAAATATAGGAACAGTAAGGACAGACGCAGAGAACATATGCCTCCCATCCAAGAGATCTTTGTAGGGGAGGTCCAAGTGGGACGATACGGGGGAATGGTAATGTGATTGACATCATTAATCACCACCATCCACTGTGCAACCCTGCATCACATAGTGGGTTTGGGGCTCAACTTTGCAATTGTACAGTGAAGTGGGCAAGGGGCTTGAAGACGCATTTCGATATCCAATAAGGCGTTCTATAGTGCCACCCACCCATCCCATATGGTTTTACCCTGATCT
Organism: Taudactylus pleione; assembly: GCA_031769625.1. Taxonomy (NCBI): domain Eukaryota; kingdom Metazoa; phylum Chordata; class Amphibia; order Anura; family Myobatrachidae; genus Taudactylus; species Taudactylus pleione. The sequence goes on along the minus strand of JAUIMM010000847.1, from coordinate 1,041,665 downwards.
CCAACAAGATGATCAGGAAAGTAGGGATGTATGAAATAGGAACCGAATGATAATAATTTTATTTAAATGGAGCTTTTCTCCAACAAAACTTTGAACTTTTTTTCTCCAGATACATTTTTTCATATACATTTCTTTTTAGATTACAATTTAGTTTGTTTAACGTCCGCCGTTTTTGCATTTTATATACACACATACACACAGTTTACTTGTCCACAACCAGATTAGAGAACTATATTGTTTGATACAAACCTGTTTCCTTCTATTTGGCAGACATGCTTCACTATAGAAGACCAGTCAAATGCGTCGGGTTCATTATTCAGCCATTTCTGAAGCTCTTCTAGCTCTCGCTTCGTATGCCAGGTTATTGTAATTTCATTAAAGTGTTCACAGACAGAGAGAAGTTGGTAAATAGATGGGGCTGTGCCAATGTCAATGAGTGTGGTTCCTGTAACAGCACCTAATTAATACAAAAACTGATTTTATTATGATGTATATTAACAAACAACTAGTGGGAATACAGTAAATGACAAATTACCTGCAAATAAAGCAAAATATTTACATTTATCATAGTTTCTAATGGCATCAATGTACTATGCAGTGTATAAATGTATTTGTCCAGTAACAAAAAAATACTGGGCCTGATTCAGCCGCGATCGCAACTTAGATTACGCACGCAGATGGCCGATTGTTTCATTCTGCGCATGCATCACAGTGACTATGCAGACCCATTGCAGAGTGATTGACAGGAAGTGCCGTTTGAGGGTGGTGACAGGGGGGGGTGGTCAGCGAGACGCAGGCATGCCACTGCGATGCCATACGCAGCCTGCATACTCACCGAGGGCCTAATTCAGACCCGCTTGCGAGCGCTGAGCACTCGCAAGTGGGTCGATGGTGCCCTAATGCGCATGCGCACGATGGAGGGAGCTCCATCGTGCGCATGCGCGATACCTGCATAGCGACAGCCAAGCTGTCACTATGGGTCTCGCACCAAAGGGGGCGTGCTGTCAATGGTGAGTGACAGCACGCCCCCTTTGGTGGGCGTGGCTACCATGGGAACGCCTACCGTCTGGGGCCGGCCCCACTGACATCACTAGTGATGTCAGTGGGAGTGCTTTTGGCTCTGATAGAGCCAAAAGTACTCCTGGGCTTGCGGCAGCGAGACCCTACCACAGGGTCTCGTCGCAAGCCCGATGGTTGCGATGGTCTTGACCATCGCGACCATCTTTTTGGCCGCTCGCATAAGCTGTGGGTGGTCACCCACAGCTATGTGAGCGGCCAGGAGGCCGCTCCATTTTTAGGTAGCAGGGCCCTGATTCAAAGCGAGCGCTCTGGTCAGAGCGTCCGGCTCTGAATCAGGCCCTGAGTGTGATGAGGTTAGCAATCCCTGAATAAGGTCAGAGCTTTTGCAACTGAGCATGAGGCTGCGATTGTACTCGATGTTACCGATGTTTTCGCAGTCATGCTAAGGATTACGGATGTATGTAGGGTAAGGTGGGCATCCTTATGTTAGGACGCGTATGGCATAGTGATGGCAGACATTAGCATATCTTTGCAGCGAGTCCGTGTAATCACTATTGTGATCAGTACTGAATCAGGCCCACTGCTTGTATATTGTTAAATTGTTATTTTGCGTGGATACCACCTTTCATTTGTACTGTCAAATAACCTGGACATAGGGGCTGATTCAGAGATGGACGAAAAGCCAATGTTTTCACAAATGGGCGATGGGAGTCGCACTCCGCATGCCCTGTGATGGTCTAGGGATGGCAGACGCAGAGAGGATATATTTGCAAGGGGCGACGACTCAAATGCAGACAGCACGCATCGACCATAGAGTTACTCAGAAGTTTGATGTTCAACCGATGAGCATCCGATGTTTGCGTCTCTGTATGCAAGCAGCGGACTTGAGCCGAAGCAATTTTTTATATATATTTTTTATAACGGAATGGATTTATAAAATGGGCACTCTCCAACCTAAGAGTCTGAACATCGATTTTGATTTAGGCGCTTTTTTGAACAAGTACATTTTACACATTATTTTATACAACTTTTTAACATCCAATTTTAATGAAATAACATATTTGAGTACCTGGCAATCACCTAAGTAACATTGATGTACTGAATTAGTACCATTAACGAAGGAATATATGTAGCCCCTTTTTTATAAAAAATGTTATATAATTATATTTTTATATAATAATTTTTAAAACATTCTAACCCCCACATATTTTAATCATTAAAGATTGTTGCATTTATCATGTTTATTCACATATTTATTACAAACAGCAAGGCCACATAGCAATAAGAGAATCCAGTCGCTAATTAAGAAAGGACCAATGAGAACACTCCAATGGGTATTTAAGAAGGCTGGAATCCTTTTGACAGACACCTTGAAAAAGTCATTGAATGACGAAACACGTTGGTGTTAGGAAAGGCGGCAGTAAGAGCACGGAGAGACAACAGGAGCGCAAGCGGCAGCAGGAACCCCGGACTTCGACTGGCTCCACAGAGCCCGAAACAACACAGCCCGGGAAGACTCAAGCAAGACGGCAACAGCACAGAGCTTATAGCCGATACTACCCGTTCCCACAAGTCGTCAGCGGATTCCAGTCTGCGCCGTCAATAGGGTAAGATAGGGTAAGCTTTCAACCGCTGCTCCACTCTCAGCGTGCAAGACACGGAACTGCCACAACAGATTCACTTTCCTCCAGCACACACACATTTTTTCTAAGAAAGAGCTACAAACATCCTTTTGTCTTTATGTGTCTATTTTCAGTCCTCTGTTTACTTAGCAATTGCCGGTCTCATTAACTATTGATCATTGTAACATCTGCACATATCTGTTTTGTTTATTACAATACCCCTTTTTTTCCACCCCACCTGTAATCACTAGCGCGTCCAAACCCCATTTGTATTGAGCCGAAGCAAGTTGGCGTCTCAATACAAAACCCCGGGCGCTGCGCATATTCTAACACAGCTGCTGCATACAGTATCACAGCGGTGACGGCATTTGCGTCCACCTGGAATCAGGCCCATAGACTGTACTTTACCTCTTGCATGACCCTGTAGTAAAACATGCCATCACACTTGCCTGCTGTCCTGGAATGGAATCACATGATTTTGCAGTAGGGGTGGGCAGAGGTCTTGTGAAACCCGGTACGTACCCGGTACGTAATCCCCCTCGCGCAGCAGAGGAAAAGGGGTGTGGCCTAACACCCCTCCGAGGGTGACACCCAGTGCGGCCGACACCCCCATAGCTACAGTTTGCCAGCATTCTGGCTGTCCCCAGGCATAGGAGGGATGGCCGGGGATATTACAAGACAGTAAGGGCTGGATTGTGCGCAAGTCGCATCATCTCCCCCCCCCCCCCACCTCCCCTGCTGCCGGTGGATTTGTGTTTCTACATACAGTAATTTTAGTTATAAAAACCTTGATAAATAGGGAGCTTATATGTAGGTTATTACATTATTGTATAATTAACTTTTTTTTGTCAGAGATAATTCTGGGTCATGGAGTAAAAGAGAGAGATCATCATCCACAGCGCTGTAAGTGCAGTACTTGAATATAAGGTTAGTTATAGTCTCTTACAGGAAGATTGTTGTTTACAAGTTAACCTAGGAAGGAGGCTGACAGTGTTTTCTATAAGGATATAATATAGGTTTTATAAACACAAAACATTGCTATGTAATATAATGTATGGAGTAGATGAGCTAACACTACCAGTCTATTTCTGGCTCAAAGAACTTAACTACATACATAGTGGGACTAATTTACAGATGCAATACAAGGGGTACAAATACATGTATTTTATTTATTTATTTATTTTTCATGCAGGGTAAATCATATTTACCTACTCACCAGGAATTTCCCAATTTTTCAGGTTGCTCCCCAAACCTGGTAAAAGTGGCCAGATCTCCTGCATGCTGGTGAAGTAGGCAGGATGGGGAGATAATTACTAGGAAGTGTGAGTCCATAGGGAAGGGGAGGGGCTAAAAAAAGGCGACCGCAGGGCCTAATAACATAAAGTGCCTTGCCTCCTAAATGGTCAGCTGCTTCCTACCTTCCTGGGGGTAGCTGGAGGGTGGCCGTGTTGGCACAGAGGGGGAGTGGTGGCCAAAAAGGTGGGCCATGCCGGGGGGCATAGTGGCATGATCACATCATCATGACCCCACCCCCCTGCTATACATTGCTGATGTCACAGGCATTGCTTAGCGGGGGCAAGGCTACAATGACGCAATCCAAAGTGAATCAAGTCAACACCCTGCCCACCCACTTTTGCTCTGTGAATCTAAGGCGGCACGGGGGGGGGGGGGGGGGAAGGATTCGAGGAGGCTGGTGTTGCGAGTGAGTGGGTGCTGGAGCCTCCCAGCCATTCCGGGAGAGTAGGTAAGTATGCAGAGAGGAGATATAAAATTAAAATATCAGCAAGTATGGGGTAAATACTAAGTTCTTTTGAATGTAGCCCACAAAAGCTGGGCAGCTTTATTTTTACACTGCAATTCAGCTTTCAGAATGGACACATACATCACATCTAAATCTGTCTGCACATTTTAAATCTATCCTACACAGTGATGGAGTTTAAGGGATGTGGCCAGCCAACATAAGGGGTGTGGCCAGCCAACATAAGGGGTGTGGCCAGTCAACATAGGGGGGGTGGCCAGTCAACATAGGGGGGGTGGCCAGTCAACATAGGGGGGGTGGCCAGTCAACATAGGGGGGGTGGCCAGCCACCACAGGGTCTTGGCTAAACATTAGAGGACATAGCATGCAGACAACGTGGCTACTACAGTGCATGGTCTGGGCCCCTTTATAAACATATATAGTAAATAATAATAGTTCCTGCTTTATAATCTACAAGATTATGCACCGTAGGCGTAGTGAATGCACTATAGTCCTGGGAATGCAGAATAATGTAACATACAGTAAATATAACAAAGTACATATTGGTGACCCGTCTATATATACACCACATCACTGACCTCTACATATGATAGGGGACCCCTATACACCAATCAGTATCTAAAACTCAGTGAGAACTGGCACTCCCTACTCCAGTAGAGTAACAATCAGGGCCGGATTAAGGTTTGTGGGGGCCCTGGGGCAACTGAGATGTGGGGGCTCCAACCAATAAAATTTACAGCCTCCCCACCCCCTCTACTAGTATGCCCCTTACTTACCTTGAAAAGCCGGGAGCTCTGTTCATGAGTTCCCCCCGCAAACTTGCTCCTGCTGTGGCTGATGTCCTAGGCCCAGACCACATGCTGCCCGCAGCTGTTTGATTTAGTGCGTTGCTGGGCCCACGCGATGATCGGTGGTGTGGCCTTGACGGGAGGTGTGGCCAGGTTGCAGGAGCCTGTCCGTGGTCAATGCGAAACCTTGCACTGCAGCTAGCCAAGAGAGAGAGGGGCGCTGAGGGGCCTTCACTAATGTTGCACTTTACCCTGACTGGCTTCCCCAGGAGCTGGCCAGGTTGGGGCAATATGTGCGGCAGTGTGGGGGTCCCTGGATGACCACCACGTTCACCCCCCCCTATAATCCAGCCCTGGTAACAGTGTATAATTGGAGTGCACAGTCTGGAACCTGATATAAGAGGGGGTGGAGCTCACAGTCTGTCCTTGACCCCACCTGCCGTGCAACATGACTTTGCAAGGGCGTAAAGTTAAGATGGACATTTTTGTTCATTTTTCGGCGTTTGGAAGCAAATTGTCTATAGCCTTGAAGCACTTTTCCATATATATGATCGCGGCAGTATGTATTGCGATGGATAATTTTGAATGAAAATATCCCTAACACGCAGGGACAGTGGTAGCATACCTACCAACTGTCCCACCTTTCGGGGTCTGTCCCACAAGGGAGAACTTGGGGGGGGGGGGGGTCGAGAAGTTCCGGGGCATTGACACCGCTGCTGTCATGCGCAGGGCATCTATACAGTGCCGAGGAGATCCTGGGTGCAGCCCATGGGACTTTAGACTGCAATCGTCAGCCCTAATTAGTCTTCTGCAGGAGTTTTCTATAAAATATTCTATATTGGGCTGTTAGCACATCACAACAGCTCATACAAGTATGCAGAAACTGCAGGTGTACATCATTTAATGGAAAAACATGCTTACTAAATAGGCCCCTACATCCCATTGTTTGCTATGCAGTGCAATACAATGTGTGTGTATATACATACCCCCTGTGAAAGCAGTGGCCCAAAGTAATTTAACTCTTTAAAAACCATCAGTTGAGTTCTGGATCTGACTTGCTTTACTGTTCCCATCCACTATTGGAACGTGGGCCTCATTCAGAGTTGTACGCTATTCCTGGCGCAGCTGTGGATGTGTGACAATATGCTAATGCACAGTGGCCAGGACTTGTACTGAGACACCCACCGGAGCCCTCGCAGCTGTATGCAACTGTGTATACATACGCAGCATTGGATGCAGAACAGGGAAAAAATCAACTTCATGAGCGGGTCTATGGTCACTCAGAATGGCCGCTGTATTCGAGATGCTGTAGACATGTTTCCAACATACGGGAATGCAGTTGCAGGATGTGACACGCCCCCGAAACAGTGGAATCTTGCCAACGTTTTTAGCCGACACTCCTCGTTGCCTCCCCCAAACGCCAGGGCGGGATTTGCCCATCCCTGACAATTACAAAGCCAGGCATCAGTTGGCAATACTGGCGCTGAGCTGGGCTTTGTACTGAGGACCTGATTCAGACCCGCTCACTAGGATGCATACGCTCGTAGCTGGCCTATTTTCGCAATGTGCGCATGCATCGCAGTGCATGTGCGCAAACCAGTGTGAGAGATCAGGAAGCGTACACTCGTCGCGGATAGACTGCCCAGCAGAGTGAGTGACAGGAGAAGCCGTTTGTGGGGCTGCCCATTAACAATGGGGGAGTGGAGGTGTGAACGCAGGCGTGCCTGAGCGTCTTAACGCCGTTTCAGAGGTGTGCATAATTATCAGGCAGCGTCATAGTACACGTCACCTGGCTGGTTTTTACAGTGAAGTGCTCGCGGTAGGTTATAGTCAACCACAAACGCTGCGTTTGCTTCCGATGGTACCTGATGTACCGATGGTTGCATACACTTTCTGCAAGTGCGCGTCTTAAGACAGGCTGGGGAACGTCTGTCTACACAGAGTGATCGCACGCCAAGACATAGTGGGCGTGCTTATGCCTTGCGATCGCCTACCTTGCTGTCACTTAGCCGAAATTGCATATGCATCCAGCGAACGGGTATGAATCAGGTCCTGATCCTTTGCAAATCCATCTCTCAGCAGAGCACCGAGCAACGTCATGATATATGAGAGAGAGAGACAGAGAGAGAGACAGACAGACAGACAGACAGAGAGAGAGAGAGAGACACACACTATATATCTAGATAGATTGGGTACGGGATCCCGACAGGGTTAGGATGCCGACACCTGTCGGTAGGTATCCTAACCCTCCCCAGTCCCTAAACCTAACCTCCCTAAACCTAACCCTCCCTAAACCTAACCCTCCCTCCGTAGTGCCTAACCACGCTACTTACCTTCAGGATACTGGCGCTTGTGTTCTGAAAGGTGTCGGGATTCCGGCGCCGGTATTCTAAGTGCTGACATCCCCTTTTGCTGGGATATTGACCCCATCCCATCTTAATCAATCTCTCTTTTATGTATCTATCCTGTTTCTATCTACCTATCTAGTCCCAAATCGACAAGCAATTAGCAAGATTAGATAATGTGCCTAGGTACCCTCCACATATGTATCATGTATGTATAGTCTCCAGATCTGTCATATAAAGAAACAATCTCTCACACGCATAGTATAAACCCTTTATAAGAATTTTCGTTAGTGATAGAAAAAGAATTGAAATGTTGGTTTAAATTCTTGGGAGCGTATTTCTTTATATAAGAAGAGAGTCCTGTGAGTGCAGACAATACTGCAGGGATACTGCGGGGTTTGGCAGGAGGGACACTGCGGGGTTTGGCAGGAGGGACACTGCGGGGTTTGGCAGGAGGGACACTGCGGGGTTTGGCAGGAGGGACAATATATATTTGTGATCTGGTGACACCTACTGTAATAACTGTGCCTATATTACAGTAGGTGTTTCTGAAGCAAGACAGATAGATCTTTCTCCAGAAACACCTACTGTATTATGTTATTACATTAGGTGTCACTAGATCACAATAAATATATATATATATATATATATATATATATATATTTCTCATGTTATGAATATGTACTATAAGCCAACTATGTATGAAAGGAATATGTATATAGTGATATGGATTGTTCGTAGGAGTGGGGCCCCAAACCAGTATCTTGCCTAGGGCCCCATGATGTCTAAATCCGGCTCTGCCAAACGCTCCCTGCTTGTTAATCACACTATGAATAAATGCTTGCAGCGTGCGACTACGGTAATGTAGCTTGGTGCATGTACAGGGTGACTCAGATGCATGTGCATTGTCAAAAAATTGCTCCATTTGCAAAAACATCAGCATAGCGCAGAGGTTCCCAAACGCTGTCCACAAGGCTCCCCATCAGCTCAGGTTTAGAGATATAGTAATCACAAACAAAAAGACTAGTGTTGGTGTTGTGCTAATAATAATGTCCTAGACCAGAGGTCCCCAAACTCCACCATTACAGTCCAGGTTTTAAGGATAACCATGCTTGAGTCTAGATGGTAAATCAAATTGGCTGAGGTACCAATTAAGTCACCAGTGCTCAGGTATAGATATCCTGAAAACCTGGACTGTAATGGCGGAGTTTGGGAACCTCTGTCCTAGACATTAGCAGTTACTGGACATTGCAGAAAATTATTATTTTTTTTATTATAAGAAGTCATTTAATAGAAATCAAGGGGTTTCCTGTGCATATTAATTAGACTAGTCTATATAGACTTCTGTAGATAGCAGTATATGTTTTATTGTAACATTGTTGTACTTGACATATACTTTATAAAGAACGATTTCTTAGCATATATATTTGGTGTCTTGAATCAATTTTCTGCCATGTCCAGTAACTGCTAATGTCTAGGGGACAGGTTCTCAAACTCGGTCCTCAGGGACCCCAAACAGTGCATGTTTTCCAGGTCTCCTGACAGAATCACAATTGAAATAATTAGCTTTACCTGTGGATCTTTAAAATGTGTCAGTGAGTAATGAATACACCTGTGCACCTGCTGGGTGACCTGCAAAACAAATGTATGGGGTCCTGAGGACCGAGTTTGAGAACCACTGGTCTAGGACATTATTATTAGCGCAACACCAACACTAGTCTTAACATTTACTAAGCGTCAGCTTTTGTAAGACACTGCTTCTCGGAGTATGTAAGTGCAGAATTTTAAACATTAATGTTATTAAATGCAAAATATTGCTGTTTCAAAGGGAGCGGTAGCTTGCAAAAGCCGCTGCTTAGTAAATTTACCTCTAACTCACACTTATAAATGTAATCATCTTTGTTTCTTATGTCAGGCTATAATATAGCTGCCTGTTTATGTAGCCCGTAAGTAACTGACTAGCAGAGGTTCCCAAACTCGGTCCTCAAGGCACCCCAACGGTCCATGTTTTAAGGATACCGATGCTTGGTCACATGTGACTTCACTAGTACCTCAGTCACCTTGATTTAAGCATCTGTGCTCAACTAGATATCCTTTAAAAGACCTGGACTGCTAAAGTGCCTTGAGGACAGAGTTTGGGAACCTCTGGACTTTGGGGATAGAGATTGTTTTCAAGCTATAATGATACATTGGCCCTATAATGAGTGCAATCACTTTTTGACTATTGTGAAACTACAATTGGCAGCACCGATCTATTCTACATGCTGAGATTCAGTATATTAGTGGAAAAGCACAAGTTTTATATATTAACAAGGGCCCGATTCAGCATTGTACACTATGCCAGAGGTTCCCAAACGTGGTCCTCAAGGCTCCCCAACAGTCCAGGTTTCAGAGATATCCATGGCTGAGTACAGGTGACTTAATTAGTACCTCAGTCAATTTGATTTAACCACCTGTGCTCAAGCAGGATTATCCTTAAAACCTGGACTGTAATGGTGGAGTTTGGGAACCCCTGGTCTAGGACATTATTATTATTAGCACAACACCAACACTAGTCTTTTGTTTGCAATTTCTATAGGTAATCTACTTTTTTGGATTCACACAGACCCATAGGTGTATGAGGCGGTTTCTTTTATACAAACATATTTTTTAGTCCTAATTAGCGCCAAGCTGATAATTTTTTGCCTTTGTGCTTAGTAAATGTTGCCCCGAGTGCTATTTAATAATATCACATACAATACTCCATCGGCAAAGTAGAGTCCAATCAGCAGTGATGAACCCCCCTGCATTTGCCTATGGGACTGTACATACCTGATTTGAGAGTCTCATGCAGATTTTCAAGAGTAAACTTCAAGAAGTTATCTGCCAGGCTGCCTGATCCCAAATGGAAATAGGTTTCCAGATAAAGCCTTGGATCAAACTGCTCCTCGTATTCTTTTGCATCGGTGAAATCAGACATATTTCTTCTGCGCTCTGGGAGAAGCACTGAGTATCTTGTCTGCCTGTGTACTAGCTAAGCTGCTTCTGCTCGTTATGCCCAGACTCCAAAGTACTGTTAGTAGGGGCGGGGTCTGCAGCTGACATGAGACCTTGCGGAATGCTGGTGGGATCTTTGCCAGAGTTTATGCAACTTAAACAAAATGAATCAATAACTTAATTGAAACAAGATAAAAGTCTAAATTATTGGGTGCTGTTAAAGAGGGCACGGACGTTCCTGGGAGGGGAACTTGTGGAATGCTGGCCGGTCCAATGCCAGAGTTTATGCATGAATGTACTTCATGTGACTGTGTAAAAACATTTATTCTCTTGGCTTTAAATGGAGCACACTACTTTTACAGTCATCCAGCTGATATGTATTACCAGTTACTTACAGTGCCTTGCAAAAGTATTCACCCCCCTTTGATTTTTACCTTTTTTGTTACATTACAACCTGTAATTTATTTATTTATTTTTTATTTTAATTTTATGGGATAGATCGGCACATAATAGTCTAATTTGGTGAAGTGAAATGAGAAAAATATATATAAAAAATAATCTTTATAAATACATTTCTGAAAATTGGCATGTGCATATGTAATCACCCCCTTGCTATGAAGCCCCTCAAAGGTCTGGTGCAACCAATTACTTTCAGAAGTCACATAATTAGTGAAATGAAGTCCACCTGTGTGAAATCTAAGTGTCACATGATCCGTCAGTATAATCACACCTTTTCCGAAAGGCCCCAGAGGCTGCAACACCACTAATGCTGGCCATACACGCTGCAATTATCGGGACGATCCGCTCGATATCGGCGGATCGCCGCAATAATTGTAGCGTGGGGGGGGGGGCGACCGAGGTCGGGCATGCTGGATTGTCCAGCAAGCCCGTCTGATGCGATATTTACCCGGTAACTGTCGGCCGCATCGGGCAGTGTATGCCCAGCGCGGCCGACAGACAGACATTTCCTGTGTTCCTTCCTACGGAAAGAACAGGGAAATGTCTCCTCCCCCGGGGGCGGAGCGCTGATGTCGGGCTATACACTGTGAGATTTCTCTCACAATGTATGCCGCGGACATCTGCGGCTGGCAGCCGGCCAGATAAAATGTCTGTCGGTCTGACAGACGTTTTATCTTGCCGTGTATGCCCAGCATAAGCAAGAGGCATCACACCATGGAGCTCTCCAAACAAGTCAGGAGCAGTTGTTGAGAAGTACAATTCTAGGTTGGGCTATAAAAAAATATCCAAATCTTTGATGATCCCCCGAAGCACCATCAAATGCATCATCAAAAGGAAAGAACATGGTACCACAACAAACTTGCCAAGAAAGGGCTGCCCACCAAAACTCACAGACCGAGCAAGGAGGGCATTAATCAGAGAGGCAGCACAGAGACCAAAGGTAACCCCGAAGGAGCTGCAGAGTTCCACAGCAGAGACTGGTGTATCTATGCATGTGACCACAATAAGGCGTACACTCCAGAGCTGGGCTTTATGGAAGAGTGGCCAGAAAAAAGCCATTACTGATACCCCTTTTCCACCTAAATTCCGGGTCTGACCCGGAGTTGGAACAAAGTTCCTATCCGGATCAGACCCGGAATTTTGCCGGCGCCGAGTCGGGATATTCCCGAGTCAGCGCCGCTCACACCGCAGTCGGGTCTGCATAGACCCGGCTTTTACGGAGTGAAAGTGGTCGCTTGGAGATGACGTCATCTCCAAGCGCCACTGAAGCCGGACCAATCGGCCGGCTAGCAGCGCACTCCAGGTCATCGTGACCCGGAGTGCGCTGTTCTCACAGCAGGGTTTCACGGGCTACGTCCGTGTTAAACCCTGCTAGTTACCTGGGTTGGATTGCCGGGTCACTCGACCCGGCGATCCAACTCTCTCCCCTTTTACACCAGGGAGCTGCCCGGGTTAACCCTTCAAAAACCCGGGTTTTAGCTCCGGTGTAAAAGGGGTATTAGTGATAAAAATAAGAAGGAGCTGGAGCAGTTTTGCCTTGAGGAATGGGCAAAAATCCCAAGAGCAAGATGGGGCAAGCTCATAGACTTATCCAAAGCGACTTGCAGCTGTAAATGCCGCAAAACATAGCTCGACAAAGTACTGACTTTAGGGGGATGAATAGTTATGCACGCTGAAGTTTTCTGTTATGTTGTCCAAAATGTTGTTTGATTCACAATATAAAGAAAACACAACTTCACAGTTGTAGGCATGTTCTGTGAATGAAATGATGCACACCTACACACAATCCATTTTAATTCCAGGTTGTGAGGCAACAAAACATGAAAAATGCAAATGGGGTTGGGGAATACTTTTGCAAGGCACTGTATATAGCGCAGTTCCCATGGCCATTCTGCGTGACCATATAGTTACTCAGAAGTGTGAAAATCGTCTGATCTGTGACCAAACTGTATCTTGTACGCAGTCTCTTGGATTTGCGAAAACGCTAGTAGGTAACTGCAACATTTGCATATTTTTGCACAGTTGCTGCGTAAACATTTGCAGCTGCGGTGGCATTAGCGTACATCTCTGAATCAGGCCCTGAACTGGGCTGCGGGACACCAATAATATAAATAAACTGGGTTCTGTCAGTCAGAGCCAACATCAGAGACTGTTGATGTGATCCATGCTGTCAGTGAGAGGAATCTTACTGATATGTCTACCAAGAGATGTGGACTAAAGTCACTTGATATTTTGAGGTTTTCTAATTTGACTAACTCTATATTTTTTTTATAGGTTCCTAGAGAATATTTCAGTAAATGTTTGTGTAACATGGAGGAGCTTGTAATGAGGGGAGGGTGATTAAGATGGAGAGCGCTCCTGCACAGACTCCATATCGAATCCTCCTGAGAGGCTTCAATCCCTTACCAAGATGGCCACCAAACCTAGTACAGCGCATGCCCAGTGCCACAGTGGGAGACAAATCTTCCTCCTAGCTTCAGTAAGAACTACGATTATTGCCTTATACAAACCATGGAGAAGTCTGGTTCCAGCTGCACTGCTACCCGCCATGCACTCACCCAATATTCTGCTGTATGACACCACTCTCCGCTGAAGCTCCACTCCATAACCAATGTGGATAATTGTGAGTATGGCAATCCGGGTTGTTTGCTGTATGAGGGCATCGGCTGATGTGTATACAATCTCTGCCCCACCAATCTGTACACATATTCCAACCGTATATATTTTGAGTAAACAATACATTTTTAAATAGTTCACTTCTAACCTACTGTATGTAATTTAAAAAGCTGCCAACTGAAGCACAGAGGAGAACGATATATTAATAAAGGAATGCAGTCTAACATAAACACATTTACTAAACAGTGCATACTGGATGGAAGGCAAAGGCAGCACGAACACTGCACAGATACCGTCTGTGACCGAATAAAGGGCTGACAAAATGGTATATTAACTGCACAGGCCCCACAGTAGGGCATCTGATATGTGATTATATAATTGCCTCCTATAACTAGAAAATGCAAAGTACATCATTTTATGTAGCAGTGCTCACTCGAATTTCCATTTTATTCCGCACCGGCTGGGTTTCCAGGTGTAAACATGCCAGCAGTTAGGGTGTGATACAAGCTTTAATGCATTTATTGCACAGGATACTTCTAAATTGAAAAGCCTCTACCTAAAATCATACTTGCCAACTTTTCCAAGTCTGAGCCCGTGAGAGGAGGCGGCAGGTGGGTGGGAAGGAGGCGGAGCACTGCAGTACGCATCATCGCAGCCCATCCCCTTGATGGTTTGCCGGTATTCCCGCATTTGTGTGGGCAGAACAGGGGGTGGAGCAACACTAATCACAGCTACGCCCCCTGTGATGGTGTGCCATGATTAATGTCCTTTCAACGCAGGGACTGGTTCACGATGACACGATTGCTAGCGAGACTCGCCATCATCACTCGCGGGTGTGGTATAAGAGATAGACATTAATTAGTTAGACAATGTCTAGATAGACACCAGATGTTAAGACAGTTAATAGTTAGGCAGGGAAAAAAGTTAGCCACAAATAAAAATCAGACACATTAAAATTAGACGTGTTAAAAGTTCGACAGGTACAAAAGATCGACAGGGTCAAAAGCTCGACATGAAAAAGATCGACACAAAAATGGTCGACTTTTTTTTTTTTTTTTTTCCCTAATCTTTACCCTAACCCTCTCCTTGGTGCCTAACCCTAACCGTCTGGGTATGTGCCTAACCCTCTAAGTAAGCACCTAACCGTTACCATAACCCTACAAAAAAAAAAGTGTCGACCATTTTTGTGTCGAACTTTTGACCCTGTAGATCTTTTTACATGTCTAACTTTAATGTGTCTGACTTTTGTCTGTGTCAAACTTTTATCCTTGTCTAACTCTAAACTGTCTAACATCTGGTGTCTAGCTAGACATTGTCTAATTACGGTCTGTCCATAGTCTGGAACCCATCACTCGCATCCCACCCACTTCAGCATGCAGGATGTGGTGGTTTTGTCCACTTTACCGGGAGCCGGGAGGCTCTCCCCCAAAATTGAAAGTCCCATGCAACTTCCGGGAGAGTAGGAAGGTATGCCTAAAATTGAAAGAGCATTGGGTTACTTAATTATGTCCTACTCTCTTATAAATGAACCTAAGTGGTAAGAAGCTAAGGAAGTTAGTTAAGAATAAATACTTTAAAAATGTGCAAAAAATTAACATCTGATTTGTCAGAATATTAAATAACAGTTGATTTGAGTTCATATCTAAAAATACTAAATACTTTTTTGCGGTCTAAAAAATTTTTTACGTAGACAGATTCTGTTGACATCTCCATAGGCTGCAAACAAAATCTATCTACAGCAGGTAACCCAGGTCGCAAGGCAAAGGGTAAGCATCTTCGCTGCCTTGGTGGCACCTGTATTTGACTTGCAGGGTGCCTGGAATGGCATCCTGTAGCTTGGAGAGCTTCCCAGTGTGTCCCCAGCTCTGTTTCCTGGTCTCGCCTGTGACATCTTTACATGACCTGGTGGTGGTGGTGATGGGGGGTGCACGGGGCCGGTGCAGGGTACATTAATGCCCTGCTATGGCACTGGCTTGTAGTAAGCTTGCTTTTTTCTTTCCAATTAAAGTAAATTAAAACTAAATATAATAATCAATCTAAATTCTCAGCTACAATCTGTTCCGCTACAATGGACAGCAGGAAATATCTTACCTGAGGCAGCGCAGCGAATAATGACCCATTTCTAAAAGAAAACGCTGGGTTAAAAGAGTTGGGAAAATTACTTATTTGATATGTGTTTTCAGTGTGGTGACAAATGCTGCAATCACAGTACCCAACACATACCGAATATTATTACCACATACCAAATTCCGTGACTGTGTCTTTTCAGCATTATGGCAAAACTTTGTCAGTTACACTTAACATTTAAATTATTGTTCATAACGAACATCCCCTAACACTTGTCGCTTTATAGGAATCTTGTTTCCTGCAATGCATATAGAAATTATAAATGAGAAATGAGGATAAACAGAAATAAAATAGGTCCACAACAATACCAAATGAACTATCAGCTGGAGGGGCTAATACTCAGTGAGCCAATGAAATCATGCACCTGCCCTCCTTCTAAAAGGGGTATCTGTATCTATATCCATGTCTGAGTTGCATTTATGTGAACAAGCCTATACCATACCTGGCCTACCTTTGCCTGTCCCACAAAAAGGCTTAGTAAAAAGTCTCCGGGGTATATTTACTAGAGTGCAGGTTTTTAGATGTTGCCCATAGCAACCAGATTCTAGCTATTCTCTAGACGGTGTCTGATAAGCAGAACCTGATTGGTTGCTATGGACAACAACTCCACTTCCAAAAACCCCCATTTTAGTAAATATACTGCTCCACCTCATTTGCGGTCGCTCGGTCCTGAGAAGGGGCATTGACCATTTTCTATGGGAACATTAACACTCATTATAATTTGTTTATATAACTAGCTTGTGGACCTTGTATCACTTAATTTAATTTAGTGTATTTCTTTGGCTATGCTATGTTTTTTTCTGGTATTCAGTTCATTGCATCATGTGCTACATGTTTACCAGACAGTTTTATTTAATTGTGTAAATTTCCTTTTCCTGACCCTTTTTTTTTTTCTGTCTATTTGCTTACTAACATCAGGGGCATTTAAGGTTCATGCGGTCTACTACCTGGATGGCGGCACTGACTGCCGTGCAATTATCTGCAGTACATTAAACAGAATAACCTTGGAGCAGCTCAGTGTATTATGCAATATGTCCCTGCCCCCCTGCTCCATACACTGCTGGAGTATTTCAAGCCATAACAAGCATTTCAGGAATGCCAGATGGTTGTTTTTAAAATGCTGATATAAAACAGGACGTTTCTTTGGCAAAACTACTATGAAGCTGTATTTGTAAATCTATACTACAGTTCTCTGGATTGATAAAAGTCACGTAATTTCGGCAGCTAATGTGTGTAGCGTACGTGCACCAATGAGCAGAGGCCTCGCCCTGTTGGTCACCCCACCAAAGTGCCTCTGCTTACCCAGGCGCTGATCTTGGGCTCCTCATCTACCCCAGGGGGTGAATTTACTAAGAATCGTGACTGGCCGAGTTTGCATTCCCGTGCAAGTTTCCTCTAAATTTGCAACTCAGATTCACTAAAGGCAAACCCACGTGCAAAGACACGATCCCGCAGAGATATAGGACGGCAAAAAATAAGAGATGTGGTAAGACCTTACCTTATCTCTATTTCTATAGGGATCCACAGGAGACCTTTGGGTATAGGTTCATGACGTCAGTCGTCGAGCAACTCAATAGTTACATTTGTGCTCCCAGGATGCACCGGGCTCCTCACCTATACCCCAGGCCAAGGCACCTCAGTTTCGTAACAAGCCAATGGCCAGAGGAGGAGAAGGAAGAAATTCTGGAACACTCAAGTATCACACTTTCACATACAGAAGGAGACGGAAAACCGGTGACTAGAACACAGCTCATCTGCAGCACAGCTGGTGGACTTCGTAGATATAGAGATAACAAAGGTAAGGTCTTACCATATCTCTTATTTTGTACTACAGGGTCGATAGGGCTCCACATGAGACCTTGGGGATGTCCCAAAGCAGTCTTCTTAAGGGTGGGGACACTCCTGTGCAGAAAGGATAATCCGCCGCCCGAAGGAAACATCCTGAGAGGCAAAGGTATCAAATGCATACCATTAAGAATGTATGAACAGTAGATCACGTGGCTGCCTTGTACAGCTGAACAGCAGAGGCGCCACGACGAGCTGCCCACGAAGGACCCACAGACCGAGTAGAATGAGCCTTAACAGAGGACGGTACAGGAAGGCCCTCATGAAGGTAAGGCTCTGAAATTGCCAGGCGAATCCAGCCTGCCAAAGTCTGCTTAGTGGCAGGCCATCCTTTCTTTCGGAAACCAAAAAGGACAAACGAGTCCAACTTCCGAAATGAGTTGGTGCGGTCCACATAAGTTTGTAGAGCACGTACCACATCCAAAGAGGCCTCACCAGCTGAAAGATCTGGGGAGTTAAAAGCTGGTACTACAATTTCCTCATTAATATGGAAGCTGGATACCACTTTAGGTAGGAAACCAGGGCGAGTACGAAGAACCGCCCTGTCCCTATGAAAAATCAGAAAGGGAGGGCGACATGAAAGAGTACCCCAAATCTGACACCCTTCTGGCCGAAGCAATGGCTAGAAAAAACAGTTTTAATTGTGATCCATTTTAAATCCACTGAGCCCAGTGGTTCAAATGGAGGTCCTTGTAGAGCCCTAAGGACCACAGTCAAAACCCAAGGAGCCACCGGTGGGATAAAGGGAGGTTGGATGCGAAGCACCTTGCATAAAGGTGTACACATCCGGAAAAGTAGCAATCCTACGGTGAAACAGTACTGACAGGGCAGAAACCTGCACCTTCAGAGAAGCAAGGCGAAGACCATGATCTAAACCCGCCTGAAGGAATGCCAAAATCCTGGATAATCCATATGTTTGAGGATTATAACCTCTGGGGTGACACCATTCAAAGAAGGTGTGCCACACTCTGTGATAAATTCTCGCAGAAGCAGGCTTGCGAGCTCTGAGCATGGTGCTCACCACCGAGCTGGAAAAACCCCTGGAACTCAAGAGGGCAGTCTCAAGAGCCAGGCCGTCAAAGACAGACGACTCAAGTCCAGGTAGAGGCAAGGACCTTGGGACAACAGGTCCGGACGCTGAGGCAACAGCAACGGAGTGTCTATGGATAGACTCAGAAGATCTGCGTACCCAGTGACGTCTGGGCCACGCTGGAGCTACCAGCAGTAGCATACCTCCTTCTTACTTGAACTTCCGAATCACCCGAGGCAGAAGGGAGAATGGAGGAAACAGGTACGCAAACTGGAAGGTCCATTTGACCGACAGAGCGTCTACCAGGAGACGTGAGATCTCTTGTTCTTGAGCCGTACCTTGGCAACTTGTGGTTGTGCCGAGATGCCATTAGATCTACTTCGGGAACTCCCCACTTGTTCACCAGAAGCTGAAATACTTCCTGGTGAAGTGACCATTCCCCTGGGTGTACATCATGACGTATAACTTTCTGCAGTTCCAATGCCTTTTCCTGATCCATCTGAAGTCCCATAGGGAAGAATTGAGGAGGTCTGTACTTGAAGGAAAGGGCGTACCCTTGAGAGAACACTTCCCTTACCCAACTGTCTGTTGTGGTATGCCACCAACACTGGGCGAACTGAAGAAGTCAGCCTCCCACCTTGGGGCCCCCCCCAAGGAGAGGCCCGCCCCGCCAGGCTGAGGGTTTAGTGTCGGGCTTGGCAGCTGGACGCCTGGTACTCCAAGCCTGCTTCTTGGGCTTTGTGACCTTCTTAGCTCCTGACGGTCTGGGAAAGGACTGAACCTTGGCCTTACCCTGAGGATGGAAAGTCGGAAAGGATTGAGTTCCAGATCCTGATGGCATTGGGGCCAAAGGGTAAACATGAAGACTTGGCAGCAGCCAAAGTGTCCACGATTTTGTCCAAATCTGGCCCAAATAAGACCTGGCCATTAAAGGGTAAACCTTCTAACCCTTTCTTGGAATCAGCATCCTCTCTCCAAGATTGCAACCAAAGAGAGCGTCTAGCCGACACTGCACACATGTAGCCGAGTCTCTGAGGTAACCTACCAGTTCAATTTGTTCACTGGTAGCCTCTACAGGCAAGGATGCTTCCAAGGCATTTGCCCAACGTTCCATGGCCCTGGCCACCCAGCATATAGCCATAGCTGGCCTAGCGAGTCCCCCCCCCCCTTCCCGAGGGGGAATAAATGGAGTTTAGACACACCTTCAACTTTTCTGTCCATAACATCCTTTAATGATGACATGGACGGCATAGGAAGTGTCGCACTTTTGACAAGGCGTGTAATATGAGAATCCACCTGAGGAGGAGTTTTCCATTTAGAGAAATACTTCTCCTCGAATGGATAAGGGGCTTCCAACTGTTTCTGCGGTTGAAACCTCCTGCCTGGAGGTTTCCAGGCTTCTTCCAGATGTTCAACTAGCTGATCCGACAGGGGAAAAGCGGTTGCTGAACTTTTCACTTCCTTAAAGAAAGCATGTTTGGATTTGGTTGCTGGGGTATCCTCATCCCCAATATCCATAGCCACATGGACTGCACGAATGAGGCCGTGTACATAAATTTTGGACTTAGGCTCCGCCTCCTTTTGAGAGAGCTCTGTATCAGATAAGTCCTGAATTTCCCCATCATCAGTCGACACATCATCTTGATAATACGCGCAGGGCGCTGGAAGACTCCCCCTGTAAAACCTCCGTCAGGTTTTGCACCGTATTAGAGAGAGTATTAACCCAAACAGGTTCAGTCTGGCAGGGAGTAGGTTGTAAGGGCATATTATGAGCCACAACCAACTGTCGGGGAATCCTGTGACGTAGATGGCATAGCAACCTGCGGAGCGTACCCCAATTGTGGGGCCACTGGAGGTGCAGCAAGCAGACCCGTCAGGGTAGTTAGTGCTTGCGCAAAACAAGCCCATGGCGGCTCTTGAGAAGAGCTGGGCCCAGCAGGTAATCCTGCATTTCTGGTACACAATCTCTCCCTCCTTTTGTCCAGCAAAGCACCTGTTGCAAGACTGTGTAAGGGGGATATCAGCCTGAGCAGAATCATGCCAGAATGAATGTATGTGTCAAACTCCTCAGCTCAACTTAGGCTCCGCCTTCACCACTGAACTGTGAAGTAATTTGATCCCTCAGCAGCACAGTCACCGCAAGGGCTAGTGACAGAGACAGTACAGGGATAGCTAAAATGGCTGCCAGAGAAATAGTTTTACAGTCAGACAGCGCTACCGACCTGCTTGGATGAGTGGTATATAGGAGGACCCAGGCTCCGCAGGTCCCTGTGAGACTAGCATTTTATGCACACCAAAATGACCGCCGGAGGACTCACAGGGGGCGTGCCTGAAGGAGAGCTGCCTGCAACCGCCAAACCACTGTGGAGAGGTGCGCAGTGCAGCGGGGGAGGGGCTGGCTGTGCCATACAGGGAAGGCCCGCTCCCCTGGTGTGCTATTAACCCCTGGGATGCCACAACGGCCGCATGTTGTGGCCCCCTAATCCCTGGTGGTCTGGTGCCACACGCAGCCTCTTCCCAGGGAAGAGGCTGCGTGTGGCCTGGGAAGTAAATGAAATGTGTTATCAGCGGACGCCCGCTGCTTACCTGAATGTCCCCCTGTGACATCCTGCCACAGTCCTGTGCGTCTGGGGGCTTTTGCTAGCCGAAACCCCCAGACACCCACCGCGATCCCTAGCGCAGTGCCAGCGTCTCGGCGCCGGCGTGGTGTCGGAGTGGCAGCATGGGTGTCCGCTGGACAGCCCATGCTGACCACTCTGCAGTACAAAACAACTATTTTCTGGGCTGTCAACGCAGTCCCTCTTGAAGTGACCCGACTCCGTGCCGAGCACCTACGAAATTGAGGTGCCTTAGCCTGGGGGCGGGGTATAGGAGAGGAGCCCGTTGCATCCTGGGATCACAAATGTAACTATTGAGGTGCTCGACGACTGACGTCATCAACATATACCCAAAGGTCTCCTGTGGAGCCCTATGGGTCCTATAGTAGGAACATGCAAATAGAAGTTACTATACCATCGAGCCAACCTGTAAGTACTTTCAATAGACAGGAATACAACTCACGGATTTACTAGGAATAGTGTTTCAAAACACAATAGAACACGGAGCAATGTACGCAATGGCGATTTTTACGCGTTACAAGCACTTTTTTTTGCTTTTGCGCATGCATCAAAGTCGCACTGCACAAGCGCTGCAATTGTCTTGCGATTCCGCACACACCGAAAACCCATTTGCAAAGTGAGAGTAATCAGCGTTTGGGGGGGGAGAAGTTACATGGGGGTGGTTAAAAAAAAACAAAAACGCAGGTGTGTCTGACCGTTTAAACAGTTACATGGGCGTGCATAAATCAGCCACAGCGATCTCATACGCAGCATGAGAGCTCTCTACGTGTCAGGAGGGCTGCTGTATTTGAGACAGACACGTGTCAGACCGTCCGCAAGGGCTGCAATGTAAGGGGTGCTAATACATTTATTATTTTTGCATGCATATACTGGCTGCTATTGCATGTAGCCCATAAATGCTGGACAGCTTTATATTTACACAGTTTAGATTTGAGCTAGAACACTCCCCTGACTAGTGTAAATCTCCCTGCACATTACATATGCCTCACCTGCAGTGCAGCACGGCCTGCCAAGGCAAAGTTACCTGCTTTGTACCCAAACAGGGCACGATTTGAGGATAGGTGTATGTAGACACACAGACTCAAAGCCATTAACAGAAAACAGATGGAGACTAGTCCTGTATGGTAACCTTAAAATTAGTATTTTATTGGCAACAACAAATAAAATATAAGAAACTCCGCCAACTGTGTAAAACTTGTTTGCAATCCACCCCTGCTTACACAGCAGCCAATTCTGCCAGGAGGTGTCCCGTACCGCTGTAAAGACCACCAACAGAAATGATCACCAACTGCCCTGGCTCGTCAGGAGGATGGCATCTGAACAATGTACAGACTGGGTAACATTAAGTTCAGATTTGCTGATCTTTTCCCCCATCTACATTTCTTTTCTTCTCATCCATCATATTCTTAAAAATGTTCTCCCTGTAAAACTGCAGTTCTTTGATGCTCTCGTTGATGTCATCTAGAGCCCTGAAAGAGAAATGATAATAACCAAGTGGTAAAATGAATACAAACAAGATTTATATTGGATAGGCGCATACGGCCAAGGACTGCTGCCGTAATATCCTCTCACGGGAAGTAGTCACTTATCCCGCTGCAGATAATGCCGGCAGACAGAATCCCGTGGTCGGAATCCTGACAGCAGTCAGAATCCCAGCTCCAGAGTCCTGATGTGAGCAACAGGGTTAGGCACACGCTACGGGAGGGGACGGTTAGGGTTAGGCTGCAGGAGGGAGGCTTGCTGGGGGACACGCAAGGGATCAACCTGTAATTTCCCACTGTATTCACAAATGTTGATTTTGTAGAAGGTAGGGCAAATAGCTGCTATATACAGTAACACAGCCATCAAGAATTGTGGGATGATAGATGCAAATCCTTGCTCATATGTCTCTGTAGGCAAACTATCTAGGGCCACTGGTTTAGAGCACAGATACAGCCAAATATGTAGAGTCATATTCAATTCCATAGCATACCGCTGTTTGCTCCTCAAAGTAAAGTGATCGAGCTTGTAGTGGACTCATTTAGTATGTTCTGCGATATTCTGTTATACTGCTGACATCTACTGTTTGTCTTGGGTAATGCATTTAAGAGAAATGAGTGTAACCTAGTCGCACAGGAATTATAGGGTATTGTATATATTCTTCAAGTTCCCCACAGTATCTGTTATTGTGATCCAAGAGAGGGGGGTGCTACCACGGACATATTAATAGGAATATCCAAAAAAACAGAGAAAAGACTGAAATGTCCAAAGGGTGGTGCACTCAAAGTACATTATATTAAAACATAACTTTTATTATAATTCAAATAATATAAACAAATAGTGAAAATTAAGTTAAAAATATATGAGAGTGAAAAAGTGTGAAATACGTGTTTATAAAAACTATTACAGCGTCCTTTCTGTACTCCCAAATATTATATTGTTTTATGAGGTTGACAACTAGACAGAAATAGATTTATTAATATTAATAATAATAGCAATAAATATTCATATATCCTGTATGGTTCTTACTAACTAATGACAGAAATCTGTTATTCAATATACAAACATTCGCCACTGATTAGATCATAAACTTGTCAATTATTTATAAATGATTTATAAATTATTCTCCCAAAGGGATTAATAATCCCTTTGGGAGAATCATTTATAAATAATTGACAAGTTTATGATCTAATCAGTGGCGAATTTTTGTATATTGAATAACAGATTTCTGTCATTAGTTACTAAGAACCATACAGGATATATGAATATTTATTGCTATTATTAATATTAATAAATCTATTTCTGTCTAGTTGTCAACCTCATAAAACAATATAATATTTGGGAGTACAGCAAGGACGCTGTATTAGTTTTATTATAAACACGTATTTCACACTTTTTCACTCTCTTTTTATATTTTTAACTTAACTTTTATTATAATTCAAAAAAATAGCAAAAATTATGTTTTAATATAATGTACTTTGAGTGCACCACCCTTTGGACATTTCAGTCTTTTCTCTCTGTTTTTTTGGGGTAATGCATTTCTGCAAATATTGTTATAATGTATCTTACATTTTTCATGGATGCTATAGAAAATAGGTTCATAAGCAGATCTGTGCACTCTCAGATTGTGCATGATTTAGCCGTACATTAGGTACCTGGTCAGAATCACTCAGACCTAGCAATGTTTTTCCAGTCATCCAGTGTTGTTCCTACGCCCACTGCAAGCACACCCTCCTGTATTGTGCAGATGGGAGTGTAACTTGCTGGGGATGTAAAGCTGTTAATGCCCCATGAGTAACAAGGTATGATCAATTCTAATGTGCACCTTGCCTATACTTAGCTGACTGAATATAGACTTCGCCCCTCTCATTAAAGTCTGTTTCCGATCACAGAACCAGCATTGGCTACAGTAGGTGATATTTGCTGGAGGACAATTCTCAATAAACACATACAGCGTTGTTGCTCCTGATACACTGGTGAACACTACCATACAATATTCAGGCACATATAATTTGTTGCCCCCATTATCGGTTTAATCTGCATACACACAATGGAACGGGTCTTCTGCTTGAAGTATCAATATAAAAATAAAGGTAATGCTCTCCTGCGCCAATATTGTCCAACTGTGATATGGAAGTTTTCTGGTCTTTGCGTCTTCTTTCCAACAGGGAAATGTCTCAATAGTATGGAATAAGGAAACAAATATAAAGGTTGTATGAGTAGGATGGTCAAAACTAAAAACACAACTAAATAGGGCCGTGTATATGTCACCAGTGTCTTAGATGGGGAAACCGTGAAACCACACCCAGTGTTCTCATGCAAAAAGAGACAAGATTCTGCTCACATTATATTCTTACATACAGTCAGGTGCATAAATATTGGGACATTGACAGAATTTTCATATTTTGGCCTCTATTCACCACCGCAATGGCTTTGAAATGAAACAAACAAGATGTGCTTTAACTGCAGACTTTCAGATTTAATTTGAGGGTAATTACATCCAAATCAGGTGAACGGTGTAGGAATTACAACGGTTTCTATATGTGCCTCCCACTTTTTAAGGGGCCAAAAGTAATGGGACAAACTAAACAATCCTAAATCTAACTTTCACTTTTTAATACTTTGTGTGAGCATCCATTCTACAGCTCATTACATTTATTTTTATGTGAAAGTCCTTCCACTATACGGGATGCAGGTGGCCAGATTACTGACAGCAACATACCGATAGTCAGAATCTCGGGTAAGTATGCAGGTAAAGTATTCCTACCCTAGCCTTCCCCTAACCCACCTTTCCTGCAGCCTAACCCTAACCCGCCTTTCCCGCAGCTTTCCCCTAACCCACCTTTCCCGCAGCCTAACCCTAACCCCTTCCCACCGCAGCCAAAACCTAACCCTAATATTTACCATCGGGATGCCAGCGGACGGGATTCCGGTTCAACACAAAGAATAGGTTTAAAAAAACAATTCTAAGCAGGTCTAAATCCCTTTTGAATATTTAGAATGAAAGAAAATGACATACCTATGAGAGGCTGCTTTCTTCGGTGCTCGCTCATAATCCACTGGGTACCAGCGCCTGAAATAAGAACGTAATTTTGAGAAGACATGTATTTTATCTGTAGGTTACTAATGGTCTTGGGTGGAAAATCTGTGTCCAGTGGTGAAAATGTATCCAGGAAAATATTTAAGATTAAACTCTCAGACCTCATTTGTAATCTCTATTAGAGAGTAGGAGGTCTGATGGCAAATGGATGGGAGACCTGCGATAATTTAGTCCCCTTTTATGCCTGTATATTTTACTATATACAGTATGCAGTGCTATTATTTGTATCATTACTATATATATATTCTTCTATTTGTTTTCTTATCATTTAAAATGTATAAAATATAAAAATTCATGTGTTGGAGGTTAGATATATACCAGCCAGATGTCTCTGCATTTCAACATTCTGTCCATTTGTTAAATAAGCAAGGTGCTATGAACATTTTACATCTGTGATTTTTACTATGTAAATTGGGGATGCGATCAATATCCCGACAATCGGGATGCCAGCGCTTAGAATGCCGGCGAGGGAATCCCGACACCTGTCAGAATCCCGGACTGGCATCCCGACCGCAAGTACTGGGGTTAGGGGAGGGTTAGGCACTAAGGAGGACACCGGGGAGGGAGGGGTAGGGAGAGAGGCATGGTTAGGATACTGACCGACAAGCTCCAACAGGGAAGCTGGGAGAAGGAATGTTTAATTAAAGTCCCCTACTGTTCCTTCACTCTTGTGGAAAGGGAAGCGTGACTGAACACGGCTCTACATTGCAATAGTTACTATAGAAGACGGTCTACCTTATATAATTACTACCAATGGGATTACCAATCATACTGGATTCTAATTTTGAACAAAGGTCACCAATGGGCCTAAATTTAAAAAAGGGCAATGCTTTTAATAGCAACATATGGGGGGTTTTGCTATTAAAATCATTGGTCTTTTAAATGTTTGGGCTATAACATGCCCTGAAGGAGTGGCTATTACAAGCTGCCACATAGGAAATAAACCCCACACATTGAGGAACCCATCCTTTTGCCTACTCAATATGGAACGAAAACTGTGTGTGACGAACCAAAGATTTCAAATTTTGATTAATCCGCCAATAAGACCTTCTTCCAGTCTTCAGTAGCCCGTTGGCGGTGCTTCGTGGTCCAGGCAAGTCTCTTACTCATTGCTGCAGAGCAGCTCTAAGTTCTTAATCTCCATGAGAAGTACAGAGTAACAGTTTTGTTCCATAGTAATTTCATGCAGCACTAAGCGCAACGGTGATTTCTGGTCACAACTCTATAGGCAGAAAGCAGCTAGAGACACATCCCGCAAAGCCGCCAGCGGCTAATAGTTACGTGAATGAGCCAATAAATCTGCTTTAGATAGGATTATAAAAAGTACATTCCTATTAATGTAAGAAAAACAGAGGCTACGTAAAAACATTACCTGCACAATTCTTTCACCGTGCTGACATCAATGATCCTGTAATGCAGGTGTCTCATAAACTGAGGCATATATTTGTTCAGAAACACTTTATCCACGTGCACAGAGTTCCCTGCAGAAAAAAAGACGTCATGTGTATTGTACTGACCGTATGGGATACGTTATATTCTTAAATGTTTAACGGTTATTACGTAAAGTTGATACAAAAACAAGCCAGCCAGACATTAAACTATAGGAGTCAGACAAGAGAATATGGCGCAGCACTGACTTTTAGCAAATACAATACAGAACCACATTTATATACATTATTAAAAAAAAAAAAAAAAAAATCACAGAACCAAATAAACACCGATGACGGGTTGGGTACGAGATGCCAGCGGTCAGAATCCCGACACAGACATCTCGACAGGGTTAGAAAACAGACACTTGTCGGTCAATATTCTAACCCTCCCCCTCCCTCCCAGGTGCCTGAACCTAACCTTTCATCTAGTGCCTAATCCGAACGCTAACCCTCCCCCTAACCCCGCTACTTACCGTCGGGATGCCGGTGTCGGGATTCCGGAGCCGGCATTCTAAGCGCCAGCATCCCGACTGTCGGGATTTTGACCATATCCCCCCAATGACTGCAGACATCAGTTAGTGCTTAGAAACGTATAGCAATAATCTAATGACTTAATTTTATATTAATATATCAAACACGGAACAGGATTGAAACGCCGGTGGCGATTCACATCCCGACAGCGGCTGCCCGGAGGAATTCCCCACAGCAGCAGGTAAGTAACCTAACCCTCCCCTCTCCCCCCCCTAACCCTCCCTTAGGGGTGCCTAACCCTAAATCTCTCCCCCTAGTGCCTAACCCTAACCTCTCCCCAGGGGTGCCTAAACCTAACACCCCTCCCCGCACCCTAAACCTAACCTCCCCCCAGTGGCCCCCATATAACTCTGCTAAGAAACCACTCACATGGGCACATGATGCCAGCTTTTACAAGGAGGTATGTCACCTTTTTAATAGCATGTAGTTGGGTAGTTATACCCTTATAAACTTGCGTTTCTCTGCAACAGGCACGGTTTAAGGTTTGACCCAGCAGAATCTATTAAGGAGTCAGAGAGGAGATCACACTGTACATCAATATCAATTAAAATAATTTCCAGAAGTTTTTTTTTTTTTTTAAAGCATATTGGCTACCTGGCACCTGTGATTTATTCAGGGCTTGTATGTACAATTATTATCCACCCATGGCACAATGACCTGTGGAAACATCTCAGATGGTGTTCTTTATGAATGCTTGTATGTACGGAAAATGACAAAGGCATTGACTAGCCCTAGAATTTTGTGTGTTCAAGCTGCACTCATGCCGAACTGCACCAAAGGTCACATTGACGGCAGTATGCCAACATGGTAGAAATGATACTGAAAGCATGCTTACAGTGCGGGCATTATAAATGTAAGGGTGCATCGAAAACCGCATGTTTGACATTACAAAGCGTGCACGGTACAAATGCTATAAGTAACATCTTTACTGTGTGATTATACTGCCTCCGGCATTCTGCTGTCAATCTTGTCACGGTTGATTAAGTGGCCATCGACTTCCTAACTTGATCACGATCAATACATGATCGTAATTAACAAATCGGGGACTTTTAACAGATCTCCCGACAGATGAGCGGTCATCGATGGTGGGCGGCATTTCTGACTGGCGCCGTTCAGGTCCGATTGGCCCTGTAGACGTATGGGACCCTTAAGACAGTGTTGGACAAAAGGCTGCACCATGACAGTCTCTCATGCATGGGATGCAGTGGTGGCTTGGAGACTACTAGGAGGGAGCAGGATGTTGCAAATTGCGGTTCTCCTGCATGAGACTGAATATTCTTTGTAAAGCGCTGCGGAATATGTGTGCGCTATATAAATAACTGGTAATAAATAAATAAATGAGACCTGCAGCTGATCATTTGCTGGTAAGAGCTTGTGAATGAACAGAAGTGTATTGTTTCCTCTATCTATCACTTACAGATGTGTGCTCATACACCTGTCCTTCTTGTGCCATATGACAGCAGATGCCTGGTGTGATTCCCGTTCTGCGCACTTTCCTCAGTTTTGCACCTTCGTCTGCAAGTAGTGTACTAGGTACTTAGGATTTGCTTTCTTGTACAGTGTAAAGTGGCAGATAAAGCTCAATGATGAATAGTGCGGGTCACTGGTATCTCACCGGTCAGCTGCCTATCAACACAAATTACATACTTTCCTCAGTTTTGTGTCTTAGGCCGGATACAGAGATATGTGGTAATGCTGTCGCAGCTGCAAATTTGTATGCAGCATCTGTGCTAAGATACGCAAATGCCGCAGCTGCCTCGATATGTATTGAGACGCCCACTGGGGGCTTCGCAAATCCAAGTGTCTGCACATGAAGATGCAGCATGGGTGGCAGATCCTTTGATAATCGGCCTTCTGAGTAACTCTAGGGTCGTGCAGAACAGTTGGTGTTCTGAGACGCCAGAGCCACTTTTATTGCTTATGGGATGGCGGATGCTGGCTGTGACCTGCCCCGAGAAACGGCCCTGACACACCTGGGACGGGGAAAGCTTTAAGGATAGATGGATGTGGACACATCTGAACAAAAAAACAGCAGCGTGGCACAGAATACTCACCAGCCAGGGGGCATAGGCCAGGTGGTGTATGTTGTCTGATGAAAGAGAGAAACTCATACTCTGCTTGTGCTAATGAGATTTTACTGTCCCGCACAGCCTGGGTAAGGCCGGACTGCAATGAGAAAACAAATATAGGAGCTGATGAAACTGATCTGTCATCCAATATAAGGAGTCTCACATTTATCAGTGAATGTACTATAATTATCTACAGTAACATAGGGAGAAAGGGGAAGATGATGCTTTAACATAGGGCTACATACTGGTTTATCACTACTATCTAAAACACATATTAGGCCATGCAACTAAAACAGAGCTCAAACCGTTATAACATACAAATGGGAGGTAAAAAAAAAAAAAAGTACATTTTACCGTTGGGGGTGTAGAGAGAGAGCGAGATAGAGAGCGAGATAGAGAGACGCGACGGAGATAGAGTACCAACCAATCAGCTCCTGTCAGTTCTCAAAGCCTGTAACATGACAGGAGCTGACTGGTTGGTACTTTCTCTCTCTTCAGGGCTTAGTACATAGACCAAAGTATCACAAAAACAAGAGCACATTTGGCTTGCTTGTACTAAATCACCAGAGAGAGAAAAATGGCAAATTCGGTAAACTACAATTTGTTGGGTAATATAATGTAGATACACATAATGATACTCACTTAGGACGTGGCAAGGATATTTGTAAAACAACAAGTTACAGAGTACAGACATCATGGACACTTTATATTTATAGGAGTTTAATGAATAACAGTATACCCTATGGGGCTTTAGCTCTTGTTGCCATACTGGATGCAAGGACAACAATGTACACAACTATATGTAGATACAGCAGACATTGGTACAATGAAGGGGAAACAAAAATGAGTGTTATGGTAAAACTTACCTTTGTTAACTCTCTTTCTTCGAAATCCATAGGATCCACAGGGATACCATGGGGATTTTCTAGCTCGGTGGTCCAGACTATGCTCAGAGCGCGTAAGCCGACCTCTGCCCTGATTGGTGTCCGGTCCTTATCCACCACCTACACCAAACAGTTAAGCTTTCAACTGCCAGGATGCAACGGTCCCTCCCCCCTAAACCCCGCCCCTGAGGCAAATCAGTTTCTTAACAAGCCCAAGGCAGGAGGAGGACAGGAGAGAAGGAAGACTGGTACACTCTCACATCAAAGAGACGGGAAACCGGTGACCAGGAAACCCAACCCAGAGAAGCCAGGGGCGCCAGGGCGGGCCCCCTATGGACTTCGAAGAAAGTTAATAAAGGTGAGTTTTACCATAACTCTCATTCTCTTCTTCACAGTCCATAGGGATCCACAGGGATACCATGGGAATGACCCATAGCAGTATTCAAGGATAGGGACGCTCCTGAGCTGAGGAATATCCTCCGTCCAAATGAAGCATACTGAGAGGCAAAGGTATCGAAGGCATAAAACCAAATAGGGAATCTGTTTTCCAAAGAAAACTTGTTCGGTCCACGTAGATCCTGAGAGCACAGACCACATCCAAGGAGGCATCACCTGCCGAGAGGTCTGGTGATTGGAAGGCCGGGACTACGATTTCCTCATTAATATGGAAATGAGAAAACCTTGGAAATGAAGTCAGAACGAGTTCGAAGAACAGCCCTGTCCTGATGAAAGACCAGAAATGGGGAGCGACAGGAAAGCGCCCCTAAATCTGACACCCTACGAGCGGACAAGTAGAAAAAGGAGGGGGGTTTAACCCCCTATTGTTCCTCAGCACACTGAATAGTACCTGCAACAATATATGAGGACTATATGGTCATAGAAATCAGAGATATTAGTTGCATGCATTTGCAAATACATGGGAAGCTGCTAGGCCACGTCACGGCTTCTCTGTCTCTAGCAGTCCCTAACACTAAGGGGTTCACATCCGGGGCGCAGTGCACCCCGAAAAACGTCCAGCCCTGGACCCCCCCAGGGCATCACACGAAAAATGGAAAAAGAGTGACAGTGCAGTGTAAAGTATAGCTGTGTAAGACTAATTAATGTGTGTTTTAAAAAAGGGGTTAAAATATATGTGAATTATTACATGAAAAAAATACAAACATAATATGTGATGTAAAAAGTAACTATGTGTATTAAGTGGTGATGCCATGAGGGGGCCCAGCCAGAACAGCCCCGGGGGTCTTACGCCTGAACGCTCACCCCAAATGTAAATTATACCAATTATAAGGCCTCATGATAAAGGCACATATAAATTTTGTCAAATGTAAGGCCTCCTGATAAAGGCACATACATAAATGCATCCACATTGAGAGCCAGCTTACCTGGGAGTCACCCCTGGGAACTCCAACTAGCACTACTAGAACCAGCATGCCCTACTAATGCAGGCTCCTTCATGCCACTCATACCAAACAAACAAAAAATGGCAGCTGCTCAATCAATCTAGCAGCACTAATCAGGTGCATGAAAGGGAGGGGTCATACTAAGTAGAAAAAGGAGGTGGGTTTAACCCTCTATTGTTCCTCAGCACACTGAATAGTACCTGCAACAATATATGAAGACTATATGGTCATAGAAATCAGAGATATTAGTTGCATGCATTTGCAAATACATGGGAAGCTGCTAGGCCACGTCACGGCTTCTCTGTCTCTAGCAGTCCCTAACACTATGAGCGGACGCAAGAGCCAGAAGAGAATCTTCGCTGTGAGCCACTTCAGTTCCACAGATTCCAGGGGTTCAAACGGAGGACCCTGAAGGGCCTGGAGAACCACTGGAAAATCCCACGGCACCACTGGAGGGACGAAGGGAGGGCACCCTGAAGGAAGGTGTGAATATCCGGCATTGGAGCCATTCTGCGCTGGAACCAAATGGACAGAGCAGAGACATGCACTTTCAGTGAGGCCAGGCAGAGTCCAAGGTCCAATCCTGCTTGAAGGAGGGTCAGGGCTCTAGAGAACCTAAAAACTTGAGGGTCAAAACTTCTGGTAGCACTCCACTGGAAGTATGTTTGCCACACACTGTGATAGATCAGGGCAGAGATCGGCTTACGCGCTCTGAAAATAGTCTGGACCACCGAGCTAGAAAATCCCCATGGTGTCCCTGTGGATCCCTATGGACCCTGAAGAAGAAATAAGAACGAATCCTATGCAGTTGGTAACATATTATAACAAACAGCTAATAAGCAGAATGCTTAGCTATTGTGGTCTATTGCTGGGTACACACTTTGATGACGAATCGGTCAGCAGACCAATCCACCGTCAGAGTGGTTGATTGGTAAGTGTATATAGCTTACCAATCGGCTGCTCGATGTGTCTTGGCTGACATCACAACCGGGCGGGCATTCAAATTTAAATGCCTGGCCTGTTGAGATGTCAGTGTCGGCAGTTCCTGCAGCAGGTGTACGGCGGTCGGCGGGTCAGCCACACATCAGTTGTGCTGCAGGGCCGACCCGATATGTCTGAACAACATCGGTCAGACACATATCGGTTGTACTCAACCGCAGATGCACTCACGATATGATGTTCGTTGATAGAAAGAGCAATATATTGCCAAGTGTGTACCCCACATAAGCCTAATATGTATTTATTGTGGACTACAATGTCTACTAAAGTAGGGATACACCAGACATAGGGCCTGATTCAGCAAGCATCGCTATTACAATCGCAATAATGATTACGTACGCAGTCTCACTGTGAAAATATGCTAATGATTGCAAACGCAATGCCATACGCAGCCTAACATAAGGGCTCCCTCTTTGCCTTACACACACATCAGTAATACTTAGCAAGACTGCAAAACCATTGGTAACAGAGTACAATCGCAGCCTCACACACACCTGCACAAGTTCTGACCTTACTCAGGAATTTCTAACCTCATCGCACGCAGTGAAAGCCCAAGCTGGGTATGGCATCACAGTGACTAATTTATGCACGCCCCTGCAAACGACGTTCAAATGCACTGGTACGCCTGCGCTTCCCCGGCCACTCCCCTCCCCGTCACCACCCCCAGACGGTGCTCCTTGCCAATCACTCTGCGATGGGTCTGCGTAGTCACTGCGATCGCATAACGCAACAATCGGCCGGTTGCGTGCGTAATTGCAGTTACAATCGGTAATGAATGAGGCCCATTGTGTTTTATAACATTAACAACCATGTAGTGCATCGAAATGTCAACAATGGCCTAATATTTGTCCAAAGTTATTCATCTGGGGTTGGGTACGGTATCCCTGACGGTCAGAATTTCGGCAGCGGAATCCCAACAGTGAAAATGCTGGCGATTTTCAGTAAGTATTCTAAGGCTAACCCTGACCTCAACCCACCCCTTCCGCAGCCTAACCCTAACCGTTAGCTACCCTAACCCCCACACCTCCCGCTGCCTAACCCTCCTCAAAATACTTACAGTTTGAAGTTGTCTGCATTTTGACCCATCAGGACCCCGCAGGCGGTACAGTGAGCATCATGATTTTGACTGTCGGGAAGCTGTATACAACCTATTCATCTGTGCTAAGGTGCGCACACACTTGCCAATATTTTAAAAACGACTGAACGATATAGTTATCGTTCACTATATCAGCCAGTGTGTACGCTAAAACGATGAACGACCAACGACCAACGATGTGCACTCCCGCAGTTCATTGGTCATTGTCGTTCATGGCGATATTGTCAGGTTGTTGCCCGTTCGGGAATAATGGAGGGTGCCCGGCACTGAACGATAGAGCGAATCGTCTAGTGTGTACGCACCTTTAGTCCCACTCACAACTGCCGTCAGGCTATACCATGGTCTAAAGACCTTTCTGTAAAATCTTTGGCCTTATGCAGCGATATAGACATTTACAAACTGGTCCTCATGGCTATTATTTACATAGTTTATATTCTATACCACACAAATACGCACACAGTCTAGGACCCAGTTTAGCAGCAGCCAATGAACCTAGCAGTAAGTTTTGTCTGGACTGTGGGAGGAAACTGGAGCACCCACAGGACACCCACAAAAACAAGGGGAGAACATACAAGCTGCAGACAGAATCAAAACCCTTGACCCCAGCGCTGAGACAGCGATACTAACCACTGCTCCATCATGCTCCCATCAAACCATCAGCGGCGATCTCCGTTGTGTTTACATTCCTGTGATCTAGACACCATACGGCCCCTACTGTATAATCGGGTCACTCACACTAGGCCATAAGGAAACAGATCCTGCCGCTTTATCAGAGAGACAGGAGTTCCCTACATATTGCCAGGATTACTATACTGTATTTAGATTACAGCTATGTTATTACTACAACAACTATTATTTGCCCAGAAAAAAAAAAAACCCTTCAATTTCATATTAACACGGGGATATCCAAACACAGATGTGACACAAGCAATGAGGCAGCTTGTACTCTTCACTAGACAACTATGGAACCGTGAACGTAAGCCCATAGTCACATATTAAGTCTAGAATGAAGGACAAGGCAGTATAGGGAAACCTCGTGAATAGTACAGGAACTATAGTGATACATATATATTATATAAACGAAACAACATTTCATTATCTCTTTGTCTAGCCGGCTGGTTTATACAGACATTTGCTGCAGAGGACATAGAAAGTGTCTGACATGTGACAAAATAACAGCAGAGTTTTCTTCCACAAGAAGTTTTGTTGCACAAAACGCAGAAGATCTAAAAATCCTGTATATAAATCTCACCTTTCCGTGATGCTCTTTGCACCACTCAGACATGCCATCCAGTAACTCATCCGGCTGTTTAATAATCAAATTGGGGCCCTGCCAATAAAAAAAAAATATGTATTTGAACCGTTTACCATTGAAGTCTGCTTAGGAAATTAATACAATTAAAAATAAACAGATTTATCACAGTGCAGGAAAAAAAAATGACATTGATCATAGCTTTTATATTTGAAATACTTTCTAGTTTGTAATGTATAATCGAGACCTGCATGCGTGATTGAGAACAAAAGTGGGAGATGTATGAAGGGGCGCTATGGTGTTTAGTGGTATAAACGTATGTTATGTTCGCTCATACCGCTTCTCCCCCATGTATTAATGTGGGGTGTTAAATGACAGGGGCATCCTGCATCCCTTTCATTATCGCCACTGCTGTCTTGCCGATGTGCAGGGCAATGTATGAACGGTCCGGGGCACTGACCATTCCGACAGCTGCAGCTATAGATTTTGACAGCTGCGGCTGTCATTGCCCCCCATCACAGCACTGTCCCTGGCTGCTGGGCTTCGGGCTGTGCACGGACGTTCCCGCGATGCTTGCGAGATCGCGCGCGTGCCCACTGGAGACGGGCGGGAGGAGACAGATAGCGCAACAGCACTAGTGCTGATGCGCTGTGGGGTCTGGCAGGGATCACCGGAGGGGGGAGTGTTCACTCCCCCACTCCAGCACACGAAATGTTACTGCTACCTGTTTCACTTCGGTAAAGAATAGAACTAACAGGAGACGTGTATTAATAAAGCAGTCAGCCATCATACATAAAGTTGGCCATACTGAACTACTTTTGGCCAATATAAATGGCCACGTCAGTAGTGAAAAGTTATCCCCGTTTTTTTTCAAAGACTTTTCGCATTGAATACGGGGATAATTGAAATAGGCGAAAATAAAGTCATTGGCGATAAATTATCGCCGATTCCGACATTTCGCCTCAAATTGAATATGGGCATATGTAGTTCTTTTGCAAAGATGATGGGTCCACTTTAACGGAAGCCAGTTGTAATACCCAGTGATTTGGAGGGTGAGAAATCCAAAAATATTTTGAATCGATTCGAAATTTGCTTTTAATGGTGTATTAAATGCACAGATTTATGGTGTCCATAGGATGTGCCCTTTACATTCTTAGATTTACACTTATGTAAAGATCCTTCTGCTATACAATGCAGTCACAGCCACTGCTTCCAAACTGTATTTGGCATGATAACCAGAAAATACTGTATGATCTGCCTGTGCTCTGCCATAACATTATATACTTGTAATGAAGATGATCTAATATTTAGCATTAATGTATCACAGTCCATGCTATCAGTTCAGGGCGGCCTCCCAGTTATCTCCGGTAGAGTTACATTCGGTAGGCCTCACAAATGTAATCTTTCTATTTTCCATTGAGTGCAAATTCTTTTCCTATTCTCTCTCTGGTGTCGGATTGGCAAACTGGGGGTCTGACAGAAATGTCCTTGAAAATAACTTGTGTGTTACCCAACAACTGGAGCAAAAACGGTTTTAGCAAAGCAGCAGTGGAAAGGCTCATTCTTTACTAATGAGAAAACACTTTGAAGAAAATGTCTATATTGCTTCAAATATGAAAATAACAATTTATTTCCTAGTTATTGCCCACGCTTACCTCAGCAAGGATGTTGAGATCAGAGTCTGTAATTAAACAAGCCATCTCAATGATTTCGTCCTTCTTAATGTTCAACCCAGTCATCTGTAACACACACAAACATGGCCGAACGGTAAGGGATAAGCAAAAACAACATTCCTAATTATTATTATTTTCTTTCAAATATTTTATAAAAAATAATAAAAAAAGAAAGACAGTGCCCTCCCCCCCCACAACTGTGAGAACTCTCATACTGAGGAAGCACGAAGGCACTCTAGTCTAGGTTGGAGAAGTCATTTTCATAGATCCCTTGTATATAGTGCTGAGGTTTTGGATGGGTCAGACACAGCAGGAGAGAGTAGCTGCACATGTTCTATGTTAGTCCCTCTTTCTCTATATCAAGGGTAGGCAACCTGTGGCACTCGGGTGTGGATTGAAAGATCTACACTATTTAGATAGACAGTCAAAAGATCGACACCATATGCTGGACAGGCAATAGTCCGACAGGGCCAAAGGGTCAAAAGGTTGACTGTTAAATGGTCAACATGGACTAAGGGCCTGATTCAGACCCGCTCGCAAGCGCTATGCACTCGCGAGCGGGTCAATGTTTGGCCACTGCGCATGCGCACGCCGGAGCCGACGTGCGCATGTGCGTGACTCGGCTAGCGACAGGTGCTCCGTCGCTCCGGGTCTCGCACCAAAAGGGGGCGGCTGTCGATTTTTATCAACAGCTCGCATAGTTTTGGAGGCGTGGCGGGGGGGGGGGGGCTGGCTTCACAAACAACGCCTGCCGTTTGTGGGCGGCCCCACTGACATCAGCGATGTCAGTGGGAGAGCTTCCGGCTCTATTAGAGCCGGTAGCTCTCTGGGGCTTGCGGCCACGAGACCCTACCACAAGGGTCTCGTCGCAAGCCCTGATAGTCGTGATGGTCTTGACCATCACGACCATCATCCTGGCCGCTCGCAATAGCTGTGGGTGGTCACCCAGAGCTATGTGAGCAGCCAGGAGGCCGCACAAAAAAAAAAAAAAAAACGCCCTGATTCAGAGCGTCCGTCTCTGAATCAGGTCCTAAGGTCCACAGTGTCAAATGGTCGATATAATCAAAAAGGTCAACAGTTTTTTTAATTTTAACCCTAATCCTTACCCTCTCCCTGGTTCTTAACCCTCCCCCTAGTGCCTAAAGGTGCGTATCCTCTACACGAGAGTGGAAAGACTGTACAATTACAACATTGTAATCGTTCATCATCCTGTGCAGTGGATAATGTGGACACACTGAACGATATGTACATCAGTGCAGGCACCCTCCCTCATCCCCGAACATGCACATCCTGTTGATATCGGCAGGTTAGGCAGTATGTTCTGGTGATGGCAGATGCCAACAACAACCAGCGGGAGCGCGCATCACTGGTCGTTGCTGGCATATTCACTGCACTATTAATGAACGATTGAACGATAACGATGTCGTAATCGTTCAATCCCTCATTTTCCTTGTGTAGTGGATACGCACCTTTACCCTAATTGCTCCCTTCCACAGCCTAACCCTCCTCCGAGTACCTAAACAATCATGAAAAACCATGTGTTGACCTTTTAACTGTCAACAATTTGCATCTCGGCCATCTGGTGTCGACCTATTGATTGTTCCCTAGATTGTAAGCTCCTAGGAGCAGGGTACCCTGATTTGGAACTACATATCCAAAAATGCCCTGCCACAGTTTTGCTGGAGTGCGCCAGTTTTGGGTGTGCTAAACCTGCCACACGTTGCCTACCTCTGCTCTATGTGACAATCACCTGACCACCCATACAGCCCTCTCCTAAAGGCAAATGTAGAAACATGTTTATTCTGTCTTCCTGTGCAGAACTGTGACTGCTTGTAATAACAGCACATGAACCAGAACATTTCTCTATTAGCAATAGCCTGCCGCGCATTACTTGTTTCTGTTTGCACAGGAACCTGCATTAGTGTAGAGGACACTGGGAACCTTCTAGGGCTGTAATTTGTGATTTTATGCTCACTGCATTCTAATTACACAAGACTACAGAGAACAGGGCTCAGCAAGCCGACGCACTTAATGCTTTATTTACAGGATTAATAGTTTACAGTACGAGTGCTAATATTTATTTAGATATATAATATATTAAATGATATCTCAAAATACAGGTTGAGTCTCCCATATCCAAAATGCTTGGGACCAGGGGTATTTTGGATAACGGAATATTCCGTATTTTGGAATAATTGCATATCATAATGAAATATCTTGGG
Organism: Taudactylus pleione; assembly: GCA_031769625.1. Taxonomy (NCBI): domain Eukaryota; kingdom Metazoa; phylum Chordata; class Amphibia; order Anura; family Myobatrachidae; genus Taudactylus; species Taudactylus pleione. The sequence continues at coordinate 1,002,325 of JAUIMM010000847.1, read as the reverse complement.
AATGGGACCCAAATATACAGACAGAATGCATTTATGTGTTATATACACCTTATACACACAGCCTGTAGGTAATTTTATACTATATTTTTAATAATTTGTGTCTTAAACAAAGTTTGTGTACATTGAGCCATCAAAAATGTAAGGTCTCATTATCTTAGTCATGCCAAACTAATTCCGTATTTCGGAATATTTGGATATGGGAGACTTAACCTGTACAACAATAGCATTGGATGTACTGATGGAGAGGAATGGACATCTAGTACAGATTACAGCAGCATAAGGCCGCTACAGCCATCAGGGATACAGGCAGACCTGGAAAACAGCCCGTAGCAGGGAAGTACAACAATATTTGGTTCATCTCACCAAATCACAAACTTATTTTTTTTTATTTTAGTTATGGGTCAAGTCCCTCTTTGATTGGTTTCCTTGAGTTTCTCAAAACCCATAAATGTATTAGCACAGAACGACGTAAAAAAGCACAGAACAATGTGTGCAGTCATGTCGCTACTGCTGGGTACACACTGGTAGATTGGCTAATCAATTGATCGGCCAATATATCATCTGGCCGTCGGCCAGTGTGTACAGACGATATGTCTGTGAACGATGTCACTCAGCCGATGCCCATATATTGGAGCATCATGCTGTGTGTACGGGCGTCAGACGGAATCGGTATGTATGACTGCCGGAGGTGATGCCAGCAGTTTAAATCCAGACGCCTGCAGCCCGATGGGTGAAGATCCCAACAGCAGAGGTAAGTAGGCTATACCTACCCCTTTCCCCCCTTCCTAATCCTTCCTTAGGGGTGCCTAACCCTCACTTCTCCCCCTAGTTCCTAACCTACCCCCAGAGGTGCCTAAACCTGACACTCCCCTCCCCGCAGCTTAAACCTAACCCTCCCAGGGGGGGGGGTAGGCGGGATGCCTAACTCCCCCCCCCTTCCCCATGCCTGACCCTCCAGGGGGGGTGCCTAACCCTAAGTACCCCCGGGAGTTCCCCCCCCCCCTTCCTACCGCGGCTAAGAGGTCCCAACGCCACGCTTACCTTCGTTCGGTATGCCAGGTGGATAATGATAGGCATCAGGATTTCGAAGCCTATCATTAGTCCCATGCCGGGATTTTACAGTCGGGAAGCCGACCGCCGACTTGCTGACTACATACCGGTCAGATGACCGCCCATACACTTGCAGCAGAGGCGGCAAAGAGGGAGGGCGCAACACGCCCCCAGCCAGCAGCACCCGCGGCCAGAAGACAGATGATGGTTGTTCTTACACACTGAATAACCATCATCTGCAGATATATCTGTTGTGGTGCGTACACACAGTCAGATTTTCCTTCAGATCTGTACAATCACGATTTTAAAAATCGTTCATATCTGAACGAAAATCCGACATATCTGTCAGATGAACGATGAGCGTTCCCGCTTGTCAGATAACGATATCTGACATCTGATGTGTTTGCAGTTAGGTTTGGATGATTCCATTCATTTTAATGCAGTCAGAAAACGTTCAATCATTCATCTGACCGTGTGTATGCACCATAAGGTATGTACCCAGCTTTAGCGGGGAACTACGCGCATCTGCACTACAAATTGCTAAAAAACAAGAGATATGGTAAGAACTTACCTTTGTTATCTCTGTTTCTACGAAGTCCATAGGGTCCACAGGGTTGACCTTGGGGTATAGCTGGATCTGGATCCATGGGCACCACGCAGTTAAAGCTTTAGCTGCTCCCAGGATGCACTTGGGTCCGTCCTCCTCTATACCCCGCCCCCGAGCCACAGGCACCTCAGTTGGTAAGCAGCCCAGGCCGGAGGAGGAGACTAAACAGAGAGAAGGAAGACTGGAACACACAAGAAACCATACTCACAGAAATGGGAGACGGAAAACCGGTGACCAGCCACACAGCCCATTTGAAGCCAGGTGCGTCAGGGCCGGCGCCCTGTGGACCCTATGGACTTCGTAGAAACAGAGATAACAAAAGGTAAGTTCTTACCATATCTCTTGTTTTCTACTTCAGGGTCCATAGGGGGTCCACAGGGTTGACCATGGGGATGTCCCAAAGCAGTTCAACTAAGGGTGGGGACGCTCCTGTGCTGAAAGGAGCACCCGGCGCCCAAAGGATGCATCCTGAGAGGCAAAGGTGTCAAACGCATAGAACCTCAAAAACGTTTGAATTGAAGACCAAGTGGCCGCCTTACACAGCTGAACAGCGGAGGCGCCACGTCTAGCAGCCCAAGAGGGACCCACAGAACGAGTGGAATGAGTCTTAACAGAGGCTGGCACAGGTAAACCCTCCTGTGCATAAGCCTCACAAATAACGGAACGAAGCCAACGGGCTAACGTTTGTTTGTTGGCAGGCCAACCCCTCTTGTGAAAACCGAAGAGGATAAACAAGGAATCAGACTTCCTAACCGAAGCAGTCCGGTCCACATAGATTCTAAGCGCCCGGACCACATCTAAGGAAGTCTCACCAGCTGAAAGATCAGGGGACTGAAAAGCTGGCACAACAAGTTCCTGATTAATGTGGAACTTCGAGACCACTTTGGGCAAAAACTCAGGACGAGTGCGGAGCACTGCTCTGTCCTGGTGAAAAATCAGGAAAGGAGGGCGACAGGAAAGTGCCCCCAATTCAGACACCCTCCTGGCCGAAGCAATTGCCAGGAGAAAAACAGTCTTAAACGTCAGCCACTTGAGTTCCACCGACTCAAGAGGCTCAAACGGAGGACCCTGAAGGACCCGTAGAACCACCGCCAAGTCCCAAGGAGCCACAGGAGGCACGAAGGGAGGCTGGATCCTGAGAACACCCTGGAAAAAGGTGTGAACATCCGGCAGTATAGCAATCCGCCGTTGAAACCACACGGACAAGGCGGACACATGAACCTTCAGAGATGCAAGGCGTAAGCCGAGGTCCAATCCTGATTGAAGAAATTCTAAGATCCTAGAAACTCGGAACACCTGAGGATCATAATGTCTGGACTCACGCCACTGAAAGTAAGTGTGCCACACCCTGTGATAAATCCGTGCTGAAGCAGGCTTGCGTGTCCTGAGCATGTTACCAATAATCGAACTGGAGAAGCCCCGAGACCTCAAGACGGCTGTCTCAAGAGCCACGCCGTCAAAAACGGCCGACCCAGATCCGGGTAAAGGCAGGGCCCTTGAGACCACAGGTCCCGATGCTGAGAAAGAAGGTACGGAGCGTCGATGGAGAGGCTCCTGAGATCGGAGTACCAAGGACGTCTGGGCCACGCCGGAGCCACCAGCACGAGCATGCCGCCGTCCTGCTTGAATTTCCGCAGAACCCGAGGAAGCAGGGATATCGGAGGAAACAGATACGCCAGGTGAAACGCCCATTTTACCGATAGCGCGTCCACCAGACTTGCGCCTGCGTCTCGTCCTTGACCCGTAAACGGGCAACTTGTGATTGTGACGGGAGGCCATCAAGTCCAGCTCCGGCAGTCCCCACCTGTCCACGAGTAGCTGAAACGCCTCTGGGTGAAGCGACCATTCCCTGGGATGCACGTCATGACGGCTGAGGAAGTCCGCTTCCCAATTGAGGACTCCGGGGATGAAGACCGCCGAGATCGCTGGAATGTGACACTCCGCCCAAGTCAGGATGCGAGACACCTCCGACATCGCTGCCCGACTGCGAGTTCCTCCTTGGTGGTTGATATACGCCACCGTGGTGGCGTTGTCGGACTGCACCTGTACCGCCCTCCCGTGAAGAGCGGGACCGGACGACTGCAGGGCCCTGTATACTGCCCGCAGTTCCAGGATGTTGATGGGGAGAAGTGCTTCTTCCGCAGACCAACGACCCTGAAGTTACAATGAGCCAGTCACTGCCCCCCAACCCCGGAGACTGGCATCAGTCGTGAGCAGGACCCAGTCCGGGATCCAAAAGGGGCGCCCCTCGACCAGATGAGCTGTCTGAAGCCACCAAGCCAAAGATTGCCGAACCTCCGGGGACAACACCAGCACCTGAGAGCGGATCCGGTGAGGTAACCCGTTCCATTCCGATAGAATCAGCCACTGCAGGGGCCGGGAATGGAACTGGGCAAATTCCACCATGTCAAATGACGATACCATGGACCCCAGAACTCTCATAGCCGAATGGACCGACACGCGGCAACTGCTCAGGCAAATGTGTATCCGCAGCTGTAGGGAGGCGATCTTCTCTGGAGTCAGGAAGATCCTTTGCTGACGCGAATCCAGCAGGGCTCCCAAATGGACCATCCGCTGTGATGGAATCAGGGAGGACTTTTTCCAATTTATCAACCACCCGTGTGCTTGCAGGCAAGCGATCGTCAGGTGGAGATGTTGAAGCAGTACCTCCGGGGAGCTCGCCAGCAACAGGAGGTCGTCCAGATACGGCAGCAGCCGTACATTCTGGTTCCGAAGATGTGCGCCCATGACCGCCATAATCTTTGTGAACACCCTCGGTGCCGTGGAGAGACCAAAGGGTAGCGCCCGGAACTGATAGTGGTGTTGAAGGATAGCGAACCTCAGATACCGCTGGTGCGAAGGTGCTATCGGAACATGGAGGTAGGCGTCCTGGATATCCAGGGACACCATGTAATCCCGCGGTTCCATCGCCAGAATGATGGAACGTAACATTTCCATCCTGAACTTGGGAACTCTGAGGAATTTGTTCAGAGACTTCAAGTTGAGGATAGGGCGATGAGAACCATTGGGTTTCTGCACCAGAAACGGAGACGAATAATACCCCGTCCCTCGTTGTGATTGAGGAACGGGAACAATGACCCCTGCTTTCAGCAAGGACTCTATAGCCTCCTGAATCTGTAACGCCTTGGTCTTGTCCTGAGAAGGACTCGTGCAGAAAAACTGGTGGGGTGGTCTGTGCCGAAAAGACAGGGCGTACCCCTGGGAGACAACTTCTCGAACCCAGGCATCCGTGGTGGTATTGTGCCAGCACTGGGCAAATAGAAGAAGTCGGCCTCCCACTCTGAGGTCCCCCAGAGGGAGACCCGTCCCATCAGGCCGCAGGTTTATCTTCCTGCTTGGAAGAAGGGCGCCGAGCACTCCAGGCTTGCTTCTTGGGTTTAGAGGCAGTCTTACTCGCCGACTGTCTCGGGAAGGACTGACCTTTTGCCTTACCCTGAACCCGAAAGAAACGCAAAGCCGAACTCCGTACCTTAGCAGGCAGTGCCACCGAAGGGAGGAAAGCAGACTTGGATTTAGCCAGGGTATCCACTATTTTGTCCAAGTCCGGACCAAAAAGTAATTCCCCATTGAAAGGTAAGGCCTCCAGGCCTTTCTTTGAATCAGAGTCCGCTCTCCAGGACCGCAACCATAAGGATCGGCGGGCAGACACCGCTGCAGCCGATACCCACGAAGTCAGCAGACTAGCATCTAAAGAGGCTTCCCCAATGTAAGAAGCAGCGTCCCTCATCTGTCCCAACAACGCCCTCTGGACATCCGGAGCGTCGTCCGGGAGGGTATCTTCCAATGCATTGGCCCACCCCTCAATGGCCTTGGCCACCCAGGAGATGGCCATGGACGGTCGGGCCACCGCCCCGGAGAGGGAGTAAATAGACTTTAAGCAAGTCTCAACTTTCCTGTCCGTGGGATCCTTCAGCGAGGATATAGACGGTAATGGTAAGGTAGCGCCCCGAGTTAAACGGGTGACATGGGAATCCACCGCCGGTGGAGTTTCCCATTTTTTACAATGTGCCTCAGGGAAGGGATAATTAGAAGCCAACCGCTTCTGAGGAAGGAATCTCTTACTGGGCGCCTGCCAAGCTACCGCCATATGATCCGTCAACTGATCTGACAGGGGTAACACCGCAGAAGCCACCTTAGTTTTTTTTAAACAAGGATACTTCGACTTAGGAGCTGGTGCCTCATCCTCTATAAGAAGAATGGCTCGCACCGCCCTAACCAGTGCTCGCACATTAATGGACGACTTGGTATCCATTTCCTGGACAGAGGAGTCCGAGTCAGTGTCATCAGGGACCTCCCCATCATCTGAGGATCCCTCTGAGTCCGATACCTGAGCCACCCGCACCATGAGTGGGCGTTTTGCAACCCTAGAAGGCATGTCAGTCTGCAACATTGACTGAAAAGCCGAGGATGCAGCCGCCAAATTTTGCACGGAGTTGGAGAGCACATCCACCAAGGGTGGAGGAGTCGCCATAGGGGCCTGAAAAGGTACCACAGGCTGCTGCGGCACAGGGGAAGCCTGTATATACATAGGCAACCCCGTATATGGCCCCACAGACTGAGACCCAGGAGGACTCCGCAATAACTGCGGGACACCCGGGGAATGGGGGATGGTCGGCTGGGGTAACGCCCTAGTAGGGAGAGCAGTCGGGACGACAGACGGTCCGCAATAGACAACAGCACTTGAGAAAACATCGCCCACGGTGGTTCTTGCGTCAGAGAAGGTCTTGATGGGCCAGGAGCAACCTGGCACCGACTACACAGGCCATCCTGTGACAAATCCTCCCTATCCACTCCTGCAGAACAGCGTCAGCAGGAGGCAAACACCAGAGCCACTAAGCGCTCAACCTCCTCGTCTGACATGACAGAATATATTATATAGACAAAAATATATCTGGCAACAGGGCAGAAGTAAACGCACTCACCGGTGTGCTGAACAACAGCCCACAATATGGCACTGTGTAGCACACAACTGTATGTGACGAACTTCACAAATACCTGATTTATATAAGTGAGGTCTGTAGAAACGCCCCTCCCCCACACACCTGTAGGGCTTGTAGGAGAAGTAAAGGGATAGGTATATGCTGACAGTAAGCGGAAAATAAGCACAGACAGGCAGCACTAGCAAAAGTCACATACCATGCAGAGAAGATACACTCACTGCACCTTTCCACTACAATCAACCTGCCCAGATTCAGTGTCTGGGAGGGCTATAGTGCTGTGTACGCTGTCCTTAAATCGGGGGAGAGGTACAAAGGGGGACCGGTCCGCTTGCTCCCTGAGATCTGCGTTGCCACAGAGAAAATAGCCACCAGAGACCTCAGAGGAGGAGTGGCCGAAGAGTCTGCAGTTCAGCGACGCCAGACTACGTGCTGAAAGGCGCGCTGAGCTTAGGGGAGGAGCCGCAAGACAGGGAAGGCTTCCTCCCCTGGCTAGCCTATTAACCCCAGGGCTTGCCGGCTTCCCGCTTGCCAATATATCCCTGGTGGTCTAGTGGTCCCACGGGGTATTCCTCCTCAGAGGGGGAGCCCGCCACCACCGCTAGCAGCCCCTGGTCTGTCCCCTAGGACCGGGGCAAAGGACTGCATTTGCAGGCAATACCCGCGAGCCGCCGCTAATCGGCGACTCGCGGCTTACCTTATCCCCGGCGACTCCGGCAGCAGTCCAGGGAGGTACCCAGAGTCCGGCTAGTACGGACTCTGGCCTCCCGCCGCGATCCCCAGTGCAGTACTGGCATCACGGCGCCAGCGGGGAAGGGGAGCGGCAGCGTGGGCGTCTGCATAGACAGCCCGTTGCTGCCACACTAGAGAGCCTCTGTTTAAAAAATCTAACAGGCTCTTTTTTTTTTTTTTTTAAATAAAAAGCTTTTGGGGGCTGCTCCTGCAGCCCCCCTGCGCAGGTGATCTGACTCCGGCCGGGCACCAACTCAAACTGAGGTGCCTGTGGCTCGGGGGCGGGGTATAGAGGAGGACGGACCCAAGTGCATCCTGGGAGCAGCTAAAGCTTTAACTGCGTGCTGCCCATGGATCCAGATCCAGCTATACCCCAAGGTCAACCCTGTGGACCCCCTATGGACCCTGAAGTAGAAAGGGAGAGTTAAGCAGGTGTAGGGGGTTCTATAACGGGATGTGGTTATACCCTCTCTAACAGCCTTGGAATAGGCCTACAAGTGAGATCACTTTGCACTGAAGTACAAATCGATATTTCACTTCTGGACATTGGATTATATAAAGATAAGGAGATGGATCCCGGCGGTCAGGATGCCGCCGGTCAGAATACAGACAGCGGCATCCCAACAGTGAGAATCCCGACTCCCTTAAGGTAACTACCCTAAACCATCCTCCCCGATACCTAAATCTAACCTCCCCCTCCCCCTCCCCTCACCCTAAACCTCCCCACCTTAGTACCTAACCATAACCATCCCCCTAGTGCCTAACCCTAAACCTAACCCACCCCCGATACTTACCTTCGGGATGCCGGCAGTCGCATTTCTGGAGTCGGGATCTCGATGCTGTTGAGATTACGGCGCCGGTATTTCGACCGTCGGCATCCTGCACGCCGGATGCCGACTACATCCCGTTTATATGATGAAAGGCCTCAAAGTAGTAGAATGATTACTGTTTCCACTGTGCTCCTTTTCACATTTATACATCAATACACAGTGATTTATTAGAGAATACATAATGTATTTTTTTGTGAATTTAAATAACAATTGTAAAAAGTTACCAAAGAGTTTGTAGTTATGTATTGTACTCCAGTTACTTTAATATTGGATATGTGTTTACTATGTACATATGGGTTACTGATGAGCACACCAAAGTAGTGAAAGGGGATTTCTAGTGGTATTCATGGTCCACTGTACAGAATGTGATGTAGATTTCTTTTACTGGGAAATCTCCAAACACTATGGGCGTACACGTTTATACGTTCCCAATGTCTGTCTGTAAGAAGCAATTTGCTGCCAGAATCATACACTCGGGGCAGAAAAGGATAACCCGGCTTAGGTGGGAGCACGGGCGTTGTGTGCCCCCAGCCACCCTCTCTGTTACCACCTATAGGCTATTATCTCGGCTAACGTTCAGACGGACTCCTCCTGTTCCCCGCCCCCAACTCTCCTCCTCCCCCTGCTCTGGGGGAAACTTGGGGTCTCCGGTGTCAGTGTCCCGTTACCAGCACACACCCCCTTCTCGCCCATTAATGAACAGACGATAGAAAGGAGCGGGGATGTTTCCACGTCTGCAGCTCTTTCTAGCCAGGGACATGGAAGGTGAGGGGGACTCCAGGGACAGACCTGCAGCTATCAGGCACCAGGTGCTCCCGGTCATTGACACTGACTGAGCCTGTATACAGAGCTCATTACTATAACATGGCGGGGAGGGGACTCTATATACTACTACACTGTACATTGAAGTGGCAAGGCTCTATATAATAGCATCAGTCACTGGACAGCTGGTCACAGATGCTGTAATAAACGGGAAACAGGATATCACCCTTACTAGCGGAGCCCCTAAAGGCTATTTTCCGATTCAGTTCCTGTGCCCAGTGGTAAATGGAGACCGCTTATTGTAATGAGGCGATTCCACATAGTGCCTCTATACAGCAGCCAACGACCTGGCTGACATCTCACTTCTACACAGCTCCCCACTACCCGACATGGCACTTCTGCACAGCTCCCCACTACCCGACATGGTACTTCTACACAGCTCCCCACTACCTGACATGGCACTTCTACACAGCTCCTCCGTACCTGACATGGTGTACAGCTCCCCACTACCCGACATGGCACTTCTACCCAGCTCCCCACTACCCGATATGGCACATCTACACAGCTCCCCACTACCTGACATGGTGCACAGCTCCCCACTAACCGACATGGCACTTCTACACAGCTCCTCCGTACCTGACAAGGTGCACAGCTCCCCACTACCTGACACGTCACTTCTACACATTGGTTGGTGAAACCAACCTGACATGGTGCCTACATATACAGTAGCTACTCACTACCTGGCTGACATGACGCTTCTACTCAGCTCCCCACTACCTAACATGGCGCTCCTACATAGCTACTCACAACCCGACATGGTGCTCCTACATAGTGCCTCTGCCACCTACCCCAAGTATACCTCTGCACTGTTCATTCTAGCACCCTACACCTTGTCACAACCTATGCACTTCCTCTTTCCTGCCTGGTGTATTGCTCTCTGCTCTGGTGCTTCTAGTACACTCAGCTGATGCAACAAACTGAGTTACAGACCAGAGTGTGTTAGAAGCACCAGAATAGAGAGCGATACCCCAGACATGAAAAAAGAACTGCTCGGCTTGTTACAGGGGAAGTGTGCTAGAATGAACACTACATCTGCTCTATCCCTCCCCGTGTGCTCCTCTGACCCTGGCGTCACTCCCATTCCCAAATATGTCTTTAGTCCCTCCCCATGGCTGGAAGTAGCATGGACAAACAGAGGTAAGACTGTGTTCATAACCACATAAACCTAAAATCATAATCATTTATCACTTTGACTTTCTCCATTTAAAGGGTTGTCTATAGCCCTGCTATGAGGCGCATGTCAGTACTGTTGGGGGTCGTCATAGCGTGTGCTTACTCTGGGCACCAGCGCTCTCTGATCCACCAGGTGGGCTGTCTGGGGACCCTGCCTGTTTCAGCTGTACTGGGCCCCACATCTTCTGATGGCAGCCCTGCTACTACTGTGCATAAAACAAGCTAGGGCACTACTACTGTATGGTGCATTTTATGGGGCACAAAGTGAACGATCACTATGGCGAGAGGGGTCTCTAAAAGCATTGGGGAGGCGGAGGCTCTTCATAATAATGCCAAGGCACCCACAAAGTTCTGGCTACGCCCCTGAGGCGCCCCTAATTGAGTGGACCAATACATTTGATAAATCCCCTTATTCCACTATCTATTATGTTAACCAAAGCTGTATAATGTGTAGCAGCCTGTGACATTCCCCAGACCAGCATCCTGTAACCGAGCCAGCGGGCCCCCAGCTACAGTGCCCCGTCCCCTGCTGCTCTCTCACCTCCAGGTCCACCCACACCATACGCTGCTCCATGCTGTCTGCCATACTGCTGCTGCCAACCTGGGGTCGTCCTGCTGTCACCCAGCCATACACTGCCCGGGACACTAATCCGCTCCAGCCCCTGCTCGCAGAGAGCATCACCCTGCGCCCAGTTACAGAGCCGCCGCTGCTGCTATGGTGACACCGAGTCCGGGAAGCAGCAGCAGCAGCAACATGCTGTGCACTTCCGGTATCCTCGCGGCTGCTCCTCCCTCCCTAGTGCTATTGTATACAGTCACTGGCTGCTGCTGGGCGCACACGGAACTCCGCCAAGCAGATACTAATTATAGACACGCCCCACCCCATGGTTGATTGGATGCTGTCAGACTGGATTGTCATATATTCATCGGCTCGGCTCTGTTGAGCGGCGCTAGTAACGTGTGCTAGGAATAGCCACCGGTGTGGTTACCATCGATGGTAAAATAGCAAGTGACCATCGATGGTAACCAACTATGCAACAGATGACCATCGATGGTTTCACCAGTAGATAAGCATTCGCCATTCTTTAACTGACAGGCCTGTGGGCCAATCAGAATCGGGGGCGGGGGCTTCGCGTGGGTCAGGGGTGGAGCTATGCTCCATGTCCAGCATCTAGTTAAAGGATAGAAAAAAATATATATATTTGGTTGTGCTGTTACAACGATGGAGGGAAACCAGGGCCGTAACTAGGGTAGTGTGACCAGTGCCATGGCACAGGGCACCACAGGGCAGGGCGCGCTGTTTGGGTTAGTCAGTTTTCCTGTTTATTATCATTCTCACTTGTAGGTTTGTCTTTTTTTATCCCCAGCATCTCCTGGCCTCCCCTATCTCTTTCCTGGCCCTTTCCCATGAGACCATGGCCATTTATCAGGTGCATTATCTTATATCCCTATTTAAAAAATGGGGGGGTTTCGGCACTTAGGGATACCATCTGGTTCTCCCCATTCGATGGTAAAAACATTCAACATCTGCCATAAACCATTGATTATGAATCATCGATGGTCGATGGCCATCCCTATAGTGTGCACCTGTGCCTGACGTAGACGAGCCGCAAATAGCGAGCAATCGCCGGGCTGCCAGTCTGTCTTCCAGGCTGGTGACAAGCGGAACATAGGGGGAGATCAGACGTAACAAAGCTTCCAAAGAGGACAAGTGAAGAAGCCTATAGCAACCAATCAGCTGTTAGCTTTCATTTATTTTGTTCTTTCTATAAAATGATCACTAGAATATTATTTATAAGGGCGACATCTCCACCCGTGCTCTGTGGAAGTTTGGATACTGTACGACGGCCACATACAGGTCTATTTATTAAGACCCCTTTGAAATTAAGATTTTCTAATGCTGTATGAAAATCTTCCTTCAGGCTGTTTATTACAAACCAAAAAAATCTGTGCAGCTGGTTATCCGGCACCTGAGCCATGATGAATGGACAGCCTGCACTTGGGGGCCTTGGGCTTTCACACTCACCCCACAATATATAAATAAATAGTTTAGCATCACATGTTATAGCTATTGCTGTGGAAGAGCTAGAGATGCAAATGAATCAACAGCATTTAATTAGCAGCGACAATCCCAGGTTTTAGGAATTATTGACCTGAAACGGTCTCATTGGCAGACATGATGCCTGAATGATCCTTCACACCTGGTGCATGTACCTATTCCCCATTGCTGCAGCAGGGCGTTATTGCACACTATACTGTGCCCCCCACCACCTGTGAAGCCACAAAGAGGGGGTGAGGATCAGGAAACTGAAAGCTGGGTGCTTCCTTATGCACGATTTTAGTGTATGCACGATGCATACACTAGCACGATTTTGGGCCGATTGCCCGATTTCCAACACGTCGTAAGATGAATCGTGTAGAAATCTACGATCCGATGCGCGCTTCCGCAGCTCCTAAAACGTATCGTATGATCAGATGTGCAGCCCATATGACCCGTCGTATTTGTATGCTGATCGTGTCGTGTTTTTCACCATGCGATGCATCGTGCGTCCGACCGCTGTCATTTCAGTGACATTTTGAAGAATGATGATCAGTTTTTCAGTAGCCACACGATCGATCGTAATGTGAGATTGTATGTACATCTTGTGTCCAAAGTGCGTTTCGGGACTGCCAGGGAGCTGTTGGGGAGTTCAAGGGAAATCGTTTGATGAATCTTATCTTATGCTGGTCGTACCAGTGTATGGCCAGCATTAGTCTGGGCCAGCGGATCCCTCGGCCAGTATTGGAGCAGGGCAACACTGCGCAATGTGCCGCCACGACTCCCATGGGATGCTCCAAAGGACGCGCTAGGCAGCTCTTTATCAGTGCTACTGGCTGAAGTGTACCCCTAGGTATTGGCCCTAGTTCCCTATATACAGTCTATTTACACATAAGGCAAAGTCTAGATAATAGTATAAAAAACCTTTTGCTTGTAATGTCAAAAATAACCCTGAGTACAACATTATATTTGAAAGGCCCCCTCTGTGCACTATGGGCCTGATTCAGAGGCGGACGCAGTGCCAATGTTTACGCAATTGAACGCTTTTTGCTAATGCGCATGCACAAAACGTCTAGGAGACCCTGACTGTGCACGCACTAACTGAGGTGTGCGATGGTGCAGGCAATTGTGTACAACATGGCTACAAGGGCATATTAGGGTGGAGACTGAGGGCCTCAGCAGCGGACGCCAATCCAATCGCAGCTGCAATTCAGCACTGAAGCTCACAACCTGCCCCACCACAAAAAAAAAAATGTACGGTGTCACTGCGTATGTGCCAGACTCTAGTTTAAAGAAATATATATCGTGAGCGCTATATACATCTGAAAAATAGCACTGACATGACTTCTTCAACCCGGAGGATGATTATTAAATAGCCAATGTGAAATTAAAATTACCACAGAGAGGGAAAAAGATAAAGATAATTATCACTATTCTACTGACTCGTTAGTAAATGGAGCCTATAAAGTGGCCACTAGATGGGAGCAAGCCACCACAAATGGATGCGTTATACTATAGACAAGATAGATGGAAGAATTTTAGCAAATATCCTAATTTAGCCGTGTCAATAAAGAGATTATGCTAACTGAGTGGACTGGATAGTCACTGATATTCTTTATTTACAAAAGGATGCAAACACCATGAGTACACCTGACATATATATGGCTGAAAAAATAGGAAAGAAAGTGGAAAAATATAAATAAACAATTTAATCTGAAATGAAGTTAAAAAAACATTTGCAATAAAAATGTGATGGTATAATGGTAAATGCCTTGTATGTTCCAATAAATAATTAACACCAGCTGAAATGTCGTAAGTCTTTGTAGCCAAATATGGTCCTGATTCACTACCGTACGCAACTGCCTATGCAATAGCGATTACGCACGCAGTTCAACTGCGATAGTATGCTAATCCATTGCGATCACTATGCCATCCCAGCACTACACAAGGATGCCCACTTTACTTACCACACATCAGTAATGTTTAGCAAGACTACGAAACCATCGGTACAATCGAGTACCATCGCAGTCTCACGCACACTTGCATAAGCTCTGACCTTACTCAGGAATTACTAACAACCATGCACGCTATGAGACCTCAGACTGCGTATGGCATCGCAGTGGCTAATTTATGCACGCCCCTGCAACGGCGTGTGAACGGCATGCCTGCGTTTCCCCGACCACACCCCGTCACCACCCACAAATGGTGCTTCCTGTTAATCAATGTGAGGGGTCTGCGTAGCCTCTGCGATCGCAGTCCTGATCGCAGTTGCCAGTTTGCGCACTGCGATGCATACGCAGTACGCAACAATCGTCCGATTGTGTGCGTATTAGCAACTACGTTCCTTGCTGAATCAGGCCCTACTAAGTCCTCTATTAAACATACAATATTCATTGGAGCTGATACAATTACCAGGTATGAGCTGTGGTTGTCCGTGGCAGGATGCCGCATGATGGTCTGGTCAGAACTGTCAGGGTAGAATCCTGGGAAGGTAAGTTCCCTGTTAGCTTGATCAAGGTTTTGGGGGTTTTATGCTGGCAATGTTAATAAAAAGTGTAATGTGTAAATACTTCCAGCACCACAAATGTGATAAACACACTTCAGTGCCCCCAGTTCACATTATGTCCCACAGAAACCTCAGTTCACCTATTCCACAGTGCCCACAATGGTTAGCGATGTTTTGGGGTCTGTACAGAACGGGTCCTGCCATCTCGCTCGTAGACCCCCGCAAGCCACAGCATGATTGACATGCTGCTGGGTTCGGGGGAGCGGAGCAGGGGCATGGCTGGCCACCGTTCTCGGAAACGAGGGTGTGTCGCCCCTGTTTTGTGGGAGGCACGAGGCCAGGGTCTGCATCGGTGGATGCAGATTTCCTGGTTTGCAATTGACCAGGTCCCAGTCAGGCTGCGGTAAGTTTCAGCTTCCGCGGCCTGGGCGCAGGAGCAACCATCACGACCGATGGTCGCGATGGTTGCAATGGTGATCCCAGGCTGCGACTGTGATCACAGTGCTGGGATCGCAAGCGCAGCGAGGAAGTGTCTGTTTCTGACAGACACCTGCTACATTAGCATTTTATATGGACGGAATTGGACACCCGCTTGTGTGTGGCTCAGCAATTCCATCCATCTCTGAAAAAGAGCAGAAGATGGGGCAAACAGAGCCGTAACTAGAGTTTTTGGTGCCCTGTGCCAGAAAGAGCATTGGCGCCCCCCTCATTTTTCAAAAGGACATAGGGCCTGATTCAGAGCCGCTCGTAAGCGGCCGCTCGTTCGTTCCGAGCGATGTTTGCCCAACTGCGCATGCGTACGGATCGTTATACGCATGCACGAACCAGTCAGTGCGGTCGAAATTCATGTGCTCGCAAAATAGCGAATGCCTGATAATTTGAGTGACAGGAGTAGGCGTATGTGGGTGGTAACGGGGGAAGGTGCTTGAAAACGGGGAGTGGAGATCCGAACGCAGGCGTGCTTAAAGGTCAAAACGGGCGTTTTATGGGTGTGCATAATTAAAACAGCAGCGTCATTGACCACGTCACTGGGTTATTTTATAGCCAGAACTGCTCACAAAATTGTGGTAGCAAAAACCAACCCCAAGAATAGCGAGCAGCTCATACACTGGTCGATGTACTCGATTAATCTAATAAAAAGCGGACATGACGTAGGATGCGAGCGGCCAGGGGGCGTATTTTTTAAAAAAACGACCGCAAGTTTTGTTTGCTCGTTCAGACCTAGAGGCGTGAACAGACCGCAAAGAGCGAACGGTTGATTTGAATAGCCACCCCTATTTTCTGGACGAGCGAGCGCTAATTGCGTCCGGCTCTGAATCAGGCCCATAATGCACCCAAAAAAGGGCCATGGCTTCATGGGGAAGGGCCAGGGAAGATATAGGAGAGGCCAGGAGATGCTGGGGATGAAATAAGAGGAAGCTACAAGCAAGAATGATAATAAACAGAAATTTGACAGGCCCAAACAGTGCCCCCTGACCTGTGGTGCCCTGTGCGATGGCACCGGCTGCACTACCCTAGCTACGGCCCTCGGGGCAAAGTGCCGATGTGGACAGCTGGAGCTGGTGCAATTGTCATGGGCATTCCTGGGAGTCCATTTTTGGTAAGTAAAGCAGTGTCTATGCCACCACAATTAACGTTTTTCTAACGCGTTTCGTTACACTGGTTAATCTCTTCTGACGAAAATATGTGTATTTATGCAAATTGCACTTTCTTGTTCAAAGGGAGTTATTTAGCCCACCCTATTTATCGTTATTTGATTTACATGTGTTATATTTGTTTAGCATTATCTTTTGGTATGGGCGGCTATCGCTCACATTGTATTGTCTATATTAATATATTACAAATTTGTTTATATATATTTTTTATTACTTCCTGTGTTTCTCTTTTGTGTATATGATCAATATTTTATATTTTGATTGATTATTCCTGTCTCCTAGCCCCATTACTCCCATTGCTTTTTTGTCTTTAGCTTTTGGCTGCTAGGGGACAGTTATTTTTAACATAGATTACTGTACACAGGGAAGGACTGGGGCTCCAGACCAGCCCTGGCATTAATCTCTGTGCTCGCGCTATAGGCGCTCGAGCAAAGGGGGTGTGACCTCATTGTACGGGGCAAGGCCTCATTGCATGGGGCGTGGTCTCATTGCACGGGGTGTGGCATCAATGCTTGCCCCTGTCTCTCAGTATCTCGGCCGAGCAGTAAGCTGGGAGGCCATCAGTCGCGATGGTGGACGGCACCTGCCAGCTGAATAAGCCTCAGGTTAAGCAGACTGTCCGGCTTGCGAGGCCAGGAAACTGCGTCCGTGCACGCAGATCCTAACCTTGCCACGGATGGAAAACGGGGCAACAAGCCCTAGTTTCCGGGAACGCTGGCTGTCTCCACCCCCGCACCACCCCTTAAATGCCTCTGCAGGCAAAAATCAGGTTTCTGCATTCAGCATTGCATGGCTGAATCAGCCCCTGTGTTATAAATGGCCAGACACGCCGGCGTGTTTCACCCCCGTTACCCCCCCTAATGCTGACTACCTGTCATTCACTTAGCAAGTGGTTCCTTTGTATGAGAGTAACCGCAATGCAATCGCTGCATGTGCGCAGTGTGGCTTTTGCGCATTTGCAAACGATCGCTCAATCTGTGAAAATATTGGCTTTGCGTATATATCTCTGAATCAGGCCCCTATATCCACTTCTTCAGGCAATTTGAAGACGGACTGATGGGGATCTGCTTAAGTGAGCTGAAGATCTCTGGCACTTAATTAATAACGCAGACAAATATAGGTACAAATGAGAAGTGTGGTTGACGTTGCATAGACAGCACAGAGCGCAGAGTGTAGGATAGAGCCACACAAAGTATAATAAAAGATGTGGTGAGGTTGAGACTAGGAGCCTGGTTCAAAGATGTACGCAATGGTGATATTTACGCAGAACAATCAATTTTCTGCTATTACGCATGTGTCAAAGTTGCACTGCAATTGTCTTGCGATTCTCCACTGACAGAGAACCCATTCCCAAAGTGGATGACAGGTAGTTAGCGTTTGGGGGAGGGAAAGAGGGGGTGGTTAGAAAACCACAGGCGTGTCTAAACGCCGTTACATGGGAGTGCATAAATTAGCCATTGAGATCTCATACGCAGCATGAGAGCTCTTTGCGTGTCAGGCCTGCCGCAGGGGCTGCATGGCTGGTCGATGTTACAGATATTTACACTGGTAAGTGACGTCAGTCGTAGATAAGTAGGCCTGATTCAGAGTTGTACACTATGCCGATATTTATGCCGTTGAGCGATTATCAATAAACTGCGCATGCGTCTATGTCGTACTGTGTATGCATCAAGGTACATTACCGTAGTCTCTCTCTGAGACTTATTACTCGCTGTGTGATTGACAGTCAGGGAGTGTTTGGGGAAAGTAATGGGGAGTGGCGAAAAAGAACACAGGCGTGTCGCAATCATTTTTGGGTCGTGTCAAATCCTGCATCTGTGATCCTATACACAAGAAAACAGACATTCTGAGTAGCCATAGGTTTACCCAGAACTGCGATAATCGAATGATCTGTGACCGATGCTGAGTCTTTATACAAAGCCGCAGGTGGGTGTCTCTACGTTCCCCGGCGCCTGCGACATTTGCATATTTTCCAACAGTAGCTGCGTACACAGACACAGCCGCGGCTGCAGTAGCGTACATCTCTGATCAGGCCGAGTAGAGCGCACATTGACCTTGCAAAAAATAATGCTTAGGGAAGGGGGAAATGGGATACCCTAAGCACTGGTACCAATAAGTATAGAAGTCCACATGGCAACAATATATTGATGACATCTTCATGGTCCGGCATGGATGGAAATAGAATTACAACAATTCATTAATTCTCTCAACCATAATGTCCTAAATTTGAAACTGACACAAAATATACTGTAAGTAAATAAATGGTCAATGTCTTAGACCTAAATATCTCCATTGGCAAAGGAGGTATGATTGTAACCGAACTATACAGAAAAGAAACAGCTACCAACAGCATCCTTCACCAGAGTAGCTCGCATTTCCCCCTAACTGTCAAAAATATTCCCAAAGGGGAATTTTTAAGACTACGAAGGAATTGTTCCGAAAATTAAACCTATAAAGAGAAGAGTGTGGAACTCTCTCACAGACTCAGGAATAGAGTTTACAGCAGACGATCTACCAAGCATACTCAATATCAAGTATCAACAATGGAGAGGGATACTCTCATTTTCTCAGACAAAAGGAGTGATCCCAGTAAGAACAAGATCTGTTTTGTTGGGAACTTCTGCCAAGAATGGTGCCAATTGCAAGAAATAGTGAATAAACATTGGCACATTCTATTATTGGACTCAGATCTGAAGAACTCATTGGATCAGAAAGCAGCCTTCAGTTGGCAAAGATCCAATAATCTTTGAGACAACCTAACCAGGAGTCATTTCAATCTCAACCCCAAAATCAGAGATACTTTCTCATGTGGGAGCTGCAAAGCTTGTAAATACATGACTAAAAGGGACTCAGTATTGGATAGATTCAACAAAACCATAGAAATCAGACAATTTTTCAACTGTAATGCCATTGGGATGGTATACTGTCTGGAATGCCCCTGTAACAAAAGATATGTGGGCATGACCACTTTAGAACATGTGGGCAACATAAGAAATGCCTCTACTGATGTTGGTAAGTTGAAGAAACTGACATCAGTGGCAAAACACTTTTTGGAAAAACATGAAGGCTCACCTCAGTACTTTAAAGCATTTGGTCTGGAACATGTGAAACTAGGCATCAGAGGAGGAGACCTAATGAAAATGCTCCTTCAAAAGGAAAGTCAGTGGACTTTCAGACTAAAAACTGTGAACCCTTTTGTTCTCAACTAATATATTAACTATACAGCTTTTCTCTGATTATGTCTTCTGAATAATATCATTCTCTATTTCCTTTCCTTGTTCTATCCTGACATGCGTTATATTAGATCAGCATGGTGTGTTCTCCATGCTGGCGAATATGCTAACTTGCAAATTATATAATTTTGCTACCTCTTGGCCATTACACCATGTGGTTAGTAGTATTACATGTATTGATTGTCATTGACTAGGTATTTTGTTTTAGGTGGTACTTTTTGTGGTATGCATAATGGCCCTGATTCAGAGCCGGACGCTCTGACCAGAGCGCTCGCTCTGAATCAGGGCCCACCTCCATAATTATGGAGCGTCCTCCTGGATGCTCGTATAGCTGTGGGTCACCACCCACAGCCTATACGAGCGTGCAGGTTGATGGTCAAGACCATCGCGACCATCGCCACTGCGAGCCGGAGCCTGCGGAAGAGTTTCTCAACCGCAAGGCCCGGAGTGATTTTGGCTCTATCAGAGCCAAAATCACTCCCATTGACATCACTAGTGATGTCAGTGGGCCGGCTTCTGACGGCAGGCGTTCCCCCGGGCACGCCCACCAAAGGGGGCGTGCTGTCAATCAACATCGACAGCACGCCCCCTTTGATCAGACACAACGAGCGAAGGAAAGTCCTTCGCTCGTCGCGTCTCGCGCATGCGCACGACGGAGCTCCCTCCGTCGTGCGCATGCTCAGTGCACACCATCGACCCACTTGCGAGCGGACAGCCGCTCACGAGTGGGTCTGAATCAGGCCCAATATACGCTCTAATATTATCTTCATATATACTTTTACACTAATATTTATAAGCATGACCTCTATCTCTCTTTTTTATCAATCTAAAACTACAGATGTTTTACTTAGCACTCTGGTTACTGTTACATTTATTGTAGATTATCACTAATTTTACAATTTTCTACTTACTATTAATAATGATTCTGATTATAGCTTAACTATTTATTTATTGGCACATAATAACTTATCATATTCATTCACTATATTGCACATGTTCATTTACCACTTTCATTTTGATTTCTCACAATCAGAATTGTACTACACTAGTTTTGCTAGCAGACACACTTCTCTTGTGTGTAGATATACATACATACTTATATTACAGTACACTGGCATTCCGTTGTCACTCTACATCATATCACACTTCTTCACATGTATTTTCACACTCTCACACCCTTACTGGCATCTCCCTATTATTCAACACCTTTACAGTATATTATGCCACACTGGCACCAGACGATCACCCACTGATATTTCCATCTCTGCACTGCATATATCAATTCACACCTATCTCAACTATTATAAATATTTTTTTATATATTATATATAATTATATCAGGCATTATATATTTTTAACTTAATTTTATTCAGTATTGTAATACCCCTTTTCCACCAAAATTCCGGGTCTGACCCGGAGTTGGAACAGAGGGCCTGATTCAGACCCACTCGCAAGTGGCTGTCCGCTCGCAAGTGGGTCGATGGTATGCACTGCGCATGCGAACGACGGCGGGAGCTCCGTCGTGCGCATGCGCCAGACGCGACGAGCGAAGGACTTTCCTTCGCTCGTTGGGTCTGATCAAAGGGGGCGTGCTGTCGATGTTGATTGACAGCATGCCCCCTTTGGTGGGCGTGCCGGGGGTGTGCCTCCCAGACGGGGGCGTTCCCAAGGGAACGCCTACCATCAGAAGCCGGCCCACTGATCACTAGTGATGTCAGTGGGAGTGATTTTGTCTCTGATAGAGCCAAAATCACTCCGGGCCTTGCGGTTGAGAAACTCAACCGCAGGCTCCGGCTAGCAGTGGCGATGGTCGCGATGGTCAAGACCATCGCGGCCATCAACCTGCACGCTCGTATAGGCTGTGGGTGGTGACCCACAGCTATACGAGCGTCCAGGAGGACGCTCCATAATTATGGAGGACGGCCCTCATTCAGAGCGTGCGCTCTGCTCAGAGCGTCCGGCTCTGAATGAGGGCCAGAGTTCCTATACGGATCAGACCCGGAATTTAGCCGGCGCCGACTCAGGATATTCCCGAGTCGGCGCCGCTCACACCGGAGTCGGGTCTGCATAGACCCGGCTTTCCCGGCGTGAAAGTGGACGCCTGGAGATGACATCATCTCCAAGCGCCACTGAAGCTGGACCAATCTGCTGGCTAGCAGCGCACTCCAGGTCATCGTGACCCGGAGTGCGCTGTTCCCACAGCAGGGTTTCACGGGCTGGGCCCGTGTTAAACCCTGCTAGTTACCTGGGTTGGATTGCCGGGTCACTCGACCCGGCGATCCAACCCTCTCCCCTTTTACACCAGGGAGCTGCCCAGGTTAACCCTGCAATAACCCGGGTTTTAGCTCCGGTGTTAAAGGGGTATTATTCTGCACTTTTGCACTTTTTTTTTATCAATTTGTGCTAATAGGGCCCTAGTCTTATTACTCTATCTTTATCATTTTTATTTTATTTATTACATGTGTATATATATATATATATATACACACACACACAGGTATGTGTGTGTATATATATATTACACATATACTTATTTCACTGCTATAATTCAAATATTTTATCTCTTTATTATCTACATATCTAATTTTTACTTTTATTGTCACTTAGTAATATATATTGGCTTGTGGGCCTGATTCAGACCCGGTCTCTAGGAGCGTACGCTCGCATGATGCGTATGCAAATATTTGAAAGTGACCCGGCGGGGAGCGATCGCTCGCCAAGGCATAAGCACGCCCATCGTACCTGTACGAGCGTTCACTTTGTGTATGCAGACTCCCCTTAGCGAATGCAGAGACGCCCACTGCCCCACGTCATCTCCTGGAAGTTTCTGAAACATTGGTACATCAACCACTATCGGATGTGAACGCATCGCTTTTTTTTTTACCGAAAGCATTGCGAGGAAAACAGAGGAAAAAAATGGCTGGTGACGTGTACTATGACGCTGCCTGTTAGTTATGCACGCCTCTAAAATGGCGTTGAAACACTCGGGCACGCCTACGTTCACATCTCCAACCCCCCATTTTTATTGGACTGCACCTGTCAACACCCACAAACGGCGTCTCCTGTCACTCATTCTGCTGGGCTAGTTTTGCTGGGCGAGCGAGGGATCTGTGATCGCACAGATTACCAACCATCGGCAATAGCAAACGCACTGCAGATACCGTCCTGGTCTGAATAAGGCCCAGTGTCCCTTTATTTGATATATTAAGTCAGCTGACTTTCTGATGTTCAGCGTCTCATATATCTGGATTAGTAACACACAGCTATTTTCTACAAAACAAGAAAAGATTTGCAGCGGCGCTGCACCCTGGCGATGGGGGCGCAGTGAGCCCCCTCAGCCCGGCGCATAACTAGTGGGGGACGCGATCACCTTGATCGCTCTCCCCAAAGGCATTGAAGACTGTTGTGGCTGCTTCTCAGCAGCCGTGAGCAGTCTCCCAGTTCAGCCCAGCACACAGTAGCGTGTGTTGGGCTGTTGTGATGTAAGAGGGGGGGGAGCGGTGCCGGGCCCGGGGCCCTCCAGCAAGCCCGGGCCCGCTCCCCCACTTCTTGGCGCCCCTGGCCTCCAGTAGCAGCCACACTCTCCATACAGTGCCCCCCAGTAGCGGCCCGCCCTATACAGTGCCCCAGTAGCGCCTCCCCCTATACAGTGCCCCCAGCAGTGGCCACCATCTCCTTACAGTGCCTCCCCCATAAAGTGCCCCCAGTAGCACCCCTCTATGCTGTTCCAGTCTCCGTGCCCCCGTACACACACACACAAACGCTCCTGCCGATGACCACCACTGTCCACTCCTCCAGGCCCACTCTCGCTCTGCACTATGGGATGTGAGAGATGTTATCATGACGTCTCTCCCATCACCCGCTGCTAGGGGGGCCGAAAGGTGGAGCTCATGAGTGAGCTCCAGCCGGTTCCCTCCGTGGATGATGCAGCAGCCAATGAGAGTCTGTCTGACTCTCATTGGCTGCTATAACAAACACACAGCCGCCGCCGTCGGCTGTGTGTTTGTAAACTGTGTAGTGCAGACCGCTACTCACTGCGGTCAGGGCCGGTTCTCCCGTAATGCATGGTACGCAGCTGCGTAAGGTGCCACATAGTGAAGGGCGCTTCAACTGCGTACCATGTGGGCCGCGGGCAGACTGTGTCTCTGTGACACACAGCTGCACCGCGTGTGTAGCGCTGACCGGACGGAGTTCGGTCAGCGCTACACAGTGACAGCACAAACACACAGCCGCCTTCTCCGGCAGCTGTGTGTTTGCTTTAGCAGCTGATGAGAGTCAGACAGACTCTCATCGGCTGCTGCTCCCACAGCCAGAGCCGGGCATCTTCCGGCTCCAGCAGTGGGTAATGAGAGTGACGTCATCACGTGTCGTCACTCCCATAATGCAAAGCGGCGAACGGAGGAGCTGATATCGGCGGCGGGACTAGGAGCAGGAGCGGGTTTCAGGTAAGTGGGTTTTTAAAAATTTTTTATTATGTCTCTACTGCGGGCGGGGGGGGAGGTGGATCACTACTGGGGGCACTACAAGAGGGGGGACTACTACTAGGGGCACTACAAGGGGGGGGACCACTACTGGGGGCACTATATAAAGGGCACTGCATAGGGGGTACTATTGAGAGCACATATATATATATATATATATATATATATATATATATATATATATATTAGGGGTGTGCACCGGCCACTTTTCGTGTTTTGTGTTTTGGTTTTGGATCTGGATCTTTCTTCGTGTTTTGGATCTGGATTGGTTTTGCCAAAACCACCCTTCCGCGTTTTGGGTTCTGGGTTTTGTGTTTTGGATCTGTATTTTTTTTAAAAAAAGCATAAAAACAGCTAAAATCACAGAATTTGTTGGTTTCTCTGCTCCTATGCTATTATTAACCTCAATAACCTTAATTTCCACTCATTTCCAGTCTATTCTGAACACCTCACACCTCACAATAGTGTTTTCATGTCCAAAAGGTTGCACCGAGGTAGCTGGATGACTATGCTAAGCGACACGAGTGGGCGGCACAAACACGTGACCCATCTAGGAGTGACACTGCAGTGGCAGACAGGATGGCAGTTAGAAAAACTAGGCCCCAAACTGTACATAATGCAAAGAAAAAAAAGAAGTGCAAGATGGAATTGTCCTTGGGCCCTCCCACCCACCCTTATGTTGTATAAACAGGACATGCACACTTTAACAAATCAATCATTTCAGCGCCAGGGTCTGCCACACAACTGTGGCTGAAATGATTGGTTCGTTTGGGCCCCCACAAAACAAGCTGGCAATTAATGTGTCCCTGCACAAACTGGCTCTACGGAGGCAAGATGTCATCCTCATCCTCCTCATCCACCGATTCCTCACCCTCTTCAGCGTGTACATCCTCATCCTCACAAAGTATTAACTCGTCCCCACTTGAATCCACCACCACAGGTCCCTCTGTACCTTCTGGAGGCTGGTCTCCCTGGAAGAGCTGATAATTCATTTTGATGAACATCATCTTCTCCACATTCTGTGGAAGCAACCTCCTACGCCTTTCGCTGACAAGGTTCCCGGCTGCACTAAACACTCTTTCGGAGTACACACTGGAGGGGGGGCAACTCAGGTAAAATAGAGCCAGCTTGTACAGGGGCCTCCAAATTGCCTCTTTTTCCTGCCAGTACAGGTATGGACTGTCTGACATGCCTACTTGGATGCTGTCACCGATGTAATCCTCCACCATTCTGTCAATGGTGACAGTATCATATGCAGTGACAGTAGACATGTCAGAAATTGTTGCCAGGTCCTTCAGTCCGGACCAGATGTCCAAACTTGGTCCTGCCTGCCCTGCATCACCGCCAGCGGGTTGCTTAGGATACCTAAGTTTTTTCCTGGCAGCCCCAGTTGCGGGAGAAAATGAAGAAGGAGCCGTTGACGTGTCACGTTCCGCTTCAGCTGACAATGTGTTCACCAGCAGGTCTTTGCACCTCTGCAGGCTTGTGTCGGCCGGAAAGAGAGACACCACATAGGCTTTAAACCTAGGATCAAGCACGTTGGCCAAAATGTAGTGGTCTGATTTCAACAGATTGACCACCCTGGAATCCTGGCAAAGCGAATGAAGGGCTTCATCCACAAGTCCCACATGCCGAGCGGAATCGCTCCGTCTTAGCTCCTCCTTCACTTTCTCCAGCTGCTTCTGCAAAAGCCTGATGAGGGGAATGACCTGACTCAAGCTGGCTGTGTCTGAACTGACTTCACGTGTGGCAAGTTCGAAGGGCTGGAGAACCTTGCACAACACGGAAATCATTCTCCACTGCGCTTGAGTCAGGTGCATACCCCCTCCTTTGCCTATGTCATAGGTGGATGTATAGGCTTGTATGGCCTTTTGCTGCTCCTCCATCCTCTGAAGCATATAGAGGGTTGAGTTCCACCGCGTCACAACCTCTTGCTTCAGGTGATGGCGGGGCAGGTTCAAGAGTGTTTGCTGGTGCTCCAGTCTTCGGCACGCAGTCGCTGAATGGCGAAAGTGGCCAGAAATTTTTCGGGCCACCCAAAGCGTCTCCTGCACGCCCCTGTCGCTTTTCAGAAAATTCTGCACCACCAAGTTTATTGTGTGAGCAAAACATGGGACGTGCTGGAATTTGCCCAGATGTAATGCCCGCACAATATTGGTGGCGTTGTCAGATATCACAAATCCCCAGGAGAGTCTAAGTGGGGTAAGCCACTGGGCGATGATTTCCCTCAGTTTCTCTAAGAGGTTGTCAGCGGTGTGCCTCTTACTGAAACCGGTGATACACAGCGTAGCCTGCCTTGTAACGAGCTGGCGTTTCTGAGATGCTGCTACTGGTGACGCTGCTGCTGTTGCTGCGTAAGGTGATACATCTACCCAGTGGGCTGTCACAGTCATATAGTCCTTAGTCTGCCCTGTTCCACTTGTCCACATGTCCATGGTTAAGTGGACATTGTGTACAACGGCATTTTTCAGGACACTGAGGACACTTTTTCTGACGTTTCTGTACAGTCTCGGTATCGCCTGCCTAGTGAAGTGGAATCTAGACGGGATTTGGAACCGGGGACACACTACCTCCATCAATTGTCTAAATCCCACTGCACTAATGGCGGATACCGGACGCACGTCTAACACCAACATAGCAGTCAAGGCCTCAGTTATACGTTTTGCTTCAGGATGACTGCTGTCGTACTTCATCCTCCTCGCTAAGGACTGTTGGAGGGTCAATTGTTTAGTAAAAGTAGTGGTGTTCCTACTTCCTCTCTGGGATGATGAACGACTCCCAGCAGCAGCAACAGCAGCAGCGGCAGCAGTAGGCGTAGCAATGCAGGATCCTCCAGAGGAATCCCGGATAGGAGAGTCAGTCATGCCAGTGACATGGCCTGCAGGACTACTTCCGATCCTGACTAAGGAGGAAATTGACGAGGAGGGAGTTGACGGTGTGGTTTGCAGGCGCTTGGATACAACAGGACAACGGGATTTAGGTGTCCCTGGACTGCTTACGGTCTTAGCCAAAGTTTCTGAACTTGACAGTAACTTTTTATGAACGCGCTGCAGGTGCCGTATAAGGGAGGATGTTCCTAGGTGGTTGACGTCCCTACCCCTACTTATTTCACCTTTACATATGGTACATATGGCTAGACAGTTGTTGTCCGGATTTGGATAGAAATATTGCCAGACCAAAGAGGTGGAATGTTTGGTCTTCTGCCCAGGCATGACCGTGATGGGCTTTTTCATCCCACGGACAACAACTGTCTCCCCCGGAGCCTGATTTAAACAAACCACATCACCATCAGAATCCTCCTCGCCAACTTCCTCCTCAGCGCCAGCTACACCAGTATCCTCATCCTGTTGTACTTCAAAAGTGACATCTTCAATTTGCATATCAGCAAGTGGACTGTGGGTGCTCCTTTCAGCACTTGCAGGGGGCATGCAAATGGTGGAAAGAGCCACCTCTTCCCGTCCAGTGCTGGGAAGGTCAGGCATCGCAACCACCACCACACTTGGACTCTCCTTGGGGATTTGTGATATCTTCTTAGAAAGCACAGTTCTTCGCTGTGCTTTTGCCAGCTTAACTCTTTTGATTTTTTTAGTGGGAGGAGGGCTTCCATCGTCATGTGAAGCTGAACCACTAGTCATGAACATACTAGGGATCGACCTTAGCCGTTCCTTGCCACTCCGTGTCGTAAATGGCATATTGGCAAGTTTACGTTTCTCTTCAGCTGATTTAAATGTCTTTTTCAAGGTCATTTTCCTGAACTTTGCCATTTGGGATTGTATGTGCCCTCTACTATGACATTGGGCATCGGCCTTGGCAGACGACGTTGATGGCATGTTATCGTCTATGTCATGACTAGTGGCAGCAGCTTCAGCACTAGGAGGAAGTGGTTCTTGATCTTTCTCTATTTTATTTTTATCGGAGAAAGTTTGGTCCTCCATTTATGTTATATCGATTTGATATATACGTGCGGCTAAACACAGAAAATAATTTTTTTTTTGGTTTGGACTGGAGTGTACTTTGGGGGTTACAGCACCCTTTAACGGTCAAGCCAGCCGGCCCTTTACTTATGACACAGGCGCACTCTTGGCACTACTTTGTTGATGCACGTGCGGCTACTGCGCACACAATTCACAAACACAGAAAATAATTTTTTTTTTGGTTTGGACTGGAGTGTACTTTCGGGGGTTACAGCACCCTTTAACGGTCAAGCCAGCCGGCCCTTTACTTATGACACAGGCGCACGCTTGGCACTACTTTGTTGATGCACGTGCGGCTACTGCGCACACAATTCACAAACACAGAAAATAATTTTTTTTTTGGTTTGGACTGGAGTGTACTTTCGGGGGTTACAGCACCCTTAACGGTCAAGCCAGCCGGCCCTTTACTTATGACACAGGCGCACGCTTGGCACTACTTTGTTGATGCACGTGCGGCTACTGCGCACACAATTCACAAACACAGAAAATAATTTTTTTTTTGGTTTGGACTGGAGTGTACTTTCGGGGGTTACAGCACCCTTTAACGGTCAAGCCAGCCGGCCCTTTACTTATGACACAGGCGCACGCTTGGCACTACTTTGTTGATGCACGTGCGGCTACTGCGCACACAATTCACAAACACAGAAAATAATTTTTTTTTTGGTTTGGACTGGAGTGTACTTTCGGGGGTTACAGCACCCTTAACGTTCAAGCCAGCCGGCCCTTTACTTATGACACAGGCGCACGCTTGGCACTACTTTGTTGATGCACGTGCGGCTACTGCGCACACAATTCACAAACACAGAAAATATTTTTTTTTTTGGTTTGGACTGGAGTGTACTTTCGGGGGTTACAGCACCCTTAATGGTCAAGCCAGCTGGTCCTTTACTTATGATACAGGCGCACGCTTGGCACTACTTTGTTGATGCACGTGCGGCTACTGCGCACACAATTCACAAACACAGAAAATAATTTTTTTTTTGGTTTGGACTGGAGTGTACTTTCGGGGGTTACAGCACCCTTAACGGTCAAGCCAGCCGGCCCTTTACTTATGACACAGGCGCACGCTTGGCACTACTTTGTTGATGCACGTGCGGCTACTGCGCACACAATTCACAAACACAGAAAATAATTTTTTTTTTGGTTTGGACTGGAGTGTACTTTCGGGGGTTACAGCACCCTTAACGGTCAAGCCAGCCGGCCCTTTACTTATGACACAGGCGCACGCTTGGCACTACTTTGTTGATGCACGTGCGGCTACTGCGCACACAATTCACAAACACAGAAAATAATTTTTTTTTTGGTTTGGACTGGAGTGTACTTTCGGGGGTTACAGCACCCTTTAACGGTCAAGCCAGCCGGCCCTTTACTTATGACACAGGCGCACGCTTGGCACTACTTTGTTGATGCACGTGCGGCTACTGCGCACACAATTCACAAACACAGAAAATAAATTTTTTTTTGGTTTGGACTGGAGTGTACTTTGGGGGTTACAGCACCCTTTAACGGTCAAGCCAGCCGGCCCTTTACTTATGACACAGGCGCACGCTTGGCACTACTTTGTTGATGCACGTGCGGCTACTGCGCACACAATTCACAAACACAGAAAATAATTTTTTTTTGGTTTGGACTGGAGTGTACTTTTGGGGGTTACAGCACCCTTTAACGGTCAAGCCAGCCGGCCCTTTACTTATGACACAGGCGCACGCTTGGCACTACTTTGTTGATGCACGTGCGGCTACTGCGCACACAATTCACAAACACAGAAAATTATTTTTTTTTTGGTTTGGACTGGAGTGTACTTTGGGGGTTACAGCACCCTTTAATGGTCAAGCCAGCCGGCCCTTTACTTATGACACAGGCGCACGCTTGGCACTACTTTGTTGATGCACGTGCGGCTACTGCGCACACAATTCACAAACACAGAAAATAATTTTTTTTTTGGTTTGGACTGGAGTGTACTTTCGGGGGTTACAGCACCCTTAACGGTCAAGCCAGCCGGCCCTTTACTTATGACACAGGCGCACGCTTGGCACTACTTTGTTGATGCACGTGCGGCTACTGCGCACACAATTCACAAACACAGAAAATAATTTTTTTTTTGGTTTGGACTGGAGTGTACTTTCGGGGGTTACAGCACCCTTAACGGTCAAGCCAGCCGACCCTTTACTTATGACACAGGCGCACGCTTGGCACTACTTTGTTGATGCACGTGCGGCTACTGCGCACACAATTCACAAACACAGAAAATAATTTTTTTTTTGGTTTGGACTGGAGTCTACTTTCGGGGGTTACAGCACCCTTAACGGTCAAGCCAGCCGGCCCTTTACTTATGACACAGGTGCACGCTTGGCACTACTTTGTTGATGCACGTGCGGCTACTGCGCACACAATTCACAAACACAGAAAATAATTTTTTTTTTGGTTTGGACTGGAGTGTACTTTCGGGGGTTACAGCACCCTTAACGGTCAAGCCAGCCGGCCCTTTACTTATGACACAGGCGCACGCTTGGCACTACTTTGTTGATGCACGTGCGGCTACTGCGCACACAATTCACAAACACAGAAAATAATTTTTTTTTTGGTTTGGACTGGAGTGTACTTTCGGGGGTTACAGCACCCTTAACGGTCAAGCCAGCCGACCCTTTACTTATGACACAGGCGCACGCTTGGCACTACTTTGTTGATGCACGTGCGGCTACTGCGCACACAATTCACAAACACAGAAAATAATTTTTTTTTTGGTTTGGACTGGAGTCTACTTTCGGGGGTTACAGCACCCTTAACGGTCAAGCCAGCCGGCCCTTTACTTATGACACAGGTGCACGCTTGGCACTACTTTGTTGATGCACGTGCGGCTACTGCGCACACAATTCACAAACACAGAAAATAATTTTTTTTTTGGTTTGGACTGGAGTGTACTTTCGGGGGTTACAGCACCCTTTAACGGTCAAGCCAGCCGGCCCTTTACTTATGACACAGGCGCACGCTTGGCACTACTTTGTTGATGCACGTGCGGCTACTGCGCACACAATTCACAAACACAGAAAATAATTTTTTTTTTGGTTTGGACTGGAGTGTACTTTCGGGGGTTACTGCACCCTTAACGGTCAAGCCAGCCGGCCCTTTACTTATGACACAGGCGCACGCTTGGCACTACTTTGTTGATGCACGTGCGGCTACTGCGCACACAATTCACAAACACAGAAAATAATTTTTTTAAAGTTTGGACTGGAGTGTACTTTCGGGGGTTACAGCACCCTTTAACGGTCAAGCCAGCCGGCCCTTTACTTATGACACAGGCGCACGCTTGGCACTACTTTGTTGATGCACGTGCGGCTACTGCGCACACAATTCACAAACACAGAAAATATATTATTTTTTTAGTACTTGGGGGGAGCACCCCTGATGGACAGAGCACCCCCTGGACAACACTACAGCACTCCTTTAGGACTGGGACACTGCACAGGACTTTGGAGTGGACACAGCCCCTATGGAGAACTGACTGCACAACACAGTCCAGCCAGCCCCTATGGACTTTGAAGTAGTGGACACAGCCCCTATTAACAACAGCAGCACAGCACAACACAGCCAGCCCCTATGGACTTTGAAGTAGTGGACAACAGCAGCACTACACTACACTACACTACACAGCCCTAACTCCCACCCTCCCTCTTCACTGTCCACAGCCGAGTGAGAAAATGGCGCCGACGCGGGTACCTTATATAGGATCCAAAACCCGCGAGACTCAGATGATGACGTTTTGCCTCGATTTCAGATCCGAGTCAGGCGGGAAAAGTCGAGCCTGACTCGGATCAGACTCGGATCGGGGGGGCTCGGGGGGGTTCGGATTTCAGAAATCCGAACCCGCTCACCCCTAGGGGTGTGCACCGGCCACTTTTCGTGTTTTGTGTTTTGGTTTTGGATCTGGATCTTTCTTCGTGTTTTGGATCTGGATTGGTTTTGCCAAAACCACCCTTCCGTGTTTTGGGTTCTGGGTTTTGTGTTTTGGATCTGTATTTTTTTTAAAAAAAGCATAAAAACAGCTTAAATCACAGAATTTGTGGGTTTTTCGGCTCCTATGCAATTATTAACCTCAATAACCTTCATTTCCAGTCTATTCTGAACACCTCACAATATTGTTTTTATGGCCAAAAGATTGCACCGAGGTAGCTGGATGACTATGCTAAGCGACACGAGTGGGCGGCACAAACACGTGGCCCATCTAGGAGTGACACTGCAGTGGCAGACAGGATGGCAGTTTGAAAAACTAGGCCCCAAACAGTACAAACTGCAAAGAAAAAAAAGAGGTGCAAGATGGAATTGTCCTTGGGCCCTCCCACCCACCCTTATGTAGTATAAATAGGACATGCACACTTTAACAAACCAATCATTTCAGCGCCAGGGTCTGCCACACGACTGTGGCTGAAATGATTGGTTCGTTTGGGCCCCCACAAAACAAGCTGGCAATTAATGTGTCCCTGCACAAACTGGCTCTACGGAGGCAAGATGTCGTCCTGATCCTAATCATCCACCGATTCCTTGGATAAAACAGGAAAAAGGGATTTAGGTGTCCCTGTACTGCTTACGGTCTTAGCCAAAGTTTCTGAACTTGACAGTAACTTTTTATGAACGCGCTGCAGGTGCCGTATAAGGGAGGATGTTCCTAGGTGGTTAATGTCCCTACCCCTACTTATTTCACCTTTACATATGGTACATATGGCAAGACAGTTGTTGTCCGGATTTGGATAGAAATATTGCCAGACCAAAGAGGTGGAATGTTTGGTCTTCTGCCCAGGCATGACCGTGATGGGCTTTTTCATCCCACGGACAACAACTGTCTCCCCCGGAGCCTGATTTAAACAAACCACATCACCATCAGAATCCTCCTCGCCAACTTCCTCCTCAGCGCCAGCTACACCAGTATCCTCATCCTGTTGTACTTCAACAGTGACATCTTCAATTTGCATATCAGCAAGTGGATTGTGGGTGCTCCTTTCAGCACTTGCAGGGTCGTGCAAATGGTGGAAAGAGCCACCTCTTCCCGTCCAGTGCTGGGAAGGTCAGGCATCGCAACCGCCACCACACTTGGACTTTCCTTGGGGATTTGTGATGTCTTCTTAGAACGCACAGTTCTTTGCTGTGCTTTTGCCAGCTTAACTCGTTTGATTTTTTTAGTGGGAGGAGGGCTTCCATCGTCATGTGAAGCTGAACCACTAGTCATGAACATACTAGTCATACTAGTATGACACACACTAGTCATAGGGAAAGACCTTAGCCGTTCCTTGCCACTTCGTGTCATAAATGGCATATTGGCAAGTTTACATTTCTCTTCAGATGATTTAAATGTTTTTTTTAAGGTCATTTTCCTGAACTTTGTCATTTGGGATTGTATGTGGCCTCTACTATGACATTGGGCATCGGCCTTGGCAGACGACGTTGATGGCATGTCACCGTCTATGTCATGACTAGTGGCAGCAGCTTCAGCACTAGGAGGAAGTGGTTCTTGATCTTTCCCTATTTTATTTTTATCGGAGAAAGTTTGGTCCTCCATTTATGTTATATCGATTTGATATATACGTGCGGCTAAGGCGCACACAAACACAGAAAATATTTTTTTATTTTTGCTGGAGAGTAGTGCACTTTGTGGGTTACACCACCCTTTAAGAAATGAGCCAGCCGACTCTTTACTTATGGGACACAGGCGCACGCTTGGCGCTGCTCCTTTGTTGATACACGTGCAGCCACAGTGCACACAATTCTCAAACACAGAAAATATTTTTTTATTTCGTTTGGGAGTGTACTTTGGGGGTTACAGCATCCTTTAATGGTCAAGCCAGCCGGCCCTTTACTTATGACACAGGCTCATGCTTGGCACTACTTTGTTGATGCACGTGCGGCTACTGCGCACACAATTCACAAACACAGAAAATATTTTTTTATTTGGTTTGGAGTGTACTTTGGGGGTTACAGCACCCTTTAACGGTCAAGCCAGCCGGCCCTTTACTTATGACACAGGCGCACGCTTGGCACTACTATGTTGATGCACGTGCGGCTACTGCGCACACAATTCACAAACACAGAAAATATTTTTTTATTTGGTTTGGAGTAGGGATGAGCGGGTTCGGTTTTACTCGGATTTACTCAGATTTTTTTATTGGCTATCGCCTATCATGTGTTTTGGATAGCCAATATAATCAATCCGAATTTGCGGTAAAGTGGCGATAAGAACCGAGTAAAACCGAGCCTGCACATCCCTAGTTTGGAGTGTACTTTGGGGGTTACAGCATCCTTTAATGGTCAAGCCAGCCGGCCCTTTACTTATGACACAGGCGCACGCTTGGCACTACTATGTTGATGCACGTGCGGCTACTGCGCACACAATTCACAAACACAGAAAATATTTTTTTATTTGGTTTGGAGTAGGGGTGAGCGGGTTCGGTTTTACTCGGATTTACTCAGATTTTTTTATTGGCTATCGCCTATCATGTGTTTTGGATAGCCAATATAATCAATCCGAATTTGCGGTAAAGTGGCGATAAGAACCGAGTAAAACCGAGCCTGCACATCCCTAGTTTGGAGTGTACTTTGGGGGTTACAGCATCCTTTAATGGTCAAGCCAGCCGGCCCTTTACTTATGACACAGGCGCACGCTTGGCACTACTTTGTTGATGCACGTGCGGCTTTTGCGCACACAATTCACAAACACAGAAAATATATATATTTTTTTGTTTGGAGTGTACTTTGGGGGTTACAGCACCCTTTAACGGACAAGCCAGCCGGCCCTTTACTAATGGGACACAGGCGCACGCTTGGCGCTGCTCCTTTGTTGATGCACGTGCAGCCCCAGTGCACACAATTCACAAACACAGAAAAAATATATATTTTTTTAGAACTTGGGGGGAGCACCCCTGACGGACAGAGCACCCCCTGGACAACACTACAGCACCCCTTTAGGACTGGAACACTGCACAGGACTTTGGAGTGGACACAGCCCCTATGGACAACTGACTGCACAACACAGTCCAGCCAGCCCCTATGGACTTTGAAGTAGTGGACACAGCCCCTATGGACAACAGCAGCACAGCACAACACAGCCAGCCAGCCCCTATGGACTTTGAAGTAGTGGACACAGCCCCTATGGACAACAGCAGCACAGCGCAGCACAGCGCAGCACAGCACAGCACAGCACAACACTACTCTGCACTATACTACACAGCCCAGCCAGCCCTAACTCCCACCCTCCCTCTTCACTGTCCACAGCCGAGTGAGAAAATGGCGCCGACGCGGGTACCTTATATAGAATCCAAAACCCGCGAGACCCGGAAGGCGGGATGATGACGTTTTGCCTCGACTTCAGATCCGAGTCAGGCGGGAAAAGTCGAGCCTGACTCGGATCGGCCTCGGATCGGGGGGGCTCGGATTTCAGAAATCCGAACCCGCTCACCCCTAATATTGATGCACATTTGCACCTGCTGATTGTTCATTTAATATTCAGGAACTGCAG
This sequence comes from Taudactylus pleione, assembly GCA_031769625.1. Classification (NCBI taxonomy): domain Eukaryota; kingdom Metazoa; phylum Chordata; class Amphibia; order Anura; family Myobatrachidae; genus Taudactylus; species Taudactylus pleione. Next base: position 966,759 of record JAUIMM010000847.1, on the reverse strand, counting down.
TTCTTTTTTATGTGTATTTCATTATTAAACATCTGGTAAACTTATTGCTCCATTCTGCTTTTTATGCTTTAGTGATCCTAAGCGCAGACATATATATTATCAGAGTCAAGAACCATATCATAATTAATATTTTCTTTAAGGCAAATGGGTGTCACTCTGTTCATAAGGAAGATCAATCTGGTTTCTCTTTTAGGCCTACTGTATGTGTACTTTTTCCATACCAAATGCAGATAATCCAATACTCTCCCCGTTGTGATGACTCAGGAAGTGTTTCACTACATTGGTAAGAAGAAACTTCATTATGTCTACATCTTTTTGTGCATTTTTAATAAATTATACATGTTCCATTATCCTGCTTTGCAGATGACGTTTGGTCATGCCCAAGAGAAGTTTGGCACATGGTCACGTTATTCACTAGATGACACGTTGAGTACAACAGATTATGAAATCTTTAATTTCCCATTTTGTTCCATGTTTATCTGTAAATCGGTCATGTTTGGCCCTATACAGTGTCCCACATTTATTTGAGCCTTTCACCTTTGTTTTCTCGCTTCATAAAGTAGCTATGTGTCAAATGGTCTTTTATATTTTTAGTTTTTTATATTTCTCCAATTAAGGGGTATATTTACTAAAGTGTGGGTTTTTAGTAACCAATCAGATTGTAGCCATTATCTTCTAGAAGGTGCAAGATCAGCTTTTTTCAACCGCAGTGCCGCGGGCGGTTGTGAAGTGTGCCGCAGCGCGGTCAGAAGCGGCGGTCATGCCAGTCACATTATAGAACTGTGGATCAGGCAGCACTGCCACTGAGTTCCTCTGGCAGGCTCAGATGCACCCGGGCCGTGACATGCCTAGATGCGGCAACGTGACATCACAGGTCACGCACTCCTCATTTCCAGCCAGCCATACAGCCCTGCCAGCCAGCCCGCTCTCCCTCCCGCCTGCATGCACGCACCCTCGCACGCTGCTGACAGCTCTGCACTGTGTGTGAGGGACAGGTAGGCATGTGGGAGCCAGTGTAAAGTTTTGTTTTTGGCGGGGATCAATGTGGTTGATATTTTTCTGTGAGGGCAGTTAATATATTTGTGGGGGGCAATATGGTTTATATTTTTCTGTGGGGGGCCATCCAATGTTTTGGGGTTTTTTTTATGGAGGGAAATGTGATTATATTTTTCTGTGTGGCCAGCCAATGTGATTGCTTTTCATGTGGGGAGCAATGTGTTGGTTTTTTTTTTGTTTCTGTGGGAGCCAGCCAATGTTATTTTTTTTCTGTGGGGGCCAATGTATGTGAATTTTATTCCTGTGGGGGCCAATGTATGGTCATTTTATTCCTGTGGAGGCCAATGTATGTGTGTTTTATTCCTGTGGAGGCCAATGTGTGTGTGTTTTATTCCTGTGGAGACCAATGTGTGTGTGTTTTATTCCTGTGGAGGCCAATGTGTGTGTGTGTTTTATTCCTGTGGGGGTCAATGTATGTGTTTGATTTCACTGGGGCTAATGTAGTGTGTTTTATTCATGTGGGGGCCAATATATGTGTGTTTTATTCCTGTGGAGGCCAATGTATGTGTTTTTTTTCCTGTGGAGGCCAATGTAGTGTGTTTTATTCCTGTGGGGGCCAATGTATGTGTGTTTTATTTCTTTGGGGCCAATGTAGTGCATTTTATTCCTGTGGGGGTCAATGTATGTGTTTAATTTCACTGGGGCTAATGTAGTGTGTTTTATTCATGTGGAGGCAAATGTATGCGTGTTTCATTCCTGTGGAGGACAATGTATGTGTTTTATTCATGTGGAGGCCAATGTGTGTGTGTTTAATATCTGTGGGGGCCAATGTATGTGTGTTTTATTCCTGTGGAGGCCAATGTATGTGTGTTTTATTCCTGTGGAGGCCAGTGTAGTGCTTTATTCCTGTGGAGGCCAACGTGTGTGTGTTTTATTACTGTGGAGGCCAACGTGTTTTTGCTTTATTCCTGTGGAGGCCAACGTGTGTGTGTTTTATTCCTGTGGAGGCCAACGTGTGTGTGTTTTATTCCTGTGGAGGCCAACGTGTTTGTGTGTTTTATTCCTGTGGAGGCCAACGTGTGTGTGTTTTATTCCTGTGGAGGACAATGGGCTCGATTTAATTGAGCGCGATGTAAATAGCGCCGGGAGATAGCTCCCGGAGCTATTCAATCTATCGCGATGTTAGGTCGTGGAAGGCTCGTACTTGCGCCTTAAACAGGGTTTTTAGGCGCGAGAACGGGCATTCCTCGACCTTACTTCCTGGCGCGATGCTGTTTTCCAGGCGTGAAGGACAGAAAACAGCCTAGCGCCGGGACTTTTGGTCGGATTTCTGCTCGCATCCACGGAAGGATGCGAGAAGAAATCCTTAGTCGGGGTTAGCTGCGCAGTGTATTGAATAGCTCCAGGAGCTGATTCCCGGCGCTATTCACATCGCATAGAATAGAATCGTGCCCAATGTGTGTGTGTTTTATTCTTGTGGAGGACAATGTATGTGTGTTTTATTCCTGTGGAGGTCAATGTGTGTGTTTTATGTCTGTGTAGGCCAATGTATGTGTGTATTATTCCTGCGGAGACCAATGTATGTGTGTTTTATGCCTGTGGAGGCCAATGTGTGTGTGTTTTTATTATGTGGGAGCCAATGTGTATGTTTTTGTCATAGGTTGTGCACGCCACATCGCCGGATAGTGTGCCTTGGCAATTTAAACATCTTGCGTAGTGTACCTCGAGTTGAAAATCAATGTGATAGATAAATAATAAGTAGAATCTGATTGGTTGCTATGAGCAACATCTCCACTTCTAAAAACCCACACTTTAGTAAATATACCCCTAAGAGTAATGTTGGAGCCCAAGACAGCTGGGAGACCTTCCTCAAGTTTTAGCACATGCCAATGTTTCTGACGTGTATCAGGTATCTGTAAATTGCTCTACTGTCTTAGCCTCTACCACCTCTGATGGGAGGCTATTCCACTTGTCCACTACCCTTTCTGTGAAGTAATTTTTCCTCAAATTTCCCCTGAACCTATCTCCCTCCAGTTTCAGAACATGTTCCCCTTCTCCTATCTTTCCTCCTCCTTCACTAACAGATTACGTTATTGCTGACTAATTGGCTTGAACAAAAATGTTGCATTAATAGTTCATACCTTTTTATATACTCTTATATTTACTGTTTGAAGTCTCCACATGGAAGAATGTAGAAATACTGCCATAACTATCAGGGGCTGTGCCAACATATAGAGCAGCAAACAAAAGTATCATCTTCTGGGGTCTATGTACTAAGCTGTGTTTGAAAAATGACAGTGTGGAGCTGATTGGTTGGTACTTGATCTCCTTCCACTTTCACTCTCTTTATATTTGTCCACCTCCTTCTCTTTCCTCCGCCCATGCTTGTGGAACAATGATTCATTAAGAAAGGTTCTGTATTTGGAATGATGGTCTTATAAGTAATAAGGAGAAGCATTTGTTTCATCATATTTTAATATCCTGTATAAGAGTCCTTATTTTGTATTGAGCCCAACTTTCACTCCAGCTGACAAGCTTTGTACCATTATTTATAAATAAAACAGACCGTATAACCGAGATTTTTAATCAATTTTATTTTCCAAACAGGTTAATAAAAAATAAAAAAAGTTTTTGTATTGCGAAAACAAACAATATATATATACTCTGAAAAGGTCATAAAAGCTATTCCATACATTATATTTTCAGATATTACTCCATTAGTATCCAGTAAATATACATTTGTTATCTGAACATTTCCAGTGGCATAAACCTGGGCTGTCATGGTAAATCTGGGATACAGTATATGGCAGCCCTACAGTTCCTGATCTGTCCACTCTCTCACCCACCATAATAGGGGGAGCAAGATTCTTAGGGGTCTATTTACTAAGCAGTGTTAGGAGACAGAGTGAAAAGTGATAAGGTGCCAGCCAATCAGCTCCCAAATGTCATTTTTCAAACACAGCCTGTGAGATGGCAGTTGGGAGTTCATCCCTTAGGGCGGGATGAACTATTCATCGATTCATGATGCCGTACATACCGCCAATTACTTTTAGTAAGAGCTGTCCTTTGCCTTAGAGGGACTTCTGGGTTTATGATGGAGAAGTCCCTCCAGCGTCCTTCTGCGTATGTGTAGGACGCCTGTGTCGCGGGGGGGAGCTGGGAGTTACCCACCAGGTCGCAGCACCAGAATGCATAGTACATATGAGAAATACAGTAAAACCGTGTTACGGCATTTTTGAGCTTAGTACATTCTGCCAATGACCTGTGCCCTTGCCTTAGCATTGCCTTCCCCATGTGAATACGCAGCACACAGCAAGAGAGGACAATTGGTACATTAAATGATCAGGACCAAGCAGCATAAGAGGAATAACTATACATAGAGAAAGGTAGTAACACTCATTCATTGGAAATTATTATAATAGAAATATTATATGACATTTCACACTTGGCGGTCATAGGAGAGACTCCAGGTTTCTCAGCAAGAGGTAAATAGAGGGTTCATACCCAAAAAGTAATGAATAATATGGGCAGTGTGAAGACAGTCCAGGAGAAGGAGGTGCAGATGGCAGAGCTGGTCAGACTGGATCCATAGAGGTCCAACAGCTGCAGAATGACTCCATTGCTCCATCCAAAGCCCAGCTGAGGAGGAAACAGTATGGCGAGAGAGTTTATACCAAAGTCTTACATGAGAAAAGCTATTGAATGTTACAGCAGGAAATTAATTAAATGGGTTCTAGATTAAAGCCATTGGGACAGATGTATGAAGCTCTGGAAAGTGATAAAGTGGACAGTGATAAACGACCAACCACTCAGCTCCCAACTGTCATGTTACAGGCTGTGTTTGAAAAATGACAGTTGGGACCTGATTGGTTAGTCGTTTATCACTCTCCACTTTATCTCTTCCCAGAGCTTCATACATCTGCTCCACTATTTTCTGCCATAACTAAATTCTTTCTGTTTATCCCTTCTATGTTCTGCATTTGGCTATTAATACACACATACATGAGCGTAACTACCAGGTGCAAGGGGTGCAGCCGCTATGGGGCCCAGAGCTGAGAGGGCCCCCATCTTCCTTGACAAAGTTGCATGTGTTATATACATTTTTCACCATTGGGTGGTGCATAGGGGCCCTTACACACTTTTGCTATGGGGCTTTCACCTACTTAGTTACTCCCCTGCACACATACAATGTAATACTTTTGTTTGTCCTGATCACTGAATGGTGGATCGTTGAGGAGACAGCATGAACAGTCAGACCTGGTGGTGCGATCAACTATTCTGTTCAGTAGAAACAAAATAGCACAAATCTTAGTCTTCCCAAATCTCACACTAAGGGGCATATTCAATTAGGTCCCGTACTTTTCGCATGCCGGACTTTTCGCTGACATCACTGGTTTTCCATGTGGAAAAGTATTACGCTCGTCCCCGCTTATCCCCGTATTCAATTACAAATTGTTGAAAACGGGACTCGGCAAATTCGGACCTGGCGAAAAGTCCTGTCAGATTTGGGGAAATCAGCCTGACACCCCCTAAAAGATGCACTGACATTGGGGATCACTATAGATAGCCCCGAATAGGCCTGCTGAAGGTATTTGGGGTACTTAAATTATGTCAGTAGCTTCTAATTAGTATCTTTGCAAAAGTGGTGAAGAATAGTATTTAGCAGCTTTTATTTTCCAGAAAATAAGTAGTCCCAGCAAATTTGGGGTACACGAAAATGGGTGCTAGCATATTTTAAAGTTGCTAAAGTGAAGTTTTAAAAAACTTGAAAAAATCCAACTTCCGCAAGCACCTGCAATTTTTAAAAACACCCGGGCATACTGGGGGACCCCCCTGGAGTCTATTTCGCTAGTTTTTAAGTGTATCCCCCCTACTTTGTAATTTTTCACCTCCTTTTTCTAAGTAATTTTTTGGGGTGTTCTCTACCAAGTTGGGATTGTCACATCTCAGTTTACAAGTCTGAACTGTGTTTCATGTTCATTATAACAACCCTGCGACAGTAATCATGGCCAGGACATGGGTCTGTAGAAACTATTACATACTCCCGGGGTATTAGACTCATGCAAATTTGATTGACTTTGAAGGTTCAGTGTGCAAGAAAAAGTCATCCAATAAATATAGATGCTCCCAAGGGTCTTACCTGTACTTCATATTCTCCCCCGCCACCTGGTTTGCCATCACCTTCAACATTATACTGAAGAGAAATAAATATAACAGTTAGCATAACGCAGGATACAAACCACAAATTATAATTTTCTTTCACTTTTGCACCTATCTAGGTCGCCAAGTGCACTATTTTCCGGTCTTTGGCAACATCTCAACAACTATAAATCTGTGACAAGTGTTGTGAGTCACAAACTTTATTTACCCTCATATACGACTTAAATCAATCATGAAAGTCAGTGGAGATGGGGACCAGTGGTGGAACTACCGCCTATACCAGCTGCGAGTCTCAGAGGAAAGGGGGGGCTGTAAACACTGCACCCCTGCAGTGTCGGTAGTTCCGCCACTGCCTATCATCTTTTTAATGTCACAGAACAAGTGCATTGAGACTCATTACCTCAGACCAGAACCGGAAATAATGCAAGTGCATTCTGGGAGTAAGGAGCAAGACAGCCATCTTTCAATTGGTGCTGTGGTCAGAAACTGCATGTGTTCTCACTTCTCCCTTGTGTCAGCATTGCTGGTGAGCTTACAGACTTATATGTTGTCATTATTTCATTGTCCAGCTACTCCAGAACCTGTGACATTTTATGTGTGTGCAGCTAACATTTACCTTTCTTGCTAACTGCTGCAAGGTGATCCTGTCATGTGTTCACCATGTTTCCCATACAACCTACATATGTGGTTAGTTTGCATTGTATACTGCATTTGACAACTTAATTTTGCCACACATTTATCCTAATACTACAATAAATACAAATTTCTTCAGATTGTTCCATCTAGTTTGGCTTATTGGAACATAGGAGAGGCTTAGCTGTATGTCAGAATACACGCTACACACAGGGTACATGTAGCGAGGACCGAAGCCATGGAGGTAGGAGTAAAGCCCCGTACACACTGGATGATGTGTGTATTGAGCGATATATCGGCAGCGGCAGAAGAACTGGCATCGGTAAGTGCATACACACTTGGTGATGTCGGTGGGAGGGGCGGGGCCATGCTGCATTTGGCAGCATGGCATCGTTAACGATATCCCCAGATTGAGTTGCAAGTACAGACGACAGGGGATATCGTTAACGAACCAGCGGAAGCGCACGTCATTCATCGCTTAGTGCATACACACTGGGTGATTTGAACGATATATCGATCAAAGATGTCGTTATCATTCACAAATATCTACCAGTGTGTACGGGGCTTAAGGCCAGGTACACACCAGAACGACGATGGAAAAAAAGTGATGGTCGTTTCAATTTCCCTTTATCCCAGAACAATATATATATCGGGTAGTTGCATCGCATTTGGTTAATCGTTACTCCTGTAAACACTATACAAGGTTGAGTGTACACAATGAGCGATGTGCACCAGATGGTTCCCGACATCTTCCCATCTGACGTGCAGCACATCAGATGAGGGGATGCAATGTACGATGAGCGATTGAGTGTACACACTTTGCGATGTGGACAATATGTCGTTGCTATTTGCCTCAAAATGACATATCGTCCAATATTTCGCCTAATGTGTAACCGGCCTAAGAGTATGCTGGCAGAGAGGAGGAGAGGGCCTAGGTCACAGGCAGATGGAAGAAAACATGAGGGAGTGTATCCCATGACATGGTCATAGAGTTACAAAGGGAGGAGCTGCTGAGGCCTTTGAAGGTCAGAGTGTTTCACTTTAGTTCTTTTCTGGATGACATGGGTAGCCAGTGTAGGATTTGCAGAGTGGTGCATCAGATGTTGAGCACCATGGCATTGAGGACGGATTTTACAGGGGAAAGACAAGACAAGGTTTGAGAATGGATTAGAGTTCTGGTAATGCCCTAAATGGGAGAAGATCATTTTGGCAATGATTTGAAAGGGTGAAGCGACAAGATATTACAAGGAACTCAATGTGTGGGGTGAAACTGAGGGTAGGTAAAAGGCTGACAGCAAGGCAGCAGGGAGCGGGAAATACATTGATATTGTCAACAGCTGGGGAGACTAGAGGGGATGTAGTGACACTAGGAGGGTGGAAGATGAGGAGCTCAGTTTTGGAAATGCTGAGCTGTAGGTACCATTCAGATGTAGGTGGCAGAGAGACAGACACATGGAATAATAGAGAAGATGTGTCAGAGGTGGGGAGCAAGATTTCTGTGTTGTCTGCAGAGAGGGGGTGGTGGAGGCCAAAGCATATTAGCTCCCCAAGAGCAGAGCTGTAACGAGATAGAAACTAATAGCTAAGAACAGAGCCTGAGGAACCCCAACAGATAGAGGAATTGGAGAAGAGGATGTGTCAGTACTAGTCAAGATACTCTGTGGTAGGAGAGAAAGAACTGAGGGAGTGGAGGAGAGGATGGGTATAGGGTATGGGGCATGTGATGAGAGGAGATTTCTTGATGGTGTTGATTTTGCCTTAAAGTGGGTGGCAAAGCCATGAGCAGTGAGGGAAGAAGATGAGAGTGGTCAGAGAAGCGAGTAGACGGTGGCAAACAGGTTGTTCGTTGATTGGGTGGATATTAGGGATCTAGGTGGTAGGCTTGCTAGGTGGAACAAAGTGCAGTATAGTAAGATGATAGAATGGGATTGTAATGAAGGAACCTTAAAATGTAGCACGATTTTCTCCATTGTCATTGGATAAAGGCAGTTATAGCATAACACAGTGGTTCTCAAACTGTGCGCAGCAGCACTGTTATCAGGGGTGCAGCCGCGGCCAGTGTATTTTTTTCTTTTAGTAAAATATTTTTTGTTTCTGCACAGGTGGGAGAGGGGTTGGCGGCGTGGAGTAGAGCGAAGTGGCGAGAGGGGGGAATGGGTTATGATGAGCAGAGGGAGACAAAGGGAGAGACATGGAGGGGTCAAAGGGAGAGACATGGTGTAGGCAAAGGAAGAGACAGAGGGGTCAAAAGGAGAGACATGGAGGTGGCAAAGAGAGAGACAGATGGGGCAATAGGAGAGAGACGGAGGGGATGTGTTATAATAGCAGCTTTTCTCTTTCTGTTTTAAATACTTATTACATTATTTTGATCCAACTGCTTAAAAAATAAGACTGTTCGGTAATTATTTTGGCTGAGGTGGTGCCTTGAAAAAATTATGGAGACCATAAGGGTTTCTCGAACTGACAAAATTTGGGAACCACTGGCATAACAATCATTTATATTATTATTAAATTGCCTGATTGTACAATCTGCATGGATTTGCATAGATTGTTCTGCAGAGTGAATTGTGATTGAAGGTGCTTTTGTTCCTTCGTATAGTGATGTTTAGAGTGTTTCATTATCCAGGAAAAGTGATTGTGTGAGGTCACACGCTTTGGAACTGGTGTCTGATGCCAGACTAATGCGAATGTCATAGTGGGCAGCACAGTGTTATAATGGTTAGCATTGCTGCCTCATAGTTCTGAGGTCAGGCCACGAGGTGGGTGAGATGAGGTGCCGTTGCTGGGATTTTCACGGCAGTGCAACAGCAACTCGCCCCCCTTGCAGCTTATTGAATCTACTCCCCCCTCCTCCTTGCCCGTTTTATTGCCTGCAACACTTTACAGTACTGTGCATAATGTATTATGGCCATCTCCCAAGAATATTCTGAACTACACATGCACGTGATTGACAATTTTTAATCAATGTTAAAATGTTTGTGTGTTATATCTTTGGATGACACGTTCAGATCTCACAGACATTTGTGTTCTGAACTTATCATGTGATTGTTTTTATTCCCAGACCAGTTTCAACTATATCAATAGCTGGTTAGAACATCGCTTTGAGTCTGGAACAAAGATGTACCCTACTTTTCCCCATGTAAGTGCTAAACTGTTACTGAGCCTGGTTCAGTGCAAGCTGGCATCTTGGCACACACAAGCAGGGGTAAGAGCACAAAAGCAAGCTCAACCCACTAGGCTCCTACTCCACTGGCTGTGCATGGTCTCAGAGATCCCGCCACTCCTGGTTCCATCACTTACCTTTTCAAACATGGCTTCATACTTCAAGTAGCCTTCATAATTGACTTTGACCCACTTTTGGGCTAATTTGAAGGCAATTTCCTTTGCCTTGGAAGATTGTGTCTGTGCCAAGCCTGAAAGTGGCAAAATAGGTGTTAAATATGTGCTATGGCCCTTCCTGTAAATCACAACAATACAATTCAGAAAGGCTTCCCATGTCCTAATAGAGACACAAATCCTCAGGCCATTGAGATGACTCTTACTATACAGTACTTACACAATATTAAGCAGGACATATCTCCCAAATGGGACAGCTTAGGTGGTCAGTAATGTTTTTATTTGACTGGTACCGCCCTCGCCATGTTTATCCCGACTCCCAGGAGTATACTTCAGTTTGTGCCGTGTGCACCGGCCAATGGCGTGGGGTACTTCATGTCTTTTTATTAGAAGGGATTTGGGAGTGATCTAGCACATTAGGAACGCTAGGCACACCTCTGGAGGATGTGGCCTATCCTACTCTATGGCCGGGAGGTTTCTGTTCTACCTGAGCTCCACTACGCCCTCACGCTGCATGGCGATACTCTCCTTTATATGTGTGGACCGTCTATTTGGGTAACGGTTGGCGGTATAATTGTTGTTACATTATTCTTATAACACAAATTAATTAATAAACACACACACTGACATAAACATACACAAATGCTTAGCAAAATTGCAAATACAGGAGTTCCCTGAGAATTAAGCTGAGAAGCAGTAAGACTACAGCTGGGATATGGTAAATTGGGTGTTTCATTTTAATTCAAATGTCTTCTCTTCTGAGGTGATTCTTGTGAATTTTGGCCTAAGAAACAGAGAACCCGCTGCCTAGATCATGGGGAGAGGCTGTGCGCAGGTGGCAACAACTCTTGGAATCCAATGTCACGTCACCTCTTGGGAATGAATAGCTGGCACTGCACCCTCTCATCGCCTGGAAGTAAGCCCTCAATGTGCAACTAGACATTTATGGGTCTCTATTGCAAAACTGTGGCAGCCTCCTCACCCATCAAGTACCACAAAGGCCTAAAGGTGGGAGGGGCAGGAGGCCAGAACTAGGTGTGTGTACAGCAGGGAGGTTACATGACTAACGGGCATATTTTTCAATAACTGTGCAAATGTCACAACTGAGACATTCCAACTTTCTTTGCTGATCATCGCGGCATCAACGGCAAAAATTTCTATCAGTATGTATCAATGGTCTTGGGCTGGGACAGCACTTCCAAAATACAGCTATCCCATTCAAGAGGAATTCATATTAGGATGAAATAGGTCTGCTGTTGCCATGCCTTGGTTATTACTTATCAACAGCACATTTGTGAAACATATAACAAATATTATGAACAACTGCAAAAAAAAAAAAGTAGTGTAAAATTTTGGACCAATAAATAATAATTACCTATGTAGGCAACAAGCAAGTGCTGTCTTTCTCCACGGCAGAAGAGATACATCTGTGCTGATGTTGTATTTTTCGGATTAAGACATGTTCCTTATAAAAGTGCCCTTAGCATTCTACAGAGGAGCTTTAACTATTTTTAAGTTCTATAAACTTTTTGCCAACACCAGTGTTTTCCAACCACGGTCCTCAAGGCATACTAACAGTCCAGGTTTTAGTGATAGCCATGCGTGAGCACAGATGGTTAAATCAAAATAACTGAGGTTTTAATTAAGACACCTGTGCTCAAGTATGGCTATCCTTAAAACCTGGACTGTTAGTATGCCTTGAGGACCGTGGCCTACACATTACATTTCTGATAATATAAATATATACACACACACACACACACATTATATATATATATATATATATATATATATATATATATATATATATATATATATATTAGGGGTGTGCACCGGCCACTTTTCGTGTTTTGTGTTTTGGTTTTGGATCTGGATCTTTCTTCGTGTTTTGGATCTGGATTGGTTTTGCCAAAACCACCCTTCCGTGTTTTGGGTTCTGGGTTTTGTGTTTTGGATCTGTATTTTTTTGAAAAAAAGCATAAAAACAGCTAAAATCACAGAATTTGTAGGTTTTTCTGCTCCTATGCTATTATTAACCTCAATAACCTTAATTTCCACTCATTTCCAGTCTATTCTGAATACCTCACACCTCACAATAGTGTTTTTATGTCCAAAAGGTTGCACCGAGGTAGCTGGATGACTATGCTAAGCGACACGAGTGGGCGGCACAAACACGTGACCCATCTAGGAGTGACACTGCAGTGGCAGACAGGATGGCATTGAAAAACTAGGCCCCAAACTGTACATAATGCAAAGAAAAAAAAGAGGTGCAAGATGGAATTGTCCTTGGGCCCTCCCACCCACCCTTATGTTGTATAAACAGGACATGCACACTTTAACAAACTAATCATTTCAGCGCCAGGGTCTGCCACACAACTGTGGCTGAAATGATTGGTTCGTTTTGGCCCCCACAAAACAAGCTGGCAATTTATCTGTCCCTGCACAAACTGGCTCTACGGAGGCAAGATGTCATCCTCATCCTCCTCATCCACCGATTCCTCACCCTCTTCAGTGTGTACATCCTCATCCTCACAGAGTATTAATTCGTCCCTGCTGGAACCACAGGTCCCTCTGTACGTTCTGGAGGCTGGTCTCCCTGGAAGAGTTGATAATTCATTTTATGAACATCATCTTCTCCACATTTTGTGGAAGCAACCTCCTACGCCTTTCGCTGACAAGGTTCCCGGCTGCACTAAACACTCTTTCGGAGTACACACTGGAGGGGGGGCAACTCAGGTAAAATAGAGCCAGTTTGTACAGGGACCTCCAAATTGTTTCTTTTTCCTGCCAGTACAGGACATGCCTACTTGGATGCTGTCACCGATGTAATCCTTTAACAGACAGACGCACGCTTGTCGCTGCTGCTTTGAGGATTCAAGTGCGGCTACAGCCCACACAATTCACAAAGACAGAAAAAAAAAAAGAATATTTTTATTGTTTGTGGAGCACACTTTGAGGGTTACACCACCCTTTAACAGACAGACGCACGCTTGTCGCTGCTGCTTTGAGGATGCAAGTGCGGCTACAGCCCACACAATTCACAAAGACAGAAAAAAGAAGAAGAATATTTTTATTGTTTGTGTAGCACACTTTGAGGGTGTCACCACCCTTTAACAGACAGACGCACGCTTGTCGCTGCTGCTTTAAGGATGCAGGTGCGGCTACAGCCCACACATTTCACAAAGACCGAAAAAAAAAGAACAATATTTTAATTGTTTGTGTAGCACACTTTGAGGGTGTCACCACCCTTTAACAGACAGACGCACGCTTGTCGCTGCTGCTTTAAGGATGCAGGTGCGGCTACAGCCCACACAATTCACAAAGACAGAAAAAAGAAGAAGAATATTTTTATTGTTTGTGTAGCACACTTTGAGGGTGTCACCACCCTTTAACAGACAGACGCACGCTTGTCGCTGCTGCTTTAAGGATGCAGGTGCGGCTACAGCCCACACAATTCACAAAGACAGAAAAAAGAAGAATATTTTTATTGTTTGTGTAGCACACTTTGAGGGTGTCACCACCCTTTAACAGACAGACGCACGCTTGTCGCTGCTGCTTTGAGGATGCAAGTGCGGCTACATCGCACACAAGTCACAAACACATTAAAAAAATAGTTTTTTATTTTTTGGAGCACTTTGAGAGTTACACCACCCTTTAACAGACAGACGCACGCTTGTCGCTGCTGCTTTAAGGATGCAGGTGCGGCTACAGCCCACACATTTCACAAAGACCGAAAAAAAAAGAACAATATTTTAATTGTTTGTGTAGCACACTGTGAGAGTGTCACCACCCTTTAACAGACAGACGCACGCTTGTCGCTGCTGCTTTAAGGATGCAGGTGCGGCTACAGCCCACACAATTCACAAAGACAGAAAAAAGAACAATATTTTAATTGTTTGTGTAGCACACTTTGAGGGTGTCACCACCCTTTAACAGACAGACGCACGCTTGTCGCTGCTGCTTTAAGGATGCAGGTGCGGCTACAGCCCACACAATTCACAAAGACAGAAAAAAGAAGAATATTTTAATTGTTTGTGTAGCACACTTTGAGGGTGTCACCACCCTTTAACAGACAGACGCACGCTTGTCGCTGCTGCTTTAAGGATGCAGGTGTGGCTACAGCCCACACATTTCACAAAGACCGAAAAAAAAAAGAACAATATTTTAATTGTTTGTGTAGCACACTTTGAGGGTGTCACCACCCTTTAACAGACAGACGCACGCTTGTCGCTGCTGCTTTAAGGATGCAGGTGCGGCTACAGCCCACACATTTCACAAAGACCGAAAAAAAAAGAACAATATTTTAATTGTTTGTGTAGCACACTTTGAGGGTGTCACCACCCTTTAACAGACAGACGCACGCTTGTCGCTGCTGCTTTAAGGATGCAGGTGCGGCTACAGCCCACACAATTCACAAAGACAGAAAAAAGAAGAATATTTTAATTGTTTGTGTAGCACACTTTGAGGGTGTCACCACCCTTTAACAGACAGACGCACGCTTGTCGCTGCTGCTTTGAGGATGCAGGTGGAATCTAGACGGGATTTGGAACCGAGGACACACTACCTCCATCAATTGTCTAAATCCCACTGCACTAATGTCGGATACCGGACGCACGTCTAACACCAACATAGCAGTCAAGGCCTCAGTTATACGTTTTGCTTCAGGATGACTGCTGTCGTACTTCATCCTCATCGCTAGGGACTGTTGGAGGGTCAATTGTTTAGTAAAAGTAGTGATGTTCCTACTTCCTCTCTGGGATGATGAACAACTCCCAGCAGCAGCAACAGCACTAGGAGGAAGTGGTTCTTGATCTTTCCCTATTTTATTTTTATCGGAGAAAGTTTGGTCCTCCATTTATGTTATATTGATATATATACGTGCGGCTAAAGCGCACACAAACACAGAAAATATTTTTTTATTTTTGCTGGAGAGTAGTGCACTTTGTGGGTTACACCACCCTTTAAGAAATGAGCCAGCCGGCTCTTTACTTATGGGACACAGGCGCACGCTTGGCGCTGCTCCTTTGTTGATGCACGTGCAGCCACAGTGCACACAAGTCACAAACACAGAAAATATATTTTTTTTTTGTTTGGAGTGTACTTTGGGGGTTACAGAACCCTTTAACGGTCAAGCCAGCCGGCCCTTTACTTATGACACAGGCGCACGCTTGGCACTACTTTGTTGATGTACGTGCGGCTACTGCGCACACAATTCACAAACACAGAAAATAATTTTTTTTTTGGTTTGGACTGGAGTGTACTTTCGGGGGTTACAGCACCCTTTAACGGTCAAGCCAGCCGGCCCTTTACTTATGACACAGGCGCACACTTGGCACTACTTTGTTGATGCACGTGCGGCTACTGCGCACACAATTCGCAAACACAGAAAATAATTTTTTTTTTGGTTTGGACTGGAGTGTACTTTGGGGGTTACAGCACCCTTTAACGGTCAAGCCAGCCGGCCCTTTACTTATGACACAGGCGCACGCTTGGCACTACTTTGTTGATGCACGTGCAGCTACTGCGCACACAATTCACAAACACAGAAAATAATTTTTTTTTTGGTTTGGACTGGAGTGTACTTTCGGGGGTTGCAGTACCCTTAACGGTCAAGCCAGCCGGCCCTTTACTTATGACACAGGCGCACACTTGGCACTACTTTGTTGATGCACGTGCGGCTACTGCGCACACAATTCACAAACACAGAAAATAATTTTTTTTTGGTTTGGACTGGAGTGTACTTTGGGGGTTACAGCACCCTTTAACGGTCAAGCCAGCCGGCCCTTTACTTATGACACAGGCGCACGCTTGGCACTACTTTGTTGATGCACGTGCGGCTACTGCGCACACAATTCACAAACACAGAAAATAATTTTTTTTTTGGTTTGGACTGGAGTGTACTTTCGGGGGTTACAGCACCCTTTAACGGTCAAGCCAGCCGGCCTTTTACTTATGACACAGGCGCACGCTTGGCACTACTTTGTTGATGCACGTGCGGCTACTGCGCACACAATTCACAAACACAGAAAATAAATTTTTTTTTGGTTTGGACTGGAGTGTACTTTGGGGGTT
This sequence comes from Taudactylus pleione, assembly GCA_031769625.1. Lineage (NCBI taxonomy): Eukaryota > Metazoa > Chordata > Amphibia > Anura > Myobatrachidae > Taudactylus > Taudactylus pleione. Next base: position 950,562 of record JAUIMM010000847.1, on the reverse strand, counting down.
ACAGCACCCTTTAATGGTCAAGCCAGCCGGCCCTTTACTTATGACACAGGTGCACGCTTGGCACTACTTTGTTGATGCACATGCGGCTACTGCGCACACAATTCACAAACACAGAAAATAATTTTATTTTTGGTTTGGACTGGAGTTTACTTTCGGGGGTTACAGTACCCTTAACGGTCAAGCCAGCCGGCCCTTTACTTATGACACAGGCGCACGCTTGGCACTACTTTGTTGATGTACGTGCGGCTACTGCGCACACAATTCACAAACACAGAAAATAATTTTTTTTTTGGTTTGGACTGGAGTGTACTTTCGGGGGTTACAGCACCCTTTAACGGTCAAGCCAGCCGGCCTTTTACTTATGACACAGGCGCACGCTTTGCACTACTTTGTTGATGCACGTGCGGCTACTGCGCACACAATTCACAAACACAGAAAATAATTTTTTTTTTGGTTTCGACTGGAGTGTACTTTGGGGGTTACAGCACCCTTTAACGGTCAAGCCAGCCGGCCCTTTACTTATGACACAGGTGCACGCTTGGCACTACTTTGTTGATGCACATGCGGCTACTGCGCACACAATTCACAAACACAGAAAATAATTTTTTTTTTGGTTTGGACTGGAGTGTACTTTCGGGGGTTACAGTACCCTTAACGGTCAAGCCAGCCGGCCCTTTACTTATGACACAGGCGCACGCTTGGCACTACTTTGTTGATGCACGTGCGGCTACTGCGCACACAATTCACAAACACAGAAAATAATTTTTTTTTTGGTTTGGACTGGAGTGTACTTTCGGGGGTTACAGCACCCTTAACGGTCAAGCCAGCCGGCCCTTTACTTATGACACAGGCGCACGCTTGGCACTACTTTGTTGATGCACGTGCGGCTACTGCGCACACAATTCACAAACACAGAAAATAATTTTTTTTTTGGTTTGGACTGGAGTGTACTTTGGGGGTTACAGCACCCTTTAACGGTCAAGCCAGCCGGCCCTTTACTTATGACACAGGCGCACGCTTGGCACTACTTTGTTGATGCACATGCGGCTACTGCGCACACAATTCACGAACACAGAAAATAATTTTTTTTTTGGTTTGGACTGGAGTGTACTTTCGGGGGTTACAGCACCCTTAACGGTCAAGCCAGACGGCCCTTTACTTATGACACAGGCGCACGCTTTGCACTACTTTGTTGATGCACGTGCGGCTACTGCGCACACAATTCACAAACACAGAAAATAATTTTTTTTTTGGTTTGGACTGGAGTGTACTTTCGGGGATTACAGCACCCTTAACGGTCAAGCCAGCCGGCCCTTTACTTATGACACAGGCGCACGCTTGGCACTACTTTGTTGATGCACGTGCGGCTACTGCGCACACAATTCACAAACACAGAAAATATATAATTTTTTTAGCACTTGGGGGGAGCACCCCTGATGGACAGAGCACCCCCTGGACAACACTACAGCACCCCTTTAGGACTGGGACACTGCACAGGACTTTGGAGTGGACACAGCCCCTATGGAGAACTGACTGCACAACACAGTCCAGCCAGCCCCTATGGACTTTGAAGTAGTGGACACAGCCCCTATTAACAACAGCAGCACAGCACAACACAGCCAGCCCCTATGGACTTTGAAGTAGTGGACAACAGCAGCACTACACTACACTACACTACACAGCCCTAACTCCCACCCTTCCTCTTCACTGTCCACAGCCGAGTGAGAAAATGGCGCCGACGCGGGTACCTTATATAGGATCCAAAACCCGCGAGACTCAGAAGGCGGGATGATGACGTTTTGCCTCGATTTCAGATCCGAGTCAGGCGGGAAAAGTCGAGCCTGATTCGGATCGGACTCGGATCGGGGGGGCTTCGGGGGGGTTCGGATTTCAGAAATCCGAACCCGCTCACCCCTAATATATATATATAGTGACAGCAAAAGTTATAAAATGTTCAATAAAAAAAGTTAATCAGGTGACAGAGCTGAACTGCAGTCTCTAGCTTGCCGACTATCATGGGAGGCATGCCTCAGCCACAGCCATGTACACATGACCTGGCTGTTAGTGAGTAGAGAATTATAAAGCGTAATAGATAATAATAATAATAATAATAATAATAATACAAAATAAGGCAGTGACTGTGGACATCTATGCTATTCAACTCAAGTTTACACAAACTATAAATTTACTTCCACACTTATTTCGCTGGTTGCCCTCACCTTCAATCAGCATGTGTTGTAGAGGCGGCCATCCATTGGGAAAATCCCACTGCTGTCCAGAGTTTTTGAGAGAGGTTGGAATTCCATTCTGGTAGGACAATGCGGTGCTTTGCTGCAGAAGTCACAATGGTAATTTGAATTTATTGGGGATGAGGAACAATTTTTATTTAGACACAAAGCTAAAGAGTAATTATTGCTTTCACACTCGTACAAAGACTGCAAATGTGCTATTGCGCAGCCCGCTGCTATCCTGTACATATCAAGGATACTGGGTTATTAAAATGAGAAAGATCCTATCATCTCAAAACATGCATATATATAACTAGTCAATGTAGTTTAAAAGTCACACAAGCACACTCCATAGTTATACTCCATGAGTTAGCTTCATTGGAGCTGGTATGTCCAATCACAGCACATTAAATAAAGATGTAGAGACAAATATTAGTCTGGGGGAGGGCAACTAGATGCTGTGGGACTACACATCACAGCATGCCCTGCCAAAAGTTTACTGTTAAGGTATACTTAAACTGTGGAGGGGCATGCTGGGATATGTAGTTCCACAGCCAATGGAGTGTCACATGTTGCCTAACCCTGCATTAGTCCAAAGTATTTTTTTTTATCTTATCCACACGTACTAGGTCAATGACTTTAAATCAATGAAATACTGTGACACACTGGTCAGAGATTGGGGGAGATGTACTTAGCCTTGAAAAGTGGAGAGAGATAAAATACCAACCAATCGGCTCCTAACTGCCATTTTTCAAACAAAGCCTGTAAAGTGAGTTAGGATTTGATTGGTTGGTACTTTATTACGCTCCACTTTATCACTTTTTAAGGCTTAGCACATTTCCCCCACTATCACTAACCAGCAGCTGCGTGCATTGAGTTGCGCTACTTATGGCAATAAAAGTTGAATGGGAATGATGCATACTGCAGAACTGGCAGAAAAAAAAAAAAAGCTACTTAGGATGATGCAACTTTTCCCATCCGGGCCCCGGTCACTAGTGGGCACTCTCCATAGGAATGAATGAGACCGTGCAGATTAGACGGAGCGAGGAAACTGCCACAAGCTATTGGCGCTGCCCCATTCATTCCCATGGAGACTGTGTGCTATTGACCTTTCATTAGCGTTGGTTGCGTCGTCCTAAGTGGTTTTATTTTCTGTGGGGTTTTTTGCCTAGAGCTGTGGAATACCTACATGGAACCAAGAGGAGCCCTCCACTTGGATTGAGTGGGTAATTAATGGGTAATCAATGGAGTGTGGAGGAGTCATTGAATAACTTTTTCTATGGAGTGTGTATACTGTCTTTTTTTATATTGCTTTTACAGGTGGACTACAGGTGCCAGTGGGCCCTTAATGCCTCGGCATGTTGGCGCTTGTGGTTGTCCAAGTGCCATCATGCCCTGGCAGGCTTACTGTGGCCAGTAATTTAGCTGTAGAAAAATATTTTACCAATTACACATCACCTCTGTACCCACAGCCACCAGGGGAATGGAGAACAGCCCTGGTGCTATTGGACACAGGAGTGGGGTGCCCGCACAATATTTTTTTTCATACCCCACTTATCTGTGGGAATCAGCCCCAGTGCCAACTGGCCTAGAGCAGGAGTAATAATGGTCGGGGGACCCTCACACACATGGGTCTCTTCTCTATGGTTCCACTAGCGCTGCCTGAGGGGACACCATGCACTTTTCTCCCCCGATCTTTCCTAACCAACCAAGGCACAAGAGTTGCCAGCAGACATGCTAGAATGCCGGTGAGTGTGGCCGAACGATTGCAGCGTTAGACACCTCCTTCCAACCTATTACAGTCGGTGAGTGTCCACTAAAACTCTCTGCCGGAAGTCTGCAACTCTATAACTCATGCAATGTAATGAGCAATAAATAAAACAGTAATATTTATACAAGAGAATGAATGACCTCTAAATAAGAGACTGCTTTGTCCACAACCGTGGAGTCAGAGTAGCATGAGGCCCAAAGGGGAGCCAAGTTGCTGGGGTAAAAGTTTGGGTTGTGGCTCTTCTCATCTATATTAAAGTCCAACCAGACCCCGAGTTCCTTGTCCCAGAGGACTGCCTGCACAGCTTCAAGTCGTTGATTGAGAGCAGTGGTAAATTTAGATGCCTCCTCTGGCATATCTATAGCAAATGACGAGAAAACAGAGAAGGGAGGAAACAATTATACAATGTAGGAATTACTAATGCATCAAATAATTGAAAAGGTTCAAAAAATGTTCAAGATTCTAATTAAATGAAAACCATAAAAACGAATGAACATATTTCACTTGTCTTCAGTTGTCTGGAAGTAACCACACCTGTTTTCAGACAGGTCATTGCTCAGGGGACAGACGGTGCACACTGAGGATGATGACAGGTACCAAGCCAAGCGGATACAGGGTGTTCTGCTCGCAAAGATGAAGGCGGCTCTGACCATGCGCTTAGTATGCGAGAAGTCATTAAATGCAAAAATAGCAACTGGAGATTTATGCTACTCATCTACAATCTGCAAATGTACTAAGCCTTGAAAAGCAGTGACGTGCGGTGAGGTAAATGGCTGGGGAGGCACTGGCTAGTAGCAGAGCCAGGTTTACAGATACATATATGACCCAGAGGGTTCATGTGGGCATTATACAAAGGGTGCATCAGTATATAGTGCTGGAAATTTGGTGAGTTTTGATCAGGGATATGCGGAAAAGGTAGACAGGGGAGGCAGTGCCTCACCTGACCGCACATCACTGTTGGAAAGTGATAAAGTGGAGAGAGAGATAAATACCAACCAATCAGCTCCTGTCCATTTTTCAGTCTGTAACATGACAGTTAGGAGCTGATTGGCTGGTACTTAATCTCTCTCCATTTTATCAGTCCCCAAGGCTTAGTGCATCTCCCCCTCATGTCTGGTGATCAATAGTTTAGCTTTACTAAACTGTAGAGAACAAACATCATTATTATTATTATCCATTATATTGTGCCAATATATGTTATAGTGCTTATCAGAGAATGGTTAATCATAGGACATAACGTACTGGCTTAGATGGTGCCTCACCTAGCTGAGTGTAGAAATTGGCCAGTGTTCTCTCCACACGACACAAAATGGAATTGAGATCCACCGGAAGCACAAGGCTGGTTTTAGTGTCCAGTAAAGTGCCCGTAGAGCCATAGAACCAGCGCGAAGAGAAATCCCAACCAGACTCAGCAGCAGCTTTTAGCTCTGCATAGAAAGACTCCTTTGCTTCTAAATACAAAGGGCTGTGTTATAAATAATGCATTGGGATGAAAGCAAAGAGAGACTTAATGATGTGAAAAGACAAACAGAATGGGGCATACCTGCTGTGAGGTTTTCCGCAAGCTCATAATCATCAGAATAAGCCTCAGGCCTGTAATTGACACCAAATTATACACATTACTGATTACAGCTAATTACCTTTTATTTGTAACTGTCCTGTATGAGGTCTGTTTGTTTTTTGGAAATACGTGGAAATAAGTAGGATGAGCTATAGTGTAAATACCGTGGCCTAGATTAGTGGTACCCTGCTGTTAGTGGCCTAGATTAGTGGTACCCTACTGGCAGTGGCCTAGATTAGTGGTACCCTACTGTCAGTGGCCTAGATTAGTGGTACTCAACTGTCAGTGGCCTAGATTAGTGGTACCCTACTGTTAGTGGCACCCTACTGTTAGTGGCCTAGATTAGTGGTACCCTACTGTTAGTGGCCTAGATTAGTGGTACCCTACTGTTAGTGGCACCCTACTATCACATCTAATACATGTCCCTACGTCATATGCACGTCCACAAATTGGTAAGTGCTATATCTCAGGTTATAACATGTAAACTGGCCAAATATGTTAGTGGCTCCAGAATAAGTGTGACTGTGACGATACACTGTGTGTGTGTGTGTGTGTGTGTGTGTGTGTGTGTGGGTGGGTGGGTGTGTGGGTGGGATTAGCTACAAAGCGAGCCTGTAGGGAGCTGTAGTTCCCTCGCATTTTTGCTTGATTAAAGAAGACACAGATGGGGGTCAACTGATCACTGCTACGTACCCCACTGTATCAGGCCCACAGAACCGCTCAGACCATACAATATCCCGAGAAGCATCCTGACAGGGACCAGCATACACGTTCTGAGCAAAACCCGTATCAGCAACATAGCATGCTCAAGGAATACATCACACCTGCATTCTGCCTAATACGTATATAACAGACACATATGCCTTAGCCACTAGTACATGCACAGACATCCAGTACCTGCCTTTCACTTTTTCATATATGGGCCTGATTCAGATCTCGCACAGCAGCCGCATTGTGATCTCTCAGATTTCTGTCCGCATTCAGAATCGGACAGATCTATGCGGTAGCACCGTAACCTATTAATTTGTTTGTGGGAGGGTCGATCCTAGTTCCCCTTCACCTAACGGACTCGGACGTGACGTCAAGTGAGGGCGGAAGTGCGGCTCCATGCCCTTACAGCGCTGTTATGTTGTCTCAAAAGTAGCATCCAGCCACCAATAGTAGAAACTTGTACCCTCGTGGGCTCGCTTCGCTCGCCACACTTCGGGCATGGTGGATCGCCCCGCTACAGGTTACTATTCCCAATAGATGTCCACGTGGCTAGTAACTGATGACATCAGGGTCCGTTCAGTGAAGGGCATCTAGCCGCAACCCTTGTTGAGAGCAGCTGTCATCACATTCAGCAAGGATACACACCAGTTCTATATACTGGGTGCAGGAGATCCATCTGATCCGTCGCTGGAACCTTGCATACGCTCACACTAAGGAATACCATACTATACATTATTGAGCCAGCTTACTACAGTGTGTACGTCAGGAGGTAGATGCTGCATGGGTGCTACTATAAAAAGAGTGACCTCACCTTGGTCGCCCTGCTGGTACATAATAGCGATTCAGTGTATAGTTCTTCCCGTCCTGCGTCACCGATACACTCCGGTTCTTCATCCAGAAGTCATACTCCTTCACCAGGAGGGGGATGTTATCTCTGTGTAAGGGAATACATAATATCAGCATTCATGCAGAATAATAGGACTATTTCATACCAGTAGATACATGGGTGTAACTACCATAGGTGCAATCGGTGCAGCTGCTATGGGGCCCAGCGATGAGGGGGGCCCAATCTTCCTTGTCAATGTTATAATTGTTATATACATTTTGCACCTTTGGGTTGTACATAGGGGCCCTTACACACTTTTGCTATGGCCGGGGCCTTCAAATCCCTAGTTACGCCCATGAGTAGATGGCTGTGTGCAGCAGTACCTGAGAAAAGAGACATTGTGCTCTTTGGCCATGTAGCTGTCCATCATTAGGGTAAGGAATGGCGGCTGGCTCCGGCACAGGTAATATACTCTTCCACCATTGGGGATTATTCCATATCTGCGTGATAAACATGAACATACAAAATCTCTCTTAACTGTATCCTATATGGAAAGACATTCCCTGTTCTACCATCCCTTCTGTACAAATGCCCTGACCTGTACCTAGGTCATTACTAGAATCTATTTACTAACACTTGAATAATTACTAACCTTCTTTTTGATCCAAATCAAAATAACCTGTCTGGCTGCCATACATGCAATATTGTTCCCCATGTATTGGGGGTGGGAATGTATCAAAGCTTCTAGGGAGGACAGATGGAGAAGCTGTCCATTGCTTACACCTATCATTTTATAGAATGTAGGTTCTAAATGATAGCTACAAGCTGATTGGTTGATATGGGAAACTTCTCCAATTAATCTTTAGGATGTTTCATACATCTCCCCCATAGAGAATTCCATAAGACATTTGCAACATTGGGGGAAGTTTTGTAGGCAGGAGTCAGAGATTAGGCATGATTGAAAATGCCAACCTGGATCATGGTCTGGTGACAGCACGTATGACGTGAATCACCGTCTAGGCTGTCAGGAAGCAGAGCAGATGCCGATGGTGTGGCTAGATGCCTCAGCAGCCCTGTATTGCCGTAGGGCCCTGCAACTGCAGGTAGACAGCTGCACAGTTACCTCACCTATCCTTGCTCCCTTATTGTGCCCAACCCCTGACTATGGTCCCTGTTTTTCCACTTACCACCTTTTGTTTAAACCTTTCATACAGATCTCTAATCTTATTTTTGTCTTTGGATCTCACCCATCCACCATATACAGGAAGTTTTCTATCATCCCTCTGGCTGTGTCACTCATTTCTGAGAGAAGAAGTCCATTAATAACCCAGTACGAATCCCTAAGAGCAAAATAAAAAAAAAAAGAAATGTTACCAGAGCCTACTGTATATCCAAGCCTTGGAACACATAGGTGAATACATCTGAGGCAACTTAAGACTCTGCTCCTTGGTCAGTTATGACCCACAATTGCTCACATGTGACTGCCGGTCAATGTCATGTGTGAACAGTTTGGCTGTACTTGCTTGGTTTCCCATGACTGTAGAAGGGCAACCACTTCTGAGACATCAAAAGATATGGATGGTCCCACAGAGTGTTTGATGTCACATAACCCCGCCCTAAATGTGATGTTACACAGCTCCAAACTCACTGAAGCCAGTAAAGTCTGCAATTGCTTACATGGCAGTCACCTGCAGCTGACTGAAAGGGGAAAAAGTAACAGCCTGCAAGAGGCAGGTACCTGCGAGAGTCAGACGAGCCTGCCCGATTTATAAAGCGGCAATAATGTAAAAGGTTGGTTTTGCCTTTTAAATTATTGCCATAAAAAAAAAATAGGACAGTCATTCCGTAATCTATCAACTGCCTGCTATCTCGTCGGCTATTACATTTTCCCAAAAAAACTATGCAAGTATGCAAGTAGCATTAGTTTAGTACACACTTATTACAAAGAGATTTAGGGATTTAGCGGTCTATTTACTAAGCAGTGTTTTAGGAGACAGTAGAAAGTGATAGGGTGTCAGCCAATCAGCTTCCAACTGTCATCTCACAGGCTGTGCTTGAAAAATGACAGTAGGGAGCTGATTGGCTGGCACCTTATCACTTTTCACTGTCTCCTAACACTGCTTAGTAAATAGACCCCATAATTACTAAAGTGCCTATTTTTACAACTGGAGTTGTTGCCCAGGTCGGGATTCCAGCGCTGGGATTTCAACAGCCGGCATCCCAGCTGTAGGTACCGTATAATAACCACATCCCAAACAAACAATTCAATATAAAAAGGTTCAAACAGACAGTACAGAGAGAAACTCAACACGTGAGATAATTTATACAACTAGGTGAGTGTCCGTAATGAACAGTAGCACTCAATGACCACCTGCCCTGGGAGGCCTGACAGAAAGATCAGAGTTGTTCACTGTGAGTGGGAGCCAGAGGTGTATCTATAATGGGTGCAGGGTGAGCAGGGAACACGGGCCCCTAGATCTAGGGGGGCGCACACCGCACACCCTGCACCCATGTTACCTGTCCAGAGGCCATTTTCCCGGTGACTCGCCTGCGCAATACTGCTGTCCCTGGGAAAATGGTGCGGACGCTAAGCCAGAATCTACTGCACCACGCACCAACAGAGAGAGGAGGGGGCCCGCACTGAGGGCCTGATTCAGAGACGGACGCTAATGCGATTGCAACGGCGTATTCGTACGCAACGCAGTTGCGAAAACATGCAAATGTCAGCAAAGATCACCTGAGCATTAAGACGCCCTCTGCTGCCTTCTCACTTGCGTGTGACTACGCATAACTACGTAAACATCGGTAACATCGAAGTACATCGGCGGCCATATTACCCTTGCTACTGCTCTGACCTGACGCAGCCATGGCAGCTCTTCTGAGAGCTGCTTATGCATTCGCAGTGGCTAATTTATGCACGCCCGTGTAACGGCGTTGAAGCGGACAGGCACGCCTGCGTTTTTGTGACCACTCCGCATTACCACCCCCAACTGCTGGTAGTCTGTCACTCACTTGGCGATGGATTCCTCTGTGTGTGATCACAATACGTTCGCAACGCACGCGTGGTGCATTCGCAATGGCAAATAATCGCTTGATCTGCGAGAAAATTGCATTAGCATCCACCTCTGAATCAGGCCCTGAGTCTGCACACCGGCCCCCTCCTCTCTTAAAACGTCCATGGTGGGAGCACACTGAAGACAAGTATACTGCAACGTGAGAACAAGAGGGTGGAGGGCCCTGATCGTGAGAGCTTACAGGCTAGAGATGACAAAGACCAAACCGGGAGGTGAACTGAGATTAGACGATGTGGAAGAACAGAGAGCAGAGGGCATGAGATAAAAGTGTGAGGAGAGATGGTGTGCTTTAGTGTACAGGCGCAGTTTCAGTACACGTTTTAAATCATGCAGGCTGGCGGATAGTGTGATAGGAAGAGGGAGTGAGTTCCAGAGGAGGTGAGAAGCACAAGAGAAGTCTTGGATGTGTGGGAGGAGGTAATTAGCGAAGAAGCGACAATCCGGGGAAGAGCAGTGAGGGCGTAATGGACTGTGGCTTGAGATGAAGTCAGAATGTAGGAGGGTGAAGAAGCAGTTAAGCGCTTTGAAAATGATGGTGAAGGTGCTTAAACTGTATACTATAAGGCACAGGTTCTCAAATTCGGTCCTCAGGACCCCAAACGGTGCATGTTTTCCAGGTCTCCTCACAGGATCACAAGTGAAATAATTAGCTCCACCTGTGGATCTTTTAAAATGTGTCAGTAGATGAGTAATGAGTACACCTGTGCACCTGCTAGGTGAACTGGAAAATGTGAACTGTGTGGGGTCCTGAGGACCGAGGGCCTGATTCAGAGCCGCTCGCTTGCGCTGTGCGTTCGCAAGCGGCCCAATGTTCTGCGTACACGCATGCGCATGCTTCGTTCTGCACGTGCGCGAATTACACACTGGGATCGCGACCCTCTCACTCGCCCAGCAAAGGCAGCCCAGGGTAATGAGTGACAGGAGAGGCCGTGTGTGGGTGGTAACAGGGACAGGACACTAATAACGGGGGGTTGGAGATGCGAACGCAGGCGTGCCTGGGTGTTTCAAAGCTGTTTAAGAGGCGTGCATAATTAACAGGCAGTGTCATAGCACACGTCACTTGCCATTTTTTTACACTGATTTCCTCGCAATGCTTGCGGTAGGGTAAAGCTACCTCAAGCACTGCGTTCACATCCGATGGTGCTCGATGTACCAATGTTTTAATACACTTCCTGGAGATGACGTGGTGCTGGTGGGCGGCTCTGCCTGTGCGATTGGGCGTACGCATACACAAAGTGGCCGCTCGCTATGACATGGTGGGCGTGCTTATGCCTTGGCGAGCGTTCACTTCCCATGGCGTCACTTTGACAAATTTGCATACGCATCCAGCGAACGTACAAAGATAGCGAATCAGGCCCCAAGTTTGAGAACCACTGCTATAAGGAAAGGGGTTGAAAAAGAGGAGAAGTTGAATTACAGCAATATGTATGGTATTCACATATACAGGGGGGGGGGGCTACATTAAAAAGGGTTGGAGTATTCAAAGCAGCATGATTCTGGGGATCTTGACTGGAAATAAGGGCCAATAATTTAAATGGCAAAACCTGCCTGGAAGTGAGAATAGAGTGAGAATAAAGCAGGCGGACCTGCTGATAGCACTGAAACAACTCCGGGAATATCTGACAGCCTAATATTATTAGGTAAGTGTGTTCTGTGTGGATGTGCTCAGTACTGCAATATAAATTATTTTTTTCAGTACTTTTCTTAAAAAAATATGCTGTTTTGTTATTAAATATTATCTTACTATGTGAATAAGCAACACTTTGTGACTCAGCTGCTCTTGTCTCCAGGAGATCAGAGGGAGTGGTGTTATTATTATTGATTAACAGTTATTTATATAGCGCACACATATTACACAGCACTTATTTCAGCCATTTACATCAGCCGCTGCCCCAGTGGAGCTTACAGCCTATATTACCTAACATATAGACACAAATCACATTAGGGGTATTTTTTTTGTGTGTGTCAGAAGCCAATTAATCTACCATTATGAGTTTGGGGTGTAAGATGAAACTGGAGCACCTGGAGGAAACCTGTGCAAACACGGGGAGAACTCACAAACTCCACACAGATAGTGCCTTGGTCAGGAAATGAACTTGTGACCTCAGTGCTGTGAGGCACTAATGCTAACCACTACACAAACCCTGCTGCCCATTACTTTCCCAGTATGCTAATGGGCCAGTCCAAAACTTTTAATTTTACAAGATACTAAAAGAAAAACAATGGTGGAACTATATATATATTGCATACATAAAACACAAATACTTATGGTACCTGTCAAAGAGTATTATTTATTTTGTTAACTACCATAAAGTATTCTACAGTCTCTAATTATATATAGCATTTCAATAGCACTATAGTATTCTCTCGAGGTCCCTGTACCACACTCATGTTACATCATTGATATATAGAGCACACGACTACTGTAAGATTTGTTTTCCAGATGTTTACAGATCTTATCTCACATAATATGTTTTGCATATACATAATGCAGATTTTAACCCACCAGTAGTAAAACTCTCGGAACCGACCACCTGGTACTATAACAGGATTGGGAACATAGATCTGCGAGTAACGATCCGGTTGCTTCTTTACGTCTTCGCTGATCTGTAAGATAAGTATAATAGAGTCATTCATATAATTTATACTAATCTCATTCCTATTTGGCACCATCCAACACATTGGGGCTGATTGTGAGTCGAATGCAGCTGCTTCTGCATCTTTTGCCGGCCGCCCGTATGCGACTTTACGCAAATTACGTTACAAAGCCCTGCCATGGGGAACGTCTGGGCGTCCCAATGTGCAATTACTGAGACACTGTCAGCATCCGTAGACGTTGAAATACCGATTGGTTCGTCTTTAGATGCACCAAGGAAACATGCACCAGCCTAAGGTAGATGCAGTTTCTGCGGCTTCCTATGTGAGTAGTTGGGCATCTGTATATGCGATCACTTTCAACGACATGTTCGCGACACTCCTATAATACTCCCATAAAACGGATCATCACCGCACATGCGCTGAGCCAACCCCCAGGAACGCCCACTGCATGTTCAGCTTATTTCGGACACCGTGCAGCTCCCGTGCGCCTCAATTGAAACTCCGCCTGTGTGCGCACGCTATCGGGAGGCATTCGCAGTGCGACAGACGCAGAAGAAAAGTAATCGCTCCGCTGTGTCGGATGTCAGCAGTGCCAACGACTCAGAATCAGGCTTATTATTTAAAAATGTTCTACCATTACCTTCCTCCCCAAAGACTTCCATAGCTCATTAAGGTCTGCAGCCCATTTACGCAGGTTTGAATCAGCGATGCGCGACAGAAATGCAGGGCTGCGAGAAGGAAGACAGACTGGTAAAGAATGGCAGATCACTCAGCCACCGGCTCGGACATTGGCACCTTCTATGTAATAAGAGTATAAAATAAATTTAATCAGCAGGTAATTAGCCTATATTTGAAAGATTTAAAACCTCAATCAGATCAGGGGTTTATTTACTAAGCATTGGGTACTCAAGCCCGGCGCTTCCCATCGTGGTTATGCCCGAAATTTAAAAGGGCAATGATTTTATTAGCAAAACATGGCTAGTAAAAGCATTGCCCTTTTAAATTTCGGGCGTAAACACGATCGGAAGCTTAAAAAATAAACCCCCAGGAGGGAAGTGGTATTCTCTGTCACCCAGCAAGGGCCTGAGGTAGAGAATAACATGATATATCTTATGTAGCAGCCTATTCATACCAAAATACTATTGTGAACATACATGTGTATCAGACATTCTTATAGGGACATGATGGAACATCCTGTAAAAATATTAGTGTCTGGGTCAGGCCAGATTCCTGTGTATTTTGTGGTTACAGGTGGCCATAAGTAAAACTAATTTCTTATATGGAAAGGTTAATTGTGGTACTTATGTATTAAAAGGCACTGCCTCATAGAACGGTTAGGTCTAGACTATAGAGCGCTGATAGACCTGTGACGTCACACCCACGTGACCCGGCCTAAAAGGGGGAGGGGCGGGGATGCTAACGGGGGACCAAAAGTGTCCCCTCACGGGCTCGCTACGCTTCGGGCACGGTGGCTCGCTGCGCTCGCCACAAATATTTATTCCCCCTCTATGCTCTAGTGGATGGTAACGCAGGAGCGGTCCAGCCTCCTGCAGCGGTCACGTGGTGGATATACATCACAGAGGTCCTTTAGCCACATAGGAAATAGCAGCAACCCTCATAGAACCACCTGCCAACTATCTCTTCTTCCTCATGGCGAACTGATTGGCTGGCTGACCCAGCATTAATATTTAATTTCCGGTTCCCACAGTTCATGTATTGCAGATAGAATAGCTTCAAATAGATTATAGTCATGCGTTTCCTAGCGCCATAGGAACTGGTGGTGTTGTGCAGTACCACAATGTTTTTTTATTATGCCACTTTGCAGAATCCCACACTCTTCCCACATTTTGCATGTGGACACCAGTTTAAGTGGCAACAAACCTGTACGTAGATTTGCTTTAATGTGCTGGAAGCCTGCTTTGTTCATCTGTATGGTAGACATGTCAGGAACAGGGCCCGTTTCACATATACGCTGGTTACGCAGCAGAGTAGGGCGCCACCTAGAGGGAGCCCTGACCCGGACGCGGCCAGTGACATGCAAAGCGGCCTCCGGGCAGACTGTCACTGGAGGACGCCCGCCAACGTCGCTGCCAGACCAGTCCCCCGCCGCCAGTCCTCTGCTGCCACTGTTAAGTACAGCCTGGAGCCAGCAGGTAAATCTGAGTGGGGGGCTGTAATGGAGGGGGCTGTGATGGAAGGGGCTATGATGATGGGTTGTGATGGAGGGGACATATGGGGCTGTGATGGAGGGGGATATGGGGGCTATGATGATGGGTTGTGATGGAGTGGTTATACGGGGCTGGGATGGAAGGGGATATGAGGCTGTGATGAGGGGGATATAGGGCCTGTGATGAGGGGGATATGGGGGCTGTGATGAGAGGATATGAGGGACTGTGATGAGGTGAGTGAGAGGGGCTGTTATGAGAGGGGCTGTGGTGGAAGGTGCTGTGAAGGGGATGTGAGGGGGGCTGTGATGAGGGGGACGTGAGGGGCTGCGATGAGGAGGGCTGGGCTGTGAGGGGCTCCATGGGGGGGGAATAAGGGAGTTGAGATGAAGGTCCACTGAGGGGCGCCAAAATCTATATCCGCTTACCAAAAAAAATTGGCCCGGGAAAACCCTGGTCAGGGATCTAAGTATTTAGTACAGCCTTCTGCCGAGTTATAATATTCACTAGAGTTTTGGGACTATCTAGTACTTCTGCCAAGACTATGGGGGGGGGGGGGGGGTATTGAATCAGGTGTGAGAATAACAAAAATCTCACAGCTGTAGGGTTATTACTGTAGGTGCAGGATTTTTGCTATACAATTAGGTGTGTGGTATTTAATTTTTTGAGCGGCGGGAGGTTTTTTTTTCCTCAGAGCACGACCAAATTTTAGTAAAATCCATATTTTTAGGACAAATGGTTAGGAATTGCTCTGGGGCCCCTGCAGCAGTCCTCCCGTTAACTAATTAAGCAATTGGAAGTTTCCAATTAGCTTAGTCAGTAATTACTCACCTGCCAAAGCGGTGACTTCTTCCTCCAGCGTCAGGACTCTTCTGCAGCAGCGGTGTGTGTAAGTGTTTGTGTGAGTGTGTGTAAGTATGTGTGAGTGACCCCCTGGTGTGTGTAACCCCCCCACCGGAGGCAGCAGCAGGGAGAACTACATCTCCCAGTAGCCCCCTGGCCTCCCAGCTGCCCCCTCCCCAGTGCAAAGATGGAGGGTAGTTGATCTGGGGCCATGGAGACCACCACACCGGTAAGTCTTTTTTTTTTTCTCACCCCCACAGTGTTTTCTAAACAGAAAACCCTGCTTGCATTTTTTTTTTTTTATTGGATACCATGGGTATCGGGAGTGAGCATACCAGCGGTAATCCAAAATTGGGGACGAGAGGTCCACAATGTTTTTGTGGTTAAAACCGGCCAATTGAATATGCCCCTATGAAACCAGTTTCCCAACATATACCACCAAACACCCTTTGTTGTGGGATAATCCTCCCCGCATTGTTTGTGTTGTAAACGGTGACACCATTTAATTGCCATAAGTTCCTATAATTGCCATAAGTTCCTATAATTGCCATAAGTTCCTATAATTGCCATAAGTTCCTATAATTGTCATAAGTTCCTATAATTGTCATAAGTTCAAGAACAGCAATGAATGAAGCTCACAATAGTCACAAAAGCCATGTGACTTCCTTCAAGGCAATTGCCTATCCACAACCTGACTGTAGGCTCTTCACATTACATTTCCAGAGAAACTTGATGCCAAGATGCAATGTAGCAAAGTTTTCCTTTCTGTGAAAGGCAAATCCTGTAACTTCATTGTGATGACAATGATATGGGGAGCTAACCAGCCAGTTAGCCGTGAGGAATAAGACAGTTGACTATTGGCAGGTGTCTCCATGACATCATGGGGGGCTATTTACTAAGCCTTGGATGGAGTTAAAGTGAACGGATATAAAGGACTAGCCAACCAGCTCCTAACTGTCATTTTTTTGACAGTTAGGAGCTGATTGGTTGTTACTTTATCTCAGTTCACTTTATCTCCATTCAAGGCTTAGTAAATAAACCCCATAGTCTCTAGTATGTACAGTAAATACTGTTAATGCTAATTCGGTATAGACTGTTTATGGCAAATATTTTATTTTTTTTAAAAGCTGTGGGCCTGATTCAGACCCGCTCGCAAGTGCATAGCACTCGCAAGCGGTCGATGGTGGACCAGTGCGCACGCGCGAGCCCCGGAGCGAGCGCAAAAAGCATTTGTTCCGTGGCTCACTACAAAAAGGGTGGCTGTCGATGTTGATCGACAGCTCGCCCCGTTTGGTAGGCGTGGCCGTGGGGGGTGGCTTCACAAATGGAGGCGTTCCCAAGCGAACGCCTGCAATTTGTGGGCGGTCCCACTGACATCACCAGTGATGTCAGTGAGAGAGCTTCCTGCTCTATTAGAGCCAGAAGCTCTCTGGGGCTTGCGGCCACGAGACCCTACCACAAGGGTCTCATCGCAAGCCCGATGGTCGCGATAGTCTTGACCATCGCGACCATCATCCTGGCCGCTCGCAATAGCTGTGGGTGGTCACCCACAGCTATGCGAGCGGCCTGGAGGCCGCTCCAAAAAAAATAAAACACCCAGATTCAGAGCGAACGCTCTTTCAGAGTGTCCGGCTCTAAATCAGGGCCAGTGTTCTTGTTTGAAATATGGTAAATTAGAAGCATATTGTCAGTTACATTTATCAGTGTATATATTGGGAGCTTATTTACCACTAAAGAGACATGGATCATTTATTTCACTCTGATGTCTCAATCATTAACCAAGTAGGTTTATATTTTACTGTGTTTTTAGAATATTAAATACGATTGTGTGACACATCAAATAATATATATTTTAACTCTAAAATAAGCCTATGCAACTGGCTATCCTGATAGGGCTTGCTTACTTTAGTCAACACCGTAATGAATTCTGCAGTGCTGAATAGCATAACATAGCACACTACTGAAAAAAAGCTTAATTTAGCAGATTTAGCTTAAAGATTAATTAATGAATGTTGTTTTTACTATGTACCTTTCATGCCAGTCTGGGGGGTCCCACTGAGAGATTTCTCTTCCAGGATGGTGAAAAGATGTGTTGACAAATGTTATCAAACTTTCCCGATCCACTATTCCCACAGGAGGGCTTAAAAGTAAACTTTGAAACTTCTTTATTGTTCTGGCTGCAGTGGGAATATGTACGGTACTTACTAAATATATATTACTACATCACTGCAAATAATACACTAAAATACATATATACACAACAGGTGTCCAGATAATGTATTCCACAATCTGAATGAATTTGAAATGTACAATATTCTTTATGAAGCGTAGTTAATAGTTTTTTTTTTTTCATGAAAAATATAATTCTTTCTGTGTTCCCGAGTTGTCCTTTCTGTCCCTCTGCTGAAAATTAATCTTGCTAAAATACAACAGTCCCCAAGAAAACAGAGCTGTGGGCCTGATTCAGACCCGCTCGCGAGCGAACGCTCGCAAGCGGGTCGATGGTGCCCGAATGCGCATGACGGAGGGAGCTCTGTCGTGCGCATGCGCGAGACCCAGCGAGCGACGAGGAATTCGTCGCTCGGGGTCTCGCACCAAAGGGGGCGTGCTGTCGATGGTGAGTGACAGTACGCCCCCTTTGGTGGGCGTGCTGGGGGCGTGGCTGCCAGACGGATGCGTTCCCATGGGAACGCCTACCGTCTGAGTCCGGCCCCACTGACATCACTAGTGATGTCAGTGGGAGTGATTTTGGCTCTGATAGAGCCAAAATCACTCCAGGGCTTGCGGTCACCGAGACCCTACCGCAGGGTCTCGTCGCAAGCACGATGGTCATCATGGACGCTCACATAGCTGTGGGTGATGACCCACAGCTATGCGAGCGTCCAAGAGGCCGCTTCATTTTTAGGGAGGAGGGCCCTGATTCTGAGCGAGCGCTCTGGTCAGAGCGTTCGGCTCTGAATCAGGTCCTGTGTTTGCTGTATGAAACATTAACTATCAATTTGCTATACAATGGAAATCACGCACCTAACACGAGCTGAAGCTCTTGTTTTCATACAGGCTTCATTAAAGAACAACTTACACAATTAGAATTGTTATATCCAATTCAGATTGTAAACAACCTGAGGGCAAGAGTTTGCCTATGTATGTTTATATAACCAAGATCTATATTTAATTCAAATATTTCTGTGAAGTATGATTACTCCCATGGGAGCCAAATTTATAAAAATGATTGGGTGTGCTCACATTACATTCCCCATGTGACTCAAAGATGCTATACACAGACATGGCTGTAGGCAGCACAAATATTAGAGGTGCCTGATCACCAGGGCCGGACTGGCCATCTGGCCTGATGGGCCGGTCCGGTCTGATCTGAAAGCCTGGCGAAGCAGCTCCGCCTCCTGGCGCTCTGCTTGGCTGGGATACTGAGAGACGGGGGCGTGCCATGAGATGAGGCCCCCGTGGCTCACAGCATGCCCCCGTGAGATGTAACCACGCCCCCATGAGACAAGACCACGCCCCGTGGGAGGAGGCCACTTTCTCCTTTTACATGAACGTGTGCACACTGCACACAGGGGATTGCCAGGGCTGATTTAGAGCCCCAGTCCGTCCTTGCTGAGCACCCATAACACCCACAAAGGTGGCTCCTGTGATTATCCCTACAATGGAGCCTTAGAAAGCTCGATTAGCTCTCAAAATTGTTTTCATAAGGTCCCCATCTTCCTAAATTGGACATAACACAGGCAATATTTTATTCAATGGAGAGACAATTTTCAGTTACTTTCTAAGTAAAGAAATTTTTAAGCCGTAGGTATAACTCTTATAAGCTTACTTATTTTCTGTCGCTGAACTCAATATATTCCTCTACTAGATATTCTCTGCTCATCTCCTTGTAGAGTCTAAGGGGTATATTTACTAAAGTGCGGGTGTTTAGAAGTGGTGATGTTGCCCATAGCAACCAATCAGATTCTACTTCTCATTTATCTAGCACCTTAGGAGATAATAGCTAGAATCTGGTTGCTATGGGCAACATCTCCACTTCTAAAAACCCGCACTTTAGTAAATATACCCCTAAAAGTGTCTTTGATATGGATGTAGCCTTTTATTTTTGCTTGCACTAAATTTAGCAGCTGTCCTACCACATATTGTATATCCTGATTTCACCACCTGGTAAGAGTGTTCATATGCTAACGATATATGCGCTCATATACCGGTTTGTACCTTTACAATACATACACAGCAATGTTGCAGCCATAGAACAGCATACCTCCCAACTGTTCCAAATTAGGGCTGCCAGCCCAGCACTTCGGAATCAGTGGAGATACCCTCAGGGCGATTTGGTTTGCCGCAAAACGATGTGGCCATATTACCGTATTGTCCTCACTACACAAATGAAAGTTGGGAGGTAAAGGACAGGGAGAAAGTCTTTGCCTGCCATGAGTATTGGAGACCGCTCAGAAGCTGAACTTCATGTCCTGGAGGTAACATTGTTTGCGTGCCTGCATCATTGGACTGGCCTGGTGTTTTTCTGTGAGTACGTTTCATTTTGGGACAATTAAAAAAACAAAACACATTTAATTGTGTCATTGTAATACTTTAAATATGCCTTATTTTTAACTAGGGGCTTGGGGCCTGAGAGTCAGACCCGCTCACAAGTGGGTCGATGGCCGAGAAGTGCGCACCCACGAGCCCCGGAGCGAGCAAGAAATCACTCGCTCCGACGCTCACATCCAAAAGGTGCGGCTGTCGATGGTGATCAAAAGCTCGCCCCATTTGGTAGGCGGGCCGGGGGGGGGGGTTGGCTGGCCAAACGGAGGCCATGTCAGTGCGGCCCCACTGACATCACGAGTCATGTCAGTGGTGAGCTTCCGGCTCTGTTAGAGACCCTGCAATGTGTGACCTACACTTCCTGTAGAGCAGATTAACGGGCTTTTTTCAGATTGCTGTCACAATGGAAAGGATTTGTTGCCCAATGTGGTTGTTCCACCATATTTAGCAGAACTCTACATGACAAATACCCTCAAATTGCAGACTCATTATCTCCATAAGATCCTCGGTAACAAATATCCATAATATCCTCTATAACTAAGGCGGTTACGCCGGGATTCCTTAGTTTACCATGAATACTGCTAAATATACTTTTCACACTGTCTCACTGCATTGAGATGTTCCAATATCAGTTTTGACTAAAACCAACTTAAATGTCATTGATGCTGAGATTATAATGATAAAGTAAGAGAGAAATACAAAAACTAAACTTTCATGATCCCTTAGTAAATTTCATGAATTAATTCAGCCTATAAACTATAAAATTTACTTTTTTCCTTTATTCCGTGAGTTCTAACAATAACAGGATATCTCCAATGGAGTTTTAGTGTATGTTTTGGGCCATAATAAAATATACACATTAAAAGAATTGCAAATGCGTTTTTTCATACTTATTTTTTAGATGAAAAATTGTAAAATGGTTATTAGATTTTAGCACATATTATATTGTAACTAAAACTGAGTGCGAAAGGAAACTGAAGGGAAAAGCTGTAAGGAGGAGCAGATGTCAGCAAGCGAAGCCAGTGAGCGCCCAGCATGTATAGCCACTGTTGTAAATCTCATGGGGTGTCTTACAGCAGACTGAACGAGTACACTGTGATCAAGTCATTAACACCTGCTTGAAGTGCAAAGACAGAGGGGACTGCCCAAGACCAGCTTCTTCCTCAGAAGCTCAGCCCCAACAGAGACAGCAGAGTCCTCTCTTACCAATAGAAAGTATACAGGTGGTCTCACAGACTAACCCTAATATCACTTGCCTCACAACCCAATGCACATAGGAAGCTCTTGCAATCCAAGCAAAATTCTATTCTGTCAACTTCTGGCAAGACAAAACTATTGTTGGGAACATTAACACACACATATCCCCACTCAGACCCAACCTTGCAGCCACAGATGCCACACCTGCAAAGAGTGGAAAATAAAAGGCCAAATCCGCATCACCACCTATCATCCAGCTTAGATTGCCGGGCCTTACGAGTAGCTTCAATCAAACGACTAGCCACCGGCATCACACTCAAATGTAAAGCCCCTTGAGTCCCATTAGATTACAGGAGACCAGACCTGTTTAGCTAGCTGGTCCACTTTGGAGCCCCTCACCAAAACCAACGTACAACACATGTACTTGGACTCAAGTGCTTTCACAAAACACTACCATCAACACCAGATGTTGCTTGAGACACAAATCCCAAATTCGTCCACACTGAGACTGCCAGTGAATGCAACTAGAAAGGCCACCAGAAACCAAGCCATTTTTTAAATTATATCTCAATGCTCAGAATTAATTTTTCAAGTTGGGGGGGGATCAATGCCCAACCGTTTTCCTTGGGAAAAGGTCTTTCACTCCCCTAAAAGAGCTCCACATAACAAGAAATGTAATGTAATATCGAGAGCAGGAAGAACGATGAGCCAAACAACCTCTTAGCCACAGACATATCCTCCTGCCACAATTTTCAAACAACACCCAACAGAGTTTCAGGAAATTATGGTACGGGTAAATAAATAAAAAAAAAAACAAAGAACAAAAGGCAACTCCAAGAAACCAAAAATGTTAATATTTCTATAATTTTCTAAAATCCACGTTCTGCCATACCTATAATGTCTCCATCATGGACCAGAGTTCTGCCGGGCATGTCCCTCTGACCATCCGTACACCCTGGCACAACGTAACACAACATTAGTAGAAGCCTTTAGAAACATAACACCCCTGTGACCTGTAATATATTTAATAGAACTGCAGCCACCAGTCTAAAGCCCAACACAATCCCAAGTGTTCAAATATTACAAGCTTTTTTGTTTTAAAAGCCGAGGTCCTGATGGATTTATTCTAAATATTCTACTCCTTATTCCAGAAACAACTCTTCCAACTAAGGACTGAAGTAGTCAATGATCTAACTTCAAACCAGGTTCTTGTACCTTTTTATCAACCTTCCCCCTCGTTTTTAGTGACTTGTGCTGTGCGTCTACAACCACCTACTATGAGACATAGGCGTCACTTACGGATGAAGCTTTCAACTTCTATCCAATCACAGGTCCTCTCTAGGTGACACGTACAAGACAATTTTATATTGCATAACAAAACCAGCACCATGGTGATGTGCTAACGACTGCAAGCCTTTGATAAAGCATATTTTTGTGAAGAGTATACCAGGTACCATTCTTTTTGGATATGGTGGTTCATCCAGTTCTGTTACACTAACGTTAGGAGTGTTAGTGGGGGGTGATAATTGAGATTCAGTAGGAGATGAAATGTATGTGTGTCCTCTTGTTGATTCCCCCTTTCCACGTGACATCTTTTTGCTTTATATTGAGATCCAAATAGAGAACTTTTTACCTTGCTCCTATACTTTATCCACAATTTACTATTTCCAAGATGTGGAATTTAGCAAACAGAGATTAGCACTTTATTTAATAAAAAAAAATATTATGAAGTGAATTTTAGGCCAATTATGTGTGACACCTAAGGCCTCATACAGAGTTTGACGCGTTTCACATTCTGAATGTACAAATAAAAATTATGTTGCAAAAAATAATATTTATAGGAATTTTCCAACCCAAAATTGCAGTATATTGGTCAAACATAAAAATGTTTATATTTACGCCTAATGATATAATAATATGGGGAAACATAATAATTTGACTGTACACAGCTTTCTTTTCATATTTATTTGCTTAGTTTAATAGTTGGTTTTAGTCCCAGTGGGCTTATTTAAAATATTTATACAGCATGTATATGTATGCTTTTTTATTTAAGCTTCGTGGGACACAAAAAATAAAAAAAAATTCATAATTTTCCTTCACCTCCCCTCCCCCTAATCAGTCAGCTGGTCCTACTATATTCTGACCTGTATCAGGCTAATTGACATTAAAAACGAATACACTTTTAGATATTTGTTGGATTTATCATTCCTTCAACAGGTGGCATTGTGTTTCTGTTGTAATCTTTTACTAAGCTCGAGTAAGTCACGATTTAGTGAGACGGCCTCTGTTCTTTCTCTCTGGGACACAGTTCACAGTTCTGTGGATTTTTGATTCGGCGCGTACGAATTTGGAACTATTGCGACCATTTCATAACCAATTGTATATATTCACACAGTGAGTCTATCCTATCAAATGTTCTGCAAAAGAGGTTTCAGACCTTGGATCTCTTCTGTGGTGAGTATTGGTTACTGGAACTACAAAAATGGGGCTTATTTGGTTCCATATTTATAGGCTACTTGGCTTTGTCTCTGTATATCCCTATATTAATAATAAGAATTTTATTTTATATAGCGCTTTTCTCCTAAAGGACTCAAAGTGCTTTACATTTACAGTACAAAATACTAAATAAGCTTAAACAAGGGACATTAGTGAAATGCTTGGGTGAATAGGTGAGTCTTGAGTCTATTTTTGAAGGATTCTAGAGTGGAGGCCTCTCGAACTGTGCGGGGAAGTGAGTTCCAAAAGGTTGGAGCCACAAAACTGAAAGCTCGAGCTCCAGACGAATTCCGTGAGATTCTAGGTACTGTTAATAGTCCGTCAACGGATCGCAGTAATCGAGTGGGACAGTAAGGAATCAGAAGCTGCTTCAGGTACCCTGGGCCATGGTCATGAAGGGCTTTGTAAGTTAGTAAGCCAATCTTGAAAACAATTCGCCATCTGACAGGCAGCCAGTGAAGGGAGTAGAGAATGGATGTTATGTTGCTGGAACTGGTTGGTTAATAGCCTGGCAGCTGCGTTTTGTACCATCTGCAAGCGGTGTAATTCTTTTGCTGGGAGACTGAGGTAGAGGGCGTTGCAGTAGTCTAGGCGTGATGATTTAAATGCATGTATGACTTTAGGCAGATCTTCTGAGGGAACTAAGTGCTTCATTCTGGCTATGTTCCTCAGATAAAAGAATGAGGATTTGATTGTGGCTGATACCTGATGTTTAAGTGTCAAGCCACTATCCAGGACACCAAGATTCCGCACATGTTTAGTGTTTTGTAATTCTGAACCCCCCAGCGTAAGTCCTGTTGGTTGGCAACAGGACTGAACTGTTGAAATTACCTTAAGTTAGCGCCCCATATATGAGATGATACTATTATTTCCACTTGCCGTTGATAATTATCAACATGAGCAGTGTTTTACATTTTTATTTTCTGATCTTGTAACAAGAATAAATGATAATGATTATGTAACAAGGTTCTAAATTATTAGTTTTTAAAAAAAAAAAAGAAGTGTGCAGCCAAAATATTGTGCTTGTTTGTCTATATTCTATTTTTAAGGAACAGGTTCCCTTTTTGGCAGCTGCATTAAATTCATCTTAGGCACCGATTTTCTGCATTCTTCTACAAGAATAGTGTCTTGACAGTGTTATTAATAAATGCAAAAGTAAATATATTCTACATAAAATTTAATTCAAATATAAACACCCCCACATTCATTGCTTGCCACCCTAAAAATTTAATTTTACTCTTTTTCCTAGCAAGATTTACATGGAAAGTCATTAAAAAAGTTAGCCATATATTATTGTAAAGTAGCAGGAATGTTACTATAGCAAACAGAAGAATACTTCCCATAAGAGACCCATCCACCTACACACTACAAAGTACAGTAAATGTGTGGTTTTTTTTCTTTTTTTAAATATTTTCCTAGTACTACCAATTAGACTGGGACACCTTGGGAGGCATAGTTGACCCCATTGTAGTTAGTTACATTGACCTCCAAAGTAAAGTCTGGGCTTTGGTAGAGCCCCAGCATTTCCAGAGCAAGGCTTGTAGCCCTTGGATGTGGGGCACAGTATTTTTAGCACAAGTTATCAGCAAAAAAAAGAGGTAAGTGTACCAAATAATTCTAAATATGTGTATTATTAAAATTATTTGTTTCTATTGTCATGACTTATTCTAAAATCTGAAGTTAGCTTAGTTATGAGGGTTTCTGTAAAACCACTCTAAAAGATTCACAGGAGAGCAATCAATCTTTTTTATTGCCCAGTTAAGAGCTCCAATTACCCTAAGAGATTGGTTAAAATTTTTGGGTCAAAAGATAATGTACAATCTATAGGCACAGTATGGTGAATCTTGCAAATGAATGAATATAACCAAGTAATGTTTACTATGTATATGAGCAAAATGTTATTCCATGTTTAGTAAAAATAACGC
Source organism: Taudactylus pleione (assembly GCA_031769625.1). NCBI lineage: Eukaryota > Metazoa > Chordata > Amphibia > Anura > Myobatrachidae > Taudactylus > Taudactylus pleione. The sequence continues at coordinate 924,622 of JAUIMM010000847.1, read as the reverse complement.
TGTACGAGTATCTCTATGTTCCTTGAAGGGAAGAGTGATATACTTTCAAGAATCCATTATTAAAATTGTTTCCAACAATATGGCAGTAAATCATATCTAAAACAGTTTAGCATAGCAGCAGTGTGGGTGAGAAAGAACAAGGTTTGAAATCTAATTGACAGATTTAAAAATTTAAAGTTTTTAGAGGTCAGTCTGCTACTGACAAATTGTCTTCTTTTAGCCTTTCACCAGGTATCAAATAATGTACATTATTACAGTTTTCCGGTTTCTGCATATTATTTCTATTTTGTTTTAAGCAACTTTTCTGAATTCATATTCAGTATGTCAATTTATGTATATGTCATATTCAGTATGTCAATGTGCAATAACTGTTAATAACGTTTTCTTCAATAAGCATTGTGACTTTTCATCATAATAAATCTCATATGATAGTAATTGTTTTTATGTTCTTAAATAATTCATGAGCGCTATTTGTGTAATATAGTGGTCAGTGGTAATAAAATGGTTAAGTTGATGTATCAAATAAATAACAAAAAATGAATGAATGAATAAAAATATAAAGATTAATAATATAAAAATTGTGACATAAAATATAATAAAAATACAATTGATAAAAATGTATTTCTGATGGTACCTGGGGAAAAAATGGGGGGTTAATAGTGTATTTTAATATTCATTTTCTATGAGGCATAGAGGAGAACCCGGAGGTTCATTCATCCCACAGTCGCACTTAACCGCTAACCCCCGCTGATGTCATTATCGGCCGCCCGGCCTGGCACGCCAGAGTTGCGGCACACAGAGAGACATCTACAGGGGAAGTCTGCAAGCTACTCCCTAGCCTGCTATTCAGAAGATTATTATTATTATTATTATAATTTATATGGTGCCACAAATGTTCCGCAGCCCCTTACAAGATCGAGCAGTGGTAAGTTAGGGACAGTTAGATAAGACCTCAGCTGGCACCCCGGGACTCCATCTTTGTCACTCAAAAGAGCTATAAACAAAATGAATATTAAAATGCACTATTAACCCCCCATTTTTTCCCCAGGTACCATCAAAAATAAGTTTTTAATCAATTTGTGTTTTTATTATATTTGATGTCACAATTTTTATATTATTAATCTTTAAATGTTTATTCATTTTTTATTTTAATTTATTTTATACCTCAATTTAACCATTTTATTACCACTAACCACACAAACAAATAGCACTTATTCATAATTTTTTACCCAATTAATCCTTGAAAATAAGATTTTTTTATCCTGAACGCGGATATATCAAATAAATCTACTTAAATAATTCATGTTCCAAGTAGGCTTAGCTTTTACAAAGCTACATTTATGCAGGGAATTGTTCAGTTAATAGTACTAATTACTCTAGGCTATGACTGCACTTGGCATAAATCAGGGAGTAAATGACTGTGAATATGAAAGTACATTCATTAAATGCATTGACTTAATACACTAACCATTGTGTATCCTAGTATATGCTTCATGAGACCTTAAACAAGTCAACTTATCTCTGTGTGCCAGGCCCGAAAATGTTATTTTAACATGCTATACAAATTCCATGTACAGCGAACAATATCTACATTAATATTATAATGAGCTACAATTAAAAAAAAAGGGGGGGGGTGAACTAACCTGGTGTATCCTTGAGGCCCATGTCAACAAAATGTTTATCGTCATCGAAAATCTTGGCCAACTGGACATGATGAATGATATCTCCTGTGCAATAGATCTCGCTGAGATGGCGGGTGATGGAATAAAGAATGTTGTAGAGTGCGAGTAAGTGGAAGTTGAAAGGTAAGAAGAGGAGTCAATACATTGGGGATATGGAAATTAATAACAATGAGCAAACACAAATATGAAGGTCGTGGGTGTTCATATGTACATCAAACGCAAGTTGGTGAAATAAAGAGAGGAAGGAAAGGCAGCAGTATGTTTGCGGAGGATAGAATGACATAATTATATTATGAGCAGAGGACGATAATAGGCATCCAAACAGTCAGAGTGAAAGAATGATGGCGACCCATCAGCAGGTTATAAAAGATGTGCGTCATAAAATAATTAGCAATGGGGAAGGAGGTAAATAAAATTCAAAATGTAATTCCAATTTTGTATACAATCAGTAACAACACATTCATTAGTATTACAGGGGGAGACGTATCAAACATTTCTTCAGAGGACAGGTGGAGGTGCTGAACAAAGCAACCAATCAGCTTCTAGCTCTCATATATCTAGTACATCCCATAAAATGATAGCAATAATCTGATTGGGTGCTTTGCACAACTCCACTTCTCTTTAAGTTTGATACATCTCCCCCTCTAGAGTCCTAGTAGTCAAAAGGCTTTAAAATGCTTGTAATCAAGCTACATAACCATAAAATCTTAACCCTAGAATATTTATATATGTGTAAAGTCATACCATGAGATAAATGGATTAGCAATTATAGTGAACATATGTTTCTATATGCGTTTTATTATTTTTAGCACGCAAGAGACAGAATTAAGGGGCTTTACGGACTGAACAAACCTCATGTTAAAGGGGAGCTTTTTATTTATTTAAATATAACCGTGCCCTTAGCAAGAGAACCAGAGGAGAATGATGAAGACAGATATTACAATAAGGTGTTACACTGTCATCTAGTATAATGTTATAGTGGACTTACGCTGTCACACCCATCCCTTAATTTAGGGTGTGTGTGTGTACACTTGGTGGATGAACCAGATTATGAATCCCGTTCATAATACTTAGTCAAACTCTCCCCATGCCAAGAGAGGACATTTACAGTCGCCTCCCAATGATTTGGAAATCTTAAGTAGTGATGACATTTAAAAGCAGCAGACAGTAAGGACAATATTAATCTTGTTTTTCACTGGCTAGATGCGCATTTTGAAATTACTTTTCATGTTAAGGGCTTTATGTACTAATCCTTGAAGAGAGATAAAGTGAGGAAAGATAAAGTACCAACCAATCAGCTCCTGTCACTTTACAGGCTGTGTTTGAAAAATGACAGTCAGGAGCTGATTGGTTGGTACTTTCTCTCAGTCCACTTTAATAGTCTCCAAGGCTTAGTACATAGACCCCTTAGTTAGGACCTAACACTGCTTTGGAAGAATAACATAAAACTCCAACAAAGAACAAGGAAAATACTAATACTCCTACTGCATTGGACCTGGGATATTGCCGGGGCAACCCGGGCTGCTTGTTGGTGTGAAAGGGTTGACCATGGGTTGTGTGTCTCAGGATCTCGACCCTGGTCTGAGCAGGGTTATTCCTGAGACCGATCTGGGTCAACTGCGGTGTTAAAGGGGCGATGTGAGTTATTCAACCCAGGTCACAGTAAAACGATATCATTGGCGCTGGGAGAGGAGTCATATTTGTGAGCCAGTAAAAACGTCCGCTTCTAATGACTCTCATACTTGGCAGGGCAGACATGGGTGCAGTGTGTACCCGGGAATGGAATAACCCGGGCCCAAGTTGCGGTGTGAATGGGGTGTGAACAGCTGTAACATGGCTTGAAACAGTGTTTAAAAACCCGGGGCTGACCCAGGAGTTTGGGCTGAAAGTATTAGATTGTCCTGCCAGACTCCTATTAATAGGATTTGTTTTTATTAAAGTCATTATATTTGGTACAAATGGACAACTCACATATAGGGCGGTATCCAATTAGCCGCGATAACGATAAGTTTTCACCGGCGAAAATGTTTCGCACCCATCGCACTAATTTGTCGCTTATCGCGTGTATGTGCGCTCCCATTTATTGTGCAATTCAATTACAAAACCGGCAATAACACATCCGCACGATAATTCTTGCAGGGATGACAGGCGAAATGTACAGGTGAAAATGGAAAAATCAGCCTGTACCGAAAAAAACAGTAAACTAATATTGGGTAACAGTATAGAAGTATTATATTGGCCGTAATCAAAGTGTTTTGGGTTCTTAGTGCCAGATGACTGTTATATACATTATTCTATAACAGTAAAAAAAAAAAGATAGAAATAAATTTTTTTTGGCCAAAAGGTAGTGCTCTAGTTAATTAGGGGTACATAAAATGTGGGGAAGTATAATTTTGAGTCATTTTAGGGCACTTTTAACAATTTTTTTTTTAAATACACCTGCTGCAATGCTGTGTTTAAAACACTTGCCCCATCCATACAGCCCCCCCCCAAATAACCCACTACTTTGAATACATTTTACTGCACTTTTTACTTTTTCACCCCAAAAATAACATGTCATTATTGGCCCAAATAAGCAAATGAAAAAAATATTTTTGTCTAATTAGTCATTAAGTGGGTTCTGCACCAAGTCCCAATTCTGCACACCTTTTCACCTACTCAGAGATGGTGAAAACTAATTTGCGATAATTGCTATGGAACACTTCGGACCGCAGTTAATTGGATAGCACGATAATCATTTTTGGAGAAAAGTTTTCACAAGTGAAAACTTTTTGCAAAAAAACGGGTTATCGTGGCTAATTGGATACCACCAATGTTTAACATACATTGACAAGCTTGCTAGCAAATTAAGTAGTGCACCCCAACAGGTTTTACCCACAGTCCCTGCTAAACCACTAATCAGATGGGGATTTTTACTGAGTAATATATAATAGTAATAATAAAATGTATATTAAAACAAAGATAACAAATATCGGTAGGTATACTGAGTTTACCCATTTGTCAAATTTGTCTTTCAAATTTTAAAACTTATAAATAATGTACATGGTTCAATTTAAAATAAATAAATAAAAACTTATCTAGAAATCATTAATTAGGTCCACACTGATACCCGATGGATACGGCAGGAAGCCTAGTTTTCTAAGCACTTTGAATGACAAAATTAATCAGGGCACAGAAATTGACTGAATGATGGATTTCTAAGTAACAAAAGATATTTTTAAAATGTTTAAAGAAATACAGATGACATATAGTGAGTTTGCTCTCAGCTCAACATCTTTCTGGATTCCAGTATAAATTACATATTATTGCTGCATTTGACTATTTCAGTATGACCTTTTAGCTGTGCCAAAGATTTATTCAATTCATCTGTACATATACAGTACACTGTCATATTAATCTATGACATTTGTCTGTTGTTTGATAAATACTTGGGGGTCTATTTACTAAGCAGTGTTAGTAGACAGAGTGAAAAGTAATAAGAAAGTGATAAGGTGCCAGCCAATCAGCTCCCAACTGTCATTTTTCAAACACAGCCTGTGAGATGACAGTTGGGAGCTGATTGGCTGGCACCTTATCATTTTCTTACCACTTTTCACTCTGTCTCCTAACACTGCTTAGTAAATAGACCCCATACTCTGGTCATGATGTATTTTCTGATTCACTATTATATACAGTATAGTGAGTGCTGCGTTTGCTACATGTAAGGATTTACATTTACTTGGCATGTATGTACCATGACTTGTTCCAGCCCTTTAACCATTTTTCCAACCATAATTCCAGTTCTTTTTCTAATAGAAGTAGTGTTTGAAAACTGATGTGAATTATACATGTGTTACATTAAAAAAAAACTGCATCTATGATTTGTTTTAAGTCATGAACTAAAAATGTTTGTGATCTGTCATATTAAGATACCCGTGGGGACCCATATATGATATATGATAACCTATATACTGTAGGGGGAGATTTGCTAAGCCTTGGAGCGTGATAAACTGGAGAGAGATAAAGTACCAACCAATCATCTCCTAAGTGTCACTTTACAGGCTTTGCTTGATAAAATTACAGTTAGGAGCTAATTGGTTGGTACTTTATCACTCGCCAAGGCTTAGTACATCTACCCCTATAGTGAGAAGTGTTTTTAGGCAATATGTTAAAGAGTAATTTGTTGGACATGAAGTCAACCATACTAATACTTTACCAATCTTCAATACATATGTTCTAGGTTTACTAATAGTGTATGTAATGTACAAAGCGCTCTGGAATATTAAAATGAGCTGTATACTTACCTATCACATGGAGGAGGTAAGTCCGCAGCAAGGCTAGACTTGTGCAAGACACACAGTGCCACAGAGAGGGTCACCCACCAAGCTAGCCGTGCCATGGTACGTCTCAGAGAGTAACACAAACCAGGTTCTGCTCAAAGGTCCACAGAGGAAAAGAGCATAAGAGATAAAGGTGTGTTATTAATAGTCTGCCTCCTGGCTTTCTACTGTCTCTCTCCTCCTACGCCCATGTGCTTTGTCACTTTAACTCCTTACATCTGGATCATTGGACCTAAGTTGTTATCCTGATCTTGGTACAAAGTCTTGAAATGTTCTCTGTACACAAACGCTCCAGAAGTTGCGATGATTGCAAAATGGAAAAAAAATACAAAGTACATTATACAGAACTAAAGTATTTCATTGATCTCTTCAATTTTTGTGCCTTTTTTTAATTAAAAAATTTAGGTGAGTCATAGCTTCTCAGCTCTCTCAAGCCCAAAACCCCGACATGTCATACTTGATGGCTTTTTATAGTTGAAACCATTACATTTATTTTCTAAACTCAGTTTATGAATTAAAATTGTACTGTTACCTCAGTTGTGACCCCCTTCTAATTCTATTGTACCTGGCAAAACAGTCTTCCACATAGAGGGAGCTAATGTGTGGAGCTTGCTGCAGTGGTCAAGTCCCATTGCGTCAATACTTCAGTCAGCTGATATAGGAACATATAAAAGACCCTGGCCAACCTGGTAACTATTGTTATAGTGGACTGAAGTGGAAGCATGACCCAGTTGGGTTGGACCTTACTTTAGGAAACGATGTACAGGAGGACCCCCTTCAAACTCGAGAGGGCCTGGGTGGGGGTCACAAGCAAACACCAAAGAGGTTAGGTGCAAATCACCATTTAAACAAGTTGCTTAATCGTATAGAATTCATGGTTGTGTTCCCTAAGGTGTACGTTAAGGTGTAGCCAAAACATACAAAGCAAGGTAAGCCTACAGTTCTCTGTTGGATCAGGGTCCATCAGTCCAGACCAGATCCTCCGCTATTTAGGTAAGGGGGTTGGTATTCAATTTTATTCTTCATTCAGTGGAGTTGTTTTTTTTAACTGGACCATTTATTACTTTCAGCCTACCTTGTTTCCATAGGGACCTATACAGTTCCTTAGGAGATACCAGCGTTATATCCCACCCACAGGAGGGCACCCAAACACATTCTGTATTTTTTTAGTCAAGTGCCAAACTACCGGATAGAGAGAGAGAGATATATATATATATATATATATACACACACACACACACACACAGACAGAGTTTCCCATATCCGAAATGCTCGGGACTAGGAGCATTTTGGATATTGGATTTTTTTCAGCGGGGTGTGTCGGGGTCCGGCTTGTGTTGCGGAGGTTCAGCGGCAGGGTGCAAAGGGGTCCAGCGGAGGAGTGTGGGAGGGTCCAGTTGCATCCGCAAGGGGCTCTGCCGCTGTGGAAGAGAAGTAGCTGGTGAGAGAATGGCTGCAAAGCCACTCCCACACCTGCAGTCATTGGGCAGTGACGTCATGACACCAGGTCATGTCATGATGTCACGCCACATCTGAAATATTCCGGTTTTAGTTATTTTTAACATTGATGTAATAGGTCATTTTATTTATATTATGGCGGTCCTGTACGATCAAGACTCGATACGGGGCCTCCGATTAGGGTTGGTACAGTGGGCCTGATTCAGACTCGGTCACAAGGCTGTGTTCGCACGCAGCCTGTCGTGCGAAAATATTCTAATGACCGCATACGCAATGTAACCGCAGCACAGTAAGTAGACACCCAACACTACATGATTCCACCTACTTTCTTTCACACGTTCCCGCAAGACAGCAAAAACATCGGAACCGTTAGGATGTGTATGCTGTCACTGGGGCCTAATTATGCACGCCCCTGAAACGGGTCTAGAAGCCCAGGCACGCCTGCGTTTCTCTCACCACCCCCCACCCCCCCCGTCACCACCCTCAAACAGTCACTTTCTGTCAATCATTGTATGGAGCCTCTGCGTGCTCGCTGTGGCCGATTCCCGATCACAGCGCCCAGTTTGCGCACGCGCACAGCAATGCATACGCATGAGGCGAATGCAAACATCGACAGGCTGCGTGCGAACGCAGCCTTGCAACCGGGTCTGAATCAGGCTCAGTATACTATACAGTATAGTAGGGATGGCAACCGACCATCAATGGTTTGCAAACTGATGTTAAGGAAACATCAGTGGCTGTGGCCTCAAACAATCGATGCTTTCTATTGATGGTTGAACCCACTGACCATCGATGGTACAACTGTCAATGCGATCATTACAATATACCATAAAAATTGCTATTTTTATGGTATACGGTGTTTAAACAATTTTAGAGAGGTACAGATTCAAAATTACAGATTGGGAGGAAAACAAAACGGAGGAACATAGACAGGGGATTGATAGATAGAAGAAATCAGGAGCTCCACTCCCATTGGAAGAGAAGTAGATATAGGGTTCAGGGGCACATCTTGGGCAGAAAAATAAGCTGTACCCTTTATGTACACAGAGTGGCCACAACATGCCTCTAGTTGCGGCAGGGAAACGATATATCGGGTGGTCGTACAACAGATTGTGCAGTGTGTGCCCGATATATCGTTCCGTCGCTGGGTACACACCGTCTGGAAGAGGCATAACTAGGTATATGAAAGACCCATAGCAAAAGTTTGTAAGGGCCCCTATGTACCACCCAATAATTAAAAGTTAATATAACACACTCAAAAATTGTACATTGAAAATGGGCCCCAGTAAGCCCTGGGCCCCATAACAGCTGCACTCCTTGCATCTATGGTAGTTACTCCCATGTCTAGTCTAGTGTGTACCCAGCATTAGTCCCGGAATTGTGACAAGCTCTGTGGACAGGGGAGGTAAGCAAGGTACTTACATAGAGGGGATGTACTGACAATGGATTTAACAGTCCACCTGTAATCAGGGACTCCTCTAATCAGCATGTACCCAGCTTCTCAAATCAGAGCTCAGCCCATGCTCCTCTGACCCCTGTGCGAAGACTTATGGGAAAGACTCAGCAGTGTGTGAGCTCGCCTACTGCCCTCTATGAATTATTCCTTACTGAGCACTCCACAATACACCCAATCACATCCCCCTCCCATAGAGTTTACTGATGGAAATATTTGTAAAAAATGTCTGCTGTCAGCACGTGGCAGGTGTGTCACCAAAGTTCTACCGGTCCCTAGCTGGTCACCTTTACCGCCTTGTCGCTAAACGGTTATTGATTAAAAGAGACACAGAGTATTCAAATTAGAGATGTGCACAGACCCCATTGTTTTTGGATTTATCTTCATGTTTTGGTTTTGCAAAACTAAACTGAAGTGTTTTAGATTCGGATTAAAAAAAAAAAAAAAAAATTGATAAAAATCAATAAAAACAGCTAAAATGTCTGAATCCTAAACCAGAGTTCGTTTTTTTAATCCAAGTACCCGAACGGGGTCACAAAAGTGCATCCGAACCTTGACCCATTTTTAATCTGAATGCCTAAATACGGGTGTGTTTGGATTTCAGCAATCCGAACCCGCACATCTCTAATTCAAATACATAGCGGAAAATAGTAAGGCGTCGATGGTGGCAACTGTATTGCGCTTCCTATGACAGTCAGACAAACCAGCTGCCCAGCCAAGTCATTACCACATTTCAGGTGGCAAACACTAGATCAAAGATCTAAGGGGGAGGTTTCCGAAAGCTTGGAGAGAGATAAAGTACTAACCAATCAGCTTATAAAGCTGGGTAACGCACTGTGTGACGGCGCGACTTGGCGATGTAGCAATGTGATGTAATGATACATGGCGTACACACTGCACAATCCAGTGTACGATGGTTCAATGTGTCGTTACATGCTGCATGTAACAGCATTGCGTCGATCATTGCATTGTCCCATCTGCCACGCAGAACAGCAGATGGGACGATGTGATAAACGACCGCCATGAACGACAGAACACGCGTAAACACTATACAATGTGTATGATATATCATTCCGATCCATGTTGGGAAGATATATATCGTACGATACAACGTATAGTGTGTACCCAGCTTTACTGACGTTTTACAGGCTGTGTTTGAAAAATGACAGTTAGGAGCTGATGGGTTGGAACTTTATCTTCACCTCTCTCCAAGCTTTGATACATCTTCTCCTAACCTTTGATTCACAACCCAGCGGGAAATGTAATCCCGAGACAGCCTTGACTTAAGTTCCCCAGGGAAGGGATACACTTGACCAGATGTCTTTCAAATGTCAGTGCCAACAATCAGCGTCAGTAGAGTCACTGGCATCTAGCCCCATTACCAGCGTCTAGTCAGTGCTGGTGACCATCATCAGTATTGGCTATTTGCACCTGCTAGTGGTGATGGTAATATGGCTTTCCCAGGCTTCTGTGCAATTATCTTCGGTAGATGCAGGGAACAATAGCCATAGGGGACGTTGTATCAAGACTTGGAGAGAGAGAGATAAAGTGGAGAGTGATCAAATGGAGCAACCAATCAGCTTCCGCCATTTCAAAGACTGTGCTAGCTAAATGACCGTTAGAAGGCAATTGGATACTCTGGACAGCTACTCCACTTTATCTCTTACCAAAGCTTGATACATCTCCCGCATAATATCTTGGGATGGGGGAGGCCAGACGGCCATCGACTTAGCCCTTTGAGGTGAAAATAATCATTGTTCCCTCTGGGCCAGTGGAAGCTGTCCTCATGTTCTTATTCCTTAGTTGAAAGAGTCACTGAAGAGTATTAGAATACAATTAGTAACTTCCCACATATGTAAGAATTAAGACTAAGAGGGGCACATTCTTCATACATCAGGACAGGGTGCCCTGGTCTGGCTACACTCTTACCAGCATTGGCCAGTGCCTGTCTTTCATGATCAATACAGAAGCATTGTGTGTAGTTGGTGAGGCAGCTTGCAATAGACTCCAATATACAGCAAACAAATAGTCTGTTAGAAACTGTTCCTTTTTAAAGGGCAGAATTTGTTGAGGGACTAATATTATACAGTAGATCATGTGAAGTCCACTGCTGGGTGCATTGATAGAAAGGATTCACTTGAGCCATATGGGTGTACTAGGGAATATTTCTCCCACGTCAGATGTGCAGAGCTCACATTAGTTTCCCAAGATCTAATTACAGCCTGTGTATTATGCAGTAATTGGAAAAAAAACAAAACAGTTTAATGAGGCTTCATAGGAGCTCACTGACTTGTATCACTGTGATGGAAAAGTCACAACTGAGTAAGGCTCCAGCTACAAAACACAGACTGTAAACAAGCTGTCATGCCAAGTGCAAATCAGGGCACACCAGACGACATTTATTGGGGTCAGGGGGGGGGGGGGCTGTAAATTTCATTTATTAATTTCAGTCAGCTAGAACCAGACATAAAGGAATAATGGAACAGAATTAAGGAGCGAAGGTGACTATGTGATAAGCAAACAGGCATGTCACCAAATAAACATTACTCACTCATATTCACCTTTACTCAAATGGCAAAAATGTTCCTGCTGTTTAGTCACTTGATGAATGGAGGATTTCACTTTTCGGGATGAATCAGTGAGAGGACATACCTTAGTTATTACTTAGTGTGTGTATATATATTTTATATATATATATATATACACATATATACATTATATATATATATATATATATATTACACATATACTAGGGGTGAGCGGGTTTGGATTTCTGAAATCCGGACCGCCCCGATCAGAGTCAGGCTCGACTTTTCCCGGCTGACTCGGATCTGAAATCGAGGCAAAACGTCATCATCCCACCTTCGGGGTCTCGCGGGTTTTGGACCCTATATAAGGTACCCGCGTCGGCGCCATTTTCTCACTCGGCTGTGGACAGTGAAGAGGGAGGGTGGGAGTTAGGGCTGTCTGGGCTGTGTAGTGTAGTGCAGTGTAGTGTTGCACTGTGCTGCTGTTGTCCATAGGGGCTGTGTTCACTCCTTCAAAGTCCATAGGGGCTGGCTGGACTGTGTTGTGCAGTCAGTTGTCCATAGGGGCTATGTCCACTCCAAAGTCCTGTGCAGTGTCCCAGTCCTAAAGGGGTGTTGTAGTGTTGTCAGGGGGTGCTCTGTCCATCACGGGTGCTCCCCCCAAGTGCAAAAAAAATAATAATATTTTTTTCTGTGTTTGTGAATTGTGTGCACTTTGGCTGCACGTGCATCAACAAAGGAGCAGCGCCAAGCGTGTGTCTGTGTCCCATAAGTAAAAGGCCGGCTGGCTTGTCCGTTAAAGGGTGCTGTAACTCCCAAAGGGCACTCCAAACAAAATAAAAAAATATATATTTTTTGTGTTTGTGAATTGTGTGCGCAGTAGCCGCACGTGCATCAACAAAGTAGTGCCAAGCGTGCACCTGTGTCCCATAAGTAAAGGGCCGGCTGGCTCATTTCTTAAAGGGTGGTGTAACCCACAAAGTGCACTACTCTCCAGCAAAAATAAAAAAATATTTTCTGTGTTTGTGTGCGCCTTAGCCGCACGTATATATCAATATAACATAAATGGAGGACCAAACTTTCTCCGATAAAAATAAAATATGGAAAGATCAAGAACCACTTCCTCCTAGTGCTGTTGCTGCTGCTGGGAGTTGTTCATCATCCCAGAGAGGAAGTAGGAACACCACTACTTTTACTAAACAATTGACCCTCCAACAGTCTCTAGCGAGGAGGATGAAGTACGACAGCAGTCATCCTGAAGCAAAACGTATAACTGAGGCCTTGACTGCTATGTTGGTGTTAGACGTGCGTCCGGTATCCGCCATTAGTGCAGTGGGATTTAGACAATTGATGGAGGTAGTGTGTCACCGGTTCCAAATCCCGTCTAGATTCCACCTGCATCCTCAAAGCAGCAGCAACAAGCGTGCGTCTGTCTGTTAAAGGGTGGTGTAACCCTCAAAGTGCTCCAAAAAATAAAAAAACTATTTTTTTTATGTGTTTGTGACTTGTGTGCGATGTAGCCGCACGTGCATCAACACAGTAGCAGCGCCAAGCGTGCGCCTGTGTCATAACTCAAGGGCCGGTTTGGACATCTGGTCCGGACTGAAGGATGTGCCAACAATTTCTGACAAGTCTACTGTCACTGCATATGATACTGTCCTCAAAGCAGCAGCGACAAGTGTGCGTCTGTCTGTTAAAGGGTGGTGTAACCCTCTTAGTGCACTCCACAAACAATAAAAAAAAATCTTTTTTTTCTGTCTTTGAGAATTGTGTGGGCTGTTGCCGCACCTGCATCCTCAAAGCAGCAGCGACAAGCGTGCGTCTAAGGGTTACATCACCCTTTAACAGACAGTCGCACGCTTGTTGCTGCTGCTTTGAGGATGCAGGTGCGGCTACAGCCCACACAATTCGCAAAGACAGAAAAAAAAAGAATTTTTTTTATTGTTTGTGGAGCGCACTTTGAGGGTTACACCACCCTTTAACAGACAAAGTGCGCTCCACAAAAAATAAAAAAATCTTTTTTTCCTGTCTTTGTGAATTGTATGGGCTGTAGCCACACCTGCATCCTCAAAGCAGCAGCGACAAGCGTGCGACTGTCTGTAAAGGATTACATCGGTGACAGCATCCAAGTAGGCATGTCAGACAGTCCGTACCTGTACTGGCAGGAAAAAGAGGCAATTTGGAGGCCCCTGTACAAACTGGCTCTATTTTAACTGAGTTGCCCCCCCTCCAGTGTGCACTACGAAAGAGTGTTTAGTGCAGCCGGGAACCTTGTCAGCAAAAGGCATAGGAGGTTGCTTCCACATAATGTGGAGAAGATGATGTTCATAAAAATGAATTATCAACTCTTCCAGGGAGACCAGCCTCCAGAACATACAGAGGGACCTGTGGTGGTGGATTCCAGTGGGAACGAATTAATACTCTGTGAGGATGAGGATGTACACAACACTGAAGAGGGTGAGGAATCGGTGAATGAGGAGGATGAGGACGACATCTTGCCTCCGTAGAGCCAGTTTGTGCAGGGCCAGATTAATTGCCAGCTTGTTTTGTGGGGGCCCAAACGAACCAATCATTTCAGCCACAGTCGTGTGGCAGACCCTGGCGCTGAAATGATTGGTTAAAGTGTGCATGTCCTGTTTATACAACATAAGGGTGGGTGGGAGGGCCCAAGGACAATTCCATCTTGCACCTCTTTTTTTTCTTTGCATTATGTACTGTTTGAGGCCTAGTTTTTCAAACTGCCATCCTGTCTGCCACTGCAGTATCACTCCTAGATGGGCCACGTGTTTGTGCCGCCCACTCGTGTCGCTTAGCATAGTCATCCATCTACCTCAGTGCAACCTTTTGGACATAAAAACACTATTGTGAGGTGTTCAGAATAGACTGGAAATGAGTGGAAATTAAGGTTTTTGAGGTTAATAATAGCATAGGAGCAGAAAAATCAACACATTCTGTGATTTTAGCTGTTTTTATGCTTTTTTAAAAAAAATACAGATCCAAAACACAAAACCCAGAACCCAAAAACACGGAAGGGTGGTTTTGGCAAAACCAATCCAGATCCAAAACACGAAGAAAGATCCAGATCCAAAACACGAAAAGTGGCCGGTGCACACCCCTAATATACACACACACACACACACACATACATACATACATATGTAGTTTCTTTTGGTTGCAAATTGCAACAAAAAATATTTCTATATATTACTTCCCCTATATACTGTTTGTAGTAGGGGTGTGCACCGGCCACTTTTTGTGTTTTGGATCTGGATCTTTCTTCGTGTTTTGGATCTGGATTGGTTTTGCCAAAACCACCCTTCCGTGTTTTGGATCTGTATTTTTTTTTTAAAAAAAGCATAAAAACAGCTAAAATCACAGAATGTGTTGGTTTTTCTGCTCCTATGCTATTATTAACCTCAATAACCTTAATTTCCACTAATTTCCAGTCTATTCTGAACACCTCACACCTCACAATAGTGTTTTTATGTCCAAAAGGTTGCACCGAGGTAGATGGATGACTATGCTAAGCGACACGAGTGGGCGGCACAAACACGTGGCCCATCTAGGAGTGACACTGCAGTGGCAGACAGGATGGCAGTTTGAAAAACTAGGCCCCAAACTGTACATAATGCAAAGAAAAAAAAGAGGTGCAAGATGGAATTGTCCTTGGGCCCTCCCACCCACCCTTATGTTGTATAAACAGGACATGCACACTTTAACAAACCAATCATTTCAGTGCCAGGGTCTGCCACACAACTGTGGCTGAAATGATTGGTTCGTTTGGGCCCCCACAAAACAAGCTGGCAATTAATCTGTCCCTGCACAAACTGGCTCTACGGAGGCAAGATGTCATCCTCATCCTCCTCATCCACCGATTCCTCACCCTTTTCAGTGTTGTGTACATCCTCATCCTCACAGAGTATTAACTCATCCCCACTGGAATCCACCACCACAGGTCCCTCTGTACGTTCTGGAGGCTGGTCTACCTGGAAGAGTTGCTAATTAATTTTTATGAACATCATCTTCTCCACATTTTGTGGAAGCAACCTCCTATGCCTTTCGCTGACAAGGTTCCCGGCTGCACTAAACACTCTTTCGGAGTACACACTGGAGGGGGGGCAACTCAGTTAAAATAGAGCCAGTTTGTACAGGGGCCTCCAAATTGCCTCTTTTTCCTGCCAGTACAGGTATGGACGGTCTGACATGCCTACTTGGATGCTGTCACCGATGTAATCCTCCACCATTCTGTCAATGGTGACAGTATCATATGTAGTGACAGTAGACATGTCAGAAATTGTTGCCAGGTCCTTCAGTCCGGACCAGATGTCCAGACTTGATCCTGCCTGCCCTGCATCACCGCCAGTGGGTTGCTTAGGATAGCTAAGTTTTTTGCTGGCAGCCCCAGTTGCGGGAGAAAATGAAGGAGCTGTTGACGTCTCACGTTCCGCTTCAGCTGACAGTGTGTTCACCAGCAGGTCTTTGCACCTCTGCAGGCTTGTGTTGGCCGGAAAGAGAGACACCACATAGGCTTTAAACCTAGGATCGAGCACGGTGGCCAAAATGTAGTGGTCTGATTTCAACAGATTGACCACCCTGGAATCATGGCAAAGCGAATGAAGGGCTTCATCCACAAGTCCCACATGCCGAGCGGAATCGCTCCGTCTTAGCTCCTCCTTCACTTTCTCCAGCTGCTTCTGCAAAAGCCTGATGAGGGGAATGACCTGACTCAAGCTGGCAGTGTCTGAACTGACTTCACGTGTGGCAAGTTCGAAGGGCTGGAGAACCTTGCACAAAACGGAAATCATTCTCCACTGTGCTTGAGTCAGGTGCATACCCCCTCCTTTGCCTATATCATAGGTGGATGTACATAATGCAAAGAAAAAGAAGAGGTGCAAGATGGAATTGTCCTTGGGCCCTCCCACCCACCCTTATGTTGTATAAACAGGACATGCACACTTTAACAAACCAATCATTTCAGTACCAGGGTCTTTTGCTGCTCCTCCATCCTCTGAAGCATATAGAGGGTTGAGTTCCACCGAGTCACAACCTCTTGCTTCAGGTGATGGCGGGGCAGGTTCAAGAGTGTTTGCTGGCGCTCCAGTCTTCGGCACGCAGTCGCTGAATGGCGAAAGTGGCCAGAAATTTTTCGGGCCACCCAAAGCGTCTCCTGCACGCCCCTGTCGCTTTTCAGAAAATTCTGCATCACCAAGTTTATTGTGTGAGCAAAACATGGGACATGCTGGAATTTACCCAGATGTAATGCCCACACAATATTGGTGGCATTGTCAGATATCACAAATCCCCAGGAGAGTCTAAGTGGGGTAAGCCACTGGGCGATGATTTCCCTCAGTTTCTCTAAGGGGTTGTCGGTGGTGTGCCTCTTACTGAAACCGGTGATACACAGCGTAGCCTGCCTTGGAACGAGCTGGCGTTTCTGAGATGCTGCTACTGGTGACACTGCTGCTGTTGCTGCGTAAGGTGATACATGTACCCAGTGGGCTGTCACAGTCATATAGTCCTTAGTCTGCCCTGTTCCACTTGTCCACATGTCCGTGGTTAAGTGGACATTGGGTACAACGGCATTTTTCAGGACACTGAGGACACATTTTCTGACGTTTCTGTACAGTCTCGGTATCACCTGCCTAGTGAAGTGGAATCTAGACGGGATTTGGAACCGGGGACACACTACCTCCATCAATTGTCTAAATCCCACTGCACTAATGGCGGATACCGGACGCACGTCTAACACCAACATAGCAGTCAAGGCCTCAGTTATACGTTTTGCTTCAGGATGACTGCTGTCGTACTTCATCCTCCTCGCTAAGGACTGTTGGAGGGTCAATTGTTTAGTAAAAGTAGTGGTGTTCCTACTTCCTCTGGGATGATGAACGACTCCCGGCAGCAGGAGGCGTAGCAATGCAGGATCCTCCGGAGGAATCCCGGATAGGAGAGTCAGTCATGCCAGTGACATGGCCTGCAGGACTACTTCCGATCCTGACTAAGGAGGAAATTGACGAGGAGGGAGTTGACGGTGTAGTTTGCAGGTGCTTGGATACAACAGGACAACTGGATTTAGGTGTCCCTGGACTGCTTACGGTCTTAGCTAAAGTTTCTGAATTTGACAGTAACTTTTTATGAATGCGCTGCAGGTGCCGTATAAGGGAGGATGTTCCTAGGTGGTTAACGTCCCTACCCCTACTTATTCCACCTTTACATATGGTACATATGGCAAGACAGTTGTTGTCCGGATTTGGATAGAAATATTGCCAGATCAAAGAGGTGGAATGTTTGGTCTTCTGCCCAGGCATGACCGTGATGGGCTTTTTCATCCCACGGACAACAACTGTCTCCCCCGGAGCCTGATTTAAACAAACCACATCACCATCAGAATCCTCCTCGCCAACTTCCTCCTCAGCGCCAGCTACACCAGTATCCTCATCCTGTTGTACTTCAACAGTGACATCTTCAATTTGCATATCAGCAAGTGGACTGTGGGTGCTCCTTTCAGCACTTGCAGGGGGCGTGCAAATGGTGGAAAGAGCCACCTCTTCCCGTCCAGTGCTGGGAAGGTCAAGCATCGCAACCACCACCACACTTGGACTCTCCTTGGGGATTTGTGATATCTTCTTAGAACGCACAGTTCTTCGCTGTGCTTTTGCCAGCTTAACTCGTTTGATTTTTTTAGTGGGAGGAGGGCTTCCATCGTCATGTGAAGCTGAACCACTAGTCATGAACATAGGGAAAGACCTTAGCCATTCCTTGCCACTCCGTGTCGTAAATGGCATATTGGAAAGTTTACGTTTCTCTTCAGATGATTTAAATGTTTTTTTCAAGGTCATTTTCCTGAACTTTGTCATTTGGGATTGTATGTGCCCTCTATTATGACAGTGGGCATCGGCCTTGGCAGACGACGTTGATGGCATGTTATCGTCTATGTCATGACTAGTGGCAGCAGCTTCAGCACTAGGAGGAAGTGGTTCTTGATCTTTCTCTATTTTATTTTTATCGGAGAAAGTTTGGTCCTCCATTTATGTTCTATTGATATATACGTGCGGCTAAGGCGCACACAAACACAGAAAATAATTTTTTATTTTTGTTGGAGACTAGTGCACTTTGTGGGTTACACCACCCTTTAAGAAATGAGCCAGCTGGCCCTTTACTTATGGGACACAGGCGCACGCTTGGCGCTGCTCCTTTGTTGATGCACGTGCAGCCACAGTGCACACAATTCACAAACTCAGAAAATATTTTTTTTATTTTGTTTGGAGTGTACTTTGGGGGTTACAGCACCCTTTAACGGACAAGCCAGCTGGCCCTTTACTTATGACACAGGCGCACGCTTGGCACTACTTTGTTGATGCACGTGCGGCTACTGCGCACACAATTCACTAACACAAAAAAATTTATTTTTTTATTTTGTTTGGAGTGCCCTTTGGGGGTTACAGCACCCTTTAACGGACAAGCCAGCCGGCCTTTTACTTATGGGACACAGGCGCACGCTTGGCGCTGCTCCTTTGTTGATGCACGTGCAGCCACAGTGCACACAATTCACAAACACAGAAAAAATATTATTTTTTTTAGCACTTGGGGGGAGCACCCCTGACGGACAGAGCACCCCCTGGACAACACTACAGCACCCCTTTAGGACTGGGACACTGCACAGGACTTTGGAGTGGACACAGCCCCTATAGACAACTGACTGCACAACACAGTCCAGCCAGCCCCTATGGACTTTGAAGTAATGGACGCAGCCCCTATGGACAACAGCAGCACAGTACAGTGCAGCACAGCACTACACTACACTACACAGCCCAGCCAGCCCTAACTCCCACCCTCCCTCTTCATTGTCCACAGCCGAGTGAGAAAATGGCGCCGACGCGGGTACCTTATATAGGATCCAAAGCCCGCGAGACCCGGAAGGCGGGATGATGACGTTTTGCCTCGATTTCAGATCCGAGTCAGGCGGGAAAAGTCGAGCCTGCCTCGGATCGGGGGGGCTCGGATTTCAGAAATCCGAACCCGCTCACCCCTAATTTGTAGCCTTTAAAATGTATCAAATATCCAAGGATGGTTCAATAAATAAGGTAAGAAGACCTCTAATTGCGTAAATTTATTTAACTCGTACATATACGTATAATAAATAGCATAGCCTTGGCACAGATTATTTTTCCACATAGACAAATATGGGGACTAAGCATTTATTCCAACGGTACACCAAGGCATCTATCCCGGCATAGAAGAAATCAGCATCAAACACCTGAAGCCAGGACATGACGACCTGCTGAACTCCACCATCGCTTGCGCATCGCCTTCCACCCAAGTGCTTCTTCAATGAACCAGAGATGGAAAAGACATTTGTAGCGCCGTAGCAACTCCTGTTTCCGTAACATGATGTTATTACCATATACCTTAACAAGTCGGCGATGAATTTCAGTTGCTTATGTACTCTTTAGATGCAGAAATATGATCACACTACGCACCTCAATGCTGGACCATGTTCCCGCCAGTCCCACCATCCTACAACTGATGCTGGGACAGTATGACTGATATGAGGTGCAGTCTAATGGGCGTGAGGGGAAGCAGTGTTCTTACCTGCTCTGGCATGGCGGGATATTAGAATGAAATAGAGAACATTACACACGTGAGAGGTCTTGTTACCTTACTTAGTGAGAACCCTTGTATATACTTGATAACTTAGTTATAGGGACAAGAAGAAAAAAAAATTATTTAATTATATAGTCCTGCCTACTCTCACTCAATAGGGCACAATAGATTTGGTATAACATTGGGGAGAGGATGCTTTAACATTTAAAACTAAAATGCATTTTATTGGTACCAGTGGAACATGGCAGTTCTATTTGAACATCATCCATGAGCGATATCGTGTAGTGTTTCCCCGGTAGTGAAGTGCTCAATGTAATTAATGACATTGAGCACCCACACTGAACTATATATCGTTCAGTGACATCACCCTCCCTCATCCCCATACTTGCAAAACCTGACAATATTGTCAGGTTGCCCTGCAAGTACGGCCGATGATAGAGGTCGTCAACAACCAGTGGGAGCGCGCATCGCTGGTCGTTGACGGCATATCCACTGCACGATATTGCAAATGATGAACAATATCTTTAACGTTCAAATCATCCAATTTATCGTGTAGTGGATATGCGCCTTTAGTTTCCTCCAAATAGTGATCTAATGCTACCCAGAAGCGAAAGAGACATAGCACCTGTGAGATTATACAAATGCCGCAGGAGGCATCTTATGTAAAATTACGTTTCCTGCTGGCTAGTGTGATCCGCAGTATTGGATCACTTGCATCACCATTAACTCCAGTTACTCAGTAGGGCTGGTGGAATTCCGCTGCAGAGGGCAGTAAATCTGCAGCAGAAGACGCTGACCATGGACTCGGCCAGTCTATAAAACGGTGCTGGCACGCCCCCACTTTGTAAAATGCTCCCTGTTGCTGCTTCCACACGGCCGCAGCCTGCCAACCAGTCTGCAGCATTTAAGGCACTGCGAGTGATGGCCCGCGAACAAGATCTGCACATGCGTTGATCTCAATTCATGAGAGATGTGCACTAACAGACTTATTGTACATCTGTCTCCGACCCATAGACCTTGTGGTTCCTGCCACATAGTATGGCCAGCGTATGATGGAGGAAGTGGTAGTATGGTTATTGCAACTTAACACCGTACATTACGGATATAAAGGTTCCTAATAACTACTCTGTCTAGGATAGTGCGATTCCTGCGCCGTGTTTACACCTACAGGTTGGACGCTACCACTAGGTGCATCTATACATTTGTCAGGAGGGTCCTAAAGTATAACTGACATGTCACTCATTCTGTACTTTTATTGTCTCCATGGCACCAACAGAGTGACAGCCAGTAACATGAAGGTCCAACAGCTGGCAGCTTCAGGCTTCTACTCCTCCTTGTGTAGAATGGGGTTCTATTGTGGCACTGGGCTATGATGATGTCACAGACAATTTTAGAACTATTAAAAAAATCCGTAACCTTGATCATGAACATATTATATGAGGGCGGATTCAGAGGTCATACTAAGACACCCACTTCCTGCAGCGCTAACCCAGCTCGGTCATACTATCAAAGCTTGCTCCAGCCCTATAACAGTGTTTGTGTAGTCATGGCGCCCTGTATCAGTGCTACTGCATTTTTAGCCAGTCAGTGAGACATTCACAATAGGCCCATGTCAAGCTACTCAGCCCCATGACCTCACATGACCGCCCACTGCAAGCCACAGCTCTTGCTTCAAAATGTGTCCTAAGTCTCCCTGTGATAACCAGAGAACCATGAAAACACAGGTCCAGATTTTCTAAATCAGCCAACTTCGTGCGGTGATTTAGTAATTGCAATGATTTAACTTACATTTTAACCACTTCCTGCATCATTTCTGAAGGGCCCTAAAATGTTGGGCAACTCAGAAATCCTCTTGGCTTGGAACATGATAATGAATACACTTCCAAATATTTTGGATGTTCTTCAGGATATCCAGATAAATGTGCCCATACTTTTCTTCTCTGGGCTCCGAAGTGACCCATGACTGACTGGGGAAACTAACGAAACTGGATCAGAACCTTTATATACCCCTGCCTATACCTTCTAAAATCCTTCCTATAAACCTCTAAGAATAACGCTAATTTGCGTACGCAGTCTGACCGCAAATAAAGACAGGAGTGGAATCTGTGGTTCCAACGCACGTATTATTCAGGTAAAAGTACGGTCAGTTACACGCAATTGATACATACACAATTTAGGCGTAAAAGGAAATTATACAGACCCCAAGTACAGTATACATACGCTGCACCTCCGGACCCAGAGATAGACCTCAGACTAGAGACCCTCAGTACATACAGCATTCAGCATGGACTCCCTAACCAGTATTCGGGCACATGTATTTATCCCCCCCCCCCCAGACTAAAACAGGACAAAGGGGAAATTTCCTGCTGATGTCATTGGTTCCCAGAGGAGAAACATATGTTACCACACATTTAACAGGCTGGTTCAAATAGACTCCCCCTGCCTCTAACAGCAGGGGAATCTTTCTAATAACGCCTCCTGTAACATTCCAACAGCTAAACATTTTGTTGCTTGTAAGTTCTGCAATCCGTAACTTGAGTTTGCATGATGCGATCTCTCCACCGATAACACAGGGATGCTGTAAAAAACATACGCATCAGAACAAGACCAAACACACCTTGCTTATCATGTATAATACCTTAGTTTAATTGCTGAGAAATAAAGGTTTTTGATAACTAACTAAACCAACTTGAATCATACATTTGATGCTTATTGAACCTTATGAGTGAATATGAAATGTGTGGGTGTTCAGGGTTTGGTATAAGGACGCTAGTTAACTTGGGACAGATGCGTGCACATAAAGCTACTTTTTCAGCAGTTTCATATAAAGTCTTATGCATTCGCTAATATGCGACTAGTTAATAGCGCTCTTGTGAGTATTATTGTGTGTATGAGAAATGATGAAAGAAGCGATCGCATTGTACTAATATAAATATCGCCACATGTACTATATTGTGAGTTCACCGCTTAGGTGGCCATTCGCAAAATGGCGTCTTGCGATCACATTTCTAAAATGGAGTCTTGCGGCCATTCGCAAGATGGCGTCGCTGCGATTAAATTTTAAACTGAACTTGTCTCAGCCAATTATTCAGCTTCGACAAAACAAAACACAGATGTAAATATGAGCGTCTCCACTGAAAGGGGGTTTATAACCAGCACGGTTTTCTGTAGCCCTATAACGCAGTAATGCTTAGCAACATAATGAATTGGGCCAGATATGATCGTGCAAAGCAATGGTTAGAGAGCCACGTCACCCATACTACAGTAAATATTTTACCGAGGATTCCAAAAATTGCCTCGATTTTTGCACCCTAGGATGTTCGAGACAACTAACTCTGCAAGGGCATTTCTTCACAAAGGTCTCCTCTGATTCATAATGAAAGCAAGACTTCAATCATATGGGACCTGGACACAGTAAGGACATTGGTGTGTGCTAGGTGGCAAGAAGGGTGGATGTATGCTCCTTTCAGGAGGTCCAGAGGAAATTCTCCATTCATTCCCATTAAATTTACTTTAGGCTCCAGTTGTGCGATAAAAATTGAGATATAACTTTCAATACTTGATATACTGCGCACCTCCTCCACCAGCCCCTAAACATGCTATCTGCAATCTTTAGAAGATACTTACAGAGGACATGTATGCTCAGATGTTTGCAATCATGGAAGAGTTCTGCCTGAACCTAGCAAGTAGACAGTAAGACAGAGGAGCCTCTATGCTCCATTTAAAATGAGAACACACACCAGAACCACACAAATCAGCAGGCGCTGGCACCTATTATTACAAAATGAACAAGAGGCAGCACTACCAATAAACACTCTAAAAATATCTGTATATTAAAAACTGGGATTTTGAACCACATGGTAACTCTATATCTCCATTATTAACAATAATAGTCACCATTTCAAAAAAAGTTATAATGTTGCACTGGATATCTTGTTCCTCCCCCTCTCTATCAGAAGTCAAACTTATTAATCTACTTTATTTGGAAAGTAAGTCCACCTTGCCTGATATTGAAAAAGGAATAACTTAAATTCTACAAAAATGGGGAACTTTTATAGAATCCCTAGAACCCGATACCCAAACAAAAATCTTCAAACTCTTTGAAAACCCCGATTGGTTTCTGCATCAACGTCTTCTAGCCGAACGTAATAATAATCACACCGGCTTCTGACATGCCTAGATAGACAGGGTATACCACATTACCAACCCTTAGACCATTACTAAAATGTTGTGGATTTAGTCAGAGGTGCACTATCAGCCAACACCATTCCCCCATCCCTTCCCTCCCCCCCTCCCCATGTAAAACTATGGTGAGACACCACCATGTTATTTAGTCAAACATAAAATGATCCTAATAAGATTATAGATCTAGAATATAAATTGACCAATAAAAGGAACACTGAATTTTTCATAAAAGATTACCAATTAATGGCAAGTATAAAAATCCTTAAAAAGCACACATGTAAATATTTTATAGATAAAATAAAATGTACAAAAAAATAGCTTAAAATGAATGCAAATTTGCAATCTAGGTAGGGGTATTAAATCCCACATGAGTGTAAAAAGTCCACCAGAATGATGTATTAAGAACTTTATACTGGAATATATAAACGTCTCCACTAATTCTCAGGCATGTCTCAAAAAAGTAATTTTTCAACCTTTTATTATTATTAAAGTTTATTTGTAGGGCACCACATGAGGTCTTCAGCCCTGTACAGAAGGCAAACAACAAGACCGTACATGGTAACAGTACAATACAGTAAGCAGAACAGTATACATTACATCTACTGACAAAGTGCATGAGGAGGAAACCCGAGGGTGCCACTGAAAATAAAGGTGTGGAGATCCAAGGCAAAGGAGCATACAGTACATACTAAGGGGGAGACAGATGGATGACACAGGGTAGCTGAGGGCAGGGTCAACCGTAGGAGAGATGGATGTAGAGAGAGGGCAGGAAACTACGTGGTGACATGGTTTTAACTTGGGCAGGTTGGTTTTCAGCACTAGTTTGAAGTTATGCAGGCTAAGGGATAGGCTGATAGAATGAGGGAGATCGTAGTAGGGGCAGCAAGGCAAAAATCTTGATTCAGGAGTGGGAAGTGGTAACCAGAGGTGAGCTAAGGTCAACATTAGCCGATTGGAATGGGCTGTTGGGAGTATGTAGAGAGGTGGTTAGATATATACAGGTTAGGAGTATGAAGAGGGTTCTGTAGGGGAAAGGGAGCCAGTGTAGGGTTTGGCAGAGATGTGTAGAGGGTGGCAGGATAAGTCAGCACTAAGTACAGATTGGAGATGAGCGAGACATGAGTGGCGGAGGCCAGTGAGGAGAAGGTTGCAGTAGTCGAGACTAGGAATGATCATTGAGTGGACAATAGGTTTAGTGAGACCCTGGGAGAGAAACTGCCTGATGCAAGCAATGTTGCGGAGCTGGAAACCGGATTGGGCAAAAGTTTGGGGGGGCTGCTTGATGGAGGGGAGAGTACAGTTTTGGCCATGTTGAGTTTGAGACCACGCTCAGACATCCAGGAGGAGAGGCAACCGGACAACTGAGGGAGGGTGAGAGATGTAGAGTCGAGTGTCATTGGCATAGAGATGATACTTGAGGCTGAAGGGACTGATAAGTTCTCCCAGAGAGGAGTGAAGAAAAAAAAGAAAAGTAGAAGGCCAAGGATAGAACCCTGCAGGATGCCCACAGGTAGGTTAGATGCATGGGAGGTGGACCTGGTTGGCAAGGTACGATGTGAACCAGTAGAGAATGGTGTCATAAGCTGGTGGCCTAGAGGGTGCACAGCATAAGGGAGTGATTCACGGCATCAAAGGCCACAGAGTGGTTCAGGAGGACGAGCAGGAAGAAGTGGCCCCTGTATTTAGATGAGAAACAATTGTTGGCGACTTATAGCAGGGCAGTTCCAGTGGTGTGGAAGAGGTGGAAGCCAGATTAGAGGGGGAACAAGGATAGAGTTGTCAGAGATAGCAAGTGAGATGATTGTAGACATGCAGCTTGAGTATTTTGGAGGCAAAAGGGATAAATGAGGTGCTAATGAGTGCAGAGGGGTATTAGTTTTTTTTTTACAATGGACGAGAGAAGAGCATGTTTGAAGGATATGGGGAGGTAGTCACTGGAGAAGGGATGAGATCCAGGGTGCAAGTAGAGGGGAGAGAGGATAAAGGTAATGGACTTTGCCACCCATGGTGGGGTGAAAGGAGTACAAGTGGTGGTGCAGCAGAAGAGTCATGGGAGATTTTGTGATGGATAGCCTTAATTTTGGAAGTGAAAAAAAAGGCAAAGTTGGCAGCAGTAGGAAGGGGCGAAGGAGTGTGTTGAATCTTGCAAAGAGGTAGCAAGGATTGGAGGACAGGGACTTGAAGGATTGCATAGCGGGAGATACATTAAATGGAGAAAGTCCGCCAAGCAGTGAGTTCCTCCTGTGCCGTATGGCAGTGCATGATCATTTTTGGAGGAACTGGGAGGCAGGTGGGCAACAGAGTCAAGGGCGGAGGTGAGGTTGTAGAGAGGCCACCTGGTTGGGGCAGGCCAGGGTAGAGGGGAGAGGAGTTTCAAGTGAGAACACAATAAATGTGGTAAAGCACTTCAATATTGTGTCTGGTGATGGTATATTTGGGCGTGAGGAGGGGAGCAGGGAGACTAGGAAAGCATTAAAGAGAGGAAATGGTGGTCAGACAGTGGGAATGGAAAGTTGGAAAAGGCAGAGAGCACACATTGATGGGAGTAGACAAGAACAAGGGAGTGGCCAAGACAGTGGGTGGTGTAGGAGGTCCATTGAGAGGCCAAAAGAGGAAGAAAGGGTAAGTAATTTGGCAGATGCAGGGTCAGTGGGGGTGTCAATGGAATTGGGCCTGGGGGATGGTGGATGGATGGGGTAGAAGAGACAGAGTGGACTTCAGAGGAGAGAGGGACGGCTCATAGCAGATGATGCAAAAAGTGCTATTGGGGGATAGGAGGATGTCCCAGTCTCCTGGCGAAATGGGTGATTGAGGGAACCCCATAGGAAAAAGCAGTGTCAATAGAGGTAAGCCAGGTTTCAGTGATAGCAAGAATGTTAAGCGTTGGCGAAGAAGTTGTTGATAGCATGCAGTTTATTTGTAACGGCTAAAAATTCACCTTAATACACAGGGCTAAAATAGGTTTTACTCTCACCCAACAAACCTTTCAGTCTTTACAATGTTGACAGCAGTACTCAGGCATGCAAAGGAGGACTGCCATCTACTTGTGGAGGCGTTGAGCTGCATCTTTCTCCCGGGTGACAGAGCCTGGCTTCACGCCTGGCAGAATGTGAGATGCATAGATGCATGCTGAGAGATTTAACAAAAGTTATATACTAAACACAGGTCGGGCCATGGGTGCAGCTATATCCTGTTTATATTCTAATCCCTTTATAACTATGACCGGTATTGATTAAAAGATGTTTATTATATGCAGAATAATATAATCAATCAAGCACCTATACAGATTTGAGAGGTAGCTAATAAGGCAACATACAAGTGGAAACATTCTACAACCAGTTATCTCACTGAACAAGACAAAGGGGCATATTTACTAAACTATGGGTTTTTAGAAGTCAAGATATTGCCCATAGCAGCCAAAAAGATTCTAGCTATTTTCTATAAGGTGCTAGATAAATGTTACATAGAATCTGATAGGTTGCAATGGGCAACATCTCCACTTCTAAAAACCCACACTTTAATTCCTACCCTTAGGTGTATATTTACTAAACTTCCCTGGAAAATAGCATAAAAATTGTTGATAAACCCACTCAGTCGAGGAGACTTAATCACCTGTTCTACCTGTTGGTGGGTCAAAGCAGCATTCCAGGCAAATCAGCAGCAAGTAAGGAATGTAAGCGAAAGCCCTCTAAAAAAGGACTTGATACTCTAGGATGCTGAAGGCTGAGGAATTAAGGAGTCCGTTCATAAATTACAAAGTGATACTACTTCAACAGTCAGATGGCAACCGTATTAAAATATTCAAAACACTATTAAAGTATAGAAAACAAAAAGCAAATGAAAAAAATAAAGTGCAGAGAACACTGAAGACAGCTAAATAGAAAAATAAACATATCAGAGTCCCAAAAGAAACTCACGCATGCTAGGGACAGCAGGGGGTAAATTTACGAATGGTCGATTTCAGGTTTTTATTCTATTTGTAGTCGCTTTTCGTAAATTTTTTTGCAAATCAGCGAAAAAAAACAAAAACTATAAAACCGAATTCCAACCAAAAACGAACGTCGACCAAACATCGATACTTTTACTGACAACTACAGGATCTCAGGATTTACAAATGGGAATTTTAAAAATAAATAGACACAACCATCCAAACAATAGACCTGCCCGAGGCAGGTGAAGGTTTCTTAGAGTTAAAAGTATAGAGAGGAGTTAAAAATGTAAACAAAAAAGAAAACAGCAGAGCCCATCTAAATCCATAATCAGCCCTGGACCTTTAAGCTTGGTCTGGTCAGGGGGAGAAAAAAAAAAAAAAAAAACAAGTCATGGGGTTCACTAATTTTTCATTAGGCAGCACTGTGCTGAACCAGCTGGGTGACATACAGCAGGTAGACAACGTTGGGTCCCCCTGCCATTATGTAATCCAGACTCAAACTAGGTAAGCCCATGATTTGGACAGTAAAACACCGGTTTGGAGATTCAAGTCAACTTTGAAATATACAACAAAATCTACTTTTAGTAAATATACCCCTACTGTAGGTCTCAAATGAAAACATCCCATGAAAGCCCAAATCATGGAGAAATAGGCATCTGAGCAGAAGTACACCTATAAGTGCCAAAGACACCATAGATGAAATAAACGCCAGTCGATTAGGAAGCCACAACATCATTACCAAGATCAGGAGAAACATAGGAACCTAACTTTGCAGCAGGATGGAGATCAGCGCTTATCTGATTGCAATATATTGGACTAACTCCAGTTTTAAGTGACGATATACTGTAACATAAGTGAAACCTTCATATTGGACAAAATTTCACAGGGAAGCCCCACCAATAGGGGGCCCTCTTGAGCACAGAGCGCCGTAGTGATTGGCTACAGAGACCTTTGTTTAGCAAAGGAAATGGCAGAGAAGTCTGGGAACAACTGAAGGCCTCCCAGCAGGTCAGTGACTGGCAATCCCTAGGAGCTTATGAGTTTCTCCTCACTTAGAAAAAAATTAACACGTAGAAGGGTGTTCCTGACCAGAGGCTGGCTGAGGCCTAGGAAGGCGATAAATACGGTCGATGAGAAGGTCCTCAGTCAAGTTAGGGAGCAATATCCAGGAGAGGGACATGGCATAGACAAGTAGGTCAGCATTTGAAACAGTCAGGGATGCAATGTATTTTAATGTAATTTCAACAGGACTGTTCCTCCAAGTCAGTCATTTTGTTTAGAAAACAAATCCATCTCTGCTTTAAGTTCATGGGCCAAAATAAAGTCATAATGTGAAATAGTGTTTATATAGTGTGCCACCTCATTCACCTATATTGGGGTGGCTGCTCTAAAGGGTAATTACCAATACCCTAAAAAGCAAGAATCCTCAAACATGGACAAATCTGAGAGCGCCCAAACTCCAATTAGAGACAATATACACTTTGCAACTCTGTTTGAATAATGTATTAGCAATAGATATAATCTACCATATAAATAGGGATGATCAGTCCCACATGGAAACCATAAAACAATATACCATATATGTATTCGTATTCAGGAATTACACATGTAATGATTTCATATAGAATACCAAATTTAGCCCAAATGTATCTCTTGTGTACATAAAATCTGACTCACTTTTCTCTTTTCAATGCATCAAAAAGCTTTTGCAATAGTTTTCCTTTGAACAGATCCCTGTAGATCTCAATCAATAAGGATCCGATGTTAGCATATGAGTTATGGTAAAACTTACCTTTAACTCTCTTCGAAGTCCATAGGGTCCACAGGGAGACCTTGGGGTATAGGTGGTGGTTGAGGACTGGCACCACACAGTTAAAAGCTTTCAGCTCCCAGGATGCACTGGTCTAACCCCCTATACCCCGCCCCCGAACCAGGAGGTACCTCTGTTCGTGACAAACCAAAGGCCGGAGAAGAATAGAGAAGGAAGACTGCTACACACAAGAATCACACTCATGTAGGAGGAGACTGGAAACCGGTGACCAGAAACATAACCCATATGAAGCCAGGTGCATCAGGGCAGGTGCCCTGTGTGTCATATGGACTTCGAAACAAGAGTTAACAAAGGTAGTTTCACCATAACTCATTTTCTTCTTCAGGGTCCATAGGGATCCACAGGGATATCTTGGGGTTGTCTCAAAGCAGTCATTTAAGGGAGGGGACCATGCTGTGCTGAGAGGAGAATCCAGCGCCCAAATGAAGCATCCTGAGAGGCAAATGTATCAAAGGCATAAAACCTCAGAAAAAGGTATGGACAGAGGACCATGTGGCCACCTTACAAAGCTGGTCAGCTTTGGACCTCAGGGAGAATCCTTTGGACCTCAGGAGGGATGTCTCAAGAGCCAAAGACAGACGGTCCAGGTAAAGGCAAGGACCACGAGACAACAGGTCCGTTCAGTGAGGCAGAAGGAAAGGAGTGTCGATGGAGAGACTCCGAAGAGCTGAGTACCAATGACGTCTGGGTCAAGCTGGAGCCACCAGCAGGACAGTGCCTCCGCCTTGTTTGAACTTCTGAAGAACTCAAGGAAGAAGGGAGACTGAAGGGAATAGTTACGCAAACTGGAAGGTCCACTTCACTGATAATGCGTCTACAAAGGTTGCCCCGGCAGCTCTTGTTCTGGACCCATATACTTGCAGTTTGTAATTGTGTCGGGAGGCCCCATCTGCTCACTAGGAGTTGAAAACCCTCATGGTGAAAAGACCATTCCGTGAGATGCACGTCATGAAGGCTGAGGAAGTCTGCTTCCCAAATGAGAACTCCCGGAATGAACAGCTCAGATGCCTTGGAGGTGACCCTCGGCCCATGTCAGAACGCGTGACACTTCTGTCATTGCTGCCCAACTTAAGAGTGTCTCCTTGATGGTGGACTTAAGCCACTGTTGTGGCATTGTCGGACTGTACCTGTACAGGTTTTCTGTGAAGAATTTTCTGGGCCAGTATGAGGGCCCTGTAGACAGCTCGAAGTTAAAATATGTTGATTGGCAGGGTTGATTCGACCAATGTCCAGCGACCCTGAAAGGAGTGTGGACCGGTCACTGTGCCCCAGCCATGGAGTCTGGCGTCTGTTAGGAGTACCCAGTCCGGGATCCAAAGGGGCGACCCTTGGTTAGATGGATAGACAGACGCAACTCTGGAGAGAGTAACATTGTATGAGCTTTGACAAGATGGGGTAACCAGTTCCATCTGGAGAGAATCAACTTCTGCACAGCCCTGGAATGGAACTGAGCATACTCCACGTCTTCGGTGGATACCATGGATCCCAGAACTTGCATTGCTGAGTGGATCGATACCTGGCGACTGGGGAGACATCTGTGCACTTGTAGTTGAAGTGTGGAGATCTTGTCTGATAGAAAGATGATCTGATCCTGAGAATCCAGCAGGGTTCCCAGATGAATCATTCTCTGTGGAGGGATTCAGGGAGGACTTTTTCCAGTTGATTAACCACCTGTGCTTGTGAAGGAAAGAAATTGTTAGCCGTAGATGGTGGTGAAGCACTTATGGGGCGCCTGCTAAGAGCAGGTCATCATCCAGATATGGTAACAGTCAGACACCCTGACCACGTAGGTGGGCCGCCATGATAGCCATCATTTTGGTAAAACACCTGCGGCGCTGTTAATAGTCCAAAGGGCAGAGCCTGAAATTGGAAGTGTTGCTGTAGTATAGCAAACCGGAGAGATCAGTGATGTGAGGGCGATATAGGTACATGTAGGTACGAGTCCTGAATATCCAGAGATACCATAAAATCTCCAGGCTCCAAAGCTAGGATGATAGAGCGTAGGGTTTCCGTCCTGAACCTGGGTACCCTGAGGAAATTGTTCAGGGATTTGAGGTGGAGGATAGGCCGATGAAACCCATTTGGCTTTTGAACAAGAAAGAGTAGAATAGTAACCGGTACCCCGCTGAGATAGCTGGACTGGCACAATTACCCATGCTTGCAGCAAGGACTGAATGGCTTTCTGGATTTGTAAGGCCTTGCTTGGGTCTGAAGGAGGGCCTGTGCAGAGACAGGTGGGGTGGCCATCGAAGAAATGAGGGCGTACCAGTGAGACGACTTTTGTTACTCAAGCATCCGTGGTGGTTTGACAACAGCACTGGGCAAAGTCGGCCTCCCACTCTGGGATCCCCCACAGGGTGCGGTGGGCAGACACTGCCGTAGCTGAAACTCTGGAGGTTAGGAGACTGGCATCCAATGTCGCTTCTCCAATATAAGAAGCTGCATCTCGTATGTGAGCAATGAAAGTCATCATATCCCTAGAAGCATCTGAGGGAAAATGAGTTTCTAAGTGAGTCAGCCCAGCGGTCTATAGCTTTAGCCACCCATGCAATAGCCATGGTCAGACAGGCAACAGCTCCTGAGTATATACCGACTTAAGGCAAGATTCAACCTTTCTATCCGTAGGGTCCTTCAAAGCTGATACTGTAGGGTTAGGCAACTTAGCACTTTTAATTAAACGCGTAACATGCAAATCCATGGCAGGGGGAGTCTCCCATTTTGAACGGTGAGCCGCAGGAAATGGATAACGGGGGGGGGGGGGGGGGGGGGTCAGACATTTTTGGGGCTGAAACCTCTTACCAGACATCTGCCAGGCAGCCATGTGTTCAGCTAATTAGAGGGAATTCTGCTGAAGCCACTTTGTCGCTTAAACATTATTGGGTGCTTTGATTTAGGGGCTAGCTCGTCATCTTCGATTAGTAAGACGGATCTAACAGCTCGCACCAAGGCAGGAATATTAATTTTAGACTGACTCTCGTCCTCCCTGAGGGGAGTCATTGTTAGACAGATCAGCATCTTCGGCCTCCTCCGATGACACTTCAGAATCTGAGAGTTGCATGGACGGTGAAGATAACAGGATGCTTAGTACTGGGTAGGGGGTTCTCACTTTGCAACATAGTTTGAAAGGCAGTAGAGGTAGCCACCAGTCTGTACAGAGTTAGAGAGTACGTCTACCCGTAGTGGGGGCACAGGATGTACCTGTATTGCCTGAACCTGTTTTGGCAACCCCAGAGGGGGAATTACAGCCTGCAGGTGGTAACCTCAATTACAATTGGCACCACTAGGTGGTCCGTGATAGTAGCCAGCACCTGAGAAAAGGAAGCCCAGGGGGGGCTCTTGTGCTTGAGCGATGGGGGGGAAAGGGGGTTTGATGGGCCTGGTGGATTATAACACTGAACAACCCATCTTGTATCAAATCCTCCTCACTTAAGCCTGCAGCACATAATTTGCATGATAGCAGTATGGGTGCAGATGCTTGCTACTCTTGCCTCTGCTAGACATGGCTGTAGGGGAGTATAGCACACAATATGGCACTGGGTATAATGCAACGGCTGGGTATGCAGGATACAAGTAGAAATTAAATATACTGATCCGGTCTTAGGCAAGTTGCAGGAGCACACAGCACAAATATGGAACAGTAACCAAATGTATGCGACAACCCTTACCAATACATTTATTGTAGAGATGTGATGTACTGGGAAAAACCCTGAATACACCTGTATGTTAGGGCAAAGTCAGAAAAAAAAAAAAGGGGAAAGATATACTGACAGAATAGAGAAATAACCAGATAGGCAGCGCTAGTAGAAGTCACATACAATGCAGAAATACAATGTAGTGCCATTCTGCAGTTCTAAACAACTACACAGATTCTGTAGTTAGTGACTCAACATCTGGTAGGCTATAGCACTACATAACCTGACTTCAGGGAGAGGTATGTAGGGTGACCATACCCTGCGTTTCCCTGAGAGAAAATGGCCACCGGAAACCACTGAGGGGGCGTGGTCAGAGGAGAGCCATTCAGTGAAGGGACCTCATCAGTGGTTCTTAACCTTGTTGGATGTACTGAACCCTGCAAGTTTCATATGTGCATTCACCAAACCCTTCATAATTGGAAAAATAAAAAAAAATTTTCTTCAAATTCAAAACATAGATATATATTTTATTAGTGTATAAAATGAACCATGCATCAGTTGCACATAAAATCACTGTGTTCAAAGAACAAAACAAAAATGCCATAAAAGTATTGTGTGAATACCAAAAGAATATTAATGCACCTGGCAACCCTGGCGAACGGAATGGACACCTCCACCTAACCCCTGGTGTTTGATTGAACCCAGGTTAAGAACCACTACCTCAGAGGAATAGCGCCCTGAGTTGAGGGACCACTTTAATGGGGAAAGCGGATCTCTCCATGCCGATTTTTAACCCCCGGGACACTACATTCCTGCTCCATCTGTACCCTGTGGTCTAATGGATCACTTTGGACAAAGCCTGTGTTCACTCTCAGCACCACTGGTCTGTCCAGAGACCGGAAGTATGACTGCCATCCACTGGTCACCGCAAGCGATGACACGCCATACCTGTCCCCTTGCGTACGTGCTGCAATCTGGGTCTGTCCGCGTGGCCTGGCTCGTGAGGACCCCAGGATGCCCACCGATCCCCAGCCAAACTTCGTGGCACCCGGAGGGGTGTTTGAGCGGCAGCACAGACGTCCTGTGGACAGTCTGTTGCTGCACGATCAGCAAAAAAACAAAACAAAAAACCAAATCAGAAAATAAAAAAAAATAAAAAAAAAGATTTTTGGGCTGCCTAAGCAGCCCACTGCATAATGGTGACCCGACTCCAGCCAGGTACCAATGAAACCAAGGTGCCTCTGGCTCGGGGTATAGGGGGTTGGACCAGTGAACCCTAGGAGCTAAAAGCTTTAACTGTGTGGTGCCCGGTCCTCAACCACCACAAGGTCTCTCTGTGGACCCTGAAGAAATATGTATGACTCCACACTGCCTTGAATAAAAAGTGTAGGAGTAGATGGAGATGTATAGCTTGTAATATGGATATACTGCATGATGTCTATAGTGATCCCAATAGTTGTAAGTCACATAATGCAGCTATGAATCACTGTGTCCAGTCCATATATACACTCTTATTTCACATTCAGGCATGTTGAGGTTTCTCACCCGGTGAAAGTACACACTTTTCTTCCACTTCAGCAGCACTGCTCACTGCGTTGTTCCCCAAAGCTCTGTCGCACAGCACCGCTTTGTCCGTGCACATTCCACGCTGCACTGTGGGCTCTGCAAATATTAGAGATCACTGCTCCTTTCTTGGGGTTGAAGGTTTATCCTTCTGAGAAAACTTGGATAGAGAATTGTATTACGGACTTGTCGGGTACACGTCTTTTCACCCTTTATGCATTATTAGAACCAGCACACCCCTTGTTATCAGCAAAGCACCTGACCACCATTCTATGGAGAACTAGCTTTGCCATTCAACCCCAAGAAAGGAGCAGTGATCTCTAATCTGTGCAGAGTAGCAAAATGTAGATCCAGGATTCATTGCCACTGATGATCTCCCAGCAACCGCCAAATCTGGCCCCTATTTTGTGGTACCAAGTCATCCCAGTATCCTTCTGCTCACTAGCCAGCTGAT
This sequence comes from Taudactylus pleione, assembly GCA_031769625.1. Lineage (NCBI taxonomy): Eukaryota > Metazoa > Chordata > Amphibia > Anura > Myobatrachidae > Taudactylus > Taudactylus pleione. The sequence goes on along the minus strand of JAUIMM010000847.1, from coordinate 888,982 downwards.
TGTGTACTCAGCATGCAGAAACCTTGCTCAGGACAAACATTTCATGGAATACGATGAATCCCAATGAGATGCCCTTCTCTTCTCTAATTGGGCAAGTCACGCTGGCGTCCACCTCAACTATGGCCTGCAGGGCAGCAATGTTATCCTCTGATGGCGGGGACAGGTCTGCTGCAGGACTCATCTTCCGGGGACAATCTCCTGGGCCAAATTTCTGCAAACCACAGTGGTTCAGGACGGTGTTTCCTCCACCCAAAAGCAGCTCACAGTTGGTCAAAACTGTTGCCGACCAGTCTTGTAGTCTTAGAAGATCATGGCTCTCCTGTGGCCTCTTCAGCTCCATAATAAATGTTTGAAGGAACGGAACAAGCGGACTTCTTCAGTGTGCAGTGCTGCTCTCTGGCCTGAACTTCCACAAGAACTTTAGTCAGAGATTATACATCACAACCAGTCAGATTGTGTCTACTCTACCACTGCATTGCACATCCAGAAACATAACCGCACACCCCTCGTATTGAAATGTAATAAACTCAGAGAATTGAAAGCCAAACCTCATACTGTGTACAAACCAGTGCAATCTTAAATTTTTTTCTCTCTCTCAAATCCACCAAGAGGGATAGTGGTAGTAGTGTATAGAATAGTTTGTGGACAACTACGTAGCCATAGGCCTGATTCAGAGGTGGACACAAGGGCAGTGTTTGCGAAGTTGAGGGATTTGCAATTGTACATGCGCGAAAAGTCCTGAAAACTCCTACAGCACATGCGTTCGAGCAGGGGTGGACAATTAAAGGCCCTCCAGCTGTTGAACTACAAATCCCAGCATGCTTTGCAATAGTTTTAGCTTTGCCACATAGCAAAACTGTGGCAGGGCATACTGGGATGTGTAGCCCTACAACAGATTGGGGGGGGGCGCTTATTGCCCAGCCCTACGTTAGAGTGTATGCAGAAACCTGGCTATGCAACAAGTTGCTGGCACTAAAATTGCTGAGCTAAAACCAGGGTCTTTGCTGGGTGGTGGCCTGCAGTAAACGAAAAAAAGCCAGTGTCATGGGAGTGTCACAGGCGAGGCCGTGAAACGCTCATGCATTCCCAAATGCTGAGCCACAGAGGCCAGATTCATACCAATTTCAGGAGACACTGCGTCTAAGCAAGGGTTGATGGTGCACAAGATGGTGGACTGTTCAGAACCACTGCTGGTGTTGTACTGTCCACTGTTACTAAAAGTGGTAGTCTCTAGGCATTGCAAGCTAGTACACAAGAGGAAAGCTGAAGCTAGCATTTACATATCGCCACGGCGACTGCACAAAAAGCTGCGATAGTGTTCACCTCTGAATGTCTTCTTAGAGAATCCTCTAACACATGGAAGTTTCCCCTTGAAGCACTCTGTGCAAGGGCTAATTATGGTCTTCGATTAAGGTTATACTTGTGACTGGACACGGTTGCTGGCCTCAGTAACTGCAGGCCATGTATAAGACCAGGCACTAGCTGACAGGAAATTGTACAACCGAACAAAGTACCACTCTCACTGAAACAGATACATACAGTGGTTGTTGAGCACTATCACTAGCTAAACCCAAAGCCCTAATGCTGTTCAGTTCCAGGTTAAACCCTTAAAAATGGCTCTTAATTTAAAAAAAAAAAAAAAAAAAAAAACTTTGACACTCTCTTACATTAAGGGGGCATACACAGCTGGGAGCACGATTTGTGGTAAAAATATCCATGTTACATCGCAGCCATTTTTCATTAGCGAGGGTAAGTGCCCTCCCTATCTCCATGCTGTCCAATAAAAAAAAAAAAAAAAAAAGTTGGGAGGTAATTTTAACACAAATAACCTGCAGGGAAAAAGGAAAAAAAAAAAGTAACAAGTACATTACAAAAAATATATATTTGGGACAGAAACCCTACTGTAACCTAAGAATAATATTTTAATATTTAAAAAAATGCTGGAAATTGCTGACACTTAAGATCACAAAACTAAAATAAAAAAACAAACTTGTTTAATTACAAAAGAAAGATAAAACGCAAAAGTGTGATGGGGGAAATTTTAGGCCAATTTTAAAAATAAAAAGCAATTATTTTTCATTTAAACAGCGTAATTAAATTTGGGGTGCATACATTGACAAAAATAGATTGAGGCAATTGTAACCAATAATGACATGTAATTATTGGACTAATTAAGCCAAATTGCCTAATTAGTCACTGTGGAGGGCAAAAGAGGTTCTGAAGCAAGCCCTAACATTTAGGGATATTTAAAAACTTTACAAGTTGTGCAAAGTTAACCTACCTCATGCCAAAAGGAAAAAATAATTGCGGAGCAAGGTATTTAGAAAAAATTGCAGCCAATTGAATATGCCACTAAGTATTTTGTGCCCTTTAGATATGAAAGTACAAGTAAGACTTCCTTCTGGCTTTGTATACAGTAAAACATATAGGCTCAATCCATGAAACTGTTGTACCAGTTGCAAAGCCAAAAAACATTGTTTATAAATCTGAAGTGGTCATTACAGCAAAGTAAAATTTGTAAATTATTAAATTTTATGAAATTAGCCTGAAAAATAAAAAAATAAAGTTTAAAACACAAATTTTGGGAGGTGATTTGGGAGTGCTCAAATGTGACATATGTAACGTGTACAAAGCATATATTCTGTTATTTCTCATTCCTGAATGTACAAGTGAAAGAAAAATTAGAGTTTTTCTTTTTACATACAGGTAATTACTAAACATAGGTGGTGACCAAACCCAGTAAAGAATCTGGTCTATACTTCTAAAACAGTGGGGAAATTAAAGCGTAGAGCAATCAAACTACCTTTAATGGGCAGCAGTGATATACGCCAGTGTTCTAAAGGAGGCAGAAACTGAACAAAAGCAAATGAATTATCTTCCACTCCCTATTATGAAGGTCATGATAATAAATTATGCAGTAGAACATATTAAAACAAATGCAACACACAAATTAGTGATTTCCAGTGGGATTTTATTAGGACGAAAAGAAAAAAAACAAAACACAACTCTGATGGTACCATTTCTCTCATACATATTTCTGACTGATTTAACAATCACCATCAACGACTTGGAAAAATAAAAATTCCCACTGGGCCATTTTCTTGATTTCATATGAAGTTCAAGATGAAAGCAGCTTAGTTGCCCAACTATCACAATCATATTCACTTCCACTGCACAAACTCCGTGACTTGCAGCTAAGCTGTTACCTACATTGGCGTGTAGGTCGGAAAATGGCATCATTAACCTTTTAGTGCATATGTCTCAAGGACAGCAGCATTATAAGGTTACATTGCTGAGATCAGGGTAGTCAAACACGTTTGTCTGCCAACAGACACTGCACTGCTTTGCATTATGGTAATCGTTTGACATCCGAACAGTTATTACCCCCCTATCCCCACCCACCATTTCAAGGGTACAAACTAAAGTTGTACCCACCCCTCTTGGCTTATTTAGATCTGACATAAAACATAAAAGGAATAACTTAATTTGTTTTTTCTAGAAATAAACCTAATGTAGGAAACTGCATCCCACTGCTTCCTGTGGGAAAAGAAGAAAAGGTACTCCTCCATGAAATAAAAAATAAACTAGAGTATTGTATCCAGCACAGTTTCACTTATTTACCTGGGCAAACTGCAGTCTTTATCAAGGAACAAAAATATACCTTTCATTTTTAGAGATCACTTATGTAATTGATCCCAGTATGTTTAACGTCAGATCCTAACCCTACCCAACCCCTTAAAAGAACAAAGCAGAATGAGATGTTGAACCTGTTCAGTGCCAGAGATGCCACCAACTCCTAATTCTTTGACACCAAACAGTAATACCGTATATATATTTGTATGTTTTGCAAAGCAGGTCACCAATTTTTAAATTCGTGCAAATGAAAAGATGCTCCCATCTCATTCTTAAAAATTAAAAGTGTAAACTTATTTCCTTGCTCCCAAACCCAATTTGGAGATAAACCAGAATTAGTTATGTGAAATATTCAGGATGTACTGGGAGCATTCCAAAATAATTTTTATTTGGGAAGCTCCGCTGGCCGCTCTGGAGTCATGCTGCCATTTCACAGTCATCCACTTGCAGTCATGGTGTGATAACTTACAAAGCAGATTTGTATCTGAAATGGTCACCAGCATTTGGAAGGCTGCTACTCAAAACGGACTAGGCATCTTGTGCATAAGGGACAAAAATATTAAATTTGTGTATTTTAGAGCATCTTTCAGTTTTGCATTTATGATCATCTGTAAAATACCTTCACAGCACCTAAACAAAGGCAGCCTCTTCTAAATGGCTGCCAAGATATTTCCACAGTCCTCAATAGGTGAAACCCTTGTGTGCAAACAGAGGAGCATAGAGAGCAGAACCTCCATTATATAGGGTCTTAATTTATACAAGGGTTAGGGGGGGAAAAAATAAAATAAAAAATGTATTCATACAAGGATCATGGATTTAGCACCAGCATAGCACTGCCATTCAGAGTTGAAATGGCACATAATTGCACAATGACAGGTGCAATTTGGATAGAACTGGGCAAGAGGAAGTAGTTTATTGCACCATGATCCAAACAAAAAGAATATATTTAAGAGCAAAACCTTCAGTAGCAGAGCAATCGAGCAGTTCTCAGTTAAATAGAATTATTAAATACACCCCATTAACGAAAATAAAAAAAAATTAAAAAAAGTTGCCAATTGTGCTCTTGCATTACTGAAGTTTCAGGTTTTGTGAATGTCTTACACAACAGCTGTACATACAAGCCTGTGCGTCAACGTGCACCTGGACGTGCAGTAATAAAGGCCAGATTCCATTCCAGCACAAACTCCAATCAAGAAAGAGGGATACACTTATGGTAAACTGAGGCATAATGTGCAATTTCTATGTAATACTGCACGCTCCAGGTGACTTTAGTTGTAGGGACAATTAAACTAAACGAACAAGTGATGGCTCCTCACTCATTTTGCCTGTAGATAAGGCCAAGCATCTAGCATACTGGGAGAGGGTCAGTTCAAAACAACACTTGCAGAAACTGAGGCATTTCCATTAATGGGTGATTGTACAACATTCTAGCTTTAGTGACTGAAGCGCTTGGCCAACCCACCTATCTTTTGTTTCTCTAAAACTTATTTAAAGTCAAGGTCTAATGAAGTTATTGGGCTGAGAGTCACTTCATATGACCAAGGGGTGAAAAAAAATAAAAATAAAATAAAAATGTAGTTCTTTACCACCCCCTTTTTAGATAGCCGTTCTGTATAATGTTGCCACAATCTGAACCTCTCTCAGCTTTAGCTGCGGTCCTAACCACACAGAAACCTTCAGCAAACCATCATTAAAGAAACTAAAAACAAAATATCCCCTTTTCCCACCCCCCAAACAAAAATATTTACATTTTTTTTGTACAAGTATACACATCAAATTCCTTAGATTTAACCCCATTACCCCTCATGCAAGGGACACTTTTGTAAGAGGGGGCATGGCTTTGGAATACATCTGAAAAAATGTTGCTGAAAGTTGGATATAAAAAAACAAAAAAAAAAAAAAAAAAAACACATTTTAGTGTTTATCTGGGAACAAGTATTACTCAAAACCAGCAACTGCCACCTAGATGGGGAGATTTCGAAGTTTAAAATTAAAAAAAAAAAAAAAAAAAAACACAACTCTGGAACTTGCACTTAAGCCTCCCAAATGGGTTTCTGACACTGGCTTATTTCTTTTGCTTCTGTAATTACAGGTATACATATTTACAAACTATGGGAACCCCTGAAGTTGCAATCATTTGCATTCCAGATGAAAACAATAAGGGGAATAATGTACATATGGAAGAGTTTCACAGCTAGCGGCTTTGATCTAAAAGCACCAGCTTTAGTGACTTGCAGATTTACATGTGGTTAAAAAAAAAAAAAATGAAGCAAGGGTGTGAATCTATTTGTTTCTCATCTTATAAGGGCTGCAGTGGAGAGAATCTTGAATGGTCTTGTAGCATAAGGCACTTCGCACAAGTAAAATAGTCTGCTTTATGGAAAAAAAAAAAAATAATTAAATAAAAATCACATATCATTAAGACATGAACTCCAAACTGCCACAAGTGGATGCACAGGAATAATGATATAAGCTAGTATTGAACTGCTTGCAACTTTCTAATAGAAGGGACAGCCATATACAGTATTACACTGTTGGCTCAGTTGCAGATAAAATTCTTTAGAAACTAAGGCCCAATAGTTCAAGGGTCCTCAAGAAAGTTAGTTAGAGGGCTCCAGTATGCTTGCTGCCTTCTCCCATGGGAATAAAATGTGAGAAAGCAATTAAGTGCAACTACATTAAATCCTGTGACTGCACAGGGAATACAGCTGGGGTTCAGTAATGAAGTATTTGGGGTGTGGGACACAGGGGACAGGAAGGGGGGGGGGGGGGGGAATTGGGAGGGAGGCAAAAAAATGTACACATCCTTAGGCTTATGCTGGTCAGGGTTCCAGAAGGCAGAACATATAAAATGAAGGGAGCCAGGCAAGTAGGGGGAGAAATCCTCATCAAGGAAAATTATGCATGGTCAGGATCTTATCTTCTGGGGGTCAGTGAAACCTGAAAGAGAAAGTAATCATGTCAAATTACAACTCAAAGCATTTTATTATGGCATCAGTCTTGTAATAAAGCAGGAAAGTAGACAATAAAAAAAAATGATATGAAGCAAGATACTGACATGCAGCTTAATGCTTCTCTCCGGTTTCGCTGTGATACTCTGCCACGTATAAGCTTTTGTCAATGCTGCTGGGTATGGGCTTGATCTCTGTTCCCAGCTGCTCTTCAATACTCTTAAGGTTAAATCTGTCGTCATAAGTGATCAAGTTTATGGCAAGGCCAAGGTGGCCAAAGCGACCTGTTAACATAGGAAGAAATTTTTTTTTTTTTTTTTTAGAAAGTCAGTTAAGAAAGTTATTCTAATACTACAACACGCAGAAAGCCAGCATTTCACATGACAACCTAGGTTTGTGGCCTGCGACCCAAAATCCAAGCCTGCAAAGGCTCCATGTAGCACAACAGATGGGTAAATGCAAGTTTGCTGTGGAAAACTAGAGACTAGCACTTTGGGAGGTTTACCTGATCTGCCTATACGATGTAGATAGGTCTCTGCCAGCTTTGGAAAGTCAAAGTTTATCACCACATTCACAGCTTGGATATCAATACCACGGGTAAACAAATCTAGAGGGGTGCAAAAAAAAGGACAAAATAAAATAAAAATATCAGTTTGAAAAAACAAAAAATAAAACCGGATGCAGGAGAGGAGTCTTACCAGTGCAAACAAGGTTACGGCACAAGCCATTTCTGAAATCATGGAACACTCTATTCCTGTGCTCCTGTGGGGAAAAAAGAAATAAATAGGTACATCTTGTTTTAGCCACTTCCAGATTGAAGTGTGTGAAACACATTGCTTCCGATTATTTGGTCACTGCTTTTGAAATATGGCATTTGGTACATAAATCCACATTCAGGAGGCGATTAAATGGTTTTAGGCGCCACAATAATTAATGGGTGCCCAATGTAGCAATTCAATTGTTTAGGGCGCCCATTAATTATCGCGCCAGACAGCTGTTTAGCCATGTATAGCAGCTAAACCCATCTAACGTTCTGATTAGGGCGCCAAAAAGATGGGACTTTTCACACATTTCTTCTCGCCACATCAGGAGGGAGGGGGAGGGGGAGGGGTGAAGAGCAGAAATGCTGGTGTTCGTGCACAAAGCAACAATTGAATTGCTCCATCTGGCACCCAACACTGATAGGCGACGGCGCTAACAATAGAATCACCCCCTAAGTCTTAATACTATTGTGCATCTCTATTGAATAAAACTGACACTTATTGGTATTTCAGTTGGTAAAGTTTGTCAATCTATCCAGCCCTGAACCCTCAACAAGAATTTACTTTCAGGCAAAGCTGATACTTTGTTTCAATACTAAAGCTGCACACACACACACGATTTTGTTACCAATGATTTTATGAACGATTTTCTGTCATTTTTTAAAGTGTAATGAACGATTTTTTTGAACTACAAACGATTCTTGCATATTCCCTTAATGAAAATCCTTGAGTTGACAAGTCTTGACTGAACTACAAACGTGAACGCGCATGAACGATAATCGTTCAACTCAGAAAGTGAATGATTTTTTCCAATGATTATCGATAAATACAGTTGAACGATAATCGTTCAAAAAATTGTTGTGTATGCAGCTTTAGGCTGAGCTCAGCATTAATACTGCGTTCAGGGAACAGAGATTTACAATTACTTAGGGATCAGACATTTGCATGGGCTCAAAGTAACACTTTAGTCTGTACATCTTCATGCCAAACTCCAGCACAGAAGATTTTCCTTGGGGGTAGAAACTGTACAGATTTACACAAGCATATTCCCTGCCCTTTATTGAAAAACTGCAAACAGCATTTAGGGCAAGTAGATAAAGGGTTTCATAGTAGGCAACATTCTTCTTGCATTGCAAGCACTAATAAAACATACTATGTAGGGCTGTTCTCGCTGTGTTTTCTGTCAGCCAGAACTACTAAACAGGTTATCATAGTTTCAGCAAAAACCCTTGTGACACCAGCCAAGTGATTTGCCCATAGTTTGAAGTTCGACTGTGAATTAGGTGCAATATCACAAGTGTCCATTTGCAGGAATACCATTGTCAGCTCTCCAGGACTGTTAACCAGCCCACTCTCTACTAACCTGTCTCATCTTTGCATGGATATAGAAGCAGGAATAACCCAATTGAGAGATTTTCTTGGCCAACAATTCCACCCGCTGAGAGGAGTTGCAGAAGATTATTGACTGGTTTATCTGAAGCTAGGAAAGAAGAAAAAAAAAAAGAAAAAAAAGAAAATTACAACTCTTCAGCCAAGAAGATATATTCCATGCTAAAACATCTATTAAACGCTAAAGAAAGTGGTCTGTCCCATCTCACTGGGAAAGCTAAGTGTATCAATTGGTAGTGTAGGCCGCTTTAAGGGGAAAAGAGGGATCTCCAAAACCTCTGAGAATCCAACTGTAAAGGTTCCTTTTGACACAGGTTCTACCAATTGCAGAGTCAATACCACCAATTTGAAATAAGCTTCTAGGTTATTGAAAATTCATCTCAAATGGAGATGTATAAATTTCATCTCAAACAATGGATAAACCATTAAATTGTGGCAAGTGGAAGGAATTTGTACGTCCCTTGAGCGCATTTCACAGGTACACTGCCCACTTCCTCAGACTGGTTATGCTAGTATATTTTTAAAAAAAGTTAATTTAATATTGATAATACAATATTTCAAGTTGCATCCTCCTGCATTGCAGACCAAAGGCTAAATGAGACTCACTTAGTATTTGACCTGCAAAACAGGACAAGACAATGCTGGCACTCGGATTATAAGGTGCAAAATATTGATCACATCACCAAAATTAACATTAACAATTAACCATCTAAGAAATACTGGCATAAACAGACTGAGGAAGTGGGCAGCGTAACCGTGACACGCACTAGTGGTAAGTGGAAGGAATAGGCATAAACGAGTTTCACAGGTTACCCTGCCTGCTTCCTCCAAGATTGTAAAAAGCCATTCTATACCATGTAATCCAAATGATCACTACTTAAATTAGCATTTGTAATCTGTTTAATAAAGCAAATCTGTCATGTATACAATCTCCTAACACTGGATTTCAGTGGAGACACTGTGCAAGATACACCAAAATCTAATAGATTACTTTACTGTAAAGGCGCATATCCACTACATGAGTAATGAACAACTGTACGACGACAGTTATCGTTCATTATTCTGTGCAGTGGATAATGTGCCCACACTGAACGATAAGTCGTTCAGTGCAGGCACCCTCCCTCATCCCCGAACATGCACAACCTGGCGATATCGGCGGGTTGGGCAGTATGTTCAGGCGATGACATGCAGACGACCAGCGGGAACGCGCATCGCTGGTCATTGCCGGCATATTGACTGCACGATTCAAACATAACGTAATCGCTCAATCGTCCATTTATATCGTGTAGTGAATATGCGCCTTAACACATTGTAAAGGTATGGGTACTGCACAGTATTTGAATGAAATACTGAAGAGCTGCTTAATCAGAAGTTGCTCACTGCAATTTACAGTAATTGAGAAAGATCAAATCGCACCTAGGGGCCTATCTAACATTTTTAGTAAAATAAAGTGAAGACTTTTTTACACTAGTCACATTTTATTATCGCATACATTTACTAAAGGGCAATTGCAAAATTCTACTCCAAAAAGTAAGCAGATCGCATTTCTCATAACTAATGGGGAATGTGATCTGCCCAGATATACTAAAAACAAAATGAGCGTTACCCAGGGTTTCCCCCGGTTCCCAGACTACTGCTCTGGGAGGAGGGAATTTGTCAGTCGCGCTAGCAGATGGCTGTGCATGCGCAGACAGAGTCCCTAAGGCTGCGGAGGGGATTCGCAATGACAGAGCTTTATCGTAAGCTCTGTCCCTGCAAGGGAGTTTTGATAAATCCGTGATTTCCTAAGTTCGCAATGCAAATTTAGTCGAAAATATCACACAACTGCATTTTGAATGCGGATTGTAGTAAATAGAGCCCCTAGTCATTGAAGCACTACAAGCAACTTATGCTACTGTAAATTTTTTCCATCGCATTTACATGTACAGTACCAGTCAAAAGTTTGGACACCTTCTCATTCAATGGTTTTTGTTTATTTTAATTATTTTCAACATAATACTAAAGACATCAAAACTATGAAAACACATGGAATTATGTTGTAAACAAAAAAAAAAAAAAAAAAGTTAAACAAATCAAAATGTTTTATATTTTAGATTCCTCAAAGTAGCCCCCTTTGCTTGGATGACAGCTTTACACACTCTTGGCATTCTCTCAATCAGTTTCATGAGGTAGTCTCCTGGAATGGTTTTCCAACAGTCTTGAAGGAATTCCCAGAGGTGCTGAGCACTTGTTGGCTGCTTTTCCTTCACTCTGCGGTCCAACTCATCCGAAACCAGCTCAATTGGGTTTAGGTCGGGTGATTGTGGAGGCCAGGTCAACTGACGCAGCACTCCATCACTTTTCTTCTTGGTCAAGTAGCCCTTACATAGCCTGGAGGTGTGTTTGGGGTCATTGTCTTGTTGAAAAACAAATGATGGTCCCAGTAAGTGCAAACCAGATGGGATGGCATGGCGCTGCTGAATGCTGTGGTAGCCATGCTGGTTAAGTGTGCCTTGAATTTTTAATAAATCACCAACAGTGTCACCAGCAAAGCACCCCCACACCTCCTCCATGCTTCACAGTGGGAACCACACATGCAGAAACCATCCGCTCACAAAGACACGGCGGTTGGAACTAAAGCTCTCATTTGTACTCATCAGACCAAAGTACAGATTTCCACTGGTCTAATGTCCATTCCTTGTGTTTCTTGGACCAAACAATTCTTTTTGTTGTTCCTCCTCAGTAGTGGCTTCCTCGCAGCAATAAGACCATGAAGGCCTAATTCACGCAGTCTCCTCTTTACAGTTGATGTTGAGATTTGTCTGCTACTTGAACTCTGTGAAGAATTTATGTGGTCTCTAATATGAAGTGCTGTTAAGTAGCGGTTTCTGAGGCTGGTAACTAATGAACTTTCTCTGCAGCAGAGGTAACTTTTGGTCTTCCTTTCCTGGGGCGGTCCTCATGAAAGCCAGTTTCATCATAGCGTTAGAGGGTTTTTGCAACTGCACTTGATACATTCAAAGTTCTTGAAATTTTCCATATCGACTGACCTTCATGTCTTAAAGTAATGAATTGTCGTTCTCTTTACTGAGTTGAGTGGTTGGTGCCATAATATGGATTACAACAGTAGTGAAATAGTGGTGTCCACTGTGTACTAACCCTACCTCTGCACAACACAACTGATTGTCTCAAACACATTAAGGCGGCAAGTAATTCCACAGATTGACTTGACAAGGCACACCTGTTAATTCAAAACCATTCCAGGAGACCTCATGAAGCTGACAGAGAATGCCAAGAGTGTGTAAAGCTGTCACCCAAGCAAAAAGGGGGCTACTTTGAGGAGTCAAAAATATAAAATATTTTGATTTGTTTAACACTTTGTTTACAACATAATTCCATATGTGTGTTTTCATAGTTTTGATGTCTTCAGTATTAATATACTATGTTGAAAATTATTAAAATAAACAAAAACCATTGAATGAGAAGGTGTGTCTAAACTTTTTACTGGTACTGTACATTAACATAAGCAAACTAAATTCACCATTCTCTTCATAAGTACAACATATTGCTTTTCTATAGTCATGAAGTACGGTATAATCCATAACACACATCGCCTTACTGATCTCACCCATTAAAGATATGTGATAGCAAGTACCAGTCCACCAGTTGGAGAATTTACTGGCTTTATTAGTTTCAAGAGTCAACATTCCCCAGTTTGGGATGGGCCCTGATAACGCAGCAATGTGCCCATTTTACATTAACCGGTCAATGAGATGATTTTTTTCTTTTATTAAAAAATAAAAAATATTTAAAAAAAAAAGCAACTGATACATTAGCTAAATACACATTAAGACACTATACTTCGAAACAAATTCTGAAACGGACGAGAAACAAAAATGCTTTAGGTTGTCAGTTTGATATGGGCAACCAACCCACTACGGCTGCCAGGTTATACTGCAGTTTTAATTCAATGTTGTTTAAGAGCCTATGAGACAAAGTCAACAGCCTGCAAAAGCCACTGAAGCAGCTAACAGGAAGCATTTTCAAGTTACCTTTCAAAATGCTTCTGAACACACATTCACACTTTCCCTTGCAGCACTAATACGCAAATTGCAAAGCCTCGAAGAAGTTATCAGGTAGCAACTAAGTGAAATTGCAGAATGTGTGACTACAGGAAGTTATCTGCAGTGATACTTACCCTTGAAAACAGCGTGTTTAGGCAATGAACTTTTTGCCTCTCAGTTACATAGGCATAATATTGCGTTACTCCCTTCAGTGTAAGCTCCTCCATCAAGTTAATTTCATATGGTTTTTGCAAGTGAGAGGACTACAATGAGAAGGGAAGACAAGTGAGTTTAGCAATTTATTTTTAAGTTTGCACAATTCTTATTGTTCCAAAATCAAGAGATGTGTAAGCAAAACCCCTAAACTTTTTAACCACCACATACTGGAAAGCCCAGTATAGTATCAATTCTATTTCCCTAAGCAACTCTAGGCTCAAGCTGGGTACACGACTGGTAAGTGCATATACACTTACCAATCGTTCGGGCGCCGATCGGTAAGTGAATAGCTATTTGAATAGATCTGCCGAAATCATAATGAATGACCTCTGCTGCAGACATATCGGGTGGTAGGCTATACAGCCAGGCTGGATGAAACTAATAAATAGAGATATATAATAGATAGATAGCTATATATATCTATAATAATCGTCTGCTGTGCTGCAAGGGCGATCAGATATGTCTGATAGACGTCATTCACAGACGTATCTGGTAGACAAACCAGCCGATGCACTACAGATCAATGGAACAAGCAATATATCCGATAGTGTATACCAGCTTAAAATGACCAAGTAGATCTTAAAGATGGGCCTATGGCTTCAGAGAACTGGTGGTATTTCAGTATTTGTTGCAGTCTGATATCTGTCATGTTGACTGCAAGCTCTGAGGGCCAAGGTTTTCAAGAAGTTTTGCCTGCAAGTTTAGTTTATATTGCAGGTGAGTGATTGTGAAATGTCTAAGGGAAAATAAAAACTAAGGAACAAAACCCTCTAATAAAGTGCTTGCAAAGTATTTTATTATTAGGTTACAACATTCCTGCACCAGACCAGAAACAAACAAAAAAAAAAATCTTACCATAAACTTCTGTACACTAAGTGGAAAAGTGGCTGAATAAAGGAGAATCTGACGGTTTTTAGGTAGCGTAATAATTATATCCTCCATTATCTGCACAAAATCTTGAGACAGCAGTTTATCCGCCTGCAAATATAGTAAAGAGATTATTTTATTTAGCAGTTATCAGATGTGGCAAAAACACAGAAAAAAAGCGTTCTGATTGAAACTGATAAGCTAAACCTGCAAAGAAGCAGTTTCAGTATTACTACTACTGAATACTGGCAAAGACGTTGCCACAGAGCTGCAAAGAAACATGTTCAATAAGGTTTTATTTACACATACTTCCACTGTTCATACACCACTTTCAGGTCAGTCTGTTCAGCGATCACAATACCCATATCACCCATGCTTAAAGGGCTACTGAAGCACGCACTCGATAGCTGAGGCATGTAACAGGCTTCCTTGAAGTGGCTAGGAGCAATTATAAAGGTAGTCATTTGTTACAGCATATTGATTCTGTCAGTCACCTGGGTTCCATAGTCACTTCACTGGATGACCTTTATAGATAAAGCAGCTAAAGGCTTTAATGTTGTCTATCCTATGCAAGCAACTTAATCATATTTGCAGTGATGCATCGAACGCAGGAACATTTACATATTCTTGCAATTAGTTGGATGAACATAACTAAACAAGATTACAACAGAAAGCTCAATAAGCCTCAAATGAAATCACGGTAAGATGTTCAAACAAGTCCAGAGCTCACGCTAAACCTTGTTTAATTAAGCAGCGTAAACGCTTGACAGAAACTGGTTTACTAGCAACTGCTCAAAAGTTATTCCATAATAATAATAATTTAAAAAAAAGTTGCATTAATTGTACACAAGGAGCAAGTCTTCTGCAAGCTTTAAGCATTTCAGAGAACACAATGAGCAAATGTTCATATTTCTGTGCACAGAGCCAATCTGGACTCCAGCCAGTATAGAATTTAACATTCCTGAAGCTTTTACATGTTTGATGATGTCACTGTGCCATTTACTAAGCACCATGTCCAAATACAGGCCAGGCCGGGCAATAGTCAAACAAAAACACAAAAGCACTGGATTTTATAGTCTGGAACAATAATGATTCAGGTACTTGCATATATCCTTCTATACGCCCTCAAACCTTTAACTCTGTTAAGGAGTAAATGTCCATTATTTTCTGACTACTCCTGAGACGGCACTTCCTGCAAGGAGTTTCTTTAGCTTCATCAGTGACCACTACTTTATAGATGGCTCTTATTAGATTATCTATTAAACCCAGGCTGAAATCAGACTGAGGCTGGAACTGAGCCTTAAGACAAGTCAGAAGCATTAGACTCCCTACCTGACTCACATTGCTCAGTGTTAATAACGAAAGACAGTGACCTTTCGGATTTGAAATGAAAACCAGACAAAATCAGTGTGAATGTGGACTCTGAACTTCAGCACCCAACTTGCCACTGGAATCAACTGCCACAGTCTAAAACATTGGGGCAGATGTATTAAGCTCTGGGAAGTGATAAAGTGGAGAGGGATAAACGACCAACAGGCTCTTAAACTCATTTTTCAAACACAGTCTGTAACATGACAGTTAGGAGCTGAGTGGTTGGTTGTTTATCACTCTCCACTTTATCACTTTCCAGGGAAATCGTACTCAAGAGAATGCAAGTTCTAAGGGATGGTACTGCTCATAATAACATCGGATCCACCACCTATCCTCCTGGTTACCACTCCCTAGGGTACACACACCAGAGCTTAAGAAACATGCATCTCTGGGTGTTGGGTGGATTAATTTAACTGTAGTAGCATTTATTTAATTATTTATTTTTATTTTTTTTTTTAGAAAGGGCAAATCTACAAAATCCAAGAGATTTAACAAGTTGCTGTAAAAGCTGGCAAGACTGAATTTAAATCATAAGGAGCTACTGGAGGGCTGTACAGAGGTTGCAAAATAAGTGCACTTCCAGCAAAATAGCCACCTTCTTGTGAAAAACCAGCGTTCAATAAAAAAAAAAAAAAAGCAAGGACGTCAACTGACATATAGAGGTTTCTTCCTGGTTGTAGTCTTCAGCATGTTCCTTAAACTGGGGGGGGCATACATTTATCGCTGCCGCAGCTCCCACCTAAAGTGACCGCGAACAAATTCAGTTGTGTGTGTCAATGGGTGAGGAGGCAAGCAGAAGTCCGCTCAAAGTCAACCTTTTGGGAGTCCAAACCGATTTATGAGGCCAACAGTGGTGTATCTGGGTAATGGGCGCCCGCGGCCCTCATGCCCATCAGTAAATCACTTGAATATCACCCATCCGGCGCCCAACAACTGAAAGGATCCATCTAGCTTCTGGAACATCATATTTGAACAGAACTTTGTTCCCTTCAGTTTTCAAGCACTGGATATAAACAAACCCAAGATGGAAAAACAGGATTTTGGTACTCACCGTTGAGTCTGTCTCTGATTCCACAGAGGACATTGGAGTCAAGACTGTGTGGCATAGACTGGTGCAGAATGGAGCAGGAACTTTAATTTAGAAGGGTGACTGGCTCCTCCCCCTCTATGCACCTCACCTCTTCAGAAAAGAGCAGAGAGCAGATGGAGGGGGGGTACCACTAGAGAAGGAGGAAAAATTAGAACAAGCAGAATACACAGTAACAAACTGCAAGAACACAGCAGTCACACAACATAACAGCAGCGCAGGGAGGACGTCCAGTATCCCCTGTGGAATCAGAGAAACAGATTTAATGGTGAGAACCAAAATTCTGTTTTCTCCTTCATCCACAGAGGACACTAGAGTCAAGACTGTGGGGACATCCCAAAGCCACCCAGATGGGAAAGAGTGCTGCGACACCTGCAAAACTGAACGACCAAACGGAGCATCAGAAGCTGCAAAAGTGCTGAACCGGTAGAACCGAACAAACGTATGAGTCCTCGAACAAGTAGCCGCTTGGCAGAGCTGACAAAAACTCCTCGGGCAGCCGCCCAAGATGACCAGACAGTGCATAGAATGCACCGAAATGGAAGTCAGAGGGGACAGAGATGCTGCTAAATAAGCCTGATGAACAGTCAGTTGTATGCAACGTGTCAGAACCTGTTTAGAAGCAGGCATGCTCGTTTAGCCACTTCATACAGAACAAACAAGGTATTGGACTTGCGCAATGAAGCAGTCTGGTCTAGATACGTAAGGTGCGCACCACATCCAAGGAACGAGAGGAGGTTCCTCTTGCAAAACTGGGACCACTATAGGTTGGTTCAAATGAAAAGAAACCACCTTAGGCAAGAAGGCAGGGCAAGTACAGAGGACTGCCCGATCCACATGAAAAATTAGATAAGGAGAGCGGCATGACAGCGCTCCAAGCTCCGAGACTAGCTGATACCAAGGCCAGCACCAGAACCATCTTCCAAGAAAGATATTTTAAAATCAAGTCTTCAAAAGGTTCAAATATGGAAAACTGAAGAAAAAAAAACAAGTTAAGATCCCAAGGGGCAGTCAGTGAAACAACGCCAATTTGCGTTGAAGAAAAAAAAAAAAAAAAACCTTGAATGATCCCAAGCTAAGGCCTGCATCCAGACCTGACTGAAGGAAACCCAAAAGTTGGCCCAAACGAAAGGACGAGGTATGAAGCCCCTGTCTATCACACCAAGCCACATAGGCCTTCCAAATCCGGTAATAATGGGCCGAGGTCATAGGTTTCCGAGCCCAGATCATAGTAGGGATAACCGCTCGTGGAATACCTTTCCGCTTCAAGATCATAGTTTCAACAGCGATGCCGTCAAACGCAGTCTGTGTAAGTGGGGTAGCGAAAAAGGACCCTGTTGAAGGAGGTCTGGACAAAGAGGCAGCGACCAAGAATCCGTTTCGAGAAGCAGTTTTAGGTCTGAGAACCAAGCCCTGCGAGGCCAGTTCGGAGCCACCAGAATGACCCTGACCTTCTCCCGCTTGATGCGCTTCAGCACTCAAGGTAGAAGGGTATAAGGTGGAAACAGATAAACTGGAACAGCCACGGAGCTGTCAACGAGTCAGTCAATGCCTCCGGTTCCCGGGAGCAATAAAGAGGGAGTTGATAGTTTTTGTTTTGGGCGCCATGAGATCGCTCTGTGGCTTGCCTCAGAGCTGAATTACGTCCTGGAAAACCTGAGGATGAATAGCCCATTCACCTGGTAATCTACTTCCCAGTTGTCAATGCCTGGACTGAATAACGCTGATAGCGCCGCGGCATGACTTCCTGCCCAACAGAGGATGTGGGATACTTCCTTCATGGCTCCCTGGCTTAGAGTTCCTCCCTGTTGATTTAGATGAACTCGAGTGGCCAGCCCCCGCAGAAGAGGGAAGGAGTCTCGAAGGGTGTTGAAAAGTGCCCTGAGTTCCAGAACATTTAAAATCAGAAGGGCCTCCTGACCCAACCAACAGCGCTGGTAATAATGATCCAGAACCACTGCTCCCCAGCCTCTTAGACTGGCGTCCATCATCAGATTAAGCCAGTCCCACAGACCAAAAATGCTTTCCGGCCAGGAGATGGTTGGACTGTAGCCACCAAAGAAAGGAAATCCGCATCTATTGAGACAGTCACACCAAGCAGTACATGTGGACATGAGATCCTGACCATAGGGACAAGAGATCCAGTTGGAAGGTCAGAGTGAAAACAATGGAACTAAGGCCTTGAAAGCCGCTACCATCTTTCCAAGAAGTCTGATACAAAGATGCACGGAGACTCTCAGAGGTTGAAGGACGAGTGACTAATTCCTTGATTGCTGCAGCTTTGTCTTCTGGAAGAAACACCTTCTGAAGAGTGGTGTCCAGAATCATCCCCAGGAATAAGACACTGTGAAGGAACTAACTACGACTTTGTAAAATTGATAATCCAGTCATGTTGAAGCAGGTGGTAAGTGGTAGATACATCCACAAGAAGCAGTTCTGGTGACAGGGCCTTGAGCAGAAGATCGTCCAGATACGGGATTATAGTGATCCCCTGAACAGGAAGTGCCACCATGGTGACCATGACCTTCGTGAACACCCTGGGGACCGAGGAAAGTCAGAACAGAAGAGCCCGAAACTGATAGTAAGCATCCTGAATGGCAAATCTGAGAAACGCTTGATGTGGTTCCCAGATGGGAATGTGTAAGTAAGAGTTTTTGATCTACAAAGACACCAGGAATTCCCCCGGTTCCAGACTTGCTATCACCGAGCGCTGAGATTCCATCTTGAATCTGAAGAACGTTGAGGATTTAATGACTTCGGATTCAGATTAGGTCGAACCGAGGTGTCCGGCTTCAGTACCACGAAAAGATCTGAACAGAGGCAGTGATTCTTCTGGTGTCTTGGTACTGGAACCACCACCTCTGAAGCGAGGAGCCTTGTGATCGGTAATGGAGAAGGGGGTTGCAGCAGGCCAAGTCGGAAGTCCGGTCATGAAGAAACGATGAGGATGGACTGAGAAATCTATATGGTAACCTTGTGAAACTAGATTTCGGACCCAGGCGGTCTGAACAAGTTTGAAGCCACATTTCTTTGAACAGAGGAAAAAAAAACAACTGGTAGCCCGTCATGCCACTGACTTGTTGGCAGGTTTAAGGTCCTGACGGCAAGGGGGGGGGGGGGGGGTGTTGGGGCGACAGCTGCACTTCCTCTACCTCCTGCTCTCCTTATGAAGCCTCGGAACATTGTGAGAACCCGGAAGGAGCGAAAGGAAGTCCCAGAGTAAGACCTTCGTGGTTGCGGGGTCGACAAGGAAGAGGATGGCAGAAAAGTGGATTTGCCTCCTGTGGCCTAAGAGATCCACTTATCCAACTATGGTCCGAAAAGAATATCCCCGGCGAAAGATAAAGCCTCCACCACACTTAGATTCACCATCTGCTTGCCAGGAGCGAAGCCAGAGAGCTCTGTGAGATGCTATTGCTGAAATCCGGGATCCAAGGACGCCTACATCTCTGGAAGCCTCACCAAGATAGATGGCGGATTCTCTAATATGCTCCGATAAGGTAAGGAGTTCTGATCTTGACGTTCCTGAACGCAAACCTCTTGCTAACTCTTCAGCCCATTGTTCAATAGCCTTACTGACACAGGAACCTACCAAGGGCAACGAAGGAGAACCCCCATTACAGTATATATGGATTTTAAAGTAGTTTCCAACTTGCGGTCAACTGGCTCCTTCAATGAAATGACTCCCGGAACTGGGAGGGTAGTTTTTTTGGAGAGACGGGATACCAATGAGTCCACCAGAGCACGAGATTCCCTTAGGGTTCTATTATCTGTATGAAAAGTATAGGATAAAAGACGCTTAGACATCTGGAACTTCTTGTCCGGATGTTTCCAAGCCACCGCCAACTGATCAAGTTCCTTTGAAGTAGGAAATGTGACAGCAGATCTCTGTTTAGCGAAAAGGGATATCTGAGCCGGAGACTCCTCATCTGAAATTTTAAGTACCTGGCGTACCAAAAGAATGACAGCGTCTAGTCCCTTAGGAACCTCTGACTCCTGAGGATCCTCTTCCGGAAGCATCTTCCCGAATCCTGAAGGAGAACGCCCGCTACTGTTAGAAACAGTTGGTCTTCCTCCGACTGCAAGATAGCAGGTACGGCTCTCTTCCTGGCCGGAGGTTGTGGTGGTGGCGCCGCCTGGACCTGTGAACCAGAACCCACCACCTGAACTAAATTGTCCATAGAATGCACTAAGGACTGAGCTCAGGCCGGCTCAGCAATTTCCCGAGAAGTCTCCCTTGCTTTGCGGGACTCTGCGAGTTCCGCAGATAAATCCACCATGACCTCCAGCAAGCATGGACCAAGGAGGAGGGGGTTCCTGGACCTGGGAAGACCCCCCCCTGGGAGTGTGTTGCCCAGGGTTGCATGACTTGCATAAAAGAGCCCCTTCTGAATGAGCCTGTGTGAATTTAGAATTACACATTATCAGGCATTACTTCTGCCTGTCATACTTGTACAGTGACAGATAGTATTTCCTTACACTCAGAAACAAAGAAAGAGTGAAGATAGAGGGGAAATTTGGCATAGCAATAGAGGGAGGAGTCACAACCTCAATAAGGCTCCCAGACAGT
This sequence comes from Taudactylus pleione, assembly GCA_031769625.1. NCBI lineage: Eukaryota > Metazoa > Chordata > Amphibia > Anura > Myobatrachidae > Taudactylus > Taudactylus pleione. Next base: position 868,094 of record JAUIMM010000847.1, on the reverse strand, counting down.
ACCCCCAATAACTCACTGTTCCCAGTGTAAGACAGGAACAGTGCTGCTGAAATCGTGGAGCTGTCAGAAGGAGCTGCTCTTGTAGCTATGTAATGGCGGCCAGTGAGAGTGTAGGAGCAGTAACGTGCTCTTTTCTCTCAGTCAGGGAGAAGCTCCACCCCCTAAGACAATGGCCGCCCCTACTGAGCTGTGGGGGAGCCGAACTCATTCACATGCAGTCGCAACAAGTCCCCTTCCTATAGCCGCGACTTGTACGACCAGGGCTTCCCCTGCTAGCGGGGAAGGCTGGACTACTTGCCCCGCCATTGCGCGGAAGACCCAGGCCCAGCCGCGACTGGTCCCCTGCTCACTGTTTGTGAGTTATGGTCAGGGATTCGGCGCGCGCCTCAAGAAGCAGCGACAAGTCCCACCGGTAGCTCCAGCGTTGCAGGCACACAGGGGTGAACACTGTCTGAACAGGAAAAAAAAACCCTAACAAGAAAATTATACTCAGTGCCCAGGGACTGGCTCCCTCGAGGAACTTTTTCTAAAACTGTAGAGGTGAGGGGCATAGAGGTGGAGGATCCACTCACACTTCTAAATTCTTAAAGTGCCGGCTAAACTCTGCACCCCACAGTCTTGACTCCAGTGTACCCTGTGGATGAAGGAAAAAGGTATAGTATGAACGGCTTCCCAGAGAGCATGATATCCGATGGCTAGTGGTGACAATATAACTGGGTGGAAAAACGTCAGGATATTTAAAATATATGCCCTTAACCCATCCTTCTGTGGTGGAAGTGAACTACTGAACCTGGAGGAAATGTCTCGCACTTTGCTATTCACAAGAAGCAGAGTATCGCCCTCTGAATGTTAGAACTTTTCCTGCACAGAGACAAAAACCCCACAATGGAGACCTGGATCTTCACGACCAAAAATCTTTAAAGATCTGTCCTGACAACTTTTCCATCTCAATCCAAGGTTAAAATGGGTTAGAAAGGTTCCAGCAAGTATAGCTGTAAGGATGGTCTCGGATTTTCTATTCATGCCATCACTAGGGACCTGCAGGCTTCAGGAACAGTTGTGGTCTTCGGTAAGCATGCTACAGGAACTTCCATCATTGCTGGGGATTCCCAATTTTCTGTATTCTCACTAGGTAGAGGGTAAAGTGTCTGCAACCTGTGTTAGACTTTAAACCTTTGTTCAGGGTTTGCCCACACTACACTATTACTACAACAGAGAAGGGATGGAAATTAACATTTTCTGATGTTTATAGAAGTACTAGCTTCACCCATAATGAAATCACTTCTGCCAACATTTTATATTTGAGGTGTTCTAGTTGTATTGCTTTGCATAGAGGCTCTGTCACAGGAATGGCCTACGTGACCAGAAGTGCCTTCAGCCACCACTCACACCAATGTTAGCAGCCTGTGCACAGGGCATGCGTTATATAGCCTCTTATTCAAGTGAACACTGGCCCAAAGCACCTCTCCCCCACCCGCATGGTGGCACACCTGATGTCAATAAGTTGTTTTGGTTATTGCACAGCTTTAACTTGACAAATCAAGAGGAAACCGTGCAGGTTATTTCTAGGAGTTTCCACTACAAAATGATGCAGTTTTCATGAAAGTCTGTTCGGTAGTTTTAGCGCTAACTTTGAACATATAGACAATTATATTAGATCAGGCACCTTTGACTATGTGTTGTCCTATGTTTAAAGCTTGCCAGAAAGCCACACATCTAAACCTGGTCAGCTTAGTGCACAGGTTCTCACTCGGTCCTCAGGACCCCAAACAGTGCAAATTTTCCAGGTCTCCTCACAAAATCACAGGTGAAATAATTAGCTCCACCTGTGGATCTTTTAAGACGTGTCAGTGAGTAATGAATACACCTGTGCACCTGCTGGGCTATCTGGAAAAAGTTTGCTGTGTGGGGTCCTGAGGACTGAGTTTGAGAACCACTGGCTTAGTGGAATCCTCATTCGTGCACTCCCCCAGGACCAAACCACAGCAGGACCATTGTTCACCAAGATCAATTACACTTGTGCTCCACCCGGCTTTCCTTCATATGCTACCCGGTACTATCCTGCTCCAGGTGTCTGACAGCTAACATCAGTCGCGGCTGCTCTTGCATTACTGTGACAGACTCAGTAATAGAGATCCTCAGGGTGCAGTTTGGATGTTTGGAACAGTGTGCATTGCTGGACACAATTATTTCCGTGTCCAGCAAGCAAGTGGATAAGATCTGCAAGAGTGTTTAAAGCTGCATACACGTAAAGATTTTCTGTCTAACCATCCAACTAGTTGATTGGTTGGGATGAAAATCTGGCAAGGTATAAAAGCAAATGTCAGCAATTTTCTCCCAAATACCAGTAAATAGACAAAAACTGTATGAACAAACATTTAACAAACTTGTCTGACGACCATTTTCATCTGTTTTCTGATATTTAAAAGCAAATTGCTTATCAGTTACTCCCATACGTTACCAGATTTTCATTCCAACCAATCAACTGGTTGGACAGAAATCTTTACGTGTGTACCCAGCTTTAGAATGATATTGGTCTCCAGCCAGATTACACTGCCCCCACGTAGATATTTCTTAATGCCACCGAGCTGGAAATATTTTCTGGGGAGATTACTGAGGACTAAGATCTCTAAAGCAGGCTAACTCTAGAATCCTCTTTAAACAAGCTAATGCACAACTTCCAGGCTTTGCACAAGAGCTGGTGGAGTCCCTACAAAATCTTTACAACCCTTGGACGAGGAGCAGTTTGCTGAGGCTTCAGCATAGCTAGCGAAGAGGACCCTGACTGACCAAACAAAAGGGCCAAAGCTCCCCCCCCCACAAGTTGCTTCAGCCAGTCCAGTGGCACCACATGCAGACACACACAGCATCTGCAAAAGTCTCATCTTGTGCACTTGACTGTTAAACAACTTGAAATATTTTGCACAAAAAAACACCAAAACAGACACAATGGGGACAATTCAATGTGAACTGAATAGCGACGGGAGGGAGATCACGGAGATATTCAATTCAGAGCGCTGTTTAATGATTTGAGAAATCAGACTAAAGTGCCGGCCGCAAGGCTGATTTCCAGCAAAGCACGACGCCAATAACCTCGCGGTCAGCATTTTGGGTCAGAGAATGCCAGTTCTTGTGACTCAACACCCAGGTTAAGTAGCGAGAACCGGCGTTAAGACTTTACTTCCCGTCGAAGAAAACAGCGCTCTAAATTGAATAGCTCCCCGGGAGCTCCCTCCTAGCGCTATTCAATTCATGCTGAACTGAACAGCCCCCAATGACTACCGATTCTGACCCTCCAGACTCTTTAGTAAATTTTACCAAACATAACAGATGATGAATACAGGAAAGTATCCATCTAGCTCAGGAATGTCAAACATGCGGCCCTCTAGCTGCTGTGGAATTACATACCCCAGCATACCTTGCCACAATTTTAACATGCCCTAATATCAAAACTCTGGCAGTGCATGCTGGGATGTGTAGTTCCACTGCAGCTGTAATGCCACATGTTTGACAACCCTAATCTAGTTTCTGGAACAAGATTTTGCATAAAACCTGGTTCTCTTCAGACAACAGAATGCATTCAGATAAATGAACACTTTCAGAATAATGAAGGTGAACCTGTAGGGACAGACAAGAGAACCAAGTCTGAAGGCATTAACCCACTCAGAGCAAAATAAATAAACCCTGCTCAAACCAGGCAACATCTCTACAGATTGTGTCCCATGCATAAGAAGTCAAAGTTAATTCATTAAATTTCTGGAGGAATGAACAGTTATTGCCCCACATGCTGTCCCAGGTAAGTACATAGGATCATGAAGGTAGCGACCTGAAGATACACTGTAGTACCACCACTCATGAAACTTCACCGAGGAAGTGCTGGTAACTCTGCATTGTGGAGAGAGATGCCAAACAAGCAAAGGCTAAAGCATTATCACTATCAAACAAAATAATGCATGTTTAAAGATCCTTTAAATCATTACCTCATCCAAAACCATCATCTGAATGTGGTCTACTTTAGCCACGCCTTTTTTGATAAGATCCAGAATCCTCCCGGGAGTTGCAATCACCACATGAACTGCAGAAAAAAATAAAAGTTCAATAAAAAAATAAATAAAGAGGAACATATCAAAAATAGACTGACTCAAACAAAATACTAATTTTCAAGAGAAATCCAGCTGTATTTTCATAATCAAAAGTATTTCCCAACACAAACTACAAGTAACTCAACATTTACCACCACAATCATTATCAACAATCAAGCATAGAATTTATAGGAGGCAATTCAATTGTTTAATGGGCGCCCAATGTTGCAACTCAATTGTTCTTGGGAGCCAATTTTCTCGCTTGTCGCACCTAATTAGACCGGGTTTAGCTACGTAAAACTGCTAAACACGTCTAAAGCCCTGGTTAGGGGACCCAAATTCAGGATTTATCGCACATTTCTGCTCGCCTAAGGGGGTGCACAAAAATGCCGGCGACTGTTCGAGTCAGAACAAAACTGGATCGCTCTGGACGCCCGGCACAGACAGCCGCCGATGCAAACACTTGACCATCACCTCATCACATTAGACAGGAGATGAGGCACGGAGAGTATGAAAAATTGGTAGCATAAGCTTGACTCCAGTGTAATTTGCTAAATACAGTCCACCACACATTAGTACAAGTCTAACATTACCTGTATCATCCAGCCTCATTATGTCATCTCTCAGGTTGGTGCCGCCGGTTGTTGCCATGACTTTAACCCCTCCCATGTGCTTGCTGACTTGGATGCAGATCTGACTGACCTGGAGTGCAAGCTCTCGAGTGGGTACAATCACCATTGCTGTAGAACAGGCATAAATATACAAAGTTAAAGTACATGCAAAGAACCAGTCTGGAAAGTAGGCCTCTACGGCATTCACTTTTTTGCATTGTGTGGTCAGCCACAACTAGACAAACTGCTGCGCCTCTTCCTAACCTTGTATGCAGTCCTTCTTTAGGTCTAGCCGTTCAAGTAAGGGAATGAGGTAGGCTCCACTCTTGCCAGTTCCATTCTTTGCTCTAGCCAAGATATCCCTACCAGACAATGCAATGGGAATGCTTTCCTCCTAATGAGGGGATGGAGGGAGAAAAAAAAAATATCAGTGTAATAGAAGTGGGGCATTCAGTCTCCTGTGGGGAGTGATGTCTAACACCTACCTGAATTGGAGATGGTTTCTCCCATCCCATTTCAAAAATCCCCATGAGCAGCTCTCTTTTTAGACAGTAATCTTCAAACTCATTGCCTTTTGTTGAGGTGACATCCTACATGGAACATGAAAATTCAACAAGTGAAAACCTTAGTTTCATATTTTAACTTTTTACATAGAGGTGAGCATCCATGGAGGGGACCCGACAGGCCGGCAGAACGATGGCTGCCAGTCAAACCAATTTTAGTAATGTTCTACTCTTAGAGGAAGTTTTTTAATCAAACCAATTATGAAAACTGCTCATTTTCATTTCTTTAAAAACCTAATAAAAGATTAACCGCTATTACATATAGCAGTTTAAAGCAGATACGTTTTGGCTCCAACCTGAAATAAAGCAATGGGGGAATGCAAGTACAATCTTGGGTCAATATAGGTATCTAAAAATGTAGATCATCCTGTCCCATTCAGCCACTGATAACTAAAGGAATACGAATATAGTAAATCTGATTAAGGCACTGTACCTGTCCCAATACTGCTGAGTGCTTGGCGACAACTCACTTAACTGTCCCATGCATGCATGCACCTTTATGCGACACTCCAGGGGGAAGTGGTGGCAGGAGAGGGTGGGAAGGGGAGGGGGGGGGTTGTTACAGTATTTCTTAAGACCCCAGTTAATTCCTCCCTAAAGTGACAAGCGCTATCCAATTGTTTATGCCACTGGGAGCGAGTGCTGCGGGTGTTCATTACTTATTGCAGATTTCTGCTCGCAGTCTCCTGAGGTGCTAGTAGGATTCCTCCCAAAGTAAGGCTTTAAGTCACCTTAACCGCACGGTGTACGTCTTTTAGGGCGCAACATTCACGCTAGTGACGGCAACCCAAATACAATTTAATAGCTCCCGTCACTTTATACAGGAGCTGCTTCCCACGATAAGATTGAATCCCCCCCAGGTGAATCATTGGGAGATATGCTGTCACTGTAACAGTACACTATAGACATTCACAAGTTGCAAGAGGCAGCAGTAAATCTGAGCCATGAATATTAAAATAGTCATGTCATTTAGGATGATACAAGCACCAAAACAGGTCTGAAAATCTAACCATAAAATACCTTCCTTGAAAAAAGGCCAATATGAGTGGATGACATTTACAACACTAAATCAGCAACACCCCTAACTTTAGAAATGTTTGAAACAAAAGGGAAACCATGTCTTACCGAAGTCTTGATTCGAAGATCTTTTGGAGGGAGCTTTAAGGTCTTCTTCCAGTCATCACCAGGTCTATAAGCAAAAAAAAAATGACTTTCAGAACAAAACATTGCAGAATAAGGATTATAAACCATCAGCAGCGGGACAGCAGAACCCAAAGGTTTGGTGCAGTTGTTGGCAGTGAGGAGACGATAGTAGAAGTGAGGAATGGAAAAGCACTAGAGGGAAGAGAGTCCTGCTCGAAAGAGCTTACAATCATGTTTGGGTTTTGTTTTTTACCATGTGATACCTATATTTTTAATAAAATTAAATAATTCATGAAATGAAAGATATTCTTCTGCTACCACACAGGAATTAGTTTTGTTTTTTATTTGAAAGACAGTCATACAAGGGAAAACGTGATAGCGCCATCAATAGAAGCAACTAGCTCTTGAAAATATAGCAATACGGTCTCATTTGTTAACAGCTGGGACTACCCGAGGCAGCTAAGAACTTACTATGTTCTACCAAGATCATACTTGATAAGAGGTCACTACTCCACCGTTTTATAATGGGTTATGTTGGCAAGCTGCTAATCACATTAATGGCATTTCCAGAGCCTGCAACAGCTGTAGACAAACACCCACCACAATGTCACAGCGATTTCATCAAACCCATGCATCATTTCCAACTAAGGGCCGTACTCAATTAACTGAGAAAACTGCAGTTTTTCGCAAAAAAAGGCAATATTTTAGCCAAAAAAAACAGGCGAAAAAAACTGGAGAAAAAAGTTCTCCATTGCAGGCGAAAAAAGCTAAATAAAAATTCCTATTTCTGGCATAAAATGTGGGGATTTATTTCAGGACCCTTTGGACACCCCCCCCCCCCCCCCAATGATAAATGGCCCCCCCAAAAAATTGTAAGTTGCGCACTTTGGCAAAAAACCACGCAAAATGTGGGTAAAAAAAACATAGAAAATGGTTATAATGTAATGGGTCTGATTTTTCAGGGGGCGGTATGGATGTGTTAAGTGTTTTAAACATCGCACACTGTCGCAGCAGGCGTTTTGTTACGTCGTTTGCGTTTTTACGACACGAAAATATACTTGCATCCATTTTAACGTACCCCAAGTTTAGGTGGAACAGTAATTTCCTGGAAAAAAAATGCTTCCTATCATTTTCAACGGTTTTATTTTTTTTCAGCCAAAATTGCACAGTAGTTTTTCACCAGTGTGCGCAACTTACGAAATTGTTTGGGGGTAAATCATTGGGGGAGGGCTGTCCAAAGGGTTCTAAAAGAAATCCCCACATTTTTAGCCAAAAATAGGGATTGTTTTTTTTTACCGCCTGGTCTGGAGAAAAATTGTTTTTGCCGCTAAATCTAATACCCCCCTAAGCAGGAACTTATTGTAAAGGTGAGCAAACTAGTCCCTCTAGACATTCCCTGACAGTTGTTTGCAACGGTAACTGACTGATTGTTTATAGAATGTTGAGATAATTGATAGGACAAGTTTGTGTTCTTTATTTCAGGTTTCCTGTTTTTGCAGTTAAGCAGCTTCTGGTCTTATTATGCAATAAGATTTCACGAACCCGCAAAAATGTATTTTTCCTTTTACAGGGACATGGTACTAATCTAAAATAATTTAGTCACTCTGGACTCCAGTTACAAAATGAAAGCATTCACCTTGTAACATACCCGCCTTATTCTCTGAAGTGCACCAGTTTTCATTTATAATGTCCCAATTTCTTGGAAATACACCTATTGCCCAGTGACATTTAGCCTGACAATGAACATCAGCAGGGTAAATATAAATGTCAAAGTGAGGAAAGCAGATGTGGAGGGTGCACCCTAAAGCTGGGTACACACGTAACAGATATATCTGCAGATCTAGTGATCTACAGAGGATTGTTGTACACACACTGTCATCTGGCTGCGGGTCACACTGGATGGGGGTTGCGTCACAACCCCCTCCATGCGCCTCTGCAGGAAAGGTAAAGCTGGCCACAGACGTAGCGATGTGCACACGATCAGCTGATGTGTACGATTTCCTTGAAACTCTCCCCGGCAGCTCAGCACACGATCTCCACACAATTTGGTGTCCAATCTTCATACGATCTCTCCTGCATCCAGACTTTCACAGTGCATCGCTTCCTAGATTGTTAGATCTGTCCTACTGCACGGCAGATCTGACGATGCGATGTGCGACCAGCGGGGACTCGCATCGTGATCGTGAGTGGGGACTCACGATTTATTCTCAATTTGGCCATATTTTACACGATCTGTCGTTCCAATGTGTCGGAATGTAGATCGGGTAAAATATCGCTATGTGCGTGGCCAGCTTAAGGGCAGTTGGCTGACTGCCCGTACACACAGCACGATGCCCCAATATATACCTGCCATCAGCTGAGCAGCACAGCTAATACGGTATGTCTGAACGTCGTTCACATACATATCGCTGGTACACACTGGCAGACGGGCACCAGATATATTGGCCAATCAATTGATTGGCCAAAATATCTGCTAGTGTATACCCAGCATAACTACAAAGCCCCAACCCCAACAAGAAAAACAAGCTACTACAACCACACTGTAGGAACAAGATACATTTCCTGCTTAATATGTGCAGTCTGTAGAACAAGAAACACAAAACAAGATTAGTACAGAAGCATTACAAATAAGATTGTAAATTAAGGTGGGGGAAAATCGATTCCGATCAACTTTTCTCGAGGATGTAGGATAAGTGCCCGGAGCTATTCCATTGACCGACACTTAGCCCAGGAGATGCACCATATCGCGACTAATGCCCAGGGAAACTACATCTCCTGGGGAAAATGCAGGGCACGATGCTGTTACCGCACGTTGAAATACTGCATCTAGCCCCGGGCACTAGTCAGTGCAGATTTCTGCCCATACCTCAGATGGGGGGGCAAGCAGAAATACACTAGTCTCAGGTTTACAGATCGAGCAATTCAATCCCCTGGGCACTTCACCCGGGAGCTGCATTCATGCAAAGAGAATTTCAGAAGAGAAAGACATAAAAAAGGTGTAATACTCACTTAATACCGCTGCCCATACTCTGTGCTTGCTGCTGACTTCCATTATTGATTGTGCTGGCATTTTTCAGCTGGTTTATCTGCTGTGTCTGTGTTCCCCCACTTCCAGGACCTGCATTAGGTTTCACTGGGCCCCTCAATTGCCCATTTTGACTGGACAGACCCATTAAAACAGGGTTCTCTGTTCTTGTGGTGCTCATTTTTGTTTTCTATTAAAGTGTCCCTTTGAAAGTTTTCTTCAACTTCACAAGGTTTGAAAGTCAGTACAGAGACTGTAATAACAGTTTATAGGACTCTTCAAAATGAAGAGATAAAGTCTTGCTCAATAAATGAGTCCTTGTTATTGCAACGTAAACAAGTGCTTGTTCTTGCTAAAAGTCTTTGAACTGTGAAGTCACTTGTTCTGATGCACCAAATCAACCTTCTTTATAAAAAAAAGCCCTCAGACATAGATTTCACTTAAGTTCTATCAATGCTCTCTAAAAGAAAAGAAACAACAATTATAACATGTACAATACGTTGCAAATAAATCCAGACATTGCAAATCAGTTTTGTAAAAAACGACGCCCGCTCCACAGAAGACTACATACACTGGTGTTTGCATCAATGCCTTATTAGCACAACGTTAAGAGTAAAAGCTTAAATAAAACCACACACATACATATAGCGTTCCCACTAGGCTGTTTCAGCGGGGCACTGCACCCTGCTTTATTTGTGAAGTGAAGAAAGCACCCTGCCCTCCTGCGCGGCGCCCCACTGAAACAGCCTGTGGGTTCTGTCCTCCGCCCGCAGTGTCCCGCAGGTGGGGAAACGGCAGAGCAGCGGTCACCGCTGGTGAATGGATGCCGGGCACACGTGTCCGGCATCCATTCAGTGACCGCGGCACTTGGGGACTGCCCGGCATGTCCGTAAGTGCTGGGCACGTGCCCAAGAGTGACGAAAAGGGGACGCGTTATAAAGACGCACCCTTTTCATTGGCCACGCCCTCTTTTTGGGCACGCGAGCAAAAGTGCCCTAGCTCTAGGCCTGGCATCCTGCCTGCCGCCGGACCTGCTGGGTACACTGGCAGATATATCAATTGACCTGCCAATATATCCTGTGCCTATCGGCCAGTGTGTACCAGCGAAATGTCTGAACGACGTTGTTCACAGGCATATCACATCTGCTTTGCTGCACAGCCGATGGCTGATATTTCTGCAGCTATATCTGTCCATCGTGCTGTGTATACGGATGGTCAGCCGACCACTCGTACACTTACAGTGGAGGCCGCTGGGAGGGGGTTGGGGCGCGACCCCTGGCCAGATTGTGGTTCATACACACTGAACAACTATCTGCAGATCAATCGATCTGCAGATATATCTTAGGTGTGCACCCAGTTTTAGAGACTCATTTATAAAATCGATGTCATCAGCATTTACAATGTACAAAACAAATGCATGGGGAAGTGCAGATCTAAATCAAACCTTTCACTACATTTACAATACACTCCCATTTCTATGAATAGGATTGCAACTACACTGACAGGAGTCAGGACACTGAAATGGAAGCTGCATTTAGAAAACAGCAACACAAATTAAACGGACACAAAAATATAAGAGCAAACGTGCATCTCATTTTTAGGAGGACTTCTGTGCACAGCCATTTATATGCTCTTGATTTGTGCTAGAAACATCTTCACAGAAGTTGACAATTATGTACAAAGCAAAAAGGTGGGTACACACTTCAAAGATATATCTGCAGATCGAGCAATTAGGAGATATATCTGTAGAGGATGCCCGTACACACTTGCCGATGAACCGAGATATCTGCAGATATATCGGTCCATCGGCTGTGCAGCATAGCCAACGCGATATGTCTGCACAACGTCATTAATCGCTGGTACACACTTGCCGACGGACACCAGATATCGATCAACTGATCGGCCAATATATCAGTCAGTGTGCACCCCAGCTTTAATGAGCAGATTAATGAAGGTGGTCTTGTATTGTGATGAGGCCCTAACTGGTTACCCTGTACCAAGGACAAACGCTGATAAAGATGTACACCTTCAGACCGTTAAACACTAGGAGGTGGTGCTCATTTATTTTCCCGTTATTACATTGCACTACTTAATCCAATTACATAGTCACTGCTCAATAACGTTGTCTTCACTAGTTTGTTGGACAGAAGCACATTTCAGGCCCAGTAGTGCTCTCATGTGACCACAACTGGATGTCAGGCTACGTCGTCACTAACGAGTACGCAAACTACAAAGTGCCACTGATGTATAACCCAGTCATTAATACCACTTTTATACCAAAGTCCCGGGTCTGACCCGGGATTTGGAACACGTTTCCAACCTGGATCAGACCCTTTTACACCACGGTGCCGCATCGTTCTTGCCGGAGCCGGGTTAGCACTGATAAGGTTCTTCTGGCGCATGTGAGCAGCACTTCTTCCCCTCCCGACCCTCTTATCTCACTCCGCAGCGTTCCAGAGGCAGGAAGGGAGGGTGGGGTGCGCAGCTCGAGCCAGCGCTGGTTGCCGTGCCGTTAACACTGCAGGGTGACACGGGAACGACCCGTGGTCAACCCTGCAAACTACCCGAGTTAGATCCCCGGGTCCCTGGACCCGGGTGAATACATTTACACTGACAAAAATCTCGGGTTGACGTACGTTCACGTGCATCAAGCCGGGATTTTCAGGCCGGTGTTAAAGGGGTATAACAAACATGAATTATGGATAAAGTCATTTTCTCTTAAGAACATTTACAATGAATATATACTAGAAATACAAATATTTACAAACTACTATCTATGACTGTAGGGGTTGTGTAGACACATCATACATGACAAATAAAGGGTATATAAAGCTGCTAAGCAATTCTGAGCAAGCGGTAACACCAAAAACCAATCTGCTGAGAACAAACTGTTCATCAAAGACAGCTTCACCCTTGAACTTTGTTTAGTAAGTATGCATTTTTTTTTTTTTTAAACAAGCTTTAAAAGGCAGGGATAAGCCTTGTTCACAGAGGCATTTTAACAGTGTCATGAAGCATAAAACACACACAAACCGTTGAGTTAAGGTGCATACACCCTAAACACATTTTCTCAAACTCGGTCCTGAGGACCCCAAACAGTGCATGTTTTCCAGGTCTCCTTACAGAATCACAAGTTAAATAATTAGCTCCAACTGTGGATCTTTTAAAATGTGTCAGTGAGTAATGACTACACCTGTGCACCTGCTGGGTAACCCAGAAAACATGACCTGTGTGGGGTCCCGAGGGTAGAGTTTGAGAACCACTGCACTAGACGATTTTTTTAACGATTTGCCCGATTCAGACGGATCAGAATGACAAATCGTTAAGTGAGTACGCACTAAGTCAAGCGGCGCGCACTCCCGTGGGGTCGTCAGCCGCATAGTCAGGTCGGCCCTACATGAAGTCCAACCTGACGACCCCATGCAGCGGGATGCGACAGGGCCGACAACATATCGAGCACTGGATAGTCTAGCGTGTCCAATATGTGGGCCCTTCAGCAAGTGGGGGTCACATCACTGGGTACACACTTTTAGTTTTAGATACACATTAGGATGGTGACATTTTGCAGTCATCTGGGGGGTAGAACCTAACCAGCAACTGTACAGGCACATTGCTTTACATCAACCAATAACTGCATGCATGTCAGTGTAGCCACAAGACTAAATGCGCTTCCACATCGCTTTGGTTCGTTCCAAGCAACAATTGTGGGATAACGCATTAGACAAAGATCTGATTTTAATATTCCCAGATAACTGGTACAACATGGTTTAGTATCCCAGATTGTTAGTAGTCATGTACTCATTACTATTCCTGCTAAGTTGTATGTGAACATCTGCTTTCAGTTCTAAATGCCACCATAGTGCATTTTCTAACATGTCCGTGTGCACGATTTGTCTCAAATACATGTTGACAGACTGATCAGTCAGGTGGAATAAGAAGACTGCTACCACAGCAAACACCTAAAGTGACCAGATAATACTGAACTGCAGGAAATGCATTCAGTCAGTCATTAGATCCTGTAACTGCACTAAACGTTACAGCATTTTTTTTTTAACCTAATTGAACAAAGCAAAACACTTCATTAGAAGCTCATACATCATTTTAATTACACCTAGGGTTGTATCTGTTGCTGCAACTCCACAAATGTATATTTTAAAAAACATTTGACTATAGGAGAATGTAGGGTGGGGGAATAAATGTTTTTTTTTTGCGCAACCATAAGTAATGGGTGTCCGACAGAGCAGTACAATTGTTGGAACGATCGGACGCAAGCTCCGCGGGCGGCCATTCTTATTGTGCTCAAACGTACTGGGTTTAGCTGCTCATCTAAAGTCCTGGTTAGAGTGCCCAAACAGCCATGTGAGTGCCAAAAAGACGGACTATTCGGGGATTTCTGCTTGCCACCTCAGGAGAGTGCGAGCAGAAATCCAGACATCCGTGACACTCGTGCCTAATGCTGCCCTCCCGCCTTCAAAGTGACCACACATTGCCTTAATCTATGTAAACATTTTAAATACATTTAATCAAATACACCGCACCCTTACAACAGATCCCAGTGTACTAAACTGCACTTCAGTTTTCCCTCACACAAACCCAATAGCCTCCCCCATCTATTCTTTAGAAACTCAGTCAAACCAAAGCAAATCCCATACTTTCATTTGCCCTAAAACAAATGGATCAAGCAAATCTGATACAAATGATGCTCAAGAAGAAAGCAGATAGCGAGTATTGCCCTAAACTCTAGTGATTGTTCAAAACTTCATCTATTTAAACTGACCTAGTTACCTTGAGGGCATGTCAAAATAAAGTAATAAGGTAAATAGAGAGAAACCAGCTAGTCCTCCATGTGACGAAGCAGTGTCATGCATCTCAGGTCATCCTACACAAGCGTTACATGGACTTATTGATATATAGAATTATTGATACAAATTTTTTTTTTTTTTTCAGTCAACACTTTTTAAAAAAGAAACTAAGTGCAGAAAACTCAAAGGGGGAATACAACTGTTTGCGCCTGCTGCTATTGGATGGCTCAACTTCTGTTTGGGAGCACAAACCAGGACTTTAGAAACTTTACACAGCTATACGCGGTCTATTTGTGCGCGACATGTGCAAAAAAAAATATGGGCGCCCAAATGACCATAGCACCCTGATCTCCCGTCACTATAGACAGGAGATCGGCACGAAAAAACTATTTAATTGCTTCCAGAAAGTCCATATAACTATTGGGGGGGGGGTTCAATTGGCTTGCGCTGCCGCAGCTCTAGTCTTGGGTTCCCGGGAGCTATTCAACTGTGTCGCTGGATGAGTGCCACTGGTGCCCATTATTCTGCTCACACCTTCCTGAGGTAAGGAGCAGAAATTTGGGCAGCATGCCTACTAGTTTGCACAGGTTAAGCCACTTTACGCGATAAACATTGATGTAATTGGGCGCGACATGCGTGATGCGTAATGGTTGCCTGTGGCACTCGAGTCCAATAGCACAAACAATTGAATATCGCCCACAGCTTTAGATGGGAGCTGCAAAGCGTAGAGCAAGAAGCAAATGTCAAGTATCTCACTGCATATACTTCAAATGGAAAGGTACCTCATTACAAAACCGGGTTAACACCAAAAATTAACCCTTAGGGCCGAATTCAATTAGCCGCGAAAAGCTGAGTTTGGCGAAAAGTTTTAGCTGATGCTCGGTTTGCGCCTGTATTTTAAAGTATCTCTGAATTCAATTACAGGACGTTTCTCCAGCAAAAGGCCAGAGACAAGTGCAAAACCCATATTTTGGGGTACAAATGTAGGGACTTGGTTCAGAACCATTTGGACAGCCCCCTAATGACTAATTAGACAAACAAATTATCTTAATACATCCCAAAAAAAAACATTTTTGGGGCGAAATTGTAAAAAGTGTTAGAAAATGGGTAAAGTAGGGGGCCTGATATTTTGGGTGGAGGGGGGGTGGGCTATAAGGTTGAGACAGGTGTTTTTAGTATTGTAGGAAGCTGCAGCAGGTGTAATTTTATTATTTGTATTATTAAAATCTTCACTTTAGAGACACCAAAATATACTAGTACCCATGTATATGTACCCCAAAATTACCTAGGGTACTTATTTTTCTCCAAAAACATTGCTCTTATATAATTTTTCCACACTTATGCAAATATGCATACAACAGCCCTTTGACGCAATAGAAGATCACCAAATTCTTTTATTAGGGCTATTTATACTCTTCTATATGGATTCCCAGGGTCAGTTAGGCTTTTTATGGTGTACAGACAGATTTCCCCAAAATATGAAGTCATTTTCGCTATTCACTACATTCGCCTATCTGTTTTCGCATGTTTTGAATATGGCGAAAAGCGGGGACGCTTAGAAAACATCGCATCTAAACAGGCGAACACATTGTGCTTTTCGCCGGCCTCTGCTTTTCTCGGCTACTTGAATCAGCACCTTAGTGTAAAATTAATTCAATTCTCCTAACCTGTCACTGGACAAGACACTTGGGGGGAATTGAATTAGCCACGGGCTATTAACTTGCAGCTTCAGCTCCTGAGTAAACGTACCCATAGCTACCCAATTAGCGGCCTGTGACTAGCCCTGTGGCAGCACTTAATACAGAGTTCTGCTTGCATCCTCCAGAGTGGATACTATTCAGCTGCCATTAGCAGCCCCTGGATAGGCTGCAGGTACATGAATGTGCAGCCATATATAAAAGTGTCACAGAGCTCCGCAGGCAATGGATTTAAACATCTAACATGAAAAGCTTTTCAATCAAGTCTGGCCAAATTGTAGTTATAATTATTAAGCCAAACACTATAAAATCCAGCGGAGCACTAGCAATGGCCTAATTATATAAACTGCAGATTTCACTTCAGCAAACATACTGCCAATATAATCTAATTTTTATGGGGCAATTCAATGGTTTGTGACACTGCCTCGCGTAAAGTAGGCCATCAGCACTGGTCGAGAGCGTCAATCACACCATAATTGCAGCACACGACTGAAGCAACAATTGAATTGCCCCGTTGGGTGCCCATTACTTAGAGCACCTAACAAAGCTATTGAATTTCCCCCTAAGAAAGAAATTAACATTTTTTAGGGACTAGTTAGTAATGGGCCAATGGATTGGTGCTCCGATAGGATGTCCAGTTCTGCTTGCACTGTCCTTATGTGCAAATACCGCTTGAACAGTGCATTCGATAGTTTTGATGGGTTTAGCTGCATTACGCGGCTAAACTCTGTACAATTGGGCGCAACAAGTAATTGGCGCAAATGGTACAGACAAAAAGATTAAATTGCCCCACAAATCCAATTCTGTACAAAGAAAAGAGGCCAGCAATAATGGTACCTCAAACAGTCACAAGAAAGGGGATACACAAATGGGTAGGAGCGCTTAAACTGTAGGTGTCTGGTGTGACAAATGTGGATTTCAGTAGTATGCAAAAAGAGTATAAATTGATAAAAACAAATTATTAAAAGGATTTAAAAAAAAGAATGGATAAATTGAGTGGTATTTGTGTACAAGCCATTATACCTGAAATTAGCCGCTAACATCTCATCTACAGCTGCACTCTAAACGTCTTACCGATCCAACAAGAATGGGGAAGTTGGGAGGAAAAATTCACATGGGAGTAGTAACACCCAGTGTCACTTTTAAACAGGGGAGAGGACAACAGGGAACTAACAGCCATCAGGGAATGCCAACACAATCGCAAATAAATCTTAGTGTATAAACCACAAAGTTGCTTATATTCAATCAGCTGAATGCTGTAGTGTGCATTGTGCTATTATTTTTAAAAGACATCGCTGCAGTAGCATTTGACATCTAGAAAGCACCTGCATTTTTAAGTGGGAAAACTATCACTCTAAGGGGCAATTCAATTCAGAGCTATGCTGAATACCCCCGGAAAACAGCATTGCAGCTGGCACTTGAGTGTGCGAGCAGAAAGCCTGTAGTCTGGCTTAACGAGGTCAATTTAATAGCTCTGGGAACTTCTTCCCGGGGCTATTCAGCATTGCGCTGAATTGAATCACCCCTAAGGGGAGAAATCAATTGTTTTATTTAAAAAAATACTCATAGCGGAGCTCATTGCAGTGAAACAAT
The DNA here is from genome assembly GCA_031769625.1 of Taudactylus pleione. NCBI lineage: Eukaryota > Metazoa > Chordata > Amphibia > Anura > Myobatrachidae > Taudactylus > Taudactylus pleione. Next base: position 850,578 of record JAUIMM010000847.1, on the reverse strand, counting down.
CACCGCCGAGTGAATGGATGCTGTGCACACAGCATCGGTTTACACTGCAGGGACAGCATGGGGGTAGCCCGTTGCTCCATTCAGGCGCGGGAGCACACATTTCTGAAAACACTGCATAGTGACACAAGCCACAGTAAAATGTATACTTACCGGTAACTTGGCTACTTAAATTCAGGACAGTGAGGTGCTCTTTATAGAGCCCCATAGTACCTGATAAGCCCCAAATAACATGACTCCATAACACTGCCAGAGACATCCTGGGGGGGAATTCAATTGTCAGTGATGAGCAGCTGACTGAGCAATTCAATTGTTGCTGTTAGGGCGTGAGAGCCGCTGGCATTACTGCTTGAAGCCACCTGAGGTGGCAAGCAGAAAGGTGCGAAGTGTCCATGGACTATACGTGGCTTTACCCTATTTGGCACAATAAGCACGATACTTAATGGGCACCCATAACAATCAAATTGCCCCAACAGGCATCCAGTAATTATCACTTATTCCTGTACAAAACTGGGAGAGCATACAAAGTCTACAAAAGATGAGCAGCACAGACAGTGTAATGGTTAGCATTACTGCCTCACAGCACTGAGGTCATGGGTTTGATTCCCACCACAGCCCTAACTGTGTGGAGTTTGTATATTCTCCCTGTGCTTGCGTGGGTTTTCTCCGGGTGCTCCGGTTTACTCCCACACTCCAAAAATATACTGGTAGGTTAATTGTCTCCCAAAACAAATTAACCATAATGTGTATGCATATGTGATAGGGAATATAGATTGTAAGCTCCACTGGGGCAGGGACTGATGTAAATGGGGAAATATTCTCTGTAAAGCGCTGTGGAATATGTGTGCACTATATAAATAACTGATAATAGATACAGCCCTGGTTGGGAACTAAGACATGCCAACCACTGTACCACCATGCTGCCCCAAACAATGTATGGTATCAAGTTTTTGTTAAAAGGCTTTTGCCTCGTGCACATCAAAGTGGCAGTTAAGACATACTAAGAGGAACATGCTGGGGTCCTGTGAGTCCACTAATTTCCTATATTCTTAATTGTATAGGAGACAAGGAGGGGGAATTAAATTTACTCACGCCCGCAGCTCCAGTCTAAAGGGAGTGGAGTTATTAAATAGTTTAAGTCTCCTGAGGAGGCGAGCAAAAATCTTTAGGGCATCCAGAATATTGTACGGTCAGCACACCCAGCAGTTTGCATGAGTTTAGGCGCTTTACGCAGCTAATCCCGATGCATTTAGGCACAACCTGCACGAAAATGGGCACCCACTGCTCTCGCGTCCGGTGACACTAAATTGAATGTCACTTTAGTTCGGATTTGCAGGCGAGTTAACAATTGAATTCTTCCCTTAATGTCCATGCTTAAGGAATCACCCAGCGTACCAGATACCTGATCTCCTCTTCGCTCCGCTAATACCTGGTTTTTCCCCTATACCATCCACCAGTCACCCCTTCTTTCAGAAGGTCAGCTCCTGCAACATGGCCCCCTCCTCCATACACCCCCAGCCAATATGCATACGCTACAGCTATGCCTGCACTTACATTTAAGTAAATATGTTACTTTATGTAGAATATGACTTGCTTTCATTGTTTACCATGTTTTGTAACCTTACTTACCGCTATTTCAGTCTTTACAGTCTTGCTGTATTACTGTTTTCTCCCCAATTGTAAAGTTCAATTAAATATACTGGAGCTATATAACTGATACTATGTACGTTGATGTACATTGATGCCTTAAAGTTGTGGTGCCTTACAAATAAATTCTAATAATGTTAAATTATCTTTTGAAGTCTCTACATTATAAATGGTTAAATGTCAGCAGCTGAGAGCCATGTGATGACACAGCAAGACCCAGGGTCGACAAATGCCCTGCTGCAGCCTACCCTGTTCACAGTTCAACCCAAATAAGGCCTACTAGAGCAGGAGACATAATATCCTGCTCAGGACATTACAAGCACTGGTATATATCTCGGATCCACAGAACATAGAATTCATGAGTTAATTTTAACATTTAATTCCAGAACTACTTTTTGTAGTAGTTGCTTGTTGGAAATGGCATAAGGTGTAAGGGGGTGATTCAATGGTTTGTAGCTCCTTTCGAAGTTGCCTAGGAGCTATTTAATTATTTGCGTGACCAGCCCCTTTCTTACGCGAGAATGCAAGGGATTAGCCGCGTTAAGCCAAAAGGTGCCCATTACTCATTGGGTATGTCGCGCCTAAAAGCACCGGGTTTAGCCGCGTAAAACCTGTCTAAAGTCCGCGTTAGGGCACACATTTCTGCTTGCCATCTCAGGAGGCTGCGCTCAAACAGATAGCGTTCCCGCTAGGCTATTTTAGCGGGGCGCGACACCCTGCCCTCCTTCTGGAGGGCAAAAAGCGCCCTGCCCTCACAGCCTGCGGGTGCCGTTCTCATCCACGGGACGCAGTGTCCCGGCATCTATTCTCCCTTTCTGCAGCGCTTGGGGGCTGCCCGGCATGTCCGTAAGCGCCCGGCACGCCCCCAAGTATGACGAAAAGGGGACGCGGCTTATAGACACGCCCCTTTTCATGACCACGCCCACTTTTCAGGCGGGCGCGCATAAGGTTGCCCTCTCTAGCTCCGGCGCCCTGCCTGCCACCAGAGCTAGAGTGAACACTAAACAGACACTACATACATTTCTTCTGCCACCTCATAAGGCTGTGAGAAGAAATGTGTCCCCCCCATGGCTTTAGGGGTCTGAACGGAACAACAGAATTGCTCTGTCGGGTGCCCAATCATATAGACGCCCAACGGAGGGTGCCTAAAACAACTGAATCGCCCCCTAAGAGCGCAATTGAATTGTTTTAGTGCGCCTGATCTCCCGTCTAAACTGACAGGGAGTTTGCTGGGTGCTACAGGGGGTGCGAGCTGAAATGCCGGCTGCAGCTCGCACCCGACAGGAGCAACAATTGAATAGCTTCGTCGGGCGTGAGAAGGGGCCAAAACAACTGAATTGTGCCCATAGTACCCAGGAACTAGCCAAAATTAACATTTTCAACACGCCCATCTGAGTTCACTGCAGGCAAACCAAGCCCAATATGCAAACATAATACACAAATTAACATTACATGATCATTCCATATTGCATAAACCTGTATTGAAGATGTAGGGGGTGCGGGGGAGGAGGAGAGGGATTGGGGGAAACATTTCTTGACAAGGGACTTTGTCATTCTGGAACAAAAAGTTACATCCACCAAATTTGCAGGTTTTGCCTTGCATCCCATAGAGGAGCACAGAAAGACATGCAACTCCGGGGATACCATAATCAGCCGATACATGCCCAGCTGGCCACGTATTTTGCCGAAACATAGTTCAAGAGTTTACCTAATGGCCCAGCTCGCTAGAAAAACAGAAATAATGCATTTGTGTACTTAAAAGAAAAAAGAGCTAACAAAACTATACTGGGAAAGAGAGTGTACAGTGTAAACAGATAGAGGACACGGACACACACACATAGTACAGTTTAGTGGTAACATTTGAAAGTATTAGTTATACACAATAGTTACATTTCCCAGATCATGAATGACACTATTACTATCCATATCTATATTTACACAAGCAAAAGGACCCCAAACCTCTCTATAGGACTTTATACCTACAGGCCCAGCAGCACTTACAGCCTGATCACACGGACATCTACAGGGGAGGCCTGCAGTGCTAGATAGGAGCAATCTAGTCCTACTAGAGTCCCAGGGGTGGGCAATAAGCGGCTCTCCTAACTGTCGAACTACAAATCCCAGCATGTCTTGCAACAGTTTTAGCATGGCCAAACAGTAAAACTGTGACAGGGCATGCTGGTATGTATAGTTCTACAACAGATGGGGAGGAGCGCTTATTGCCCACCTAGACAAGAGTAATAAACAAACAAGCCAACCTGTCACAAGGTGGGGGTGAAGAGAGAAGGGGGGAGGGGGGGATTGAGGCCTAGCTGCCACCCAAAGCCTGACCACAGCTGATCGCCCCCAGTACGGGAAATAGCCATAGTCAGGACAATCACCCCCTACCTCTCACTCTGCTCCCCGCTTCCTTATACACAAGGCCCGAGCCCGTCAACCCCCGGATCCCCCCTCACACAACGCACCCCGAACACGTCCGATTCCTCCCCGCCGTGTTCTCCTCTTCTTCCGGCCGTGTCTCGCTGTTGTTTCTCTCTCTCTATACATATATATTTATAGCGCTTTATAGTAATATCACTACTAGTTATTATTATTATTATTCTGTTTGTTTCCTCTCCGAGCGTTTTTCTGAGTCGAAGCTGTAAAATGGCGGCCTCCGTCCTTCCTTCCTCCTATAAACCCTCCCCGCGCCGCGCGCCCGGGATCCCTCCGCCGCCGTGCAACGGGCCGCTGCTGAGGAGAGGGGGGTGATGGGGCCGTGTCACTGCGCGGACTATTACCTGCAGCAAAAACACTTCCGGCAATGGGATGGTGGTGTAGTCATGTGTGGGTGGGCGGTGAGGGGGAACGGGCTGCTGAGCGCTCTGGTAGAGGGACGTGTGTTACTGTGTTTTCTCCCCGTGCTATGAGGCCCCACCAGCCGCCCCCCGCCCCTTCCTCGGGTCCCCAATACCGTCATGGGAGAGCAATGGCGGCGGAAATATGTGCGCAGCAGCAATTACATGGCACAGTGTCTTTGTTATGTTTACCACAGGCAGCAAAGCAGCTGTTTTGTCTTTTTAGCATGATACTTAGGAAAGAAAAAAAAATGATAGTAGCTTGCCCAGCTTTTTATTTTGTTTATTTATTAACAGTTTCTTATATAGCGCAGCATATTCCTTTGCGCTATACAATTGGAAACATTTATAGAACAAAACGGTAATAATAGTCAAATATATAGGTAGGAAGGCCCCGCTCGCAAGCCTACAATTCCCTGTAGTTGACCGATATATAAATGTATACATTTGCAGCAAGTATTAATGTATTATTGTTGTTATTTAAATATAAATGGTACTTTTTAATCATGCAAATGTAATGTTCACTCTTCCAAGCTATTTTGGCTTTAATCGTATTGGTGTCATCTCTGTGACGCCTTATACCCTGGTAGTCACCACCTCCAGCATATCTGTTTATATTACCCACCTGTGTCTCCCACTTAACTGCGATAGTATGCTAATCCACTGCGATCGCAATGACATCGCAGCACAACACAAGGACGCCTACTTTACCTTGCACACATCGGTAATGTTTAGCAAGACTGCGAAACCATCGGTATAATGGAGTACCATTGCAGCCTCACGCACACTTGCACAAGCTCTGACCTTACTCAGGAATTGCTAACTTCCACGCACGCTATGAGGCCTCAGTCTGCATAGGGCATCGCAGTGGCTAAGTTATGCACGCCCCTGCATCGACCAAACGCACTGGCACCGTCACCACCCGCAAACGGCACTTCCTGTCAATCACTCTGCAATGGGTCTGTGTAGTCACTGCAATCGTAGTGGCCGACTCGTGCACTGCGATGCATGCGCAGAACGCAACAATCGGCCGATTTTGGGCCGTAGGACAAGATGCAGCCTTTGGGCCATGCAGCAGCCTTGAGGGCTGGTATGACTTGGATAGATGCGGCAGATGATGGACTAATGTCACAGGAGAGACAGGCGTTGGTGCGCAGGATTGCATACTATGGACGCTGTAGTGCAGCCTGTGCCGCCGGGTTGACACAAGCAGCTGACGCTGGAGTGTGGCCTGTGTCGCCAGGTTGACACAAGCAGCGTACGCAGGACTGCGCACTTTTGGACACAGAGTGCTGTCCGTGCCACCTAGATGACACAAACGGCAGGTAAATGGTATGTGAATTGTGCCACCTGGATGATACAAACGTCAGAATAACAATCCAGACAGGAAAACTGGAGCTCGACTAAATCACAGGAGACAATGCCAGAACCATAAATACGAAAACTATCACTGGCATCAGAGCAGCCTTCACACCAGCAGGAAATAGCCACAGGAGCCAATCCAGATCGGGCCAGGGATGATGAACAGCTGGTAGGAAGAGTTCAGCGAACGATCGCCCATCGTTCCCCTCGTCCTGCTTTCACAACGCGGCGGCTTGTGACGGTCATGTTTTGAACAGCTATGGCAGTGATTTTCAACCTTTTTCAACTCGCGGCACACTACGCAAGATTTTAAAATTGCCAAGGCACACTATGCGGTGTGCGCGGACTATGAAAAACCACACTACATTGGATCCCACAGGAACAAAACACACTACATTGGCCCCCACAAGAATAAAAAACACACTACATTAGCCCCCACAAGAATAAAACAATCCCATTGGCTGGCCTCCACAGAAAAAAAAACCCACATTGCTCCCCACAAAAAAAAACAACCATACCACATTACGCCCCACAGGGAAAAAACAACCATACCACATTGTGCCCCACAGAATTGCTCTCCACAGAAGACAACTGCCACATTGCTCCCCACAGAAAAAGAAACCTATGGCTGGCCCCACAGAAACAAAAAAAAAAACATTGTTCCCCACTAAATAGGCAAATATATGGCTGAATAACATATGGCTGGTTCTCACTAAAAAAAAAGTGACATGACTGGTTCCCACGAAAAAATAAACTATGGCTGGTACCCACTAAGAAGAAAAAAATGTCTGGTCTCCACCGACATAAACAAAACCCACATTTCTTCCCCCCTTGTCACTCACACTGCAGCAGGATCGCGTGCTGGTGGGCTTCCAGGCAGGCTGCCGGGCGGGAGATAAAGAGAGAGTGCGGGCTGGCTGTTTGGCGCCGGGCGGGAGGTAAAGAGAGACAGAGCGCGGGCTGGCTGATTGGCGCAGGGCATTGGCTGGCAAAGCAGGCTGGAGGGCAGTGGACAACGCGACGTGCGTAACCTGTGATGTCATGCCGCTGCGTCTTTGCAGGTCACTACCCGGGCACGCCTGGAGCTCAGCGGCCCGGGATGCTGAAGTACAGTAAAATGTGCCCAGTGGCTCGGACATCCCTGCGGCACACTTCACAACCGGCCACAGCACACTAGTGTGCCGCGGCACACCGGTTGAAAACCGCTGAGCTATGGGGAACGATAGCTCAGTTGTGAGTCCTTCACCTTGGTCAGGCCGCACGTGGTGCTGGTATCCTGTCAGCTACTGCTGGTGGTCGGTTCAGTTCTCCTGTCAGGCTTCCCTTTAATAGGGGATGCAGTAGTGGTCTGAATCAGACACCTGGTTCCAGGGTGACCAAGGGCGTCACTAATATCCCTTGCACTTAGTGCCTGTTTACCAGGATAAATGGCTGAAGGGTGACTGTTAGTTGCCGCGCTGGTGCTTGTATGATAGAATTGCCGGCGCCGGCTTTTACACTTCAGCGCGGCTATAGGTTAGACTGCTATAAGCTCTACGGGTCTTGGTCGTTGGTGAGACCTAGTCAAAGGTGGGGGATATGGGCTTGAGCTGCACCCCGTAAGCAGGTCGCGGTCCTTTGACTCGGTGACCAAGCCCCGCGGGAAAAGGAGAAACAAACACCTGTGGCCCAAGGGCAAGGTGCCAGGAGGAGGCATGTAGGAACTGGGATGGAACCCCCGGTTCGGGATACTGTACTTGAGGTACAAGGGAGAGTACACTACGGAGTGTGACTGCGCACACACCCTACCGGGTTGCCGGTCGGAAGGAATGCACCACGGTGCAATACCGTGTGAGACAGGTAGCGACCACAGAGACCAGTGACGAGGTGGGTAGTGGTATTGGACCTTGACTGTGGTGGTAAGCACTGGAGAGGTGGATACGTATAACTGCACTCAGGCTGTGATGGTAAAGCACTGGTGAGATGGATGGTATAACGCACACAGGCTGCGGTGGTAAAGCACAGGTGAGATGGATGATATACTGCACTCAGACTGCGGTGGTAAAGCACTGGTGAGATGGATGGTATAACGCACACAGGCTGTGGTGGTAAAGCACTGGTGAGATGGATGGTATACTGCACACAGGCTGCGGTGGTAAAGCACTGGTGAGATGGATGGTATAACGCACACAGGCTGTGGTGGTAAAGCACTGGTGAGATGGATGGTATACTGCACACAGGCTGCGGTGGTAAAGCACTGTTGCTCGTGGAATACTGACACGCTGGGATTAGCTCACTGGAAGTAAGGGAACCTGGAACGAGAGACCACTAGTAACACTAGCAGCAACAATGGTTGTTCAGGCAATTACACAGGAGCCGGATGTATACCCCCCTGGAAGCCTGCTGATTGGTCCACAGCGTCAGCTGACTGGCCAGACTGTCAGGGAAGGAAGGCAAGTCACAAGGGGAAGTGTCATGGCGGCGCCCATGACGGAGACTCCGATCCCCGCGCACCAGGCCGCCTGACACACCAGCATCAGGGAGAATGCTCAGCACCTCCCACGTCGCCACACCAGCCGCCCGACTGCCCGGGAAGTCAGAGGAAGCCGGCGGGACGGAAAGGGACGGCCGATCCCCAGCTGAACTCTGACACCTTGCTGGCCTCATAGTATATTGAATTAAATACCCAACTTGTTTGCTATTGCATAAGCTAACGCAGGCTGGTATGGTGGCCCGTGCATTCGTCCTGCGTCTGGGTCGCCACCAAAGCGGGTTCATATCCTGCCCTCTACGCCGTAGCAGAATGACAGCAGTACACACGCGGCACATGAGCAGTCTCCCTGCGTGGAGGTAAGCCACATGTATATATTTGTATTTACTGTATATAACACAGTTACCTAAGCTTTGCTTTAGAACATATACATGTCTGGAACTAGGTCCTTGGCTCAACCAAGGTCTCTGGTTAGTTCCTTCCATGGCTCTAACTATATTCTCCTGCTCTACTTTAAATTATAAACGTCCCCAGGCTCGTACTGGGCCGCCGGGTAATTCCCCTGTGGGCCCTACTGATTCCAGACCACTTTCTAAGAGGGGGCGGGGCTTAGCAGATTGGGGGGGGGCAGCATGCACAGTAGTGCTGTCCGTGCTGCAGTCCATGTTTGAGGAGGGGGAGGCCACCGTCACTTCTCCCCCTTCCTCCACTTATCTGCGGTCCAACCCACAGGAGGACCAGTTGGAGGGGGGGGGTGTCTTTACCTTCGTTGCTGAATGATGTGAGGATCTTGTGACTGTCCCCGGCGCCACTATGTCTCAGTATAGGGAGGAGAGGAGGAGCAGGCAGCCATTTCCACGCGCTGCAGTTATCCAGGAGGCCTGGTAAGTAAATGCATTCAAGTCCAAGTGTTGTGCTGCATTACTGACTGATTACTGGATTAAGTACAGGCCAGGCTATAACTCTTCTCATTTATTGGTGCTGCTTTGAAATCACCAAAGCACACCATTATGTTAGAGAATGACAATACTATATACTTACTGTACCCATCAATAAACAGAGGGTATATATCAGAGGTTCCCAAAGTCCGCCATTACAGTCCACGTTTTAGGGATATCCAAGCTTGAGTCCAGATGGTTAAATCAAATGGATTGAGGTACTAATTAAATCACCTGTGCTCAAGCATGGCTATCCCTAAAACGTGGACTGTAATGGCGGACTTTGGGAAACTCTGGTATATATTGATTCTCAGAGTGTATGAATTAATTTCTATGTTTAACATTGAGTTTCTATTCTATATGTATGCCCAATTTGTTTATGGTTTATTGTATTAAATACTATGGGGCCTATGTATTAATAATCGTGGCACTGCCGCAATTACTAAGGATCCATACTGCAGGGGATATTTTCATTGTTAATGAAAATGTCCCGGCTATGTACAAAGGGAAACTCGCAGGGACAGCGGTTGCAGTAACCGCTGTCCCTGCGAGATATATTCCTGGCATTTAGTAAAAGTCTTTCACGTTTGTGAAAGACTTCGCCGGGGGAAGCTTACACTGCGCATGCACACAGCGTCAACCTCTAAAGATCTCTCTCCTGCATCGGGAGCCCCCATAGGCTTACAGCAGTTTACACCATCTGAAGATGGAGTAAACTACTGGGGCCAAACTCCGAAAAGCTTCGCTGTTTGGAGTTTAGTACACAGGGGGTCAGATCGTAGTCCCCATTCATAATACTGGGGACTGCGATCTGCAGTGCTAATTAGCACTTTGCTGGAGATTTCTGTGAAATAATGGGATAAATACTGCATAATAATGGTATACATACTGCATACGGGGATAAATACATATGTAGTATGTGGTATACGTTCATAGCATATTTTTGCACCAGGGCCCACCACTCTCTAGTTCCGCCACTGCCGGCAGCTGCACCCAGGCGATAATAAACTGTAAGGTTATTGCAATTCTCTCCTTTCATTATTCTTCTTTGTGCTGTGAATTGTTTGTGCAGTGTTCCTGCAGATGTCCCTGGGATCTGGTGGTTTCCCTTACCTGAGCTAGACCACTGCACTAGAAAGTGATGGCTAATAATAACCAGGGCTGATGCAGAACCTCTTTGGATGCCATTCGCAATTATTGATCAGGATGCGATCATGAAAAGCACATGTAGGGACAAGGGTCCCTGTGATGTGCTGGGAGTGAAGTGACAGCATCAGCGGTCTCTTCACTTCTGTGCTGGGAGTCCTGTGCATGCGCAGTCTAGTGACCACACAAGCATGGTGGCCATTGCCGGGGGGAGGATTCCTATTGAACCCCCTACTCTCGGCTAGATTTGCGATATGTAGCCCATAAGTTAAGGCGGGTTACACATTCCGGAACTTGATAAATCTGAGAGCATTGCAACCCCTACAGAAACCTATGGGGGTTGCGGTGCCGTCGGAATTGGAGGGACAGCAGCAGATATCGGAGCTATCTGTTGTGATCCCTCCATAATACATTAGGGGGATACTTAATATTTGCGGGTATCCCCAGAAAACAGGCGTTTTTTTCCGGGAATGCACCGCAAATATTATATGATAAATGGGCCCCTTTGTAACTGTAGAGTAAATTATTAATCTGATAAATAATACACTGTGACTCTGCCATATTGCCTGCTTAGCTCTTTTCATGTTGATAGGGAAACTGGCATGAGTGTACGGTATACTGTACAATAAAGTCCTAGATGCACACTATATGATTTGGATAGGCATGTTGGTCTATTGTTTAGGAATTGAACAGTATTATTATTGAGCAGAGGCGGACAGGATGGTGTCCTCCAGCTATTCTAAAACTTCTATATGTTCATATATTGTGTTTGCCTGTCCCTTCTGTGTTCCTTATATTGTGTCTGCCTGTCCTGTCTGCGTTCCATAACGTGATTGTACTAGCTCATACCTCCCAACATTTAAAAGTACTAATTCGGGACATCCGCACACTCCCCAAAGGGGGTGTGGCCTATGCGTAAAGAGGGCATGGTCTAGCGACACGCCCTCTTTTCATCACTCTGGGGCATGCCTGGCATCTCCGAGATGCTGGGCAGCCCCCGGGCTTCCCCCCCATACTGCGAATAGATGTTGTGCGCGTGCGCACAGCATCTATTCTTGCTCTGCATAAACGCAGAGCAGCTGTGTATGCTTCCACCAACTTCCCCCCCACCACGGGACACCGCGGCCCCCCGCGGGTGGGATAGCGGGACAGTCCCATAAAAACGGGACTGTCCCGCTGAATGCGGGACAGTTGGGAGGTATGCTAGCTACATTTCCGAGTCCCTGGCTCATGCAGCTGGTACTTAGAGGTCCTTTTGAAAGGACAATAAAATGTGTTATGTGGCGGGTTGTTAGTTTTTCAATGGGCCTCAAACATTGCATTCACCAGGTGGGCCCTTCATGTTCCAGTCCGACACTGAACGTCCCCTATTAATCTTGCATGCAGGTATGTGTAATATATATACAGGTTGAGTCTCCCATATCCAAATATTCCGAAATACGGAATATTCCGAAATACGGAATTTTTTTTTAGCATGACTGAGATAATGAAACCTTTGATTTTTGATGGTTCAATGTACACAAACTCTAAGGCACAATTATTAAAAATAATGTATACAATTACCTTCAGGATGTGTGTATAAGGTGTATATGAAACAAATTAATTTTATGTATTTACACAAACTTTGTTTGAGCCACAAAATTATTGAAAATATTGTATAAAATGACCTGTAGGCTGTGTGTATAAGGCGTATATAACATAAATGCATTCTGTGTGAATATTTAGGTCCCATTCCCAAGATATTTCATTATGATATGCAATTATTACAAAATACGGACTATTCCGTTATCCAAAATACCCCTGGTCCCAAGCATTTTGGATATCGGAGACTCAACCTGTATATATATATATATATATATATATATATATATATATATATATATACATATACAATAAAAAAAGTAGGGATGTGCAGGCTCGGTTCTACTCGGTTCCGTTCGTTTTTTTTTTACCGAATCTTATTGGCTATACAAAACTCGTGACAGCTGAAACCCAATAAGATTCGGGAAAAAAAACCGAACGGAACCGAGTAGAACCGAGCCTGCACATCCCTATAAAAAAGATTCAGTGATTGCGCATGTTCTGTAACAAAACACTGCCCAGAAATTATAGTCTCTAATGAGTCCAGCATTCAAAGCACCAATCTAGGGCGATGACTGAATATTTCCATATACCATCAGGTCCCAGATATTAACGGACCGCAGCTCTCCACTAGAGAAAGGATGGATGCCAAGTCCACAAAATCTGTCAATGTAAAAAGAGAGGAGAGCGCTCCATGGTGCAGATAAACACAAATTTTATTTGGACATATACACACTTAGGCACTCTATTGGGTGCCGCTTGTACCTTAAAGCAAACTGTGTGGGCTGGTTACCACGTGATGTGTAAAAATACTCCACCGGTTGCTGTAGGCGTTGTACCAGAGGACCGCCGGGCTCACACACCCCGCTGCCGGATACTACGATGTAGACCACAGCCGGTCGGACCACGAGCGGCTGGGACAAGCTGGAGGCAACTGGGGATTCCTACGATGTGCGTCACAGAGGCCCCGCCCTAACGCGTTTCGTCATGGACTTCGTCAGAGGGCTGGGCTCTGTGACGCTGCACACACCTCTTCTAGGCTGGTTCAGCCAATCAGTGTGCAAACAATACGGGCACATACCCTGACATTGCCATTCAATAAAAAACATCATGTAAAATTTGTTTTTTTTAAAAACATGCATTCTTAGTTATTTATAGTGCGCTAATTATAACTAACTCTTCATGGGCGACTTGCTGTAATATACTCTCAACAAGTCACCTACGTTGTGCACACTGTAGAAACACTCATGCATAATTATAATTATACACAGACAAGTTAACATGTACACAACGTACATAGAATTGCAATTGATAAAACTTTCTATAGGATGAATATGACTCAAATTTTTTCCACAAAAAACATTATTTGTTTCATTTTAATATATAAAAAAGATAAAGTCAGGGAGTCAAAGATGGACCAAGATTTCTTTTGTCCGTTTGTTACTAACTTCAACGGTGGGGCAAATGTAATTAAGAATCTGCTTAAGAAAAATTGGCATATTCTTAAACTAGACCCCATACTCGCTGAACATTTACCTACTGGTCCCAGTATGGTTTATAATAGAGCGAGGAATATTAAATCATACGTATCCAAAAGTAAATTAAATCTGCCTATAAAACCGAATAGATCCACTAAACATTTTCTTGGAGACATAAAAGGTTTCTTTACGTGTGGTAGCTGTAAAGTTTGTAAACTAGCAGAACGGGGTACAAATAATGTTTTTTGTGGAAAAAATTTGAGTCATATTCATCCTATAGAAAGTTTTATCAATTGCAATTCTATGTACGTTGTGTACATGTTAACTTGTCTGTGTGGTTTGAGATACATCGGCAAAACCAAGAGAGTGTTGAAAATACGTATCTAAGAACATACTCGTAATATAAAAAATAAAATTATGAATCATAGTATACCGAGACACTTTCAGGAGTGTCATGGAAGTAATCCCAATTTGTTGAAATTTAAGGGCATTGAAAAGATAAACACCAAGGATTTTAGTGGTGACTTGAATAATTATTTGATGAAAAGAGAAACCCACTGGATACTAGCCTTAGATACCCTGACTCCCAACGGTCTGAATGAAGGGATAGAAATTACTCCCTTCATACGTGATAGGTAATAAATCGTCTTGGTAGTTTTCTCCTGCTATTTATCTAAAAATAATTCATGTTTTTTTATAGTATTTTATGCATATTTGTATCTGTTTTTATATATTTTTTTTCAGATTCTTGTACACAAATATACCAGAATTGTAAACCATATAGTAATTATAATTATGCATGAGTGTTTCTACAGTGTGCACAATGTAGGTGACTTGTTGAGAGTATATTACAGCAAGTCGCCCATGAAGAGTTAGTTATAATTAGCGCACTATAAATAACTAAGAATGCATGTTTTTAAAAAAAACAAATTTTACATGATGTTTTTTATTGAATGGCAATGTCAGGGTATGTGCCCGTATTGTTTGCACACTGATTGGCTGAACCAGCCTAGAAGAGGTGTGTGCAGCGTCACAGAGCCCAGCCCTCTGACGAAGTCCATGACGAAACGCGTTAGGGCGGGGCCTCTGTGACGCACATCGTAGGAATCCCCAGTTGCCTCCAGCTTGTCCCAGCCGCTCGTGGTCCGACCGGCTGTGGTCTACATCGTAGTATCCGGCAGCGGGGTGTGTGAGCCCGGCGGTCCTCTGGTACAACGCCTACAGCAACCGGTGGAGTATTTTTACACATCACGTGGTAACCAGCCCACACAGTTTGCTTTAAGGTACAAGCGGCACCCAATAGAGTGCCTAAGTGTGTATATGTCCAAATAAAATTTGTGTTTATCTGCACCATGGAGCGCTCTCCTCTCTTTTTACATTGATATATATATATATATATATATATGTATCGCTTCTTGTCCTTACCCTAAAGGCAAGCGTAGGATCTGCTCTTATCAGTTTATGTCTGATACCAAACATATTTTAAAAGGAACAATGTTGCGATTGGAGGCTGGGCTCACCTGGTGCGGTAGTTTGGTGCAATAACTCCACTTTACACTATCTCTCCCTAGGTATTTATATATTAAAATAGATATATAGGTATACCTATAATTCCACACATGTATATAAAGATATGTATTCACATAGGTGCTCCTGGGGCACTAGGTGTCTAGGTTCAGCTCAGGCTTTTCTAAGAGGGGCATTCTGCCTCACAACTCTTAGGTTTTGGGCTATAGCATCGCGACCTTGGACAATATCTAGAGTAGTATTGTCCACTTCAGTTAATATTTAAGGTGCCCCTTTCGGGGGGCCTATTGCTATTTAAAACTGCAGTAATTTAACTCCAGTGGCACACTTGGCAGTGCCCGGTACTTAGAATATTGCATTCTTAGTGTCTTATAAGTACTTTATAAGCATGCTGATCTCCTGGTGCAGGAGTCTTACAATTCACCTTCTGATGAAACCGGGACGCTGGAACCCAGAGAAACGCGTCAAGGACCTTCACATTAGTGCTCTTGCTGACTATTTGGTTCACTACTATTTCTTATCTACCCGGTGCCTATTTAGCAAGTTTGGAGTCGCAGTACGAGCTCATATTGGCACACCTTGGATGTGGTTCCAGGCTGGACTTACTTTCTACCCAGAGCACACAGTCGTTTGACTGTTACACTGTGGGACACCGCTCCCGGCTATTACACCCTCAGGAGCCGGTATACTATACAAGTGCACCCATAGAAGCTGGAGCGGCTGCTCGCTTCTTACGAATCCAGGTGCCCCGGCAGCCGTACGGAGTCTGAGACCTGTCCACAGAAGTCGGAGGTCTATTCTTTTGCTCCCGTCGCCTGAAACACCTCGGTGACCAGCTAACAGACCCACGCTGACGAGCGGCGAGTGTCTCTACACAATCGGAGTGGTGAGCATCCCAATATAAATTACGAACAAACTTGTGTGTGCAATCATACTGCATATAGCAGCCCTTTATATTTATTAAAGGAATGGTCAACATTTGGCCACTGTGAATCATCCTTTGTGACATTTATATATCAACAAGCATTTCTATATGGGACTTTTATTGAGCCATATAACATCTATGGATATACGGTGTATGTTACCCCAGTCATATTGAGTGGGCAGCTATGTGACATCTTAGTACTGAAAATTCATATGTTGAATATATTGTTGTTTTTAATAAACTTTCCATATTTATTAATTTTGTGTGGTATTTCAAACATCAGCGCTTCAATTTATTTGTGCATTTACTATGTCTGAAGGCCTGAGTGCCACCCGCCAAGAGTTTAGTCAGGGTCAGACCTGGGTTGTATTATATTGGTGGGCACCAAGTAAATCCTGGAACCTGTGGTTCAAGTTTACTGTTTGTTTTCAATAATCCTCTTGTTGTGACCTCTATAAATGTCAAGGGTCACTGGTGGGGATCCATTATCAAATATGTGATATTTCTATGTGTACCTTGACCGGTACAGGATCTTAGTTAATATCTTACGCTATCCTGTGATTCTGCCTCTTTGGCTAATACGCACTTCACCATTATAAGTGTTAATGTTACACTAGCAGACCATTTTTTGGGGTATATGGATACACATCCCTAATGGAACACCCTCAGGTAAAGTCATAGAATGCGGTCCTGTTGTATGACCTTCATGTCTCCTTTTACAATTCTGCTAGTTTCTACAGTATTTTCTATTGCAACATCTCCAGGCTGAAGTCAAAGCTGTAGAGCATTAGGACTTAGATACCTGACTCACGAGGCAAATTGCCGTGAGATGGAAAAGGTCAGTGATATTCTACCTAGCATCCAGAGGTCTTCTGGTCACTCACAAGTAAGTGGGCTTGCCCCATTAAAGCCTCGGAAGATGCCCCTATTACTGACATTACATTATTCTCCCTTCCGCACCCTAGCTGCTGTCCTAGCAGCCATCTGCCCTTTTATGGTACCTGATCACGTCAGTTGCTCTACACTTTAGAGCTTTCCTAGTGGGTTCATAGTTCCAACATAGAGATTTGTTACACTATTATACTAGAATCTGTTGGGGTTATGCTACATTCTGGTCTGAGGTGCATCTATGGGCTAGGGCACATGTTTACATTAAAGTGTGACAGTCACAGGTTTGGTTCCTATGACAGCAGGGAAGCCTTGTTGGTTTTTCTGTTCAGTATCTGTTGATACTTTCATTACACTGACAGGTACCATCATGATTGTCCTAGTGCTCTAGCCTCGCTGTATAGGATGCTTCCCTGTATTAGCAGCTCGCTTTCCCTGGGTGGCTGTTGCATCCGTGATTCTTTACTGGTAGGGTATTCCGGTTGTCTTCATACTATGTTCAGGCCAAAAGCTGGTACTGACTACACACTTCCATCACGTTTGAAGTCATCTGTTGTGTGGGTTTTTTTGCTGTGGTTTTCTTTATCGCTGTTGCCAGAGGTTGGCTGTTTTATCCAGGCGAAGTGGACTTCGCCTGGGCTCGCTGATGGTTTCCAGTTGCTGTTTTAACCCTCTGTTTCCAGAATGGGTTGTACTTCTGTCTGAACCTCTGTAAGTAGTTGTAGTCTCGATGCCGCCTCATGCCCAGTGGGATCTCCACTCGTTGGAGACGTCTACGATCGAACTCTTCTGCTCGTGGAAAACCCTCTAATCAGTTGGACCTCAGTAATGGTCCTGGTCAACTGTTCGGTTCTTGGCTTTGGCCTTCATGCATAGGTTTAGGTTTAGGCTATAACACAAAAAGTGTTGACATGGTAAATATCAATCTTTTGACTGTGTTTAACCCTGTCGACCTAAATATATGTCAACAGAATGATGGTCGACCTAATGATGCTTTTGCTGTCAACATTCAGAACCAGTCGACCTTCTGAATGTCAACCTTTACACCGTCGACCTTTTGAACCACACCCGTGAATAACACAGGTTCTGTGGCTGATTAAATCCAGACAGAATGCAGAATTGAAGTCCACCAGCCACAGAATCTGTGTAATTCATATGTGTCCAATAGAGTTCAATTCAAGTCCTCAGACTTTATGTCAGTCACTCAACTGGGTGTGCTACTTCTTCTGACTCTGTAGATATATCTGGCAAGAAGGGGTTCTTTTGTGGTTTGTTCACTACAAGATTTATAGGTCTATACAAGATTAGTTGATCTAAAATACATGTCAAGTAGCTACAGATGTGTCCTCTTACAAGCTTGCTGTTTGCGATTAGCCACAGCCACGTGCGCCACGCTACGCCATGACGCACGCAGTGTTCGTACCATTCAATCCTATGCGCGCTGCGTTCGCACCATGCAATTCGCAGGCAAAGATGCAAGAGGACACATCTGTATATTGGTAACTGGTTTATTTAGTCCCTTATAGGTGTTTTATACTCCATTAAATAACATAAAAACATTCCATTGATTTATTTTAGCTTTCAATTATACAGCAAGTGAAATATTAAAATACAATAGACAATTCCATGTAAAATAAAGAAAATTAATAAAAATAAAAAAAATTATTGTTTTTGCACTGTCTGAGTTATGAAGAGTATCAGCAATGTAATCTATCAGTTTATGTTTGGTGACTGTCATTATAAAGACATATAGGTCATGTATATGGATAGAGACATGGGCCCATATGTAAAAGACTGCAATTTGCTCGTCTGGACGTGATTAACGCAAGATAGCTGCTAAACATAACGCAGCAATTAGTTTTATAACTTTGTCGTATTTTACTTTAAAACAAATTGCCGCTTTAAATCTAGTGGCCGTCTATCTTAAATCACCCGGGAACAGCAAATCGCAGCCCATTATAGTGAGTTTTACTTCTTATTCCATTGTTATATATGATGTGTTAAGGTGCCCACACACATACCGATGTGCTCACGATCCGATTTCTTGTCCAATTTCCTCATGAACTTTCACGGGAGCTCCCTTGCCGTCTGTGGCCGGAGGCCGGCCTCACGTGGGGAATGGCGGCCGCGGCACTGAAGGGGTTAACCCCTGTGCTGCGGCATCATTTTCTAAGGTAACAATGGGCGCTTGGCGCCACATTTAATTGTATTATCGGCGCTAGGCGCCATCTTTTAAATGTTACCGGCGCTAGGTGCCGAGTGGTTAATGTTTTATGTTGCCGCGGCAACGTTTTAACCCCCCGGCGTACTGCACCGGGGTTTGGGTTTTATGTTAGTGCCGCAGCTCCGGAGCATCTCCGACGGCTGCGACAGGAGGACCCGACGCTGGGGACCGGGAGCCTGGCTCCCGGCGCCCCAGCTCCACAGAACGTAGAGCAGATAGCCGCTCTGCGTGCTGGCGTCCCAGCTCCGTGCCGGCTGCTTAGTGCGGCCAGGCAGCGGAGGGCAGGGCAGGATGCTGACCGCTGGGGACTGGGAGCAGAGCTCCTGGCGCCCAGGGCAGCAGGGAGCCACTGCAGCCGGGATACGATCATCCCGGACTGCAGGGCAAAGTGGCTCAAGGGGCGGGGACCGGGCTAGCCGGCTCCCCCAGGTGGTGCTGATCACTGGGGACCGGGAGCGATGCTCCCGGCACCCCAGCTGTGCAACGCAGCGGGGCTGGCAGTTAACCCTCGGTGCATGGCACCGAGGGGAGAACCGCCATAGCCGCACTCTGGGGGTTGGGGGCACTAGCTCCCGATACCCCAGTGCAGGAGGAGAGGCCACACACGGGGAGACCGGAGAAGCCGGCTCCCAGTGCATCGTGACTGGCCAAAATAGGGCGCACAGGGGGACCGGGCTAGCCGGCTCCCTGTGCAGTGTTAGAGGGTGCGCTGGGGACCGGGAGCCTAGCTCCCGGGGTCCCCAGCAGCATGGCCAAGTGGCTGCACGCTGGGGGAGAGGGAGAGCCAGCTCCCCGGACCCCCAGCGCTGTGAGACGGATACAGCAGAGAGCCCCAGCAGTCCAGAACTGCAGGGCTAAGGGAACCCAGCGCTGAGCGCTGGGCAGTGTAATAAATAAATAAATATAAATGCATTCAAAATGATTTGTGCAGCACTGAGCCAGGACAGCAGGTCCTGGGCTACAGTGCTGCAGTGTGTAACAGCCTGATGCAGGGCACAGGCTTTGGTGTATGTGTAAAAACATGAAATGTATATGTTTAATGTATAATTTAAGAAAAGTGCACTTACCTGTGGTCTGTGGAGGTCCAGGGGGATCCGGAGCTCTCTGTGGGCTGCTGGGTCCCCAGGCCTCTTCCCTAGGGGAATAAAATGTCCTCCTATGCAGCCTCATGCCTGGAAGTGGTAGGAGGGGGTGCATAGGAAGCTGGCTAATGCAGCCAGCTAGGTGGGTTTAGGGAGCTTCAAATCGCTTCCCTTCCATGGTCAGGAAACTGTGCCCGGGAACCCTGCTTGCCCACCTCTGGAGCTCAGATTCAGGCAAGGCTAGCAAGCTTGGTCCCTTAGCAGATTCCTGGAAGTCCGTTTTCGGAGGGAAATCCTTATCTTCCCAGGCTGTGTCCAGACGTAGCGGAGCCGTGGGCGTTGCCCAGCTCAGAGGTTGAGCCCAGGCACAGGGGAGTCACCACTCCCCCTTGCCATAAGGGACAATGTTAAACGTGCATGTGGCTAGCACATGCACAGGTCATGCACTTATGATGATTGGTTGGAAACCACAGGGCGGGCTTACCCCCTGTGGAAATGTGTATTAGAGTGGCATAAAATAAGGGTCTGTGAGCCCTGTATGTGGACATCCTTGTAAATCCTGTGTGGAGAAGAATTGCTGTAACATCCTGTATGCTGATATTCCCCTTCAGGCGGAAGGGAGGGTCTTTTTTAAGACTTTGAGCAATAAACACCTTGCCTGACTTCAATTGTGCCTCAATCCTGCGACCAACAGAATTGCGCAAACCGCTATTCCGTTCTCTTGCTGTTCTGGGTAAGAGCTCCGTGTCTCCAAGTTCAAGCCCTCTGCCAGCTACCGTGCAGACCTGGTCCATTGCGAGGGATCAGGTGGGAACAGCCGACACCAAACAGGAGGTGTGTCTGCAGTTAATCAAACGCATACGCAGCAGAAGCGGTTCCAGGTTCCAAGGCAGGAGCCTGAGTGTACCTAATAAGCGGTTCCAAACGCTGATGGTAGAGTTTGGTGGTGGCAGCATCGTTACACGCCCACGGCGCAGTGGGCGGAGTCAGTGACAGGCAGTCACTGACGGTGAGTGGGAGTCCAAAAGCGCTAACCCGTGACCAGGGACGGCCTAGGCGAAAGGTGTCCGGTCACACCGTCGTGATCACGATTTTGGAAAAAAGACACCCAATCTGTTTTTCAATCTCACGATCTATCAGATCGTACGCATCGTGAGATTGGCCATAACAAATCGTGAGTTAAAAAAAAAAAAAAAAAAAACAGGCTCTTGACTACTGGTGGGAAATTTAAATAGCCATAACAAGGGGAAGGGCTATCTAGGGAGTATAAAAAGCAGGCACCCCTTAAACTCTGTGTACATTCTGCTCTGCTACTAGATGAGGCTAGGTGTATTCCTACTGAATCCTGTACATTGCTACTGTGCTCTTTGTATTTGGCTTGCCTTTTACAAAGTTTGCAAGTGTGTGCTACCTACCTGCATTCTATCCTGTTCCTGAATTCTGTACTGATGCATCCCTATCAGTATAGAGTGTTGGTCGCTGAAACCGGTGTCCGGGAGATTAGGAAGAGGGCCCAGCGAAGAAGGACGAGAGCATGCTGGACCAAGGAGTGGCTTCTACAAAGGGATACCCGCTCTCACATGTCCCTGCTGATGGAGATCAAGGAGAACAACCGGGATAACTATCGGAACTACCTGCGCATGGATGACGCCACCTTCCAGGAATTGCTGCATCTGGTGACCCCCCCACATCCTGACACAGGACACAAGGTGGCGGAGGGCAATCCCTGCTGAAGAGAGACTGGTGGCTACCCTGAGGGACCTGGCTACAGGAAGGTCATTTGAAGACCTGAAGTTTGGGACACTCATCTCACCTCAGTCCTTGGGCGTCATCATTCCGGAGACCTGCAAAGCCATTGTTAAAGTGCTACAGTACCAGTATTGCAAGGTAAGTAAAAAAAACACACCACACATTGGTTTCTTGTGTAACGAAAATTTTTATTTTTTACTCAACATAAAGCAAAAATAGCCTTCTATTAGTACAATGTGCACTGCCTGCAGGCAACTGAAAGTGTGCACTAAACTGTGCAATATTCTTTTTTTATAACAATTTTACAAAAGAACATCACCAAATTTTATGAATCCCAATAGGTAGCCGGCTGTATGTGATAGGGTGGGTCAGACGCCAGTTTGAACAGGCCAATACACACATGGCACAAGTACACATTGTGGCCCCGGCTTCCAGCAATGTGTACTTGTGCCATGTGCGTAGTGACCTTGTCCAAATGGCTTCATCACCACCCTATCCCATGCAGCAAGC
The DNA here is from genome assembly GCA_031769625.1 of Taudactylus pleione. NCBI lineage: Eukaryota > Metazoa > Chordata > Amphibia > Anura > Myobatrachidae > Taudactylus > Taudactylus pleione. The sequence goes on along the minus strand of JAUIMM010000847.1, from coordinate 828,217 downwards.
ACCGATTAGAATTCATAAAATTTGGTGATATTAAAAGCAAGAAAAAATTTACATCTCAGGATATTGGGGCGACTCATCCGCTGCATCCAGCAGAGCATTATACAAGGTGGTGCTGGTTCTTGGGTTACTTGGTGGGGGAGTAATATCTAACTGGGCAGAGGGAGGGGGTGGACATACCTATTTGGGGCAGGGGAAAATAGCATTGGGTCTGCTATGTATGTAGATTTGAAGATATTTTTGCTCACACAGCAACTCAACAGGTCGTAGTTTAACCTGAGAAAATTTCTTTGGATATCTGTATCCATATTTCTCAATGAGCTGTGAAATCATCTATTGCATCAGGGGGTCTCTGCAGCAGCCGTTCTGCATTTTGGAAAAAATTGTCCTCACGTTCAGTAAGATTCTCCTTTCTCCCCTGTTTTTTTTCCTTTTTTTGCGGTTGTTGTGAAGAAGATGAGGGTCCAGGTGGAAGTGGAGTTTCTACTTGTGTGGTATTCTCCGGCTCACTATCACCACCGAGCAGACTGAAGTCCGGTGTGGATGCTAAATCAGGGTCTTGGGTGGGAGTTTATATAGGAAAAAAAGAAAAAATAATATTATAGTCATGTTTTAACCCCTTTTTTACTATTTTTACAGTTTCCTAACACCATGGAGGAGTGGACCAGCATCGCAGAAGATTTTGAACAACGTTAGAATTTCCCTAACTGCGGAGGAGCCATCGATGGGAAACACATCCGCATCAACCCAATTGCCAACACCGGATCATATTACTACAACTACAAAGGATTCTTCAGCATCGTTCTCATGGCCGTGGTGAATGCCAACTACGAATTTCTGTTTGTGGATGTCGGCAAGAATGGCCGTGCTTCGGCTGGTGGGTCCTTCAAAAAGACGGCTTTCTACCAGAGACTCACCAACAAAACCCTCAACTTGCCCTCACTGGACCAGACAAAGCACGGCCTAAATTACATTTTCGTCGCAGACGAGGCTTTTGCATTATATGAACACGTGATGAAGCCATTTGCACAGAGGGGCCTGACCAGAGAGAAGAGGATCTACAACTACCATCTATATCCGGCACGGCGAATTGTGGAAAATTCGTTTGGAATACTGAACAACCGCTTCCACATTTTCCACACCACCATCAATCTACAGTCAGGTCCATAAATATTGGGACATTGACAGAATTTTCAGATTTTGGCCTCTATCCACCACAATGGCTTTGAAATGGAACAAACAAGATGTGATTTAACTGCAGACTTTCAGATTTAATTTGAGGGTAATTACATCCAAATCAGGTGAACGGTGTAGAAATTACAATGGTTTCTATATGTGCCTCCCAAAAGTAATGGGACAAACTAAACAATCCTAAATCTAACTTTCACTTTTTAATACTTTGTTGCAAATCCTTTGCAGGCAATTACAGCCTGAAGTCTGGAACGCATAGACATCACCAGATGCTGGGTTTCATCCCTGGTGATGCTCTGCAAGGCCTCTACTGCAAATTTCTTCAGTTCCTGCTTGTTCTTGGGGCATTTTCCCTTCAGTTTTGTTTTCATCAAGTGAAATGCATGCTCAATCGGATTCAGGTCAGGGGATTGACTTGGCCATTGCATAACATTCCACTTTTTAGCCTTAAAAAACTCTTTGGTTGCTTTTGCAGTATGCTTCGGGTCATTGTCCATCTGCACTGTGAAGCGCCGTCCAATGAGTTCTGAAGCATTTGACTGAATATGATCATATATTGCCCAAAACACTTCAGAATTCATTATGCTGCTTTTGTCAGCAGTCACATCATCAATAAATACAAGGGAACCAGTTCCATTGGCAGCATTACATGCCCACGCCATGACATTACCACCATCATGCTTCACTGATGAGGTGGTATGTTTTGGATCATGAGCAGTTCCTTTTCTTCTCCATACTCTTCTCTTCCCATCACTCTGGTACAAGTTGATCTTTGTCTCATCTGTCCATAGGATGTTGTTCCAGAACTGTAATGGCTTTTTTAGATGTTGTTTGGCAAACTCTAATCTGGTCTTCCTGTTTTTGTGGCTCACCAATGGTTTACATCTTGTGGTGAACCCTCTATATTCACTCTTGTGAAGTCTTCTCTTGATTGTTGACTTTGACACATATACATCTACCTCCTGGAGAGTGTTCTTGATTTGGCCAACTGTTGTGAAGGGGTTTTTCTTCACCAGGGAAATAATTATTTTGTCATCCACCTCAGTTGTTTTCCGTGGTCTTCCGGGTCTTTTGGTGTTGCTGAGCTCTCCGGTGCGTTCTTTCTTTTTAAGAATGTTCCAAACAGTTGATTTGGCCACACCTAATGTTTTTGCTATCTCTCTGATGGGTTTGTTTTGATTTTTCAGCCTAATGATGGCTTGCTTCACTGATAGTGACAGCTCTTTGGATCTCATATTGAGAGTTGACAGCAACTGATTCCAAAAGCAAATGTCACACCTAGAATCAACTCCAGACCTTTTACCTGCTTAATTGATAATGAAATAACGAGGGAATAGCCCACACCTGTCCATGAAATAGCTTTTGAGTTGATAGTCCCATTACTTTTGGCCCCTTAAAAAACATATTGAAACTGTTATAATTCCTACACCGTTCACCCAATTTGGATGTAATTACCCTCAAATTAAATCTGAAAGTCTACAGTTAAAGCACATCTTGTTTGTTTCATTTCAAAACCATTGTGGTGGTGAATAGAGGCCAAAATCTGAAAAAATTCTGTCAATGTCCCAATATTTATGGACCTGACTGTATGTGTGGAGAAGATAGACTGGGTCGTGATGGCGTGCTGTGTGCTGCACAACGTTCTGCGAAGAAAATCAACTCAACGTGGACCAGTCCCAGCTAGACCAGAAGATGTAGGACCCCTGGAGGACATTGAATATTTGACATCTGTGTCTGCACCACCAATTACAACAGCATCCACCGCAAGTGCCAAAGAAGTGAGGGAGGAGTACATGACCTATTTTAATGGACCAGGTGCTGTACTATGGCAGGAGGGCTGTCTGTGAACTACTGACTAAATTGGACATTTGGGATTTAACAACAAAAACATTAAGGATTTTGGTTTAAACTGTGTCACTACTTACCAAGACTTCTGCAACCTCCTCTTCTCCCTCACGCTCAGCCATCAAGATGATAGATTCCCTTTGAGGCTCTTGATCACTGATGAAGGACATCATATGGTAGTACCACAGCGCAGGAATATATATTTCATCTGTGCCCGCTCCTGATTTTTTGGAGTCATCCACCTTCTTTTTTTGTTTGATGTACTATGTCCTGAGATTTTGAATCTTTTGCCGTACAGTTTTCAGGTCTGCATCAGTGATGTACTTTTTCGTATACTCCAATAGTACCTCTAGTGCGGCCAACTTGTGCGACTTGTTGTTGTACTTCTGAGAACTGATCTTCCACAGACATTCTTTTGAGTGCAGGATTTCAATGAATCCTGTAACGAATTCACGTTCACTATCCATGGACATTATCTATGAAGAGGAAAAAAAAGGACATTTAAATATTTCTGTATATAGTTTTGTTAAATTTAATGTTGTTATAGTTAACATTTTTAATGTTTTAATATTTTCTTTTTTACTGGTTTTTAAAAATTTTATGTTATAGTTAACATTTGTAATGTTTTAATATTTTCTTTTTTACAGGTTTTTAAAGGTTTGTTATGGTATTCTAATCGTGTTTTCTTTTACAGGAATGTCATGTGTTCATTGCTTGGTAGTATAATGTTTTTCTTTGTTTGACAGCATGGGTCTTCCACCTTTGGGGCTGTCGCTGTTGTAGAACTACAGATCCCAGGATGCCCTAAAAACAGTTTTAACATGCTGACATTATCCAAGGGTGGGTGGCAGTTCATCCTGGGATCTGTAGTTCCACAACAGCTGGTGACCGAAAGGTAGAAGACCCCCAGCTTTAAATAATGTGTGTTTTTAAATGTATTGTATGGTGATTATTTTGTAAAATACGTGTTTATTTATTTATTTTTTTGTTATATTACCTAAAATTTATTTTTATTTTATCTGTATTGAATTGATTTTTAAACATGTTTATTATTAATATAATATGTTATTTCAATATGAATAATCTTCCTGGAATGTATTTGTTTATCTTGATTAAATATTTTTGTCTATTAATTTTAGAAAAATTGATTGGTTTTCTAATAAATTATTAGGTGGCCCCATGACGTGGTTTGGTAAGGGGGCACACATTGGTGGGCAGTGGGAGCTTCAATGCATGACCCAGCCACCGCCCACCTCAATACGGTGGGCGGTGGCTGGGTCATGCATTTATTACCTGGGGGCACACATTGGTGGGCAGTGGGAGCTTAAATGCATGACCCAGCCACCGCCCACCTCAATACGGTGGGCGGTGGCTGGGTCATGCATATATTACCTGGGGGCACTCATTGGTGGGCAGTGGGAGCTTAAATGCATGACCCAGCCACCGCCCGCCTCAATACGGCGGGCGGTGGCTGGGTCATGCATTTATTACCTGGGGGCACACATTGGTGGGCAGTGGGGGAGCACATATTGGTGGTCATTGTGGTTGCATTTAAATCCTTTTAAAAAGAACCCTCACGATCGGTTTCCATCGTGTTCCAGGTTGGCTAATCTGCCCTACAGCATGGCAGATCAGAGGATGCGAGGAACGACGAGCGGGGACGCGCATCGGCATCGTGATCGTGAGTATTAACTCACGATTTGTACTTTTATTACCAGATTCGTCGTCACAATTCGTCGAAATCGGCCAAATTGGATGAAAAGTCAGTATGTGTGTGGGCACCTTTAGGCCGCAGGGGTGGGCAATAAGCTGCCCTCCAGGTGTTGTTGAACTACAAATCACTGCAAGTGCCAAGCAACTGTTTCTTTTTTTGTGGTCAGGAGTGCACCCTCTTCCTTTTGAGCTGCGGGGGGAGGTGAGGATTTTTTTAAAATTTCCTAGTATCTGCACTCACTATGAGGTGGCATGAAGGAGCAATTACAGTGCCCCTGTTATCTCAACCTCCAGTTATGAGGCGTTCCCTGCCTCAATTTCTCTCTGGTGACTGGGACTTCTTTGGGTGTCACCGCTGATCGGTTGGCCACTGCTGTTCCGGGGACTGCTGGTTATTGTGCAGCTCATACATCGATGTGTCTGAACCTGCAGTTTGACTGCCGTAGTCTCCTTTGTTTGGTCACAGCGAGTGGAAGATCTTCGTACGTTTCGGCATGGCGGATGAGGAAGACATCAGATTACATCAAAAAGCGGAAATAAAGCTTATGAATTGTTATGGCAAGCATATGGTAGAGAAACAATTAGCCGTGCTGCAGTATTTTGGTGGTGGAAGGACTTCAGAGGGTAATACGCAAGTGACTGACGAAGCACGTAGTGAGAGACCACCCACCGCGGTTATAGATGTCAACATTGCCAAAACTGCGAAAATGATGCAAAATGACAGAAGGATAACTTTACGCGTACTTTCTGCTTCACTTGGGATCTCATTCAAATGGGTTCAGCATATTGTGACAAAGGAACTGAAAATGCATCGCGTGTGTGCCAGGTGGTTACCCAGAAATCTCACAGAAGAGCAGATGTGATGATGAGTTGAATTGTGCAAAAACACCATTCGATTGTCGGAGCGGACACCTGATTTCCTGAAATCGATTGTGATGTGTGACAAATCGTGGATTAGTCATTATGATCCGGAATCCAAACAACAGTCCATTGTATGGAAACACGTGAATTCGCCTTCGCCAAAAAAATTCTATGTGATTCCTTCAGTGTGTAAAGTCATACTTCTGCTGTTATTTGATATGCATGGTATGATCCTACAGCCCTGGGTTCCCCGGGAACAGGCAATTAATGGTGACTACTATACAAACGTCCTGAAAACCCATTTGCGTGGAGCCATTAGGAACAAAAGACAAAAAATTTCGGGGGACAAAGTTAAAAACTAGCGAGCTTGACTCTGGGGGGGGGTCCCTAAGTATGCCCCAGGTGTTTTTTTCATTGCAGGTGCTTGCGGTAGGTGGGTTTTTCACAATTTTTTTTAAGTCACTTTAGCAAGTTTAAAATATGCTGAACCCCATTTTCAAGTACCCCAAATTTGATGGCCATAGTTGTTTTGCCCTAAAAAAAACTTCTAAATGCTCTTCTGCATCACTTTAATCAAAGCTGCATTTATGCACCTGCTGCGGCAATTAGAAACCCCGACTTCCTTCAGGAGTTAAAAGTGGGGGTACCCTTTGTCATCCCCTATGTTTACACATGTTTAGGGGGGTTGATGTAATATTTCCTGAAAAATCCCGTTGTCTTTTACCTGTAAAAAAAATGGGTTAAAGTAAAAAAAAAAATGACATAAGGTCCCCCCCCAAAAGCCAAACCAGCCCCAGGCTTGCCAGCCAGTGGTAGTTTCTAAAAATATGGGGAACAAAATGTGTAGGGTTCCACTATAATTTAGAAACCAACTCTAGGCTGCAGGGACCAATCCTTGTATTAAATATAGGGGGAAAAAGACGTGGGGTTCTCCCTATATTTAAGACCAGCACCAGACCCAACCGACCAGGGTGTAATGCCACAGCCCGGAGACCCAATCACCGGGGCTCCAGGTCCAAAGCATTAGCACCCCAAATCGGTCAGCGCAAGCCAGTGATCTCGGGGGAGTCGGGGACCCCCCCAAAGAAGGTTCCCCCCCTCCCGAGCACCACAGTGTAACACTTACACTGAAGCCCGGGGCTCTTCCCCATACCCCTGGTTTGGTGGGTATGGGGGTAATGGGGGGGCCAAATAATGTAAAACTATTGTGTTTTTCAGTGGAACTAGAAGTGCCAGCATGCCTGCCATTTTGATTTTGTGGAACAACAAGTGCCAGCAGACATGTGGCACCTGTAACTTCACTGTAAAATAAATAGTTAGAAAAGACAAAACACACACCGTGACAGTATAACTTTATTACACACACCTACCCATTCACACATACTTACCTATACCAGATGTATCTGTCTCCTTGTCCAGTAGAATATCCTTAATGAATGGCTCTGCAAAAAAAAATTCATACTCGCCTATATCCTGGCGCTGGTCTCCGCAGTAATCCAGGTATTTGGCAAAACAAAAAAACGATTTTACACGAACCACAGAACAGCTATCAGTATGTGTGTTGCCACACATACTGACAGCTCCCGAGTGCCAGTTGACGGGACATGCACGGAGCTGGCACGTCCCGTGAGCCAATCAGCGGCCACGCTGACTGTAGAGCCGTCGCTGATTGGCTCCGGCTACTACGAAATTACGGAAGTTATCAACAAACATTAGCATGTTCTTACATTAGATCAAGACTTGGCTAAAGTGTTAGGGCCAAGAGCTTCATTATGCTGGAGACGTTCAGCAAAGCTTAAGGATAAGTTGGTACATAGCCATTTTGTTAAGAGGAAGAAAAGAACTTTGGAAACCAAGGGCTCCTTTAAATGTGGAGGATGCAAAGCTTGCAAATTCATGCAAAAAACTAAGGAATTCAAGGACGTGTGGCAAGATACACCAAATTCAAGATTTAATTAATTGTAGAACATCTGGAGTTATCTACTGTATCACATGTCCATGTGATATGCATTATATTGATATGACTACTAGACCATTAAAACAAAGGGTGTTGGAGCATGTAGGGTCCATAAGGAATTCTAAAAGAGACCTTGAAAAATTTAAACGGCTTACATCAGTGGCCAGACATTTTTGTGATAAACACCAGGGAAATCCAGAAGCATTAAAGATCTTTGGTATAGAACAAATACACCTAGGTATAAGAGGTGGCGATCTCACACAAGAATTATTAAAATGAGAAAGCCAGTGGACTTTTCTTTTTGGCAGTCTACAACCAACTGGATTAAATTAATATATTAATTATAACGTCTTCTTGGAATAAATTGATATGATATATGTGTGTTTTATGTTTAGGAGATTGAATTTATAGCATAAAATCTGAAAACTCGATTTAGCATAATTCAGCATAGAATTTATACTATATACTTAATTTATTTTATTAGGATTAATCACTTGATTTTACATTTAAATATTGCACACCTTTTAGGTACTCTATTCTAATTCACACTTGATACACAAGGATTAACTATATATATATATATGTTTTTTGTTTTTTCTTTTAATCTATAAGAACACACGGGTATAGTAATAATTGATTTTTATATATGGAGGGATCATTATCATTATTTTACACATAATTATTTACATATATTTGTTATTATTTATTAATTTTTATTTATTTATAATAGTTTATAATGCTAAGGTATAATTGAACTCTACTTTTCTCTATATTTTTAATATTCCAATGACTGATGTCTATTAGATATATCTAAAAACACATACATAAAATCATATTATGATAAGTAATTGAAGGATATGGTGACGGGCTGTCAATAAATAAGAATGAGTATTAGGGATTCTCCATTGATAAGTCAATCAGCATAAAAAAGAATTCCGGGTTTATTTTATTTTATTTTGAATCAGCAAATACCTACTATTTGGTGGATAAACAGCAGTGCTGATAGGAGAATACTTCCGTCTATCAAATCCCAGAGATGTGATTGGTTCTAAATGCGAATAAAGAGGCGAGCGTCCCGGCGGTTGGGTTGCTCCTATGATTAAGCTCAGTGCGAAACGTACGTCAGGGAAGCAGCACGCGCCTGTTGATTTTAACAGTTCAAATTCATATGACGATGCTTTCTTAAATATGTGATGTTACAATACGCTACAACATATGTTTAGTAGCCATACTGGGTGTTGTTAAGGTTACTTTTGATATACCACAATGGTTTTGCATTTATAACTACCACTATGAATGTCCGTATTTCGCATACAGATATCAGGGAGAGACGCTAACTACTCCACATGGTTTCTCTAAACAGCTGTCACAATTTGATTACTAACATTAGGGAGAGATGTGAATTACCTCATGCGATTTCTTTATCTGTGTGCATAAACCGAATATATAGCAAATGTTTTTTATTAATGAAATTTTAATAAAATAAATATGATCATGAACACTTAAGTATCATTCTACATCTAGAGATATTAAAGATACCTCTTTATATGAATAAGCGGTAACATTGTTACATTGCTTATGATTATTATATGACAATCGGACGAGTGGCTATACTTAATCCTGTCTAAACATGGGACTAACTACTAGGGGTGTAGCTAAAATCATTATAATACCACAATTTAAGTGGCTACATCTAATCCCATTTTGAGGTATTATTTAGTCTGTGAAATCCATTCAAAGTATTATTCCGATCTGTGTATAATTGGATTATTTTTATATCAGTATCTCATGTGTCTCTGGGGGATATGCCACACTATATCAAGAGTACAGTAGTACTATTATGATGCAACAATAATTGAGATATATATCTGGAACTGGTAATTCTATGATATACTGATTCCAGCAGAGATTCCTGTGACTCCCTAACATATTTCTTCTATTGAGATTATTAACAACTGAGTCACTATGGAGGATACATATGTGTCATATATGTCTCTGGCCGTGATAGCCACATTGTGACCATTTGTTAAATATGGACCCATGTTACCAATGATTACATTAGGGTAGTCCAGTCATTAATATATTTACATCTGTGAATTTCACAGGACCAGTTAGATCTCAGAATTTTGTATCTTTGAAACCAATTAACCATTATATATTTGTATCTGTGGATTTTCATAGAACCCATCTAAATTCCAGAACCCAGTATAATATATGATCTTCAACAGAGATCATACATATTAACATATTGAAGATGACAATCTATCACTAATTTTGATCTTTTCAATTTTTAATATTTCGCTTGCTTTTCTATTTTTAAAAATATGGAATATATGACCGATTTGGGGTGCTAATGCTTTGGACCTGGAGCCCCGGTGATTGGGTCTCCGGGCTGTGGCATTACACCCCAGTAGGTTGGGTCTGGTGCTGGTCTTAAATATAGGGGATTCCCACATCTTATTTTCCCCCTATATTTAATACCAGGACTGGTCCCTACAGCTTGGAGTTGGTTTCTAAATTATGGTGGAACCCTACACATTTTGTTCCCCATATTTTTAAAAACCACCACTGGCTGGCAAGCCTGAGGCTTGTTTGGCTTTTTGGGGGGCCCTATGTAATTTTTTTTAACATTTTTACCCCGTTTTTTACAGGTTAAACAAAACGGGAATTTTTGGAAAATATTCTAGGGACCCCCCTAAATATGTGTAGACATAGGGGATCACTAAGGGTACCCCCATTTTTAACTACTGAAGGAAGTCGGGGTTTCAAATAGCCATGGCAGGTGCATTTTTGCAGAATTTTCAAAAAATGCCTTTTGGGACTTAAAAATATGCTGGTACACATTTTCATGTACCCCAAATTTGATGGGACCACTTTTAAAAATGAAAAAAAAAAAGCTAAGTGCTTTTCTGCATCACTTCTTCAAAGTCGGGAAAAAAAACACCAGCCGCAGCTATTTAAAAACCCAACTTTCTTTTGCAGCCAAAAACGGGGGTACCCAGAGTTATCCCCCATGTCTGGACATCTTTAGGGGGGTCCTAGGATTATTTCCTGAAAATTCCCGTTTTTCTTACGCCGGTCCAAGTATCTCCGGGTCCCGTTTTCGCCTACTTTGAAATTGAATACGGGGGTACGCAATACTTTAACGCCTACAAAACAGGTGAAGTCGGCGTTAAGTCCGGGCTGCGTTAAATGATTGCGGCTCGGCTCAAATTGAATACGGCCTATGGCAGAAATAGAGACCACTTCCAAGCCCAAAACAGGGAGCAAGCTATCATGTATTATTCGTGTTCCAAATGTCAAGCTAAATTACCCCAGGATTGTTCGGAAACAGGTGGTCGTGTGCAACTTGTGATACTGGAGATAAAGGTCTGCTCACATCTGAGGGCAACACATCTGAGATAGTGGAAGCGGCTTGGTTCAAGGTACTGACTGCCCTGGTAAGGTAAGCAAACCATTTGTTTTGGCTTTTCCCCAGGTTTCTTAGAAAACATTTTATCCGTCTCATGATTTGTGAGCTTCCCAGGGTCCCTCCCTATCTTTCCATATCCATGTCCCTCATACACTTGGTGAGAAACCTCCTTGGGTCCCTTCTATGCCAAAGTGTTTTGCTTTGAAGCCCTCTTCTCAAATTCACGCATGTGTCAGGACTCACAAGTTAATTTAACAGGCGATTGAGGAGGTCCATTATGAATCAGAATATGAGGGCCTTACCGTGCGTGAAGATGATTCATATAGCAGACAGGGGTTGAAAGATAGCTTAAAAATGTGAAATGAATCCGCACTGATCCTAATAATTATTTATTAAACTCTTCACCCTTCCTTTATCTTATCTGTTTTGGGTACTTGTATTCACCAGATCATAATCATATTTTGTCTTTCCATTATTAATTGGAAAGAATGCAAGAAGAGGTGCTACCCCTCTCACTATATATATACTGATTAAAGAAAGAAGAAAAGTGTGTGAGACTAATGGGTGCACTCTTGGGCGAATAAGGGAAAAAGAACTAGACTCCAATCTATGTTTGTATCACAAAGATCATCATTATGTTAAAAATTCACTTTTATTAGTACATTAAAAAAATCTATAAACACTTGTAACATATCATTAATAAAATTAAAAGAAGTGGAATATAAAGTAGGAAAAGTGTTTAAAAAATCCTGATAAGACCGCTGGGTCCTTATTCTGAATAATTATTCTAAATTAAATAAAGGCAGAGTGTGTGTAACTGCTCATTTATTCTAAAAATTAATTATTGCTGTTTAGTAGAGCAGCATGAAATGACTACCATGAGTCAGTGGCAACAATTGTTGCAAACAGTCACCACAGTTCTCTCTTGATTGATACAGTGTATTATTCTGTATTTTATTCCCTGTTGTTGGCTACTACACACAATTAAGCCTGTGTAAAATGCATTAGCTTGTGTTTAATCAGTGTTGTTAGAAAATATGCTTTGCATTATTTACAGTTGATAGATCCCTTATGATTCATTAATTATGATTCATTAATTGTGCATATAATTTTATTATTAAACTAGACCACTATAGTTGCTGAGATGTTTGGTATATTAGTTGAGTATATTAGCAGGCAATGATATTTTATTACAGAATATTTGTCTCCACAGTGTTAATCATTCATATATATCCCACATTGATCATATTGTGGTTAAAATGAGGCTATATCTGTGTCTCTTGCATATGTCTGTTCTGCTGTTCTTTATGCAATTCGATTAGAGACTTCTCTGTTAATGGATTAATAGAGACAAGTCACAGACGCAGTTTGATATGGAGCTGTTAAATCACTGTTGTTCTTGGTGTTAGATAGGCACCTCAGAATGCTTTCACTACACCTTAGTTGTTCCTACTCAGTGTTACACAATTAGAATGAAGCTGAGTCTGCCTTTCTAATGCCTGTCTGTGAAGCCGTTCATTGTGCTGGTTAGTTCCCGATTCTCTGTTAATGAGTAATTACAGGTTCACAACAGATCTATATTGATATAAATCTATCATTGAGGTGCAGATATCAGCAAATCATTGCTATTAAGCAGCTTAATTCATACAGTATTAAGCAAGCACGTATTATCCTAAATCACTGGTGATCTCTGGAGTATAAAAAAATGGCATGGATTGCCACAGCTTTATTGCAGCTAACTCCTTGGGCGGAATTCAATTCTCTCCAGACCCTATCGCGCCCGACGGAGCTATTCTATTCTTGCTCCTGTCGGGCGCGATCAGCTGCCAGCGCTACATTTCAGCTCGCAGCCCCTGGGGGATGAGAGCTGAAATGTGCGAAAAGTGACATGTTTGGGCGCCCAAACATCACTTTTCGCGATCGCGCCCAGCACTTTGGTCGGGTTTAGCTGCTTTACGCGGCTAAACCTGACCTCTATGGGCGCGATCAGCGTGAAATTCTGGCACAATTGTATAGCTGCCCGCGATCTCCTGTCACTTTAGACGGGAGATTCGGGCCGTGAAATCAATTGAATTCTGCCCTTGAGTTCATATCAGTGCTGTGTTTTAATATATAAGGGGTCTATTATTTTACTTTTAATCAAAGCATTTCAGTGTGGACATGTGTGTCCTTCTGACCCAGCGGTATCAGGTGCCAATGCACATTTCGCCGGATATCCGGCTTCCTCAGGGCAAGCCGAGCGCTTAGCCTCTTTCAGTTTAAGTAGCTGTTCCTAGACAACTGTTGTTAGGGGGCGTGTCCGCCCTATCTTCAATAACCATAAAGAACCGGTCTTATCAGGATTTTTTAAACACTTTTCCTACTTTATATACCACTTCTTTTAATTTTATTAATGATATGTTACAAGTGTTTATAGATTTTTTAATGTACTAATAAAAGTAAATTTTTAACATAATGATGATTTTTGTGATACAAACATAGATTGGAGTCTAGCTCTTTTTCCCTTATTCGCCCAAGAGTGCACCCATTAGTCTCACACACTTTTCTTCTTTCTTTAATCAGGGGTTGAAAGATATAGTTAAGACCATTTGCCAAGCTTCCTCAGGGTGTTTCTTTACTTAAAAACATTGGAAACAATCTGTCCATTTTCCATCGATTTCTCATTTGACAGAATTTCTGAAAGGCACTTGGCAAAAGCTGGATAAATGTTTCTAGGCCCCAGGTGTTTTCAGTCTTTCTTTCCTAAAGATTTTAGGAAATTGGAACTTTCACGTGTGGATGCTCCCATTGCCCGCATAGTTAAGTCTACTAACATTCCAATTTCCAATGCAGAATCCTTAAATGATTGAGTCAACAGGTGATGTGAGTTCCTGGTTAAGTTAGTCTTTACCTTGGCTGGAGCACTCTCAGATCTGCATTGCAGCTACTTGGGCCACCAAAGTAACAGTTTGCAGTCCAGCACGCCACAAAGGTTTTTTTTTCCTTTATAGTGCAATAAACAAAAATGTTTTGGTTTATTCGAGTGATGCTGTCATAAATGTGGCTCTAAGCCTGTCTAGAATCTTTACTTTGACTTCAGCAGCTAGACATACTCTGGCTGATGTGGACACGAAGTCTAAAAAGGGCCCATTTGCAGGATTGGTCCTTGTCAGTACAGGACTGAATTAAATAATTTATGATGCAACACAAAAGTTAAAGCTTTGGTCAGAAGTTTTGGTCCTTTCATGTCTTAAAATAGATACATAAGGCCCACGGGCAGGACCATATATAATGGCCCATGACGGCGCCACCAGGGGAGAAATCTCACTGAACCAGGACATCATCATGTCCCAAGACTGCTGATCAACAGATGGCATGATGGTTTCCCATGCAGAACATTCTGCCTTGGGAACCAACCTGTTTGTTATGGGATCAATTGGCTGGTCCACATTTTAATTGTGGTCAGGTGCTCTTTCGGGCCTCGACCCAGGTCTTTCTTTACCGCTCCATTCAGAAATTCAAAATTAAATTCCAGTAGCAAGGAGCAGAAAACATTCCTCGCTTCCCTAGATATCAGGAATGCATAACTCAATTTGGGAGGGTTATCATTGTCTTCTCTGTTTCCTGGTGAGAACTGCTCATTTCCAGTATTGTGCTCTTCCCTTTGGCCTGGTCACAACTCCAAGGGTATTCACCATAATGATGTCGGTCATGGCGGGGTTGCTTCAGACAAAATGCTGCTTCCAAAGAAACAGGAGGTCCACCATATGTTGATCAGCTTCCTGAAATCCAACCTGATTCCATCTCAAAGCATGATACAGTATTTCTGGGACTCTTGTTCAACATGAGTTATCACTAGGTATTCCTGCCAGATGAGAAAGTTTCTGCTGAATGCAGGTTGTGGCTCGGCTCTCCTGTTACAGGGTAACTGTTCACTGTTGCATGAAACTTCCCTGAAGGATGGTATCCTGTTTCGAGTTAATTCCTAAGGTGAAACTGATGGCTTCCAAGCTGAACTGCAAGCTACTGCTTTCCAGGGCTAAAACCATGGATGTGTAGGCGCTTTTCGTGAATGCCATGACTGTTTTGTTGTTGTATCATCTGGTATCATTCTCTATTTCCCTTGCTCACTGTGGTGCTCAAAACATTATGTCACGGACCCGGTTCCAAGATATTCCAATCTCTAATCGCTGTTCATAACATTGTCAAGATCAGCACTTGCTTAAACCTACATACTGTATCGTGGGTCTGACTGAGTTAATCAAAAAACAACCACCTGGTCTGTCTACAGAATTGATTATACTCCCCAGTATCTCTCCCACTCGTTATTCATTTTTATGTTCTGCGAACACGGAAGTTGTTTCAGGAGCGACACACTCCAAGTAGGAAGTTTTCGCTCTCCCTACGCAATTATACAGGTATATAGTGTTGCTTAGCCCGAATCCACAGACACTTGTATTTGATAAGAAACACAAAACCCAAACCTATTAAATGAAGTTTAATATGAATACTCACAATGCTTACATAATATACAAAACCAATAAAAATGGCATACAGAGATAATATTATGCAAATGAGTCTAAGTGAAAGGAACAAAAATTCAGAAAATAACACATAGAAACTTGTGGTTGATTTCTGTGGGCAAGGAGATGCCCTGAGAGTTGCTGTAGGATCACCCCTCAATCTGGTTTAATGACTCATTGGGTATGAACAACTGTTTAGAGTTCTATATGATATTAATGCTATCCTAAGCTGTCACACAGCCCACATTCTGCTGTCTCACTGGCCTGTGTAGATGCTAAATAGGTTTTATGGCCCTTGGTCAAGACCATGCTTAAACCAACAGTTTAAAGTGAGAAGTTCAACTTCAAACACATATCTCTGCATGGGTACATCAAAGAAGGAAAATATGGTATACGAATAATACAGCATCTTCAAAAGTTATAATATTACCTAATTTATTCCTTCTTCCTAAATTGAATATTGTCATGGCTGGATGGGTCTTTCGTTTAGGTTTAGGGTCTGTGACGATTCACATATCTTCAGGAATTACGGGAGTAGATTAACATGTCATGTGAACATTGACATATTAATAACAAGAGTCATCATACAAAACTTTGCAACCTTCCCATAAACCGTTATCTGGGCCTGATTCAGACCTGGACGCTATTTGCGGGCGCTCGCTGGCTAAAAGGGTCCGGCTATTCAAATCATGTGCTCGCACTGCGTCGCGTAAAGCCGCCCACTAAGTAATAGCAAGCAGCCGCACTATGCACTCGCACCTGTATAAAGACGCCCCTTTGCCACTCGCAACACAAGTCATCTCCTGGAGTTGTAGGATTAATCAGGAACATCGAGAGCCATTGGAGCTGCTCGCAGCGCTTGTGGTAGCCTTTTTCCACCACAACATTGCGAACAGTTCTGGCTAAAATACAACCTAGTCACATGTGTAATGACGCTACTTTGCTAATTATGCACACCCGTTAAACGCTGTTCTGAAGGTCGGGCACGCCTGCGTTCGCACATCCACACCCCCGTTTTCAAGCACCTTCCCCTGTTACAACCCATATACGGCACTATCTGTCACTCAAAATAGCGGCCCGGCTACGGGCGAGCACCTTCCCTTTGCAATGACTGGTATGCGCACGCTCATTGCGACTCTTATACGCATGCGCAGTTTGCAAAAAATCGCTCAATGCGAGCGAGCGCAGCATAGCATCCGGGTCTGAATCAGGCCCTCTGTTCCCTGATCTGAGCAGCTACATAAAACTGCCTGACCCTTTGTCTTCATGCAAGTCATGGGACAGAAACAATAAATTTTAAAAGTGGCATATTTACTTGTGGCATTCTCATATAATATGATATTTCTCTGACAGCAGAGTGAGTTCCAATCATCTTCTTGGCACAGAACTGACTACTATGGTCGTAGTTTGCCAATGTTCTCAGTCTGATGTCAGAATCTCTATGACCACTTCCCGATAGACCAGACTTTGTAAGTCCTTTCTACCAAACTTTTGCTTTGATGACTTTAACGGTATGGATGTTGAGGCCATGATCCTCCAGACTAAGAGGTGTTCTGACCAGCTCATACAGACTCTGATCAAGGCCAGGAAGCCTGTGTCTTCCAGAACATCTTTTGGAACGAATGAAAATGGGTCCACACCTTGTGGTTCAAGTTTCTTCACATTCTATTTTCTTTTAACAGAAATAGGTCTGTAAAGGAATATTGTCCATTCTTCAAGAAGTGCTGCATAGTCAGCCACCTGATATCCCCCCTATTCCATAATGGGTTTTTAACTTGGTCCTGTCCACTTTACAGTAGACTCCATGGTGCCATTTTTCTTGCTGTTGCTTCCGCTAGATGAGTTGCAGAGCTTGCGGCTCTGTCTTGTTGGTCCATGTATCTGACTTTCTTTCAAGACCAGGCGGTACTGCCTTCTAGTTTGTTTTACTGGCCAAAGGTTGTTTCCCTTTTCCATTCAAATCAGTATATTGTTATCTCTGCTCTGAGCCCAGATATAGTGACGAGTGAATGTATGTCTCCAAGAAGATTCCAGTCCAGTCTTGACCGTCTCTGGACCCATTCCTCCCGCTCAGGAAGTGCTTCTTGGGCAAGGCGACATGTGGCTTTGTGGAAACATTTGTGAACAGTCACCACCTGGTTCTTTATTCTTACCTTTACTAAGTTGCACAAGTTCAACAAATTTGTAGCTATGGATGTCTGTATTGGACATAAAGTTTTGCCTGCAGCTTTGCCTGAACATAGCCTCCCATAGGTGCTGCTTTGGTACAGCCACAAGCACTATCCTCCAGTATGGATGTTAGAGAAAAAAGATTTTTGGTATTCACAATTAAATACATTTCTCTGAATCCATCTGCAGAACACTACAGTCCCACCTTTAATGCATTCTGTGTTCTCTTCTCTCTCATTTGACTATTTTTCTAGTTGAGTGTTTGTTGGTTCAGTTCTCCTCTGGGCTTAAATAACTCACAGCAGCTAGTGATGGCAGTGTGTAAACTCTTCTTTATTCCTCTTAGCCATGTGCAACATTCATAAGAATTAAATTGCTTGTATGTTGACAAGTATGTGAGCAAAGAGAAAGCATTTTCCATGTGTCATATTATATAACACCATGGTAGCTTCCACTAGACTGATCAATGCTAACTGCTTATTTACAACTCTGTCGGTGGCCAGTTAGTGGTAAGATTGATTGGTGTAAGAACCAGCCAGGCACATGTGCCTAGATTACACAGGGGATGATTCTGTACCGCACACAATTCGCGATGCACACGGATCTCGCAGAATTCAGCATACTGCACATGCGGCAAAGTTAAGAGATCAGCTTCTGCGCCTGCTTCAGATCAGGTATGTGCACACAGGCAGAGATCACTAGTGCATACAGATTGATCCACCAGTCAACGTACCACACTGTGAAATGAACATTTCTTGGCGGTAACTGGTCCATGACCATGCTATTGCTTGGAACTCTTCTGTCTCGTGGGAGTGTTATGGGGCATGTCTTGGGTATGTAAGCTGACTTCCTTGATGAATCGTAGCGTGCGGATGGAGATGGGATGCCTGTTTCAGCAGGATCTTTTGCACCCAGTATGGGACTGGTCTAATTCCTGATACTAATGATGACGACTGCAAACATAAGATCAATGGGCGGGATGGGCTTCCACATGTAGCCGCACAGATTATTACTGTACAAAGGTGGATTCTCGAATAGGCATACATTAGCAAGCAGCCTGCCGTGGCCATACGAATATCAGCTGCAGATGTGTCTGGCTCAGTATCAGTCCCACAAGCTCTCTCTCCCCTGGGCAATTTCTCAGGTGCTAATTATGCATTAGTAGTAAGCTGGAATACAGACTTCACATCATTCGTTACCCAGCCTTTAAATAACTGGCTGCCATTTCTATTGTACTGGTTATAGGGCCTGTTTCAGTGTTGTACGCAAACCTGCAGGATTTGTACTGCGCTTGTGCCGATCTGTCTTTGCGATGATGGTCACACTGCAGGGAAAGGCCGGTGATGGCCAGCTTCCCAGCACGTGACCATCATCGCAGACACAGATCAGCACATGAGTAACCTGAGGGTTACTCAGATGGCCGAAGTTAATGCAAGTGATCCGATGGCTGTGCACTCGCAGTAGGCGGCTATGTGCACAAGATGCCTCCTGTGGCATTATCAGAATTTTCTATTGCCGCTGGTGGCATCCAAGTACTGTTAAGCAAATCTAATAAGGGAAAGGTGGCTGAAACAGGTGAAGCAGTTGGCTCTAGAGGCTAATCAAAATGTTACCGGTGTGATTCATAACAAAAAATAGATTTTTTTTTTGGACTCCTTGGAGACAAACAGAGACAAACTATGTGACTTCCAGGCACCTGCAACTTTCTACTCAGAAATGGAATCACTCAAAGAGAAACAAGAGGACCTTGAAAATATGTCCCACACGAACAACCTGATAATGGGCAACATTTCCAAATCTGTCTCCGACACTTTACTGGGGTAAATCTACTTAGCATTGATTTTGGGTTTTTCTGTGATTCTTTGTCAGATTTGCAATCTGGAGTTTTACTAAAAGCAAATCCAATGGAAAATTGCAGGAAAATCCGACTTTAGATGCCAATAAACCTGTCACAACCCGTGTTTGTTACCCATGCCGCTGGGTCACTTACCGTTCCTGTGGCCAATCAGCTCTCTCCCTGAGCACGGGTTGTGCCTCCATTACCATTCCAGTGAGACGCAGGCTTCACTGTTCCTGGCCTGCTAGGCCGCAGCTCACTTTCAGCCAGCCCTGGAGTACTGCTGTCCTGAACACCTGATCGATCCGGCCAATCCCTAACCAGTCTGAGTCAGCCAGGACCATCTGATGCTGTTCGTCCAATCCTGGCTAACCCTGGGGTATATATTCCAGTTTTTGGCTCTCAGTCATTGCAAGTACCATGTCTAGCTCAGTCCTTACTGAGTGAAGCTCAATTGTGCTCCGTCACAGTCGGCTGGTGCAGTTCTGTTGTCGTTCACTGCACTAACTATGTGCAGTGTGCTATTTCACTTCTGTATTATGAGTATATCAAGTTGCACAGAGTAATCCACAGCTACCATCCATTCCGGTGTTCGGGATGTATCCTGTCCTGTCGTCTACAGAGTGCTTCCAGACTACATAGAAGAACCCAGTCCAAGCCTCGAAAATATTTCTGCCAAGTTCTGCCACTCAAGTGTTCTGGACTACAGAACCATATAAGAAGATTGCTTTATTATTATCAAGTAACAACCCAGTTCAGCCTGGTTAATCTACTGCTACACTCTTCTCTGCTACATACATCATACCTTCAACAACACTGACGTCCCTGATGGTCTAATGGGTATGATCCGGCATCTCTCTGCCGAGACCCGGGTTCGATTCCCGGTCAGGAAGGCATCTAACTACATGTCAAGACGTCTCCTCAGGCCTACCAGTATTGCATACACACCTTCCACCTCTAATACAGACACCTACTCGACCCCGTTTCCACAAACAAAAACAAGCGTGACAAAACCATTGGACTGACCATTGAATATTTAACATTGACAATAGAAGCTCCTGATTTGCTAACCATTGGGTTTATAAAACCAATAGAAACCATAAAAAATCTGTAGCAAAAATAAAAAGATTACCAAATGAGTGGCGGGTTTGTATGTCAAAAGTGCTCATCCTAACTTCATCATGATGGTTATAAAAGGGGACTAATTCACCTGCAACGATGTGGCTGTAGGAAACATGGCTGAAACAGGCATTTGGTCTGTGCTCTCCAGATAGAACCCCACCATCTGACTGAAAGGGCCCAGGAGGCAGAAACACAGGAGGATCAGCAGGCCTAGGTTCTTCTATGGGCGGTTAAATCTCAATGCATTGTCTGAAGGCGAGGTCATACCAGTGTTCATTTTGTTGGTGAAAATTTTGACTAACTGTAATCGTCAAGAAATTTTTTTTAGGACTAAACTGTAATACTAATGTAATGATAACGATAATATAAATGTAATAATCATGAAAATACGACGAAATCTGTGTTCAGTTTTAAATAAGTGACTAAATCCTTGTCAAAATTAACATTATTACTACATACACTACTTAAAATTTTTGAAGTAAGGTTGTTTTACATTTTCAGAGAACAAGTATGTGTTCTAGATATTTGCAGAAAATAAATATGACCTGTGTGAAGGAAATATGATTGTGTAATGCACTTGTTCTAGCAAACTTAAGGCATTAATTTGTATGTGATATATGGGAGGATTACTACGGTAAGTCAGTATGTATATGATATATGGGAGGAGTACTACGGTAAGTACTCCTCCCATATATGTTTATGATATATGGGAGGACTACGGTAAGTCAGTATGGAGTACTACGGTAAGTCAGTATGTAACACAGTCTCGCTCAGCTTACTGAGCCTAGATTACTAAACACAGAGTTAAAGGTATGTTGACTTGAAGTTCTCAAGGGAATTTTTGAGAAAAATTCTTCAGTAAAATCCATTACATTACCATTAAATTGTTTGCAAAATTATTAACTAAAACATTATCTAAAATTAGACTAAAATGAAAAGTGAGGTCCACTGACAAAGGCCCTCATTCAGAGCCGCTCGTAAGCGGCCACTCGTTCGTTCTGACCGATGTTCGCACATCTGTGCATGCGTACGGATTTTAGTACGCATGCACGAACCAGTCAGTGCGGCCGAAAATCGTTTGTTCGCTATATAGCGAATGCCTGCTATTTTGAGTGACAGAAGGAGGCGTATGTGGGTGGTAACAGGGGAAGGTGCTTGAAAACGGGGGTGTGGAATTAGTTCGCAGGCGTGCTTAAAGGTCTAAACGGGCATTTTAAGGGAGTGCATAATTAATACAGCAGCGTCATTGACCACGTCACTTGTTTTTTTTTACTCCGAACTGCTCGCAAAATAGCGGTTGAAAAAACCAGCCACAAGAATAGCGAGCAGTTCATACGCTTTTCGATGTACTCGATTAATCTAATAAATAGCGGACATGACGTATGGTGCGAGCGGCAAGGGGGCGTATTTTTCAAAATTACAACCGCAAGTTTAGCTCGCTCGTTCAGACTTAGAGGCGTGAACAGACCGCAATTAGCGAACGGTTCATTTGAATAGCCACCCCTTGTTTTAGAATGAACGACCGCAAATAGCGAGCGGCTCTGAATGAGGGCCTAAATCTTGACCAAATAAAAGCAAAAAAGAGAGACGAAAATGTGACTTTATACTAACATAAATTTGAAATAAGCACCTAAGACTAAAACTACATTTAAAATCCTTGTCAAAATGAACACTTTGTCATACAGATGTTCCACCTCAACTATAACAACTTAATAAACTAGTATGACCTTGTAAAGACACTGAATGGTCATATGCCATAACAGGCCTGAACAAGCTGCTGGCTTTTTTAGCCACCAGCTCCATCCAGTCGGTCACCTCTAGATTGTTGAGCATGTCGCAAGCAACCTTCTGCCATCTCACCTAGGTGCTGGAAGCCCTGGAGACTCTCTCCTGTTCTTGTATCTGTTTCCCCATCCAGGAGCCAAGGGTAGTTTTCTATAGTCTTGCAGGCAGCCGAATAGGGCTGACATCTATATAAATAAGCACCATGCCTATTCTATGAATATGCAGGTGGTGTGTGATGCAAAATCAAAAATAATAAGTGGTGTAGCTGGCTATCCTGACTTATGTCACAACATCTTGATCCTCAGTCATCCCTCCAGAATCGGTATGTAATGCCAGTGGCTGTTTAGCCCCTGGATCAAATACCGACAGTGGCAGTCCGACAGGTCTGAATCCCGACTGCAAGAGGTAAGTAGTCTAATCCTCCCCTCTCCCCCTAACCCTCTCTTAGGGGTGCCTAACCCTAACCTCCCCCTTAGTGTCTAACCCTAACCTCCCCCTGTTAGTGCCTAAACCTAACCCTCCCTCCACACACTGTAAGCCTAACCCTCCCGGAGGGGTGCCTAACCCCCCTAGTGGTGCCTAACCCTAACCACCCCTTTGCCTACCCTAACCCTCCCAGGTGTGTGCCTAAGTCTCCCCAGGGTCCCTAACGCTGCCCCCCCCCACCCCCCGCAGCTATATTCTAAAACATCCGGCTTACTTTCGTTTGGTAAGCCGAGTGTCGGGATTTAGTAGTGGGGCTAATCATAGGTGTCTGGATTTTGACGCCTATCTTTAGTCCCATGTCGGGATGGGGCTGTCAGTATATCGGAGGATGGGATAGTGCCCGTCGGTATCCTAACTGCATCCCATCCTTCCATGACATGTTTGAGGCGGGACAAATATGGCAGAGTGATAGCTTCGGGTTATGTATTCATTTGTTATAAAGGTATATAAGTGTTTTTTCACAATTTGACTCCTAATGATAATTTTGTTTACAGGTGATTGAGGCTATGGCTGTTGCTCCTGGCTTGTGATTCAGTTGCCGCTTACACAGACTCCGGCAGATCAAAAGTATAATGAGGTACACAAATCCACTAAATCAGTGATAGAACACACTTTTGGCCTATTTTAATGTAGGTTCAGGTGACTTGACAAATTGGGTGGAATATTGTTATATATTTCTAACAAACTGTTCAATATTATGCTATGCAGCTGTCTATTGTATAATCTGGCGTTACTTCAGCTTCCTCCCCCAGATAATGTAATAGACAGTGAGCAGACAGGGGTCTTGTTAAACATCAGTAAGCACAGAAAGTGAGAGGCAGGTCAGGCAGTCACCAATAAGCAATATTTTCACCTGTAAGTATACTTCACACCATCAGGAAGGTTAAGGAAAACTTTAGTTAACTAAGGTTTTTGTATGTTAAAAGGACAAATATTGTTTTTTGCTGGGTAACTAGGCGTACTTCATTTGGAGCTGCTATCCCTAGAAGGTATCCGGCTTTCTTGTTTGGATAATAATACTGGGTGGGTGAGGGACAGCTAACAACGTGAGTGTGGTTGGAAAGGAGAAGATGTGAAATATTTGTGTGGTTAAATTGTGTAAAAAAAAAAAAATCATGAAGCAGAAGTGAAGGAATATGTTACTTTATTGCTAATACTTGATGATAGACACAGTGCTACAGTAAATAATTATTTCAGGATATGTGCACAGTGTAAGGCAGATGTGGTGTCCTGCACTAATAAAAGTCTTACCGGTTATTTGTTATACTTAGCCCTGGAATGGAGAGGAGGTGGCTCTGACAATTCTTTTGCGGCTGCCTTTTGTCCTTCCAACGGACTGTGGGCCTGATTCAGACCTGCTCGCGAGCCCTATGCGTGGCTCCTGTTGCCCCAGCCGAACATCCCCTATTGCCCGGGTATTCCGCAGTTATTGCAGTCTCCCTCGGGGTCTCAAACTGTGGGTCCTTATGCAGGGTTGCCTGTGTATGTTCAGTCTCCCCCTGTGACGCAGCAGTCGGTGGTGCCTTTCCGGAGTCTGGCTGCCTCATCTTCGGCTTTTCAGTCAATGTTGCAGAGTGACTTGCCCCCCAGGGCGTGCAAGCGTCATGTCGTGAGTTCTTTGACGGCGTAGCTGTCGGACTCTGATGTGTCTTCAGATGACGGAGAAGTCCATGAGGACACTGACTCGGATACCATGGCCCAGGAAACAGAGACTAAGGGCTTCATTCAGAGGCGGCCGTACGGTCCATTTGGGGGAGGCCCCACTGACATCACTAGTGATGTCAGTGGAGAGCTTCCGGCTCTGACAGAGCCAGAAGCTCTCCGGGGCTTACGACAAGTGAGACCCTAACCTAGGGTCTCGTCATAAGCCCCGATGGTCGCGATGGTCTATGACCATCGCGACCATCACCCTAGCGGTCGTTAGAGCTGTGGGTGTAAACCCACAGCTTAACGACCGAAACAGAGGTGGCCAGTCAGGATGCAAGCGGCCGTCCAGTTTCTGAGCGACCGCTTGCATCCTCCGACCGCCTCTGAATGAGGGCCTAAGTCCTCCATAAATGTGCCGGCATTGGTTAGGGCGGTGCGGGCTATCCTTCATATAGAGGATGATGGACCGGCCCCTAGGTCTAAGTACCCTAACTTTAAAAAAGTGAAGGTGACTTCGAGTGTCTTTCCCTTGTCTGACCAGTTGACGGATCATATGGCGGGGGCCTGGCAATTGCCCAGTAAGAGATTCCAGCCACAAAAGAGGTGGGATTCCCATGTCACCCGCTTGATTAAGAGCGCTACGCTACCATTACTGTCTATCTCCTCTTTGAAGGATACCACGGACAGGAAGTTAGAGATCTGTTTAAAGTCCATTTACTCCCTCTCGGGGGCGGTAGCTCGCCCGTCCATGGTCATCTCATCAGTGGCTAAGGCCATCGAGAGCTGGGCTAACGCTTTGGAGGATACTTTTCCTGAGGATGCTCCGGATATCCAGAGAGCATTAATTGGAAAGATAAGAGATGCTGCTTCCTATATCGGGGAAGCGTCGTTGGATGCTAGTCTGCTGACCTCTAGGGTTTTCGGCTGCAGCGGTGTCTACTCGTTGGTCCTTGTGGCTGAGGTCTTGGAGTGCAGATGCGGACTCTAAAAAGGGTCTGGAGGCCTTGCCTTTTAATGGAGAGTTGCTATTTGGTCCAGACTTGGACAAAATAGTAGATACCTTGGCTAAATCCAAGTCGGCCTTCCTCCCTTCGGCTTCAGTGCCGGCTAAGGTGAGGAGCTCTGCTTTTTGGTCCTTTCATGTTCAGGGTAAGGCCAAGGCTCAGTCCTTCCCAAGACATTCGGCAACCAAGGCCGCTCCCAACCCCAAGAAGCAGGCATGGAGTGCTAGGTGCCCTTATTCCAAGCAGGAGGATAAACCTGCTGCCTGATGGGATGGGCCTCCCTCTGGGGGACCTCAGAGTGGGAGGCTGACTTTTTCAATTCACCCAGTGCTGGCACAATACCACCATGGATGCCTGGGTTCGAGAAGTAGTCTCCCAGGGGTACACCCTGTCTTTTTGGCTCAGACCGCCCCACCAGTTTTTTTGCACGAGTCCTTCTCTGGACAAGACCAAAGCTTCACAGATTCAGGTAGCTATAGAGTCCTTGCTGCAAGCAGGGGTCATTGTTCCCATTCCGCAGTCTCAATGTGGGACGGGGTACTATTCTACTCTGTTTCTGGTGCAGAAGCCCAATGGTTCTCATCGCTCTATGCTCAATTTGAAGTCCCTGAACAAATACCTCAGGGTCCCCAAATTCAGGATGGAAACATTATGTTCCATCATTCTGGCGATGGAGCCCGGGGATTACATGGTCTCCCTGGATATCCAGGACGCCTACCTCCATGTTCCGATAGCACCTTCGCACCAGCGGTATCTGAGGTTCGCTATCCTGCAGCATCACTATCAGTTTCAGGCGCTACCCTTTGGCCTCTCCACGGCACCAAGGGTATTCACCAAAGTGATGGCTATCATGGCCGCACATCTTCGGAGCCAGAATGTACGGCTGCTGCCATATCTAGACGACCTCCTTTTGCTGGCGAGCTCTCCGGAGGTACTGCTTCAACATCTCCAACTGACGATCGCTTGTCTGCAAGCGCATGGGTGGTTGATAAATTGGAGAAAGTCCTCCCTGTTTCCATCACAGCGGATGGTCCATTTGGGAGCCCTTCTGGATTCTCGTCAACAGCGGATCTTCCTGACTCCGGTAAAGGTTTTTTCTGTACAACTAAGGATACACAGTTGCCTGGGCAGTTGCACGGTGTCGGTCCACTCGGCAATGAGAGTACTAGGGTCCATGGTGTCGGGATTCAACATGGTGGAATTTGCCCAGTTCCATTCCAGACCCCTGCAGGGGCAGATTCTATCCGAATGGAACGGGTTACCTCACCGGATCCGTTCCCAGATGCTGGTGTTGTCTCCGGAAGTGCGCCTGTCTCTAGCTTGGTGACTTCAGACAGCTCATCTCATCGAGGGTCGCCTCTTTTGGATCCCGGACTGGGTTCTGCTCACAACAGATGCCAGTCTCCGGGGTTGGGGGGCAGTGACCGGCTCGTTGTCTCTTCAGGGCCGTTGGTCTGCGGAGGAAGCAACTCTTCCCATAAACGTTCTGGAGCTGCGGGCCATGTACAGGGCTCTGCTGTCATCAGGCACTGCTCTTCAGGGAAGGGCGGTTCAGGTGCAATCCGACAACGCCACCACGGTGGCATACATCAATCACCAGGGAGGAACTCGCAGTCGAGCGGCAATGTTGGAGGTGTCTCGGATCCTGGCTTGGGCAGAGTGCCACCTTCCGGCAATCTCGGCAGTCTTCATCCCGAGAGTCCTCAATTGGGAGGCGGACTTCCTCAGCCGTCACAAAGTGCATCCAGGGGAATGGTCACTTCACCCAGAGGTGTTTCAACTTCTCGTGGACAAATGGGGACTGCCAGAGTTGTACCTGATGGCCTCCCGTCACAACTACAAGTTGCCCGTGTACGGCACAAGGACAAGGGACGCAGGCGCAAGTCTGGTGGATGCGCTGTCGGTGAAATGGACATTTCACCTAGCGTACCTGTTTCCTTCGATCTCCCTGCTGCCTCGGGTACTAAGAAAAGTCAAACAGAACGGAGGCACGTTTCTGCCGATTGCTCCAGCGTGGCCCAGATGTCCTTGGTACTCCGATCTCAGGAGCTTGTTCATCGACGTTCCGTACCTTCTGCCTCAGCATCGGGACCTGCTGTCTCAGGGGCCCTGCCGTTACCCGGATCTGGGTCAGTTGTCTTTGACGGCGTGGCTCTTGAGACAGCCATCTTAAGGCCTCGGGGCTTTTCAAGCTCTGTCATCGGTACCATGCTGAGGGCGCGTAAACCTGCCTCCGCACGGATTTACCACAGAGTGTGGCACACTTACTTTCAGTGGTGTGAGTCCAGAAACTTTGATCTTCAGGTGTTCAGGGTTTCTAGGATTTTAGCATTTCTTCAGTCAGGTCTTGACCTGGGCTTACGTCTTGCTTCTCTGAAGGTTCATGTGTCGGCTCTGTCGGTGTGGTTCCAATGTAGGATAGCTACACTGCCTGACGTTCACACCTTTTTCCAGGGCGTTCTTAGAATCCAGCCTCCCTTTGTGCCTCCAGTCGCTCCGTGGGATTTGGCGGTGGTTCTTTGGGTCCTGCAGGGTCCTCCTTTTGAGCCCCTTGAGTCGGTTGACCTTAAGTGGTTAACACTTAAGACTGTTTTTCTCCTGGCGATTGCTTCAGCCAGGAGGGTGTCAGAGTTGGGGGCGCTCACCTGTAGTCCCCCCTTCTTAATTTTTCACACTCGTCCTGAGTTTTGGCCTAAAGTAGTCTCTAAGTTCCACATTAATCAGGAACTTGTGGTGCCAGCTTTTCAGTCTCCTGATCTTACAGCTGGTGAGGCTTCGTTGGACGTTGTCCGTGCTCTCAGACTTTATGTGGACCGGACTGCTAGGTTAGAAGGTCTGATTCTTTGTTTGTCCTCTTTGGTTTTCACAAGAGGGGTTGGCCTGCCAACAAACAAACTTTAGCCCATTGGCTTTGTTCTGTTATTCGTGAGGCTTATATATAGGAACGTTTACCTGTTCCAGCCATGTTAAGGCTCATTCCACTCGGTCCTTGGGTCCCTCTTGGGCTGCTATACGTGGTGCCTCCGCTGTTCAGCTGTGTAAGGCTGCCACTTGGTTTTCAATTCAGACATTTTTGAGGTTTTATGCGTTTGACACCTTTGCCTCTCAGGATGCTTCCTTCGGGTGCAGGATACTCCTTTCTGCTCAGGAGCGTCCCCGCCCTTAGTTGAACTGCTTTGAGACAACCCCAAGGTCAACCCTGTGGACCCCCTATGGACCCTGAAGTAGAAAACAAGAGATATGATAAGAACCTACCTTTGTTATCTCTGTTTCTACGAAGTCCATAGGGTCCACAGGGCGCCCACCCTGACGCACCTGGCTTCATATTGGCTGTGTGGCTGGTCAACGGTTTTTCCATCTCCCATTTCTGTGAGTATGGTTTCTTGTGTGTTACAGTCTTCCTTCTCTCTGTTTAGTCTCCTCCTCCGGCCTTGGCTGCTTACCAACTGAGGTGCCTGTGGCTCGGGGGCGGGGTATAAAGGAGGACGGACCCAAGTGCATCCTGGGAGCAGCTAAAGCTTTAACTGCGTGGTGCCCGTGGATCCAGATCCAGCTATACCCCAAGGTCAACCCTGTGGACCCTATGAACTTCGTAGAAACAGAGATAACAAAGGTAAGTTATTACCATATCTCTTGTTTTTCCTATGATGACAGCAGTTAAATAAATAAAGAGCCTTTGGTCTGTTAATTAATGACCTTTCTAATAACTCTTTCATAAATCGATTTTTAGGTGCCTTCATTATTACACAGCACCTGCCTGTATTTATATTATTTTTAATTATTTCTCTAATCATTGGGTTAATAATAACCAGTGGCGGATTTTACCTAGGGGCTGTGGGACTCCAGCCCCCCAGTAAAATCCGCTACTTCAGTGAGCCAGTTGCAGTCCTTTACCGCACTGTCTACACTGTGACAGGAGGTGGTTTCCCATTGGAAGCGACACCAGCCAGTCATGCAAAGGACAGGCAGCCCTAGGGGGAGGTGTCTTCTCCCCCTTAGACTGCCAGTCCGGGCTGCAATTAGCAGAGAGCCACTGGAAGCCACTGCTCTGCCTTCCGGGCAGCCTTACACGGCTTCTCGGGACTGCAGACAATGCAACCCCTAGAAGCTGGTTTTATGGGCATGCACGGCGATACCGTCGCTCATGCGCTGGCCCCGGCGCCTGCCAGATTTATTGCTCAGGTGCCGGGATCTGGTCGGCCACAGCCAGACCTGCAGCAGTAGCAACCCCCCTCAGATAAAAGGGCGGGAGCCACTGCTGATAACCATTTACAGTATATTAGACTCAATCTTCTGTCTTAACTGATCGATTATTAAACACTGAATAACAAACACTGCTAATTGGAGGATCACATCCCCATGATGATAGCAGCACAATGAGCATTCATAAAGAATCTGTTTATTGACTGTCTTTTAAATATATTTACTGGTGGTTGACTACCGGTGCTCATATAGGATATGGCTAGTCTCCACAGGGTACGGTGATCAATGTGACCAAGCCTCAACGGCAAAACGTCTGATCTGGAACCTCTCCCGACCTGGACTTGTGTCACATTGCGGTTCTCTAAACCTACTTACCTTACCTGACGCTGTCACTATTCCACAAGGCATGTACCTGCAGCCCAGACTCCACATGTCCTTCCAAACAGGGCTGGCTCAAGGCATGTTCAACCACTGCGGTTGAACAGGGGCGCCACCCCATAGAGGGTGCACCCCTCCCAGCCATTCCCGATTTCAGTGGGACATTCACATTTTTTGGGCACTGCCCTGCTGTTCCACTCGTGGGTCGAAGTGGGCACCTCCACCGTTGCAGCTGTGCCGGCCTCTGGAAACAAGAAAGGATGCTGCGGCATCCATTCAGTGCAGGAACAGTGCTGGGGTCAGCCTAGCTACTGATGTAGTGCTGGGCTCGCCCCCAGCCTGATGTTAAATGTGAGGCATGCCATACGGGCACACCCCCAAATAGTGTAATTTAGGGGGGTGCACTATAGTAATTATGCCACACCCCTGGGTGTTTGGGTCCCTCTCCACACAGGGCGCGGCTCCTGCTGGAACCGGCCCTGCTTCCAAACATGGATCCTGGGTGACAGTATTTCTTGAGTCTCAGCGTGGCATGGGCGCCACTATATTGATTCTCATCACATTGTTATGATACACTCAGATGAATACTCAATTTGTCGGGTGTTCTTGATGTGTAAAAGACTGACTGCAGCTATTCTAGCTGCGCCGGATACAATTTGGGGAACCAAAACTAGTATAGAGTGTTGGCGGAGACCCAGACCAGGGGCACGGAGTCTAACCCACCAGCGGCTTTCATCAGGGACCTCCGCACGGAAGTTTGGACTTCGCTGCGTTCGACGAGCAGGTCTCGGCCCCTTGGCTGGGTCACTCAGTACTAGCACAGAGACATGGAAAAAGACAGGAATGATGTAAGTATGCAGGATTCTAGTTGGAGTAGTAGCAGGGCCAGCTATTCAGAACACAGGCTGGAGTTGTTGCGGGGCCAGCTATTCAAAATACAGGCTGGAGATGTAGCAGGGCCAGCTATTCAAAATACAGGCTGGAGTTGTAGCAGGAATAGCTATTTCAGGACACAGGTTGGAGTTGTAGCAGGGCCAGCTATTTCAGGACACATGCTGGAGTTGTAGCTGGGCCCGCTATTCAGGACACAAGTTGGAGTTGTAGCAGGGCCAGCTATTCAGGACACAAGCTGGAGTTGTAGCAGGGCCGGCTATTCAGGACACAAGCTGGAGTTGTAGCAGGGCCAGCTATTCGGAACACAAGCTGGAGTTGTATCATGGGGAGCTATTCAGAACTCAAGCTGGAGTTGTAGCACTGCCAGCTAATCAGGAAGAGGAATCAACAGGACTACTGGCAAACAGAGAAACAGCAGCACCAGGTACATGGACCAGAGGCTCATGCTGCAGACATAAACTAGGGATGTGCAGGCTCGGTTCTACTCGGTTCCGTTCGTTTTTTTTTACCGAATCTTATTGGCTATCCAAAACTCATGACAGCTGATACCCAATAAGATTCGGTAAAAAAATCCGAACGGAACCGAGTAGAACCGAGCCTGCACATCCCTAACATAAACTATGACTTACTGTAAGATAAAGAGGAGAGGAGTCAATCCGGAGACCAACCCAAACAAGCCCCCTTGATAACAAACCCTGTGCAGCTAGAGGGCTGCACATCTCCCACGACCAGCCCCTGACACCCCACAACCCCCCACGGCCACCAAGAATTCCGGTTGCCTAGTGACCAGAGGGGATCCGCCGTCCGGAAGTATCGTGATGTCCCGGTCGCCTAGCAATGACCGGGACCAGAGGAAGGGACGAGCCACAGCGGCTCGTAACACATGACATTTCTGCTTCTATTCCTGAGACATTCCACATGATCTTCCCAGCCAATCCTCGCTCAGAGGGCCTGATTCAGACCCGGACTCTAATGCAGCCGCTCCCTCTCAAAAAGGGGCCGTGCGGTGTAAGGACGCCTCTATGACTTAGCGGGCGAGGGCTTATTGCGCTCGCAAGTGTTTAAAGACGCCCCATTGCCACTCGCAACAAACGTCATCTCCAGGAAATGTAGGATTAATCGGGACCATCGGAAGCCATCGGAGCTGCTCGCATCACTTAAGGTAGACCTAGCCTCCCGCAAGCAGTGCGAGCAGTTCATGGAAAAGTCATCCAAGTCACATGTTCAATGACGCTACTTTGCTAATCATGCACACCCATTAAACTCCATTCTGACGGTCGGGCACGCCTGCGTTCGTACATCCACTCCCCCGTTCACAAGCACCTTCCCCTGTTACCACCCACAAATGGCACTATCTGTCACTCAAAATAGCAGCCCGACTGCGGGCTACGGGCGAGCACTTTCCCATCTCACTGACTGGTTCGTGCACGTGCATTGCAAATTATACGCATGTGCAGATTGAGAAAAATCGCTCAATGCGAGCGAGCGCAGAATAGCGAACGGGTCTGAATCAGGCCCAGAGTGCACTATTTAAGTTCCCCAAGTTCACTAGCACATTGGGCC
Organism: Taudactylus pleione; assembly: GCA_031769625.1. NCBI lineage: Eukaryota > Metazoa > Chordata > Amphibia > Anura > Myobatrachidae > Taudactylus > Taudactylus pleione. The sequence goes on along the minus strand of JAUIMM010000847.1, from coordinate 795,651 downwards.
TGATTCAGCAAGGGACGCATGTGAGAGATCGTATGGACCTGCCGCTGCGATGCTAATCAATGCATACGCACGGTATCCTCAGCACAACCAGCAATACATAGAGCCGCCCATCTCCCTTTACTCAAGGCTCAATCAGTACGCAGGATAACTGAAACATCGGTAACATCGAGAACCATCGGACACACATGCACAATAGAGGATGACCTGTCCTGGCGCAAGATTTTGGCCACTTCCTGCGTGCATCGAGTCGTCTGGCTGCATATGCCGCCACACTGCCTTAATTATGCACATCCCTATAATGGCGTCCCAAAGCACAGGCATGCCTGCTTTCACCCAACCACCCCCTGTCACCACCCACAAATGGCACTTCCTGTCAATCAATATTGGAAGGGTCTGCGTACACACTGCATGTAGTCTGCGTACCCTTACCCGATTGCACTGGCTAGTCTGCGTACGCGTAGTGCGATGCATACGCGTGCGTTCTCTCACTTGCATTCCTTGCTGAATCAGGCCCATTATCAGTACTACTTGTCCAGTGGCGTATCTATAATGGGTGCAGTGTGTCCGGGGCACACGGGCCCCCGGGTCCAGGGGGGCCCGCACTGCACACCCTGCACTCATATTATTTTAAACTTACCTGTCCGTGGTCCCGCAGCGGGTGTCAGCGCAGCTCAGAACAACAGAAAATGGCCGCCGTGGCCATTTTTCTGGTGTTCTGCGCATGCACAGTAGACTCCAGGCACACTCTAGTGCCTAGAGTTTACTGTGGATGCACAGGACGCTGGAAAATGGCCGCCTCGGCCATTTTCCCGGCGTTCTGCGCATGCGCAGTAAACTCTGGGCACACTCTAATGCCCGGAGTCTACTAATGCTCCGGTGGCTGGCCAGCCGCGTCAGTCGGCTGCCAGCCACCATGGAGAGAGGAGGGAGCCCCGCACTTAGAGCTACACAGGCCCCCTCCTCTCTTAAGATGCCCCTGTACTTGTCTAATCACTAGTTCCGTGCCCTGGGTTGGCAGTTCCGCCTGTAAACCTCCTTCTGCATGTCACTTGCTGAGTGCAACCAGTGTTCCTGATTCCTTACTGCACTGTGCTAGTGCACTCCTGTGGTGTGCAGCCTTCTATGCAACCATGGCCAAAAGTTTTGAGAATGACACGTGTTGGTTTTCACAAAGTTTGCTACTTCAGTGTTTTTAGACCTTTTTGTCAGATGTTACTATGGTATACTGAAGTAAAATTACAAGCATTTCATAAGTGTCAAAGGCTTTTATTGACAATTACATTAAGTTTATGCAAAGAGTCAATATTTGCAGTGTTGACCCTTTTTTTTCAAGACCTCTGCAATTCGCCCTGGCATGCTGTCAATCAACTTCTGGGCCAAATACTGACTGATGGCTGCCCATTCTTGCCTAATCAATGCTTGGAGTTTGTCAGAATTTGTGGGTTTTGCTTGTCCACCCGCCTCTTGAGGATTGACCACAAGTTCTCAATGGGATTAAGGTCTGTGGAGTTTCCTGGCAATGGACCCAAAATTTCAATGTTTTGTTCCCCGAGCCACTTAGTTATCACTTTTGCCTTATGGCAAGGTGCTCCATCTATGGTTGGGAGAAGTTGCTCTTGGAGGATGTTTTGGTACCATTCTTTATTTATGGCTGTGTTCTTAGGCAAAATTATGAGTGAGCCCACTCCCTTGGCTGAGAAGCAACCCCACACATGAATGGTCTCAGGATGCTTTACTGTTGGCATGACACAGAACTGATGGTAGCGCTCACCTTTCCTTCTAAAGACAAGCGTTTCTCCAGATGCCCGAAACAATCTGAAAGGGGATTCATCAGAGAAAATAACTTTACCCAGTACTCAGCAGTCCAATCCCTGTACCTTTTGCAGAATATCAGTTTGTCCCTGATGTTTTTCCTGGTGGGAAGTGGCTTCTTTGCTGCCCTTCTTGACACCAGGCCATCCTCCAAAAGTCTTTGCCTCACTGTACGTGCCTGCCTGCTGCCATTCCTGAGCAAGCTCTGCACTGGTGGTGCCTCGATCCCGCAGCTGAATAACTTTAGGAGACGGTCCTGGCGCTTGCTGGACGTTCTTGGACGCCCTGAAGCCTTCTTCACAACTATTGAACCTCTCTCCTTGAAGTTCTTGATGATCCGATAAATGGTTGATTTAGGTGCAATCTTACTAGCAGCAATATCCTTGCCTGTGAAGCCCTTTTTGTGCAAAGCAATGATGACTGCAAGTGTTTACTTGCCTGTAACCATGGTTAACAGAGGACGAACAATGATTACAAGCTCCACCCTCCTTTAAAAGCTTCCAGTCTGTTATTCTAACTCAGGACCTCATTCAGAGCCGGACGCTATTTGCGCTCGCTCGTTCAGGAAAAAGGGGTGGCTATTCAAATGAACCGTTCACTCTTTGCGGTCTGTTCTCGCCTCTAGGTCTGAACGAGCGAACAAAACATGCGGTTGTTTTTTGGAAATCTACGCCCCCTGGCCGCTCGCATCCTACGTCATGTCCGCTATTTATTAGATTAATCGAGTACATCGACCAGCGTATGAACTGCTCGCTATTCTTGTGGTTGGTTTTTCGTACCGCAATCTTGCGAGCAGTTCTGACTATAAAATAACCCAGTGACGTGGTCAATGACGCTGCTGTATTAATTATGCAGACCCTTAAAATGCCCATTTTGACCTTTAAGCACGCCTGCTTTCGGATCTCCACTCCCCGTTTTCAAGCACCTTCCCCCGTTACAACCCACATACGCCTCCTCCTGTCACTCAAAATAGCAGGCATTCGCTATTTAGCGAACAAACGATTTTCGGCTGCACTGACTGGTTCGCGCATGCGTATTACGATCCGTACGCATGCGCAGTTGTGCAAACATCGCTCGGAATGAACGAGCGGCCGCTTACGAGCAGCTCTGAATCAGGCCCTCAATCAGCATGACAGAGTGATCTCCAGCCTTGTCCTCGTCAACCCTCTCACCTGTGTTAACGATAGAATCACTGACATGATGTCAGCTGGTCCATTTGTGGCAGGGCTGAAATGCAGTGGAAATGTTGTTTTTGGGATTAAGGGCTCGATTCAGACCCACTCAATAGATGCGTTCTCACGCCGCCAAAGTATGCAAATCCCGCGATCGCACGGTAAGGCATTAGCACTCCTACTATGTCTTAGCGTTCAATTGCGGTGTGTATTTAGACACCCACCAGCCTGTCATAAGACGCCCACTGTCCCACGTCATCTCCAGGAAGTGTATGCAACAATCAGTAACATCGAGTACCATTGGAAGCAAAGGCAGCACTTGTGGTCCACCATACCCTACCGCAAGCACTGAGAGTACTTCAGTGTGTAAAACAACCATGAGACATTGTACTATGACACTGCGTCTTAATTATGCACACCTCTGAAACGGCGTAAAGACGCTCAGACATGCCTGCGTTTGCACCACCACACCTCCATTTTCAATGACCATCCCCTGTCACCTCCCATAAACTGCTTGTGCTGTCACTCATTCTAGCGAGTTGTCTATGCACAGCGAGCAAACGCTTCTTGATCGAAGGACTAGTTCGTGCATTGCAAACATCGGCAGGCTGTGTGCGAATGCAGCCTAGTGAGTGGGTCTGAATCGGGCCCTAAGTTCATTGTCATGGCATAGAGGGACTTTGCAATTAATTGCAATTCATCTGATCACTCTTCATGACATTCTGGAGTATATGTAAATTGGTATCATACAAACTGAAGCAGCAGACTTTGTGAAAACCAATACGTGTCATTCTCCAAACTTTGGGCCATGGCTGTACATTAGTGTGCTCCTGCCTGCATTCATTCATATACAGCCTATATCTACTGTACATCCTGGAAACATCTTGCATCTATTTTACTTGCATATTTATTGGTTCTCTGTGTGCAGTTTCCTAAGTATGTTCCTGCAAACAGCTACCTTTGGCCCTCATTCAGAGCCGGATGCTCTGAGCAGAGCGCTCGCTCTGAATGAGGGCCGTCCTCCATAAAAATGGAGCGTCCTCCTGGACGCTCGTATAGCTGTGGGTCACCACCCACAGCACATACGAGCGTGCAGGATGATGGTCGCGATGGTCTTGACCATCACCAGTGCGACCAGAAGCCTGTGGTCGGGTTTTTCGACCACAAGCCCTGGAGTGATTTTGGCTCTATCAGAGCCAAAATCACTCCCACTGACATCACTAGTGATGTCAGTGGGGCCGGCTTCTGACGGTAGGCGTTCCCTTGGGAACGCCTCCGTCTGGCAGGCACGCCCCCGGCACGCCCACCAAAGGGGGCGTGCTGTCAGTCAACATCGACAGCACGCCCCCTTTGATCAGACACAACGAGCGAAGGAAAGTCCTTCGCTCGTTGCGTCTGGCGCATGGGCACGACGGAGCTCCCTCCGTCGTGCGCATGCGCAGTGCACACCATCGACCCACTTGCGAGCGGACAGCCGCTTGCGAGTGGGTCTGAATGAGGCCCTTTGTCTGCTAACCAGTGCAACTTCCAAACATTATTTCAGCGTCCTGATTACTTCAGCAAACTTCCTGCTGGTTGAGTCATCCCAGCATCTATGCTGTATACATACATTCAGCTTCCATTACATATCCTACCTGCAAAGGGCGTATGTAATAGTGTGTATCCTGTTCTTCCTGAACCATTTTACAGTCTTAAAGCACCACTCACCTTCAAGTGTTCTAGATTTGGGCAGTGTTCAGACACAGTCAGACTGTCCACCAGGGCCTCTACCTTGGTTTAATCTGTCCTGCCATTATTCTTGTGAGCTCCAACCAATGAATAAAAGATTCATCCATGCACCTAGTGTTACCCACTCCAGTTCTCACCAACTTGCCCCAAAGGTCCCAGTTCTGTGCCCACAACAAATACAGAATCTGACAACCCGATTCAGAAGCTGCACATCCTTGTATCTATTTTCCAGTGCACTGTCCAGTCCTCCCTGGGTAAATCTGACTCCTGCAATACCCACTTGTCACCAGGCCCGGCCAAAGGGGGGGCCCAAGGGTACAACTGTACCGGGCCCCAAGATCCTAGGGGTCGTTGGAGTGTACCACTGCCTGCACTGCTGCTGCAGTGATCAGCAGGGTGCAGGCATGTGCGGGGCCCCTGCTGATCATTGCAGCAGCAAGTCCAGTGGGAGCAGGGTGCCATCTGCCAACCGGCTGGGAGACATTAACTGCAGCCGCATGCTGCATATACTAGCAGGGCCAGCCACTTACTACTGGCTGTTACGGGGACTTGGTGAAGCTCAGCACTGTGGTGGGGGCGGGGCTGTTGCCTGATGACTCCTCCGATCACTGGCTAAGAGATAGAAGCAGTCATTAGCAGCGGCGGCTCCTACCCTCTTTGATGAGGGAGCCCCGCCCCCACCACAGTGCTCTGGCTCTCTCCAGTCCCGCCCAGCAGCAGCAGCAGTCAGGACTCAGCAGAACTTAGATTCCCAGGAAACTGGAGCGGGTAGGTGCAGCCTGGGAGGGGGGGGGATACAAAATGTGGGATAGGATGGGATAACACAGTGGCAGATGGGAGAGCACACAGTGTGGGATGGGGGATGTGATAGCACATTGTGAGAGGGGGGATGGGAGAGCAAAGTGTGGGATGGAGGATAGGATAGCACAGTGGGGAATGCGAGAGCACACAGTGTGGGATGGGGGATGGGATAGCACATTCTGAGAGGGGAGATGAGAGCACAGTGTGAGAGGGGGGATGGGAGAGCACAGTGTGAGAGGGGGGATAGGAGAGCACAGTGTGAGAGGGGGGATAGGAGAGCACAGTGTGAGAGGGGGGATAGGAGAGCACAGTGTGAGAGGGGGGATGGGAGAGCACAGTGTGAGAGGGGGGATGAGAGAGCACAGTGGGGAATAGGAGAGCACAGGGGGAGGTTTATCTTGTTTCCAAAACTGGGCTATGGTGGCTTTAGTGGCTATAAAGATATGTCTTATAAAATATCTGTGATATATTGGAATATTATCTGAAAACACATGTAGGAAAGCAATGGCAGGGGTCAGAGAAATTTGAAGACCAGTGACTTGTAGTATTAGATTTTCCACCTCAAGCCACAGGGGGCAAATGACCGGACAATCCCAAAAGACATGCATTATTTCACCAACGTGACCACATCCTCTCCAGCATAAACTAGATTGGGAAGGCCAAATCTTGTGTAATCTAGCTGGGGTCAGGTATATATACGGTGCAATAATTTAATGAACATATTAACATATAAAAGCAATAAATAGAATAGAACTGTAGCGCTGCCCCTAAAGTTGTTCTATCACACGGGAAGATGGTACTATTAAGGAAGTCTCTTTACTCCTTCTTATATTAAATCACACTGTACTTCTTTTTGCAAACAGGTAGCTGCTTAGTCCTTGAAAAAACTGATTGGTAAGTCGGATAAATCTGGGGAAAAAAGCTGGACAAGGACAAGCGCCTGATAGTGTAGTAATTAGTTACACCGTGAATTACATATATGAATAATAATATGCACGTACGGTAAGAATACTTGTATATTAAGCATATAGGAAAACAATCCTTAGATCGCAGTTACAGGATCCCACATCGGATGTAGCCTGCAGATTTTGTCTGTCCACCGGAAGAGGAGTGTCCAAGGGGACAGCAACGTAAGAACCTGGGATACTGTGTTCTCCCCTTCAGATGGATCCCCAAAGCCTTCAATAGCCAACTGATCTACTCTGTGCTGCTGAGGCAGTTCCGTGTCAGACTGTTCGGTGTTTCACCTGTCTGCACACAGGCTCATAAAGGTGAGACAGCCACCCAGCATCAGCCACGTAACATCTCAACATGTGAAATAGATTTAGACATCTTAAAAACGGACAAAAATAATTGAGACCAAGCATGTGGTTCTAAGCATATGTGTAGGTCATGTTCCCATTGTAAATTAATTTGTGTTTTATCTGGCTGATCTACCGAGAGGAGTAAGGAATACCAGTAAGAGACACCACCCCTTTGAGTGGGCGAGGAGACACGAGACAAAATATATGCAGGTATGCAGGGATTCTACAATTAGTCATTGTTGCTAGGGGAAAGGATTGAACCCAGTGCCTAATTTGAGGAAATGTATAGAATTCAGAATGAGGTAGAGAGAATCGGGATTGCAATTGGGTAACTGATTGTAGGAAATCTCCCATAAATAGATCATTAAGACTTCGGACTCCATGAGTGATCCAAATTGACAAGTTCAAATTCTGATAAGGCAAGGCAGGCCTTGAATAGAAAAGTTAGTTGCAGGTACATGTATTCCAAAAAGACCAGTAAGTCTATCCCATGCTTTGAGGGTCACAAGTGTTTAGGGAGTATTCTGGAGCTAGCCAGAATCCGTAATAAATCATATAAAGACAACTTATCTATCATGTCTCCTTCCAAAATCATCCAAGGTTTATACTTTGGGGTTGGGGACCAGTTACTAATTTGGTCAATCATACAGGAAATTTGATATGCGAGACCTCCAGCCGATCTGGGCATCATTACTTTTTAGCTAATTTAGCTCTCTTATTATGCCATATATATTTATTGAAAACAGCATAAAAGCGATTCAGCCACACTGAAGGGAGGAGCCTGGGAATAGACCTGAACAAATATAAAATTTTGGGTAAGAAAGACATCTTGACTGCCGCTATCCTGCCCATCCAGGAGACCTCATGATTTATCCAGTCATTGGTGAAAGCTGAGAGTTATTTCAGGAGGGGGCCATAATTATATTCTAAAAGAGAATCTTCGAAAGCGGAAAAGAAGATACCTAAATATCAAAAAGAAAGGGACTGCTGTTTATACTTATATTTAGACTTAAGAGACCGCAGGAGTAGAGGATGGAGATTCAGTGGGAGAACTTCAGTCTTAGAAGTATTTAAACGGTAATATGAGGCTTCAGAATATTTTTACAACACCTTATGGATAGCTGGGAGGGAAGATTCTGGGTGAGTTACAAAAAGCAGGACGTCATCCGCAAAGAGACATATCTTATGTTGTGTACCATTAATTAGGGGACCATTATTAATCGGAGACGTACGAATACTTTCTACTAGAGAAATTATTCTCTAGCAGAAAGTATTGCTAGAGCAAATATCAGGGGAGAAAGAGTGCACCCCAGTCTCGTACCACTGCTAATAGAAAACAGAGAGGACAAGAAGCCGTTACAAAACACTCTAGCGCCCAGTGCAGAATATAAGGCAAGTACGGCATCCAGGAAACACCCAATACAACCAAATTTAAGAAAACAGCCTTCATATAGCACCAATGAAGTCTGTCAAAGGCCTTCTTGGCATCTAAGGAGAGTACCAGTAGCGGGACTCTCACATATGAGATTTGCTCGACAACAGTAAGTGCCCTACGGGTATTATCTGGAGTTTGCTGCCTGGGACAAAATCCACTTGGTCTGGATTGATCAAATCTGGCAACAGGGGATTAAGGGCCTGATTCAGAGCCGGACGCTATTTGCGCTCGCTCGTTCAGAAAAAGGGGCCGGATATTTAAATAGAGCGCTCACTCTTTGTGGTCTGTTGACGCCTCTAGGTCTGAACGAGTGAACGAAACATGCGCTCGCTATTTTGTAAAAAACACCCCCTGGCCGCTCGCATCCTACGTCATCTCCGCTGTTTATTAGATTAATCGAGTACATCGAAAGGCGTATGAACTGCTCGCAGTGCTTGTGGTAGGATTTTCCTACAGCAATCATGCGAGCAGTTCAGGCTAAAAGACGTGGTCGATGACTCTGCTTTGTTAATTATGCACACCCTTAAAATGCCCGTTTTGACCGTTTGGCACGCCTGCGTTCGGATCTCCACTCCCCGTTTTCAAGCACCTTCCCCTGTTACCACCCACAAACGCCTCATTCTGTCACTCAAATTAGCAGGCATTCGCTATTTTGCGAGCACACAATTTCTGACCGCAATGACTGGTTCGCGCATGCGTATTACAACCCATATGCATGCGCAGTTGTGCGAACATCGCTCGGAGCGAACGAGCGGCCGCTTACGAGTGGCTCTGAATCAGGCCCTAAGTCTATTCGCTATCATTTTACCATTTAGTTTGATATCCATATTCAATAAAGCAATTTGTCTGTAATTTTGAGCGAATGTGGGATCCTTACCAGATTTGGGTATGGTAACAATACGAGCCACCAGCATTTCTGGAGGAAAAGAACCTAGGGAAGAACCCGCCTTAAACACTCCAAGCAACACCGGAATTAGATCATTCTGAAAGGTGGTGTAAAAAGTATTCGAAACACCATCTGGGCCAGGAACTTTACCACACTTCAAAAATTTTATAGCGTCTCTGACCTCACCAGCTGTTCAGGGAGCGTTTAAGGCAGGGATGGGGAACCACAGGCCCAGGGGGCCGTATAAGGTCCCTGGAATCATTTAGTCTGGCCCTCTAAGCTTTTTTCTGCTAGCCTCATCTGGATAACAGAGTGCCTATAATGGCTCCCTGCAGCCAGAATCTGTGCAGCAGTGCCACCTGGAGCGTCCTTAGGATGCTTCAGACAGTCACACCTCTGCCCTTACAGCTCCCCGGAGCATTCTCAGGATGCTCCAGGCATTGCTGTAATCACTGGCGATTGTGGCCCGTCCCTGTGTGACATCACACAGAGGAGGCGTGGCCTGCATCGGGCCTGCGAATAATGTTATTTATATCAAAATGGCCCTCGGCAGAAAAAAGGTTCCCCACCCCTGGTTTAAGGACTCTAGAGTCTGAACATTAAGGCTAGGTAGAGATAATTTGGAAAGAAAAGCAGATATAGTCTCCGAATTATGCTGTGGTGTGTTTTCGTCATCCTTTAAATTATATAATTATTCTGCAAATGTTTTAGATATGTTTAATGGGTTGGATAATTTGATTCCAGAGGTATTATATAAGGCTCTTACTGAAGCCCTAATCACTTTACCCCTGAGTTTCCGTGCCAGGAGGCGGGACGCTCTATTACCTTCAGTATAAAATCTTTGATTCAGCCTGTTGATATTAGTCTTGACCCGTTTCAAGGAATAAATAGCAATTTCCTCCCTAGTTTTAACTAATTCCTGAAACAGTAACGAGTTAGAGGGATCTATTTTATGCTTTTCCTCTAGGGTATGTTCCAGTTCTCTTTGAGTTTGAGCTTCCTGTCACCTAATTCTAGAAGCCACCTGGATCGCTGTCCTACGGAGAACCGCCTTAAGGTGCCTACACCCTTGGTGATGTGCTCACGATCCAACATCATGTACGATTTCCCTTGAACTCTCCCTGGGAGCTCCCCGGCAGTCGTGGGCACGATTTGGTCTGAGAAGCTGCCAATTTGATACACAATCTCACGATGTATCGTGCATGTGTCGGATATCCAAAACGTGAGATGGTGCACGATAAATCATGAGCTTACCAAACAACACACAAGGATCTTCATGATTGGATGGAAATTTAAATAATGGGTGGGGCTAGCTAGGGGCTATAAAAATCAGGCACCATTTTAACTCTGTGCACATTTTGCTCTGCTACTAGGGAGGCTAGGTGTATACCTGCTGCACACTGTACATTGCTACTGTGCTCTCCTTTGTATTTGGCTTGTCTTTTACAAAGTGTGCTCTACCTGCAAGTGTGTGATTCTACCTTCATTCTATCCTGTTCCTGAATTCTGTGCTGATGGATCCCTATCAGTATAGAGTGTTGGTCGCCTATGCTGGGGTCTAGGTGATGAAGGAGAGGGCCCAGTGAAGGAGGAGAGCATGCTGGACCAAGGAGTGGCTGCTGCAAAGGGATAATCGCTCTCACATGTTCCTGCTGATGGAGATCAAGGGGAACAACCCGGACGATTACCGCATCTACCTGCGCATGGATGACGCCACCTTCCAGAAGTTGCTGAGTATGGTGACGCCCCACATCCAAAGGCAGGACACAAGACTGCAGAGGGCAATCCCTGCTGAAGAGAGGCTAATGGCTACCCTGAGGTACCTGGTTACAGGAAGGTCACTGGAGGACCTGAAGTTTAGGACCCTCATCTCCCCTCAGTCCTTAAGCGTCATCATCCCGGAGACCTACAAGGCTATCGTTAAAGTGCTGCAGTACCAGTATTGCAAGGTAAGAAAAAAAAAAAACACCACACATTTGTTTTTTGTTTTTTCACTCTTTAAAGAACAATATTGTTAGCCAATAAGGCTGCATTAACACTACTGTGCCAACAACACTGCACAGTAATAAATAGCATTTTTTTGTGGGTTTTTTTTAGATATAAATTTTAATTATGCATATAAAATGTAGAAAACCGCATTATCACCAAATTTTATCAGTCCCAATAGCTAGGCTGCTGTATGGTATACTGTGGGTCAGATGCCAGATTGAACAGGCCAATACACACATGGCACAAGTACAGATTGTGGCCCCTGCTTCCATCAATCTGTACTTGCGCCATGTGTGTAGTGACCTTGTGCAATCAGCGTCATCACTACCGTATACCATACAGTATCTATGTCACAGTCGAAGGGACTTGAGGCTGTGTTCCTGGGCTGGGTCTTGGACCTGTCTTGGTAGACTTGGATGCTCTCTGGTGGAGACTTGGCTAAATTAAGTTCCTGCTCATGAAGGATTATACTGGCGGAAAGAACTAAGAGTGGTGAGTGAGGAATGACTGAATACAGGTAGATAACTCTGGTAGGAACTGGTAAGTCACTGGATTCCCGGTGAATGGAGGGCGACTGGATAGCCTCCGGTTTGGACCGGACGGTACTGGACTCCAAGGTATATTGGAGGATGGCTGGATACATCGCTTTGGACCGGGCAATAACTGGACTCCAAGGTATATTGGAGGATGGCTGGATGCACCGGTTTGGACCGGGCGGTAACTGGGCTTCAAGGTATATTGGAGGACGGCAATTGAAACAGCTACTGACTAGTAGCAAATCCATTTGTGGAGCACAGTAAGGGAGCTCACTGACAAGGAAATGAGTCCTGTTGCACTGACAACTTGCTAGTAGGAGAGAAGGTCCTTATACAGGCTGCTGGGCACTGACTGGCCAGACTCAGAGGGAGAGCTGCTCCATTGGTGGAGACAGCATCATATGTCCTGGACCAAGATGGCTGCGCCCATTTACTCCATGGGATGCCAGACCCGCTGCCGCAGGAAGACAGCTGATGCCAGCGGTGGTCTGTGGAGGAGGAGAAGAGACCGACAGAGCTGGCCGGGGGATACGGAGCCATTGCAGTACCATGCGGGCACCGAGGGAGAGCGCCTGCAGAGGTAAGTAATGGGGTCTGACTCTGGGGTCTCTGTGAGGGCATGTGACAACCTATTGGGAGTGATACAATTTGGTGATAATACAAGCATCTTCAAAAAATGGGGCAATTCATCTTCTGCAGTGTAAATTGCCTGGCTTGTGGATGGGGTACTGGATGGGGGAGTAGCCTCCAACTGGGCTGGGGGTAGGCCTAACCGAGGCGGTTAGGGCAGGTGAGCACATAAGAGGGTCTGCTATATATGTGGAAATATGCAGATTAGAATTTATAGCCCTAATCAGCAGCTCATAGACCAGCCTTGGAACTCCCTCTGTGCTTGCCCTATCATTTGGCGCATTGCGCTTTTTATATGTGACGTAAAGTTATCAATATGGTCTGGTTGTCTTTGGAGGATTTGTTCCGTCTGCTGCAGGAATATGTCCTCTGGCTCGGTGGGTTGCTGTTCCTGCTGCTTTCTTCCCTGTGTTTTTTTTTCTTTGGGGAGGTGCGGAAGATGTGCATAAAGTAGGAAAAAGTGTTGAATTAAAATTCCTGATAAGGCCGCTGGGTCAGTACTAATTCTGAATACTACACAAAATATATATATCTGCTCACTTATTATATAGCTTCAGTATTGCTATTCATCAGAACAGAGCAGTTTGACTGTACTGCAAGTCAATAGTAACATTAGTTAACTTGCTGTTACAAAATATAGTAACTGCTGTCATTGTATCGATATTGTCCCCTCAGCAGTGGTTTGTGTCTAGCTCTGAACAGTCACTTAGGGTTATGGTCAGCTTCACCATATATTTGGTTAGCTAATTACCATATTTAGTAACCTACTTCAGTTAACCCTGTATAGTTTGTAATTAAGTTGTTACTTCCCTGTTCATTCACCATTACAGGCATATGGCAGGTCCCTCTTGGTACAGCTCAGTAAATTATAATTTAGTAGTAAGGTAATTAATATAGGTATTATTTAATTTTATTTACACTTCAACACTGATCATTTTATACACATAAGTACTAATAAGTTTTTGATCACCAATCACTTTTTTGACATATGTAGCTATATAAAATAAAAAATAAATTTGTTTTTGAATAAGTTAAACACATTTTATATTTTTATTAAAATGAGGTACGAGATATAACACATGTGGGGTTAATTTGATTCAATTTATATAATGATGGGAGACCATGTTTTATGTTTTTGTCATTTTTACTATATTTAAATATTCTCTAAATATCTAGTTATTTAAGGGTTGGATAGGAATTAAATACTTAATAAGCTAGGAATTAACTAAGCATAAGATAATATCAGAATAGTCAAGTATTTACTATATTATTTATTCTGCAGTAAGAATGCAGGAGAGCTTAATAACACAATCATATCAATAAATCGGAGAGGTTAATAATACAATTTTAACCTAGAATAAGGCTATAATATTTACAGTTGTAGATTATGATCATTGACGATAGGGCATACATGCCCCTTAACTACGGTTACCTAGGAACAGCTATTTAAACTGAGGAAGGCAGAGCGCTCGGCTTGCCCTGAGGAAGCCGTACATCCGGCGAAATGCGCATAGGCACCTGAGACCGCAGGGTCATATGGACACATTAGTCCACATTGAGATCTTTTAGTTAACATGCTGCAATAAAGATTCGCCGTTTATAAATAAGAAACACTGATTCTAACTTGGGGAGCGAGTGCTAATAGAGCCGCGGCAATCTAATGCCGTTTATACATGTATTAACCCCAGTGACTAGCAGCGCTATGGTAGAAATGTGTCTGAATTAATACTATATGAAGCAGGCTTCTCCAAGCGCTTATTATCAGCGCACACTTTACTGTGAATTAACATGCTGTAATAAACATCAGTTGTATTAGAATAGGACACACGTATCCGAATTTGGGGAGTGAGCGGTATTAGAGCTGTGGCAATTAAAAGCCGTTCATATGCAAATAAACCCCAGGGATCAACAGTGTTACAGCAGCATTTTTTCCGATTTTATATTGGATGAAGCAGACGTCTAAATATGCTTAGTACTAGCACATCTTGCTATGAATAGATAGTTCCATATTGGGCAGAGTCAATAAAAGAACTGTTACATGTTTACAATAATACAGTAACAGAAATGCAAAAATAACAATGCTGCACTGAGCTGTACCAAGAGGGACCTGCCATATGCCTGTAATGGTGAATGAACAGGGAAATAACAACTTAATTACAAACTATACAGGGTTAACTGAAGTAGGTTACTAAATATGGTAATTAGCTAACCAAATATATGGTGAAGCTGACCATAACCCTAAGTGACTGTTCAGAGCTAGACACAAACCACTGCTGAGGGGACAATATCGATACAATGACAGCAGTTACTATATTTTGTAACAGCAAGTTAACTAATGTTACTATTGACTTGCAATACAGTCAATCTGCTCTGTTCTGATGAATAGCAATACTGAAGCTATATAATAAGTGAGCAGATATATATATTTTGTGTAGTATTCAGAATTAGTACTGACCCAGCGGCCTTATCAGGAATTTTAATTCAACACTTTTTCCTACTTTATGCACAATATCTATTATTTTAACCACGAATATTATGGTATAGATTTTAATATAAATTAATAAAAGTAATTTTTTATTTTATTACCATGTTGCTATTGTAACATCAACATTATCAGAGCCTAGCACTTGCCTATCACCCGAGAGTGCACCCACTAGCCTCACACTTTTTTTCTTTTTTGTTGGAGTATATTTTGGGAGCAGGGTAGCACCTCTTCCAATATTAATTTTCTGTTTAAAGATGGCAAGAAAAGGATGAATAATTATTGGCAAATAACTACACAGAATAATAAGTAAGAAGGGTGAAATTAATTAGAAACATTAGGATCAGAGCGGATTCTTTTTTCTCTTTAATTTTTCTAGTTTCCTAACACCGTGGATGAGTGGACGACCATCACTGAAGAGTTTGAACAACATTGGAATTTCCTTAACTGTGGAGGAGCCATCGATGTAAAACATATACGCATCAACCCACCTGCCAACACCGGATCATATTACTACAACTATAAAGGCTTCTTCAGCATCGTTCTCATGGCAGTGGTGAATGCCAACTATGAATTTTTGTTTGTGGATGTTGGCAAAAATGTCCGTGCTTCGGATGGTGGGTCCTTCAAACAGACAACATTCTACCAGAGACTCACCAAAAAACCCTTTAACTTGCCATTACTGGACGAGACAAAGCACAGGCCTAAATTACGTTTTCGTTGCAGGCGAGGCTTTTGCTTTACATGAACCTGTGATGAAGCCATTTGCACAGAGGGGCCTTACCAGAGAGAAGAGGATCTACAACTATCGTCTATCCCGGGCACAGCCCATTGAGGAAAATGCGTTTGGAATACTGAGTAACTGGTTCCGCATTTTCCACACCACCATAAACCTACATGTGGACAAGATAGACTGGGTTGTGATGGCGTGCTGTGTGCTGCGTAACTTTTTGCAAAGAAAAACTACACAACGGGGACCAGTCACAGCTAGACCAGAAGATGCAGGACATCCGGAGGAGATTGCCCAGTTTACATCAGTGTCTGCACCTCCAATTCAAACAACATCGACAGCACGTGCCAAAGAAGTGAGGGATGAGTATATGGCCTATTTCAATGGACCAGGTGTGGTGCCATGGCAGGAGGACTGTCTGAGATAAATGACTAAGGTGGACATTTCAGATTTTCAGAAAATGTTTTGTTTTAAAAAAAAAAAAGGTTTCGGTGTATGAACTGTGTCTCTCCAAAACAGCCTCAGACAGTACACTCACTTCTGCAGCCTCCTCTTCTCCCTCTCGCTCGGCCATCAAGACCAGAGACTGCCGTTGTGGCTCCTGCTCACTTATAAAGGTCATCAGGTTGTAGTACCACAGCGTGGACTGATAGAGGTCGTCGGTGGCTGCTCCGGACCGCTTGGATTCGTCCACTTTCTTCCGTTCCTTCACGTACACCGTCCTCAAATTTTGGATTTTGGCATGGACCGTTTTGATGGTAGCATCCGAACAAAACCTCTTGGTGTACTCGAGCAGTTCCTCCAACACTGCCATTTTTTTGGACTTATTGGCGTATTGTCTACAACTTATCACCATAGACCTTCTTTGGACTCCAGGAATACAGTGATAAATTCTCGCTCCTTATCAATAGACATTTCTAGGAGGAAGAAAAATATGGACATATACAGTTTTAGCAATAATTGTAAATAGTTTTGTGATTTTTAATGTTGATATTTAAATTTTTAGGTACATTTTTAAGTGTTTGTTTATGTTATGGTCTTTTAATATGTTTTTTTACAGGGTTTTAATATGTATGTTATGTTGTTTTAATATGTTTTTTACAGGGTTTTAATATGTTTGTTATGGTGTTGTAATATGTTTTTTACGGTGTTTTAATATATTTGGTATGGTGTTTTAATATGTTTGTTATGGTGTTTTCATATTTTCTAGTTATTTAATAGGTGGCCCGTGACATTGGTGGGCAGTGGGTAGGTGGGTGGCTCACATTGGTGGACAGGGTGTATAAAGCATGACCCAGCCACCGCTCGCCTCATATAGGCGGATAATGGCTGGATCATGCTTTATAGGGGGACAGAGGGTGGGTGACATTGGTGGGTAGGTGGGTGGCTCACATTGGTGGACAGGGTGTATAATGCATGACCCAGCCACCACCTGCCTCATATAGGTGGGCAGTAGCTGGGTCATGCTTTATACTTTTAGGAGGACAGAGGGTGGGTGATATTGGTGGGCAGTGGGTAGGTGGGTGGCTCAGATTGGTGGACAGGGTGTATAATGCATGACCCAGCCACCACCCACCTCATATAGGCGGGCGGTGGCTGGGTCATGCATTTATAGGTATACAGTGGGTGGCTCACATTGGTGGACAGTGGTGGTGCATCAATGCAGCAGCAATACGCACCAAAACAAATAAGTCCAGACTTGGGTGTGCAGGCTGAATCACGTCCTTCCTTCTCCTTCAACCCACGATGCTGCGCAAGATGGTGATTGGGCGTGTACAGGTATCTGTCAGTCAAGTTACAGGACATGCGATAGATTGTGAGTAAAAATTATGATCTGCACCACATCGTGTACTAGATCAGCAAATCTGCCGTATAGCATGGCAGATCTGAAGATGCGATGTACGACCTGCGGGTACACGCATCGGCATTGTAATCGTGAGTGGATACTCATGATTTGGGCATATTTTACACGATTTGTCGTCATGATGCGTCAGAATTGGGGAAATCGTGTAAAATATCACCAAGTGTGTAGGCACTTTTAAGGGAGCACCAAAAATTAGTGGGCGAGGTGTCTTCAGGTTTATTATGTTGTAAGAAGTCTTGTAGAGAGGACTGGAGTGCCTACTTTGCCTCCATCGAGGAGAGGAGAGAATCAATAAATTGGCACAGTCTGGTGAATAGAAGGCAACTATCTAAGGCCGACGTGAGAGTCAGAGGGGCATGATCTGACCACGTTATTGAGAGGATATCAGACCTCTGAACTTGTTGTACGGACCACTTATCAATAAAGGCCATATCAGTTATAGAATACGATCTGTGAACATTGGAATAAAATGTATAGTCCCTCACAGTAGGATGCATCGCTCTCCAAACATCACACAGATCGTATACCAAAACCAGTTGACAAAGGGTCTTAGAGGCTCCGGAAGGGTCAGATAGGGTACCTACTCTAGGTTGGTTAGACCTATCTATTATCTATATCTATTTTAGGGTCAGAAACTAAAGTAAAGTCCCCCAGAAGGAGAACCGGACCCTTACATTCCCTCTGGACTGCTTTAAAAAATGTCCTAATAAAGGGCAGTTGATCTGAGTTTGGTGCATAAGCCGAGGCAAGAGTGACAGGATTCCCTTGTAGTTTCCCCGTCAGAATGATATATCTACCCATTCTGTCAGAGACCTGAGATTCTAAAGTAAAGTCACAGTTGCGATGGAAAAGGATTGCTACTCCCCCCTTCTTTACAGGACCATTGGCAAAGTAACCCATTTGGTAATGGGGATCAGAGACACGACTCTCACCATAGGGGCAGAGTGCAAATCGTGCAGGATATGTTTGGACTTATATTAGTATGAAAGTATTGTTGTAATATAGATACATTAGTATAATGGAGAGCTTTATACAGGATAAAGAATAACTCCAGGCATAAAGAAAAAAAAAGGTTGGGAGGGAAGAAAGAACAGAGATAAAACGGAGATAAATACTGCTTTTTGACCAAATGAATAAAGCTTACCGTTAACTAAGGTGTCACATGTGAAGTTATACTTATAGCAACTGCCCAAAGTAATCATGCATAATTTCCAAATCTATGTGTTAACAAACATAGCAACCTCAATAGGGAGGTGTTGTATATTAAACACAACTGTGGTTCAGCTACTATTTCAGGTGAGTGGGCTCTAATGTAGTGTTGCACTATTGCTATTTGCAAATAACCTCCCCTTTCACAGTTAGCTAAATGTGTGAGATGTGGAGACATGAATCTGGACATGTCATACATACTTAAAGCATTTAAATAAATAAATTAGCAGATGTTTTTGGAAAATTCATACCTGATAAGTATCGGTGTACAAGGTACTTTCACAAAAATAGAAGATACATTCATAAGACAAAACAAATACAGTGTAAATACGAAGGGTAACAATATGTTGTAAACTGGCCATCTATGTGGCAAAATTAAATGTTTTTACTTTTCTTCTTTTAAGATGTTGACTAGGAATGGGATCTTCATGTCTTCTCCACACATTTCCACCTCTTGTGCGGAGTCCACGCCTGGGTGGTGATGTTTGGGATAAGCTAGTGTGCGGACTGCTGGCTGCTGAATAACTAGCCTGTGTCTCAGGTATGCAGGAACTTAATTGACTACCTAAAGCCAGCAAATTACTATTTAACTTCCTTAGGACATTGTTTTGGGGCCCTTGCATCCTAAGGAAGGATTCTTGCATCCTAATGCATTATTCTTGCATTCTAATGTTAGAATCATGCAGTTGGTTCACATACATATGTACATTATCAACACTTGAACACAACCTATTTAGGGTCACATTAACAGCAGACTATATATAATGGCGTAATTGCCATATTTGAGTCCCCATCTGTTCTACCGCTCTGTCCTCAAATGAAGCAACAGCATTCAGAAATTGTGCAGGTGTGGCCGTGGGTACTTGGGGTTGAGGGGTTGGAGATGGCTCAGTGCAGTTGGCGGTGATATATCTAGAAAGTGAAAACTAATCAGGTCTTACTCCTCTCCATGAACAGGGCATTCTGCAGGATCTGGTGCTCTCACTGGTGACACGGAAAGCACTGGATCTGTTTGGTAATAATAGGTAAGTATGTTTTTGCAAACAATAGTTTCCAGTAGTGCATCATGCTGTCTTTTAAACATATTTGGCTAACACACAGGGAGTTTGAAGAAATGTGTACAAAAGGAGACTGCAGAAATAGCGCTTAGACACTGTACTGCACTCGGAAAATTTGACATTCCTATTCAAAGATTTCCCTTTAGCCGTTCTAGTGTTAAGACATAAAATAGGACTAATGTAAACCATAGAATTACTAATGATTGTGCACCTTAAAAAAAATGTGTTAAAACTGCTCTAAAAATAAGACTGGAATTACTAGCAAAAAACACTACACACATACAGATCCTGGAGCTTCTCTACAGTATAGTGTTTACATGATACGTGACAAGCATTTTTGTGTTTGCATTTTACACAGGAACCCACCTACTGG
The DNA here is from genome assembly GCA_031769625.1 of Taudactylus pleione. Classification (NCBI taxonomy): domain Eukaryota; kingdom Metazoa; phylum Chordata; class Amphibia; order Anura; family Myobatrachidae; genus Taudactylus; species Taudactylus pleione. The sequence continues at coordinate 775,642 of JAUIMM010000847.1, read as the reverse complement.
CTGCACACAAGGCGGAGTGGGTGTGTCCCTTGAAGGTTCAGGATGCAGCAATGCTGGAGGCGGGGCCACAACACTTGGGGTATCTACACAATAAAAATTAATTTTTAATAAGAATGCAAGCATGTATCATGTGGGCACTATGCATTATCTTTAATGATGGTAGGCCTATTTTTTTATGCCTTCTTTTGTGGTGCTGTGAATAAACAACAAACATGCATTAAATACAATACAAATGTTATGCTTAAACCATGTTTCAGATGTCTTGTTGCAAAAAATAATTCTGGTTAAAATGCACCATCTGCATGGGCATACAGCAGCAAAAGTTACATAGGTGCTGCTGCTGCAGCTGTTATCGGCCGACCGTCATCAACATTTATAGCAGCTTTTGTGTAAGTTTACACCATTAGGTGTAAATTAGGGCCAATCACTGTCTAGTGATATTGGAGACATCAATGCACCTTTCAGCTAAGGATGAGTGCACATGTATGTTCTACACATGTATGCAAACAATTAACATCACAAAGTGGGCATAGATAAAATTGAAGCTACTCACCAGACCATGGCAAGGCATCTGAGTCATGCACATGGAGGGCCTGGACTGCCTTAGCTGTTATGATGGCACACACCGACTCCTCTTACTCCAAGTAGGGGGCATATAGAGAGGGAACCCACCACCTCTCTGCCTTGCAGCCTTCCACTCTTGAGCCATTTTGGATTTCACTCTTGGCTTTCTCTCCACAAAATAAATTCTTATGTAATGCACCGCATAACAAGACACTCTGGTGCCCCTACTCCATAGCAAGAAACAACTTCACTCCACCAACTCGGCATATGCAAATGCCGCCATCTTTCCCTCAGTCCCATGGAGGAAATCTACGCAGACCTGCGCAAATTGAGGCGCACATCACCACTAAAGGATTTTGTGCTGTGCCATAGCCATTGTCATTCTCATGCGAGATAGTTGAGTATCATATACTATATGCGTTGAAAGGCGCCACCTGGAACAGAGGGGTGTAGTCTTACATGCCACAGGTCTTTACCTGGAACCTCTGACAGAAGGCATGGGCTGTGCTGTAAGTAACACGCAGGTCGCTGCTCCCTGGCCAGGTTCTCAGCAAGACAGATGCCAATAAAGAGTGTCAATGAATCTGATTGGGAAATGGTCAGGTAGATGAGGTACAGAATTTGCAGACAGGAAAATGGTCAGAACAACCTGAGGTCAAGGTCATAAGCAAAGGTTCAAAAACGAGGGACAAGCCAAATGTCAGGTATTTTTACTCCCTTTTTGTACAGTAATTTTATTCTGGTTATGATTACATGTTACCTGAAGAGGTGAGTATGCGTTATTTTACAGTATCCTTCAACCGGAAGCAACATATTTCTATACCACCATTTTGTGCGTTATTTTGCACAGAGTGGTGGAACGCAACTTTGCGTTCTAGTATCCTTTAACCGGAGGCGACATTTTTCCGATATGGAACGATTAGTATTTCCACAGTAAGAGCAAACGAGAACCGGAAGGAACGTTTTGTTCATAACTGGCCAGGGAAGCTAGGTGTACCCATGAGTTGGACCGCAAAATGCGCTCCACAGTAAAGCCTACCAGAACCGGAAGGGACGCTTTGTTTACATCTGGTTACAAAAGAAGTAGGAGCGATAGCACCCCTGAGATGTACTATTTCAGATACTAAAATGACTGGACTAGGAAAGGGGATTTTCTTTTTAATCCCGGTCTATCCAGTGGGAGGGTTAAACCTGTCTAGAATGGGTATTATATTACCTTGCCCCGTAACTGGAAGTGACATTAAGTCGCTTTTCTCAGTGATAAACAACATTTCAGATTTATTGGAATTATGCAGAAACGCTGATTCAAAAGGTAATAAATCTTGATCTCTCTGGATATATATATGCATTGTTATTTTTATAAGCATTAGAAAGTACTGTAAGTTGTAATTAAGTCTCCAAATGCCTGCGATTGGCTAAAGGGGGTTTAAGTAGTGTCTTTCCACCACACATCCATACACCTTGATAAAGACTGGACACAGTTGAAATGCGTTGGTGGAGTAAGGACATTGAAGCCTGGAGGTGTTGAAACCCGGGACTTACCCCTTCATGCTTTCTAATATGCGGTCACTCTTACTGGTGGAAGTGAAATTTTATGTTTTAAGTGTTATGTGCAATTGATTAAAAATACAGTTTTACACTATGGAAAGTTTCCAATTCTCTGATTTTTTTTTGACGTTTCAAGTGACGTGTGGAACAGTTTGTCAATAAAGGATTTCTTCTGGAGGATTGAAAATGTATTTGTTTTTGTGACTAATACACATTTATCTGTCTTGCTCTCTGTAGATGGTTTAAATATCCCAATATTGGAGCACTTATTCACTGATTATTTGTGTTGTATATTCTGTATTTGGACATTGTGGGATCCGTTGTGAGTTTAAGCTGCACCTAGGTCTTAGCGCAGAAAGTATTTATTTTATTTATACACAGGAAATAGTATAAGTCAGTGTTTCCCAAACTCGGTCCTCAAGTCACCCTAAAGGTGTCTACACACTAGACGACTCGCAATCGATGCGGTGTCGTCAACGATATCTCTTGAACCTTTTGGCTGTCTTGCAGCCGAGGTCTGGTATGTCTTGGCTGGTAGTGTCCTGTGTGCTGTGAGCAAGATGCAGCCTTAGGGCTGTGTAGCAGCCTTGAGAGCTGATAAGTCTTGGCTAGTAGCAGCCTGTGGGCCGTAAGCAATATGCAGCCTTTGGGCTGTGTGGCAGCCTTGAGGGTTTACACAAGCCGGGTTTACACAAGCGTAAGCGTTGGTGCGCTGGATTGCACACATTTGGATGCTGGGGTGCGGCCAATGTCGCCGGGTTGACACAGGCGATGGTGTGCTGGGTTACGCACTTTGGACGCTAAGGTGCGGTCAGTGTCGCCGGGTTCACAGGCAATGTCCTTAAGCATGGATAGCCCTAAAACCTGGCCCATTAGGGTGTCTTGAGGACCGAGTTTGGGAACCACTGGTATAAGCAATAAGGGAACGCAGTAATGAAGCAGACTTAATATTTTGACTAGGGATGTGCATCGACCCCCGTGTTTTGGTTTTGGATTTGTATCTCCTTCGGGTTTTGGATCTGTATTTTTTTTCATAAATTGATAAAAACTGATAAAATTACATAATTTGGGCTTTTTTTGTTCCTACAGTATTATTAACTCCAATAACATTAATTTACACTCGTTTCCAGTCAATGTTGACCACCTCACAGCTCACAATATTGTTTTCATCCAGTTTAGGCCCAAAATTTGAACTAAGCTAGCTGGCTGACTAAGCTCAGTAGTGTGCGCCACACACACATGGCAGTTCAACTTCCAACATGGCACATAATGAAACATATGTTTTTACTAATCAAGAGGACTGAGGATGATGCAGTATGTATGTAGTTGAAGGCAGGGACAGGAAGGTTGATTGGTAGTAAATGTAATACATTTTTTTTATTCTGAAGCAAATTTATAAGGGAGGAGTGGAGAGCATGGGTGAACAATATGTCCCATGTTTTGCCCACAAAATCAACTTGGTGGTTTAGAATATTGTTTAAAATTAAAGGGGCATGTATGAGATGCTGTCTGTGGCCTTAAAACATTTCTGGACATTTTTGGCATTCAGCAACCGCATGTCAAAGATTGCAGCAGCTCTGGCAGTTCAACTTTCAAAATGGCACATCAGGAAACAAATGTTTTTATTAATCAAGAGGCCTGAGGGAGTTGGAGTATGTATGTAGTTGAAGGCAGGGAAAGGTAGATTTAATTAGTAGTAAATTTAATTAAAGTTTTTGATTCTAAAGAAAATTTATGAGGGAGGAGGGGAGGCATTTACAAAAAACATTTAATCATTCACATCAGTCTTTGCCCTAGAAGAATCATTGAGCACTATGCCTGTTGCTGCTGGGAGTGGATTTTCATCCCAGAAGGGGACCAGAAAGACTACTAGTAGTACTTTAAAAAACAATTGATGTTAAACAATCCTTTGCAAGGGGGAGCAAGTATGACAGACGTCACCCAGTTGCTCAGCAGATCATTGATGCTATAACTTCTATGCTGGTGTTAGATGTGTGTCCAGTATCAGCAAATATTGCAGTGGGTTTTAGACAGTTAATTGATGTCCTGTGTGCCCGCTACCAAATCCCATCTAGATTCCACTTCATTAGAAAAGCAATTCCCAACCTATACAGGGACGTTAAAATGCTGTGGTACCCACTGTCCACTTAACTACAGATATGTGGACAAGCGGAACAGAGCAAATGCAAGATTACATGACTGTAACAGCCCATTGGGTGGGCGTATTGCCTTCAGTGGCACCAACAGCAGCAGCAGCATCTAAGAAACAGCAGCTTGTTCAGAGGTAGGCTACTCTGTGTATCACCGGTTTCACTAAGAGGCATACTGCTGACGACCTTTTAGAAAAATTCAAGGAAGTCATTTCAAAATGTCTTACCCTGCTTGGACTCTCCTCAGGATTTGTGATTTTTAACATGCCACCAATATTGTAAGAGCATTACAGCTGGGTGAATTCCAACACGTCCCATGTTTTGCTCAAACAATTAACTTTGTGGTGCAAATTTTTTTTTAAATGACAGGGTCATGCAGGAGATGCTCTCTGGCCCGAAAAATGTCTGGACATTTTCGCCATTCAGCAGGTGCATGTAGAAGATTGCACCAACTGCAGGAAATGTTGAATTTGCCCTGACACCAGTTGAAGCAAGAGGTAGTTACAAGGTGAAACTCCACCCTTTATATGCTTCAGTGGATGGAGGAACAGCAACAAGCCATCCAAAGCTATACAGCATACTATGACATAGGAAGAGGAGGGGAATGTACCTTACTCAAGCTCAGTGGAAAATACTTTCCGTGTTGTGCAAAGTTCTTAAACCCTGCAAAATAGTCATCTGTGAAGTGAGTTCAGACACTGCCAGCTTGAGTCAGGTAATTCCCCTTATTAGTCTGTTGGAAAAGCAGCTTGAGAAGCTGAAGGAGAAGCTGAAATGAAGCGATTCCGCTAAGTATGTTGGACTTTTTGGATCAAGTCCTTTATTTGTTTCACTAGAATCCAAGGGTTGGCAGGATTTTACAATCGGATCAATACATTTTGGTGCCCATGCTGGATCCTAGGTTTAAGTCACACGTTGTGTCTTTCTTCCCAACAGACACAGATCTGAAAAGATGCAAAGAGCTGTTGGTAAGCAAATTCTCGCTTCGAGTAACACGTGATGCTGCGATGGCTTCTCCTTTCGTTTCTCCAGCAAGTGCATCTGCAGAGAAAAAACCTAAACTTTCTCAAAAGATACACTGGTGATACAGATGAGTCAACACAACCAAGTTTTGACATCTGGTCGGATGTAAAAGAATCGTCTACAATTAATGAGACCTCTACAATGACTCCATCTGATACAGTCACCATTCAAAGAATGGTTGAGGGCTATTATACATTTTTTAATGATAGCATCCTAATAGGCATGTCAGACAGTCCATTTGACTACTGGCAGGAAAAAAAGGCAATTTGGAGGCCCTTGCACAATCTGGCTTTGCTTTACTTGAGCTGCTCACCCTCCAGTGTGTACTCAGAAAGAGTTTTCAGCAAAGCCGGGAACCTTGTCAGCGATCGGCGTAGGAGGCTACTTTCTCAAAATGTGGAAAAGATGATGTCCATCAAAATGTACTACAAATTCTATGCCAATTAGCATCTGTTTTGGTGGATTCCAGTGGGGACAAATTAATATTGTGTGAAGATGATGTACACAATGATGAGGGTGAGGAATCGGATGATGATGGCAACAACATCTTGCCTCTATAAAGCCAGTTTGTGCACATAGAGATCATTGCCAGCAATGTCAGCTGCCCATTGGTAGCTTGTTTTGTGGGGGCACAAGCAAACCAATCACTTCATGATTGATATTGGTGATGAAGGTGTTGATGGTGAAGATGGCAGGTGCTTGGATCTAGCAGAGAGAAGGGAGCTAGCTGATGCTGGACTGCTTGTTGATACTTTTTTAGTCAAAGTTTCTGAATTTTGAAAAAACTTTTGGATGGAGGCGCTGCAGATGACGTAACAGGGAGGAGGTTCCTAGATGGTTAAGGTTCCTACCTCTACGTACTCTGGCTTTACAAAGGGAACAGATGGCTTGACAATTGTTGTCTGGCTTTGGGTAGAAATAATTCCACACATAAGAGGGAGATTTTTTTGTCTTGTGCCCAGGCATGACAATGGGCTTTTCCATATCATGGGCAACAACTGTTTCTTCCACTGGTGCCTGATTTACACAAACAACATGCTCATCATCAACATCCTTATTAGCGTCAGCTACACAAATATCCTGCCCATTCTGGTGCACTTCCACAGAAGCATCCTCGATGTCAGCATGTTCACTTGTTCTTACATCATCATAAGAGGCAGAACCACCAGTCACAAAAAAAGGCCTTAGCCTTTCCTTGCCACTTTGTGTGATGAAAGGTATATTGGCAATGTTATGTCTTTCTGCATCTAACTTTTCCTTTGATGTTTTTTTTCTTTACCACTGTAAAAGATTGGTTCTTTGATTTTAGATGCCCTGACTTAAGCCCTGTATGCCCTTTGGCATCGGTTTTAGTAGATGACGTAGACGGACTAGTATCGTCATGACTGGTCGCACTGGCAGCAGCTCCAGCACAAGGATGTGGTTCCTCCTCTCCTCTAAACTGATCGATCTCCATATCAACAAACACGAATGAAGTGGGGTACAGCATACACGTCAATTGTACCAATTTTCCATATTACACTGCGGTATCAATGACCTACAGTGTCACAAGATTTTTTATGAATAATAAAATAATAACACACTGCGCTACCACTTACAGTGTAACAATATTTTTTATGAATAAGAAAAGAATAACACACTTTGCTACCACTTACAGTGTTACAAGATTTTTTATGAGTAAAACACTGCGCTACCACTTACAGTGTCACAAGATTTTTTATGAATAAGAATAATACACTGCGCTACGACTTATAGTGTCACAATAGTTGATGGTAAACTGCGGCGGCAGTGTCACAGAACAATAATAGCGTAGCTAGCACACAAAAAAAAATTTTTTTTTAGTCTTTGAGGAATGCTAATTTCATTTAACTTTTATTTTTTTTACACTGGGGAAAAGCACCCCTGGAGGAGGCAGCAGCCCCCTTATGGACAAAAAAGCACCCATGCAGAGTGCGGACGGACCACCTGCAGAGTCACAAAAATGTGGATGATAAACTGAGGTCTGGCCGGCATTGTCACCGAACAATATTTTTTTTTACACCGGGCAAGAGCACAATATCCCTTTTAAAGTAACCTGCCCGACAACACTGCACCCTTGAACAACTGCAACACTGCACCCTTGAACAACAGAGAAGAACAGAGCACGTCTGTTCTGTACACTCTCCACAGCCGGAGTGAAAACGGTGCAGTTCACCGGGATCTTTATAGAATCCAAAACCTGCTAGAATCCGACAGCGGGAGGATGACGTTTTGCCTCGTTTTCTGATCCGAGTCAGGTGCGAAAACCAGAGCCGGACTTGGATCCGACTTGGAATTGCAATATTCGGGAGGTCATCTCTAAATTTGACACTATGTTGTGTTCAGAGTTGCTTTAAATAGGCTAGGAGATTTTAATTAGTCAGGCTTGACAGAGATCAGCGGCCACATGACCAAAGTTTCTAAAGTGCTGCATCTCTGTCCTCCCATCACTAGGGGGGAGCAGAAGTCATAGAAGAGGCTGCCAGGATGCAGGTGCTGCCCATAAAAGAGCCCTCCAGCCTGCATAGCCAGGAAGTGATTGCCAGACTCTGCGTCTGGTGCCTGCCAGAGAACATTGTGGCCCCTGAAAATTAGACCTGGGGTCCAAGATTGGCATGTGAAAGAACCCCCTCTTATGGGTGGACACTATTCACCCAAAAAAAGTTTTTAAAGGAAACTAAATAGAGCTCCAACCAGACATCGTTCGCCGTTGATCTGGCCGCTGCTGCAGCAATAAAACAGAGCTGCCTGCATCTCACAACAGCCTCCTACTTCTCACTACTGCCCTCTGCATCTCACCACAGTATCCTATATTTCACCACAGCCCCTTGCATATCATCACAGGCCCCTGCTTCTCACTCCTGCTTCTTACCACAGCCCCCTGCATCACGACTCAGGCCTCTGCATCTCACCTCAACCCTCTGCTTCCAACTTCTGCACCCTGCATCCCACCAGTGTCACCACAACCCCCCCCATTACTGCCCTGCAGCTGGCTGGGGCCTAGTCACTGGGTTGTGGTGGGAAGGGCAGGAGGATGAGAGATTTGCATTGCAGCTACTGTAAGCATTATGAGCAGCATGTCCCGGGGACTAGGGCATCTGTGCATATTTCCGCAGCCTCCATGCGCACCCCTCCCTGGCTGCCAAACATGGTGATGAGCAATGTCCTCTTTGCACAATGTACCCTCTATTTCTTGGGCTTCCTGTTGCGCTTCCTCGCCGTGGTGCATGGGGGGTGCCTCCTGTTCACCAAGGGCGTGTAGCTGAGCAGGAACATCATGCTGGAGAGGGAGCTGTTTATGGTGGAGGAGCGGTGGTCGGTGTACGTCTGCAGGTTCAGCATAGGTATTGACATCGTAATCTGATGTTTACTAACCATTGATGTTTTTGTTCTGATGGCAGTGTTTTTACCATATGATTGAGGCAGTCAGATGTTTGCCACCATCAAATGGAAATCATTTGATGGTGTTCCGATGGTTGTTTGTTTGTTTTTAAATTCTGAAAGATATGCCTCCCCTGGCACCTCCCTGCCTACTGTGTCTGCCATCTTCTTGGGTTCATTGGAGGCTGTCTCTCACTCTGTCTGCCTCAGACGCGACCCTGTTCAGTCCCTGACTCCCTCCCCTCTCTAGGCTACTGCTAAGCAACAGGCCACACTGCTCTCTCTGATTGGCTCTCACTATCTCAGAGAGCCAATCAGAGTGCAGCCCTAGGCCCTTGCAGCAGCAGTCAGTCACTCACACAGCACAACCATTTTTTCTGTGACTTGCTTTATTCCAAATCTCAGTTTCAGAGGCTCTCTTGCTCTCTCAGCACCCTGGCCAGCACCTATACAGCACCTTGGTGCAAGATTTTTTTCTGTCACTTGCTTCACTAAAATGGTTCATAAACCTAAACCTTCCTCGACCAATGCTGTATAGAATAGTGGAAACCCCATCAAAATCCGACTAGTGGTTCAAGAGATTAGCCCAAATGAACAGGCAGACCCCTATACTGGGAACTTTATTATATATATATTGTGACACAGTCAGATTAGGAGGTCCCTCTCCTGGGTAGGGGACTCCTTCCTTACACACACACACACAGCAGGGAAGCAGCACACCAGTCTGGATGTGAGTACAAGCTGGTTGGCGCCAGTCTTTATTGTACAAATGTCAGAAATAACATAAAGAAAACATAAACATAAATCCTAGCCCTGTCGGGGCACTAACTTCACAGGTGGTTCCCTCACTACCAGAACCTGGCAGGGCCTAATGCCCTCACCAGCAACAAAAGGCACAGCACAACACTCACAGTTAGGTTTTCAAGTGTCTCTGAGCAAACTCCCTGTCTGCTCTCCCAGGTGAGACAATCAGCCCTCAACACACTAGGCTTATATTGGCCACCCTCAGGTGGGAACCCAATCAAGCATGTTACCAGGCTGCGAGAACCAAAACCTGGAGTGGCCGTGGGTGGAGCCCTCCCTCTCCTCTCACCCACAACCCCCAGGTCCCAAACCGGCTTTTCAAAAAGCCGAAACTCAAGCCTGCTACACTGCAGACTTTCTCCTGGGGGTTTTAAACACATAGGACAGGAATCTGGGATAAATGTCCCTGCCACAGACCACTTTGCCAATGATCCTATCACATATCCCCCCCTTTGTTTCGACCTATGGGGCGGAACAACTGAAGCCCCCAAACAATGAACGCGTGACAACGCGTCTGCTTTAAACAACAGGCCCCCTGGCCTGTGTTCCACCGAAAATTTAAAAGTTTGGAATGCCCACTTTATGGCCAACGCCTCCTTCTCCACTGTGGCACTGGGTAGGCATCGAATTTTGAAACACTGTTCAACTTTCGGAAGTCATTGCAGAAACGCACACTCCTGTCGGGCTTTGGAATCAACACAATGGGACTTGACCATTCCACTATGTGATTCTTCAATAACCCCTAACTAGCATATTTTTAATTTCTTTTGACACCGATACTCTTGGTGCTTCTGGTAACCTATAGGGCTTTAGATTAACTTTAACCCCTGGGTCAGTGATGATGTCATGTTTAACGACCAAGGTTTTCCCAAGTACGTCAGAGAACAGCACCCTATTTCTAACCAGAAACTCCTTGACCTCTCGTTGTTGAATTGCCAACAGGGTTTTTGCCACGGTCACTTCGGGAACTAAGGGCCCTGGACTTACTGGAGGGGCTCGGACGGCCGACAGTACCGTTCTATCTTTCCAGGGTTTTAACAGATTTATATGGTATATCTGTTCCGGCTTTCTTTTCCCCGGCTGGTAAACTTTGTAATTGACCTGTCCCACTCTTTCTAAGATTTCAAAGGGCCCTTGCCATTTAGCCAAAAGTTTATTTTCCACAGTGGGAACAAACACTAACACTCTGTCCCCAGGAGCAAAGCTGCGTAACCGAGCATTGCGGTTGTATACCCTCTGCTGTGCCTGTTGAGCCTGTTTCAGGTGTTCTCTCACTATAGGCACCTCTATAATAGGCAATGGAACTAGTGAACCCTTAAAATGTGGTCTGGGAGCATGATACTGACACTCAGGGCAGGATACGCAAAAGTCAGATACCTCTTTATGAAGCCTGGGCCAGAAAAACCTCTGCATTATTCGCTCAGTGGTTTTCTCTACCCCTAGATGGCCTGCCGTTATATGACCATGGGCCAGATCCAACACTGTTCTTCTGTAGGCTTTGGGAACTATTAGTTGTTCCACAATATCTTCCCCCTTCTTAGGTCACCTGATACAGCAAATCCTGCCACATTGCCATGTGGGGATAGGACAAAGGACTATCAGGGTCTACGGGTTTACCATCAACTACTTTTACATTCTCCCTGGCTTTTACCAAAGTAGGGTCATTCAACTGCTCCACGGCAAAGACCTCTCTTCTGACCTCTAAGTCAGGCAGACGATCACCTGGCCCAACAACACTTCCCACCTCAATGGGAGGCACATCAGTTGGCGGGCCACCGTCACGTTCCGCATTCTCTAGTTCGCCAACCATAGTAGAAAAAGGGAATAACTCTGACTCAGAAGAAACTCCCTCCTCCACTACATCGACAACCTTCTCAAATGGATCGGGGTTGTTCACCTCTGGAACAAAACGGCTTTCCCACAACTTCCAGAAGTGAGCAAAGTCTCTCCCCAATATTGCATCGTACACCAGACCATGCACCAAACCCACAGAAACTATAGCAGAGCCACATGGTGTCTCGATGTTCATCTCGGCCGTAACATAATATCGAGTATCCCCATGTATGCAGGTCACACCAACAGTTTTCCCTGTATGCCTCAAGGGGTTCACCAGCTCAGCTTTTATAAGTGTCACCAAGCTACCAGAGTCTAACAGTGCCTCTACTCGGTTGCCATCTACAGTGAGTACACACATGTGCTTATCAGTCTCAGCCTGCCGGTCAGCCGTACAGGCTGTCTGTGCAAAGAAAGACCCCCTGCGGTAGACATGAGCAGTATCACATTGCATAGGTTCAGTTGTAAGTGAACAATTAGCGGCAATATGGCCAAAGCCACCACATCGGAAACACTGAGTCATATTAATGTCTAGTCGTTTACGGGGCAAGAACCTTCCTGGCCTGGCAGGCCTGTCTCCAGGTTCTACACCTTCAGTCTTAGGTACATTCCACCGCCCAGCACCCTTCTCCCCTGGAACAGTCTTACCAGTGTCTGTGGGAGTTCGCCGGTGCGCCATCAGGGCTCGGTGGGGCATACTCATCAGCTCCTCAGCCGCCATGTACCTCTCCACCAGCTCAACCAACTGGTCCGCGGACTTAGGGTCTGCATGGCTCACCCACTTGCGCAGTCACAGGTAATGATCGCAGGTACCGGTCCATCACGACCCTTTCCACGATCTGTGGTCCCGTCCACGTCTCGGGCTGTAGCCATTTTGAGGACAGATGGACGAGGTCATGCATCTGTGAATGTGGAGGCTTGTCCATATGGAACTCCCAGCGGTGGACCCGTTGGGCACGAACAAAGGTGGTGACTCCCAAGCGAGTTAGGATCTCCTGTTTTAGTTTTTTATAGTCCTTGGCATCAGCCAGGCATAAGTCGAAATAGGCCTTTTGTGGCTCCCCAGACAAAAAAGGTGCCACCAGACTTGCCCACTGCTCCTGGGGCCAACTCTCCCTTTCGGCCGTTCTTTCAAATGCGGCGAGATAGGCCTCCACATCATCATCCGAAGTCATCTTGTGGAGGAAGTGACTGGCTCGTACGGATTGAGTGGTGGTGGGAGGACCAGTATTAACATCTCTGGGCCGGGCGACCAGGTGCTGTACCACCTCTTTTATGGCCTGGCAGTTTTCCGCTAAGGCCTGGCGGGTTTCCTCGATGGCAACCTGTTGTTGCCTCTGGGCTGTCTCCAAGGCCAACAGCTGCACCCTGGTGGATTCCTGCAGAGCCCTGGTAGATTCCTGCTGAGCTGCTGTAGCTTGGAGCAAGGCCTTAATAATGTCCTCCATTTTGTCCTGGGCTGTAGGTTGGAAGCTGAACCTTGCCTCTCTGAGCATGGGCTGACGCCTCCTCTATGGGACTCCAAGGACACAGCGTTATTTCCACACTCACAAATTGGGTGTCTGTTCCTTTAATTTTTAAATGGAAAGTTTTCCTCTCGCTGCAACTTCAGTGTGTGTGGGTGCCTGCATTCTCCACCATATTGTGACACAGTCAGATTAGGAGGTTCCTCTCCTGGGTAGGGGACTCCTTCCTTACACACACACACACACAGCAGGGAAGCAGCACACCAGTCTGGATGCGAGTACAAGCTGGTCAGCGCCAGTCTTTATTGTACAAATGTCAGAAATAACATAAAGAAAACATAAACATAAATCCTAGCCCTGTCGGGGCACTAACTTCACAGGTGGTTCCCTCACTACCAGAACCTGGCAGGGCCTAATGCCCTCACCAGCAACAAAAGGCACAGCACAGCACTCACAGTTAGGTTTTCAAGTGTCTCTGAGCAAACTCCCTGTCTGCTCTCCCAGGTGAGACAATCAGCCCTCAACACACTAGGCTTATATTGGCCACCCTCAGGTGGGAACCCAATCAAGCCTGTTACCAGGCTGCAAGAACCAAAACCTGGAGTGGCCGTGGGTGGAGACCTCCCTCTCCTCTCACCCACAACCCCCAGGTCCCAAACCGGCTTTTCAAAAACCCGAAACTCAAGCCTGCTACACTGCAGACTTTCTCCTGGGGGTTTTAAACACATAGGACAGGAATCTGGGATAAATGTCCCTGCCACAGACCACTTTACCAGTGATCCTATCACTATATATATATATATATATATATATATGTATCACATAGACCAGGTAAAATCCATCAGTATCTTTTATTGCTCACCACAGGCAGGTACACAGGATATGGCAGTTTCACAGGCAGGATGTCTTACAAAGTTTTCCAATACTACACTATTTCTTCAGTGGACTCACAGGTCCAGGAAACCTAACACTAGTCATCCCCGGGCCTATAAGCTGGGCGACTATTTCACCATCAGGCTCAATTTCCCCAGTGTCTCTACAGTTCTTAAACCAGCTTTTCACAGGTGTCTGTAATCAGCTGCCTTTCCAGGCACTGATTGAGACAACACCTGAACTGGATATTTACATAATCCTAATGCCTTTGCTCTGCCAAAGCTGGGAGATCTGGATAGTCCACATTTACTTTATGTGAAATTATGCTGACCCTGTCACTATATATATATATATAGAGCGATAGTAAAAATAAATTAATTTTTAAGTTTGACTTACCACATGGCTGCTGGAAACTGGGTGGTAGCTGTCGTAGCAGTGTTTGCACATTTCCCCATTCTTTATATTGCAGACAGCAGCAGAAGCTTCTGGCTGCACTTTTAGGGGAAGGGGGGGCTTTTTGTAGCTGCAGGGCGATGGGGTTTGTTCTGCAAGGGGGAAAAGGGGTTGTTCTGGCTGTAGGGAGGAAGGTGGATTTTGGTCTGCAGGGGGAAGGGGGATACGAGCTGTACTGCAAGGGGGAAGGGGGGATTCATGCTGCTCTGCAGGGGGGAGGGGGGATTCAGGCTACACTGCAGGGTGAAGGGGCTTTTATGGCTGCAGGGAGAAGGGGGGCTGTTCTGGCTGCAAGGGGGAAGGGGCACTTAGAAGGGCTGTGGGGAGAAAGGTAAAGAGCAGGTCAAGGTGTATCAGGTTTCGGCCTAGGATCGGCTGTTACTCACCACAGCGCCGACTTCACCTGACTTCTCGTGCGGTCAGACGTCAGGTGCGGCGGCGACTGACGCGCTAAGGAGTATGCCTTAGGTGCACTTGGACATCCATGTGCTGCTCCATGACTTGGTTGCTGTCATGGGCGCAGCCATGACAGTCTTCATCACCTGACTGACACTTCGTCCAATGGTAGCATGGTTGTCAGCTGAAGCTGTCCTCCAATGGACTGCTACCTTGGAGTATATTACTGGGCTCTGGACAACAGGAAGTTGCCTGTACAATGTCGTTACTACTAGTGTTTGCTTGCTATCACTTCGTTCCAGGTTCCCTTGCTGTTTACTCTTGAGTCATCTCTAGGTACTCTCCTGTGCCAGTGGTGCGACTGGATACCTTACCCGCGTGCTCTGTACAACATCCAAGTACAATTACAGTGTCACTCTCCTGTGCAAGCGGTGCATCTGCATACCTTGCCCGCGTGCCCTGTACAACATCCGAGTCCAATTACAGTGTCACTCTCTTGTGCCAGCGGTGCGTCTGGATACCTTGCCCGCATACTCAGTACAACATCCAAGTACAACTACAGTGTCACTTTCCTGTGCCAGTGGTGCATTTGATACCTTACCACGACACTAAGTACAATATCCAAGTACAGGATCCTCGCTAGTGCTTCTTTTAGACACTCTCCTGGGCCTCATCAGTGTTATCTCCCTCCATTTCCCACCTGTATCGGATACCTGACCAAAGGGCCGCGACCTGCTTGCTGGGTGCAGCCTAAACCCATTTACCTCTTTGAAGGGGTCACTGGTGAACACCTCCCAGTAGGTTAGACTGCGCGCCTTTGGTCAGGTCTCGCTAACATCCGATACTTGTAGATGAGGAGGACATACATCCAAGCCCCTCACCTCTGATGCCCTCCACAACCTGGGACCTGGCTTTCAGCTCCTCAGTAGGAGATCCTCCTGAGCCAGTCGTGACAAGGTGGCTGTTGGGAAGGAAAGAGCAGGTCATAGTAGCTGTTTGGCAGATAATAGCTGTGGTTACGGAGGAGGACCTGAGCAGCGGTCTGTGGGGAGGGAGATGGTGGGCTTAGCATGGCTGTAAGAGGGAGAAGGCAGGCTTTGCATGGCTGTAGGAGGGAGAATGCAGGCTTAGCATGGCTGTGGGAAGGGAGAAGGCGGGCTTAGCATGGCTGTGGGGAGGGAGAAGGTGGGCTTAGCATGGCTGTGGGGAGGGAGAAGGTGGGCTTAGCATTGCTGTAGGAGGGAGAAGGCATGTAAATAATGGCTGTTGGGAGGAAGAAGGCAGGCTTAGCATGGCTGTGGGGCGGGAAAAGGCAGCTTAGCATGGCTGTAGGAGCGAGAAGGCATGCAGATAATGACTGTGAGGATGGAGAAGGTGGGCTTAGCATGGCTGTGGAGGGAGAAGGTGGGCAGATAAAGACTTTGGGAATGGAGAAGGTGGGCTTATCATGGCTGTGGGGAGGGAGAATGTGGGCTTAGCATGGCTGTGGAGAGGGAGAAGGTGGGCAGATAATGGCTGTGTGGGAGGGAGAAGGCAGGCTTAGCATGGCTGTGGGAAGGGAGAAGGCAGGCTTAGCATTGCTGTGGGGAGGGAGAAGGCAGGCTAAGCATGGCAGTAGGACAGAGAAGGCGTGCGGATAATGGCTGTGAGGAAGGCGAAGGTGGGCTTGGCATGGCTGTAGGAGAGAGAAGGTGGGCAGATAATGGCTGTGGGGAGGGAGAAGGCGGGCAGATAATGGCTGCGTGGAGGGAGAAGGCAGGCAGATAATGGCTGTGGGGAGGGAGAAGGCAGGCTAAGCATGGCAGTAGGATGGAGAAGGCGTGCGGATAATGGCTGTGGGGAAGGAGAAGGTGGGCTTAGCATGGCTGTGGGGAGGAAGAAGGTGAGCTTAGCATGGCTGTGGGGAGGGAGAAGGTGGGCTTAGCATGGCTGTAGGAGGAAGAAGGCATGCAGATAATGACTGTGGGGATGGAGAAGGTGGGCTTAGCATGGCTGTGGGGAGGCAAAAGGCAGCTTAGCATGGCTGTAGGAGGGAGAAGGCATGCAGATAATGACTGTGGGGATAGAGAAGGTGGGCTTAGCATGGCTGTAGGAGGGAGAAGGTGGGCTGTGGGGATAGAGAAGGTGGGCTTATCATGGCTGTGGGGAGGGAGAAGGTGGGCTTATCATGGCTGTGGGGAGGGAGAATGTGGGCTTAGCATGGCTGTGGAGAGGGAAAAGGCAGCTTAGCATGGCTGAAGGAGGGAGAAGGCATGCAGATAATGACTGTGGGGATAGAGAAGGTGGGCTTATCATGGCTGTGGGGAAGGAGAATGTGGGCTTATCATGGCTGTGGGGAGGGAGAATGTGGGCTTAACATGGCTGTGTGGGAGGGAGATGGCGGGCTTAGCATGGCTGTGGGAAGGGAGAAGGCAGGCTTAGCATTGCTGTGGGGAGGGAGAAGGCAGGCTTAGCATGGCTGTAGGAGGGAGAAGGCATGTAGATAATGGCTGTGGGGAGGAAGAAGGTGGGCTTAGCATGGCTGTGGGGAGGGAAAAGGCAGCTTAGCATGGCTGAAGGAGGGAGAAGGCATGCAGATAATGACTGTGGGGATAGAGAAGGTGGGCTTATCATGGCTGTGGGGAAGGAGAATGTGGGCTTATCATGGCTGTGGGGAGGGAGAATGTGGGCTTAACATGGCTGTGTGGGAGGGAGATGGCGGGCTTAGCATGGCTGTGGGAAGGGAGAAGGCAGGCTTAGCATTGCTGTGGGGAGGGAGAAGGCAGGCTAAGCATGGCAGTAGGACGGAGAAGGTGTGCGGATAATGGCTGTGGGGAAGGAGAAGGTGGGCTTAGCATGGCTGTGGGGAGGTAGAAGGTGGGCTTAGCATGGCTGTAGGAGGGAGAAGGCGGGCAGACAATGGCTGTTGGGAGGGAGAAGGCAGGCAGATAATGGCTGCGGGGAGGGAGAAGGCAGGCAGATAATGGCTGTGTGGGAGGGAGAAGGCAGGCTAAGCATGGCAGTAGGATGGAGAAGGCATGCGGAATATGGCTGTGGGGAAGAACAAGGTGGGCTTAGCATGGCTGTGGAGAGGGAGAAGGTGGGCTTAGCATGGCTGTGTGGAGGGAGAAGGCAGGCAGATAATGGTTGTGGGGAGGGAGAAGGCAGGCAGATAATGGCTATGGGGAGGGTGAAGGCATGCAGATAATGGCTGTGGGGAGGGAGAAGGTGGGCTTAGCATGGTTGTGGGGAGGCGGAAGGCGGGCTTAGCATGGCTGTGGGGAGCGAGAAGGTGGGCTTAGCATGGCTGTGGGGAGGGAGAAGGTGGGCTTAGAATGGCTGTGGGGAGGGGGAAGGCGGGCTTAACATGGCTGTGGGGAGGGAGAAGGCAGGCTTAGCATGGCTGTGGGGAGGAAGATGGTGGGCTTAGCATGGCTGTTGGAGGGAGAAGGCATGCAGATAATGACTGTGGGGATGGAGAAGTTGGGCTTAGCATGGCTGTGGGGAGGGAGAAGGCGGGCAGATAATGGCTGTGTGGAGGGAGAAGGTGTGCGGATAATGGCTGTGGGGAAGGAGAAGGTGGGCTTAGCATAGCTGTGGGGAGGGAGAAGGTGGGCTTAGCATGGCTGTAGGAGGGAGAAGGCAGGCAGACAATGGCTGTGGTGAGGGAGAAGGCGGGCAGATAATGGCTGTAGGAGGGAGAAGGCAGGCAGATAATGGCTGTGGGGAGGGAGAAGGCAGGCTAAGCACGGCAGTAGGACGGAGAAGGCGTGCGGATAATGGCTGTGGGGACGGAGAAGGTGGGCTTAGCATGGCTGTAGGAGGGAGAAGGCAGGCAGATAATGGTTGTGGGGAGGGAGAAGGTGGGCTTAGCATGGTTGTGGGGAGGGGGAAGGCGGGCTTAGCATGGCTGTGGGGAGCGAGAAAGTGGGCTTAGCATGGCTGTGGGGAGGGGGAAGGCGGGTTTAGCATGGCTGTGGGGAGGGAGAAGGCGGGCTTAGCATGGCTGTGGGGAGGGAGAAGGTGGGTTTAGCATGGCTGTAGTAGGGAGAAATAGTGCAGATAATCACTGTGAGGAGCAAGAAGGTGGGCTTAGCATGGCTGTGGAGAGGGAGAAGGTGGGCTTAGCATGGCTGTTGGAGGGAGAAGGCATGCAGATAATGACTGTGGGGATGGAGAAGTTGGGCTTAGCATGGCTGTGGGGAGGGAGAAAGCGGGCAGATAATGGCTGTGGGGAGGGAGAAGGTGGGCTTATCATGACTGTGAGGAGGGAGTAGGTGTGCTTAACATGGCTGTGGGGAGGGAGAAGGTGTGTTAAGCATGGCTGTGGGGAGGGAGAAGGTGGGCTTAGCATGGTTGTGGGGAGGGGGAAGGTGGGCCTAGCTTGGCTGTAGGAAGGGAGAAGGTGGGCTTAGCATGGCTGTGGGGAGGGAGAAGGTGGGCTTAGCATGGCTGTGGGGAGGGAGAAGGTGGGCTTAGCATTGCTGTGGGGAGGGAGAAGGCGGGCTTATCATGGCTGTGGGGAGGGAGAAGGTGGGCTTAGCATGGCTGTGGGGAGGGAGAAGGCGGTCTTATCATGGCTGTTGGGAGAGAGAAGGTGGGCTAAACATGACTAGGAGGGCGAAGGCGTGCAGATAATGGCTGTGGGGAGGGAGAAGGCGGGCTTATCATGGCTGTTGGGAGAGAGGTGGGCTTAGCATGGCTGTTGGGAGAGAGAAGGTGGGCTTAGCATGGCTGTGGGGAGGGAGAAGGCAGGCTAAACATGACTAGGAGGGCGAAGGCATGCAGATAATGGCTGTGGGGAGGGAGAAGGTGGGCTTAGCATGGCTGTGGGGTGGGAGAAGGTGGGCTTAGCTTGGCTGTTGGGAGAGAGAAGGTGGGCTTAGCTTGGCTGTGGGGAGGGAGAAGGCAGGCTAAACATGACTAGGAGGGAGATGGCATGCAGATAATGGCTGTGGGGAGGGAGAAGGTAGGCTTATCATTGCTGTGGGGAGGGGAAAGGCAGGCTAAGCATGGCAGTAGGAAGGAGAAGGCGTACAGATAATGCCTGTGAGGAGGAGGAATGCGGAATTAAAATGGCTGTGGGGAGGAAAAAGGTGGAGCAGCCGGAAAGTGGACACTACAGGCTACAATGAGCCCCCAATGGGGTGGCGCCCCGGTTCGGCCACACTGCTCAAACAGCCCTCGACTCAGCCCTGCATCAGCCTATAACATCTATACCTCAAAAACACAGCTGTTTGCAGAACATTGCAGCTAATACAGCTGCTCACATTACATTTTAATACAAATGACATTCCTATTTATAAAATGTGTATGTTGTGTAACTATTTGCATTATGTGACCTGAGCATTGCACATGTCTGAGTGCTGAAACACTGATATAGTGATATAGTAATTAATTATTCATTTGCATGCAGTCTAGTTTCATCGCCATTTACCACGTCTGACAGATATCTCTGTCCAATTGAAGTAGATTTGTAGTGTGTGTTTTTTTTTCCTGAAAATAAGGATTAGAAATAGGCCTTTTTCATTTCGTAGTTTTTATATTATTATCTTTCACATTTTGAAAGTGCCCATTATTAAACAGACATAAAAATAATTTTGCAAAAAAAACCCCGAATGGGTGCAGGAAAGCAAAAAAGAATAGGATGTAAGGTCCTTATTTGGACAGTAATTGCCCCCCTTAATAATTAGAGTATGCTCAAGTATTGCAATTATTGTTTTGCTTATTTCTCAAATAGTAGAGCAGATAACAGTTCTTTATCTGCAGTTTGTGATGTACATTTTTATATGGTGCGTTTCACAGGTCACAACCTGCTTCATCAGGAAACATATCTGGCTTAGGTGTATTAGTACATATACAGGTGCAGCAGTAACTAGATACCTTTAACTACAGGAGTGGTGCTGGTCTCACTCCAACATTAAGGTTATTTTACTCTGTATGAGTGTACTAAGAGAACAAGTTAGATGGATACGCTTTGTTTTGTTTAAAACACCATTATACATATTAAGTAGTCGGTGAAGAAATGTAAATCAAATAAAAAAAAAAAAATTTTTTTTTTTTAGTATAATCAGAGCTAATAGAAAAAGTGCAGTATGCCCCCACCTTACATTTTCTGTTTAGTCACAAACTGTCCCTCAGACCTCCCCACATGCCTCTATTATGCCCTTTATGTGTCATCCATCACCTCTACATACACCTTATGTGTCATTAGTCCCTCCACACGCCCCTTATGTGCCACCGGTCTCCTTCACACACCTCTTATGTGCCATGAGTCCTCTTTACACCCCCCTTGTGTGCCATCAGTCCCCTTCACACGCCCCTTATGTGCCATCAGTCCCCTTCACACTCCCCTTATGCACCATCAGTCCACTTCACATGCCTTTTATGCACCCTCAGCCCTTTCCAAACGCCCCTTATGCACAATCAATCCCTTTCACACATCCCTTATGCACAATCAATCCCTTTCACACATCCCTGATGCGCAATCAGTCCCCTCCACATGCCCCTTATGTGCCATCAGAGTCCATCGCATGTCCATTAAAAAGCAGCTTCCTTGAATAATATCCAATGGTTACTAATATTGCCCTGGTGTGACAGTCTGAGCATGAGAACAGACGATAAGATTTTATTTCACCACACAGTATTTATCCTGCCATATTGAAGCTCACCATAGAAGAAGAAATAAACTCACCACCCGATCTGTCTCAGTGGACGAACCACTCATTTGTCAGCATATCACAATGTCAGTAATTTGGTACTGGATGCTTCACCACCAACCACTGCCACCCACAGAGCAGAGGCATATTTAAAATGGGTGCAGGGTGTGCGGCACAGGGGATACCTCGAATTGCACACCCTCCACCCAGAGCATAACTACCTTCTGCCGGCAAGTGGGTCTCCTCTCCTATGCAGTGCCATCTTCCCAGTGACCTCTTTGAAAAGATGGCATCGCACATTGAATAGTAAAAACTATGGCACTGTTCCAAAGCCTTTTCTATCTTGTGCACATGTGCCACCTTCACAAATATCACTGGCAAGATGTTGTAGCGGGGGAGGGGGTCACACTTGCCCACCCTTGGTAGGATGTAGGGAGAGGGGTACTCTCTCCCACCCAGGGCTCTAAATGTTTCATTCTTCATTTACACATTGTGATGAGTACATTCAGTTGATAAGTTTTCTGTGCAGGGTAGAAACAGGAAGATCATCTGTAATATCTGCTCTTTTTCCATTTCTTGCAAATTAATCAGTGTCTATGAGTGATCTGTGACATCCTGTTTTGCTTAAAAAATACTGTAGTTCTGCATGCATCTGCACAGAGTATATTTCTGTTATCCATTACTATGATTTCATGCTTCTCTGAGCAATTTCAATGTTTATTTTTGGGGAACCACCCAAAAATATGTTACATTTACATAACCCGAAATCACCTTAGAACAAGCCATTCATTAGCTTCAGTGTACTAGTAAAATGTACAGTAAGTGAAAGTGTGTTCATTTAAAATACTTGCGGGTCTATATTCATGTAGATGAACTGTTACTTTTCACTATATATTGTATCAGTTCAATGTTATATAGCTTTCTTAGGTAGCGGCATCCATAACTCTTATCCGGAGCCAGCACCACTGGGCAGCTGCGGCGGTGGAGGTGCCCAACCTCCCGACCCCCGGCGGGACACTTTGGCACGCGAGTGGAACAGCGGGACAGTGCCCGAAAATCAGGACTGTCCAGCTAAAATTGGGATGTTTGGGAGGGGTGCGCCCTCTATGGGTTGGCGCCCCAGTTCGACCGCACTAGTTGAACGTGCCTCGAGACAGCCCTGGGCGGTCCATTCTTCTCCTGTGGTCCCCTGAGAAGCATGGTGTCGGAAAGCAGGTTGAATACTTCCCTGCTTTCTGTCAGTCATATGCGCTTGCTCCGCCTCCTTTATAGACCATCAGCCATTGCAGCAGCTGAATCGTGACCTGCTAGGCACAGATTAATAAAGTTTTTTTCCTCAGTTTCACCCAAAATAATAATTGAAGGCTAAAGATAATGTATAGCTCATAAATAGTTATATAATAGTATATATATATATATATATATATATATACATAAAACACACAATAGACTGCGGTACTCGGAGACTTGAAAAGTCACGGACTTGAAAAGTCCCTTTGTCAATGTGCAATACATATACAAATACCTTTTTGTATTGCACCTTGACAAAGGGGCATGCGCGCCCCGAAACGTCGGCTCTATTTACTGATAAAGATGTAAATATACTTAACTACTTTTCAAGTCTCCGAGTGCCGCAGTCTACTGTGTGTTCTATTTACCGATTCATTCCTGAGGGCACCGGAGCAATTATTCTATCTATTTGAGAGGAGTCCCGGGTTATTGGGTTCTTATTATTATTATTATTATTATTATTACTACCAGTTATTTATATAGCGCACGCATATTACGCAGTGCTTTACAGAGAATATTTGGCCATTCACATCAGTCCCTGCCCCAGTGGAGCTTACATATATATATATATATATATATATATATATATATATTCCCCACCACATGCTCACACACAATACACACTAGGGTTAATTTTGTTGGGAGCCAATTAACCTACCAGTATATTTTTGGAGTGTGGGAGGAGACCGGAGCACCCAGAGGAAACCCATGCAAGCACAGGGAGAATATACAAACTCCACACAGATTTATATATATGTATATATGTGTGTGTGTGTGTGTGTGTATTAGAGATGAGCAGTCCAAACGGAATCCAAACCGACTCGAACAGCGGGAATCCGAGCTTACCCGAGCCGCGGCTGTGGTTTTCCCGCCAGACTTGGATCCCCAGCTGAGGCCGATCGTCATCTTTCAGGAGACGGATTCTCGCGGGACTTGGATTCTATATAAGGCGCCTTTTCACTGCACGCTGCTGCGTGCTGCGCGCACTCTGCCCAGTTCGGGGCTGTGTTCAGGTGGGCTGTGTTCGGGGCTGTGTGTATAGGAGGCACGCTACTGTTTGCTGCGCTGACTCTGCATATATATAACATTTAACAACTGTGCTGCTGTGTCCAGAGTCTCATAAGGGGCTGTGCTGTAGCCATTGTGTGTATAGGGGGCACGCTGCTGTTTACTGTGCTGACTCTATTGATTCCTACCTATCTATACACTCTAAATATCGCTATTTAGCGTTATAAGTCGCACAAGAAATAATTGCTTTCCAGACTTTGATTGTGGTTCCAAAGCACAAAAAGATATTATTCACCAAAAAGCAGATAGTTACACGCTGTGATCTAAATACAATTAGCGCAAACAAATTATACAATCACAAGGTACAGTCGATACATACGCAGGCGCTCTGGATCCAGATTTCCGGCATCAAAGGTGAAGCCTCTATCAAACAAAGAACAAGCAGACTAACTACTGGAAATAGAGCGTCCATATATGTACCCTTACAGAGATAGGCAATACAATAGAACAAGTTGGCATAATCCCATTGGTTCTTCTTAATGGTTCTTCTGTTACAATATAGTAAAATTAGGGTATCTAAAATCCAAAAATCGAGTTTTCACACGGGTAAACACAAAAAACCTCTAAAGGTTTGAAAAAACAGAAAATTGCCAACATACCATTCACCACACGCAGTGACAAGGAAAGGTTCAGGCCTTGGCCTTTATTTCTTAGTGGTGGTTCTGCACCTGTCAGTGAGGGATTTTCTGCCTCTCATGACAATGAAAGACCTTTTCACAGAAGTGTAAAAAAACTGAAAACCACTAAGTCAGTAGATCAAACTGTGCGTTCAGAAACACAAATGTCATAAATCCCTGAGGAGAGTCTAAAGCTGGGCATCCACTATACAATTTTCTGTCAGATATCTGTCCAATCTGGCTGGTTGGATTGAAAACCTGGTAATATATGGGAACAAATGACAATTGTCCATTTGCTCACAAACACTGGAAAATAGAAATGGTTGTTCAGACAAATTGGTTAAAACACACATATTTAACCAATTTGAATTTTTTTTTGGTCCTTTTCTCAGTGTTTAAAACCATATGATCAACTGTCATTTGCTCCCATACATTACCACCCACAGCTTGTGGGAGCGGGCTGGAGATGGTTGCTTATCGCGACCATTGGGCTTGTGAGGAGACCCTGTGGTAGGGTCTCAGCTCTGGCAAGCCCGAGTGGACTTCCTGCTCTTATAGAGCAGGAAGTCCACTACTGACATCACGAGTGATGTCAGTAGGGCCGCCCACAAACGCCAGGTATTCCTAAGGGAACGCCTGCGTTTGTGCAGCCATCCCCCCTCCCCGCCTACAAAACGGGGTAAGCTGTCACTCACCATTGACAGCCGCCCCATCTTGTAGTGAGCCCCGGAGTGACTGAACTTCAGACGCTCGCTGGGGCTCTTGCATGTGCACGCCGGAGGCGGCGCATGCGCAGGGGGCAAACATCGACCCGCTTGCGAGCGGGTCTGAATCAGGCCCTGTGGCCACAATTTAGATAATGCAATAATGCACGGATCCGACTAAAAGCACATAATTAAAATCAGAAGTGTTGACAAATAAACACAATATCCCAAACACAAATTAATAGCAAGGCATGTATTTTACTCTATAGAAAATAGTCCAGTCACAGCAGTTGTCAAAGCAGATAGTCAGGCTCGAATAATGTGTTTTGTTAGAGCAAAGCATAGCAGTTAGTGATGTCATATGAGCACAGTTCAGTTAATAGATATATCGATGTCAGGAAAATTACTGTCCAGCAGCTTTTTCCATTTCCAAAAGCATCGTTCCTACCTCTACCCTAATCAGGGGAGGAGACTGGATATTTCCTCTGGTGCCTTGTCCTGCACAGTAGTAAAAGCCGGTACTAAAATACTTGCACTGTATGAACCGTGTGGTCTGGAGGTGCTGGGGTCCAACGTAGAGGGACCTCTACTCCTAATCCATGGCACTTCTGGCTGGCCATGACACTGTAGTATGTTAGGAGATGCTGGGGATCGGGCAATACGTCACTTCCGGTTTCAGAGCTTCCAGTTTGCGTTCCACCTGCATTCCACAAGTCAACTGACGCATTTCTCTGCCCCATGACAGGGTTGTTTCAACAGATCCTCTGATGAAACTGCTGTGTCATAGGGTAGAGAAATGCATCAGCTGACTTGTGGAATGCAAACTGGAAGCCAGAAGCTCAGAAACCTGAAGTGACATATCACATGATCACCAGCATCTCCTAACACACTACAGTATCATGGCTAGCCAGAAGTGCCATGGATTAGGAGTAGAGGTCCCTCTGCCTTGGACCCCATAACTTCCAGACCACACAGTTCATACAGTGCAAGTATTTTGGTACCCCTTTCCAGGACTCCTCAGAAGAATCCTTGAGCGCTAGGCCTGCTGCTGCTGGGGGTGGGTCTTCATCCCAGAAGTGGACCAAGAAGACTACTTGTGGTTAACAAAAAATTGACTAATAAACAATCCTTTGCAAGGAGAAGCAAGTATGACAGCTCTCACCCAGTCGCATAGCAGGTCACTAACACCATAACGGCTATTCTAGTATTAGATCTGCATCCAATATTCACAATTAATGCAGTGGGTTTTACACAGTTAAAAAAAACTATAAAAGTGCCATTGTACCCACTGTCCACTTAACCACAGATATGTGGACAAGCAGTAGTGGGCAAACTAAAGATTACATGACTGTGACAGCCCACTGGGTGGGTGAACTGCCTTCAGCAGAAGCAGTATCTAACAAACAATGCCAGCTCATTCAGAGGCAGGCTACTCTGGGTATCACCGGATTCAAAAAGAGGCATACCGCAGACAACCTCTTAGAAAAACTAACATGTCATAGAAACATGGCCTTGGACTCTCCTCAGGATTTATGATCTCTGATAATGCCACAAATTGTCAGGATGCGGCCTGAGATCAGCCACTACTGACCTCTGTGTCGGCGTCTTTGGGCTTAGGTGTTCAGTCGCTGGGAGTGGAGGTGAGTGGTGGCTGAGTATTCTCCCTGGGGTCTGCTAGGGCATCCGGGTGTGCGTCCTGGTTTCAGTGGTAGCGGGTATGGGTGCAGCCATGTTGGACCATATCATCTGACTAGTCTCCCCCAATGGTAGCCTTGTGGTAACTCAGCTGATTCTCTGATCCAATGACCAGCTACCTATGGGTATATAGTCTCTCTCCAGGAACAGGAAGATGCTGTTCAACTTTGCTGTCCCAGTGACTGTGATACTCACCAGTGTTTCATTGTGTTAATTCCTCAGTGTGTTGCTTCAGCCTTCTCACTGTTCTCCAGTGTTATTTGCATCAGCTTCCAGGCTAACTTCCAGTGTGTCATATCAGTTCTCTCACTGAACTCCAGGTCTTTACATAACAGCTCCCGTGTTGTTATTATTGTGCTGTTCAGTTCCCCAGCTGCCTCCCTGGTGTCAGTTTTCATGCTAATTACCAGTAATCTCTCAACTGGATCCTTTACAATTCTCGGTGCATCCCTGTGTTACATTTCCCTGTGTTCTCAGTGCAAGTCAGCGACTGGTTTCTTTACAATTCTCGGTGCATCCCTGTGTTACATTTCCCTGTGTTCTCAGGGCAAGTCAGCGACAGGTTCCTTTACAATTTTCAGTGCATCCCTGTGTTCTATTTCCCTGTGTTCTCAGGGCAAGTCAGCGACTGGATCTCCACAATCCTCTGTATGGAATCGGTATGAAATACCGCCGGCTGCCACATGGCCGGCGGTTCGATTCCCGGCAGCGCCTGGCCAACCAAAGCAGAGTTCCCGGCAGCGGAAGCCCGACAGTGCTGGAAATCCCGATCGGCGATAGGTAAGTAATGACTAACCTAACCCCTTAACCCTAATCCTCCTTAGGAGTGCCTAACCCTAACCTCCCCCCCAAGTGCCTAACCCTAATCCCCCCTCTAAGTGCCTAACCCTAACCCCCCCTTCCCTGCTGCCTAAACCTAAGTCCCCCAGGGGGGTGCCTAACCCTAAGTCCCCCCCGGGGGTGCCTAACACTAAGTTCCCCCCGGGGGTGCCTAACCCTAACCCTCCCTCCCCCTAGCCTAACCCTAACCCTCCAGGGGGGGTGCCTAACCCTAAGTCCCCCCCGGGTGCCCTAAACCTAACCCTCCCCCTCACGGCTGTCCGCTCACGCGCCCGGCATCCCTTCGATCGGCATGCCGGGTGCCGGTCTCAGGGCGTCGGGGAAATGTCAGGTGTCTACATCTAGACGCCCGGCATTTCACCCTCGCCGGGATATGACAGTCGGGAAGCCAGCTGCCGGTATTAAGGCAGCTGGCTTCCCAATTGTATACCCTCTGTACACCCCTGTGTTACATTCTTTGTGTTTCTCAGAGCAAGTCAGCATCTGGATCATCTTCAGTAACCATTTCAATTCTAGTGTTTCTTAGTGTTATTACATTCTTAGAGTTTCCAGTGCTAACTCTCGCAAATATAGTTACCAGTCTTCCTGCCACTCCCAGGTTCCTGTCCAGAGGGCCGCGACCCGCTCACTTGGTGTAGCAAAACCCATATCCCAACTGCAGGGGTCACTGGTGAAGACCACCAAGTGAGTTAGACTCCGCGTCTCTGGGCAGGTCTAGTCAAACATGGGTTTGGCCGCAATAGGAAGACATAGTCACTGTCACTCTCCTAGTTGTTTCCTAGCCACTCTAACCCCTTGGCTTTTTGTCCTCATCTGAGGAACTTCCCATTCGGATCGTGACACAAATATTGTGAAAGCATTACAGCTGGGTGAATTTCAACACATCCCTTGTTTTGTTCAAACAATCAGATTAGTGGTGCAGGTTTTTTTAAAAAATTACAGGGGCGTGCAGGAGATGCTGTCTGTGGCCCGAGAAATTTTGGGACATTTTCGGCATTCAGCAACAGCATGTAGGAGATTGCAGCACCTGCAAGAACAGTTTAAATTGCCCTGCCATCAACTGAAGCAAGAGCTGATAACAAGGTGAAACTCCACCCTTTATATGCTTCAGCGGATGGAGGAACAGCAAAATGCCATCCATAGCTATACAACAAGAAATTACATTGGCAGAGGAGGGGGAATGTACCTTAGCCCAGCACAATGGAGAGTACTTTCTGTGTTGTTCAAGGTTCTCAAACCATTTGAAGTAGCCACATGTGCAGTGAGCACTGACACTGTTAGCTTGAGTAAGGTGATTCCTCTAATTAGCATTTTGGAAAATCAGTTAGAGAAATTGAACGAGGATATGAAACAAAGCAAATCCACAAAGTATGCCGGACTTGTTGATCAACTCCTTTATTCGCTTCGCCAGGATTCACGGGTGGCCAATATCTTGAAATCTGATAACTACATACATTTTAGCAACCATGCTTGATCCTAGGTTTAAGTTGTATGCTGTATCTTTCTTTCAAACTGACCCAGATCTTAAAAGATGTAAAGAGCTCCTGGTGAGCAAGTTGTCAGCTCAAGTGACATATGGCACTACGACGTCTCCTCATTCAGTTTCTTCAGCAGCAGGCAGAAAAAAAATCAGCTTTCCCAAAAGACCCCGTAGTGATGCAGATAAGTGAACTCAACATTTTGACATCTGGTTGGGTCTAAAAGAATTGCCGAACTTTGTGACACCTCTACCTCTAATAGATATGATCACCATCCAAAGAATGGTGGAGGATTATTTTCATTACACTGTACAAATAGACATGTCACAGAGTCCCTTTGAGTACTGGAAGAAAAAAAAGGCAATTTGGAGGCCCTTGTACAAACTGGCCTTGCATTACTTAAGCTGCCCACCCTCTAGTATGTACTCGGAGAGTTTTCAACACACCTGGAAACCTTGTGAGTGAACAGCGTACGAGGCTACTTCCTCAAAATGTAGAAAAGATGATGTTCATCAAAATTAACTGGAAATTCTACGAGGAAGACAATTCCTGGCAATTACGTCACAGTACAGAGAATTCTGTAATGGTGGATTCCAGCGGGGATGAATTAATGTGTGAGGATGATGTACTCACTGATGAGGGTGAGATTGGCGATGACAGTGACATCTTGCCACTGTAGAGCTGTTGCCTTGAGCCGATTGGTAGCTTGTTTTGTGGGGGACCAAACAAACCAAGCACTACAGCCACAAAAGTGGCAGTCTCTGTCGCTAAAGAGCTTGGTTGGTTAAAGTGCATGTCGTTTTTAATATCCAACATAAGGGTGGGTGGGAGGGCCCGGTGGGAGGGCCCAAGGACAATTCCATCTTGCACTACCTTTTCATTTCTGCCACTGCTGTGTGGCAATGTTTCATAGATGTGCTTTAAACTGCGGTCTCTGTGCGGTTGCTCTGTCGCATAGTAACCAGCCAGCTCACTGCAGCCTTTGGCCAATAATGGTGAAAACACTATTGTGAGCTGTGAGGTGGTCTAAATTGACTGTAAATGACTGGAAATTAATGTTATTGAGGTTAGTAATACTCTAGGAACAAAAAAGCCCAAATTATGTGATTTAAGCTTTTTTTTAGCAGTTTAGCAAATCCAAAGCCGGATGATGAATCAGAGCCAAATCTAAATCCAGCAAAAATGGTCCAGCACACATGTCTAGTGTGTGTTAGTGTGTGTGTGTTCATGTGTACAACAGTAGCTCTTCTGTGGGATGGGACCAGACAAATTAGCCTTCACTCCCCACACGCATCAATGAGCTTGGGCACCTATGACCCTGTCGCCAGTTTACAGGTTATCCTTCCTTGGATCACTTTCGGTAAGTACTAACCACTGCATACCAGGAACATCCCACAAGACTTACAAATTTGGAGATACTCTGACCCAGTCATCTAGCCATCACAATTTGGCCCTTGTCAAACTCATTAAGATCCTTATGTTTACTCAATTTTCCTGCTTCCAATGCATCAACTTCAAGAAGTGAGTGTTCACTTGCTGCGTAATATATCCCACTACTGGATAGGCATCATTGTAAAAAGATAGTCAATGTTATACACCTCTCCTGTCAGTGGATGTAATGGCTGATCTGATATATATATATATATATATATATATATATATTAAAATAGATAGATAGACAGACAGACAGACAGATCACAAAAGGGCACTCGCCAATCTTGCAGTAAAAAAATAGTAGTCTATTCCATAAATGCCATCTCACAATGTGTAAAAGACAGCTGGTGTCTGCATAGACTGGGATATGGGTTGCCATGCTTAAGATTGCTAAAGACCTGCATACATCTTCTACTGCAATAGGATGCTGATGGTATTTGAAGTTTGAACTGTGAGTGCTGGATTTAGATATATACAGGGCCATAACTAGGGTGGTGTGATGTGCCACAGCACAGGACAATGCAGGGCAGAGGACACAGTTTGGGTCTGTCAATTTTTTGTTTATATTCATTCTCACTTGTAGCTTTCTCTTCTTTTATCCCTGGCTTCTCCTGGACTGGATGTAGTTAATAATCCGGCGTACAAGATGCCGGCAGTCGATATACCGATGCTGGCATCCCACCGACGGGCAAAATGCAGATGCTGCTATCTCAGCACGAATCAGGATACCGGCGTTGGAATCCCGACAGCCAGCATCCCAATTGTAAGAGATTGGAGGCAGGTAAGTATGAGCCGTGGTGGGGGGGGGTTAGGTATAGACATGTCCTGGAGGACTAAAGCTCCGTACACACAGAGCAATCAGACAACGATCAGATATCATTGTCTGATCATCCTGCATATACTGGATGTTCGATATCGAACATCCAGCATATGTACCAACCCCAAAACAACAACGATGATCGCGGGTCCCTATAGTAACCAGGCTAACCTGGTCGTAATCAACAAGGTTGGCCTGCATGCACGGGCGATGGTCGATATCGATATTGACCATCAGTGTCCGCGCATCGACCATCATTTGGGAGTTGGAAGGGCCCATAAACAGGACAATATGAATGATAATGATATGATTGATATCGGTTTCATTCTTATCGTCCTGTAATATCTGACCGTGTATACGCATCATTAGGGTTAGGCACCCCCAGGGAGGTTTGGGGGGGAAAGGGGAGGTTAGCGTTAGGCACCCCCCCAGGAGGTTTAGGTTTAGGATGCGAGAAGGGGGGGTTAGGTATAGGCACCCCCTGGGAGGACTTAGGGTTAGGCACCACTCTGGGAGTTTTAGAGTTAGGCACCTTCCTTTGTCGAAATCTCCTACTTTCGGGCTTCCATGGTCAGGCTGCCGGTATTTTAATTCCATTCCCTCCTGGCTAACCCTAACTCCTTCCTGGGCGACTCCTCCTCCATGTGGCCACCTACCCAAGTACCTTCAGTCACATCTTTTATTTAACACACACACAGATAGCTGCCCCCTCGAGTACACTTGTCAGTGAGTTCAGCTGCTGATGCAGGATACATACACGGATTTCCCCACCGCTGATATTTGCTGCATATTGTCGAAGCTGGATAATTGGCGGAGACAAGATCAGTTTAAAATTGGATTGCAGCGACGCCATCTTGCGACTGGCCACAAGACGCCATCTTGGAAATGAGATCGCAAGACGCCATTTTGCGAATGGCCGCCTAAGCGCCATTTTAGATAAACTCACACTTAAGTACATGTGGTGATATTACTATTAGCATCATGCGATTGCATCTTACACCATTTCTCATACACACATTAATATGCAAAATAGCGCTGTTAACTAGTCGCATATTAGCGAATGCATAAGATTCTGTATGAAAACGCCAAATATTAGCTTCATGCACACGCATCTGCCCCAAGTTAACTAGCGTCTTTACATCAAACCCCACATACTCACACATTACATATTCACATACAAGGTTCCATAAGCTTTAAGGTATAAGATTCAAGTATGCACATTTATTATAATTGTTAGGAAATAAAGATTATTTCGTAACTAAGGTTTTATATGTGATAAGTAAGCCATGTTTGGTATTGTACTGATGCGTACTCTCTCAACAGTATTCCGGTAATATCGATGGAGAGATCGCAACATGCATTCTCAACTTATGGACCGCAGAGACTTCAAGCAACAAAATGTACATTATATGAACAACTGTTAGGATTTGCATGAGGCGGGAAACCAGAGACCACCAGTTGTTAGAGACTGGACTGTGTCTATTTGAACCAACCTGTGAAATGCCTTGTAACATATGCCCTCTCCTTTAGGACCAATGGTATTAGCAACAAACTTCTCTATTGTGTTGTTTATTTCTGGGGGGTATAAATATGTGTGCACTGACCCTGGGTTCCTAGTCTTCATGCTGAATGCTGATTGATGAGGGGTTTCTTGCTGATGCCTACATCTGGACCAGAGAGCGCTGCGTATGTATAACTGTACTTGGGTCTGTATAATTTCTTTGCGCTAAGATTATATGAGGATCATAGCATGTAACTGCTGTACTTTTACTTGAATAATACTTTGTGCTTTGGAACCACAGGTTCTAGGTCTGGAGTCTTTATTTACTGTATGACTGCATACGCAAAATAGCGTCATCCTTAGAGGTTTATAGGAAGGATATTAGAAGGTATAGGCAGGGGTATTTATAAGGTTCAAAGGCAGTATCATTAATATACACTACAAGTCTATACCTTCAGTCTGTCACAATCAGGCTAGGGTGTTTCTCTGCCACGGAGTTTGAAGATATGGATCCAGCTTGAGGAGGGAACAGGAGGCGAGGTGCTGGATAAGTGTCTTTTTCATCCACTAGTACCAGATATGGCGACACCTGACCAAAGGCACAGAGTCTAACTTACTGGGAGGTGTTCACCAGTGACCCCTCCAAGCGGGATTTGGGCTTAACTTGCACCCAGCAAGCAGGTCGCGGCCCTTTGGTCACGTATCCAGCACTAGTGGGAACAAATGATAGAACACTATCACAGCTTCAGACGCAGAACTGGCACAGGAGTTTGGTATCACGAGATGGTACTTGATGAATGTACTAAGTACACACACTGTGGCTTTAGACGCAGCACTGTCACTGTAGAATGGTATCACGAGATTATACTTGATGAATGTACTAAGTACACATGCTGTGGCTTTAGACACGGAGTTAGTGTAGGTGATGACAGAATAGATTGTACTCAGAAAACATTCTGAGTGCACACCGTGGAAGCTACTAGGAACACATTACTAGAGAGAATGGGGCTTGGAACCTGGAACGCTGCAACAGCAAGCTTGCACTGGAAGTAACAATGTACAGGCAACTTCCTGTTGTCCAGAGTCTGGTTATATACCCTAAGGTAGCAGTCCATTGGAGGACACTGTCAGCTGACAGCAACCAATGCTACCATTTGGTAAAGGGTTAGTCAGGTGAAAGTAGACTGTCATGGCTGCGTCCATGATGGCAACTGCAGAAACCACATCACAGAGTGAGCACATGGATGTCTTAGCAGACCCTAGGTATAATCCTCAGTGCGTCACTCACCACCACACCTGGCGTCTGACCACTATAGAGATCAGGGGAAGCCGTCACTGAGGTGAGTAATGACCGGTCCTAGGCTGCAACCTGACAGTACCCCCCATTTCAGGGTGGACTCTGGACACACACAAGGCTTATCAGGAAACTTTGAATGCTCATACCAGCTGTGGAGCATGGACATCAGATGCTTTGATCCCTGCTCGTTTTTCAGTTCCGTACCCCTTACAATGAATGAGATACTGCAGATGATTCAATTGGTGTCGAGATTCAAGGATCTTTTCAAATTCAACTCCCAATTGAGTCTGTACTTGAGGAGTCTTGGGTGGAGAACACTGAAATTGATTAAGGATTAATGGATGTAGAAGAGAAACATGAAATGTGTTGGAAATCTTCAACTGAGGAGGTAGCTCAAGTTTATATACTTGAATTAATGATTTTGAGAATACTATATGATCCAATGAAGCATGGAGCAAATTTCATACTTCGAACCTTTAGTCGAATATTCTTAGTTGACAGCCGCACCCTATCTCCAATCTCCAGAAGAGGAATGGCCAGATGTTTACGATCTGCAAATTTTTTGTAATTACTAGAAGCATTTTTCAAAGAGGAATGAATGTTTTTCCATATATCAGACAGTGATTTCATGAGGTTAGTGACAGCAGGCACTTCCATGGGAGGTAAATCTTGGAAATCTGGAACACACAGATGTCTTCCATATACTGCAAAAGCGTTTGAAGAAGAGTGGTGCCTAAACTTGTGGGCAAACTCTGCCCATGGCAATAGATCAAGCCAGTCATCATGAGAAGAAGAAACAAAGAGTCTCAGAAATGTCTCCAATTCCTGATTCACCCGCTCAGTTTGGCTATTTGTCTGTGGGTGATAGGTGGAGGAAAATTTAATTTTATTTCCACAAGAGGCACATAAAGCCCTCCAGAATTTGGTCACAAATTGCACACTTTGGTCCAACACTATCTCCTTTGGTAGTCCATGAAGATGGAAGATGTCATGAAAGAACATTTTAGCCAATTGTGGAGCAGAAGGAAGTCCCACCTAGGGAATAAAATGGGCCATTTTTGAAAATTGGTCCACTACCACCCAAATAGTATTATATCCTTGGAGGGTGGTAACTCAGAGATAAAATCCATCGACAGATGAGTCCAAGGAACATCAGGAATAGGCAAAGAACGCAACGGGCCAACCATTTTCTTGCAAATGGACTTATGCTGGGTACACTTGGCACAGGAGGCAATAAAGTCCCGGACATACTCTTTCATAGTGGACCACCAGTTGGAGCGCTGTAAACACTTAAATGTCTTGAGGATGCCTGAGTGAGCAGCAAACAAGGAGGTATGAACCCAGGTTAATAGATTTGTATGCAACTGTGGTGCCACAAAGATCTTTGCAGGTGCAGGAGTAGGAGGATGAAACGGAGAGTAAGCAAAAATGAGATGGTCTAGAATATGATGAACTTGATGTTGCTCTTCTTCCTATGGAGGCAGAAAGGATCGGGAGAGTGCATCAGCCTTTTTATATTGTATGCCAGACCAAAATTGTACTTTAATATCAAATCTGGAAAAGAAAAGAGACCAGCGGGCTTGTATAACATTCAAATAATGAGCTGTCTTGAGATAAAGGAGATTCTTGTGATCCATGATGATCGTAATAGGAAATTTTGCACCTTCCAAAAGGTGTCTCCACTCAACTAGTGCCAATCTCATAGCCAACAATTCTTGATCCCCTATAGCATAGTTCTTCTGAGCCGGAGATAATTTACAAGAAAAGAAACCACAAGGATTATTCTGTCTTCAGCCACTTGAGATAGTACAGCTCCTACCCCTACAGAAGAGGTATCGACTTCCAATGTGAAGGGTTTTTCAAGTTGTGGTTGACAACAGTAGAAAAGGCTGTTTTGAGGGCTTGGAAAGCTGCCACTGCTGCGGGAGGCCAACAAGATGGGTTAGCATCCTTCTAGGTCAGAGCCGTGATGGGAGCAACAATTGTAGAAAAGTTTAAAATGAATCTCCTATAATAATTGGCGAAGCCAAGAAATCGTTGGATGGCTTTCAAGGAGTGCGGTTGGGGCCAATCTTGGATAGCTCTTAGCTTGTCTGAATCCATTTGAAGAGAATTCCCTGATATAATGTGCCCTAAAAATGGTACAGAGGACTGTTCAAAAAGGCATTTAGAAATGTTCCCGTAGAGATGATGACTTCAAAGATGAGACAGAACCTCTCTGACATGAAGGCGATGAGATTGCAAGTTCTCTGAAAAAATTTGAATGTCGTCCAGATAAACTACTACAAATTTGTAAAGGACATCTTGGAAGATTTTTTTAACGTAACTTTCAAAGACTGCTGGCGCATTACACAAGCCAAAAAACATCACCAAGTATTCATTATGGCCGTCTCGCATATTAAAATCGGTTTTCCATTCGTCTCCGGTCTTGATGCGAATTAAATTGTAGGCTCCCCGGAGATCCAATTTAAAGAAAATGGATGCTCCACGCACCTTGTTAAAAAATTCCGAGATGAGTGGTGAAGGATACCTATTTTTTATGGTGATTAGTTTCAGCATACGCTACTCTATGCAGGGTCTGACAAAGAAAAATCCAGCCGCAGCGGTCTTATAAAACCCTTAGCAAGGTTTTCTTTTATGTAATCAGACATAGCAGCTGTTTACGGAACCGAAAGAGGATTGATATGGCCACGAGGTGGTGTCTTCCCAGGGATAAGATCAATGTCGCAGTCCCAAAGGTGATAAGGAGGCAATCTGTCCACAGCTTGTTCACAAAAAATGTCAGTGAAATCTTGATATGGTTTGGGTAAATGAGAATCTGGTTTGGAAATAAATTGATCAGATGTAGGAAGCGTCGAGGCGGATGTAGTAGAAACTTGTTGAGTTCATACTGGAACCATACGAGGAATACACTGGTGAAAAAAATGGGATCCCCAGGCCAGGACATGCATGGTGGACCAGTCCAGTGTGGGATTGTGGGCTTGTGAGAATGGGTTGTTTTAGGTAGAACCAATTCCCTTTGATGTAGGCAACCCACTCAAAGTGAAACAGGTAGTGTAACAGAAGATATTGGCCCTCATTCAGAGCCGTACGCTCTGAGCAGAGCGCACGCTCTGAATGAGGGCCGGGCTCCATTTTCATGGAGCGTCCTCCTGGACGCTCGTATAGCTGTGGGTCACCACCCACAGGCTATACGAGCGTGCATTGTGATGGTCGCGATGGTCGAGACCATCACGACCATCGAATTTGCGAGCCGGAGCCTGCGGTTGAGGTTTTCAACCGCAAGCTCCGGAGTGATTTTGGCTCTATCAGAGCCAAAATCACCCCCACTGACATCACTAGTGATGTCAGTGGGCCGGCTTCTGACGGGAGGCGTTCCCGTGGGAACGCCCCCGTCAGGGAGGCACGCCCCCGGCACGCCCACCAAAGGGGGCGTGCTGTCAATCAACATTGACAGCACGCCCCCTTTGATCGGACACAACGAGCGAAGGACTTTCCTTCGCTCGTCGCGTCTGGCGCATGCGCACGACGGAGCTCCCTCCGTCGTGCGCATGCTCAGTCCATAACATCGACCCACTTGCGAGCGGACAGCCGCTCGCGAGTGGGTCTGAATCAGGCCCATAATGTCTCCAGGGATAATATTGCCATTCACTATAAAAAGAGCCAACTTTTTAGAAAGAGGAAGAACTGGGATTTCTAGTTCATGTGTAAGAGATTCAGAAATAAAATTTCCAGCAGCTCCAGAGTCTACCAAGACTTTAATATTTTTTATTAGAGACTTGAAACAAATAGACACCGGTAGAAGACTATCCATCTATGGGAAGACTTGCTTAACACCCCCAACAGGACACTCCCAGAGCCAGATAGCTTTTCCCTAGAAGAAAGAGTTTGAGAATATGATCAGGGGCTGCACAATAGAGGCAAAGATTGTTCTGGAATTGGCGTGTCCGCTCTGCCGGAGTTAACCGAGACCTGTTGATCTGCATAGGTTCCTCTTTAGTTGGAGCAGAAGAGGAGAAACGTGCAGCTGGCAGAAATTGATAATTGAAATGATCTTCACGCCGTTTACTAGCCTGCCGTTCTCTGTGGAACAAGTCTACCTTAATAAATAATGATCTTACTTCTGATAAAGATTCCAGAACATCTCGAGAGGCCAATTCGTCCTTCATCCTTTCGGACAATCCATGAGGAAATGCTGCCCTAAGTGCCTCATCATTCCACTTTAATTCAGAAGCGATTGTTTGGAATTGAACCACGTACTGCCCCATTGTACGTGTTACTTGTCGAACTTGAAGGAGATCAGAGGAAGCCAAGGCCGTCCGGCCTGGCTCATCAAAAATTTTCCTAATTAGAAATTAGAGGACCAGCTTGCTTACATAGTGGGGAGACCCAGTCCAGGGTGGTCATAGATAGTAGAGAAATAATGTATACCACCTTTGACCTTGGAGTGGAAAAGTTCTGGGGTAGGCACTCCATCAAAACGCTCAAGAGAGACCAACTGTAGATGAGATTTTTTGCGTTACTGATACTGGAGGATTTGCAGGAGCAGATCCAGAAGGAGTAGGAAGTATATTCGCCAGAGTCGGCTGAATGGTGAGTAGTTGGCCGGAGAGGTATGAACGGTGAGTAGTTCCTGTAGGTATTGAGCCACCTGATGTTGTGCTGCCTCCTGATTCTCAATGCAAGAGGTGAGATCTTGCAACGCCCCTGCAGCCTGCAATCCAAAGGCTTCCATATGGCCTATACAAACTGTCACGATCAGGCTAGGGTGTTTCTCTGCCACGGAGTTTGAAGCTATGGATCCAGCTTGAGGAGGGAACAGGAGGCGAGGTGCCTGGATAAGTGTCTTTCTCATCCACTAGTACCGGATGTTGGTGACACCTGACCAAAGGCACAGAGTCTAACTTACTGGGAGGTGTTCACCAGTGACCCCTCCAAGCGGGATTTGGGATTAAGTTGCACCAATCAAGCAGGTCATGGATCCGGCACAAGTGGGAACAAATGAAAGAACACTATCAAAGGGAAACATAGGGGATAGATATTGGAGGTTTAGAATAAAGTGATGTATGGAATACACACATAATGGTTTCAGACACAGAGCTGGCACTGGAGGATGATGTAATGAGATGATACTTGAATACACCCACTGCGGCTTCAGATGCAGAACTGGCACAGGAGATTGGTATCACAAGATGGTACTTGATGAATACAAGTACACACGCTGTGGCTTTAGACGCAGCACTGTCACAGAAGAATGGTATCACGAGATAGTACTTGATGAATGTACTAAGTACACACACTGTGGCTTTAGACGCGGAGTTAGTACAGGTGATGTCAGAATAGATTGTACACAGAAAACATGGGTGTATTCAAGTACCATCTCATTACATCATCCACCAGTGCCAGTTCTGTGTCTGAAAACCATTAAGTGTGTATTCCTTATTCACTTGACCCGGGTTATTTTTCAGGGACCCTTTTACACTGAGCTGCGACCCGGGTAGACCCAGCAAAAGCCCAGGTTTTTGCTCTGGTGTAAAAGGGGTATTAGAGGAAATGGTATCTGCACCATTAAGTTGTATAGTAACTAAGTAGTCTAATAACTTATATAGGCAACAACTTATGTAGGTAATTATTCCATTTGTCAGTTTTGGGGTCAGGATGACTATTTTCTCCCTTTAAGGTTAAAGTGGTAACTGTGGTGATCTGGGTTTTATCTTGCCCTCCACCCGGGCAACGCAGTTAGAAATTCTGAATAGCTGAAAAACATGTGTCTTTTTCAGCCTTAATGACGTAACTATGTAATTATAGCATTTACACTGCCGATAAATTATTACTACAGTATTTTATACTGAACACAATATAATGTCATAAACTGTTAATAGCAATTAATAATAATATCTAGCCTCTCTTGGCCTGGCATCATTTCCATAAACAACTAGCAAAGTCCAGTACATGTGAGTGGCATGTACAGGGAAATAATCAGCTAATGTAAATCAGACAGATAAAGCAGAAGTGAAATTTCTAGCAGAAGAAATGAGAATTGTGGCAAATTGTTTGAAGGTCGCTGTGTAATCATGTGATAAACCATACTTCTAAAAATGTGTACACTTTTGTATCGCTTATATTTGGTGGTTTTAGTCATTAAATACCTTTTGCTATTTTTAAATAGTCTAATTTCTTTTAATTGTGTTCAGGTGTAACCTGTGATGTCTTCCACGGAGGTCCTTTTCAGGAGCACCTGCATACACACAACACTTGTGCCTCCCTTATGGGTCTCTTTATGCTGGTGGATACTCAGGTTAGCCCCAGGTGTTCCTGATAGGACCAATCTGACAATATTAGGAGAATTAGGCATAAGGGCAGGAGTACAATACACTCTAATGGTGCATACACACGGTACAACCTGTACAACCAATGATATCGCTGATGGATTTCCCTTCAACTGTCTGTAGTGCTGGGCAAACAATTTTGGTTGTACACACTGATAGATATCTATGATAGATAGTCATCTCTTATTATGCAAATCGTGTTGAAATCGTCCAAGTTGGCCTGCATGTACGGAAGACCATATATATCGTTATCGTCCACGCGGGAACACGCATCATTGGTCAATGTCAGGTTGGTGACTGCAAAAAGTGAACGATAACGATATGAATGATATCGTTATCATTCATGAAAATAATATCGTGTGTACGCACCATACGGTATGCAAGCCAAGGTCACTGACCCAGACAGACCATGTCCAAATCATAGAAGGCAAAATGGAGATTTCAAGCAGACCGATGGCATATTAATGTTCTTGCAGTGCCATTAGATAGTCATACAGGGGTATTCAATATGGGAGATCCCCCGTATTCAATATAAAAGCTACGAAAACGGGAACCTGCGAAGTGGGATCTGCGTAAAAATACGAAATTTACCTGGAATAAATTGTAGGACCCCCTAAAGCTGTAAAAACATGGGGGATCACTATGGGTACCCCCGTTTTAGCCTGCAAATGAAAGTCGGGGATTTAAATAGCCGCAGCAGGTGTTTTTTCCCGACATTGAAGAAGTGATGCAGAAGAGCACTTAGGTTATTTTTTTTCGTTTTTTTAAGTGGTCCCATCAAATTTGGGGTACATGAAAATGGGTACTAGCATATTTTTATGTCCCTAAAGTATACTTGCAGAATAGCCCTGAACCTATTTCCCTATTGTTAAACACTTTTTTCCTATTTTTTTTTTTTCACCCCAATTTTTAAATACATTTTTTGGGGTGTCCCTATTTTTTTTTAAACTTTTTTTGACACAGTTATTTTTAAAATGTCATTCCCAGGGGTACAGGCTATTTTTTTTAAGCCTGCATCCCTAAACCCCAATTCTGCACTTTTTTTCGCCACCTATTCAGTGGTGAAAAGTTATCCCCGCTTTTTGGTTGGAATGAAAATCTGGTAACGTATGGGAGTAAATAATGATCAGCAATTTGCTCCTAAATGCCAGAAAACAGATGAAAATGGTCGTCAGACAAGTTTGTTAAATGTTTGACCTAAGCAATTTGTTCACACAACAGTTTTTGTCCATATTCTATAGATTATAAGCTTGCGAGCAGGGCCTTCCTACCTATATTTCTATCTATTATTACCCAGTTTTGTTCTATTAATGTATACAATTGTAAAGCGCAACGGAATATGCAGCGCTATATAAGAAACTGTTACTAAATTAATTCATTAATTAATTTTACGGCGTTCAATTAATTAATTTTCTGGCGTTTGGGAGCAAATTGCTGATGGTCATTTGCTTTCTTACCTTACCAGATTTTCATTCCAACCAATCAACTAGTTGGCTGGTTGGACAGATAATCTTTAGATGTGTGGCCAGCTTTAGTAGACACATCTCCAGTGGCGGATTAGCCATATGCTGCATCAGGAGACCTCCAGGTGAGCCAATGTCTTAGAAGAAAGGTAGAAACTAAAACAGGCTTAGTAGGCATATCCCCAGTGGTGGATTAGCCAGAGGCTTCACCAGTAGCTCTGCCGGTGAGATGATGGCTCAGAGGACTGCTTATTTGTTTATATATATATATATATATATATATATATATATATATAATTTATTTTTTTTGCCTTGTGCCCAGGTCTGGGCAGTCTGGTTCATCAAGGCCGGCTCTGGCTTATTCATTTCTGTCCCAGCATAGATATGCTTCATGGTTGATGGCCCCTCCCCAGACACCTTACTCCTTGTTTTTGCTGGGTCTACCCAGGTCGCAGGTGCACTGTAGTAGATGGCACTCGCGTCACTGCTCTCTGTATTGTATTGTGGCTAGAGCTCATTTTTTTTTTAACCCTTCCTATATTTTGTTGTGCCCCACCTACCTTTGATTTGGTCCTGCCAACTAGAGGCCCCTTTCTTAATTTTATCAATCTGCCACAGTACATCCCTATAATTTTGACCACACAATTTTCATGTGCAAAATCATTTCATTAGCATCTGGAACATTTGAAGAAAGAAGAATACTATATAGTCATAAACCTTCACTCAGGGGCGGATTGGGCCACCAGGAAGACAGATTCCCCTGGGCAGGAATGGAGGTGCCCAAGTCCTCCCTCTCTCAAGGGGGGAGGGAGGTCATGTTGCCGATCGGATCACCAAAGTTATCTGTTATCTAACATGATGGATTTCACTGATTTTCTGATCACAATATTATAGTGATTTGCAAAGCGGTGAAATTTTACATAGAGGATTATACTGATCCTTCGACGGATCACAGAACTTCAGTGTTTACGATCGCAGGATCACAGGATCGCGAGACATGTCGTTAGATGTATGGGGGCCTTTAGACAAGTATTAATAGGAAGGTACACAGATCAAATTGAGTTTCTTATTTAGTAATAAATACATAAATAAATATTTCTTGCTCCAACAGTAGTAAATGAGCAACCTAATCATTATCACAATCAGTAAGGCATGAAACAAATTAGCCAGGATCTGGATACAACGAACAGCCTCTAGCATACAAAACAAAGTACCAATGTGCAGTAGTTGCTCATTAATAACAATAAAATATTATTACTATTTAAACTAATGCTGGGTGCACACCTAAAGATTTTCTGCCCAACCATATAACTAGTTGATTGGTTGGAATGAAAATCTGGTAAGGTATGAAAGCAAATGACAATCAGCAATTTGCTCCCAAATGCCGGAAAATGGACAAAAACTGTTGTTTGAACAAATTGTTTAGATCAAACATTTAACAAACTTGTCTGAACGACCATTTTCATCTGTTTTCTGGCATTTAGGAGCAAATTGCTGATCATCAGTTACTCCCATAAGTTACCAGATTTTCATTCCAACCAATCAGTTAGTTGGCTGGTTTGACAGAAATTCTTTATGTGTGTACGCAGCTTTAGAAATAAGGCTTATTGCTTGGGAGGGCTAAAAAAAAATTAACCAACACAATTTTCTTTATATGATACAGAAACTGGTAACATTGTATAAAGATTTGACAGGTGTTTTATACAATTGTGTTAAAAGGAGGAAGTGAAACCTAAACTAACCAGAATAAAATATAACTTGCACATGCTATTGCTGTAACAATTTGCCATGCTGACAGCCTTTATAATGGTAAAGTATATTGTTTCCAGTAGAACAGGGAGATCAGGAGCGTGGGGTCTCCTTGCTGCCAGCACAAGGCTAATACCTCTATTGGGGGAGTGAATAAATGCTTGGGTTCTTTGCGTACCCTCTGGGCTATAGGGGGCAGGGAAATTATAAAGACATGGGTAGCTGGATAGGCACTTTTGCCACCTCCCCACAGAATACAGGGTTCCATAAATCCCCATCATATTATACCAAAGAATAACATAGTCAATTTTCAAATAAATTGTGATTAAATAAAAGGCGCACATACATTTGTTCATCTTTAAATCTTCTTTTTAGATCTGTCATAATTCAGATGGTAAACAAATCTCATTAAAAAAGAAAAGTGAGCCGCTCTCATTCTAGCACCAGTAAATGGTCAGATCCAGTATTCCTCTTTGGTGGCCAATCACAAGTGTTATCTCTTGCTGGCCGCTGGTGTTTGGCTGCTAGTGACCCAGCGAAAGAGAAATGTTTTGATCATCCTCTGCGTTAAGTGGTGGGTCAGCTTCAGTTATATATGAAGGGTTCTAAAAGTATGTGTGGACCTAAGATATATATACTGTAACATAATAAGTTTCATGTGGAGAGAAAAGCTGTGTACACATCATATGACGGTGCGACCCAGTGATGTGGCGAGCAGTGTAACGATACATTGTGCACGCTGTACACACTGCAGGATCTGGTGTTGTTCATTGCATCTTCCCACCTGACGTGCAGGACAGCAATGAACGACTTCCGAGAACAGCAAATCATGCGTACGGTATATCATTCTGATCTGCGGTGGAATAATATTTTGTATGATACATTGTATCGTGTGTACCCAATTTAACACAGGCAGCTTCTCTCCTCCCCTGGACTGACTCAGATGCTGCTGATTATGCATTAGGAAAAGGCCGGAATTCAAACTCCACTGCATTGGCTTCTTAGCCTTAAAATACCTGCCTTGCCATTTCTCCTGCACCGGTGATACCCCTTTCAGACTTAAGATTTGGGAAATTCCCATGTCTCAGGCCGACCCTTGTAAGATCAGGGTCATGGACCCGGGACTTCGTCTATTTAGCACTTCAGATCGCAGTCCCCATTATTGTCAATGGGGACTACAATCTGACCCCTATGCACTAAACTCCAAAAAGCTTCTTCAGATGGTATAAACTACTATAAGTCTATGGGGGCTCC
The DNA here is from genome assembly GCA_031769625.1 of Taudactylus pleione. Classification (NCBI taxonomy): domain Eukaryota; kingdom Metazoa; phylum Chordata; class Amphibia; order Anura; family Myobatrachidae; genus Taudactylus; species Taudactylus pleione. The sequence continues at coordinate 730,959 of JAUIMM010000847.1, read as the reverse complement.
AGGGGCAGGAGAGAGATCTTTCGATCTCTCCCCCACAGCCCCTGGCCGGCCCCGGAAGCTGACGCTGTGCGCATGTGCAGTGTCAGCTTCCCCCGGGGAAGTCTTTCACTTCTGTGAAAGACTTCTCCTAAATGCCGGGGATATAACTCGCAGGGATTGAGGTTACTGCATCCGCTGTCCCTGCGAGTTCCCCGTAGTACATAGCTGGGATATTTTCATTGAAAATTAAAATATTCCCGGTGAGATGAATACAAAATAATTGCGATCATATGTACATAGACCCCTTAGCCTTTTATATTAAAAAAGTTTGCGTTTTTATTACTTCTATTATTTCACACTTGGTATTATCTGTATTGCTGTGTTTTCCACCTCTTGTCATAGTCTGTTTTCTGTACCCTACACCAGTAATTTTGTTATGTGTGCTGTGCTGCTGCCGATTTGCTTGCCAGAGGATCTTTTATCATTTCTCAGTTACAGTACTCCATTCGCAGCATTAATAATGAACCTGGCCTGTGGTTCTAATTTTATTGCTTAGTTGTTAGACAAGATTTATGCCCATTTATGCTCTGGTATTACAGCAACCATTAATAAGCCATTACTACCCAAGCTGAAGTCCTGCGGGCACATGCTCATTCCTCCTTTAGCATGTGCATGCATCTAGCACACGGAACAGGTCTGAGGTGCCATACCAAGTGTCACCGTCCCATGAGACATCTCTGCACCCCAAACCTTTTCTTATTACTAGAACTACTTTACTTCTACTTCACGTTCTGTAAATTGATACAGGAATTCAAATGAAATATCTCAGTTAATATTGAGACTACACCCTTTCTATCCATTGCTGGGGAATATTAGCAATCTAGTTCATACCAAAGTTATTTATTTTTCATTTGTAGTAAGATGTGTCTCCTGCGATACAACATATTTCCTGCAGATTGCGAGCTGCTTTGTATCCCTGATGATTTGCTGTTTCTGTTACAAAGTGAAAACCCATGATAACTGAGCAGGTGGATAATAGCATACTATCACTCTGCATTAGGAGATAGTGGAACCAGAGGTGGTCTATTTCGGTTTTCACCAAGAACCGCCACAAGGTGGGACTGCCATGAGCCCACAGGTAGAGACCCTCTGAGTTAGCATTGGGTGAGATCATTTAGGGAAGAAAATATGGACTGGAAGATAAAACAGCTGAGCAGTGCTGAAATAAACTGAACAACAGGCTTAAGGTGGGAAAATAGAGGCACGAGGTAGGAGGCACGAGCAAACTGAGGATATAATACAAGGAGTGGAGTGGTGACCGGAGCTCTTCCTAGGGTTTTCAGAAGTTAGAGGCTTAGGAGGCACAAGGCAGTTATCAGCAGTCAGTGAAACTGGAGGTAACCTGGAAGAATCCCAACCATTATACAGGGAAACTGGACGAACAGCACCAGGATTGCAGTAATTGGAGATCCAAGAGATCAAGATCAGGTTCCCAACAGAAATATTCAGAAAATAGAAGCACAGACAGGATAAAATAGCCCACTCCATGATTGGTCAAAGCTCATTCAGATGACTGGAGTTTGCAGAATTACGATTTACTGTGGCCAACTGGCAGAGTTTCCAAGATGGTAGCCAGTATTTTATGGAGCCGCTACCAGCGAGTGAAGAGCAGACATGAGCCTGCACCTGGCTGTCAGTGGTGTAACTAGGGTATTTGGAGCCCAGGGCAAGATGTGTGCGTGATGAAAAATGGGTGTGGCCACATGCCACAAGGGGTGTGGTCACTGGAAAATGGGGACGTGTCAACATGACACACCACCATTTCTCATCATTCTGGGACCATTCCTTTCCATTCCATATGCACCTTAATGCCCCCAGTAGTAGTGCCCCTTATAAAGTGCCCCCTGTTGTATTGCCCATTATGCAGTGCCCCTAGTAGTAGAGCCACTCATGCAATGCCACCTGTAGTAGTGCCCATTATGCAATATCTCCAGTAGTAGTGCCCCTTATGCAATGCCCCGTTATAGTGCACATTATGTAGTGCCCCCAGTAGTGCCCCTTATGCAATGCCCCCAGTAGTGCCCAATATATAGTGCCCCATATACAGTGTACATTATGCAGTGCCCCCTGTACTGCCCAATATATAGTGCCCCTTATTCAGTGCCCCCTGTAGTGCCCAATATATAGTGCCCCTTATACAGTGCCCCCAATATAGTGCCCCCGGTAGTGCCCCTTATGTAGTGCCCAATATACAGTGCCCCCCAGTAGTGGTCTTTATACAGTAACCAGTGACCAGGACATTGGCCGGTGGCACCCCCCGTGCCGCTGGTCTGATGGTGCCCAGGGCACGTACCCCGCCCGACCTCCCTTAGTTATGCCACTGCTGGCCATACACAGTAAGAATGTGCTGCGGTCCGTCGGCCCTATTAGGGATCAATATTGGTGAATGGATATTAGTGGCATCGGCCCAAGTTCTCTCCTCTGGACCGTATCCCTTCCAGTTAATCAAACGTTGTAGCTTGATTTTAGAGTTCCGAGAATCAAGAATTTGCTAGACCTCAAATTCTTCATGTTGAGTCTGGATATTTGTCGGAATCTAAATTTGGAATGGAAAAAAAGATTTATGAACAGTGGCTTGAGAAAAGACATATGAAATGACTTCCATAATGAATCCATAAAGAAGATAGCAGTTGGAGTATATAGGAGACAAGATTAATGACTCCTAGACCAATATAACAAGGTGCAAACTTCATAGAAGGAATTCAAAGATATAGATTCCGTGTGGAAAACCAAACTCTGGCCCTCATTCAGAGTCGATCGCTAGATACAAGCGGTTGCTCTGAATGAGTGTGGCCGCTTGTGGTGTGAAGTGCGGCCTCCTGGTCGCTAGCTAAGCTGTGGGTTACCACCCACAGCTCTAGCGAGCGACCATGTTGATGGTCGCGATGGTCAGGACCATCGCGACCATCAGGGCTTGCGACGAGACCCTAAGATTGGGTCTTGGCAAGCGCAAGCCCCAGGGAGCTTCCTGCTCTGATCGAGCAGAAAGCTCCCCACTGACATCATTGCTGATGTCAGTGGGGCCACCCCCAAACGGCAAGTGTTCCATTGGGAACGCCTCCGTTTGGCCGGCCACCCCCCCTGCTCGCCTCCCAAACGGGGCAAGCTGTCAGTCACCATCAACAGCTCGCCCCCTTTGGTGCGAGACCCATAGTGACGGAGCGCCCGTCGCTAGCCGGGTCTCGCGCATGCGCACGTCGGAGCCGGCTCCGACGTGCGCATGCCCAGTGGGCAAACATCGACCCAGTTGCGAGCGCTCAGCGCTTGCGACCGAGTCTGAATAAGGCCCTCTATCTCCTGCTTTCAGGTTAGGAGTTACTTTACTGTTTTTATCTGCAAAAAATTACATCTATCTGAAGAATTTGTTAACGTCGTTCTTAACTGTGCTCCATTGACGTCTACCCAGGTTTTGGCACTAGTAGCTCAGAGGCGCAGAGATTAACAGACCTGCCAGTTTTCACCAAGAGCCACCGCAAGTCAGTTTGCGGCCCTCTGGATTATCATTAGGTGAGATTGATTAATGAATAAAATATGAACTAGTAGCCAAAACTGCTGACCAGTTCCGATATGGGCCCGTATTCAATTAGATCCGTACCCGCGATACTTTTTCGCATGCCGTACTTTTTGCGGACTTCGCGTGTTTTGGCCGCAAAAACTTTTCATTCGTGCCCCCGCTATTCGCCGTATTAAATTCCAAAAGACGCGAAAAAGCAACCCGGCGAATTCAAACCAGGCGAAAAGTTCTGTCACAATTGGGGAAATCAGCCTGACACCCCCTAAAATATGCACTAACATTGGGGATCAATGTACATGCCCCCGAATAGCCCTAATAAAGCTATTTGGGGTACTTAAGGTGTGTCAATTTCTTCTAATTAGCGTCTTTGCACATGTGGTGAAGAATAGCATTAAGTAGGTTTTTTGGGTGAAAATAAGTTGTCCTGTCAAATTTGGGGTACTTGAAAATGGGTGCAAGCATGGTTTAAAGTCGCTAAAGTAAAGTTTAAAAAAACTTAAAAAACGCACCTGAAGCAAGCATCTGCAATCCAAAAAACACCTCACCCCTACTTGCAGACCCCCCAAAAGATTATTTTGCTAGTTTTTACATTTGTACCCCCACTTTGCACTTTTTCCACCCCTTTTTCAAAGTGCTTTTTTGAGGTGTTCCTCACTTTTTTTATTTTTGTTTTTGTGCAGTTATCCCTTAGGGGGGCTGAGTGGTTTCCCCACCTTTGCACCCCAAAATAGCAATTTTGCACTTTTTTACTCACTATTCAGAGGCAAATCTTTTTCGCCTATTACATTCCATTGAGTTTTCGTGTACGCGAAAAGTGATTGCAATTGAATACAGAGATAAGTTTCCGCCTGGTGAAAAGTCGCAATCGGCGATACTTTTTCACGGATTCCGACTCTTTGCGGCTAATTGAATACGTGCCATAAACTGGACAAGAATGGAGGCATGAGATAGGAGGCACAGGCAAACTGATGATATACTGGGAAGTATAGATTTTGGAGACTCAGGAGGCACAAGGCACAAAAGTCAATGGCACATGATGTAGCCCAGAAGAATCCCAACTAATAAACAGGGAGACTGGATGAACAGCACCAGTAGATTAAGAAACTGGACATCCAGCAGCCAAAGATCAGGTTTCCACAGAAAGATAAAGGGCCTGATTCAGACCCAGATGCTAAGCCGCGAATGCACGCTATGTCCGATAGTCGCCCATCTGCATATGCGTCGCAGTGTGCAAGCCAGTCACTTTGATCAGGAATCGTGCGCTCGTAATACACAGACTGAGCGCTAATTTCAGTGACAGATAGTGCCGTTTGAGGTTGATGTCAGGGGATGGTGTCTGAAAACGGGGGTGTGGATGTGTGAACGCAGGCGTGCCTATGTGTTCTAACGGCGTTTCATGGGTGTGCATAATTAGCATGGAGGCGTCATTGTACACGTCACCTGGTTGATTTCAGCCTGCAGTGATCACAGTGCTTGCGGCAGGGTACGGTCTACCACAAGGGCTATGAGCAGCTCCGATGGCTCTCGATGTTACTGATATTACATACACTTCCTGTAGATGACGTGTGCTGCGAAGGAAAAGGGGGCGTCTTTAGTCCGGCGTGCGTCTGCACTGCCGTCGCTCTCTAAGACATGGAGGGCATCCTTAAGCCTTGCCAAGTGATCGCAGAAAGTGCGCTGTTTTGCGTCCGGGTCTGAATCACCCCAAAGTTCCTGCACTGAAACAGTGGTAGAGGCTGGTTTAAATAGCCCACCTGTGTAAAGGTGCTCCATGACTGGTTACAGCCCAGTCAGCTGTCTGGAGTTTACAGGTTTGTGATTTGCTGCAGCCAAGATTACAAAATGGAAGCCTGCATGTCACAGAGCCGCAGACAGGAGCCTGCTATCAACCAGACCCGGTTAGAATGCACTGCAGTATAGCAGCGTGTGCCACATACTTTCATAAGGGTATAGGGCATTAGGAAGGAGGATGTAGCATCAAGTGGATAATTGCTGCAGTTACATAATGCATGCAGGATGAACAAATCAAAGTGTGCAAAAAACAATATATTTATGAGATTTTCAAAATTGTAGCCATTATAGGATGAGATCTCGTTTCAAGATTTTGTTGTGTGATCCCACTTGAGCTCATTCCATGAATATTTGTAGATGTTTCAGAGGATGCAGTACTGTAGCTGTAATGGTATTCAAATTACACATAGATGTAGAAGTTTGTTGTGTAGCATATATTCAGGAATGGCGAATTTTTTTATATTATTTCTACATGATCTGTTTTAGATTATCTATATTTTAGGTTGGTTTTTTGATCTTACATTGGAACAAGCCATCAGGAGCATAGCCAGAACTGTGTGGGTCATATTGTAACATTTTGACAGGGCCCCTATCTGGTATACATCTCCAAATTACTAATAATATATAAATGCAATAAAATTTTGCAATCCATAGAGGTTTTTAGCATAATCATGGCCAAGGTTATGGGCCTACCCACTATATCCAGGTAACCTCTTTAGGGTAGGTCCCTAACATACTGGGGTTCAAATCCAGAGTGCAGGACACCCCCAAACTAGCCCAGCTAAGCCTATTGCATAATTTGCATTTAAAATCTGTGTGTTAGCTATAACAAATGTGGCAGAGCAAAGCTCATATTTTAGAGAGTCAGCGTAGGGACTGGCCAGATGGGAAGGGTATGCAGTCGGGAAGCCGGCGGACCTAATCCCGACAGCCGGCTTCCCGACTGCTTTATCCCGGCGAGGGTTAAATGACAGGCGTCTAATTCTAGACAATAATGCGCTCCGTGGGTGGTATACAAATCTCAGCGTATATCAGTGAATGAGTCTGAAGCAATCTGATCAAACTGTTATGTATTGTATTTATTGATAGTGACAATCACAAATATATGTGATGGGTAAGAATAGATAGGTAAAGGGAACACAAGGGGGAGGTGATAAGGGATATGTGATAGACTGGTATATGTAGAGAAATCAGGGATATGAACCGTTCAGTAACTGGCAGAAGTACGCTAACAGAGGGAAGGTGTCCCACACCCCACTGTACCTAACGAAAACAACCAAAGTAAAAAAAAGTCAATGTCCACTCCAAATGTATATTCAAACAGACTAAGCAGTGGTCTGTTTAAGGTCTATGTAATAAATTCCTGGTGAGGCCTCACGTTGTGATAAACAGAAAGCTGGTCCTGCTCCTGTCCTGTTCCAAGGTCCCCGTCTCCTCTTTGCTGCCGTTGGTAGGGCCGTATTCTGGTAGCTGCTGCTGATGCAGCTACAGGCTTGGTCTCTGCAGTGTCCGGAAGCCAAATCCCGTGCAGTGCCGTAATCTCGCGAGAGATCGCGGGCTGTAGGGGACCTGCCGGCTCTGGGCTACTGCACGCTCAACTCGCCAAAAAGATGAGGAGACTAGGCAGCTAGAGGGGGCGTGAGTGCACGGTGGTGATGGAGAATGTGGTGCTTCTCTATTTCTCCTTGCTCCTACGCGTGTCGGCTTCTCATAAGCCTTCCTTAGGGAGTAGTGGTCGGCGCCATCTTGGAGGTGGAATTTAAAGTAAAATGAGCGGGCTTGGTCTATGATGCGGACCCACGTCACTGGATACACAAAACGTTGCCATAGTTACTGAATGTGATGATAAAGGGAGAGATCCATCCTCATAAGAGAAGGGGGATCTATTGGACTGTATTAGCCGTAGTGGATTAACTAAATGTAAGCAAACCTAATATTGTGTAGGTTAGATTAATAAGAGTGACATACTGAGTAATGAAAACAGATGGTTTAATGTATCATGTGACAAACATGTCCATGGTTATAGATCATGATACGTGAATAAATAGAGCTTAGTGGAATAATGCAATGGATAAATGTACAGTAGGATGATCTGTATAGAATGAGATGAAGGAGATACAGATGTCAAACTGGACTGATATGATAGAGCACCTAACTTTGAAGATGCGTAATATTGTAAATGAGCTAATAATACTAATTCCATCCATTAAAGCTTCCCGTTGAATGCCATACCTGCATCTATTTGGATAGAAGCTTATTCTGCGGATATCTCTATACTAATAAATCAAGGCAAATTCACCCTGATTATATATGGGATATAGCAAGTGTGTGGATGCTCAATAATGGATTAATGGATGTCAGAAGACATCTGTGTAGAGGCTGGTACAAAAATGATGACTTAGATTAATGTGCTCAGCCTGTGATGATTGCTTTTATTTCGTTGTCCAAATTGAGTCCATGCGGGGTTAAGGTCTTAAGTTCCATTATCCATTTAAGTTCTTCTCTGTTCATTTTTTTATCGTAATTACCTCCTCTCCAGTTCTTTTTAACTTGTTTAATCCCTATATAGCACATACCAGTGGGGTCTTGATTATGTTGATCTTTAAAATGCTTGGATAAACTGTGAGATTCTAGCCCCTTCCTGATATTTCTAATGTGTTCAGATATTCTGACTTTTAGTTTCCTTGTCGTCCTTCCTACATATTGTTGTCCACAATGACATGTCACAAGGTAAATGACCCCCATGCTGTTGCATGTGAGATGATCTTTAATCTCGTATGTTGTCTGTCTCCGATTAGAACTGAAAGAGCATCTTTTCTTTGTGGATTGTGGGTTTAGTTTGCAAAATTGACATGTTCCACAATAATAGAAGCCTGAGTCTAGTGTACTGCCCTGGAGTGTCTTCTGAATTGTTGTTTTGTTTTTCATGTGATTATGTACCAATTTTTGTTTCAAATCTGGTGCTCTTCTAAAAATCACCTGTGGTTTGAGTGGGAGAAGATTATTTAGGGTGTCGTCTTCAAGGAGAATGTGCCAGTGCTTATGAATGATATTATTTATGCGTTTGTGGTCCTTACTGTATTGAGTAATGAACGGAGTATTGGGTTTCTTCTGTGTACTGGACTTATCTTTATATATCAGCAATGACTCTCTGTTGTCTGATTCTGCTTGCTCAAAAGCATATTGTACTTTATCTTGTCTGTATCCTTTGTCTATGAATTGTTGTTTCATCACTAATCCCTGTCTATGATAGTCTGATAGTTGGCTACAGTTCCTCCTGACTCTTTTGAACTGGCCTAAGGGGATGTTACTCAACCAATTTGGCTGGTGCCCGCTGCTAGACAATATATAACTATTGACGTCTACTGTCTTCTGATATGTTCTTGTACCAATTTTGTCCTGTTCTATATATATCGTGATATCTAGGAAATTGACTTCTGATTTACAGTAATGAGTGGTGAAGCTAAGGTTATTGGTATTTTGATTTATGTGACTGAGGAATTGATTTAACTTACTTTCATCACCTTGCCAGATGAACAGCATGTCGTTTATGTACATCTGGAACTCCGATTTACAAAAAATTACATTTGACATATCAACAATATATGACGAGAATACACCGTAAAGACAGTAATACTAGTAACATAGATCAACGACTAAATAAAGAGATAGATATAGACACCAACTTGGATCTAGATACAACCAACGACACAAGTTTCTCCACATACAGTATCTGTGAAGACACAGAATATGACCATTTAGCAAGGCAATCTATTGATTTTGGAGTGACCATCCGCACGAAAAATATAGATAAAGAGCCCAGTCCAACTCTTACCAGAGAGGCAGGAAAATCTTATGTAAATATTGCCACCACACAAACATGGGGGACACATTTTTTAGATCTGGAAGCAGGCGTTCTGGCCTGCGGAGGATTACAGACACCACAAACAAAAAGGAAACTAGACGAGTTAGAAGGGGATGCAGAGGAGGGACAGGCAAAACATCAAAAAAACAAGGACCATTAGGAACATCAAAGGGTAATAATATAGGAACAGGTATTTTCAACCTCAGCAGTACAACACTGGAGAAGGAACATATCACTTTACTTGATAAAGGTTTGAAGTTTGCACCAACAACAGGTCTGAACAAATTCGAGACATATTTAGATTGACATCGTTTTACAAGAAAACTAACATTAGCTAAATACTTCAGCAAGAATCCATGTCTACGTACCGATCCATCACTTAACAAGTTTAAACACACTGATTTAAAGCCACCTTCCATCCCACACACATGAAAGGGCCCCTAATAGAGACCTTTAAGAAATTAGTGAGCAAAGACATTGAAAAGTTAGACACACAACTAAAGCCGAAAACCATGAACCTCAACAGGAAGGAAAGAAAGGCCCTTAAAGATATTAGTAACAATAGTAACCTAATGATCAAGCCAGCAGATAAGGGAGGGGGATTGGTTTTACTAGAAAGACAAGATTATATTACAGAATGCAATAGATTACTGAGTGACACAAAGACTTATACCATTTTATCAACAGACCCCACTGGACATTATCAAGTTAAACTCCGTAAACTGCTAAAAGAAGGTCGTGACCAAGGTATCCTTACGGAAAAAGAACACAAGTTTCTAGATAACCATTATCCAATAGTTCCAGTTATATACTATTTACCAAAAATTCATAAAAACATCAATAAGCCACCAGATCGCCCTATTATATCGGGCATAGATTCACTGACCAGCAATTTGTCAAAATACATAGACTCATTTTTACAGATTCATGTACAAAAGCAGAAATCACATATAAGAGATACCACAGATATTCTCAGGTCGCTACAGACATTTGACTGGCATGCTGATTATTGGTTATGTACAAGTGACATAACTTCACTTTACACCGTTATTGATCATCAGCAGGGAACAGATGCAGTTAAACATTATTTAGAACAAGATCCAGAAATGGGTAAAGAACAGGTTGATTTCATAACTGATTGCATCATGTTCATACTCAAACATAATTATTTCTGGTTTGAAGGATGATTCTACAGACAAGACACAGGGACAGCGATGGGGACTAGGTTTGCCCCGAGTTATGCTAACCTGTTTCTTAGCAGGTGGGAGGACCTTAACATCTGGTCAGAGCACGAATTCGGGGCAAACCTAGTCCTCTGGCGTTGGTACATAAACGACATGCTGTTCATCTGGCAAGGTGATGAAAGTAAGTTAAATCAATTCCTCAGTCACATAAATCAAAATACCAATAACCTTAGCTTCACCACTCATTACTGTAAATCAGAAGTCAATTTCCTAGATATCACGATATATATAGAACAGGACAAAATTGGTACAAGAACATATCAGAAGACAGTAGACGTCAGTAGTTATATATTGTCTATGAGCTGGCACCAGCCAAATTGGTTGAGTAACATCCCCTTAGGCCAGTTCAAAAGAGTCAGGAGGAACTGTAGCCAACTATCAGACTATCATAAACAGGGATTAGTGATGAAACAACAATTCATAGACAAAGGATACAGACAAGATAAAGTACAATATGCTTTTGAGCAAGCAGAATCAGACAACAGAGAGTCATTGCTGATATATAAAGATAAGTCCAGTACACAGAAGAAACCCAATACTCCGTTCATTACTCAATACAGTAAGGACCACAAACGCATAAATAAAATCATTCATAAGCACTGGCACATTCTCCTTGAAGACGACACCCTAATTGATCTTCTTCCACTCAAACCACAGGTGATTTTTAGAAGAGCACCAGACTTGAAACAAAAATTGGTACATAATCACATGAAAAACAAAACAACAATTCAGAAGACACTCCAGGGCAGTACACTAGACTCAGGCTTCTATTATTGTGGAACATGTCAATTTTGCAAACTAAACCCACAATCCACAAAGAAAAGATGCTCTTTCAGTTCTAATCAGAGACAGACAACATACGAGATTAAAGATCATCTCACATGCAACAGCATGGGGGTCATTTACCTTGTGACATGTCATTGTGGACAACAATATGTAGGAAGGACGACAGGAAACTAAAAGTCAGAATATCTGAACACATTAGAAATATCAGGAAGGGGCTAGAATCTCACAGTTTATCCAAGCATTTTAAAGATCAACATAATCAAGACCCCACTGGTATGTGCTATATAGGGATTAAACAAGTTAAAAAGAACTGGAGAGGAGGTAATTACGATAAAAAAATGAACAGAGAAGAACTTAAATGGATAATGGAACTTAAGACCTTAACCCCGCATGGACTCAATTTGGACAATGAAATAAAAGCAATCATCACAGGCTGAGCACATTAATCTAAGTCACCATTTTTGTACCAGCCTCTACACAGATGTCTTCTGACATCCATTAATCCATTATTGAGCATCCACACACTTGCTATATCCCATATATAATCAGGGTGAATTTGCCTTGATTTATTAGTATAGAGATATCCGCAGAATAAGCTTCTATCCAAATAGATGCAGGTATGACATTCAACGGGAAGGTTTAATGGATGGAATTAGTATTATTAGCTCATTTACAATATTATGCATCTTCAAAGTTAGGTGCTCTATCATATCAGTCCAGTTTGACATCTGTATCTCCTTCATCTCATTCTATACAGATCATCCTACTGTACATTTATCCATTGCATTATTCCACTAAGCTCTATTTATTCACGTATCATGATCTATAACCATGGACATGTTTGTCACATGATACATTAAACCATCTGTTTTCATTACTCAGTATGTCACTCTTATTAATCTAATAGTTGAGCGTGCAGTAGCCCAGAGCCGGCAGGTCCCCTACAGCCCGCGATCTCTCGCGAGATTACGGCACTGCACGGGATTTGGCTTCCGGACACTGCAGAGACCAAGCCTGTAGCTGCATCAGCAGCAGCTACCAGAATACGGCCCTACCAACGGCAGCAAAGAGGAGACGGGGACCTTGGAACAGGACAGGAGCAGGACCAGCTTTCTGTTTATCACAACGTGAGGCCTCACCAGGAATTTATTACATAGACCTTAAACAGACCACTGCTTAGTCTGTTTGAATATACATTTGGAGTGGACATTGACTTTTTTTTACTTTGGTTGTTTTCGTTAGGTACAGTGGGGTGTGGGACACCTTCCCTCTGTTAGCGTACTTCTGCCAGTTACTGAACGGTTCATATCCCTGATTTCTCTACATATACCAGTCTATCACATATCCCTTATCACCTCCCCCTTGTGTTCCCTTTACCTATCTATTCTTACCCATCACATATATTTGTGATTGTCACTATCAATAAATACAATACATAACAGTTTGATCAGATTGCTTCAGACTCATTCACTGATATACGCTGAGATTTGTATACCACCCACGGAGCGCAGTCCCGTTTTTTGACACGTGTGGTTTCACACATATGTAATTTCTATTTTCAGTCTAATTCTAGACGCCTGTCTAGAATTTTACTGTACCTTCCAGCATTGTCACTGTGGGAATGTCAAACTGTAAGGAATGTTAGTTCCAAAATATTGCAATAATTTGTTCAGTTGGCCAACCACGTCCAGGTCTTCCCATGGAATCGGTATGATTTACCGTCGGACGCATGTCCGGTGGTTGGAATCCCGATAGCGGCTGCCTGACATGGGTGAAAATCCCGATCGTCCCTAAGGTAAGTATTCACTAACCTAATTCCCTCCCCTAACCCTAACCCTCCTTAGGGGTGCCTAACCCTAACCTTCCCCCCAGTGCCTAACCCTAATCCCCCCTATAAGTGCCTAAACCTAACCCCCCCTTCCCCGCCACCTAATCCTAAATCCCCTGGGGGGGTGCCTAACCCTAAATCCCCCCCGGGGGTGCCTAACCCTAACCCTCCCTCCCCCTAGCCTAACCCTAACCTCCCCGGGGGGGTGCCTAACCCTAAGTCCCCCCCGGGAGCCCTAAACCTAATCCTCCCCCCTCCCCCGTGGCTGGAGTTTGTATGATTTTTTTTTTAATGTAAATTTTGTGGTCACATGCCAAGGGCACGCTAGATGTCTGAGTGCCGCGGATTAAGCCTGCTATTTATGTAAAAAATTGTAGGCACACTTGCTAGGGCACCTGCTTTTCAAATTTACGACAAACTTTGTCAGTTTATTCCCAGGTCCTAATTAATTGACATGCCTGGGTGTGGTTCTGTCTCTTTAAACCAGGACCTATACTTATAATAATTTGCATTTAAAATCTGTGTATTATCTGGAACCAAATGTGGCAGAGCAAAGCTCTTATTTTTGAGAGTGAGTTTAGGGACTGGCGAGAAGGGGAGACCGTGACATGATTGGCTAGCTGGACAAATTATTGCAATATTTTGGAACCAACATTCCCTGTATTTACAGTTTGAAAAGTAAGGGAGTGCTGAGATTGTATGATTTTTTTATATAAATATATATATATATATTTATATATATATATATATATATATATATATATAAGTCACACAATTAATGGCACTCAGATTTAAAATCCCTGAGTGCCGCCGGTTGTGTGACTTTGTGTAGAAGATAGTGGTTACCATCATCTCCATGATGGAGGGCAACGGGGTCAGATCTCCACAGTATGCAGTGGGTGTATATATATATATATATATATGTCCAATGGGGCGGCCAGGTGTGTAGCATTTAGCCATGGTGCTCGGAGCATGTGTGTGCTACCGCGCCCCCACCTCCCTAGTGTGCCAGGTAAGGGACGTGTCCAGCATGTAGGGGCAAATGAAAGGGAAATAAAAATAAACATTAGGGGCAGTATCAAACTGGGACATGGAGGGCTAGATGTATTCCAACCCACTAAAGTAATTCCACCAATTAAAAATAAACCACACCGTAGTGCCCACAATTCACGTTATACCACACAGTAGTGCCCCTTATTCAAAGTAGGCCACACAGTAGTCTCTTTTATTCATGTTACGCCACAGTAGTGCCCCTTATTCATATTATGTTATAAAATAATGGCCACAATGCACGTTATGCCCACATTAGTACCCATTAATTTGCGTTATGCCACGGTTTGGGCTATTTTTTCACATTATGCTAAACAGTAGTCCCCACATTTCATATTATGCCACAGTAATGTCCATAGTTCACATCATGCCATAGTGGTGCCCCTTATTCACATTATGCCTTATATAGAGATCAGCGCATCCTTGCTGGGGCGTGGTGAGGGCGAAGCCACAAGCGTCGCACCGACCACACCATGCCCCTTTTCTGGAAGCACTGATGTCTTTATGTGTTTCACGCTCAGCTCAGCAGATGCTCTGCCCTTCCTCGGAATGGCTGATCTCCAGCGCCCTGGCCAGAGCAGGCGCCTGGAGCAGGTGCTCCTCTGGAGCCACCCTCACTACTCCCCTAGGGGCAGCACTCCAATAATTGAACACAGAAAGTCCCTGTTGCCCTCCATGTTAGGACCTCAGCTGAAGCCCCAGTAATATATAACGCGAACGGCGGCTCTCGGTTGAAAAAAATCAATCTCAGGAAGGTAAGTAGGCTCTAACGTTTCAGAGTACTGTTTACTACTCCATCTTCAAGGTACAATAATTTACAATACATAAATCTACTTACTTTATAGCACCTTCACCACACCACGTGTCACGCGGCTCCAAGCTTCAGGCAACTTCCAGAGGGTTGGTGCTCACATGTGACGTCATCTCCCGTGCCCGTAAACATGGAGACCGCTGTTTGTAAACATAGACTTAGTGCACTGATCTCTGACAGATATAGCATAATTACATATCGGGTAATCAGTTCATGATATACAATATCTCAAATTAATTGGCTCCATTAAATAATGCATATGCACAACAACTGATAACACAAAGAGTGAATAAATGAAAAAAAAAAAATAGAATAAACAAAAATGAGACATGAAAAAGAAAAAAAAAATCAGCACCATATATTATTAAAATAGCCAATCCTATATAGTACTCCTTCTATACCTATCAGGCCAATTATTAGCATGACAGCACCAACCATGATAAGTGTACTTTTATAAGAAACAATGCAGTCCTAAGCCCTCATTAAGGCCTCTCGGTGCCGTAGTCTCAAGTCGGTGAATCCGCCATGTTTAACACTGCAATAATTTTAGAGACCTATCACCACCCCTTGTTTGTTTAGGGCAGAATCGAAATAACTGAGGCACTTACTGTAATTACTTCCTCGGAATGGCTGATCTCCAGCGGC
This sequence comes from Taudactylus pleione, assembly GCA_031769625.1. Classification (NCBI taxonomy): domain Eukaryota; kingdom Metazoa; phylum Chordata; class Amphibia; order Anura; family Myobatrachidae; genus Taudactylus; species Taudactylus pleione. The sequence goes on along the minus strand of JAUIMM010000847.1, from coordinate 715,386 downwards.
CTGGCCAGAGCTGGCACCTGGAGCAGGTGCTCCTCTGGAGCCACCCTCACTACTCCCCTGGGGGCGGCACTCCAATAATTGAACACAGAAAGTCCCTGTTGCCCTCCATGTTAGGACCTCAGCTGAAGCCCCAGTAATATATAACGCGAACGGCGGCTCTCAGGTGAAAAAATCAATCTCAGGAAGGTAAGTAGGCTCCAACGTTTCAGAGTACTGTTTACTACTCCATCTTCAAGGTACAATAATTTACAATACATAATTCTACTTACTTTATAGCACCTTCACCACACCACGTGTCACGCGACTCCAAGCTTCAGGCAACTTCCAGAGGGTTGGCGCTCACATGTGACGTCATCTCCCCGTGCCCGTAACCATGGAGACCGCTGTTTGTAAACATAGAGTTAGTGCACTGATCTCTGACAGATATAGCATAATTACATATCGGGTAATCAGTTCATGATATACAATATCTCAAATTAATTGGCTCCATTAAATAATGCATATGCACAACAACTGATAACACAAAGAGTGAATAAATAAAAAAAACAAAATAGAATAAACAAAAATGAGACATAAAAAAGAAAAAAAAATTCAGCACCATATATTATTAAAATAGCCAATCCTATATAGTACTCCTTCTATACCTATCAGGCCAATTATTAGCATGACAGCACCAACCATGATAAGTGTACTTTTATAAGAAACAATGCAGTCCTAAGCCCTCATTAAGGCCTCTCGGTGCTGTAGTCTCAAGTCGGTGAATCTGCCATGTTTAACACTGCAATAATTTTAGAGACCTATCACCACACCTTGTTTGTTTAGGGCAGAATCAAAATAACTGAGGCACTAATTACTGTAATTACTTCCTCGGAATGGCTCATCTCCAGCGCCCTGGCCAGAGCAGGCACCTGGAGCAGGTGGTCCTCTGGAGCCACCCTCACTACTCCCCTGTGGGCGGCACTCCAATAATTGAACACAGAAAGTCCCTGTTGCCCTACATGTTAGGACCTCAGCTGAAGCCCCAGTAATATATAACGCGAACGGCGGCTCTCGGGTGAAAAAATCAATCTCAGGAAGGTAAGTAGGCTCCAACGTTTCAGAGTACTGTTTACTACTCCATCTTCAAGGTACAATACTTTACAATACATAAATCTACTTACTTTATAGCACCTTCACCACACCACGTGTCACGCGGCTCCAAGCTTCAGGCAACTTCCAGAGGGTTGGCGCTCACATGTGGCGTCATCTCCCCGTGCCTGTAACCATGGAGACCGCTGTTTGTAAACATAGACTTAGTGCACTGATCTCTGACAGATATAGCATAATTACATATCGGGTAATCAGTTCATGATATACAATATCTCAAATTAATTGGCTCCATTAAATAATGCATATGCACAACAACTGATAACACAAAGAGTGAATAAATAAAAAAAACAAAATAGAATAAACAAAAATGAGACATAAAAAAGAAAAAAAAATTCAGCACCATATATTATTAAAATAGCCAATCCTATATAGTACTCCTTCTATACCTATCAGGCCAATTATTAGCACGACAGCACCAACCATGATAAGTGTACTTTTATAAGAAACAATGCAGTCCTAAGCCCTCATTAAGGCCCCTCGGTGCTGTAGTCTCAAGTCGTTGAATCCACCATGTTTAAAACTGCAATAATTTTAGGGACTTATCACCACCCCGTGTTTGTTTAGGGCAGAATCAAAATAACTGAGGCACTAATTACTGCAAGTCACTTGTGCTCAAGTATGGCTATCCATAAAACCTGGACTGTTAGTGTGCCTTGAGGACCATGGTTGGGAACCCCTGGTTTAGGGATATGATCAACAATAATATACTTCGTGGCAGCCACACTATAGCCAGCCTTTGCAAAATGGCGTGCCACCGGCTGGTCACTGTTGCCCACAGAAATGGTGGCATGGAAGGCTGACTGGTGCAATGCCATACATTCCCTGAGTGTCCTATTTTTCCCACATAAGCAAGGCCGCATGAGAAAGTGAGAAGATAAGCTATATATCTAGTAGTGCAGGTAACCCTGTATCTGATGGTAAATCTTTTACCACTATATGGGTGACAGAAGCTATCACTAACTGTTAAATACTAACATGTCAGGCAATTCAGGCATTTAAAGCACCCAATTTTGGGTCATAAAAAGTGGCTGCTAGCAACAACATCAAGGCCTGTAATATCTGTCCTGACTAGCCAGTCCCTGATGTTATGACCCCGTGTATAGAAGGGCATGACTCCACTATTTTGTAGTTTTAGTTCATGATCTGAGGTAATGATGGGCCAGTGTTTCTTCGTAGCTCTTTTAATTTTATCACTGTGTATTTAAGTGATTGACCCAAAGCATCCTTTTGTGTTTAGTCACTGGACTCACTTCTTTAGATCTTAACAACTGATCACGCGGTGTAGCCAAAGCTTTTTGCAAAGCTGCTTCCAATATAGTGGGCTCATACCCTCGCGCAAGAAATTTCAACTTCATGGTCTCCATATGTTTTTTTGCAGATAGATCATTACTACAGATTCTGCGTGCCCTAATAAACTGGGAATAAGGCAAACCCAGTTTACTTGATTTGGGGTGAAAGCTATTATAATATAGAATTGAATTTCTATCGGTGGGTTTGCTGTATAAAGTAGTAGATATTACTCCATCATAGATAAAAACTTGTACATCCAAATAATTGACACATTCAAAATCAGCACAAAATGTAAATTTACCAGGGCTATTAGATCCATTGTGTTTCTCAATAAACTTAACAAGATCATCCATTGTACCCGACCACATTAAAAAGATATTGTCTATGTATATGACATAGAACAAAATCCTGTCAGATACATAGACCTCATTAAAGAAGATGTCCTCCTCTACCATAAACATGTACACATTGGCGTATGATGGGGCCACATTGGACCCCATCGCACAACCAACGAGCTATAAGTATAACTTTCCATCTTACAGGAAAAAATTACATGTGAAGATCATCTCCAATAGGTCATGAATCAATTCCACATCTGGATCAGAATATACTTTACTTTCCAAAATCAATTTACGTACCACTCTTAAGCCATCATTGTTTGGAAGAACTGTATATAAGCTATTAATGTCTATGCTACATAGAATACTGTTATTCAGAACCTTACCCAGATTATTAAAACTGTTCAAAAACTTAGTTGTGTCGAGTAAAAATCTGGGGTGTTCCATCACACATGGCTGAAGAATAGCGTCAAGATACACTGAAGTAGCCTGGAACAATGATCCCCGGGCTGAAATAATCGGCCTGCCCGTGGGATTGTCCAGGCTCTTGTGTATCTTAGGCACAGGATATAGTATTGAGTGATAGGGTATTCCGGAATTAAAGCCATATACAGCTCTTGAGAAATAACACCTCGATCTGTAGCCATAATCAATATTTTTCTTAGTGCTTGCTTAAACATAGGGGAAGGGTCAGTGTCGAATACTCTATATACTTCAGTGTTAGATAGTTGTCTCTCGATGTCGGCCTTGTATTGTGATAAGTCCTGTACCACCACAGCACCTCCCCTATCCGCAGGACGAATAACAATATTAGAGTAAGATGCAAGATCTTTTAATGTTTTCCACTCGCCTGCGGTGAAGTTGCTGTGGGGTTTGGACATTATGTCACCCACAGATACACTCTTATGTACATCAGAAATTAGCCATGCATAAAAAGGTCTTAATTGCAGCATTATTTAAAATCGGGTCAAACCGTGATCTGCCCAATATTTACGTAATTGTAAAGGTATATCAGAGGCCTGATTTTTTATGGATGGTGGTGCTTTAGAGATATGAAAAAAACTCTTGTATCTTAAGTTGATGATTAAATTGATATTTTTCAATTTACCACCTTAATTCATCAAATTTGCCTGTTGGTACAAAGGAAAGTCCACGACTCAAAACAGAAGTTTCTAGCTCAGTTAACGGGTGAGAAGATAGATTAAACACTATTTCCTCCTTGTCAGGGGCGGTCTCCCTGCTCTTTTTTTCAACCGCGTCCACTGGTGCCCCGTCTAGGGCACCAAATTGCCACCACTTTCCCATAAAGGGATACCATCGCGTTTGTCCTTATGCTGAGCACTGTCAGAGTCACTAGTGGAATAACTGTATGGAGACATGACCCAATTTTCCCTGGGACTCCTGCTTGCTCGTTTATTGGAACGTTGGTATTCATTACGTCCACCATGTATCCAATTGTAGACCCGATTGTGCTCATAATCGGCTGTTACTTTTGTCATTTTAAGTTTTTTTGAACTGGATTAAGTCATGCTTATATTCTGAAACTAGTTTACTCAATTTATCCAGTCAGGAATTATTAGTATCAGCCTCAAATGTGGGTTTATGCGTGTTTACAGACACTTCAATTTTGTCTCTTATAATCGACAATCCCCTCTTTGCCTCTTCTATAACAGGTAACATTAAGTCATAACTGCACTTGTTCAGAACTGAAATCCATTTTTTACAAAAATTCAAACTGTATCGCCCTATAGTGGAACAGTGTTCAGAAGCGGGATATGCTTCTGTTTGTAATAGTCACTAAGGGCTCTATTTACTACAATCCGCATATTGAATGCAGATTGTAGTTTGATATTACCGAGTGAATTCGCATTGCGAATTCAGGCAATATCACAGGGATTTACCATAAATCCCTTACAGGGACAGAGCTTGCGATAAAGCTCTGTCCCTGCGGATCCCATCCGCACTCTAGTCGCGGTATTTTCGGAAAAAATACCGCGACTAAGAGCCCGCGCATGCGCCGACCCACCGTCGCTGCTACCCCCCACCGACGCTAAGCCCCACCCCCGCAATCGCGGACCCCCGCGACCCCCCCTCCCTTCATTACACTTACCTGCATCCTCCTGGCCTCCGGTGATCTTCTCCGGGCTTCCCGATCAGGTGATCTCCCATACTGCACTGGGGCCCGATCACCTGATGACCGGGCCGCAGTGCACTGTGGGAGACCAGCTGACCGGGGAGGAGCCATCACCGGAGGCCCGATCACCGGTCCTTGGAGTAAGGTAAGTAAAAAAAAATGTTTCAATTTTTTTTTTATTTTTTTTTCAGCAATCAGCTTGCGGTCTGTTTAGACCACATAGCTGATTACTGGTACCGGCTCCCGCCTCTGCTCTCCCCGTTAGAGCAGAGTGGGTGCCCGGTAACCGGGGGAGACCCTGGATAACGCAACCTCCAGGTGACGTTATTATCACAGGGCTTCCCCCGGTATTTTTTTACAATTTATTTTTAGTAAATCTGGTCGGATCACATTTCCCATTACAATTATGGGAAGTGCGATCTGCTTTACTAAAAATAAATGATACTTAGGGGTTGGAGTAGAATTTTACTAATTCTACTCCAATTGCCCTGTAATAACTACAGGTGAAACTAAAATAATGTGAAAAGGGTGTGAAAACACCCTTTTTCACTTTATTTTAGTAAAAAATAATGTTAATAAATAGAGCCCTAATAGTGACTCCATGATAGTAGAAGTCAATTTTGCGTTATTTTAATTTTAACCATTCACGGTAGAGACTTTGTAACGGCTTGGTTGCATTGTCATCACTAAATTGGTCCTTACATAGAATGGACTTGGCTTCAGAGTCTGAAAACATGACAGTGCTCCCCTGTGTCAATATAGCAATATTAATGGCCTCAAATGCCTTATCCAAGTTGTCATCATGTCCTTCAGCCATCACATGCAGTCATCCAAACAAAATAATCAAAATTTTTTTTTAAAAAACAACAACACTGTTATGCAACAGTGAAAATCCTGTATAGATGTGCTGCACTGATGATGTTATACACAACTTCAAGCAAGTGTCTAGTCTATGTTTACAAACAGCGGTCTCCATGGTTACGGGCACGGGGAGATGACGTCACATGTGAGCGCCATCCCTCTGGAAGTTGCCGGCAGCTTGGAGCCGCGTGACACGTGGTGTGGTGAAGGTGCTATAAAGTAAGTGGATTTATGTATTGTAAATTATTGTACTTTGAAGATGGAGGAGTAAACAGTACTCCGAAACGTTGGAGCATACTTACTTACCTGCCTGAGATTGATTTTTTCATCCGAGATCCACCGTTCATGTTATATATATATATAGAAATCACAGGGGCTCTGCACCAAAACCCCACTGTTTATTATTATTATTATTATTATTATTATTGTTGTTATTATGGTGAGTGCAGAGCCCCTGTGATTTCTATTTAAACAATGTGATCACATACCATGTTGCACCCCACATCTAGGAATGGTGAGTGCCGTGAATCAGTGATTTTTGTTTATTTGATTAATTTTTTTTAATTAATCATTTTGTGATCACATTTTCTCATGCACCCCTTTTAAACTGCTTAATCTAGCTTGTGTCAGCTGTTTTCCTAGGTGCTTTGCAACAGGTGTGCTTGGTGACTGTCTCACATTTAAATCAAAGTTGCTGTGAGCTTTAAACCTTGATAGCACACTCTTGAGTTTAACACTAAAGTGATGGCTATGTCCATATTATTCTGAGCAATAGAGCGGGGACTTGCAGTAAAGTGGGGTCCCTTGTCGGGGACTGCAAGCTTAAATGCATTGATCAATTCATGTACCAAAACCCCACAGTTTATTATTATTATTATTACTATTGTTGTTATTATGGTGAGTGCAGAGCCCCTGTGATTTCTATTTAAACAATGTGGTCACATACCATGTTGCACCCCAAATCTAGGAATGGTGAGCGCCGTGGATCAGTGATTTATGTATATATATATATATATATATATATATATATCTTAGGGATGTGCGCCAACCCTCGTGTTTTGGTTTTGGATCTGTATCTCCTTCAAGGTTTTGGATCTGGATCTGGTTTTGCAAACCACCCTCAAGTGTTTTGGTTTTGGATCTGGATTTTTTAAATAAAAAATAGATAAAAAGGGTCCGCTATCCTGGACCCTTTTATCATGGACAGATAAGCTTTCACATATTTTACTTCTTGTACGTTTTTTACCTGCATTTATTCGTGGATTTTGTTAAATAAAATTGTGTTTTATATATATGAGCTCTTTGGAGTGCTATATAAATATGGGGAACTTGCTGTAGTTCCTAAACTCCAGAGATTACAGTAATCCTTACCTATGCAGTGCTAAAACATTACACACGATGTTGTGCCTTATCTTTCTTTTCATGTACCATGAATTATGGTTGGTTAGGTGACCAAAGACAGTCTGATTAAGCTAATTTGTTTTTCTAACACGCCTACCATCACCTTTCACGTTATTTATTTAATATTTGCTCACTATTAGGCGCTTGGATTTTTCACAGAATATTGATATATATATATATATATATATATATATATATATATATATATACTTACCATACTATCCCTTTTAAACCAGGACACATTATGAATTGCACAGGTTTTGTGGCTCTGAGTCAAGTCTGCACTTCATCTGGTTTTTATCAGCCACAGAACCTCATGAGTAATTCATGAGCATCCCGGTTTGAAGGGATAGTATGGTAAGCCTATAAATATGTGTAGTTAGTAATTCAAGCAGCACTCATCAATGAATAACTCCAGGGCCAAGTCCTCACAAGAAATCATTCAAAACACTCACCAGACTCAGCATGGAAGAGGCAGGGACAGCACACGTTAGTGCAGTTACACTGTAACTTGATGTTTTGATACAATAAATGTCCCCAACATTTCTAGATTTATCAACTGACATTAACATATATTTATATTAGAAATGAGCGGGTCCGTTTCCCACCCGAACATTACAATTCCGAGTCGGATCCGAGTCCGGCTCGGGTTTTCCCGCCTAACTCGGAATCCAAAACTAGGCAAAACGTCATCATCCCAATGTCGGATACTCATGGGTTTTGGATTCTATAAAGGTCCCGGTGATCGGCGCCATTTTCACTCCGGCTATGGATAGTATACAGAGAACAGACGTGCTCTGTCCTGCTCTGTCTCTTCAAGGGTGCAGTGTTGTCGGGCTGGGGCTGCAGTACATAAAGGGGGGGTGCTGCAGTAACTGTAGAGCTGCTGCTGTGTTGTCCATAAAGGGACTGGGGCTGCAGTACATAGAGGGGGGGGGGTGCTGCTGTGGCCTTGTTGTCCTGTCAATCAAGGGGCTGCAGTACATAAAGGGCTGCTGCTGTGTTGTCCATAAAGGGCTTGGGGCTGCAGTACTTAAAGGGGAGCTGCAGTACATATAGGGGTGCTGCTGTGTTGTCCTGTCCATCAAGGGGCTAGGGCTGCAGTACATAAAGGGGTGCTGTGTCATCCAGGGGTGCTTTTCCCCAGTGTAAAAAAAAATAAAAACTTCATTAAAATTAATAATTATCATTCCACAAAAAATAAAAAATAAAAGTTCTTTTTTTGTGTGTGTGTGTGTGTGCTAGTTACGCTATTATTGCTCGGTGACACTGCCGGTCAGATTATCATCCACGTACTTGTGACTCTGCAGGTGGTCCATCCACACTCTGCAGGGGTGCTTTTTGTCCATAAAGGGGTGCTGTGTTGTTCATCAAGGGGCTGTTGCTTTGTCCAGGGGTGCTCTTCCCCAGTGTAAAAAAAAATATTGTTCGGTGACCCTGCCGACCACACCGCAGTTTGTCATCCACGTGTTGTGACACTATAAGTCGTAGCGCAGTGTGTTTTTCTTATTCATAAAAAATATTGTGACACTGTAAGTGGTAGCGCAGTGTTTTACTCATAAAAAATATTGTGACACTGTAAGTGGTAGCGCAGTGTTTTACTCATAAAAAATATTGTGACACTGTAAGTAGTAGCGCAGTGTTTTACTCAAAAAATCTTGTCACTGTAAGTGGTAGCATAGCGTGATATTCTTTTCTTATTCATAAAAAATATTGTGACACTGTAAGTGGTAGCGAAGTGTGTTATTCTTTTCTTATTCATAAAAATATTGTGACACTGTAGGTCATTGATTCCGCAGTGTAATATTTAAAATTGGTACAAACTGATGTGTGTGCTGTAACCCACTTCATTCATGTTTCTTGATATGGAGAACGATCAGTTGAGAGGAGAGCAGGAACCACATACTAGGGCTGGAGTGCCACCAGTCATGACGATACTAGTTTGTCTATGTCATTTACTAAAGCCGATGCCCAAGGGCATACAGGGCTTAAGTCAGGACATCTAAAATCAAAGAACCAATCTTTTTATTTAAAAAAATAACATCAAAGGGAAAGTTAGCTGTAGAAAGACATAAAATTGGCAAAATGCCTTTCACCACATGAAGTGGCAAGGAAAGGCTAAGGCCTTGGCCTTTATTTATGACTCTTGATTCTGCCTCTTATGATGATGTAAGCCCTTCTCCCTGTAGATGTTTCAAAATAATTACAATTGTTAAGGCACAGGAATCAATTGTTCGCAAAGAAATGTCACAAATCCCTGAGGAGAGTCTAAGTGTAAAACTGTACTCAAAGAAGAGCCTCCTTCCACAACTTGTACATCCTCTGCAAATGTGGGGATGAGCAGCACAAGTCAACAGGCGGACATAGAAATTGAGGATGCTTCTGTGGAAGTGCACAAGGATGAGGAGGATATTTGTGTAGCTGATGCTAATAAGGATGTTGATGATGAGGATGCTGATGATGAGGATGTTGTTGATGAGGATGTTGTTTGTGTAAATCAGGCCCCAGTGGAAACAGTTGCTGTCCGTGATAAGGCAAAGCCCATTGTCATGCCTGGGCATAAAATAAAATATCTACTTCTTATGTGTGGAATAATTTCTACCCAAATCTGGACAACAATTGTCAAGCCATCTGTAACCGTTGTCATGCCAGAGTAAGTAGAGGTAGGGACCCTAACCATCTAGGAACCTCCTTCCTGTTACGTCATCTACTGTGCATCCATCAAAAGTGTTTGCAAAATTCAGAAACTTTGGCTAAAAAAGTAACAACAAGCAGTCCAATGTCAGCTAGCTCCCTTCTCTCTGCTACATCCAAGCACCTGTCATCTTCACCAGCAACACCTTCAAAAACAATATCCTCAATCATGATCGGAAGAAGTCCTGCATCCAATTTGATAAGGCTAACTCAGTCCTCCCCTATCCTGTATTCCTCAGAAGAATCCTTGAGCACTATGCCTGCTGCTGCTGCTACTGCTGGGAGTGGATCTTCATCCTAGAAGGGGACCAGGAAGACTACTAGTAGTAGTTCTAAAAAACAATTGACTGTTAAACAATCCTTTGCAAGGGGGAGCAAGTACGACAGCAGTCACTCAGCTGCACAGCAGATCACTGACGCCATAACATCTATACTGGTATTAGATGGGCGTCTGATATCTGCCCTTAGTGCAGTGGGTTTTAGACAGTTAATTGAGGTCCTCTGTCCCCGCTACCAAATCCCATCTAGGTTCCACTTCACTAGAAAAGCAATTCCCAGCCTGTACAGGGACATTAAAAAAACTTAATTAGTGTCCTCCAAAATGCCATTGTACCCACTGTTCACATATATGTGGACAAGTGCAACAGGGCAAATGCAAGATTACATGTCTGTAACAGCCCTCTGGGTGGGTATATTTCCTTCATCGGCACCAACAGCAGCAGCATCTAAGAAAAAGCAGCTTATTCAAAAGCAGGCTACTCTGTAAATAACCGGTTTCACTAAGAGGCATACTGCTGACAACCTCTTAGAAAAACTCAGGGAAGTCATTGCAAAATGGCTTACCCCACTTGGACTCTCCTCCGCATTTGTGATTTCTGATAATGCCACCAATATTGTGAGAGCATTACAACTGGGTGAATTCCAACATGTTCCATGTTTTGCTCACACTATTAACTTGGTGGTGCAAATTTTATTTAAAAATGACAGGGCTGTGCAGGAGATGCTCTTCATGGCCCGCAAAATTTCTGGGCATTTTCGCCATTCAGCAGGTGCATGTTGAAGATTGCAGCACCTGCAAGATGTATTGAATTTGCCCTGTCACCAGCTGAAGCAAGAGGTAGTTGCGAGGTGGAACTCCACCCTTTATATGCTTGAGCGAATGGAGAAACAGCAAAAAGCCATCCAAAGCTACACAACAAAGTATGACATAAGAAGAGGAGGGGGACCGTACCTTACTCAAGCTCAGTGGAAAATACTTTCCGTGTAGTGCATATTGCTGAAACCCATCAAAGTAGTCACCTGTGAAGTGAGTTCAAACACTGCCAGCTTGAGTCAGGTAATTCACCTCATTAGACTGTTGGAAAAGCAGCTTGAGAAACTGAAGGTGGAGCTGAAATGAAGCAATTCTGCTAACAATGTCAAACTAGTAGTTCAAGTCCTTAAATCGCTTCACCAGGATTCAAGGGTTGTCAGGATCTTCCAATCAGAGCAATACATTTTGGCGACCGTGTTCGATCCTAGTTTTAAGTCATACATTGTGTCTTTATTCCCAACAGACACACATCTAAAGACATGCAAAGAGCTGTTGGTAAGCAAATTGTCAGCTCAAGCGGCACATGATGCAGCTAAGGCTCCTCCTGAACTTTCACAAAAAAAGTCCCACTGGTGATGCAGATGAGTCAACACAACCAAGTTTTGACATCTTGTCGGGTCTCAAAGAATTACCTACAATTAATGAGACCTCTACATTGACTCCATCTGATACGGTCACCATTCAAAGAATGGTTGAGGACTGTTTAAATGATAGCATCCAAATAGGCATGTCAGACAGTCCGTTTAACTACTGGCAGGAAAAAAAGGCAATTTGGAGGCCCTTGCATAAACTGGCTTTTCTTTACTTGAGCTGCCCACCCTCCAGTGTGTACTCAAAAAGAGTTTTCAGCACAGCCAAGAACCTTGTCAGCAATCGGCGTAGGAGGCTACTTCCTCAAAATGTGGAAAAGATGATGTTCATCAAAATGAACTACAAATTTCACAAGGAAGACCTTTACCGCCAATTACAACCAAGGATAATGCCATCTTGCACGTCTTTTCTTTGCATTATGTGCTGTGCGGGGTATTGCTGCCTGACATTTTTAATTTTATAGTTTATGAAACTGCCATCCTGTCTGCCACTGCTGTGTTGCAAAAGTTTAATAGATGTCCTATATTTTTTTAAACTGCAGTGCTTTTGTGCCGCTGCTCTGATGCTTACTTTTTTTTATAGTTTCATACTGTATTTAAATTAAAATCACAAATAGGTATACTTGCAACATACTCTTATGCCATTTTTCAACCTTGATTTGTAGATACCAACCTGGTGGGCTTGGTTTTCCTTGATCATAACAGCCATGTTTGGTCAGATGCAACTCAAACACCAAATGGAAAGGCTATTTTGTGATGGTATCTGGAGATGTTCTCTCTCCTCCCCTCCTAGCCTTCCCATCCATAATCCCAGAAGCACAATAACTGATTTTTAGTACCAGACTTTAAAAATCCCTCAGCCACCTTCCTGTTCAGAGCTTCCATTTTCTGTGCTGCCACAGACAACGGGCAAAATGTACTAAGCGGCGGGTTCTAAACCCCAGCAGTTTGGCGGCGGTTTTGCTATCTGCATATTTACTAAGGCCAAAACCGCTGCAAAACCACCATCAAAACATATTTTAGAATAGAATACAACTGGGCTGTCATTTAGAAACTGTCACCAAACCCCCGGGGTTTAGAACCTGCCATGAAACCGCCACCAAACCGCCGGGGTTTAAAACCCGCTGCTTAGTAAATTTTGCCCAGCATCTCCTGCATGCCCTTTCATTTTTTTTAAATACTGGACCACCACAAGAGCTCAACTGGGACAAGGACTGATGTGAATGAGTCAAATATTCTTTGAAAATGACTCCCTACCACCCTCCCTCATAATTTGCTTTGGAATCAAAAACTTTAATTAAATTTACTATGAATCAACCCTTCCTTTCCCTGCCGTCAGCTACATACATACTCCATCTTCCTCAGGCCTCTTGATTAATGATAACATATGTTTCCTTAAGTGCCATGTTTGAAGTTGAACTGCAACGTGTTTGTACCGCCCACTGCTGCCACTTAGCTTAGTCAACCAGCGAGCTTGGTGCAAATTATGGGCCTAAACTGGATGAAAACAATATTGTGAGGTGGTCAAAATTGAGTGGAAACGAGTGGAAATTTATGTTATTGAGGTTAATAATACTGTAGGAACAAAAACCGTGCACTGCGGGAGGGGATGCTAGGAGGGATCCCATTTCATCCCTATCACAGAGGAATACAGTATGAGTAATGCTGTCAAAACTCCAAAAAGCATTTCAGGTTAGTACATCCCGCCCGTAGTCAGTTTTGTTAGTGCATGGGAATATTGTCTTCAATATTTGTAAATGTCTATAGATACTGGGGGGGTTTTTGGACCACCTAATTTTTTTTTTATTATTATTTTTATTAATGACCATCTAACATCTGCCCTAAACTTTGAATAATATATAAAGCAACATTTTCCTATCCCACATCTGAAGTTTGTAGTTTTCATTATTCAATTCAGGATAGTTAACAGGACAATTTTGCTTCTATTTTTTGGCATTTGTTTAAATATAATGGTGAACTAAAGTAATAATGATTACGATAATAATAATACATTTCCATTTTTAAATTAGCCTAAACCTGCTTTGCTCTCTGGCAGTATTTACCAGATGACATTTTCTACCCTCCCAAAAAAACTACCTAATATTTATTTTCCAGTTGTTAAATAATGACTTTGTGTGATGGCACATACTCTGGTTGATAAGGGTTTCTGAAAGTTTTCAAGTGATCTATGTAAATATAATGTGTTTCACACCTGAAACTTTCCCTTAACTGACTTTCTTGTTTAGCCACAGAAGAATAACAATTAAACTCCAGTTTAAGCTGTGTCAGAATTGGTTGGAAAAAAAAAAAACACAAGTCATGAAGTAATTCCATTCACCAAAGTAAGAAGGTGCAAGTCTCATATTTTCATCTGTGATCCATAGGATTTTGGGAAATGACAATTCAGGGTGAGTATATAATAAAGGTAAAATTATAATATTACTATGCTATAGCATAGGATTTATTATTTTCTTTTTTTTTTCTTACAAAAATATAATAACAAATGCCTTCTTAAGCACATTTACCTATAAAACAGAGGGCCTGATTCGGCTTTGGAAATAGAGTGAGATTTAGCACTGTAACTGATCATGTTGGTGAAACCATGCTGCACTGCAGGTGGGACAGATTTTAAATGTGCAGAGAGATTTAAATTTGGGAGGGAGGTGTCCAAACTGACATCTAAAGTGCAGTGTAATAATAAAGCTGTGCAGTATTTGTGGGCTACATACAAAAGCAGCCAGTATTTACACTACATGCAAAATAATATATGTATTTACACCCCATGCATTGTAACATGGTTTGTCCAGGTTCACAGTTAAGAGCTAATTCTCACTCTATTCTAGGGATGTGCAGGCTCGGATAGGTTCGAGTTTGCACGTTGAGTTCGGATTTTTCCCTCCAAAAAAACGGAACTCAGAAAGAGGCTAAACGTCATCTTACATGGACGAACATCATCATTCCTGGACAAAAGTCCAGGAATGATGATGTTCGTCCATGTAAGATGACGTTTAGCCTCTTTCTGAGTTCCGTTTTTTTGGAGGGAAAAATCCGAACTCAACGTGCAAACTCGAACCTATCCGAGCCTGCACATCCCTACTCTATTCCCAAAGCTGAATCAGGCCCAGATTCCGCTTCTGGTGACTTCTTGGTTGGTTTGTATCCCTTAGGGCAACTTGGCATTTAGTTACAGTGCAATTGGGGCCTTTTGATGCTAGAGAGGCTTTTGATCGGTGCCTGCTTTATAAAGGTACTCACAGTGCGGTGCAAGGTCACTCAGCACCCTAGGCAAAACTTCAATCTACTCCCCAAACCACCATCAATACCCACTTCCCAACCCCTCAGATAAAAGTGCATCTTATAAGTTCCACAGCTGCCGCCTGAATTAAGTACAATTTTATGGTAGGCAGACTCAGTGGCACCCCCCCTCAGATTCTGGCACCCTAGGCAGCTGCCTAAAGCTGCCTAATGGTAGAGCCGGCCCTGGGTACTCATCACTAATAAATGTTTGTTTCATGCATCCTGGTTACACTGATCTCTACCTGGTTGTGACTCTGACTCTCTAGATTCATGCTTTCCCCCACCACCCACGTTCTCCTGTTCCTTTCTTGATCCATTTTTTCTCTTGCCCTTGTTCCGCCCTTCATCCATTTGTTCTTTCTTCAATCCTTTCCTTGTCTGCTGGAGTTTACAATAGATTCCTGGCAACTGGCGAGTAAAAGAGGCAAGAACAAACAGAGGCTCAACTGTGTCCAATGCCGCCATAACTAAACCCGAGGATGGAGGGTAAGCCCAATCTTCTGGGTTTAATCATTTTTGCTGAGCTACTGAACTTTTGAAATGTTATGGCTCCTATTCATTAAGTTATACATTCCATTCGCATACTCAAAAGTTTTTACCGGTGATAGTGCTTTCTTTTGTTTTGTTCTATACCCCAGGGTTACGGTAGGCAATAACACTCATGCCAGTGTCACCAGCGATAACCCTGCCAGTGTGAATATTCACCAGAGTAAATTTACTAATAGCTATGGTTGTGTTTGTACTACTGTTCTGTTATTGCTGCTAGGTCTCTATGGACAGTATGCTGACGCTGCATTCAAAGTGACAAACATGTAACAGTTATCAAGAAAGTCCATGTAACAAATGTAATTTGTGTTTGCCACATCAGAAAGGGAGCATTTTTGCATTGCCAAGAAATGACTACACTTAGTCTTCAGTAGTTCAAAGCACAAGAAAAGGAAATGTGTCATAGAGCACATTTATCTCTGCTCTCAGCAACCTCATGGAAATGAGCAAACTAAAGAAATTCTCAAAAATCTCTCACAATCTCACAGGGAGATAGAAATCCAAAATATATATTAAACTGAATCTGGTTCCATACAAAAAGGTCAACAATGAAAAGGTCGACAATGATTTGGTCGACACCAGCCAGAAGGTCGACAGTACGGAAGGTCGACAGGTTCAGAAGGTTGACATAAAAATCCCAACACTCCTAGTGCCATGATACAGCACTAATGTCCAATAAAATACAACACCTCTCTCTCTCATATATTGTGTGAGTATTGTGTGCCCAATAAGACAATTTTTTGATTAATCATTTAAACTAATTGAGAGTCCATTTTTTTTCTAGCCCAAATTCATTGAACAATAGTCGCTATAAGTCTGTAAACAATGACATATTCTGGCTCAATTGGTTCTGGACAGTTGAAAGCCCTATTTAAACTAGGGATGTGCGGGCTCAGATTAGTTCGGATTTTCCCGCCAAATTCTGAATTTTCCCGCCAAAACTCGGGTCTCAGAAAGAAGCAAAATGGCATCTTTCATGGACAAACATCATCATTCCTGGACAAAAGTCCATGAAAGATGATGTTTGTCCATGAAAGATGACATTTTGCCTTTTTCTGAGTCCCGATTTTTGGCGGGAAAAATCCGAATTTGGCGAGAAAATTCGAACGAATCCGAGCCCGCA
Organism: Taudactylus pleione; assembly: GCA_031769625.1. Classification (NCBI taxonomy): domain Eukaryota; kingdom Metazoa; phylum Chordata; class Amphibia; order Anura; family Myobatrachidae; genus Taudactylus; species Taudactylus pleione. Next base: position 698,870 of record JAUIMM010000847.1, on the reverse strand, counting down.
CATCTCTAATTTAAACTCATTCTGTTTTTTAACCATATCCCTGAGGAAGTTAAGTTACAACAAAATGCATTGGATGGTTCATGTGTTACTATCTTGGTCATCACACCCCTGGGTCTAACGCTCACTTGGATTACAGTTGTGGATTAGAGGTTTCATCCTCCAGGAGTTTGTAATATGCACATTTTTATGCATTAATGTATGAATTTTTAATCTTGTGTAGATTTTATTAAATATTGAAATTGCTACACTATGATAGGCCTTTGCCCATTTCTTCATGTGTTTGGTACCTGATTATAATTCCAGATATTTAAAGCCCTGTTTTCCTTACTGAATGAATTTGGAAGATCCTGAAAATCCGAACAGGCCTGACCCCGCTGGTCATGATATTTAAGCACCCATGGTCGGCCACTGCACTGACCATGGTGGGTGGTAATGCCTTCCATGAGGTATTCCCAGTACCCACATGACACCGTAGATTGAGGAATGTTGAATGTCCGCACAACTTCGGATATGAAATGTCCCATCCGTCAGGAACCCACTATTATGCACCTTTCGAACTCTGGGCCTGATTCATTACCGATCGCAACTGCAATTACGCGCACAGGAGGCCAATTGTTGTGTTCTGTGCGTGCGTATGCATCGCAATGCGTTTACGAGAATGGCTCACTGAGATCACACTGCGATCGTAGACACTACGCATATCCGACGCAGAGTGATTGACAGGAAGTGAGCGTTTGGGGGTGGTGATGGGGTGGGTTGGCGAAACGCAGGCGTGTCAAACAGGGGCGTGCATAAATTAGCCACTGCGATGCCATACACAGCTTGAGCTCTCACTGCGTGCGACAAGGTTAGCAATTCCTGAGTAAGGTCTGACCTTGTGCAATTGTGCGTGAGGCTATGATGTTACTCGATGTTACCAATGGTTTTGCTATTTTGCTAAGTATTACCGATGTAAGGGAAAGTGGGCGTCCTTATTTTGTGCTGTGACAGCTTAACGATTGCAAACATTAGCATATTTTCGCAATAGACCTGCGTGCGTAATCGCAGCTGCGATCACAATAGCGATTCGTAATGAATCAGGCCCTCTGTTAATTAACGTTGCCTTCCCATGAGCAGCCTAGCCGGGGTTTAAAAATAAATATATATATATATAATATATATATAGATACACACATATACAGTATGTCTATATAATAAGTGAGAAAGCATGCCTGTCTGTTTGTCCTTTATGCACAGCAGGAGTTTTGGACCTAGCTCCACCAAATTTGCCTCTTACATATTATACCACACAGTAATGCCCTTTACATATTATGCCACATAGTAGTAGTAGCACCCTATATAATGCATTATACCACACAATAGTAGTGCCCCTTACGGGATGCAGTCAGGAAGCCGACGGTCTCAATGCCATCCGCCGGCTTCCCGGCTGTCAAATCCCGGCAAGGTACTAATGACAGGCATCGACGGCTGTCATTAGACCTACGCCAGGAGTCTGACGGCCGGCATACCGAACGAAGGTAAGCCAGGCGCTGGGCGCGGACAGCCACGGTGGGGAGGATTAGGTTTAGGCTAGGGGAAGGGAGGGTTAGGGTTAGGCACTCCCGGGGGGGAGGGTTAGGGTTAGGTACCCCCCCGGGAGACTTAGGTTTAGGCTATGGGGAAGGGGGGGTTACGTTTAGGCACTTAGAGAGGGGTTAGGGTTAGACACTAGGGGGGGAGGTTAGAGTTAGGCATCCCTAAAGGAGGGTTAGGGGGGCAGGTTAGGTTAGTTAATACTTACCTTTACAGCTGTCAAGATCTTCACTGGTGCCGGTCTTCCGGCATTCGGGATTTTAACCGTCGGACGTAGGTCCGGCGGTATTTCATACCGATCCCCCCATTACACCTTATGCCCAGGGGCATTTCTAGAGAGGAGGGGGCCCATGTGCCATCTCTGTCATGGGCCGTCTCCTCTCAGTCCGGTGGCCGGCAGTGCACTGAGCACTAGAGTGTGCCTAGAGTCTATAGCGCATGCGCAGGTCACCGGAAAAATGGCAGTGGCATTTTCCCTGTACTGCGTATGCACAAAACGATGGGTAAATGTCCACAGCAGCTATTTTCCAGATGTTTTTACAGTGCTGGCACCACCGATGTGGGACTCCAGAAAGGTAAGTATAATATGGGTGCAAGGTGTGACCCAGGGGCCCGTGTGCACCGCACACCCTGCACCCATTATAAATCCACCCTTGCTTATGCTGCACAATGATAATAATAATAACATTATGCAACCCCAGCAACTCACCTCCCTGTGTCCATCCAGCAGCCTCTTCCCTCCGTGTGCTATCAGCATTCAGCAGTTGTGGAATTGGTGCCCGGCTACCAGCTTACTACAACTGGCACACCGGCAGGAAGCGGCAGACATGGACAGATAGCAATGGCCCAGCTTGAATCTGGCGCCTGTCGTGAACCAATCGGTGCTCGTGATACGGCAGCCAATCAAGAGCCACCACTGCTGATTGGCTGCCGGTCCTCGAGCTCTAATTGCCATGTGACCGGCGGCGCTGTCTCTCAATGTCTGCCTGCTGTGGTCCTTTTCAGGATCAATGGAATGGGGCTATAGGTGAGGAGGTGAGGACAATGTAAACAAATAAAAGCTGCAGGCATAGTTCAGGGTCCAGTCCTTCAACCTGAGCAACTGGGTATCCCAGCTAATATATATATAATAATATATATAATATATATATATATATATAATTACAAACAAATCAAATAAATTATAACCCATAAATGATTATACATCGCTGTAATCCACATGGACATGGGGATGGGCTGCTGTCCTGTAACCACATCCCTAACTGTGGCAAAGAGATTTCTGTGGAAAAGAGGAACAGCAGCGCCCAATAGTGACCAAGTGAATTATATCATTATAGTGTTTAGGAGGGATGGTGTCTGTAGCCAGCCATCCTTAGCCCCTCATCACCTTCCTCAGCCTCAGAGCCTCATCACCATTCTCAGACCAAAAGTCCCATATCACCTTGCTCAGCCTCACACCCTGATCACCATCCTCATACCACCATCACCTTCCATAGCCCACAACCACCATCACTTTCCTCAACCGTTAGTCCCATTACCTTCCCCAGCCCTCAGCCCCCTTCACCTTCCCCAGCCCTAAGCATCCTTCACCTTCCCCAGCCCTAAGCATCCTTCACCTTCCCCAGCATCTGTCACCTTTGCCAGCCCTCAGCCCCCTTTACCTTCCCCAGCCCTCAGCATCCTTCACTTTCCAGAGCATCCTTCACCTTTCCCAGCCCTCAGTCCCCTTCACCTTCCCCAGCATCCTATCCTCCACCTTTCCCAGCCCTCAGCCCCTTCACCTTCCCCAGCCCTCAGCATCCTTCACCTTCCCCAGCATCCTTCACCTTTCCCAGCCCTCAGTCCCCCTTCACCTTCCTCAGCATCCTCCACCTTTCCCAGCCCTCAGCCCCTTCACCTTCCCCAGCCCTCAGCATCCTTCACCTTCCCCAGCATCCTTCACCTTTCCCAGCCTCAGCCCCTTCACCTTCACCAGCATCCTCCACCTTTCCCAGCCCTCAGCATCCTTCACCTTCCCCAGCATCCTTCACCTTTCCCAGCCCTCAGCCCCCTTCACCATTCCCAGCCCTCAGCCCCTTCACCTTCCCCAGCCCTCAGCATTCTTCACCTTCCCCAGCCCTCAGCCACCTTCACCACCTTCAGCCGCTGCCCCCCCACCTTCCTCTGCACCCAGCCCCTCACCACCGCAGTGCAGTGACAGTGCACTGTGTGCCTGGCAGATGGGGATGATGTGCGGCGGCATGACTTATGACATCACGCCGCCACATTGCTTACTGGAAATGTCATGTCCGGCCCAGGTCAGGTCTGAGCTACAGGCAAGTCGAGCCCAGCACTGCCTGAGCCAGATTACAAAAGAGCTGGGCAGCGAATATGGGTACCGGCGGCCGCTGATGGAGTCAGCCATCCGTGGCCCTACTTTGTGCCCGTCTGGGCCTCGGGCCCTCTCTGGACCTCGGGGCCTTAGTCCACCCCTGTCGCCAGGCCTGGATGCAGGTGACCAAACAGAGAGCATGTGGGGAGTGAGAGAGAGAATTACATGGAATGAGAGAGATACTGTAGAATATGTGAGACATTAAGGAGAGGTGAACACGTGGTGAATAGCCTTACATCATATAACATGTTTTAAATAATACTACATACTACTAAAAATAATAACTACTGGGGGTCTGAGGCGGATCCCGTCTGTTCTATTCAAATTTCCATGCCCCCACTTCTACATTCCCACTTCGGTCACTGTAAGACACCAGAAGGTTTCCACAGCAACTAACAAAGGGCCTGATTCAGCAAGGAACGCACGCTAGCAGACGCACGCACCCAGCCGCTGCGAGAATATGCTAATCAATGCATATGCACGGAAACCACAGCACAAGATGCAGACGCCCAGCCCCAAATTAAACCGCCCATCTCCCTTCACTCACAGCCTGATCAGAAGGCAAGATAGCGTAAACATCGGTAACATCGAGAACCATCGACTACATTTGCATAATAGCGGTTGACCAGACCTCGCGCAGGATCTTGGCAACTTCCTGTGTGCATGGAGTCTCATCACTGCGTCGTCGCCCCTAAAATGGCATCCAAACGCACAGGCACACCTGCATTCGCACGACCACCCCCCGTCACCACCCATAAACGGCACTTCCTGTCAGTCAACATCGGAAGGGGTCAGCGTACATGCTGCGTGTAGTCTGCGTACGCTTACCAGCTCGCACCGGGTAGTTCGCGCATGCGCAGTATGGAAACATCGGCCAAGTGTGTGCGTTCTCTCCTGTGCATTCCTTGTTGAATCCAAAGTACAGAAACAGAGCAAAACAAGAAAACAGCGACTTTCAGCTTAACAAAACAAAACAATGCGGTACAAGAACATGGTATATAAACATTTGTGCATTAGTGGTCATAATACTCATATAATACTCAAATAAACAGCAGGGTGGTAGAAACCAAGTTGCTGTGATGAAAAGCACATGAAGGAAAAGCATGGAGGGGGCGTCTTTTGCCAGGGGGTGAGCCATTTGCCTGAGTCTTACCATGTGCAGGCGGGTCTCTCCCCTTTGCTGCTGCTTTTTCATCTTCTCTTTCCAGCTGCTGCTCCCAGAATGCCTTGCATCATGGACTGCATTCTGGGAGACTGGGACTCATATTTACAAACGGCCCCGCAGCCGTTTGTAAATATGGAGCCACGGCTGCCGAGGCTTATATATAACGGTCGGCAGCAATGTGCGGTCAGGTGAGGCAGAGCCTTTCCTGTCATACTTAGGGATACTCCAGAGTTTTGACTATAAAAATTATAAGAAAAATGTAAAGAAAATATTATAAATATCTTCTTTTGTATTATTCTAATCATTTCTATAGTGAAAACTCTGGAGTAAATAGGGGATGGCAGGTGAGGCACTGCCTCCCCTCCCTACCTTTTCCGCACATCCCTGGTCAAAACACACCAAATTTCCAGCACTATATAATGCTGCACCTTTGTATAATGCCCACATGAACCCTCAGGTTCATATATGTGTGTGTGTAAATTAGGGGTGTGCACCGGCCACTTTTCGTGTTTTGTGTTTTGGATCTGGATCTTTCTTCGTGTTTTGGATCTGGATTGGTTTTACCAAAACCACCCTTCCGTGTTTTGGGTTCTGGGTTTTGTGTTTTGGATCTGTATTTTTTTTTAAAAAAGCATAAAAACAGCTAAAATCACAGAATTTTTAGGTTTTTCTGCTCCTATGCTATTATTAACCTCAATAACCTTAATTTCCACTCATTTCCAGTCTATTCTGAACACCTCACACCTCACAATAGTGTTTTTATGTCCAAAAGGTTGCACCGAGGTAGCTGGATGACTATGCTAAGCGACACGAGTGGGCGGCACAAACACGTGACCCATCTAGGCGTGATACTGCAGTGGCAGACAGGATGGCAGTTTGAAAAACTAGGCCCCAAACTGTACATAATGCAAAGAAAAAAAAGAGGTGCAAGATGGAATTGTCCTTGGGCCCTCCCACCCACCCTTATGTTGTATAAACAGGACATGCACACTTTAACAAACCAATCATTTCAGCGCCAGGGTCTGCCACACAACTGTGGCTGAAATGATTGGTTCGTTTGGGCCCCCACAAAACAAGCTGGCAATTAATCTGTCCCTGCACAAACTGGCTCTAAAGAGGCAAGATGTCATCCTCATCCTCCTCATCCACCGATTCCTCACCCTCTTCAGTGTGTACATCCTCATCCTCACAAAGTATTAACTCGTCCCCACTTGAATCCACCACCACAGGTCCCTCTGTACGTTCTGGAGGCTGGTCTCCCTGGAAGAGCTGATAATTCATTTTGATGAACATCATCTTCTCCACATTCTGTGGAAGCAACCTCCTACGCCTTTCGCTGACAAGGTTCCCGGCTGCACTAAACACTCTTTCGGAGTACACACTGGAGGGGGGGGGCAACTCAGGTAAAATAGAGCCAGTTTGTACAGGGGCCTCAAAATTGCCTCTTTTTCCTGCCAGTACAGGTATGGACTGTCTGACATGCCTACTTGGATGCTGTCACCGATGTAATCCTCCACCATTCTGTTAATGGTGACAGTATCATATGCAGTGACAGTAGACATGTCAGAAATTGTTGCCAGGTCCTTCAGTCCGGACCAGATGTCCAAACTTGGTCCTGCCTGCCCTGCATCACCACCAGCGGGTTGCTTAGGATACCTAAGTTTTTTCCTGGCAGCCCCAGTTGCGGGAGAAAATGAAGAAGGAGCTGTTGACGTGTCACGTTCCGCTTCAGCTGACAGTGTGTTCACCAGCAGGTCTTTGCACCTCTGCAGGCTTGTGTCGGCCGGAAAGAGAGACACCACATAGGCTTTAAACCTAGGATCGAGCACGGTGGCCAAAATGTAGTGGTCTGATTTCAACAGATTGACCACCCTGGAATCCTGGCAAAGCGAATGAAGGGCTTCATCCACAAGTCCCACATGCCGAGCGGAATCGCTCCGTCTTAGCTCCTCCTTCACTTTCTCCAGCTGCTTCTGCAAAAGCCTGATGAGGGGAATGACCTGACTCAAGCTGGCAGTGTCTGAACTGACTTCACGTGTGGCAAGTTCAAAGGGCTGGAGAACCTTGCACAACACGGAAATCATTCTCCACTGCGCTTGAGTCAGGTGCATACCCCCTCCTTTGCATATGTCATAGGTGGATGTATAGGCTTGTATGGCCTTTTGCTGCTCCTCCATCCTCTGAAACATATAGAGGGTTGAGTTACACCGCGTCACAACCTCTTGCTTCAGGTGATGGCGGGGTAGGTTCAAGAGTGTTTTGCTGGCGCTCCAGTCTTCGGCACGCAGTCGCTGAATGGCGAAAGTGGCCAGAAATTTCTCGGGCCACCCAAAGCGTCTCCTGCACGCCCCTGTCGCTTTTCAGAAAATTCTGCACCACCAAGTTTATTGTGTGAGCAAAACATGGGACGTGCTGGAATTTGCCCAGATGGCGTTGTCAGATATCACAAATCCCCAGGAGAGTCTAAGTGGGGTAAGCCACTGGGCGATGATTTCCCTCAGTTTCTCTAAGAGGTTGTCGGCGGAGTGCCTCCTACTGAAACCGGTGATACACAGCGTAGCCTGCCTTGGAACGAGCTGGCATTTCTGAGATGCTGCTACTGGTGACGCTGCTGCTGTTGCTGCATAAGGTGATACATCTACCCAGTGGGCTGTCACAGTCATATAGTCCTTAGTCTGCCCTGTTCCACTTGTCCACATGTCCGTGGTTAAGTGGACATTGGGTACAACCGCATTTTTCAGGACACTGAGGACACTTTTTCTGACGTTTCTGTACAGTCTCGGTATCGCCTGCCTAGTGAAGTGGAATCTAGACGGGATTTGGAACCGGGGACACACTACCTCCATCAATTGTCTAAATCCCACTGCACTAATGGCGGATACCGGACGCACGTCTAACACCAACATAGCAGTCAAGGCCTCAGTTATACGTTTTGCTTCAGGATGACTGCTGTCGTACTTCATCCTCCTCGCTAAGGACTGTTGGAGGGTCAATTGTTTAGTAAAAGTAGTGGTGTTCCTACTTCCTCTCTGGGATGATGAACGACTCCCAGCAACAGCAGCAGCGGCAGCAGTAGGCGTAGCAATGCAGGATCCTCCGGAGGAATCCCGGATAGGAGAGTCAGTCATGCCAGTGACATGGCCTGCAGGACTACTTCCGATCCTGACTAAGGAGGAAATTGACGAGGAGGGAGTTGACGGTGTGGTTTGCAGGCGCTTGGATACAACAGGACAACGGGATTTAGGTGTCCCTGGACTGCTTACGGTCTTAGCCAAAGTTTCTGAACTTGACAGTAACTTTTTATGAACGCGCTGCAGGTGCCGTATAAGGGAGGATGTTCCTAGGTGGTTGACGTCCCTACCCCTACTTATTTCACCTTTACATATGGTACATATGGCAAGACAGTTGTTGTCCAGATTTGGATAGAAATATTGCCAGACCAAAGAGGTGGAATGTTTGGTCTTCTACCCAGGCATGACCGTGATGGGCTTTTTCATCCCACGGACAACAACTGTCTCCCCCGGAGCCTGATTTAAACAAACCACATCACCATCAGAATCCTCCTCGCCAACTTCCTCCTCAGCGCCAGCTACACCAGTATCCTCATCCTGTTGTACTTCAACAGTGACATCTTCAATTTGCATATCAGCAAGTGGACTGTGGGTGCTCCTTTCAGCACTTGCAGGGGGCGTGCAAATGGTGGAAAGAGCCACCTCTTCCCGTCCAGTGCTGGGAAGGTCAGGCATCGCAACCACCACCACACTTGGACTCTCCTTGGGGATTTGTGATATCTTCTTAGAAAGCACAGTTCTTCGCTGTGCTTTTGCCAGCTTAACTCTTTTGATTTTTTTAGTGGGAGGAGGGCTTCCATCGTCATGTGAAGCTGAACCACTAGTCATGAACATACTAGGGATCGACCTTAGCCGTTCCTTGCCACTCCGTGTCGTAAATGGCATATTGGCAAGTTTACGTTTCTCTTCAGCTGATTTAAATGTTTTTTTCAAGGTCATTTTCCTGAACTTTGTAATTTGGGATTGTATGTGCCCTCTATTATGACATTGGGCATCGGCCTTGGCAGACGACGTTGATGGCATGTTATCGTCTATGTCATGACTAGTGGCAGCAGCTTCAGCACTAGGAGGAAGTGGTTCTTGATCTTTCTCTATTTTATTTTTATCGGAGAAAGTTTGGTCCTCCATTTATGTTATATCGATTTGATATATACGTGCGGCTAAACACAGAAAATATTTTTTTATTTTTGCTGGAGAGTAGTGCACTTTGTGGGTTACACCAGCCTTTAAGAAATGAGCCAGCCGGCCCTTTACTTATGGGACACAGGCGCACGCTTGGCGCTGCTCCTTTGTTGATGCACGTGCGGCTACTGCGCACACAATTCACAAACACAGAAAATATTATTTTTTTGGTTTGGAGTGTACTTTGGGGGTTACAGCACCCTTTAACGGTCAAGCCAGCCGCCCTTTACTTATGACACAGGCGCACGCTTGGCACTACTTTGTTGATGCACGTGCGGATACTGCGCACACAATTCACAAACACAGAAAATATTTTTTTTTTTTGGTTTGGACTGGAGTGTACTTTGGGAGTTACAGCACCCTTTAATGGTCATGCCAGCCGGCCCTTTACTTTTGACACAGGCGCACGCTTGGCGCTGCTCCTTTGTTGATGCACGTGCGGCTACTGCGCACACAATTCACAAACAGAAAATATTTTCTTTTTGGTTTGGAGTGTACTTTGGGGGTTACAGCACCCTTTAACGGTCAAGCCAGCCGGCCCTTTACTTATGACACAGGCGCACGCTTGGCACTACTTTGTTGATGCACGTGCGGATACTGCGCACACAATTCACAAACACAGAAAATAATTTTTTTTTTGGTTTGGACTGGAGTGTACTTTGGGAGTTACAACACCCTTTAACGGTCAAGCCAGCCGGCCCTTTACTTATGACACAGGCGCACGCTTGGCGCTGCTCCTTTGTTGATGCACGTGCGGCTACTGCGCACACAATTCACAAACACAGAAAATATATATTTTTTTGGTTTGGAGTGTACTTTGGGGGTTACAGCACCCTTAATGGTCAAGCCAGCCGGCCCTTTACTTATGACACAGGCGCACGCTTGGCACTATTTTGTTGATGCACGTGCGGATACTGCGCACACAATTCACAAACACAGAAAATATTTTTTTTTTGGTTTGGACTGGAGTGTACTTTGGGGGTTACAGCACCCTTTAACGGTCAAGCCAGCTGGCCCTTTACTTATGACACAGGCGCACGCTTGGCACTACTTTGTTGATGCACGTGCAGCTACTGCGCACACAATTCACAAACACAGAAAATTATTTTTTTTTTGGTTTGGACTGGAGGGTACTTTGAGGGTTACAGCACCCTTTAACGGTCAAGCCAGCCGGCCCTTTACTTATGACACAGGCGCACGCTTGGCACTACTTTGTTGATGCACGTGCGGCTACTGCGCACACAATTCACAAACACAGAAAATTATTTTTTTTTTGGTTTGGACTGGAGTGTACTTTGGGGGTTACAGCACCCTTTAACGGTCAAGCCAGCCAGCCCTTTACTTATGACACAGGCGCACGCTTGGCACTACTTTGTTGATGCACGTGCGGCTACTGCGCACACAATTCACAAACACAGAAAATAATTTTTTTTTTGGTTTGGACTGGAGTGTAATTTGGGAGTTACAGCACCCTTTAACGGTCAAGCCAGCCGGCCCTTTACTTATGACACAAGCGCACGCTTGGCACTACTTTGTTGATGCACGTGCGGATACTGCGCACACAATTCACAAACACAGAAAATATTTTTTTTTTGGTTTGGACTGGAGTGTACTTTGGGGGTTACAGCACCCTTTAACGGTCAAGCCAGCTGGCCCTTTACTTATGACACAGGCGCACGCTTGGCACTACTTTGTTGATGCACGTGCGGCTACTGCGCACACAATTCACAAACACAGAAAATTATTTTTTTTTTGGTTTGGACTGGAGTGTACTTTGGGGGTTACAGCACCCTTTAACGGTCAAGCCAGCCAGCCCTTTACTTATGACACAGGCGCACGCTTGGCACTACTTTGTTGATGCACGTGCGGCTACTGCGCACACAATTCACAAACACAGAAAATAATTTTTTTTTTGGTTTGGACTGGAGTGTAATTTGGGAGTTACAGCACCCTTTAACGGTCAAGCCAGCCGGCCCTTTACTTATGACACAAGTGCACGCTTGGCACTACTTTGTTGATGCACGTGCGGCTACTGCGCACACAATTCACAAACACAGAAAAAATATTTTGTTATTTGGTTTGGAGTGTACTTTGGGGGTTACAGCACCCTTTAACGGTCAAGCCAGCCGGCCCTTTACTTATGACACAGGCGCACGCTTGGCACTACTTTGTTGATGCACGTGCGGCTACTGCGCACACAATTCACAAACACAGAAAATATTTTTTTTTTGGTTTGGAGTGTACTTTGGGGGTTACAGCACCCTTTAGCGGTCAAGCCAGCCGGCCCTTTACTTGTGACACAGGCGCACGCTTGGCACTACTTTGTTGATGCACGTGCGGCTACTGCGCACACAATTCACAAACACAGAAAATAATTTTTTTTTTGGTTTGGACTGGAGTGTACTTTGGGGGTTACAGCACCCTTTAACGGTCAAGCCAGCCGGCACTTTACTTATGACACAGGCGCACGCTTGGCACTACTTTGTTGATGCACGTGCGGCTACTGCACACACAATTCACAAACACACAAAAAATATTATTTTTTTAGCACTTGGGGGGAGCACCCCTGATGGACAGAGCACCCCCTGGACTGGGACACTACACAGGACTTTGGAGTGGACACAGCCCCTATGGAGAACTGACTGCACAACACAGTCCAGCCAGCCCCTATGGACTTTGAAGTAGTGGACACAGCCCCTATTAACAACAGCAGCACAGCACAACACAGCCAGCCCCTATGGACTTTGAAGTAGTGGACAACAGCAGCACAGCGCAGCACAGCACAACACTACTCTGCACTGCACTACACTACACTACACAGCCCAGCCAGCCCTAACTCCCACCCTCCCTCTTCACTGTCCACAGCCGAGTGAGAAAATGGCGCCGACGCGGGTACCTTATATAGGATCCAAAACCCGCGAGACCCGGAAGGTGGGATGATGACGTTTTGCCTCGATTTCAGATCCGAGTCAGGCGGGAAAAGTCGAGCCTAACTCGGATCGGCCTCGGATCAGGGGGGGCTCGGGGGGGTTCGGATTTCTGAAATCCGAACCCGCTCACCCCTAGTGTAAATATGGGTCTGATACTAACCAGTGCCTCCTCAGCCGTCAGATTAGACAATGCCGGGAGGGTAACGATGGCCGTGCCCTCAAGCCATAGCACCCCAGGCGATAGCCCTGCTTGCCCGCCCCTAGAACCACCACTGCATATAACTCTGATGTTTAACGATCAGCACATATGCAGGTTCCTTACTGCTCATGTGCCGATCACTAACTGCGACAGTGGTCGCAGTCCCTCCTAAGCTGCAGCATGATTGACTCGCTGCGGCCGTTTGGGGTCAGGGAAGGGGCGGTGATGGGCAGTGTTTTAGAAAATGGGGGCATGCTGGCGTGCCAAGGCCATTGGCTCCGTCTTCCGACATAGCTTCACTGGCCCTGGCAGTGTGAAAACGCCGGCCACCCTGAGTAAACTGGCGATTACCCAGATGGCTGATATTCACGCAAGTGATCCTCGGACTCAGCAGTGGATCACAGAAGCCGGCAGGAAGCGTCTATTTAAACAAGAAGCCTCTTGCTGTATTAGCATATTTACATACAGCAGCTGTGTCCAAAGACTCTGCTGTATGTACTGCGTCCATCTTTGAATCAGACCCTGAGAGACTGACCCTATTTCTAGTGCAGATAAGCTGTGCTTTATCTTATATTGTTGCCGGGCATTTTAGCTTAAGCCTTTGGAAATAAAATATGTTTTTAAATAGTATTACACTATTTTCTGACATTTCTCTTTGTATGAGGACTGCGCTACACTGGCTACAGTGGAAGATATAGCATACTTGCCTACCCACCCTGAACTAAAATTGTGTGGCCCTCCAGGCCGTCCAGAAAGTTGGGCAAGTTTCCCAAAGGCTGGGGCCAACCGGCCACTGCTGCCCACTTTCCCAGTGAGGTGGGCTGCACGGGCTACCGATGACACAATTCATGTCATTGTGGCTCTGTCCCCATCTTCAAAATGACAGTAATCGTGGCATTGCATAGCAAAGGGGTGGGGGCTATGATGACCCAATCGCATCATCACGCCCCCATACCCGCCCACCAGGGCCGTAACTAGGGTGGTGCGACCAGTGCCATGGGACAGGGCACCGCAGGGCAGGGGGTGCTGTTTGGGTCTGTCAATTTTTCTATTTATTATCATTCTCACTTGTAGCTTCCTCTTCTTTTATCCCCCAGCATCTCCTGGCCTCCCCTATCTCTTCCCTGGCCCTTCCCCATGAGGCCATGGCCCTTTAATAGGTGCACTATCTTATGTCCCTATTTAAAAAATGGAGGGGCGCCAATGCTCTCTCTGGCACAAGGCACCAAAAAGTCTAGTTACGGCTCTGCCACCCACCTCCACCAAGCCCTGTCCCTTTTGCAGTGCCGACCTGGCTGTCCCATACCAAAGGGGGCAGTCAAAAGGTTGGCAAGTATGAGATATAGTGACCCTACAGAGGGACATCATTACTTGGGGCTGTACTAATCAGGGCTGTAGAGAGCCTTGCCTGGTCCTGATAATATCGAGGGCATGGCCTAATGTCAGTAGGCGTGGCCACATATCCCCTTGCCCCTTAGACAGGCACAAATCCAGCGGTGGGGGGGGTTGGCACAATCAGCCAAAGGAGACTGCTGCTGGTGCTGCTGATCAGTGGCCCACTTTGGGCCCACCGCATTTTGCTGCCGATGACGTGTAAAGGAGGGGGGCGGGCAGCCGGATCCCTCCATCAAGCCCGGGCCTGGGTTATTAGTACCAGCTCCCCACCCTCCTTGGCCCTTGGCGACCCTGGCACTAATATACAGGAAAGCTGTTTTTCGAGTTCTAAAATATTAGCCCTTAATTGTAAATCCTTACTCACAAACTTGGACGAACTACACTATTGTATTTTTTCTTTCCTTCTATCTGAGGCATTATCTTATAAAGAATCCCTATATAAACATCTTCTAAGGAGCCTGGGAGAATGGCCCTCTAAAGCTACTTGCCTCTGAATGTTTGAAGACAAATCCAGATATATGAGCTGTCTAAAGATTTCTACTAATACTAAGAAATTGGAATACGGCACCTTATACCCTACCTGACGTCATCTCCTTGTCGTTTGCTGAAAAGTTTTTTTTTTTACTTGTGGTATGCAAGATTATTTTATATTGTCCTAAGTCTTATTATTTTGTGTACACTGTTGGCAACATCCTATATTTTGCTGTTTAACTTTTATGTTTGTACTGAAACAAGTACATCTTTAGGGAGACTGCCCTTCATTTACTACATTTATATTTATATATTGTGATTCTAATTAAGAACTGTTATCACCTACAAACTTTACCTGCAAACTCGTACAGTATCTATATTATATACACCTATCAGCCATAACATTAAAAAGGGATGTATCCCAGCTGTTGAGATGCCGGCACTGAAATCCCAACACCAGTCAGAATTCCTTGTGCCAGCATCCCAACCGCCGGTATCCCGTCAGTAACTAGTGGGGTTAGGAAGAGGGTTAGGGTTAGGCTGCGGGTGGAGGCTAGGTTTAGGCTGCAGGGGGAAGGGTTAGCTTTCGGCTGTGGGGAGGACGGATTAGATTTAGGGGTATGGTTAGGATACTTACCAACAGGTGTCTCTATCCTTACCCTGTCGGTGTCAGTATGCCAGCTTCGGGATTCTGGACGGCGGGATCCCGAGCGACAGCATCCCATACCCAATCCCATAAAACACCTGCCTAATATTGTGTAGGTCCCCCTCATGCCACCAAAACAGCTCTGACACGTCGTGGCATGGACTCCACAAGACCTCTGAAGGTGCTCTGTGCTACCTGGCACCAAGACTTTAGCAGCAGATCCTTTAAGTCCTGTAAATTGCGGGGTGGGGTCTCCATGGCTCAGACTTGTTTTTTTTCCAGCACATCTGGGGAAGTTGGAGGTCAAGACAACACCTTGAACTCTTTGCCATGTTCCTCAAACCACTCGTGAACAATTTTTGCAGGATGGCAGGGCACATTATCCTGCTGAAAGAGGTCACTGCCATCAGGGAATATCATTGCCATGAAGGGGTTGTACTTGGTCTGCAAAAATGTTTGGGTAGGTGGTACAACTCAAAATAACATCCATATGAATGGCAGGACCCAAGATTTTCCAGCAGAACATTGCCAGGAGCAGCATACTGCCTCCGCTAGCTTGCCTTCTTCCCATAGTGCATCCTGGTGCCATCTTTTCTACAGGTAAATGTTGCACTTGTACACCTGGCCATCCAAATGAAAACATGATTCATCAGACCAGGCCACCTTCTTCCATTGCTCCATGGTTCAGTTCTGACTGTAGACACTTTCAGCGGTGGACAGGGGTCAGCATGGGCACTCTGACCGGTCTGTGGCTACGCAGACCCATACGCAGACCCATACGCAGGAAGCTGTGATGCACTATGTGCTCTAATATCTTTCTATCATAGCCAGCCTTAACTTTTTCTGCAATTTGTACTACAGTAGCTCATCTGTGGGATCGGACGAGACGGGTTAACCTTTGCTGCCCATGGGCATCAATGAGCCTTGGGCGCTCATGACCCTGTCGTTGGTCCACCAGCTGTCAATCCTTGGACCACTTTTGGTAGGTACTAACCACTGCATACCGTGGAACACCACACAATACCTGCCATTTTGGTCTTTGTCACTCAGATCCTCAGGCTTGCTCATTTTTCTGCTTCCAACACATCAACTTCAAGAACTGAGTGTTTACCTGCTGCCTAATATATCCCAACCCTTCACAGGTGCCATTGTAACGAGACAATATTATTCACTTCACCTGTCAGTGGTATTAATATTATGGCTGATAGGTGTATATATACAGTTTGGATGATGGACTTCAAGCTTCTTGGTGGTTCCTTATTTGTAACTATAAACGATTGTACACCTCCCCAGTCTCCCAGCATTATGCACTGCAGTGTATTTTGTAGCTAAAGAAGCATTCTGATGTCAGAGGCTCAGGATCGCTACTGGGGACAATGCTGAATACATCATACAGAGGCTGCCCTGATGAATAAATATTTACATAAAGCAAATACATTCTTATAAAAACACACACATTAAATCAAACCCCTGAACCAGCAGCACACAAGGAAAACTCCCAGTGTAGCCTATGATCAGTCCATCCTTGCTAAGGAATTATGCATTCAGTGCATTCAGATCTATACTTTACACATAACTGAAATGCAATTTAATTTTTTATATATATATATATATATATATATATATATATATATATATATATATATATATATATATATATATATAGTCTCCAGGTCCGGCACTCCAGTTAATCAACCAAATCCTGCAGGGGTGCCCTCACATAGGGATAAATAGAAGCATGAAGGTGCAGCACTCCCCTCTCAATAAATCAAACTGAGACCAAAGGATCAATACAACGTTTCAGTACTTTTAGTACTATCTTCAACCATATGGTTGAAGATATGGTTGAAGATAGTACTAAAAGTACTGAAACGTTCTATTGATCCTTTGGTCTCTGATTTATTGAGAGGGGAGTGCTGCACCTTCATGCTTCTATATATATATATATATATATATATAGAGATGAGCGGGTTCAGTTCCCTGAGAACCGAACCCACCCGAACTTGCAGATCTGAGGCGAGATCCCAGTCCGGCTCGGGTTTTCCTTCCTGACTCGGATCTCAAAGCGAGGCAAAAGTCGTCATCCCACTGTGTCAGATTCTCGCGGGTTTTGGATTGTATAAAAGTCCCTCCCCCATAGTGATCGGCGCCATTTGCTTGCTGAGTCCTGGGCTGTCAGGGCTGTGCTTCATCCAAGAGGGGCTGCTGGGTCCATCCAGGGGCTGCTGGGTCCATCCAGGGGCTGCTGTGTCCATCCAGGGGCTGCTGTGTCCATCAAGGGCAGGGGCTTCTGTGTCTATCCAGGGTCTGCTGTGTCCATCCAGGCTGCTGTGTCCATCCAGGGGTTGTTGTGTCCATCTAGGTCAGGGGCTGCTGTATCCATCCAGGGGCAGGGGCTGCTGTGTCCAACCAGGGCTGCTCTATCCATCCAAGGGTGCCCAGTGTATAAAAAAAGAAAAGCTAATAAATAATATAATTAATAAAAAGTATATTATATTTAATTTTTTTTTACTGTGCCGCTGCCAGTAAGACCGCAGTGTAATATTCATACACGTATTGTTTGTGACACTAAGTGGTAGCGCAGTGTATAACAAATATCGTTACACTGTTAGTGGAAAATGCAGTGTATTCATAAAAAATATTGCCACACTATAAGTGGAAAACGCAGTGTATTCGTAAAAAATATTGTGTCACTAAGTGGAAACAGTGTATTCGTAAAAAAATATTGTCACACTGTAAGTGGAAAACGCAGTGTATTTGTAAAAAATATTGTGTCACTAAGTGGAAACAGTGTATTCGTAAAAAATATTGTCACACTGTAAGTGGAAAAAGCAGTGTATTCGTAAAAAATATTGTGTCACTAAGTGGAAACGCAGTGGATTCATAAAAAATATTGTGTCACTAAGTGGAAAATGCAGTGTATTTGTAAAAAATATTGTCACACTATTAGTGGAAAATGCAGTGTATTCGTAAAAAATATTGTCACACTGTAAGTGGAAAACGCAGTGTATTCGTAAAAAATATTGTGACACTGTTAGTGGAAAACGCAGTGTATTCGTAAAAAATATTGTGTCACTAAGTGGAAACGCAGTGGATTCATAAAAAATATTGATACACTGTAAGTGGAAAACGCAGTGTATTCGTAAAAAATATTGTCACACTGTTAGTGGAAAACACAGTGTATTCGTAAAAAATATTGTGACACTAAGTGGAAACGCAGTGTATTCGTAAAAATTATTGTCACACTGTAAGTGGAAATGCAGTGTATTCGTACAAAATATTGTCACACTGTAAGTGGAAAATGCAGTGTATTCGTAAACAATGTTGTCACACTGTTAGTGCAAACGCAGTGTATTCATAAAAAATATTGTCACACTGTAAGTGTAAAATGCAGTGTATTCGTAAAAAATTTTGTCACACTGTTAGTGGAAACGCAGTGTATTCATAAAAAAATATTGGCACACTGTAAGTGGAAAACGCAGTGTATTCGTAAAAAATATTGTGACACTGTTAGCGGAAAACAGAGTGTATTCGTAAAAAATATTGTGACACTAAGTGGAAACGCAGTGTATTCGTAAAAAATATTGTCACACTGTAAGTGGAAAATGCAGTGTATTCGTAAACAATGTTGTCACACTGTTAGTGGAAGCGCAGTGTATTCATAAAAAATATTGTCACACTGTAAGTGTAAAATGCAGTGTATTCGTAAAAAATATTGGCACACTGTAAGTGGTAGGGCAGTGTGTTACTCTTTTCTAATTCATAAAAAAATCTTGTGACACTAAGTGGAAACATCGCAATTTCACAATTTAATATCAAAGTTGCATTTGACACTGTTGACCACCCTCTCTTGCTGCAAATCCTTCACTCCCTTGGTCTACGTGACACTGCTCTCTCCTGGCTGTCGTCCTACGTCTCAGACCGGTCCTTCTCTGTCTCTTCTCATGACTCCTTTTCCCCACCACAGCCTCTTACAGTAGGTGTTCCCCAAGGTTCCGTTCTTGGACCTCTACTATTCTCCCTCTATACGTCCTCTCTAGGTGAACTCATCAGCTCTTTTGACCTCCATTATTACCTCTATGCTGATGATACTCAGATCTACCTTTCCTCCCCTGACCTCTCCCCCTCTCTCCTCACTCATATCTCCAACTGTCTCTCTGCTATTTCTTCCTGGATGTCCCAGCGATTTCTTAAACTTAATATGTCTAAGACTGAGCTGATCATTTTTCCACCCTCCCACATAACCTCACTTCCCACTATTTCTTTAACAATTGATGGCACAACTATCTCTTCTAGCCCCAAGGTGCGCTGTCTTGGAGTTATCCTGGACTCCTCCCTTTCCTACAAACCACATATCCAGAGCCTCTCACAGTCCTGTCGCTTCCATCTCAAAAATATTTCCAAGATTAGACCCTTTCTCACCCAGGATGCCACCAAAACCCTCATACACTCACTGGTCATATCTAGATTGGACTACTGTAACCTTCTCCTATCTGGCCTCCCCAACTCCCATCTCTCTCCTCTCCAGTCTGTCCTCAGTGCTGCTGCTCGACTCATCTTCTTCTCCAAATGCTCTACATCTGCCTCCCTTCTTCTACAAGCCCTCCACTGGCTCCCCTTCCCTTTTAGAACCCAATTCAAGGTTCTCACACTTGCTTACAAAGCCCTCACCCATTCCTCTCCCATTTACATCTCTGACCTCATCTCCCTTTACTCTCCTGGCCGCCCCCTTCGCTCAACCAATGCACACCGCCTCTCATGCCAACTGATTACTTCCTCCCACTCCCGCCTCCAAGATTTTGCTCGTGCTGCTCCCGACCTTTGGAACTCTCTCCCTCTCCCTATCAGACTCTCCTCCTCTTTACAATCCTTCAAAAGGGCTCTCAAGACCCACTACTTCATCAAAGCCTTCCAGCTCCCATCCTAACTTGCTGCAACATGCTCCATTTACCCCATCTGTGTCACACCTGTTTGTCTGCCCCTCCCATTTAGAATGTAAGCTCTTACGAGCAGGGCCTCTACCCTCTTGTGCTTCTCCTTACTTTACTTTCACCTACTTCTTACCACCATGGCACCTAACACTTGGTTGCTTACGCTCTGTTGCATATCTAGGTGTTATGGTCACTTATGTATCAATGTATATTATCCATGTCCTTGTCCTATTTTTTACTGTAAGTCCGTTGTCAAATTATTTGTTTATGTACGTTGTAAGGCGCTGCGGAACACTTGTGGCGCCACATAAATAAACGATAATAATAATAATAATAATAATAAAGTTAAGCAATAATAAATGCAACTTTTAACTTCTTTCCTCAATCATGAATAAATTATTAGTCTACACGCCGATTACAAGACCACAACAAAGTGCTAAATAACGTGCTTTATTTATTAAACATAATGACATCACAAACACCTCAGCTGATATGCACATAAACATATTTTCAAAAGGTGAAAATAGAGGATATGGTTTAAAAATCGAATAAAGCAGCTAAAACTGTGTTTCCTGATTTTAGTGTCCCTACTTCATACCCATGGCCCCTCTACCTGAATTTCAGTGAGTCAGAGGGGCAACTCCATGCAACCGAATTCCAGAGTGCAGCTGCTTCTCCTGTAACCCAGGTCAGAAGATGTGTAGGGGGTGTGGTGATATGGACTAAAATGCAGCTCACATCCACTAAAGTGGACAATGAATCCCCAATCTAACAGGGAGCGCAGCTGTAATATATGCACAACACAAGATGGAATGACGATATAGCCTTGGGTGCTGATATAATCTGGGGTGATGTATACATCATCTTCTTCACATAATATTAATTTCTCCCCGCTGGAATCCACCATTACAGGTGCCTCTGTAATTTTTGCATGTAATTAACGGTAAAGGTCTTTCTCGTAGAAATTGTAGTTCATTTTGATGGACATCATCTTTACCACACACTGGAGGATGGGCAGCTCAAGTAAAGTAAAGCCAATTTGTGCATGAGCCTCCAAATTACCTTTTTTTCCTGCCAGTAGTCAAATGGACTGTCTGACATGCCTATTTGGTTGCTATTATTAAAAAAATTTAAATAGTCCTTAACCATTCTTTGAATGGTGACTGTATCAGATGGAGTGACGGTAGAGGTGTCATTAATTGTAAGCAATTCTGATCTGACCAGATGTCAAAACTTGGTTGTGTTGACTCATCTGCATCACCAGTGGGTGTTTTGAAAGTTTAGTCTTTTCTCAGCAGATGCACCAGCTGGAGAAACTGAAGGAGAAGCCATTGCTGCATGATATCCAACTTGAGCTGACAATTTGCTTATCAACAGCTCTTTACATCTCTTCAGATCTGTGTCCGTTGGGAAGGAGAAACAACGTCTTCATCCCTTCTGGGATGAAAATCCACTCCCAGCAGCAGGCATGGTGCTCAAGGATTCTCAAGAAAGACACAACGTAAGACTTAAATCTAAAATCTTGCATTTGCTCTGTTCCACTTGTCCATCTATGCTGGTTAAGTGGACTGTTGGTACAATTACAGTTTGAAGGCCACTAACTATGTTTTTTATTGTCCCTGTACAGGTTGGGAAAAAGTTTTAAGTGGAATCTTTGCAAATGATTATTTAACAGTCAATTGTTTTATAAAGCACTCTTCCTGGTCCCCTTCTGGGATGAAAAGCCACTCCTAGCAGAAGAAGTAGGTGCATGATTCTCAAGAAAGACACAATGTAAGACCTTAAATCTGAAATCTTGCATTTGCTCTGTTCCACTTGTCCATCTGTGCTGGTTAAGTAGACAGTGGGTACAACGGCAGTTTGGAGGTCATTAAGTAAGTTTTTTTTAATGTCTCTGTACAGGTTTGGAAATGCTTTTCAAGTTGAATCTTTGCAAAGAATTATTTAACAGTCAATTGTTTTGGAAAGCGCTACTAAAAGTCTTCCTGGTCCCCTTCTGGGATGAAAATCCACTCCCAGCAGCAGCACCAGGCATGGTGCTCAAGGATTTTTCTGGGGCAAGGACTGATGTGAATGAGTAAAATATTTTTTGTAAATGCCTCCCCTCCCCTTCTCCCTCATAAATGTACTTCGGAATCAAAAGATTAAATTAAACTTACTACCAATCAACCCTTACTGTCCCTGCCTTCAATTACATGCATACTCCAACTCCCTCAGGCCTCTTAAATAATAAAAACATTTGTTTCCTGATGTGCCATGTTGGAAGTTGAACTGCCAAGTGTTTGTGCCGCGCCACTGCTGCCGCTTAGCTTAGGGCCTGATTCAGAGCCGGACGCTATTTGCGCTCGCTCGTTGATTAAAAAGGGGTGGCTATTCAAACGAACCGTTCGCACTTTGCGGTCTGTTCACACCTCTATGTGTGAACGAGCGAACAAAACTTGCGGTCGTAATTTTGAAAAATACGCCCCGTGGCCGCTCGCACCATACGTCATGTCCGCTATTTAATAGATTAATCGAGTACATCGAACAATGTATGAACTGCTCGCTATTCTTGGGGTTGGTTTTTCCTACCACAATCTTGCGAGCAGTTCTGACTATAAATCATTCAAGTGACGTGGTCAATGACGCTGCTGTATTAATTATGCACACCCATAAAACGCCCGTTTTGACCTTTAAGCACGCCTGCGTTCGGATTTCCACTCCCCGTTTTCAAGCACCTTCCCCTGTTACCACCCACATACGCCTCCTCCTGTCACTCAAAATAGCAGGCATTCGCTATTTAGCGAACAAACGATTTCCGACCGCACTGACTGGTTCGCGCATGCGTATTATGATCCGTACGCATGCGCAGTTGGGCAAACATCGCTCAGAACGAACGAGCGGCCGCTTACGAGCGGCTCTGAATCAGGCCCTTAGTCAGCCAGCTAGCTTGGTGTAAATGTTGGGCCTAAACTGGATGAAAACAATATTGTGAGCTGTGAGGTGGTCAAAATATAACTGGAGATGAGTGGAAATAGATGTTATTGAGGTTAATAATACTGTAGGAACAAAGACAGGCCCAAATATTGTTATTTTAGCTGTTTTTATGATCTTTTTAGAAAAAATACAGATCCAAAACCAAAAAACAAAACACGCAAGGGCGGTTTTGGCAAAACCAATCCAGATCCAAAACAAGAGGTGATACAGATCCAAAACCAAAACACGGGAGTTGGCGCACATCTCTCTCTTTATATATATATATATATATATATATATATATATAGTCACCTCACTACTTAGTAAGATTAAACGTAGCAAATAAACTAGGTTTCAAGTACTAAAAAGCCTCCCAACTTTTTCAAATCCTGACCCGGGACTCCTCGCACCCTGGCCACGTGTCACGCCACCATTTTTCGTAATGCTGGAGACATGCCCAGGTCTCCATGATCTGCTGAGCAGCCCCCAGCCAGTCCCGGCACAATGTGGATGACCCACATCATTCATTTACCGCTGCTCTGCTATACAGAACAACGTCTAACAGAGTCGTCGTCCCCCCAACCTCCCGCAGGACACTGTCTGGAACAATCTATGTAAGTGCCATTTGTAATACAGTCAAATCTGATGACTTTTTAAAGGTGTTGAATACTTTTGCAAAGTATGCTATGTCTATAATAGAAGTACGTATTGGTTCATATGTTGATAACAAGCCAACAGCAAGAGCCCTCATTCTCTTTCAATCCCTACATTCATATCTATGCTAGTTTATACATAAATGTACAGTCATCTCACTACTCTCTAAAATGTGACAAGAAGGTCGTATTTTAAACCACACCTCAATAACACTTTATATGCTGGTTGGAAAGGATTAAATATACACAAGATAACAAATTTGTTCTTTATATCCCTGTAAAGAAGTCATACTTGACATGCAGCCAGTACCTTGAAAAATACAGGTATGTCTATCTATTTTGTTCATTGTTACATTGTATGCTGTATATTAGGCATTTTTGTATAATGTTTGCATGACTTATGCACCTTGGAGTATTGTGTCTCAGCTGCATTGCAAAGCAGTACACAACATTTCACTGTCTTATGTCATGTACAGTATGTGGTTTTATGTCATTTGTACTGTATGTGGTTTTATGTCATTTGTACTGTATGTGGTTTTATGTCCTATGTGTGTGTTTTATGTCCTATGTATGTGTTTTGTGTTATGTGTATGTGGTTTTATGTCCTATGTATGTGTTTTATGTCATATGTATGTGTTTTGTGTCATGTGTATGTGGTTTTATGTCCTATATATGTGTTTTATGTCATATGTATGTGTTTTTATATCTTTTCTATAATAAAAACATAGACTGTAATTTAAAGTAGGAATTCCTCCTTGCAGATAGTTGTCAGGTCCTGACTTCTTATTGCAGACACAGTTTTGCTACTTTTAAATGGTACATATACTAATTGTATTCAGTATAGAATCTTCACCCCAAGTTAGTTTGTACCTACACAGGTTGTTGCTGTTTCCCTTAACTGCACATTTTATACTTCATACCCACACTAATTATACTAATACATGACATACAGGAGGATCACCCAGAGTGAGCCTTTGCATGTAAGCAATGCTCAGCAGAGATATTATCTCATCAATAGCAACTACCTAATTTGCCTAAAGATACAAGTGAATTTCAGTGAGCTGTGAGTGTATTGTTATGTGTCCTTCCCCTGTCCTCTGTCACAGTAACTGTTCGTGTTCTCCATAGACTTTCATCTGCGAGACTTGTGCCCACTGTATGTAACTGCTTGTCCACTGTGTGTCACGGCTGGTCACAATGTTGTTCCAACACCCAGTGTCATCCTTCAGCATGGAAATTAATGAAGTAAGTATGAGCATTTTTCATTCTAAGAGATAATAAATAGACGAGAGAGAGAGACCGAAAGATGGATGGATAGATAGACAGACAGACATGAGAGAGAAACAGAGAGGATGGATAGATTGAACAAAAAGATATGAGTTCTATGATAGATAATAGATATGAGAAAGATATATAGATAGAATCGACAGATACACATTATTGTGATTGCACGAACTCATAACCATTCTACCAATCATGCAGGAACAATGTAATTACGTTTCTAGTGATGTGTAGGGGTTATATCGTGTGGGATAGAGTCTTGCATTTGTCTAATGCTGGCCACACACATGGTGATTTTTTACCCAATCTGGCCGATTCCGACACATTGGAACGACAGATCGTGTAAAAAATGGCCAAATCGTGAGTAAATCGTGAGTCCCCACTCACGATCAAGATGCGATGCGCGTCCCCGCTGGTCGCACATCGCATCTTCAGATCTGCCGTGCTGGGATACAAATGCACTGGAGAAATGTCTGGCTGCACGTTAGATCATTTGAAGATTGGACACTGCAAACACCAAATCGTGTGCAGAGCTGCCGAGGAGAGTTTTCAAGGGAAACCGTGCACGATGTCGGATCGTGAACACATCGCTATGTCTGTGACCAGCTTAAGAGACTGTTACTAAATGAATGTTGTCAACTGGGTAACTAAGGGCATCTGAATTAATCATCCTTTAGTTGGTCAGACAAGTTGTTCAGTTAGTTAGTTGGATGAAAAGTTGGGTACAGTGTGGCAGCTTTATGCGGGCCAAATATCTACGGCCCAAAACCCCGTTCTGCTGACGCCGATCCGATTCGCCGATCAGTGATTGAAAACACCGAGCGGTGGACATCGATGATCATCAACTCGTTGGGGAAACAGGGAACTTCAACATGCTTAAGTTCCCCAACTCCCAATTTTGACAATTTTCGGGTCTGAATCAGAGAATCAAGATTGTCCAACATGTTGGATTTCTCCGATGCCCCGGCCACGGCAGAATGGGGAATTGCCCAAATACAGGCTGGATGTCTGGGTCCCATTAGATGGGAATTTAAACATCTATAGAGAAGGTATTGAAGGGATGAGAGATAATCCTGTTTTCGCACACCTGTTGTATGCTACCAACCTTTACTACTCATATTTTAAAACTATTGTACAAAGTCCTCTAATTACCTCCTTTTAACAGATTTTTCTTATTTAAAATACTTGTAGACAATTGACTGTCACTAAATGCACATACAGTACGTCCGATACAGTAAAGAATTGTTTATGCCTTGAATGTGATGAGGGTGCACTTGATTGACATACAACAATGTAAAGCAAATAGGTTACTGAATCATTGAACTGGAAACAGCACTGAAGGGTGTGAGCTACAGTAGTAGTGTAAGTACTGTCCCTTGAGAAATTTACAGCGAGGCTTACTATTGTTGTTAATGCCAGCATCTGTTTCCTTTATTTTGGTGCTTATCTAATATTATGGACAGTATGTGACCCAGATTCATGTTCCTGCCAACACATCTACCAGTAATATTGTGCAAGAACATACGCTCTTTACTTTCATTTAAATAAATTACGATGACAGGCTTGCTTTTTTTAAATGAATGCCTATTTCTCCAAAGTTTAATTTAAGCCTGTTTCATTGTTTTTTTCTTTTTGTTGTATTTGAGTGGTTTGAAGTCAGTCTGTATAGCAAGCTTTGTTTTATATTGGATTTTATTAATATCTTGGCCATCTTGTGTAGTATTTCCCTAGGTAGTCTGACATCTCCTCTGATCACAGGTAGTGTACTTTGTCTGGCATCGTAGGTGCAAAGGGTATACGTTCAATAAAGACATTGTTATCCCGACTAGGGATGAATGACAGGCGTCTAAATGTAGACGCCTGTCATTTGACCGACGTCGGGAGACCGGTGCCCGGCATCCCGTTCGAGCGGATGCCGGGCGCCGCAGTGGACAGCCGCGTGGGGGGGGGAGGGTTAGGTTTAGGGCTCCCGGGAGGGACTTAGGGTTAGGCACCCCCCCCCCGGGAGGTTAGGGTTAGGCTAGGGGAAGGGAGACTTAGGGTTAGGCACCCCCAGGGTGAGGTTAGGGTTAGGCATCCCCCCGGGGGGACTTAGGTTTAGGCGGCGGGGAAGGGGGGGTTAGGTTTAGGCACTTAGAGGGGGGATTAGGGTAAGGCACAGGGGGGGAAGCTTAGGGTTAGGCACCCTAAAGGAGGGTTAGGGTTAGAGGGTAGATTAGATTAGTGAATACTTACCTAGGGACGATCAGGATTTCATCCTCTGTCGGCCAGGCGCTGTCCGGATTTGAACCGCCGGCAAGGGGTCCAGCGGAAATTCATACCGATTCCGGTGCAAAGTGCCCCAAAGAGAGGAGATCATGGGGGTTATTACCTACAGTGCAGGTTTTTTGCTCATAGCAACTAATCAGATTCTAGCTATTATCTTCTAGAAGCTGCTAGAAAAATGAAAAGTCAAATCTAATTGGTTGCTATGGGCAACAACTCAACTTCTAAAAATCCAGTGCAGTTCATACCACCTTGAGTGCATGAACTGCACTGGAAGTTTTGACACCCAGATATTTTAGTATGGAACTTTGTACTGCAGTTTTGCCTTTTTGTATAGCCATGCATTATGTTGACCTTGCTCCCCAGCTGGGCAGGATCATTTCTTTAATTGTTGGCACCATACATCACAACACTATTTATTTTATTATTTAACTTGTTGCCCAATTGACATCTTTTAAACTGTGTTTTTTTTCCATTTTTAATGGAAGAGGCTTTAGCGACCTTAATGGGACTCTCCCCAAAATCTAAGGGAACTTGTGTGGCCCAATGGCTTTGATCCCTACTGACACTACTGATGCTCCCCTCTGAGAGAGAAGGGAAGATTTAGTCCCGGGGTTATGGTTCGGCAAACCCCACGTAAGAGACCCCGCTTGTGGAGAATGGTACTATGAAGGTCCTTTCCCTTGTTGGAACCTTATCACTTAGGGGTGTAAAAGAGCTTCACCTCCATTGTGCCTCAATCAATGTACAGTATGTGTATTTTGTAAACCTTTGAAGAAAAAATCACCAATATGTTATGGCAACTATTTGGTTATTACTAGCAGAGACACCAACCTGATACATTTCATTTTGGAGATATTTACAAGGGAAAGAAAAAAAAGAGAACTCTCATCTTTTTTGGGGGCACACTTATGGTGCATACACACGGTCAGATTTGATGTCAGATATGAACGATAACGATTTAAAAAATCGTTCAATCGTTCATATCTGAACGAAAATCTGACATGTGGGCCTGCAATGATGAACGATGCGCGTTCCCGTTTGTCAGATAATGATATCTGACATCTGATGTGTTTGCAGTCAGATTTTGACAATTTAATTCATTTTAATACTGTCTGAAATCATTCAATCATTCAAATCATTGGTAAAATCGTTCAGTCGTTCATCTGACAGATCTGACCGCGTGTATGCACCATTAGTTGTAAATGTAAAATATAACTTTTATTATATTATATTAAAATCATAAGTCAACACTAGGACAAACAACATGAAAATAAACAAATGTAAAACTCATAAGCGATAATACAGCAAAATATTAATAATCTGTATTGTTAATTGTCTGAGTGTCAACAATCAGTAACTAAGGCAGCAGTCATATTCAACATATAAAGGATGATCCGATGCCGATCCGAGTCAGGCTCGACTTTTCCCGCCTTACTTGGATCTGAAATCGAGGCAAAACGTCATCATCCCGCCTTCCGGGTCTCGCGGGTTTTGGATTCTATATAAGGTACCCTCGTCAGCGCCATTTTCTCACTCGGCTGTGGACAGTGAAGAGGGAGGGTGGGAGTTAGGGCTGGCTGGGCTGTGTAGTGTAGTGTATTGTAGTGCAGTGTAGTGTTGTGCTGTGCTGTGCTGAGCTGTGCTGCTGTTGTCCATAGGGGCTGTGTCCACTCCTCCAAAGTCCATAGGGGCTGGCTGTGTTGTGCTGTGCTGCTGTTGTACATAGGGGCTGTGTCCACTCCTCCAAAGTCCATAGGGGCTGGCTGTGTTGTGCTGTGCTGCTGTTGTCCATAGGGGCTGTGTCCACTCCTCCAAAGTCCATAGGGGCTGGCTAGGCTGTGTTGTGCAGTCAGTTGTCCATAGGGTCTGTGTCCACTCCAAAGTCCTGTGCAGTGTCCCAGTCCTAAAGGGGTGCTGTAGTGCTCCCCCCAAGTGCAAAAGAAAAAAAAAATTCTGTGTTTGTGAATTGTGTGCGCAGAAGCCGCACGTGCATCAACAAAGTAGCGTCAAGCGTGCGCCTGTGTCATAAGTAAAGGGCCGGCTGGCTCATCCGTTAAAGGGTGCTGTAACCCCCAAAGTGCACTCCAAATAATATTTTTTTTTTTCTGTGTTTGTGAATTGTGTGCACTGTACGTGCATCCTCAAAGCAGCAGCGCCAAGCGTGCGTCTGTCTGTTAAAGGGTGGTGTAACCCCCAAAGTGCGCTCCAACAAAAATAAAATAATCTTTTTTTCTGTGTTTGTGTGTGAAATGTATGCGCAGTAGCCGCACCTGCATCCTCAAAGCAGCAGCGCTAAGCGTGTGTCTGTCTGTTAAAGGGTAGTGTAACCCCCAAAGTGCGCTACACAAAAAATAAACAATTCTTCTTTTTTTTCTGTCTTTGTGAATTGTGTGCACAGTAGCAGCACGTGCATCAACAAAGTAGCGTCAAGCATGCGCCTGTGTCATAAGTAAAGGGCCGGCTGGCTTGACCATCCTCAAAGCAGCAGCGACAAGCGTGCATCTGTCTGTTAAAGGGTGGTGTAACCCCCAAAGTGCGCTCCACAAAAAATAAAATAATCTTTTTTTTCTGTGTTTTTGTGCGAAATGTATGCGCAGTAGCCGCACCTGCATCCTCAAAGCAGCAGCGCCAAGCGTGCGTCTGTCTGTTAAAAGGTGGTGTAACCCCCAAAGTGTGCTCCACAAAAAATAAAAAATTTTTTTTTTCTTTCTTTGTGAATTGTGTGGGCTGTAGCCGCACCTGCATCCTCAAAGCAGCAGCGCCAAGCGTGTGTCTGTCTGTTAAAAGGTGGTGTAACCCCCAAAGTGCGCTCCACAAAAAATAAAAAATTCTTTTTTTTCTGTCTTTGTGAATTGTGTGGGCAGTAGCCGCACCTGCATCCTCAAAGCAGCAGCGCCAAGCATGCGTCTGCCTGTTAAAAGGTGGTGTAACCCCCAAAGTGCGCTCCACAAAAAATAAAAAATTCTTCTTTTTTTCTGTCTTTGTGAATTGTGTGCACTGTAGCTGCACGTGTATCAACAAAGGAGCAGCGCCAAGCGTGCGCCTGTGTCCCATAAGTAAAGAGCCGGCTGGCTCATTTCTTAAAGGGTGGTGTAACCCACAAAGTGCACTAGTCTCCAACAATAATAAAAAATTATTTTCCGTGTTTGTGTGCGCCTTAGCCGCACGTATATATATCAATATAACATAAATGGAGGACCAAACTTTCTCTGATAAAAATAAAATAGGGAAAGATCAAGAACCACTTCCTCCTAGTGCTGAAGCTGCTGCCACTAGTCATGACATAGACGATAACATGCCATCAACGTCGTCTGCCAAGGCCGATGCCCAATGTCATAGTAGAGGGCATATACAATCCCAAATGACAAAGTTCAGCAAAATGACCTTAAAAAAACATTCAAATCATCTGAGGAGAAACGTAAACTTGCCAATATGCCATTTACGACACGGAGTGGCAAGGAACGGCTAAGGTCTTTCCCTGTGTTCATGACTAGTGGTTCAGCTTCACATGACGATGGAAGCCCTCATCCCGCTAAAAAAATCAAATGAGTTAAGCTGGCAAAACCACAGAGAAGAACTGTGCTTTCTAAGAAGATATCACAAATCTCCAAGGAGAGTCCAAGTGTAGTGGTGGTTGCGATGCCTGACCTTCCCAGCACTGGACGGGAAGAGGTGGCTCTTTCCACCATTTGCACGCCCTCTGCAAGTGCTGAAAGGAGCACCCACGGTCCACTTGCTGATATGCAAATTGAAGATGTCACTGTTGAAGTACAACAGGATGAGAATACTGGTGTAGCTGGCGCTGAGGAGGAAGTTGGCGAGGATGATTCTGATGGTGATGTGGTTTGTTTAAATCAGGCTCCGGGGGAGACAGTTGTTGTCCGTGGGATGAAAAAGCCCATCACGGTCATGCCTGGGCAGAAGACCAAACATTCCACCTCTTTGGTCTAGCAATATTTCTATCCAAATCCGGACAACAACTGTCTTGCCATATGTACCATATGTAAAGGTGAAATAAGTAGGGGTAGGGACGTTAACTAGCGCGTTCATAAAAAGTTACTGTCAAGTTCAGAAACATTGGCTAAGACCGTAAGCAGTCCAGGGACACCTAAATCCCTTCGTCCTGTTGTATCCAAGCGCCTGCAAACCACACCATCAACTCCCTCCTCGTCAATTTCCTCCTTAGTCAGGATCGGAAGTAGTCCTGCAGGCCATGTCACTGGCATGCCTGACACTCCTGTGCGGGATTCCCCCGGAGGATCCTGCATTGCTACGCTACTGCTGCCGCTGCTGCTGTTGCTGCTGGGAGTCGTTCATTATCCCAGAGAAAAAGTAGGAACACCACTACTTTTACTAAACAATTGACCCTCCAACAGTCCTTAGCGAGGAGGATGAAGTACGACAGCAGTCATCCTGAAGCAAAACATATAACTGAGGCCTTGACTGCTATGTTGGCGTTAGACGTGCATCCGGTATCCGCCATTAGTGCAGTGGGATTTAGACAATTGATGGAGGTAGTGTGTCCCCGGTTCCAAATCCCGTCTAGATTCCACTTCACTAGGCAGGCGATACCGAGACTGTACAGAAACGTCAGAAAAAGTGTCCTCAGTGTCCTGAAAAATGCGGTTGTACCCAATGTCTACTTAACCACGGACATGTGGACAAGTGGAACAGGGCAGACTAAGGACTATATGACTGTGACAGCCCACTGGGTAGATGTATCACCTTATGCAGCAACAACAGCAGCGTCACCAGTAGCAGCATCTCAGAAACGCCAGCTCGTTCCAAGGCAGGCTACTCTGTGTATCACCGGTTTCAGTAAGAGGCACACCACCGACAACCTCTTAGAGAAACTGTGGGAAATCATCGCCCAGTGGCTTACTCCACTTAGACTCTCCTGGGGATTTGTGATATCTGTCAACGCCACCAATATTGTGCGAGCATTACATCTGCGCAAATTCCAGCATGTCCCATGTTTTGCTCACGCAATAAATTTGGTGGTGCAGAATTTTCTGAAAAGCGACAGGGGCGTGCAGGAGACACTTAGGGTGGTCCAAAAAATTTCTGGCCATTTTCGCCATTCAGCGACTGTGTGCCGAAGACTGGAGCGCCAGCAAACACTCTTAAACCTGCCCCACCATCACCTGAAGCAAGAGGTTGTGACGCAGTGGAACTCAACCCTCTATATGCTTCAGAGGATGGAGGAGCAGCAAAAGCCTATACATCCACCTATGACATAGGCAAAGGAGGGGGTATGCACCTGACTCAAGCACAGTGGAGAATGATTTCCGTGTTGTGCAAGGTTCTCCAGCCCTTCGAACTTGCCACACGTGAAGTCAGTTCAGATACTGCCAGCTTGAGTCAGGTCATTCCCCTCATCAGGCTTTTGCAGAAGCAGCTGGAGAAAGTGAAGGAGGAGCTAAGACGAAGCGATTCCGCTTGGCATGTGGGACTTGTGGATGAAGCCCTTCATTTGCTTTGGCAGGATTCCAGGGTGGTCAATCTGTTGAAATCAGACCACTACATTTTGGCCACCGTGCTCGATCCTAGGTTTAAAGCCTATGGGGTGTCTCTCTTTCCGGCCGACACAAGCCTGCAGAGGTGCAAAGACCTGCTGGTGAAAACACTGTCAGCTGAAGCGGAACGTGACACATCAACAGCTCCTTCTTAATTTTCTCCCGCAACTGGGGCTGCCAGGAAAAAACTTAGGTATCTAAGCAACCCGCTGGCGGTGATGCAGGGCAGGCAGGACCAAGTTTGGACATCTGGTCCAGACTGAAGGACCTGGCAACAATTTCTGACATGTCTACTGTCACTGCATATTATACTGTCACCATTGACAGAATGGTGGAGGATTACATCGGTGACAGCATCCAAGTAGGCATGTCAGACAGTCCATACCTGTACTGGCAGGAAAAAGAGGCAATTTGAAGGCCCCTGTACAAACTGGCTCTATATTACCTGAGTTGCCCCCCTCCAGTGTCTACTACGAAAGAGTGTTTAGTGCAGCCAGGAACCTTGTCAGCGAAAGGCGTAGGAGGTTGTTTCCACAAAATGTGGAGAAGATGATGTTCATAAAAATGAATTATCAACTCTTCCAGGGAGACCAGCCTCCAGAACGTACAGAGGGACCTGTGGTGGTGGATTCCAGCGGGGACGAATTAATACTCTGTGAGGATGAGGATGTACACAACACTGAAGAGGGTGAGGAATCGGTGGATGAGGAGGATGAGGACGACATCTTGCCTCCGTAGAGCCAGTTTGTGCAGGGAAAGATTAATTGCCAGCTTGTTTTGTGGGGGCCCAAACGAACCAATCATTTCAGCCACAGTCGTGTAGTAGACCCTGGCACTGAAATGATTGGTTTGTTAAAGTGTGCATGTCCTGTTTATACAACATAAGGGTGGGTGGGAGGGCCCAAGGACAATTCCATCTTGCACCTTTTTTTTCTTCTTTGCATTATGTACTGTTTGGGGGTCTAGTTTTTCAAACTGCCATCCTGTCTGCCACTGCAGTGTCACTCCTAGATGGGCCACGTTTTTGTGCCGCCCACTCGTGTCGCTTAGCATAGTCATCCAGCTACCTCGGTGCTTTTGGACATAAAAACACTATTGTGAAGTGTGAGGTGTTCAGAATAGACTGGAAATGAGTGGAAATTAAGGTTTTTGAGGTTAATAATAGCATAGGAGCAGAAAAACCCACAAATTCTGTGATTTTAGCTGTTCTTATGCTTTTTTTCAAAAAATACAGATCCAAAACACAAAACCAAGAACCCAAAACACGGAAGGGTGGTTTTGGCAAAACCAATCCAGATCCAAAACACGAAGAAAGATCCAGATCCAAAATCAAAACACAAAACACGAAAAGTGGCCGGTGCACACCCCTAATATATATATAGAGCATTAATAGTATAGATAATAGAGTAGACGTCATAAATTACCAATGAATCAATTATGTCACTAAGCATACCATCGCTTAATGCTAGTTTATAAAACTAAAATATTTTAGTAAAGATTTCTGGACTGCACAAACTGAATATATATATATAATGGGAGGTGCTACCTGATGAGACTAATTGCAGGCACAGAAACAGACAAATCCCAGGTGCACAACTCCAAATTATTAATAATATATAAATGCAAAAACATTTTGCAATCAAAATGGGGCAGCTTGGCTGGGCCAGTTTTGGGGGGTCCTGCGCTCTGGATTTGATCCCTAGTATGTTAGGGACCTACCCTAAAGAGGTTAACTGGATATGGTGGGTAGGCCCATAACCTTGGCAATGATTATGCTAAAAACCTCTATTGATTGCAAAATTTTATTGCATTTATACATCATTAATAATTTGGAGTTGTGCACCTGAGATTTGTCTGTTTCTGTGCTAGTTTATATTTTACCAGTAACCCCTGCAATCAGCAAAAAGTAAAATCAACACACTCTTTAGCAAATAAACCAGTACTGTGTGTTTTTATTGAGCAATCTCCAATCATCTGCCTATTTACACAGGTGTTTAATAACATAGGTAAAGCAATATATTTCTCACAATCAAGTATGTGCGATCTATATGGTCCAAAAGTATTGGAGGTGACAACAACACTAATAAAGATGTATGTCACAGAGTATTTAAGGTATACAAAATGTATGTCACAGAGAAAGTGATAAGTAGGTGGAATTATTTCAAATACTGTTCAGAGTTGCAATGTGACACATATACTATGAATAACCGTCCATCAATACTGGCGTTCATGCACACATAATATATTAAGTTCGACAGTAGAAATTAATAGAGTTTTATGTAATTAAGAAATCAGCAGGGAAAGATAAGTCAATAATAAAATATGGAGATAAGAGGAAGGGAGGGACTAGGTATCATAAATATAAAGAAAAGCTACTCCCTCATAACAAATCTAACGTACAGCTGCTGCTTGCTGTGTGACATGCATTTATACAGCAGGTGAGCGTGACCCCCAGGCGGTCATAGGACGTGACTGAGTATAACGGGCAGCTGCTGCTTGCTGTGTGACATGCATTATACAGCAGGTGAGCGTACCCTTAGACAGTCATAGGATGTGACTGAGTATAACGGGCAGCTGCTGCTTGCTGTGTGACATGCATTTATACAGCAGGTGAGCGTGACCCCCAGGCGGTCATAGGATGTGACTGAGTATAACGGGCAGCTGCTGCTTGCTGTGTGACATGCATTATACAGCAGGTGAGCGTACCCTTAGACAGTCATAGGATGTGACTGAGTATAACGGACAGCTGCTGCTTGCTGTGTGACATGCATTTATACAGCAGGTGAGCGTACCCTTAGACAGTCATAGGATGTGACTGAGTATAACGGACAGCTGCTGCTCATACTTACCTACTTTGCTGGGCAGCTTTCCGGGAGCAGCAGGAGGGGACCTGCTGCTCTCCTCTTCGGGGGGCGGGGCCAGACGATAGACAGCATTAGGCCCCGCCCCCTTTACAGAAACCCCCGTGATTCGCGGGTTCGTGAGGAGGGGGCGGGGCTAAATGACGCGATTTGCCTAATTTAGCCCCGCCCCTTCCCGACGGACCCGATAATTTCAGGTAAAATCTCCCCATCCTGCCCACTTCACTAGGAAGTGGGCGGGATGCGGGAGATATGCCTACTCCTCCGGGATCGCGGGGGGTTACCCGAAAAATCGGGAGCCTCCCGCGATTCCCGGGAGAGTAGGCATGTATGCTGCTGCTTGCTGTGTGACATGCATTATACAGCAGGTGAGCGTATCCTTAGACGGTCATAGGATGTGACTGAGTATAACGGGCAGCTGCTGCTTGCTGTGTGACATGCATTTATACAGCAGGTGAACGTACCCCCCAGGCGGTCATAGGATGTGACTGAGTATAACGGGCAGCTGCTGCTTGCTGTGTGACATGCATTATACAGCAGGTGAGCGTACCCTTAGACGGTCATAGGATGTGACTGAGTATAACGAGCAGCTGCTGCTTGCTGTGTGACATGCATTATACAGCAGGTGAGCGTATCCTTAGACGGTCATAGGATGTGACTGAGTATAACGGACAGCTGCTGCTTGCTGTGTGACATGCATTATACAGCAGGTGAACGTACCCCCCAGGCTGTCATAGGATGTGACTGAGTATAACGGGCAGCTGCTGCTTGCTGTGTGACATGCATTATACAGCAGGTGAGCGTACCCTTAGACAGTCATAGGATGTGACTGAGTATAACGAGCAGCTGCTGCTTGCTGTGTGCATTTATACAGCAGGTGAGAGTGCCCCCCAGGCATTCATAGGATGTGACCAGGGGCTGGCTGGCAACTTTTAGCCTGAGGGGCAAATGCATGCAGGCGGCCCTGGCAGAGGGGTAGCGTGTAGCCAGGGTGCCCGAAGAACGTGCGTGCTATGGCCCCCCCCCCCCTCTCAAGTGTTCCAGGGAGGAGGCGGGTCCATATGGGATTAATGTAAAGTAAAAATAAAGATTAGGAACAGCCCCATCGTGGTGCCCATATGCAGTGCCCCCCTGTGCCCCAGGAGAAGACCCCCTTATGCAGGCCTCCAGTAGTGCCCCCAGTAGTGATCCCCCCTATGCAGTGCCCCTTATACAGTGCCCCCAGTAGTGGTCCCCCCCGTGCAGTGCCCCTTGTGCCCCCAGTAGTAAGCCTCTTATATAGTGCCCCCATTAGGGTACCCCCTATGCAGTGCTCCTTATATAGTGCCCCCAGTAGCAGTCCACACCCCATGCAGTGCCCCCAGTGGTAGTCCCCTCCCCCCTATGTAGTGCCCCTAGTAGTAGTCCCCTCCCCCCTATGCAGTGCCCCTACTAGTTGTCCCCTCCCCTTGTAGTACCCCTAGTAGTAGTAGTCCCCCCTTGTAATAGTAGTCCCCCCTTGTAGTGTCCCCAGTAGTAGTACCCCCAGTTGTAGTCCCCCCCTTGAAGTGCCCCCAGTTATAATCCCCAGTAGTGGTCCCCCCTTGTAGTGCCCTCCTCCCTGTAGTGCCCCCAGTAGTGATTTCCCCCTTGTAGTACCCCCAGTAGAGGTCTCCCTCTTGTAGTGCCCCCAGTAGTGGTCCCTCCCTCTTGTAGTGCCCCCAGTCAAGTAGTGGTTCCCCTTTGTAGTGCCACCAGTAGTCCACCCGCCTTGTAGTGCCCCCATTAGTAGTAGCCCCCCCCCTTGTATTGCCTCCAGTAGTGGTTCCCCCCTTGTGGTGCCCCCAGTAGTGGTCTCCCCCTTGTAGTGCCAGCCTCCCCCCCAGTAGACACACGTAGTAAAAAAAAAAAACACTTACCTGAATCCCCGCTCCCGCCATCCGCTCCTCCGTCTGTCCTTCCCGGGCCGGGCTGGGCCGCTCTGCATTATGGGAGAGACGTCATATGACGTCATGATGCCTCTCCCATTGCCCACTGTGGGAGCCGGAAGATGGAGCTGCTCCTGCAGTGGGCGCAGCAGCAGCTAATGAGAGTCTGACAGACTCTCATTGGCTGCTGATCAAAACAAACACACAGCTGCCGGAGCCGCCGGCTGTGTGTTTGTCACTTGTGTAGCGCTGACCGAACTCCGTCCGGTCAGCGCTACACACGCGGTGCAGTCTGTGTCACAGTGACATAGACTGCCCGCGGCCCGGCCGCGGCACCTGGCACCCTGCCCCCCGGCCCAGCCCGCCACTGGATGTGACTGAGTATAACGGGCAGCTGCTTTTGCGACATAGGTCTGAGTGGGCTCTGTTAATACAGCGCAGAGCCCTCCCAGGCCACCGACTCAATGAGAGTGTCCAAAGAATTCAGATAGAATAGGAATATAGGGCCCCATTTACAAACGAAGGGACATACCAGCAGCAATTTTCATTTAGTATCACTGTGATACAAACGAAAATTCCACTGGTATTTATTAATACTTACCCCTCCGGCGAGGTCCAGCGGAATCCTCGTCCTCGGCGAGGTCCTCAGCTGGGTTGCTGGCAGCGCTAAAGGGGTTACTCTTCATTTATAAATGGGGCCCATAGAAAGATAATAGAAGAAAAAATTTCTAACTTTATCGGTAGTGTGTGCTGCTGCTCTACATCTGCCTCATGTAGTATTGGTGGAGAGTGAGCGGTACAGCGCTGTATTAGGCATGAGGAAGAAAACAGTAGCAGGTGGGGTGTAGTGTTCCAGGGATAGTGGGGAGACCCTGATGCCGCAGGGTCCAAATCCCCACTCATCCTGGCCAAAAACCACCCACCTGTGAGTGATACCTGGAAGCAGCGGAGTAGCGTGGAACCATGGCGCCCGGAGAAAGTTCATGTCATGGTGCCCCCCTCTCTCCCCCCCCCCCACCTCCCTGTACTGAACTGTGCCAGTCGGGTATGGCCAGCCTGTGGGGGAAATACTGAAGTGAAGAGAAAAACAGCAAACAGTGGCAGTATCACGCTGGGCATTGAGGTCCTATTGGGGGAATGGAATGCTTCAGTAATACACTATCTGACATTAAGGGGTAGCTCCTTTGGCACTGCTTTATTTATGTATAGCACCTAGGATCTGACTTATATCCTTTGAATCATTGTTATCAGTCAATAGAGGAGATTGTATTATATATTCTGATCATCTAACTTAAAGTGACAGAATCCATGTGCTAGAGTGAGATATCACAGGGTGCCCAGCTTATTACTGCAATTACTGCCCCGAGTAGCATTCACTGGAGTGGGAACATCTATGGGAAGCTCCCTTTTCTGCTATGTTCCTACTTCACAAATATACATTGCACCTATATTAATGTGAGTGCTACTAATCATGTTCTGTCTACCACCAGTATTATTATTCCAAGTCTCCTAATAATATATTTTTTCAATCCGTAACTTATTTAGGATGTAGAGCAAACTAACCGAGATAAAACTAACAGGCGGCCGTCATACTATGTAGCGCCCCATGAATTCCGGAACTCTGGATGGCGCCCTCTGTCCATTTTGGAGCCCGGAGCTCATGCTCCACTGGAACCACCCTCACTACTCCCCTGCCTGGAAGTATCACCGGAGTCTGCATCCGGGAGTCCCGTATAAAAAGTGAAGTGCTGGTATAGCGCAGGGAAGTGCTGGGTAATGCCGCCGCTTAATCTGGGCCACCAGCTTGTGCACAGCCGGTGCCTGTTCTTCAGATGGCCGTTTAGCTGAAAACGCCTCCTCGGTGGTATTTATCTTGGAGATATTTGTCTGATTCCAAACCTGGGCTGAATTAATTCATTAATATAAAACAAGGGCCTCAACGTGGTCATCTTACCTGGGAACCACAATTTACCAATCCAACTATAGGTACATACTGTATCTTTGTTTTTACTGTCCATGTGCCTAATGCAGTGTCATCAAATAATACAAGAAGTGCCACATTCAGTAAAGCAAATGTGTTCCCTATATTATGTTACCTGTACCCATATAATACCTGTTGAGTGGCCTGATGTTTGTACATACGGAGGTTTACCAGGCACAACCTTACATCATAAGCATAAACCAAGACACCATGGATAATGTACGTCGCTCTGAAAGATGTCATTAATAATGTCATAAATGATGTGTGGTTAGATGCTCAGTAGTAGTAGTAATAATGGTAACATCCAGCAACCGGCCAAGCAGGCAAACAGAAAGAATATCCACTAATAGTCATGTTCAATTAAGTGCCAGGTAGAAGTAAATCCCAGTAAGATGCCAAGCAGTGATAATGCCTAGGAAAATGCCAAGCAGTGATAATGCCCAGTAAACTGTTCATTAATAGGAAAGTCCATAACATACACAATGATAATAATTCCCAGTAAGTTGCCCAT
Source organism: Taudactylus pleione (assembly GCA_031769625.1). Lineage (NCBI taxonomy): Eukaryota > Metazoa > Chordata > Amphibia > Anura > Myobatrachidae > Taudactylus > Taudactylus pleione. The sequence continues at coordinate 659,004 of JAUIMM010000847.1, read as the reverse complement.
TCATATTAATGTTCAGTAATATGCCCTTTATTGGTAATGACTAGTAAGATACCCATTAATAATTAAGCCCAGTAAGATGCCTATTATGTCAATGTCAATAAAGGTGTCTGGTAGTAGTAATGGCCAGTAAGCAGCACACTTATCACTAAATAAGCAGCTTGCTTGGAATTAGTTTATTGGTCAGGAAGGGGCCCATTAGTTATATTGATCAGGAAAGTGTCAATTAGTGATATTGGTCAGGAAGGTGCCCAGTAGTGATATCGGTCAGGAAGGTGCCCATTAGTGATATTGGTCAGGAAAGTGTCCATTAGTGATATCGGTTAGGGAGGAGCCCATTAGTGATATTGGTCAGGAAGGTGGTATCCATTAGTGAGATCGGTCAGGAAGGTATCCATTAGTGATATCGGTTACGGAGGTGCCCATTAGGTGGTATCCATTAGTGATATCGGTTAGGGAGGTGCCCATTACTGATATTGGTCAGGAAGGTGCCCATTAGTGATATTGGTCAGGAAGGTGCCCATTAGTGATATTGGTCAGGAAGGTGGTATCCATTAGTGATATCAGTCAGGAAGGCATACATTAGTGATATCGGTCAGGAAGGTGCCCATTAGTGATATCGATCAAAAAAGTGTCCATTAGTGATATCGATCAGAAAAGTGTCCATTAGAGATATCGGTCAGGAAGGTGGCCATTAGTGATATCGGTTAGAAAGGTGCCCGTTAGTGATATCGGTCAGGAAGGTGCCCGTTAGTGATATCGGTCAAAAACGTGCCCATTAGTGATATCGGTCACAAAGGTGCTCATTGGTGTTATCGGTCAGAAAAGTGTCCATTAGAGATATCGGTCAGGAAGGTCCCCTTTGTGATATCGGTCAGGAAGGTGCCAGTTAGTGATATCGGTTAGAAAGGTGCCCGTTAGTGATATCGGTCAGAAAGGTGGCCTTTAGTGATATTAGACAATAAGGTGCCCAGTACTACATAAAGTCAGTACACACTACATCGTTGGCACTGCATCCTCTTCTTTGGTGACTTCTGTTAAAGCTAGAGATTTCCCAATGACGCGTAATGTCTCACAAGAAGATAAAATATATATAACTTATTCATACCCCTTTTACACCAGAGCTAAAACCCGGGTTATTGCAGGGTTAACCCAGGTAGCTCCTTGGTGTAAAAGGGGAAAGGGTTGGATTTCCAGGTCGAGTGACCCGGCAATTCAACCCAGGTAACTTGCAGGGTTTAACATAGGAATAACCGTGAAACCCTGCAGTGTAAACGTCGCGATCCAGGTCACGATGACCTGGACCGCGCCTCATCCCGTCATCTCCAAGCATCCACTTCCACGCCTGGAAGAGCCGGGTCACTACAGACCTGGCGCCGGGAATTTCCTGGGTCGGCACTGCTAACTTCCGGGTCTAAATCGGTTTGGAACCCTGTCAGACCCGGAATTTAGGTATAAAGTGGTATAAGCTGTAATCAGTAAACTGTATCTGCCATACAAATGATTATAAAAAAAAATGTAGTTGTCTAGCTCAACAAATAATATGTAATGGGCAAAGATCCAAAATATGAAGAGATAAAAGGAAAAGACCTGTCTGACCACAGCTTAAAGCTTCATTAGAAACCCCCAGAATTTCCCCTTTATGTTGATTAAGTTGAAGAAAACTTATTGAGGCATGAAAGTTGAACTTTAATTTTCAGTAACCATATGCATAAGTGTGAAGACTGGGAACATGTAGGTGTACCGAGGGCTGTAATCTGCAGCTGTAATAAATGAGTGGATAAGATCGGCCCGTAAAATACAGAACAGATGTGCAGCGCTTCACAGACATAAATGACTACATATAGTAACAGCACTTTATGACACAATCATGTAAACATTATTCATAAATTGTTTTTAGTGAAAAGATAAATCAGGTAAAACAGGACAAACAAATCATAAACATGATAACAGACAACACTGACAGATCTTAACGTACAAACACTCTAATGGCACAAAAATAAACAAAAAAGAAAGTCACATACTAAAATGCCCAACCACATACAGGCTAACATGTTGCAAATTAAAGTAATTGGCTCCAGGTGAGGTCTAGCAGCACCATAGGTAGTTGTTTATATAGATCATGTGTACACAAAAGCTGGCCATACACGCTACAATTATCAGGGCAATCCGCCCGATAGCCGCGTATCGCCTCGATAATTGTAGCGTGTGTGCGGGCGACCGAGGGTTAAATATTGCTCGGTCGGACATGCCGGATTGTCCAGCGTGCCCGCCCCATGTGATATTTAACAGGTAAACTGTCGGCCGCATCGGGCAGTGTATGCCCAGCCACGGCCGACAGACAGACATTTCCTGTGTTCCTTCCCATGGAAGGAACAGGGAAATGTCTCCTCCCCCGGGGGCGGAGCGCACATGTCGGACTAATACACTGTGAGAAATCTCTCAGTGTATGCCGCGGACATCTGCAGGCTGGCATGCTGCCAGATAAAATGTCTGTCGGTCATGTGAATAGCATCATTTAGCCCTGCCCCCTATTTAAATTTAAGCCAATCGCGGCAATTTGCCATGAAGGGGGCGGGGGAAAATGACACGAACCGTCAGGCACCATCCCCGTCACAGCACACCTGCTTCTCCTACCAAGGCTTCTCCCGGGGAGGAGAAGCCAAAGGTAGGCAACTATGTATAAAGGATAACCCTACTTTGTTAAGTGTACAGGCTAAAAATGAACTATTCATTGCATTGGCAAGTACAAACTAGTGCCTTGTAATATTATCATAATAATATTATATTACATTATGTATTACATAACACATACCAACCAAGCACATATCAGTAGTCTATTAATGTTTGTTAACTATCATTTAATTCTTCTTTACTAGTTTTGCAAAAGATCCACATTCAAAGTACATTATAGCACCCACCCTCAAAACTTAAAATTTGCCATGTAATGAACTCATAGATTTTGGGGTCTATGGCCCTCATTCAGAGCCGCTCGCAAAAAGCGAGCGCTCGCTCTGAATGAGGACGGCTGCTTTTGTTTGAAAGGGGGCCTCCTGGCCACTCGCTAAGCTGTGGGTTACCACCCACAGCTTTAGCGAGTGACCAAGTGATGGTCGAGACCATCGCGACCATGAGGGCTTGCGACGAGACCCTTGCGGTAGTGTCTCGTCTACCGCAAGCCCCAGGTAGCTTCCTGCACTAACAGAGCAGGAAGCTCCCTACTGACATCAGTGGTAATGTCAGTAGGGCCGCCTACAAACGGGAGGCGTTCCTTCAGGAACGCCTCCGTTTGCCCGGCCACCCCCCACCCCGCCTACAAAACGGGGCAAGCTGTCGATCAACATCGACAGCCGCCCCGTTTGTAGCGAGCCCCAGAGCGAGTGAATTTGCCAGATCGCAGGGGGATATTTAAATTTTTTTTTTTAAATATCCACAATATGTACAAAGGGGAACTTGCAGGGGCAGCGGTTATATCTACGGCATTTGTGAGAGACTTCTCCGGGGTAAGCTGACACTGCGCATGCACACGGTCTCACTTCTGGAGCCGGCCGGAGGCTGCGAGAGAGCGATCGGGAGATCTCGCTTCTGCTCCTGGAGCCTCCATAGGCTTGAAGCAGATTACACCATCTGAAGATATTGTAAACTACTGGGACCAAACTCTGAAAAGCTTGATAGTAATGGGAACTGTGATCTGCAGTGCAGTGGCTTAACTAGGGTATTTGTAGCCCAGAGCAAGTAAAAAAATGGAGGCCCCCCCTAAGTATGTGTGCGTGCCGAAGGCGTGCGCCGAAAAAGAGGGTGTGGTCACATGCCACAAAGGGCGTGGCCACTTAAATATGGGGGGTCACCACCGTTTCTCGTCACTCTGGGAACATTCCTTTCCATTCCATATGCACCGTAATGCCCCCAGTAGTAGTGCCCCTCTTGCAATGCCCACTGTAGTAGTGCCCCTTATGCAATGTCCCCAGTAGCAGTACCCCTTATGCAGTGCCCCCTGTAATAGTGCCCTTATACAGTGCCCCCAGTATTGCCCCTTATACAGTGGCCACAGTAGTGCATCCTTATACAGTGCCCCCAGTAGCGCCCCTTATTCAGTACCCCCAGTAGTGCCACTTATACAGTGCCCCTTATGCAGTGCACCAGTAATGCCCCTTATACAGTGCCACTAGTAGTGCTCCCTCTATGCAGTTCCCCCAGTAGTGCCCCTTATACAGTGCCTCCAGTAATGGTCCCCTCTATGCAGTGCTCCCAGTAGTGCCCCCAGTAGTGGTCATCCCTATGCAGTGCCCCTTATACAGTGCCTCCAGTAATGGTCCCTTCTATGCAGTGCTCCCAGTAGTGCCCCTTATACAGTGCCCCCAGTAGTGGTCATCCCTATGCAGTGCCCCTTATACAGTGCCCCCAGTAGTGCCCCTTATACAGTGCCCCCAGTAGTGGTCCCCCCTAAGCAGTGCCCCTTATATAGTGCCTCCAGTAGTAATTCCCCCTATGCAGTGCCCCCGGTAGTGGCCCCTCCTCCGTCCTTCTGGCCCGCTCTACACTATGGGAGAGATGTCATGACATCATGACATCTCTCCCATCACCCACTGCAGGAGTCGGAAGGTGGAGCTCATGAGTGAGCTCCAGACCGGCTCGGCCATGAGTGCAGCAGCCAATGAGAGTCTGTCTGAGTGTACTACCCGGTGGCGGTGTTTGTTACTTATATTACACTGAATTGAAACCAGTGTCCTGGACCGCAGTCGGCGGTGCCTAAGGCACGTGTCCTGCATGACCCCCCTTAGTTATGCCATGGCAGTGGCGTAACTAAAGGGGGTCAGCGGGGCACATTACCTGGATGCCATCGGACCAACAGCAGGGGGGTGGGGTTGTGCCGTCAGCTGCTGTCCCGGTTAGTGGTTCGTGTGTAGTGCAGACCACACTGAGAGTGGTCTGCATTACACAGTAAAACAAACACACTGGTGCCGGGTAGTAAAACTCACTGACAGTGAGTGTACTCCCCAGCGGCAGTGTGTTTGTTTTAGCAGCCAATGAGAATCAGTCAGACTCTCATTGATTGCTGCACCCAGGGCCGTGTATAAGGGGCACTGTATAAGGGGCACTACTGGGGGCACTGCATAATGTGCACTACAACAGGGGGCATTGCATAAGGGCACTACTACTGGGGGCACTTCATAAGGGGCACTACTACAGGAGCATTGCATAAGAGGCACTGCTACTGAGGACATTGCATAAGGGGCACTACTACAGTGGGCATTCCATGAGGGGCATTACTAATAGGGGCATTGCATAAGGGGCACTACTACTGGGTGCATTGCATAAGGGGCACTACTACTGGAGGCATTAAGGTGCATATGGAATGGAAAAGAATATTCCCAGAGTGATGAGAAACAGTGGTGTGTCATGTTGACATGTCCCCATTTTCCAGTGGCCATGCCCCTTGTGGCATGCAGCCACATCTACTTTTTCGGCGCACATAGTGGGGGGGGTGCTTTATTTTTCATCTTGCCCTGGACTCCAAATACCCGTTACACCACTGCTGCAGTGTTATTTAGCATTCTGACTGAGGGCCTGATTCAGAGCCGGACGCTCTCTGACAAGAACGCTCGCTCTGAATCAGGGCCCTCCTACCTAATATTGGAGCGGCCTCCTGGCCACTCGCATAGCTGTGGGTGACCACCCACAGCTTATGCGAGCGGCCAAAAAGATGGTCGCGATGATCAAGACCATCGCGACCATCGGGCTTGTGATGTCAGTGGGGCCGGCCCCAGACGGTAGGCGTTCCCATGGGAACGCCTCCGTCTGGGCAGCAACGCCCTCGACACGCCCACCAAAGGGGGCGTGCTGTCACTCACCATCGACAGCACGGCCCCTTTGGTGCGACACCCATAGCGACGGCCTGGCGGTCGCTATTCGGGTCTCGCGCATGCACATGACGGAGCTCCCTCCATCGTGCGCATGCACACTAGGGCACCATCAACCCGCTTGCGAGCGCTCAGCGCTCACGTGCGGGTCTGAATCAGGCCGTGAGATTTCTGTAAAATCTCCTGCATTGCGCCGTTAGTAGTACATAGCTACAATACATACAATTATGCAGAAACTGCATTTACTACATCATTTTATGCAAAAAACTGTTTGATACATAGGCCCCTTAGTGGTACGGTCACACTTTTGCCTATGTTTGGATAGCATGACAAATGTAAATAAAATCTACTCCCAAGGCTTATTGTTATCATTTTATTTAAATGTGTTTCCCATTTAGTAATAACATATTTTTAATGCTAAATGCATTCCAGAATTAAATGTTGTCAGGATAACTTTATATAGAAGGAGGAAGTGGTCTGTGATATCACTGTAAGTGCACTTTATAATAGGTCTACTGGCTCCCCCTGCAGGCAAGCAGATGTATTACATAATTGTGATTCAGAAAACAGGTGTTTCTTATTTATTTATTTTATTTATTAACAGTTTCTTATATAGCGCAGCATATTCCGTTGCGCTTTACAATTGTAAACATTAATAGAACAAAACTGGGTAATAACAGACAGATATGTAGGTAGGAAGGACCTGCTCGCAAGCTTACAATCTATAGTGGGAAGATTATAAAACCTCTTCAGTAGCTGTACCTGGAAGTGAAGTAAGTGAGGGCAGAAGTGGATGTTTTTGCCCACACTTTCCAGTTTACACTTGCAGGCTCGTGTATACGGGGTCTGACCTGGGTTGAAACCATGTCCGAAAACCCAGGTCAGACCGAGGTTTTTGGTGGACAAAATGGGTATTACTAACCCTGCTCTGCCTCCTCGTACACACTTCACTACACTGTACTATACTACACTACCGCAGCTAACCCCGCACTCCTACACTATCCCTGACCCCTGGAACTGCATCTCCCATAAGTCCCCTCAGCTGCCCAGCAATCTCTTCTGCAACTTGACTGGCAGGAGAGCGAGATGATAGGGAGGGTGAGAGACCCAGGAGAGGGTGGAACACATGGGTAAGTGCCCAGTGTTCTATGCCACATCTTATATGTGCCCCCCAGCATGGGATTGTGACTGCAAAAAAACCTGCAACCATTTTTTCTTAATTGGATACCATGGGTAATCCAAAAGTGGTTGCGTGGTCCACAGAATACTTTGGGTGCACTCAATTGGATGCGCCCTCAAGTGACCAAATTAGATTAGGCTGCAGTTTTTGCTTAATGTAAAAAATGATTATCCCCACTGCAATGTACATTGAATAAATCACGGCACGTCCGTAATTCTTTGTACATAGGCCCCCTCGGTCTTAATTCTCTGGATCTCAGGGATAGCCTATGAGCTAGTGAATACTTTCTGTTTGTTAAGGAATGCTTTTAGGGGCCTATTCATCATCGAAGTCCATATGGCCTCCGATGATTAAGTATTGTTCTCGCTGCGAGGGATGTGCATGAGCACAGCCACTGGGGGGTCCGTGAGAAGGCGGCAGAGGGATCGCATCTCTGGATCTCCTTCCCATAGGAAAGAGCAGGGATCCGAGAACAAGTGCCATCTGAAAATGGCGCTTGTTCTCAGCAGCAAACTCTGAAAACTGAAACTTTTCGGAGTTTGCTGAATATCAGGGGGTCCTATCGGACCCCTGATGATGAATGGCCCGGTAAGTAAAATATGCAGAAACTAGTGTTTCTGCATAGTTACCAGGCCATTTATCAATGATGAATAGGCCCTATGTGTTGCCTTGTACTAACATAGCTCCGACTGATGGTGACGCTGTGTTAAATGGAATGCGTTTGAAAATATATTGATAAAAACAGTAAAACATGATTGACTTCATTCAATTAATGTATAGCACATTAGTCTTCGCACTTTAGCTTGTCATATCTTAATATTCTCATATGTTGCCCCAGCTGCACTCGGTATAATACTTCCTAATTTGTGTCTCTCCCGCAGGGAATGGTGGATTTCACTGAGAACACGAGCTACTATAACAACGATCTCGTCAATGACAACACTTTTACCTGTGCGAAAGATGACTCAGATCGACTTATAAAATTCCGTCGCATCGTCATCCCAATACTCTACAGCCTGGTGTTTGTGGTCGGCATGGCGGGAAACCTACTCGTCCTCTTCATTCTCATGAGACATCGGCGCTTACGCTCCACCACGGACTTTTTCCTGGTGCACCTGACGATAGCGGATTTACTGATGCTCATTACTTTCCCCTTTTCGGTGTCGGAGGCTGTGGCAGGGTGGACCTTCGGGAGCTTCCTCTGTAAGACTGTGGGGGTCATCAGCCGTTTAAATTTCTATTGCAGCAGCATTCTCCTGGGATGCATCAGTGTCGATCGATATCTGTCTATAATCCATGCCATCTACGCTTTCAGGAACCAGAGCGTTGCCACCGTACATATCCCCTGCTTTGGCGTGTGGCTTTTCTGCTTCCTACTTTCCCTGCCCAACCTATTCTTCTTGGGGACCTATGAAAATGACAACTACACCTGGTGTACGTACCATGACAGCCATTTTCCCAGCAGTGGTTGGTGGCAAACGGGGAGAATCCTCAATCACCTGGTGGGCTTTTTGTGCCCACTGATCCTCATGAGTTTCTGCTATGCCCACATAATAGCCGCTCTGTATAGGTCCCCCAGGCGAGAGAAAAAGAGAGCGGTAAGAGTGGCCATAGTGATCACTGGAGTCTTCTTCCTCTGCTGGACCCCATACAATGTGGCCGTGTTCCTGGACACTTTGTATCAGCTCAGCTTGATGCAGAACTGCTCGGTTGAGAAGCAACTGTCCCTAGCAATAGCGGTCTCGGAATTACTGGGATATGTTCACTGCTGCCTGAATCCCGTGCTCTATGCTTTTGTGGGAGTAAAGTTCAGGAATGATGCTCTGAGGGTTTTAAAACATGCTGGATTGCTGAAGTCAGGGAGACGTGGCAGTGTCAATACATTAGCCAGGAGCACGGAATCGGAAAGTGGCACGGTCATGTCTAGTTTCTAAAGGGTCAGACAGTGTTGTACAGTTTACAAAATGGCAACTTATTGGTATCCGGCTCTCAGGTGTTTTGGATAGCCAATAATATAAATCTGAACTTGCGCTAATTTGGTGAAAAGTACCTAGTAGAACCGAACCGCTCATCTCTATCTGAAACATGTATAAAAGTGTAAATAACTGTATTTTTCAAATATACTGTTATCAGAACTCCCCAATCAATAAAGATGTGATCATTTATTTTCCAAATGGGTGCGTTGGAAACCTCTAAGGGCCCTATTTAGTTTTAGTGGCCATGGGGACCTTGATAAATTGACTCCGACCTTAGGGCCCGATTCAGACCCGCTCACTAGGAAGCGTTCGCACGCAGCCAGCCAATGTTTCCGTTGTGCACATGCGTATGCATCGCAATGCGCGTGCGCAAACCAGTCCGAGCGATTGGGAAGCATTCGCTCGCTGCGCATAGACTGTACAGCTGAGTGAGCAACAAGAGAAGCCGTTTTTGGGTGGTGACGGGTTGGTCTGTGAAACGGGTGTGGATGAGCGAATGCCGGCATGTCTGAGCGTCTCTACGCCGTTTCAGAGGTGTGCATAATTAAGAGGCAGCATCATAGTACACATCACTTGGTTGAATATTACACTGAAGTGCTCACTGTGCTTGCGGTAGGGTTTGGTCAACCACAAGCGCTGTGTATGGGTCTGATGGTACCCGATGGTACTGATGGTTGCATACACTTCCTGGAGATGACGTGGGCAAGTGGGTATCTTAAGACAGGCTGGTGGGCGTCTGCATACACAGCGATCGCACGCCAAGACATAGTGGTCGTGCTAATGCCTTGGCGTGCGATCACCTGCCTTCCCGAATTTGCATACACTTCGTGCGAGCGAACGCATCTAGCGAGTGGGTCTGAATCGAGCTCTTAGTCCTTATAGAAAATGGGCAAAATACAGTATGCTAAATAAATTGGCCTCCAACTGTACAAACAGTAAAATGCCAATAAAACATGAAGAAATAGAATTGTCACCGAAAATTAAGTTGAAGTCACCTATGTACTGTATATATACTAATTAATATTGGCCAAGATATATTTCATTTAAAGTTTTATTAGATAATCCTTGATTTTTCATTTTGCTTTTATTGTATAACAATGTTTTGTTTTTTGTTATAATTTTCAGTGTTCTTATCGTTGTGTTGTTACATATTGTAAACAAATATTCTGAACATGTTATGTTACTATACAGATTAACTAATGTCAGGTAATACTTATAGAATCTGCATATTGTTTTTTAACGCAGTATAAAGTAGAATTATAGATGTCTGTCTACAGACTAATACAAGCGTATTCCGTTTATGAAATGTCTTTTTTTCATATTGACTTTTTTTTAATATAATAAATTGATCATTGACTAGAAATGTACTGTTAATGTGTGCACAGGAGTGTACATTGGCTGAGCAATCGGTTAATCGTTTATATTAATACCAATTTATATGAATATGAATAGAAAAATAGGAATCTTTGTGTTCGGCATAAAAGTCTCAGATTTAGGAATGTAGGGACTACTCTTCTCGTTGTCTTGTCTTATCTTGGAGGACATTAATATATATGTAACAGTAATAGTAGTAATCACCAATGATGACAACCACTGGACCCTTCAGACTCTGGCTGTCCTTGCCTTACCTCCACCTCCACCTTGAAAGTGAGTAACAGTAGTAACCGTGTTTAGAAATATTACCCAGTTCAGTGTTTTTTTTCTCCTCTGCATATTTAAATGGTGATCAGATTAAATAATCTTGTTTTACCCAAAAATTGTATTTAAATTAAACTCTTCTCACTAACCCGTTACTGGCAGTCCTGCTCCCCTTAACTTAATCTTAGGAGAGGACAGGTCACTGCCTCCCACAAGATCAGCTCATATATCCCTGTTACAGGCAGTCCTGCTCCCCTTAACATAATCTTAGGAGAGGACAGGTCACTGCCTCCCACAAGATCAGCACATATATCCCTGTTACAGGCAGTCCTGCTCCCCTTAATATAATGTTAGGAAAGGACAGGTCACTGCCTCCCACAAGATCAGCACATAAATCTATTGTCGCTGCGAACATTTCAATCATCTGATTGCCTGCAGGTTATTCTGTATGCACTGGGGGACATCTGGATGAGTCACAGATCCTACATTCATCTTGAATATTAGTCACTGATATTCATTGATAACAAGTTGAATATATGATCTGTGGGCCTGATTCAGAGCCAGACGCTCTGACCAGAGCGCTCGCTCTGAATCAGGGCCCTCCTACCTAAACTTGGAGCGGCCTCTTGGACGCTCGCATAGCTGTGGGTTACCACCCACAGCTTATGCGAGCGTCCATGATGATGGTCGCGATGGTCAAGACCATCACGACCATCGGGCTTGCGACGAGACCCTTGCGGTAGGGTCTCGTGGCCGCAAGCCCTGGAGTGATTTGGCTCTATCATTCCCACTGACATCACTAGTGATGTCAGTGGGGCCGGACCCAGACGGTAGGCGTTCCCATGGGAACGCCTCCGTCTGGCAGCCACGCCCCCGGCACGCCCACCAAAGGGGGCGTGCTGTCAATCACTATCGACAGCACGCCCCCTTTGGTGCAAGACCCCGAGCGACGGCTACCCCGTCGCTCACCGGGTCTCGCGCATGCGATTGACGGAGCTCCCTCCGTCGTGTGCATGCGCACTAGGGCACCATCGACCCGCTTGCGAGCGTCCTGCGCTCGCGAGCGGGTCTGAATGAGACCCTGTGTTTCTAATAGAGGCACATTTCACACTACAATCTTACTGCAACAGTAAACAAAAGCTTTACACCACTATGTTGTGTCATCCAGGAGTGCCGAGAAGGGGGGGAGGGGGGGGCAGGTACAAATTACCCAGTCTTGCGGGAGGAGCCCAGCCGGGGCCCAGGTCCATCGCCGCACAACCCTCCCTCATGCATCAAAGCTGCTCAGCACACGCTGCTGTGTGCTGGGCTACACTGGGAGACTGCTCGCGGCTGCCAAGTAGCAGCCACAGCCTGTGGGAAGAGCGATCACACTGATCACGCCCCCCACTGTATATGCGCCGGGCAGAGGGGCTCACACTGCCCCCCTCCCCAACATGCAGTGTCGCTTCACGGTGCTGCAAAATGGTTATTTCACATTTAATGCCACACCTCCACAATTAGGCCACGCCTCCCTCTCCTTCAGGGTCCGGTTCGGCTGCCGTCAGGAACAATGTTTCTTTAACAATTAAACTCTTAGGGATGAATTTACTAAAGGTGCCCATCCACTACTAGACATGAAAACGACTGCACGATTACGACATTGCAATCGTGCAGTTGTTTTATTCAGTCTGTGATGAGCCTACACTGAACGAGCAGTCGTTCAGTGCAGGCTAATCAGTCATCTGCAAACATGCTGTACCTGACGATATAGTCAGATTGTCCAGCATGTTTGCACGATGATAGATGTCTAAACGACCAGCGGCTGCGCGCATCGCTGGTCGTTTAAGATAATTTTGCAAAATGCTTGCAAATCATTTGTAAACGATTTATGAATGATTGAACGATAACGATATCATCGTTCAATCGCTCACATTAATTGTCTAGTGGATGGGCACCTTAAGAGTTGTGTTTGGGGCGAGATTGCATTCTCATGTGAGTTTTGCCTGTTTTCCCTGCTCACAAATTTACTAAGGGCAAACACGTGCGAACTTGCAGGAAAACGAACAACAACACTTGCACGAGTTTACAAAACATAACACACCATTGGCCAAATTCGCAAGTACTTTCCATAGGAAACAATCCAAAACACGCAAATTTATAAGGAATTGAGGGCCTGATTCAGAGCCGGACGCTATTTGCGGACACTCGTTCAGAAAAAGGGGCTGGATATTTAAATTGAGCGCTCGATCTTTGCGGTCTGTTGACGCCTCTATGTCTGAAAGAGCGTCCGAAACATGCGCTCGCTATTTTGTAAAGACGCCCCTTGGCCGCTCGTATCATATGTCATCTCCTCTATTTATTTGATTAATCGAGTACATCAAAAGGCGTATGAACTGCTCGCTATTCTTGTGGTAGCATTTTCCTACCGCAATCATGCGAGCAGTTCAGGCTAAAAGACAACCAAGTGACGTGGTCGATGGCGCTGCTTTGTTAATTATGCACTCCCATTAAACGCCCGTTTTGACCGTTTGGCACGCCTGCGTTCGGATCTCCACTCCCCATTTTCAAGCACCTTCCCATTACCACTCATAAACGCCTCATTCTGTCACTCAAATTAGCAGGCATTCGCTATTTTGCGAGCACACTATTTCCGACCGCACTGACTGGTTGGCGCATGTGCATTACAACCCATACGCATGCGCAGATGTGCGAACATCGCTTGGAGCGAACAAGCGGCCGCTTACGAGCGCTTATCAGGCCCTGAGTTTTGAAACTTGCATTAGAAATTACCAAACTCTCACCAAAATAGACTTTTCAAATAGACCACCTCCTGAGGTGAGTGTTTGCATGTGTTAACAGGTGTATCAAGTTGCAATTAATGAGAGCATAATGATGATGATGCCTATAAAAGGGGCTAAATCATCTACATTGATTTGTGTGACGCAAAAGTGGTAGAATATACTATCACTGCATGTGGCTGGGATTTCAGAGACTCTACTACCAGGCTGGAAGGACTCAGGAGCAAGAAACTGAGCAGGCTCAGTAATGCAGGTACAACAAAGGCTGCACAGGCCACAGTTTTTTAGGAGGTGTTTGAACCTGAACACATTGGCCGATGGTGAGGTCATACAGATGTTCTTGCTAAACCGTAACAACATTCCATCTGTATGCAGGGGTGCCGAGAGTGGGGAAGGCGGGCTTGCTGGAGGGGCCTGGGTCCAGCGCCACCCCTCCTCTCTCTTACCTCACAGTAACCCAGCACACACTCCCGTGTGCTGGGCTGCAGTGGGGGACTGCTTGCGGCTGCTGAGCAGAGCTGCAGCAGTCTCCAATGCCTGTGGGGGAGAGCTCCTCTCCCCAGCATACAGCTGCACAAAATTATGTTTTAACATTTTCAAGCCTAAGGAGGAGTGGTCACACCTCCCATTATTAGGCCAGGCACCTTCCCCCAACCCAGCATGAATCAGTGTCCCTATCTGTGGGTCTCATTCAGAGCCGCTCGTAAGCGGCCGCTCGTTCATTCCGAGCGATGTTCGCACATCTGCGCATGCGTATGGGTATTAGTACGCATACGCGAACCAGTCAGTGCGTCCAGAAATCGTGTGCTCGCAATATAGCGAATGCCTGCTATTTTGAGTGACAGGATGAGGCGTTTGTGGGTGGTAACAGGGGAAGGTGCTTGAAAACGGGGAGTGGAGATCAGAACGCAGGCGTGCCTAAAGGTCAAAACGGGCGTTTTAAGGGTGTGCATAATTAAGAAAGCAGCGTCATCAACCACGTCAGTTGGGTGTCTTTTAGCCAGAACTGCTCGCAATATTGCAGTAGGAAAAACCAACCACAAGACTAGCGAACAGTTCATACGCTGTTCGATGTACTCGATTAATCTAATAAATAGCGGACATGACGTATGATGCGAGCGGCCAGGGGGCGTTTTGTACAAAAAAAGTCTGCATGTTTTGTTCGCTCGTTGAGACATGGAGGCGTCAACAGACCGCAAAGAGCGAACGGTTAATTTAAATAGCCACCCCCTTTTTCTGAACGAGCGAGCGCAAATAGCGTCCGGCTCTGAATCAGACCCTGTATGACCAAGTCAAACTGGACCTAGACCCTGACTCAGCACGTTCCCACTCTGTCCAGGCCTGTATAAGCTTCTGGCTGTGTTGCACTTTCTGGCTACTAGGAATTTTCATACAAAATAGCAACCATAGAGATTGAAAGTAGCACAAGGGCCGTGTTCTCCTCCACAGTGAATTTCACATTCCACTTCGTTTTGGTCTTACCCCTCTGCCTGGGCGCCTCATCACTGCTGCCTGTACTGCTCAATAGGACCTCTTGATCAGCAACCTCCTCCGCCTCACTCTCTCCCTGCCTCTCCTCTGCCCTGGACATATTCCTATCCCCCTCCCAATACAAACACAAAACACACAAAAAAAGACAAACTACACACAAAAAAACACTGACAGGACAAAAGATAAAAACACAATCAAGAAAGACAGAAAAATGAGACAAACAGATAAACAACAAAACAATAAATAAGCACAAAACAACTTTCACACACCAAGCAGCAATCAATTCCATTAGCCAAAAATTCTCGTATACCAATAAACACACTCCTCACTGTCCCTCTGCAAACTCCAACCAACAAAGCCCTCAAAGGTCGATCTGTTTGTGGAATTTTTATATGCTTGGGCATTGTGTGCATGACGTGACTGCTTCAACCAATCAGAACATGTTTCTAGGATGATGCATCTATTCTCTCACGTGTTTTTCCAAAAACTCGCATGACAAAACACGTTTGCTTTCACCATCGAAAAACATGATTTTGCAAAACTCACTTCTTGGTAGATTTAAGAGTTTGTACTGGAAGAACTCAAGCGTGTTCCTGGGAACCTGTTTGAGTTTAATCTCCCCCAAACTCGATTCTCAGTAAATTTACCCCTTAGTGCCAAAATTAAAAGGTTGCAAATAGGTTTTGCCTTTAAAAAAACAAAAAATTGCTGCTATAAATGCAGCTGAAAAATTACTTTCTCAATCGGAACTTATTACATTTGGTTCTTAGGGGTAGATTTACTAAATGTTGGGTTTATAAATCTTTGACCAATGTTTTTGATAGGGCAATAGTAATGAATGCTAAACCACTCTAATTCAGCATTAACTAATATTGGTGTTTTTTAAAAAAAAAAACATCAGTCAAAGTGCCCCGATCATCGCCAACTTTGTAATACATGACTTCCATAATTTTGTTTAGGCCACTGAACACTTAAGTGCCTGGGAAATGTTGGCTGTGAACCAGTTTAGAGCTCACAGACTGGAAAGAGCTTTGGTCCATAAAGTGTAGGCCATACAATCTGGGCCACCATCACGGGGGGAGCTGCCTGTTCCGTAGTCCCGGGCCAAGAGAGACCTGGGGCCCGAGTGGTAATGGTGCTGATATGCACCGGCAGCCAGGGAAAAACCGCTCCGGCTGCTAGCCAATCACAGCTCGCAGACCAGCAGTCAATCAGGAGCAGCCGCTCCTGATCTGCACCACTGCCACCCGGGGCCCCGCTCTTTCTGGACCAGCTGAAGGTAGTCTGGTAAGTACATAGGTCCAAGTGCAGCTAGCCTCTCACTTCGCTCCCCCCTTCTCTGCGCCACCCCTCTAAGTCCAGCCAGCCTTCCCTGTGCCTCTCCCGTACTCCAGCCAGCGTTCCCTCCCCTGTGCCTCCACCCTACTCCAGCCTTGCCTGCCCAGTGCCCCCCCCCCCTTCCAATTAAGGTTCAGTCTTTCCTGCCCTGTGCTCCCCCCGGTGGTCCCTGCCTAATTTATCAGGACCGGGCCCCACAATCTCTGGTGGAAGTCCTGCATACAATAATGCATGCATAGGCTCTATATCATGTCTCTCCTGATCATAAATATAATAGCTGGATTCAGAGCCTGTCAAGGTATAGACCAGTGTCCGCGTACCCCCAACAGATCATGAGGATTTCTGTCTGTGGAAGCAGGTGGGATAGTTACTGACTCAACAAAATAGATAAACTCACCTGTGCATGATTAAAGAAATCCACAAATCATGACTTGGGGGTATCTGAGGAATGGAGCTGAGAACCACTGCTATAAAAGAAAGTATATTGAGGGATCTACATGGACCCTGAATATGATTCTGAGGCTTCTCCTTCCTCCTGTGTCTCTCCCCTCCTCATTTAAGCAGAATGCCTCAATAATGATTAGGAATGGCCATTGACTATCAATAGTTTGCCACCAATGGTCGATGATTTTGTCATTGATGGCGGAAGTCCAATGGTTTCCGCTATCAATGGCAGCATGTGGTGATGGTTTTCTTTTGCCCCGATGCAGGTGACACAGAGCTTAGATGAATGAATTAATTTTTTCATTTTATTAAAATATATTGTTTTATTCCCTATTTGCCCTTGTGGGCCAGTGGGAGTGCGGGCGGCCCGCTGTGGCAGAGACCCGTCGGCGGTCTCCAGAGCCGGCGGGTGTCCCCGGCATCCAGCTGGGGTTCTCTGTGTGTGAGGACTCGGGCCAGGGAAGCTTACTCGATCTACAGCGACACAGCCACCGGGTTAAGCGGCAGCGCTGAGCGTTCTATAGGACGCTCTGCGCTGCCCACTCAATGTAAAAGCTGCTTGGTGCAGCCCGGGAGTAAGTTCCCGTGTAGCACCATTCAGATATGAGCAGAGTAATTTCTCGGGAGTTAACTCCCGGGAAATTCCCTGGTCAATTAGAGGGTCGGTTGCCTTTCAGACATATATGAGATCCTGGGAAGCCAAATTCCAAGGAATCTCAGTATCTGAAAGGGGTATAAGGGGCCCATTCATCAAACGATAAATGACACGATAACCATGCAGAAATGCTAGTTTCCGCATATTTAAGTTACCTAGCCATACATCATCAGGGGTCCAATAGGACCCCCTTGGTATTCAGCAAACTCTGAAAGTTTGCTGCCAAGAACGAGCACCATCTTCAGACGGCACTTGCTCTCGTAACCCCGCTCAGGGGCGTACCTATAATGGGTGTAGGGTGTGTGAGGCATACGGGCCCCTACGTCCAGGGGGGCTCTGCACTGCACAAAAAAACGGCGCTTTAAAAACGACTGGAAAATGGCAACCTGCGCATGCGCAGTACAGGGAAAATGGCCACCGCAGCCATTTTCCCGGTGACCTGTGCATACTCTATAGACTCTGGGCGCACTCTAGTGCCCAGAGTCTATAACTTCGGTGCTGGCCGCGGACATCTCGGTGCGCTGCCGGCCGCGGACATCTCGGTGCGCTGCCGGCCGCGGACATCTCGGTGCGCTGCCGGCCGCGGACATCTCGGTGCGCTGCCGGCCGCGGACATCTCGGTGCGCTGCCGGCCGCGGACATCTCGGTGCGCTGCCGGCCGCGGACATCTCGGTGCGCTGCCGGCCATCTCGGTGCGCTGCCGGCCGCCGGACATCTCGGTGCGCTGCCGGCCACCAGACAGAGAGAAAGGGGCCCGTGTCAGAGACTGCACAGGGGCCCCCTCTTCTCTAGAAATGCCCCTGGCCCTGCTCCATCCAATGGGAAGGAGTTCCGGGGATGCGAAGAGGGATCCAAGCGGATCCCTCCACCGCCTCCTCACTACCTCCATGGCGGCTTTGCGCATGCTACAGAACATACGGGGAGCGGAGGGAAAGGCACTATACAGGACATACATTATTTTGTGGTGGGCATATAGAACAAAACACTCAGGACACCGGAGAACATGGAGGCTCCCGCTTCCGTGTGCCAACCTTGAAGGGCACCTCCCCCATTGCCTACCTAGGCAATATTTCCCTGCCACTCCAAACCCACCACAATAAATTGCCAGGCGCCCGCTGTGATGGATAAACTGCAAGTGGTGCGCCAGGCCCGATTGTCCCTGGCTCCCCCATCTTCAGTCCCCTCCTCCTGTGGCTGTCTCATACCCGCAAAAGAGCAGTGCAGCAGCCTGAGCCAGCAAGCAAGAAGACGTAGCCCCGGGCCGACGATCCTGTAAGAAGCACAGCACAGAGCGAAGAAGCAGACATCAGGTTAGTAAAAAGAGAGAGGTTGGGGGGGCACCAAGTTGTTAAATATTATATATTATTTTTATTATTATCCTTTATTTATATGGCGCCATATAACTGAAGGGTATGTGTATATGGAAGGGGTGGATGAGCATAACTTTATATATATATATATATATATATATATATATATATATGGGGTACAACATTATTAAATATATTCGGACCTCTCAGTGATACTGCGCTTGTGTGGTCTACTGACCATACATATGCTGCCGCCATTGCCAGGGAGGGGTCCTACAAAACACTCTCCTGTTTCTGCCATTCTGTAGCCCATATACTACAGCGACTTCCACCACATCTACAGATGGCGTTAGCTGCCAAGGCCAAACCCCAGAGTAGGGAAGGTAAATCTGAAAGCTTTGTGGGGTGCTTCTGCTTTCAGAAATGGAGAGATAGCTGCACAGTCCCTCCATGGTACATATAGGGAATAATATTTGTAGGTAGCCCCCAAAAATGGGTGTTTTTTGGGGGATATCTTGCTAATATTATTTGATAAAAAGGCCCCATAGAAACAATGTACTATATGTGCACCATATTTGTTCCCGTTTTGGGTCGGGGGGTGCCACACTCTAACTTGCCTCTGGGTGCCTGGGGTGAACTTATGCCCCTAATAACGCAGATCAAACAAGGAAGGTGGGGAGGGCACAATACAGGATATACAGATCAGGGGGAAACCAATACAGATGGGGGGGGCACAATATTAGTCATACTGGTTATGGGGGAATAGAACAGGACATACAGATCAGGGGCATGTAGGGGTGTCTGATGGGCCTATAAGGGGACATGGAAAACTCCTGGACCTTTTTCAACTTTCGCCCCTTGGTCTGCACAGCAGCTGCTGATCTTTACTAAGTATTGATCCCAGAGGCGTTTCTAGAGAGGAGGGGGCCCGTGTGCAGTCTCCGACATGGGCCCCCTACTCTCCGCCCGGCGGCCGGCAGCGCACTGAGCTGTGCCCGGCCAGTGCCGGAGTTATAGACTCTGGGCACTAGAGTGTGCACATGTACAATCATCAGACTGTGTATGTGAGAGCGGAGAGTAATGTGTAGGGATCCCAATGACCCCTCTCCTGGGAAGTTTTAAACCATGTAGCCCATATGCTACAATGGATACCCCCATTTCTAAATGTAATTAGGCCACGCTCAGCAATGCTTTGTATACCGGAGCCTGGTACATTTATAGAAACCTATGGTGGCTGATTTTGTGATCAAAGTAATATCTGTTACAGTCCCCAGTACATATATTCAGGGGGGCTACTAATATTTGTGGATACCCCCAAAAAAATGACTGTTTTCGGGGAAAACTTGCAAATATTTGATATTAAATATTCAGCATAATGTGTATATTATTTATATATATTTTACCATATAATAAAAAACGTTTGATGTAATCATTGCCAGAGTCTCCATACCTTACTGACTGCTACTCTCACAGGGTCAACAAATTCTTACTGATATGACTGTTCCTGTGCTGTATAGCTGCTAGACACAATCATATATTATATACAGGCTATATAGCAGCTAGACACAATCATATATTATATACAGCAGCCTTGGAGAGAGAGATAAGGTGGAGAAGTTGTCCAAAGCCACCAATCAGCTTCTGTCATTTATCTAGCACAAAATTTGAAAGACAGAAGCTGATTGGTGGCTTTTGGCGACTACTCAACTGTATCTCTCTCCAAGGCTTGATACATCTCCCCGACAGTGCTATGTCCCCTTTCACTCAATTAGCAAGTTACATTTGGAAAACATGCACTGTTTGGGGTCCTGGGGACCAAGTTTGAGAACCTGTGGTCTAGTGTGTATGTACCCAGCTTAAGGGCTGGCTCCCTGCTAACAGTAACTTAGTACCTCGGTAACACCACAGTAATGAGCTGGTCACCACAATGTAGAATAGCATAGGGCACAGTTTCTCAAACTCGGTCCTCAGGACCCCACATGGTGCATGTTTTCCAGGTCTCACAGAACTACAGGTGAAATAATTAGCTCCATCTGTGGATCTTTTAAAATGTGTCAGTGAGTAATGATTACACCTGTGCACCTGCCAGGAGACCTGCAAAACGTGACCTGTGTGGGGTCCTGAGGACCCGAGTTTGAGAACCACTGGCATAGGGCATACAGGACCAGCTTGTCCCACAGTAAACAATACAAGCCCTGGACAGTCAATGAAATAACAATAAACCTAACATACTATGGGCGGGATGTATTAAGCATGGCATCCGTGATGCGTTACATCCCCCCTGACTTTGGGTACATACCGAGGTTCATTACCGCAGTATGTACCAAGAATTTCACAAAGGACAGCTCTCCCGATAAGAGGTGTCTTTTGCGATTGGCCCCAGACAGAGTGGCCGCAGGGGGTAATGGGAGGGATCCGTTAAGATTCCTCCCAGCCTGGAGCGTCCCGATAGGAAGCCCACAGGCTTCTATTGGGTAACGCCACCTTAACAAATTTAGGAAATGCAGTAAAACCCCCGAAACTGCATTTTCAGGGGTTTTACCGCATTTTCCCCATTAGTACATCCCGGTCTATGCCTATTAATGACAATTACAGCCTGATATAATCACAGATGGGGCAATATCACCTGTATAACAGTCCCAGCCACATGACCTATAACAGAGTATTATATTTGCATGTTTGTCCTGGGTATGCACCCTCTATTTGGATGTTTGCTTAATGCTAAATGTATAAATTAAGTTGTGAATTTTTTAATACCAAAGAATGACACAGCCACCAAAAAGTTTCTCCTACACCATTTCCCACACAGTTCATGTTTTGCATGTCACCCAGCAGGAGCACAGGTGTATTTATTACTCACTAAAGCTGGCCACACACTAGACCAACTTACATCCAACCAGCCAACTAGTTGATTGGTTGGAATGAAAATCTGGTAAGGTATGGGATTAACTGACAATCAGCAATTTGCTCCCAAACGCCGGAAAATGAACAAAAACTGTTGTTTGAACAAATTGTTTAGATCAAACATTTAACAAACTTGTCTGATGTCATTTTCATCTGTTTTCTGGCATTTAGGAGCAAATTGCTGATCATCATTTACTCCCATTCCTTACCAGATTTTCATTCCAACCAATCAACTAGTTGGAAGGTTGGATGAAAGTTGGTCTAGTGTGTGGCCAGTTTAACACATTTTAAAAGATCTACAGGTGAAGCTAATTATTTCACTTGTAATTCTGTGAGGAGACCTGGAAAACATGCACTGTTTGGGGTCCTGAGGACCGAGTTTGAGAACCTGTGTTCTAGAAAATAATAGCTAGAATCAGATTGGTTGCTATGGGCAACATCTCCATTTCTAAAAACTCTCACTTTAGTAAATATACTCCTTAAGCTGGCCACACATCTAAAGATTATCTGTCCATCCAGCCAACTAGTTGATTAGTTGGAATGAAAATCTGATAAGGTATGAAAGCAAATGACAATCAGCAATTTGCTCCCAAACGCTGGAAAATGGACAAAAACTGTTGTTTGAACAAATTGTTTAGATCAAACATTTAACAAACTTGTCTGACGACGATTTTCATGTTTTCTGGCATTTAGGAGCAAATTGCTGATCATCATTTACTCCCATTCCTTACCAGATTTTCATTCCAACCAATCAACTAGTTGGAAGGTTGGATGAAAGTTGGTCTAGTGTGTGGCCAGTTTAACACATTTTAAAAGATCTACAGGTGAAGCTAATTATTTCACTTGTAATTCTGTGAGGAGACCTGGAAAACATGCACTGTTTGGGGTCCTGAGGACCGAGTTTGAGAACCTGTGTTCTAGAAAATAATAGCTAGAATCAGATTGGTTGCTATGGGCAACATCTCCATTTCTAAAAACTCTCACTTTAGTAAATATACTCCTTAAGCTGGCCACACATCTAAAGATTATCTGTCCATCCAGCCAACTAGTTGATTAGTTGGAATGAAAATCTGATAAGGTATGAAAGCAAATGACAATCAGCAATTTGCTCCCAAACGCTGGAAAATGGACAAAAACTGTTGTTTGAACAAATTGTTTAGATCAAACATTTAACAAACTTGTCTGACGACGATTTTCATGTTTTCTGGCATTTAGGAGCAAATTGCTTATCATTTACTCCTGTACGTTACCAGATTTTCATTCCAGCCAATCAATTAGTTGGCTGGTTGGATGTAAGTTGGTCTAGTGTGGCCAGCTTTATTGTGTTTATTGTCAGGTGATCACTTGTCAATATCAACCCACACAGACAGAAACAGTGATAAAGCCGGCAGATGGGAGATGGCACTTCACATGCACAATCTACCCTATCTAGGCACCTCAACATTCGGGGGTACCGTGTGATCAAACAACATGCTGTACTGCAGTAAGTGTTTAGTACAGAGATGAGGGATTCTAGTGCCCAGATCTACCCCATCCTGGCATCAGTAAACGCAAAGGTCCCCTCATTTGATGCGGTAAGTTCAGGGTTGCCGACACTGAACTCCCTCCTTCCGGGAGGGAGCTGTCCGGCAACCACAAGGGGGAGTATAGCAGGCAAAAAAGGGGCGTGTCGCGGGGGAAAGGGGGCGTGGTTCAGAGGATGACACGTCTTTTGGGGGCATTGAGATGCAGGGGGCGGGGGTACGATGACGCGATTCAGCGCAAATCGCGTCATCGGCCCCCCGCTGCCGGGGTTAATGCAGGTGAGTCGCTGGGGCCGGGAGACTTGCCTGCCTTTCCGGGGGGCCGGGAGCGGCACCCGATTTTCAGGAGGCTCCCGGCCGAATCTGGAGGGTAGGTAAGTATGGGTAAGTTGTTTGTATTTCAAAATAGCATGGGCTACCATGTTTTGCCTGCACAGTTTGTGTTCCAAGCACTTACAAAATGATCATGCACTTTTCTTATTTAGAATCCATTTTTTGTGGTTATGGGAAAAGTGGATTAATATGAAAGCAAGAACCACAACGTGTGTCTAGGTGGTGTTAGGTGGGAAAAACAGGACACACAATGCTCTTAGTTTACTTTCAATAATTGAAAAATAAAACACCTTTGGCCATGGGTGTGTCTTCGCATAGGGAAAGCACTAATGTCACTATTGTGATAACCAGTTTAACGGTTATCCATGCGCAAATGCAGGTTTAACTTCCATGCGGACCCCAAGTTTAACGAGCATTGATAGACTTTCTAAGGGATGTGACATGAGCAGAGAATTCAGATTGCTGCATGAGTCCGGCAGGCAGCACAAACGGAAAGACTGAAAACACCGGTCCTATGCAGCCAGCGTCTGCGATCGCGCACGCAGAGGACAAAGCTCCAGCGCCTCAGTTACCACGGGCATTCTGAGTGACCATAGACTCAGATTTCCGGAGCTGCGTAAAATGCTGCGTTTGTGTACGCAGCTGCGGCCAGTGATGAGCGCTCGGGTGGGCGTCTCGATACAAGATCTGTTGCCTGATACTTTAGCATATTTTACTAATTGGTAAGCTGCACAATTCGCAAATGCGTTTGCATTAGCGCACAACCCTTAGACGCACTGTTACTGGTAGCGACTGGTACTTTTTCCTGCATCTTTCTTCACTGCATACAGTCACTTGTAGTGAACCAGGGACACTAGATTAGATTAATTCCTATGCGACTAAAAGTACTACAGTTGCAGATTAAGTATGACGATGCATGCAGTTTGCGACTGAGCTGCACACAGAAGTACATGAAATGCTTCCGTAATCATTGTACCCCTGCCGTGTACTTGTGTAGACCCTCCAACATGACCCATTCCATTAGGGTTGGCTGTATTTCCCCTTCGTGCTAGGGACCTGGAAGTGACATGAGGGCAGAAGTGCAGTTCCTGCCCATGACAGCCAGCTAAAGAAGTACTTTGTCCCCACTTAAATAAGTTTGTTTGTCCCCTTGCGGGCTCGCTGCGCTCGCCACGCTTTGGGCACGGTGGCTCGCTGCGCTCGCCACATGGTTATATTCCCCCTCTATGCCCACTTGGATGGCAGGGAATGACGCTGGACACTGGCTGATGACGTCGGGGGTCCTCTCCGAAGGGGATTTAGACATTACCATTCCATTAGGTACAAAATGCTCTGCTCCTGGACTTCCCTCTTAATTTATGATTGCAGTCACCTGTGGTGAAATAACTGTCTCATCTAGTTCAACACAGGTGACAGCAATCATAAATTAGATGGGAAGTCCAGGAGCAGAGCATTTTGTACCTAAAGGCCCCCATACATCAGCAATTGATTGTGTATAAAAAATCTTTCCCTTTTTCAAATCGATTGCAGAATGGTTACAATCGATTGAAAAAGGGAAAGATTTTTATACACAATCGATTGTAGCAATTCTGCAATCGATTGAAAAATGGAAAGATTTTTGTACACAATCGATTGCAAATTGCACATTTGCTGCAATCAATTGCTGATGTATGGGGGCCTTAATGGAATGGGTCATGTTGGAGGGTAAGCTTTTCTCACATTAGTTATGTGAATAATACACATTTTTAGAACAAGCCTCTGATGGGACTCTTAAGCGTGGCTAAGTCGCACCACAGGGCTATTTAGCACAATTTCAGCAAATGGTGTATGTGGACACATCTGTATGTATCTTTCTCAGCGTCGTACATAAGGGGTAACATCAGGGGTACATGTTAAGCAGATGTCAAAGGGTTGCACGGGGGGGACTTAGGGCTAGGCACCCCCCCGAGAGGGTTAGGCTAGGGGGAGGGAGGGTTAGGCACCCCCCGGGGGACTTAGGTGTAGGCAGCGGGGAAGGGGGGGTTAGGCTTAGGCACTTGGGGGGGGTTAGGGTTAGGCACCCCTAAGGAGAGTTAGGGTTAGGGGGGTTGGTTAGGTTAGTAAGTACTTACCTTAGGGACGATCAGGATTTCCAGTGCTGTCGGGCTTCCGCTGCCGGGCTCTGCTCATCTGTCGGACAGGCGCTACCGGGAATCGAACCGCCGGCAGGCTATATTTCGGACCGATTCCCATATATCTATAGCCTGCGTGCATACATCATATACTGTATCTATAGCCTGCATTCATACATCATATCTATAGCTTGAGTGCATACATCATATATCTATAGCCTGCATGCATACATCATATCTCTATAGTGTCACGATCCAGTGCAAGTGTTCCTTTGTGGAGGACGATAAGCCGGGGGGTTCGGGTGACTAGGGAAGTGACTGTAGCTAGGTCTCCTAGTTGCGGTCTAACTCACTTGGTGGTTTTCTCCAGTGACCCCTCCAATTGGGATTTGGTTTTCCACTGCACCAAGTGAGCAGGTCGCGGCCCTCTGGACAAGTACCTGGGAATGGCAGAAAACCGGAAACTATATTAAACAAAGCAAATGCTAGAGCACAGGAGATAAACTGGATGCTTGAATATTAGAACGGAACAGAATACTGGAACACAAATAGAAATCCTGATCACAGGCTAGCATGAGGCTTGCACAGTAGCTCAGGGAGATGTGAACACTGGCAGGTACAGGAGTTTGCTAAATATGCAGGTGCTGGCTACACAGACAAACACAGAGCAGAGTGGACAAAGGCTTATTCTGGGAAAGCTAGAAATGCTGGTGCTGATTCGCACAGCAACACAGGGAGATGTGGACACTGGCAAGCATTGGAGATTGCTAAATGTGCAGGTGCTGGCTTACTCAGACAAACATAGAGCAGACTGGACACATGCATATACTGGGAATAGTAACATATGCAGGTGCAGATTTGCACAGAAAAACACAGAGATGTGGACAGGCTGGGAATGCTAAAAAGGTGCAGCTGGGAGCTAATAGTGATAGTAGGTAATCTGACACCTCAGTGACACAGGGTAATAGCGACAGAACTAGCAGCACATTACAAAACACACAGACATAGAAAACATGAAAGCCAGGATACTGGGAGAGAACTAACTCTCAGACTGAGAATAGCATGGAAGCTAATCCTGGAAACTTTAGAGAACTGAGAGCAGGCTGAGCAACACTCTGAAGAAAATAGCACAGAGCAACACTGGTGAGTATCACAGGCACTGAAACAACGAAGTTGAACAGCAGCTTCCTGTTCCTGGAGTCAGACTAAAATACCCCTGGGTAGCTAATCATTGGATCAGAGGATCAGCTGAGCAACCACAGGACTATCACTGTGAGAGACTAGTCAGGTGATATGAGCCAACATGGCTGCACCCATGTCCGGCACCCCGAAAACCAGGACGCAGGCACGGAAGCCATAGCAGACCCCAGGGAGAATACTCAGTCACCACTTACCTCCACTCCCAGCTTCTGGACACCTAAGCCCAAGGAAACCAGCGCAGAGGTGAGTAGCGGCCAATCCCAGGTCACCTCCTGACATATAGCCTGCGTTCATGCATCATATATCTATAGCCTGTGTGCATACATCATATATCTATAGCCTGCGTGCATACATCATATCTATAACCTGCATGCATACATCATATATCTATAGCCTGCGTGCAGCTTTGCAATTACGATCCTTACAGAATCAGGGCCTGTGTATTGATTACTTCACAAGGACCGCTCTTATTTCGCCCTACTCCTTCCATTGGCTGATGCAAAGATTTGCTCCCCTGCAAGCACAGCCATCTTCTGCTACGAACCCACGCGTTTTGGAGGTAGTCTAGGTGCTATGCCGCCTGTGTTTTATGGAGAAATCACTTACCGGTTTTACTACTCTGCAGATCTCCATATTAACATGACTCCCAAGCAAATAATACACTGTCCTACTGCCGCTTCAGTTTATGCAACAGCAGATATAGAACTACGATTTTAGATTAGGGAAAGAAGCTACACCTGCCAGTACTCCATAAAATACACTTATGTGCTAGAAAAATGGTCACCTGTAGTAATGCATCCTTTGGATAGGATTACAGCAGCAACACGTCGGGCCGTGAGCTCCACAAGCTCTCTGTAGTAAGGGAACGTTGCACTGTTCCTAGCATTACATTTTAATGTTATCTGCAGCAATGTTGAACACTAGTCGGATGTTTTCTGTTGCCCACATCAGTGTTGGAAGCTGGAGGTCTTACCTGATGGTGTGTGATCACAGTACACCTGTGACATTATTGCATGTGAAATCCAAATTTCTTGTTGATTTCGAAGATGGAGTAACCCATCTCTCTGACACCGACTATCAAGCCTTGTTCAAAGTTATTTTTTTAAATAAGAGCAAAGTTGTTCAAATGACAATGTGGATAAGCTACCTCCAGCAGTATAACTGGTCATGTTGGTACAGGGTTCCTCGGATGTGTGCTATTAGGTGTCAGAACTGTTCTGTGCACCTTTTGACTTCCCCAGTTAAAGACATATAAAGCAGATCCATTTGCATCAACGTTTCAGGTTTATTGCAACCCGTCATCAGGATACACAATATATACACAGTATATAAATAAATGTTTGAGTTATGTATTTTACCTGAGACCCAATACCCTTTCTTTTTGTAATTTATAAGCCCAGAATTGTGGTTTCTCTTTATAAATATGATTTGGTGGAATAGAATATTGGTAATATAAAAAGGGTAAGGTAAGTCATGTTGACAGCCATAATGGGGTTGCAGCTATTTTGAGGTTACTATTTTCCCATTCATGCATTTCTTATTTTCTATCTCATATTTTATTTTTTGCTTTCAGTATTTTTTTGCCCTTATTTTAATACTTATATTTTAATTGCAATTATTTTAAGGTTGAAGTGATTTTTTTATATATTGATTGGGTCTTCTTAAATTGGGCCAATTCATCCAATTCACCATACGCAACAGTAGAGACACTATGTTGTTTTTTAACTAACCCTTACTGAGTATTGTTAAAGCCACCAGCGCTATCTGCAATCACCGGCGGGTAACGGTGCAATATTACCCAAGACTCAATTACATTCAAGAATCGATGGCCATATATCATATTGAGTGTATGTTTTTGGACTGACACAGTAAACACTATATTTGTTTTCCTCTTTTTTTTTGTATATCCCAGACATCATGAGACTAAAGGTTGGAGAAACACTGGAAACCCCCCCTTCCCTCCCCCATTTGATATCGCTATCTTCTAGGAACTTTTGGTTGAGTTCCAAAGGTTCGAGCTGCATGGACCTTTTTCATTGGCACAAATTATCTCTGCTTCTCAAAGACAGTAAAATGTCAGCATGTTAGAATGCCCACATATCATCCCTGGTGACCCAGCGGTGACTGATCTGCTCCTGATGGCTTCACTGGCTGATGGCTCCCAGTGGTCAGGTCTGTAACTTCCAGGTTAGACCTGTGATCCTCCAGCTCTGGTAAGTATTGTGCCCCTATCGCTAACCCTCATGCCTACCCCTAACCCTCCCTCCCCACAGCCTAACCTTAACCTCCCGCCGCAGCATAACCCTAATCTTGACATTCTGACCCAATGCCTACATCCCATATAGAAAGGCAATGTTGAATTGTACCTCAGTAAAGTTTTCTCTATTGAATACTCCAATGTATGGTCCCTTAAAGTGTCCCTACACTGAACGATAATCCTTCAGCTCCAACCGATAAATGACTGATTATCATTCAGTGAATAGATCATTGTTCAGCGCCTAAAGATGGCTAATAAACGGTCGCGATCAGTTGATTGGTTTATTAAACATGTCCGATCATCCTGACCACTGTTCAACCGGTTCCGTGCAGTGAAGGGAAGACCGCGCCCATATACTGTGCAGAGTATGGAAGCACGGCCTTTATCGTTCGGTCGCTCAGACCCTCGTCCGTGTTGTTTGGATGGCGTGGTTCATCGTGTAGTTTATGCCCAGCGCTGGTCTATGGCATTTTTTAAAACACACTGAAATGTATTACAGATACAAGTACACAAAGTTTCACATTTCATTTCTTGTATTTACATTTTTTTTTCCAAAACCCTTTGCACATTTCCACTGCTTTAATAAAAATAAAAAAGAAAAGAGAAAAAGCCACACTCACAAATACAGTAAATATACAGAGGAAGAGACAGCACTGTACAGAGACATTACACTGCACCAACCCACCGCTTCCTCTCACTGCACCAACCCGCCGCTTCCTCTCATTGTACCAACCCGCTGCTTCCTCTCATTGCACCAATCCGCCGCTTCCTCTCACTGCACCAACCCGCCGCTTCTTCTCACCTTACACATCCCCCACCCCTACTGGCAATGACCAGTTTTGGTTTACAAATAAATGATGGACTATGGGAAGGGTGGACAGAGAGAGGTTGCTCAGTATATTAAAGATGGACGAGTCCGATGGAGATGTGGTGGAATAATGAAAAATTAGAAGTGAGATAAGCATGTTACTGGAGAAATTAAGATGACTTTGAACAAACATACCAAGTCAAGGCTATGTAAAGGAGCATTAACAGCTCGTACACACCAGAACATTCAAACACTGGAAAGCTGCATTACCTTGCGTCCACAATCCAGCCAAACGTTCACTGGAAATGCCAAGTGGTGCCTACAGACCCTTCACCAGAGGGATGAATCATCTCTTTTCTCTGCTGCATTTACCTAAACATTTAAATGCACTTCAGCATAATGCACCAAGGACACTGGAGAAGCACCAACTGTACCAGGCAATGCAGTTTAGAGATGAGAAATAGAATGGCCACCTTCATCATCCTCACAGTTGCTCTAATTTTTATGTCCGATTTGCTTTTATCATTTGTCATACTCCAATGCCCGATGCTGCAGTTTTCGGCCTTACACTAAAGCAATGATGATGATGATGATGGCTTTGTATTAGGAATAGTGGAAGGGCTAACAGAACTATTTATACAATATGGAGATAGAACAGGCAGAAGGGTAGTGATTTCCAGGGATATGGAGGAGGCAGTATAAGAAAACACCTTGAACTAGGAGAGTTTGTAAAGCAGTAAGAGACTTACAGGAGGAAGTGGGACAGGGCAGAGAGGACTGAGGGGATACATACAGCTCACAGGGGGCATTATTAATGGTTAACATTTGGAAGTGAATTATAGCAGGGAGAATGAGGTTGGTGCTAGTGAGTCTCTGACATTAAAATGGTAGGTGTCCTGGCCCTGGGATGTATGTATCTAAGGATACACTACGCTGTCTCATTTGGTGTCCGACCATCATGCTTTGTTGTCCATGCAGATGCCCTGCAAGAGCACCCTGTGGTGACAGCATATTTGCAGTCTGTGGGTACATCTCCCCTGACACACTCCGGTGCTTCATAAGCATGAAGTTCTGCTGCGCCATCTGAGGTGGAGGCGCCATTCCTGTCCTACCCATAGGGTGCATAGGTGGCACTCCCAGGGTTCTCTGCGGGCCTGGAAGACTTGGGCCTGAACGACCTGAATGCTGCTCTACCATCATATTCTGCAAGCCGAGGAGGTGCATATTAGTGGGGTGTGGTTTTGGAGGTTGCGTACTCCCTTTGGGAAAATACTGCAATGTACTACTGGGCTTCTCTGAGGGCATGATCCGGGACAAGTCAAATTCTGGGATACCGCTGGCTGATGGTCGGATGATCTCTCCCAGATCTGGGTCAGTGAGCATAGATGGAAGACCTGGGCCATAGGGATCCGATAACCTAGGAAGCAGACGGTGTTGATTAGGTGGTTCATCTGGATAGTGTTGCTGCATGGAGCTTCCTCCACCTCCCTGTGACAAAGGTGGATTGTGGGGTGGCCCAGGCTGCAGACGTGGTGGGAAGACCAGCTGGTTGGAGGACATCATTTGCGATCCAGGACATGGACAACAAGGCTCCTGGCTTACAGAGGAAATCATCATGGGATTTTGTATAGAACCAATTGGTGGGTGCATGGGAGGTCCAGGTGAACTAAGCATTGGAGGTTCATGGGACAGAGGTGGCTGTCCTTGGAGTCTGATGTTTCCCATTGGGCTATGTGAAGAACTCAAACTCAAGTGCAGAGATACAGGAGTATTCATCCCAGGACCTGAAACAGATCATATACAGCCAGATAAAGCAAGACTTCTACATTGGGTGAGCTATGCCTGTTTTTTATTTTAGAGTGAAAATTACATTAAACAAATGTCTTTATTTGCCCTTATGTACCACATCTTCACCTGTGACTTTTTTTTTTCCACTGAAATGGTAAAAAAACCTTAGAAGTACCATTATCTACAGCCTGTTCTAATGGGCCTAATTGTTAGTCGTATATCAGTTAAAATGCGGATGCATCTAGTGTTGCCGCTATGCTGTTTCAGCAGGGCGTCGTGACGCTCCCTGCCAGATATTAAAATGTGCCGTACCCTTATAGCGACACCCCCTGCTGAAACAGTCTGCCCTCAGCCATCCCCACCCGTGGGCCGCAGTCTCCTGCTAGTGGGAAAAGCTGCGGTTTAGCGATTGGGTCTGATTCAGCATGGATCGCCATTCTGCTTATACGCACGCACCGCAGTCGGTAATATCAGCGGTGCTATTTAAATGTTTGCATTCACATTGCGATCGCATCCCGACATAAGGACGCCCACTTCCCCTTACCCACATCCGTTATACTAGGGGAGCATAGCGAAACCGTCGGTAACATTGGATCCATATGCACACTTGCAGAAGGCCTGACCTTACTCAGAAATTGCTAACATCCACGAACGCCATCAGTGCTATGGCTGCTTATGGCCACACAGTGGTTCATTTATGCACGCCCCTGCAACGGTGTTGAAACGCACCAGCACGCCTGCTTTCGTGCGACCCTCCCACCACCCACAAACGCCACTTCCTGTCAATCACTCTGCTCTGGGTCTGCGTAGCCTCTGCAAACGAAGTTCCCATCGCAATTACTAGTTC
Organism: Taudactylus pleione; assembly: GCA_031769625.1. NCBI lineage: Eukaryota > Metazoa > Chordata > Amphibia > Anura > Myobatrachidae > Taudactylus > Taudactylus pleione. The sequence goes on along the minus strand of JAUIMM010000847.1, from coordinate 626,563 downwards.
GCGCACTGCGATGCATGCACAGTGCGAATGAATCGACCAATTGCGTCCGTTTTAGCAACTGCGTTCCTTGTTGAATCAGGCCCTCTGTGAATGGAATCGGTATGATTTACCGCCGGACCCATGCCTGGCGGTTGAAATCCCGACAGTGGCATCCTGGCAGAGGAAGAAATCCCGATCGTCCAAGGTAAGTATTGTCTAACCTAATTCTACCCCCTAACCCTCCCTTAGGGGTGCCTAACCCTAACCTTTCCTGCCGCCTAAACCTAACCTCCCAGAGGGGTTCCTAACCCCAAGTCCCCCCCAGGGACCCTAAACCTAACCCTCCCATCCGCGCTCGGCGTCCCTTCGATCGGGATGCCGGGCACCGGTCTCCCAGTGTCGGTAAAATGACAGGCGTCTATATTTAGACACTTGTCATTTAACCCTCGCCGGGATTAAGCAGTCGGTAAGCCGACTGTCGGGATTAGGTCCGCCGGCTTCCCGACTGCATACCCTGTGAATAGATGCGCACAGCAATACTTTCGTATTATGTGCGACTCAGAATTAGGGCCATAGTATATAAACCTTCACCCAGGGGCGTAGGGAGGGCGGTTCTGGTGGAGCGCAAGATCCAGGCGCCAAAATTGTCAGGAGGCGCCCGCTGGCTAGCTAAAATCTAAATCGGCAGCTGTGAGAACTGACAGCTTGCCCGGTGCCAGCCTGCCACGCATTGCAGTCAGCTCCAGAAGCGCTTCCGCCTTTGTGCATTGTGCATGTGACGTCATGACGTCACATGCACAAACAGAGGAGCCGGGATGTGCTGCGTGCCCAGAAAAAAAAAAAAAAAGCTGTGTGTGAGCTCGGTTTCCACTGATTCCGGGCCCCTCCTTTTTCTGGGAGGGGGCGGGGCTTAGCGCGCCGCGGTCGGGGGAAGGGGAGGGGGGGTCTCCTACCCACCAGCAGGTCTTTGCAGCTGTCTGCCCTCCTGGCTCCTTCCTTCCCAGCAGTAAGTCATTACAGCAAAACTACTGGAGGAAAGGTGATCACAGCTGCTCAGACCTGCAGCACAGCCCCAGCAGCCTATGAAAACAACAGAAGGCAAAGTGGAGGAACAGGTAAGTAAAAAAAAAAAAAGGCAGGAGGGGCACAACTGAAAGAGTTGTAGATGTACTCTATATATGTAAAGGGGTGGGGGAGGGACATTAAATATATACAGGGAGGAGGTGACAAAAGATTATTTGGTTTATATACTGTCAATGTGCGTACACACTGAGCGACATTGCTGAGCAATTGTACGATTACGACATCGTAATCGTGCAATCGCTCAGTAACCGTGCACAAATCGTGCACTGTAATGTCGGGAACGACCCGTGATGCGCACTCCCGCTGGTCGTTTCCGACATCAATCATCGCCTGAACATGCCGGCCAATCTGCCGATAACAACAGATTGGCCATGTTCAGGGATGAGGGAGGGTGCCTGCACTGACTGACTGATCGTTCAGTGTAGGCACTACAGGGGATCAGGAACGACTGTACCATTACGATGTCGTAATCATACCGTCTATCCTGATCGCCCAGTGTGTATGCACCTTAAGGTTTGGGGGAACAAAAGAGTAAATATATACAGGGGAGGGGGGACAAAAAATCACTACATTTATAAAACTGCAGGAGTTGGGGGGACAAAACATTAAATATATATATAACCGAATGAGAGGGGGGTTGTAAGAAATAAACATTTATTACACATTTATTATGTATATTAAATAATATCACCAGGCTTGTAATATACAGTAGTACTAGTAAGCCCTAGGGCCATATTCAATTTGGAGCGAAATGTTGGAATCGGCAATAAATTATCGCCGATTCCAACATTTCGCTCCAACAATTCGCTTCAAATTAACGTCATTTGACTTCATTTTCACCTATTTCAATTATCCCCGTATTCAATTTCAAAGTCTTTTCGCAGGTGCGAAAAGTCTTTGAAAAAAGAGGGGAATACGTTTTCACCATGTTTTGCATGGCGAAAAAAAGTGCAGAATTGGGGTTTAGGGGTGCAGGCTTAAAAAAAAATAGCCTGCACCCCTGGGAATGTCATTTAAAAATAAACTGTGTCAAAAAAAAAGTTTAAAAAAAAAAATCTGGACACCCCCAAAAATTTACTTTAATATTGGGGATTAAAAAATAAATAAATAGGGAACACACTTCTAAAATAGCCAAATTAAATTCAGAGGGGTTCCCTAGTATGCGGCAGGTGTTTTCTTCATTGCGGGAGTAGCGTGCATTTTTGCAGAATTTTTAAAAATCATTCTAGGGACTTAAAAAAATGCTTACCACCATTTTCATGTACCCCAAATTTGATAGGAATAGTTATTTTTACAAAAAAAATAATCTAAGTGCTATTCTTCACCCCCTCTTCATAGCCGCAAATATGCACCTGACGCGGCTATTAGAAACCCCGACTTCTTTCAGCAGGTAAAATTGGGGGTACCCATAGTGATCCCCCATGTCTAGACATCTTTAGGGGGGGTCCCTGGAATATTTCCAGAAAATTCCCATTTTTTGGCGATGCTTACCTTTCCGCTGGCTCCCGTTTTCGTTGATTTCTAATTGAATACGGGGATAAAGCGGGCAATACTTTATCCCCGGAAAAGCTGCGATGTGGAGCGAAAAGTCCAGCACGGACTTTTCGCTCCCAAATTGAATACACCCCCTAGTGTGGGTAATATTCTTAGCATTAGCACAGATAATAAATGTTTTTCCCCCTACAAAGTCATTTTTTGAAGTTCATCTTAAAAGAAGAAAGAAACCCTCCACCCCACCTGTCTTGGCACAGATGACAGACCGTGCATTTGTCCACACACCACAAAGAGAGGAACGGTGAGTCAGATTACCATACATATATATATATATATATATATATATATATATATATATATATTATACTAATTGTTGTAGGGCACGAGATAAGGGTAGGTGGTGTGTGTGTTGGGGGGAGGGCTGCTGGTGGTTTACCTCCCCCTGCCACCCGCTGCCTCCCTATGTCGCTCTCTTCTTCTTGCTGTCGCCCTCTGCCTTTCCCTGCCACCAACTGCCACTAATCGCCCAGTGTGTGCGCACTTATGGTATGTACACACTGGGCGATTAGGGCAGACAATCACTCTCTGCCTCTTCCTGTCACTCTCTGCCTCTCCCTGTCATCCACTGCCTCCCTAGCCACTCACTGCCTCTCCTGTCACTCTCTGGCTCTCACTGTATCTCTCTGCCTTCCGCTGCCACTCACTGACTCCCCAGTCACTCACTGCCTCTCCGTCTCTCCTTGCCACTCTCTGCCTCAACCTGTCACTCTATGATTTCTGCTGCCACCCACTAACTCCACAGTCACTCTCTGCCTCAACCTGGCACTCTCTACCTCTCCCTGTCACCAACTCCCTCTTCCTAGTCAGCCTCTGCCTCCTTAGTTATTTTCTGCCTCTTCCTGTCTACCTAGTCACTCTCTGCCTCTCCCTGTCACTTTACCTCTCTCTGTCACCCACTGTCTTCCGCTGCCACTCACTGCCTCCCTATTCACCCTTGCCACCCTTTGTCTCCCCATTTACCCACTGCCTCCTTAGTCACTCTCTGCCTTCTGCTATCACTCACTGCCTTCTTCCACTGTCACCCACTGCTTCCCTAGTCACCCTGTGCCTCTCCCTGCCATCCACGGGCCCCTAACATTGCATTACCCCGGGCAGCCCTTCATGTCCCAGTCCAACACTGGTGGTACTGGCAGCGCGGCACCCATTTGTTGCACAATGCTACACTTATATACAAATATAGTTTTTAGGTGCCTACGTGAGGGAGGTGAGGTTTGGTAAGGGGTGATGGGCACTTATATATTTAATTCTGGCATTGGCAGTGGCTGAGGGGTTTTATACAGTAGGTGATGGGGCCTGGCCTGCTATAATCAGTGAGGGGGGGAGAGCACTTATAATTTCCAATTTAGGATTTTTTTCTTTCAAATGCAACATGCCCCCATATTTTAACCGCGCCCCCAATTCAGTACAGGGGAGGGGGGCGCCGAAACATACCCTTGCTCCAGGCATCATAGAACCTAGCTACACCTCTGCCTTCACCTCATTAGATGGAGAAAGTGGTCTCTTTCTTGCTCTATATCCTACTTACTCTTCTCTGTTCTTCTTTGCCCAGTATCAGTCTGCTACAATTTTACACAAGACATCGGCGTCGAAAAAACAATGGATGGTTAGACAAAAACTTGTACCTTATCCTTGCTTTTAATAGAACCTTCAAAAAGGTATTCTTAAGGTTTCCCTGCAGCAGGGTGTACTATGGGGTCCATGTACAAGAAATATAGTTATCGCGGAGAAAAAGCCGCTCCTGCTGCGCCTGTTATCGACACGAAGCAGGAGGTGGCTACAGCGATTGTTACTATAAATAGCACCGCTGAGGAGACTGAACGATAAGTCACCCCCTCGGCAGTGTCAGCAAAGACTCTGGACTCACCCTCTCTCCCGTCCCGCACATCACCATTTTTTTTTTCTTTAAAAAAAAACAACTTTATTAACAAATGAACAAAACGACAAAGCCGACGTCCGGATCTCTCTCTCTTTACCCAACAGGAGGAAGATAACGGCACCCAGAGGTGGTGAAACTGTCGCTGGAGAAAACTCATAACGGTAAGCGACCTCTCCCTTTAGTAATAGCTGGGACACTTAGGATCTGATTCAGAGCCGCCCGTAAGCGGCTGCTCGTTCGTTCCGACCGATGTTCGCACAACTGCGCATGCGTACGGATTTTAATTCGCATGCGCGAACCAGTCAGTGCGGCCGAAAATCGTGTGCTCGCTAAATAGCGAATGCCTGCTATTTTGAGTGACAGAATGTCGCGTTTGTGGGTGGTAACAGGGGAAGGTGCTTGAAAACGGGGAGTGGAGATCCGAACGCAGGCGTGCCAAACGGTCAAAACGGGCGTTTTAAGGGTGTGCATAATTAACAAAGCAGCGTCATCCCCACGTCACTTGGTTGTTTTATAGTCAGAACTGCTCGCATGATTGTGGTAGGAAAAACCAACCACAAGAATAGCGAGCAGTTCATACGCCGACCGATGTACTCAATTAATCTAATAAATAGCGGACATGACGTATGATGCGGGCGGCATGGGGGCGGTTTTTCAAAATTACGTTCGCATGTTTTGTTCGCTCGTTCAGACATATAGGCGTGAACAGACCGCAAAGAGCGAACGGTTAATTTAAATAGCCAGCCCCTTTTTCTGGACGAGCGAGCGCAAATAGCGTCCGGCTCTGATTCAGGCCCTTAGCGCGCCCACAGGTGCCTAGGGCAGCACGATATTGAAGCCTGCTAGTAGCGCTAGCAGGCTGAAGGGGATGTAGTCATTAGTACAGGTCATTTGGATGACATTTTTATCAGCAGGTTTACCAGGTTTTGTAAACGCATGTTGAAAATATATATTCCCTAATATCCTTCTAAATTTGCTCTCTCACACTGAGAGATACAGAGGTCACTTAAGGTCCTTACCTTGCTGACTACCTGGGGGCAGAAGAATCCGGTCTGGTAGTAGCTCGTCATCGGAGGTGGCAATTGTTTTGATTGCATTGTGATACAATGGAGTAGAACTGGGCATGGCGTATTTTGACATCTGTGACATCATCAACGACAAGGGATTCTGGGTTGGCGTTCCATCTGAAAGGAAAATACATCTATGTACAGAAGTACAACAATCACCATTGTCAAAGCAAGCAGGAACACTTGAAAAAAATGTTTGTGCACCAATAACAGCAAACGGAATAAAACAAGGAAAGAGAATAAAAATATATCTTACAGTGATCTTACAAGCACAGGGGGTAGAAAATAGGGGATCCCACTGAGTAATCAGTAGCTTTATCACATACTGATCGTTTTAAATAAAGCTATTTTAATCGGTTTCCTTCCGCCTTTCAAAACTTTCACTGGTGAGAATAAGTTGGAAAAAAAAATACTTGAATACAGTGACACCAGCTTAAAATATACCTGCACCCACTAAACAGACACATACTAACACCTATACACATGTAATTCGTATAAAGTGATGGAAAAGTCGTAATTCGTACCGTGTTCAACGACTCCATGGGACGCTGCAGAATTCATGCCTATTCCCTGTTTTCCTGGAGGAATACCTGGACTAGGAATGGCAGTTTTAGGAGATGGTACCCACGCTGGAGAGGGTACATTCATCTGAGGTGACTTTAGTCTGCCAGGGGAGCTGCTGGGTGAGCGTCCACTTAAGGATGAGCCCAGTAATTGAGGAGACTTGAGAGAACTCTGGGGATTGGAGAGAGGGAGCACAGCCATCTGGCCTCCTGGAGTTTGAGGAGACTTTAGGTTGGCAGAAGGGGATGAGACAAGGGGTGAATTCACTTGTCCAAGTGTGGGAGACTTAAGGTGGCTCATAATAGGTGATCCCATCTGATTTACGCTGATGGTAAGTTCTGTTGGTCTGCGACCCATACTTCTGTTGACAGCCATGTGCACTGGTCCAATACCTGCTGGATTGGAGCCAGGTGTTGAGGGCATTGGCATGTGGCTGAGTCGTGTGGTGCTCCCCAGAGAGCTGTGCTCTGATCCAAACATGTCTATGCTCATTTCCTGCTGCATGCTGGTATATGGACCCTGCCCTGGGGGAAACCCTGTCTGCCCTTGAGGGAACTGACCTTGAATTACCATCTTCTGGCCACCTCCGCTCATTCCACTGCCATTTTGTGCTTGTGCTGCCCGAACCAGCTCCTCTGGTCCCACTCCTCCTTGAGAGCCCATCAGATCTCCTCCACTCCTCATTTTCTGTGGCAGTAGCATCTGTTGGTGGGGTGCCATTTGGAGGTTTAGGTTCATATTCATATTGACACTCATGTTCATGTTAAGGTTACCTCCTCCTATTGTTGGGTCAAGTTCTCTTACTTGCTGCCCAAGAGTGGGGCTTAGCATACCGCGGGACCCTCCGAAATCCATGCCCATGGCACGGCCGCTTACCATGCTATCTCCTTGGAACATGGCAGGTTCACCTGAACGCTGTTGCATCATCACTCTCTCCATGTCAATGCCTTGTCCGCTAGGAACCGACAACTGTCTCTGCATACCAGCAGGGCGCTTCTCCAACAACTGTTGTCGCAAGAATTCCTCTCGGGAATGAGGATTTAAAAATCTCTCTACTTCTCCCTGACCTCCACCAGGGTATCCCATTCCCCCCTGTGGAAAGCCACCTTGCCCTCCTCCCATTGGTGTCATATCTTCAGGCCACCTGCCTTGTCTCTGCATAACCCCCATTGTGTCCATTGGCAAGTTTTGCATGCCGCCGTATCTGCCTGGGAATCGTGGTCCTTGGAAAGTTATCCCTCCACCTCTTAGCTGCATTGGCTCCTGCCCCTCTAATGGTCCAGGTAACAGATTACTAATCCACTGTTCACCAGGTTTACTGTGGTAAGGTGGAGGAGGACCCCTGAGAATCATCTCAGGTGCTGGCCTCCCATGTATGGACATGTGCTCTTCCTTCCTCCGTTTTTCTGCATAATACTCCTCTTGAAGTTTTCTCCATGCAGCCTGCTCTGGTGTAAGACTGTCTTGTCCCAACCTTTGCATCATAAGACTCATTTGATGGCCCATGTCAGGTCCAGGCTGAAGGCCTCCCATGTCTTGCTCCATCCCTGGACCCCCCAAACTTTGGGTCTGAGTGATCATGGACTGCAAAGGCTCCTCATACTTTTTTATTGGAGCGGGAAGGTTTGAAGGGGCATGAGGTGGTGGGTGGGGAGGTACAGATCCCTCTACTGGACTTGGTGTGTGCTTTGAAAAAGACTCATTACTAGCACCACTGCGAAGCAACAACCTTTCTATGTCCCTCAAGGTCTGGAGGGATCGTTCACGATGCTCAAGCTGCTCTCTAGAAAGACCCTCTTGGTGCAGTGTCACACCAGTCCCCTGTGCACTTTCGACAAGCCCGGAATCATCGCCTGGTATTGGTGCAGAAGCTACAGGTGGAGGATTAGAGTGGCCACTGACAGGGCGGCTACTGCCATTTCCCAGTGCGTTGGGGGTCAACTCTTGGTTTGTCTCCTCAACAACTGCATCAGATTGTAGTGCACTAGCAGGGACCTGGTTAGGTGTGGTTGTCGGGAGGTTGGCTGGTGTTGGTGAAGTAGAAAGGGGTAGATTGGGCACAGGAACTTCTCCTACTGGATCTGGGGTACTGGGGGGTTTCTGGAGAGCATCCTGAATAAAAAAAAACAAAAAGACAAGAACATTAAAAAAAACTTTTAAAAAAGTAACCATAAGTGAAATATAGGGGCATTTTCAGTTTAGGCCTTCTCTTATACAGCATAATTAGCATGGTCAGCTGCAGGGCCGTAACTAGGGTAGTGCGGCCGGTGCCATCGCACAGGGCACCACAGGTCAGGGGGCGCTGTTTGGGCCAGTCATATTTCTGTTTATTATCATTCTTGCTTGTAGCTTCCTCTTATTTCATCCCCAGCGTCTCCTTGCCTCTCCTATCTCTTCCCTGGCCCTTCCCCATGAAGCCGTGGCCCTTTTTTGGGTGCATTATGTCCCTTTAAAAATGAGGGGGGCGCCAATGCTCTTTCTGGCACAGGGCACCAAAAAAGTCTAGTTAAGTCTCTGGTCAGCTGCACAATCAGATCAGTTATCGTCCGACCACAATACCCAACACTCCTGACCATCATCTCATATTCAATTTGATGTTAGCTTTTGATCAGTGTTGATGGGTCATTTAGGGCCCATATACATTTCAGCCAATTAGGTGTAAGATGACATACAGTAACAGGACTCAATCACAACAAGTATGGGCACCTTAAAAAGTGTGAGGATTCTAACATTGGAGCTTGATTACGTCTTCTTAGAAGGCGTCACAAACGTCCACGCCATGGTTATACTGATAGGACAGTACCCCAACATATGCAATAAGGGAGGAATTTGCCAGGTTAGTAAAATTAACATCATGTTAAAAGGTGTCATCGGTCAAATCGCCCAAGAAGAATGGCTTCAGAAACAACGCCTGGCGTTCGGGTCTAGTCAGAGACTACCATTATAGCCTCCTATCTCCACGATTTTTATTATCATACTTTGCAAATGAAGCCAAATTTCTCAATAAAATGGGCCCTAGTAATTGTTAGCGTGAAGCCACAACGCTAAGTTTCTAGAACGTCTTGTGCATTGCACATGCTAGTATCACACAGGAGAGGGCAACAAGATAGGTCATGTGTTATGCCAAGATCTTCACTTACAGTGGTCTCTGCTGTATTGTTCCTTAACTACAGATACAGGGTCTGATTCAGAGCCGCTCGTAAGCGGCCGCTCGTTCGTTCGGAGCGATGTTCGCACATCTGCGCATGCGTATGGGTTTTAGTACGCATGCGCGAACCAGTCAGTGCGGTCAGAAATCGTGCGCTCACAATATAGCGAATGCTTGATAATTTGAGTGACAGTGTGAGGCGTTTGTGGGTGGGTAGCATTTTCCTACCGCAATCATGCGAGCAGTTCAGGCTAAAAAACAACCAAGTGACGTGGTCGATGACGCTGCTTTGTTAATTATGCACACCCTTAAAACGCCCGTTTTGTCCATTTGGCACGCCTGCGTTCGGATCTCCACTCCCCGTTTTCAAGCACCTTCCCCTGTTACCACCCTCAAAAGCCTCATTCTGTCACTCAAATGATCAGGCACTCGCTATTTTGCGAACACACGAATTCTGACCCCACTGACTGGTTGGCGCATGCGCGTTACGACCCATACGCATGCGCAGATGTGCGAACATCGCTCGGAGCGAACGAGCGGCCACTTACGAGCGGCTCTGAATCAGGCCCACTGTTCCAATCTTCCCTTATTCTACTGACATACAGATCTGTCCAAATACATCGTACTTCCGTGTGCTACAAGTCGCGTGAGCACCGTACGAATTGGTAGCGCCATGCGTCTATTCGTGCGACAATTTACCATCAAATGCGACTTATTCGCAGTGATGCGGATAGGATGCACAAGCAGCTTCTGCTGATTTAGATAATATGTGACGTGCTTATATTCTGTGTGTGACTGCGGCTGAAATGCTACCTTACAGCGTCAGCGACACTAACGTAGCATTTCACATGCCGTCGCGCACAGAATATAAGCATGCCGCATATCGTTTAAATCAGCAGATTCGGCGTTTGAGTCCTATTCACATCACTTTGCGAATAAGACACATTTGAGGGTAAAAATTGCACGAGAAGACGCTCTGCGCTACAGAGTCACGCCACGGCGGGATTAGAAGGGCTGTTTAACGCGTAAGGAAGATGTATGTGGATGAGGCTTCAAGAACCAAAATTCACACCACCCCCTTTTCAATACTTCAGTATTGTGGTTATAGATTATTGTAATATTACTTCCCTCATTACAACACTGTATAATATTCTACATAGAACAACCATAATGCAGGAGCTGTTTGCACTGACCATACATGACGTCCCTTATATATCTGTATTACTTCCCACGGCCGGTATGCTAGCTAATGAGTTAAAGCAGGTACATAAAATTGGCGCGTAAAACGGCCAAGCCAGCAATACCTCATCAAGCTTGGCTCGGGGTACATTCCGCTGGTGATAGAGCAGGATGGAGTCCGCACGGCCCTGTAAAACAGCTTCAGCAGCCCTGTGTGGGGAAAAATGGTAGAAGGAGGAAGTCATTTCAAATTACAGAGTAATTAAATCTATGCCAACTTGTAGGGCTAATTTGTCATTTGGCGCCCCAAAAAGACATCACTACTGAGCATATGCAGAACATTATCTGTACTAATATTTCATTGCGATCCACAGGCAATTTCTAAAGTCCTACACAACAAAAATTGACGATCTCACCTCGATAGTGCAAGACATTTATAATGATGTTCTAAAGTTACAAGAGAAAAAGGAATCAGTTTAAACAAAGGGTGCACTCAGGCCCTGATTCAGAGCCCGACGCTCTGAAAGAGCGCTCGCTCTGAATCAGGGCGTTTTTTGGGGGGTTTTTTTGTGCGGCCTCCTGGCCGCTCGCATAGCTGTGGGTGACCACCCACAGCTATAGCGAGCGGCCAGGATGATGGTCGCGATGGTCAAGACCATCGGGCTTGCGACGAGACCCTTGTGGTAGGGTCTCGTGGCCGCAAGCCCCAGAGAGCTTTCGGCTCAAACAGAGCCGGAATCTCTCCACTGACATCACTCGTGATGTCAGTGGGGCTGCCCCCAAATGACAGGTGTTCACATGGGAACGCCTCAGTTTGGGCAGCCACCCCCCCGGCCCGCCCACCAAAGGGGGCGAGCTGTCACGCAACATCGACAACTTGTCCCCTTTGTTTGCGAACCCGGAGCGACGGATTGCCCGTCGCTAGCCGGGTCTCGCGCATGCGCACGACGGAGCCGGCTCAGTCGTGCGCATGCGCTCTGGGCCACCATCGACCCGGTTGCGAGTGCTCAGCGCTTGCGACCGGGTCTGAATCAGGCCCTCATTATTATTATCTAAATTATGTTAAAACAAACTTTTATTCAGTACACTTTTAAAACACAGGTATTACAACCAGTGGCAGATTTTGTAGTCAATGCTGTCCGTGACTGAGCTGGCTACACTGTGACTGGCAGTGGCTTCCCATTGGAAGAGCTACCTGCCAGTCACATAAACAGGCACTCTCAGGGGGAGGTAGCTCCTCCCCCTGGGACTGCCAGTCCGGACTGCTATTAGCAGAGGGCGGCTTCCAGTAGGAAGCCACTTCTCTGCCTTTCCTCCAGCCCTACCCGGCTCCTTGGGGATGCAGACAATGCAGCCCTTTGGAAGCTGGTGATATGCTCATGCGCGGCGCCCCGCCACTAGTGCGCATGCCCCGTCCCGGCGCCTGTCCGATTGTTCACAAAGGCGCCAGGACCCGGCCAGTAGAAGCCGGGTGAGTAGTTTTCAGCGGCGGCAGCCCCCCTCTTCTATGAACCATGATTCTACTCATACAGTAAAAACTTTAATGTATACTTGTATACCCTATAATAGGGCTGTTGCTAGCGAGATATACAATAAAAAAAATATATAGAAATAACGTAAGTTTTTTTTCTGGAATGTAATCTTTTGTTGTTACTAGCAGTTCTATTTCTGTGTATTATCCTATGTATACTGTTATTCTGCTGGCTGGCTTTTCTGGGAGAGTTCTCACTACCTCAATCCAGCTGGGAAAACAGCACTCACGTGTTTGCCAAAAAAGTTGTGAAGACATAAACGAGCTGTAAGGGAGTCTTGGACGGACCTCCCGGCCCTCCGCCCTCCCCATGCAGAGCTTGGCCAGCCCCGTGGGTTGTGCTGGAAGAGCTGGTGTCATTAAGTCCTGGAAGGGAAGCAGATCCTGATCCTGGAACTGTGGAGGCGGACATCACGGAGTCACTGGCGTTGCAGTCTAAAAAGGTGGACAGAGGGAATAATACAAAAAGGAAGACAGACAAAAGACAGGCATAAAGACACAAAAGAAAAGTTTCATTACAGGTCAAAAAAAAAATCAAAAATATATCATGAAAAAAGATTTAAAAGAATTACCAAGATACACAAAGGGGGGGTTGAAATGAGTAAACAATAGGTGGGGGGGGGGTGGAAAGTGTGAAGGACAATGGATAAATACAAAATGTATGAGTGACACTGAAATATAACTACCAAGCAAATAAATGCTTATTATAGCCAGCAGATGGCAGTGATGATTCACTCTAAAGATATACTTGCAATCGTGTATGTTTTACTTTCTACCGCCACATTTTTGCACACACACTAAGGCTATTTTTTTTGTCAGTAGCCAATTAACCTACCAGTATATTTTTGGGAGTGTGGGAGGAAGCCCACACAAGCATGGGGAGAGCATACAAACTCCACGCAGTTAGAGCCAAGGTGGGAATCGAACCCAAGACCTCAGTGCCCTGAGGCAGTAATGCTAACCACTGGACTGATCTTTTCACCTGTGGAATTATGTTTTTGGTTTTTTGCCACCATTAAAATTAGCTTCTTACTGGGTGTATCCATGAGGAGGCGAAAAGGATTCACTTACTATGGGGGACCACAAGACTCTTCTCATCCTCCTCACTGTCTGGTCCTGAACACCATTCATCCCCACTGTACGGCTGCTTCCGTTCCAAGACACAACGCCGCTTACTGCGCGGGGCTAGCTCTCCTGGATTAGTGCAGGAAAGAGCGAAACGCATTGAGACAGTACAAAGGCATTACTTATGAGGTACTAATTACTTTATACATCATTAGTATCAGCATTGCCTTAAAAAAATTTAAAAAAATCTGTTGACCTAACTAAGCACAGGTGATGCATTCAGTGTTCTCTATCACGACAAATCCTCCACATGAACAATACAAAAAGTGATTCATCTCGGTACATAAAGGGGATGGTGAGTTTTTTCTTCTTTTTACAGGAACAACATTTGTCATTTTAACAAGGTCGTAACTGATAAAGACTTGTTGCCTTCACCAGCCAAGGCTATTGTTTTCCTGTATGTTCCTGTAAGATCATTATAGGCAAAGCTGACTAAGAGAATTGAATGTTCCTGTCTCAGCTTTTTTGGGACATTCCATGAGTTCACAGCTGTGAGGCTACACAGCCAAAAGCTCAGATCACACACAGCAACCAAACGTAACACATGAAATACGGCTTTCCTTGATCCTGAGAGAAACCAGGAATTGTTACTTGAACTGACATGAATTGCAATAAATAAAAAGCCTAATACTACACATCATTTTTTTAAAAAGTCCATGTCCATCTATTGTCCATACTTTGTGTAGTTAAACATTAAAATCCCCTGGGCGGCACCGATCCTCTAGATCTCACCTTTAGGTTCTGGTTCCAGTGAAGGGGTTCCCGATTCTCTTTGCTCTCCAACCTCTCCGGCGGAATCTCTCTGCCCTGTGCCATGGTTCGGTCCCTGGTTCTGTGTGCTCTTTAGACCCACACCACTTGGGGACATGTGATTAGCTTTGGGGCCAAGCAGCCCTGTCCCTTTTGGGCCCTGGCTCACATTCGGAGGCTGTGATTGTCCGCCATTGCTGGATGCCTTCCCATGATTGGCCAGTTTGCTTTCCGGGTGCATTTGATTGGCCGAGGCTTACACTGATGTCAAGTGAGGACGTCAGATAACCTGCAGAAAAGGAATGAGAACTCAGGAATAATGTAATATATTCACATAATTAGAAGCTACACAAGTGATTCTCAATCATTTTCCACCTGGGTTATTTGTACCCCTGACATTTGCAAAGCAATACACTTGTAATGTATAGAATTGCTATTACATAAAATGTCGAGGAGCCAAAATAAGTATACAAAAGCAATATGTGTGCTAAAAACAAGGTTTAAAATAAATACACAATATGCTTTCTTTTACTGGGATATACTTTTTCATTGTGGCATCAGGGTCCTACCGTGATGCATGGGGCTAGAGATCCCTAGGATACTGTCCATCGGCAAGTGTGTACGGGCCATCAACCGATCGCTCGTACACATGCAGCGGCTGCCGCGGGGAGGGGGTCGCCAACCAGCCTGGAAGATGATGGTCGTTCAGTGTATATGAACTACCATCATCTACAGATATATCTTTGCAGTGTGTACCCACCTTTAGTGTCTAATTATCCCCTGGATGTCCTGCTCTAAAACATGGAAGTCACAGTAAATATCCCCTGGGGGTATTCGTAGCCTAGGTTGGGGAATCCATCAACAAGTGAACAATGTAAAACATTATAAGCAAAGGATGCAAGCATAGGTCCTAAAACTACAAGTCCTGTGTGTCACATGTCTCATTCTTTTATTGGTTGCTGCCAGATAGGTCAGCGACCAAGACCTACTGGAAACGGATTACTCAAAAACAAGTTCTATGGGAAAAACTTGCTGCTAAAGCTGAAAATACCACTGTCAGCCAAACTAGTTCACATAGGGGTGTCACTGGTGACCATTACACCTCAAGGTACCCATACACGATGCGATGAACCGTGTAGGGCGACTGCCGATCCGTCGGCAGACGGATCGTGCTGTCACCGCCGGCAATCGTGCGGTCCACGCAGACCGCACGATATAACGGCTTCCCCTCCATCTGAATGGGATCATACATCGCATCCCAGGTCAGATGGTTTTGCTGGAAGATCTGGGGATGCGATGTACGACCTCGGGGGAGCGCGCAGCACGATATCAGGTACGGTATCGTGCCCATACACGGCACGATATAGCACCTATATTGTGCCGATCCGTGGGATCGGCACATATATCGTGCAGTGTATGGGGGCCTTCTCACTACAGCAGAGTATTATCACAATAGATTTAGGCAATTGCAAAGAAAACAAACAAACACTACTAGACATCTAATAAGTTAGTAACAATCCATTTTATAGACAGAAAATATCCTGTTCCCACAGCTTCCCCCTATCCTAGAAGGATAGGCATTTGCAGATGGTATGTATGACCGCATTGTACACTAAACGTGATTGTATCTTTTATTCTAATACTTTCTCTGTGTGGGGAGCATCAAGCTACATTTCAGAATAGTGTAATAAATATCAACACAATGGCATGCATTTGTAATGCAGTTAACGTTCTGTTTACACAACATAGTGAATGTATATTTTTAAATCATCAGTTTAAACAGCAATTGGGATAAGAAACATTATAACAGCATTGGTGTGTGTGGGGGTAATTGCGAAAAATCACAGTGCATTGCTGTTCCCCATAATGCTATTTTATGCTTTCATCTACGCAATTAAAGTTGTGCGAACTGTTCAGAAAATATAACACTATACAATAATAAAACATCAAACCATTTGTTTACAGCAATATCTGGAAGAAGTTAAAACCCACTGTGAGCATTAAGAGCTGGGTTTCCAAATCTTCAAATATATATTTTATGGATGACTAACGAGATTTACTAACCACCACCAATTTTTAATGATACATTTATATGGTAAGAAGAACAATGCTCAGCCCACACCATTGCTGGGTTCATAATATACAGGTTGAGTCTCCCATATCCAAAATGCTTGGGACCAGGGGTATTTTGGATATAGGAATATTCCGTATTTTGGAATAATTGCATATTATAATGAAATCTCTTGGAAATGGGACCCAAATATACACACAGAATGCATTTATGTGTTATATACACCTTATACACACAGCCTGCAGGTCATTTTATACAATATTTTTTATAATTTTGTGCATCAAAAAAAGTTTGTGTACATACATGAAATTAATTTATGTTTCATATACACCGTATACACACAGCCTGAAAGTTATTTTATACAATCTTTTTAATAATTTGTGCCTTAGACAAAGTTTATGTACATTAAACCATCAAAAATCATTGGTTTCATTATCTCAGTCATGCTGAAAATATTCCGTATTTTGGAATATTTGGATATGGGAGACTCAACCTGTATGTCGTTTAATAGTATCAGTAAGATATTGCATTTATCCTGGGGGTGTGGGTGACAATGTCAAATTGGGCTGAATGTCGACAAGGATGTTACTGTATGTCAACATGTGAAATGATGACACCCACAATGTCGACACTGTCATAATGTTGCAATTGTGAATGTCAACAGTCGGCATATAGTGTTTAGTCCATTTAAGCCCTAACGTAACTGCAGCCTAACGCTAACCCTAACCTGAACTGTCGACATTGCGCAACAATGACATTGTGAATGTCGACAGTTTGATTGTCGACATTCTGACTACATACCTGTCCTGATTCTTTTTTTTTTACTAAAGGGCAAAAAATATCACTTGTTTTACGGTTGGCATACTTATCGAGGGTTGGTAATCATGATGGGAACCTACTAGTTAGGTTGTAAGATGAAGGATATTTCTAATTTAAGGCATAAGAAAAAAAAAAAAGGTGTATAGCAATAATAAAGCTGAGAAAAGATTGCGTGAGTGGAGGGTTTACCATCAACCCCAATAGGCTCGCATCAAAGGATGGCAGCAGATTTGTACCTATTCAGCACATATGTCTAACTTTACTTCTCATCACCAAAGATAAATGAACTCCAAGAACAAGTAAAATCAAGTGGCCCGAGTTTCCAGGAGACTGAAACTAGGAGACGTTCCGAGTTAGTGTTCCTGGGGTCTCTCGCTGTTGCTGCACCTAAAACACTGGGGTAGCACAACGGTGCAATGATTAGCTGGTAAGGAATATAGATTGCAAGCTCCACTGGTGCAGGGACTGATGTGAATGACTATTCTCTGTAAAGCGCTGCAGAATATGTGCACGCTATATAAATAACCATTTATAAAAATAAAAAAAAATCAATATTAATCACTCAGTATTATGATGCTCATTGTGGCGCAGCTGGCCGCTTCCTACCTGTGAAGCTGCGGCTTCTCCATGTTTGAAGAGGACCGCCGCCTTGCATCCACGCCGCAAGAAGCGGGTAGTAGGAACGCCTTAAAATCTTGAAATGAATGTAGTGTGGACAAGGCCTTAAAGATGGGGTACAGTATCCGGCAACAAAAGTTGTGCACAGGCTCCAACAAAGTAAATCAAAACCTGCCTGAAGCGGACAAATCACAAAGCAGGAACCAAAAGTCATTTGAAGACATTGTTAAATGCATCCACGTCCCAATTACAGCACTTTTTATTGTACATTTTCAAGCACTGAAAAGATCCCTGCTGTATATAAAACATTCCCCTCACCCTGCTTTGCTCATGCTCTGAACCATTGATCGCTGCTCCGGATATACAGTAATTCAGAGGCATTGCTTTACCATGCAGCTCTCGCAAAGATTACAGTGCTCGATTCTGACACACGTGTATAATCACAGTGCCCGGTTCTGACACACGTGTGTGATCACGGTGCCCGGTTCTGACACACGTGTGTGATCACGGTGCCCGGTTCTGACACACGTGTGTGATCACGGTGCCCGGTTCTGACACACGTGTGTGATCACGGTGCCCGGTTCTGACACACGTGTATGATCACAGTGCTCGGTTCTGATACACGTGTGTGTGATAACAGTGCCCGGTTCTGACATACGTGTGTGATCACAGTGCCCGGTTCTGACACACGTGTGTGATCACAGTGCTGTATTCTGACACACGTGTGTGATCACATTGCCCGGTTCTGACACACGTGTGTGATCACAAGGTGTACAGTATAGAAATCAGTTAAATAGCAGCCACTATCTATGTACATACCCGGGCATAGGGGTCTATTTACTAAGACTTGGGTAGAGATAAAGTAGATGGAGATAAAAGTACCAGCCAACCAGCTCCTGTCATTTTTCAAACTCAGCCTGTGACATGACAGTTGGGAGCTGATTGGCTGGTACTTTATCTCCGTTCACTTCATCTTCATCCAAGGCTTAGTAAATAGACCCCATATTGTGGTAACTACCCCAAATAACTTTGTACATTCCGTCAGATCCTCATCTGTCTGTGCCCTTGCATTGTATCCCACGCTCATACTACCTGTCTCTCAGTTTTCTTCTGGTGACGCCCTAACGCTCTCTCTTTATTCTGTATCATTTCTCTTTCCTTCCTGCTGGCAGTATTATCAGCCACTTTCCCCTAGATCCCTATTCCCTGCTCCTATCATTTCTCCTCCGTCATCCCATCTATTTCTGTCTCCTGTCACTCTCTCTCTTTCTTGAGGTCTCTATATATAGCCGTTGCCAGCTGTAGACTCCTAGGTCAGACTCTTAGAGATATAACCTAACCTCTGATACTGGAGTAGTTCCCAGGATACAATGGCATTTTCCCTGGTATTCTTGTATTCTCCTATTGGGACTGTTCTGTAATGTATGTGTAGATGTAGGACAGGAACACAAGATGGCCACAGGAACTCCTGCCTTGTGTGCACACTCTAAATGCGGATATTCTCCCGTTGGCAGAGTTGTAGATTTATCTGCGACCACACACACCGTCCCTTATCTATGTTTGGATTCATAGCCATCATAATTAGCAGTGTTAATTTGCACCATCATTATCCATCAGTCAAGAGCATGCAATTCCGTTGACATGCCCTCGCTAAACTTGGCCTGCGTGTGAATGCCCCATTGAGACCCAGGCCCCAGCGTGGGGCACTCAGCCCTGCAGCCTGGGAATATGCACTGGCTGCAGCGGCTGTTCACACTCCCCAAGTGCAGCGCTCCGAGGGTTATCTGCAACCCTTGCAGTCGCTCGACTTAGTCCGGCAGCGGGGCACTGGGAGCCGACTTTTCCCCAGTGTGCGGCTCTGTGCATGGATAGCCCTGCAGACAGGGACAATTGTCCCGGCTGCAACTGCTCCCTGCTGCCCTGTAGGGCTGATGCAACGGGGGCTAAGCTCTCAGTCCCCAGCAGTCGGCACATGGGACTACATCCTGGCTGCGGCGCCTCTTTGTATACAATCCCCAAATCATTATGTTCTTTTCAAAATTTCTCTGGAGGGAACACAAGTATGATTGCCAGACAGTCAAAAGGAAGTCTAACAAAATGAGAGGGGGGTAGCAAGAAACTAAGGGGCAATAGATAAAGAGGGGAATGGAAAAATGGAAAAAAGGGGTAAGTGTGTCAGAGGGAGAAGAAATCGACAGAGGGAGCAGGAGGAGAGATGGATTAAAAGGGGGAGAGTAGAAAAAAAGTGGATGGAGGATGGATTGCTGGAGAGATGAAGAGGAAGTCTAAAAATAAATAAATAGGCAGCACCAGGGACAACAGCTAGTAACAAATAACACTGGGGAACAAAAAAAAGAAAAAATATTTTCTTGCTAAGGTTTTAAAATCGGTGTGAGAGTACTCGCAGGTCCTATTTTCACATTAGATCTTCGCTATAGCTGAATTGGCTCCAGTTTTCAAATTAATTAAAAATGATAAAATTCAATTATTTTCTCCATTTGAAGTACCTTACTAATCTAGGCCGCTTTCCTTAACAGAATCAACTTAGTTTTGCTTTTTTAATAACTACCCTCTTTCAACAATAACAAGAATTTGTTTTATTTGTGATAACGTAGCTGGTAGTCATGTCTGAGACACATAACACATTCATATCTCCTCACTAACGCTGGGAGGAGGCGTGGCCGTGCGCTGCTGAGCCTGCTGGGACATCCTCAGACCACAGCCACGCCTCCTCCCAGCACACAGAGAGGACCAAGGGACATCCTCAGACCACAGCCACGCCTCCTCCCAGCACACAGAGAGGACCAAGGGACATCCTCAGACCACAGCCACGCCTCCTCCCAGCATACAGGGAGGAGCAACGGAGAGGACCGAGTGACGCAGTTAGCACCTCCTATTCCTTTGTTCGGCCCTCTTTCTGTCCCACCACAACCGATTTCCCGCCGTTTGGGCTTGTTTTGTTCAGTACGTCCTCGGCTTTTGTTGGGAGTTAGCACTGAATGTGTGAAACAAAACGTTTTCTCTGTAAAAATTAGTCTTCTCGGAGACGGTGTACTGACAAACCGGATGTATTTTGTTATATTTCTGGTAAATATAGTGTTGCAAAAGAAAAAATATAACTGTATTCGTAAAACAAGCGTTTGGGGCTTATTTTGGACATCACATAAGCCTGCACTTAGGCAAACGCAGGGGGGGGGGGGGGGGATTCCAGTTGTCTGGAAACCCCTCCATTCCAGCCCACACCATGACCACAAGAGAGATAGTGATATGATAAAATTTTACTACCGTGTTTCCCCGATAAGACCTACCCCGAAAATAAGCCCTACCCTTACTTTTGAAAAACGGTCCAAAATAAGCCCTAACTAAATCCCCATTTTGTCCGGTCCCTGCCTGCGCTACACTAAAATGCCCCCGGCTCCGCCCCCGCATGAAATGGATGCTGCTGTTAAAGATTTCACAGTGGCATCCGATCACAGCTGCAGCGTCTCACTCTCTCACAGTGAGCAAGCCATACTGCCGTTCTTTAGCCAAAATAGCGAACTTGTGTATTGCAACAATATTCCGGAACCTTCTCCAGATGATGGGCTTACCAGAATATTGCAGAAGGCTGATGGTTCTTTTTGGACAGTTCTAAAAGGAGCTTAAAATGCGTATTACTGCACAATGGGAATAAATTTGTGTCGATTCCTAAATCGGTCAATCAAAAAAACTTAAAGAACAGTGAAAATATCAAATTAGTCTTAGAAAAAAATGCTTATTCTCAGCATCAGTGGTCTGTTTGTGTCGATTTAAAAAATGGTAAACTTTCTTCTTGGGCAGCAAAGTGGATATACTAAGTACCCTTGTCACATATGCTAATGGGATAGTCGTGCAAAACTAAAGCACTGGCAGCAAACCGTACAGCCTCCAAGAGAAGTTATAACTGTAGAAGCCAACATCATTCATGAGCCCTTAATTGACAGGAAAAAAAAAAAAAAATCATACTGCCGTCTCTCCATATCAAACTGTGTTTAATGAAACAATCTGTAAAAGCATTGGACAAGTCAGGCGGTTGTTTCACGTATATTGGTCGAACATTTCCATCTCTTAGTATTGAAAAATTAAAGGCAGGAATTTTTGACGGCCCACAGATATGGAAACTGGTGAAGGACTCAAATTTTACCACATCTATGACTGATACCGAATCCGAAGCATGGCTGAGTTATGTGGCTGTCATTCAAAATTTTTTAGGCAATCACAAGGCAGGCTACTATCATGAATTAGTTCACAACATGCTAAAATGTTTTGAGAAAGTAGGTGCCAACATGAGTATTAAAGTAAATTTTTTGTACAGCCATTTAGATCACTTCCCGTCCAATCTAGGAGATTTATGCGAAGAACAGGGTGAACGGTTCCACCAGGATATTCAGGTAATGGAAGAAAGATATCAAGGAAGGTGGGATCGTCACATGATGGCCGATTACTGTTGGGAGTCTGCAGAGGGACTGCCCGCAACAAGAATACAAAAGAATATCCTACAAAAAAACGGTTCTCATATCTTCCTAACACTTATGTATGTAATTATCCTGTCTTTTTATAACATTTTACAAATCAAATTTAATCAGAATTAAAAAAAATTATCTTAACATTGTCTAATTAAATTTTTCATAAATATCAAAGACATATGCATCTCTCAAAAACTAGAGCCAACTGAAAAATAAGCATGGCATATTCATTATCAGGAGCACAAAGTTAATCGAAATCGACTCTTAAATCCCTGGCAAGAGATTGACTGTTCCCCAGTGTAATTTTATCCAACATCCCCTTCTCTCCTCTAGTATAACAGTGGTGATCTAGTTGCTATTTGGAGCCAGGGATTGCCACAGACTACAATTTATGGAGTTTTTTTTCAGGTAAACATTAAACATCTTCACAATAATATGATGTAGTTTATATATGTGCATTCCAATCTCCACTCTACTATTAGTACAGACATCCTCCTTCCATTGACCATCATAAGTATTACACACCCTTACTTATGCATTAAGTATTATGCATCAGTCGGCAGAATCCCCAATCCCGATCAGACCATCGGCGATCCAAACTCGCCAATTGCCAGACTCCAATTATAAGCAATTCCTCAGGGGATCGGCAAAATACAACATGTTAAAAATCCCCAACTCGCCAATTCCAGCAATTTTTTTGGGCCGGACTCAGCTAAATCGAGATTGTCCAACATGTTGGATTTTGCCGATCACCCGACCCAGACATCTGTAGAATGTAGGATTGTTCTGATAGATGCCTGATGTACAGCCAGCTCATTATGTTGGATTTTGCCAATTACTCGACCCAGGAATCAGACCAATGGAGGGCTGGTGTATGGCCAGCATAAGCCACGGGGATAATTCTGAGGCAGGGGCGGCTGTACTAACAGTCATCTATGGGTCTATAATCTCATGCCAGGAAAAGAAGCTGAATTTCCAAGGCATGCTTACTACAAAAGGGGCATGGTCTGCAATGGTTTGTGCCACACTCAATGTCTTAATGAGCATCCCTACATTTAAATGTCACCTTATGCCAACATCTGCCACTCTATAAAAAAAAAAAAAATGTATAAAACAGGACAGAGACAAGAAAAAAAAAATTGAATGGAATATAAATGCAATGCGGAAAGTGAGTGAACAGTCATCAGAACATATAAGGCTTATATGTGCATCCTGGTAATTGTAGTTCAGCAAAATGTGCAGTTTTCCTAAGCCTGATCTATTCTAATGCATATACCGATGCCGGAATCCCGACAACAGTTGGAATCCCAGCTCCAGAATCCTGACCGTAAGTATTCGGGCTTAGGCACTTGGGGAGGGTTAGGGTTAGGCTGCGGTTTTAGGGTTGGGCTGCGGCAAAGGTGGCTTAGAGTTGGGGTACTTACCTAAACCTGTCAGAATTCTGACTACCAGCATCCCGATGGCCAGGATCCCGTACCCAACTCTTGTCATGTACCTGCACTTTGCTTTTGCCCTGAACCCCCTTGAATAGCCCTAGAAAAGCCCGTAATAACTATCCTGAATACGGGACACATTGAGAAGTGCTTTCATATCTCCGGTGATGACGTCGTCATCTGGCACATAATATCATGGTAATAATGTGACACGCTAACGGTACTACAGAGCACAGTATATACTGAAGAGACAATATGACAAGCACAGTTCCATGCGCCATTGGGAATTATAGGAGACCAACAACCCTATACATAAGAAACATGACTGAAGCGTAATAGCAGAAGATGCCAGGGAGAATAGCGAGATGTTGAAATCCATCTTCTTCTCTAATGAAAAGGCTGAACAGCAGGCAAGGAGCTATTCTGCATTTGGATGTGCCATGCAAGGCCCGGCTCACTCCTCCTCCCTCATTACACTCTCACTACTTCCTTTCATTCCCCCCCTTCAGCCTAGCAGAGCAGCTGAAAGGAAAAGACGACTCGGGGAGGTATCACTGTAACCTGGCAGTCATTAGAGAGCTATGCAGAGAGCCTGCATGGTGGCAGAAGAGATAATAGGCTGAAAACATAAGAGGAAAGGACAATTACTGGGTGTGCTTTGTGACTGGCTTCCCTCCTCCAGCATTATGTAGCCAAGGAACAATGGCAAAGACATTCGGTAGTCAAATGACGAGGAAACAGAACAGGCAATCCCACATACAAAATGTTCCTGTTGTACACAAGCTGTCACACACACATTGCATCCCACGTGTAGCTGACACGCACTAGTATGCCAGCTGCACAGCGCTCTGCAGCGCACACATAAAGGACTAAACAGCATTATACACCCACTGGTGTCAATATTGTGAAACGCCGGTTTCTGCGAATGGCAGAGGAATAGGATACACAGCCCCTGTATGAGAAGCAACACAATGACAAATTCTGACTCATAACCTCACTGTCACCGGATGAGACAGAAGTAAGCTGCCAATATAATGCTATAAAACAACACTTGCAATAATACAGTTTGATGCAAGCATGATATAATATAGGGGTAGGCAACCTGGTGCACTCCAGCTATTGTGAAACTACAAATCCCAGCATGCCCTGCCATAGTGTTTACTGTTAAGGCATGCTAAAACTGCTGGGAGAGGTAGTACTACCAGCAGCTAGAGTGCCACAGGTTGCCTACCCCTGATATAATGCATGGGGTCTCAAGTCAATTAACAAGATAGGGAATCCGGTAGAACCAGTGGTGTACACTAACAACCAGACAATTGTGTCCCTGCAGGATTGTACCCATTTTGTCCACCTCGTACACAAACACGCACAAACTTCTGTTTGGAAAGTCACAAGGCCATATGTGCCTACTCTCCAACTCAAATATCAGGGAACTCTCCTGGGCTCCCGAGAGGGGATGCAGTCAGGAAACCGATGGTCAAAATGCCGACCACTGGCTTCCCGACTGTAATCCCGACAGGGAACACATGATAGGCGTCGAAATCCTGATGCTTATCATTATCCCTATGCCAGGAGCATACCGAAGGTAAGCTGGGCGTCGGGCGTGGACAGCCGCGGACGGTTAGGTTAGGGGCTCCCGGGAGGGTTAGGCACCCCCCAGGGAGACTTAGGTTTAGGCTGCGGGGAGGAGTTTATGGTTAAACAACCCTAAGGGAGGGTTAGGGGGGGGGAAAGGGTTAGAGATAGTTACCATACTTACCGATCAGGATTTTCAGTGGTGTCGGTCTTGCGGCATCGGGATTTGGCATTCATACCGATCCCGAGAGGAATAGACCAGCCTTCTGGATCAGCTTCACCAGTTAAGTGGATGGGCCTCACTTAGGTCATAAATGAATCATGGGAGTCCATGGGCATTGTGCCTGTCTATGCTACATGTGTCACTATCATGCATTTGAATGTTTATAGTACATTTGCAGAAATGGACTTTCCATTGTAAAATGGATGTGAATGTGTAGACTGAGGCCTGATTGTGCAACTTCCAAGGAAAATAGCTTCAACTGGACAGATTTTCAGACACGATATGATTTCACTGGTCTCTTGCTATTTCCAAAACTAAGAAATTATATGCATAGTAATGGGCCTCCTTACTATCGAGGGCGTGGCCTAGTCACAGGAGGCGAGGCCACATCCCCTTAGAAAAAAATAAAAATACCTATTTGCAGCACTGCTTCCACACTGGGGGGCAGAGGAAAGGAGACTGCTGCTCAGCATCCGAGGGTCTCTGGTCACCCACTGCAGCCCAGCACACAGCTGCCAAAAGGATAGGAGCGAGGGAGGGAGGGGGGTTGGCATATATGTTAAAAGTATACCAAAAAGATGCCAGAACTGATAACAGCCGAGTGTGAATATAATCACTTGCCATCAAAACCACACAACTAGGTGGGATCAACAAGATACATTTGTGGACTCCAATAATAGTACAAATATACAAGATACACTTAAAAAGAGGTTTCCAGTTACAGGAAATGCATAAGGAAAAATGTAAAAATTGTTAAATGGCTTAGTAATGCTCAGGGTGCAGCATACATAGGACAAAATGAAGGGTAGCAAGAAATCATGGCCTGCATGCCACTGGAAAGCTCAGGAGTGATACGGCTTAGCATTAGGTCATTACCTTGAAGCAGTTCGTTTAAGTAAATCCTTACAAGATAACCCTGTGACGATATCCGTCTCCTCAGCACCGTCTATTGCGCTCAGCGTTACTTCACCAGGTGCATCTTAGTAGTGTAACAAATAAACATTGCTAATTGTTACATATGTTTTATGCTGTGCAGTGACCTATACAGTTGTACGAAAGACTTTAGGCACATCTGGTCAAATTGCAGGTTCCCTTAAGTAATGTTTGAGAAAGGGACAAAAACAAAAAGCTCTTTCTGCAAGCAATAAGGCATTCTTTTATGTTTTGCACGATACATTATAGGTTTACTGCCTGTGATAACACAAATTCTGCTATCTATAGCTGTGTCAGTAGTAAGGTCGCTGTCGTCCACACTACTGAGGTAACAGTTTCAGTATTACAAAAAAAATGCTTTATTCTGTAAATTAAGTATATTGGGCCCAATTCAGCAAGGGGCGTAGTTGCAAAGCTGCACGCAGGCAGCTTTGCAATTGTGTCCTTGCAATAATGCAAATGCAGCAGGTGGTGTATGACACCCCCTGTATGACACCCCCTGCTGCATTTGCAATCCCAGCACTGCAACCGATGGTCACGATGGTGGACGGCCAACCAGCAGCTTACTCAGCCTGGCCGGGTGTTGATCAATGCAGATCCTGGGCTTGCCACTCCCAGAAAACGACTCCGCCCCCGCACCACCCCTTAAATACCTCTGCCTGTCAAACATGCAGATGCATTCAAGGGCTAGCGTGCGTGTTAGCAGGACCCATTCGGCACACTCGCAGAATGGGTCCTGCACATGCGCAGATTCCCAATAATCGTGAATTTATGTTCAGCAGTGCACTTGCATGCAGTGCTGTATTAGACCCTCTGTCTGTCTGTTTGTTCCAAGTGGTCACAATAACTACTGAAGCAATTTTCGTGTCAATATCATTGTGTAGTGGAGACTTCTAGAAATAACCTGCACTTTGTTTCATCTCGATCTGTCAAGGTGAAGCTGAGCAATAACAAACAAAACGGTATTGACATCATCAATGCAAGAGACACTGTAGGTGTGGACTATGCACACAGCTGGTAAGGGGTGGGGGGAGAGGTGCTTTGGGTCCGCGTTGACGTGAATAGGATAGCCTACATAGCAGTCTCTGCACAGGGCACACAGTGACATTGGTGTGAGTGGTGGATGAATAGGATAGGCTACATAGCAGTCTATGCACAGGACACACAGTGACATTGGTGTGAGCGGTGGGTGAATAGGATAGGTTACATAGTCTGTGCACAGGGCACACAGTGACATTGGTGTGAGTGGGGGGTGAATAGGATAGGCTACATAGCAGTCTGTGCACAGGGCACACAGTGACATTGGTGTGAGTGGTGGATGAATAGGATAGGCTACATAGCAGTCTGTGCACAGGGCACGCAGTGACATTGGTGTGAGTGTTGGGTGAATAAGATAGGCTACATAGCAGTCTGTGCACAGGGCACGCAGTGACATTGGTGTGAGTGGTGAGTGAAGAAGCTGCTGCCACCGGTCTGGATAGCGCTGCTGGTCACATGGGCCACTACCACGACAGGGCCCCATATAACTAGAACTCAAATAGAAGAAAATGTTGGCAGAAGCAATTTCATTGTGGGCGAAGCCGCGGGCAACAGCTGCATACATCTGCGGAGATTGGCCCAACAAAGCAGGAAGTTAAATCTCACTACTGGGCCAGTATCATTTAGCTGCCAGGCAATATGTTTTGGTAAGTTGCAGCAACAGAAAAATAAAATAAAATAATAAAAAAAAACAAAAATCAGCTTTAATTGCTACAATTGGGACTCTATTTATAGATTTATAGAAGTACCCCGCATCTCTAACACAAATTCTTCATGGTACAAACTTAAACAAAAACACAAGATTTCTGCACAGTAACTATTTCAACTAATTTTTTAAAAATATAAATGAATGTGACATATGCAGAGGTGTGGACACCTACATATGTGTCCTCATACATCTAGCCTCAATACGCCACGCAGTGCAATTTGCCGGGCATAAGTGAGCCGCCAGGTCCTGTGCAACTCTGCTAGCGTCTGACATCTTTTTTTTGCCACTAGGACGCACCAGAAGACTGTGCCGATTCATTTGATATGCGACGCTTGTACAGCAGTGCCCAAAAATTGAGAGAACGACACAAGTATTGGTTTTCAAAGTTTGCTGCTTCAGTGTTTTTAGATCTTTTTGTCAGATGTTACTATAGTATACTGAAATACAATTACAAGAATTTCATAAGTGTCAAAGGCTTTTATTGCCAATTACATTAAGTTTATGCAGAGAGTGAATATTTGCAGGCGTGACTGCAGCAAAGATGTGTAAGGACACATGGGAGTCAGTACTTGCTAACACCTACTTTTGGTACAAACAAATGTGCCATACTGCCAGCTAAGGGGCAGATTCAATTGGACGCTGGCTGATTGGGTAGGGTGTACGTAGAAATGACTCGTGGCGGATCGCGGGTCTGTAATTGAACAGCTCTAGGCGCTTCACCTAAGAACAGGCCGCGCAGATCAACCTGCGGCTAACTGAATATGACCCCAAGAGATTTACAGGTCTATTTACTAAGCTGTGTTAGGAGATAAAGTGAACGGTGATAAGGTACCAGCTATCAGCTCCTAACTGCCATTTTTCAAACACAGCCTGTGACATGACAGGAGCTGATTGGCTGGTACCTTATCACCGTTCACTTTATCTCCTAACACAGCTTAGTAAATAGACCCCTTATTTACGAAGCATGGGGTTGTGAAACCCGGCACTTTTGTTCGCATTTAAAATATTGAAATATTTAAAATATATTAGATATTTAAAAGGGCAATTCTTTTACTAGTTAGACACTGCTAGTAAGAGATTTGCCCGTTTAAATATTGGGCTTAAGCACAATCACAAGCTTCAAATATAAACCCATAAGAGTCTTTCTGTTCTTACGGACAGTGAAAGCCATCCCAAAACCTTCATCTGTAAGTACTCCATGGTGGACTTACAGGTTCTTTGCAAATGGGTTCTGCTTAGCCTATTTCTTAATGATGTTTCTGGCAGGGGACATTCCAAGCCGGCAGCATTTAGACATCTTTTTATAGCCTTTCCCTGCTTTGTCAACGGTCAATGTATTTTAAGTTTTCCATCAGCTGGTTTGAAAAGCTCATGGTTGATGAGAGTGTACGATGGTCAGAGCATTTATTCACCTTTGGAATTGTCTTTACCCGGGTACATTTAACAACTAAACAAGTATGTGTTCATTAACATGGGCAGAAATGGGTCATGTTTCAGTTTTGTCAACTTTTTTTGACTTCTAGATTCAGCGAAACATACTAGGGGCAACAGATCGTTCATGTGCCACTGTATATAAAATGACCTTTCCTTGTGATAATAAAAGGCTATGGTTAAATTGGAAAATCAATTAGAAGTTATTTACGGTATACTACCATATTTCTGTGAACGTCTGTCCCGCAAAAACTTTAAATCAACAATTTTATCACATGTAAAAATACATATAGTGTATTAGGTTTTTGATTTTTTTTAGATAGCTGGACAATTACATATTACCTTAAGCATTTATGATTTCATTTTAGATTCAGACAAGGCCCAAATCTGAAAACTTGCGAGCACTTTACTATTCATTGGTACATACAGAGTCCAATCTGGTTAAACACTTTAGAGGGCAAATTGAAGATATCAGGTTGCGATACTGCAACATTAACTCTTCATTTTCCAACTCTATATATGCCAGCATGGACGATAATGGAGCTGTCTGATTGATCTCAAGCCATCGTCGGCTACCACACAGTTTTGCCCGATTCTCAAGTCATGGCTCGATGGAAGTTGCACCATATTTACCATAGGTCCTGTCTGCAGGTAATTCCTCTCCTTCTTGGCAGGTCAGCAACATTGCACAGTTTGGTTTAGCAGATCACTAAGAACAGTCCATGTATTCTCACTAGCTGTATGGTGATCAGCCACAGGAGGCACAGAGGGAGAAGTGTCACAGCAAAGGGACGGAAAGAGCAAATTAGTTATGTAAGCAGGGAG
Organism: Taudactylus pleione; assembly: GCA_031769625.1. NCBI lineage: Eukaryota > Metazoa > Chordata > Amphibia > Anura > Myobatrachidae > Taudactylus > Taudactylus pleione. The sequence goes on along the minus strand of JAUIMM010000847.1, from coordinate 596,548 downwards.
TAAGTACACAGCTCTGCCAGTCCATGCTGCCATTTATCTAGACACAGCCTTCTTCCCAACAAATCTTGCAAATTAATTGTATTAGCCTAACGTAATGCAACCAATTAATTAGGGTAAGCAGGTGACATGGCTGTCCATCCCTAATTGCCCACACATGAAACAACTTGATCATGTGGATGAACATTGTAGAGTATTGGGTGAAAATAGATGCGTGACTAATCATTGCTGCCACCAAATCATGCATCAATGTGATTGGGCAGAAATGTTTACTCTGGGCCTGATTCAGACCCGCTTGTGAGCGCTGAGCGCTCGCAAGCGGGTCGATGGTGCCCAAGTGTGCATGCGCACGACGAAGGCGGCTCCGTCGTGCGCATGCGTGAGACCCGAATAACGACGGCCAAGCAGTCGTTAAGGGTCTCGCACCAAAGGGGGCGTGCTGTCGATGGTGATTGACAGCACGCCCACCAATGGGAGCGCCTACCGTCTGAGTCCGGCCCCACTGACATCACTAGTGATGTCAGTGGGAATGCTTTTGGCTCTGATAGAGCCAAAAGCACTCCAGGGCTTGCGGCAGACGAGACCCTACCACAAGGGTCTAGTCGCAAGCACGATGGGCGTGATGGTCTTGACCATCGCGACCATCATTTTGGCCGCTCGCTTTAGCTGTGGGTGGTCACCCACAGCTATGTGAGCGGCCAGGAGGCCGCTCCAAAATGAAGGAGGGATGGCCCTGATTCAGAGTGAGCGCTCTGTCAGAGCGTCCGGCTCTGAATCAGGGCCTCTGTCCCATCACTGTTCCAATAGTGTAGCCAAGTTTGCCAAACTATACTGATCGCTGCCTCTGAATATGGTGTTGACAAGCCAATATCATACATATATGTGTGTGACCCTTCATCTAATAAGTCAGACAGCTACAACCACAGATTACTTTGTACAGATAACTTTACTACGGCATGCAGTCAGGAAGCCAATGGTCGAAATGCCAATCGCCGGCTTCCCGACTGACAAATCCCGGCAAGGTACTACTGACAGGCGTCGAAATCCCGACGCCTGTCATCAGACCTACGTTGGGAGCCCGACGCCTGCTATACCAAACGAAGGTAAGCTGAGTGCAGACAACCGCGGGTTTTAGGGCTCCCGGGGGGACTTAGGGTTAGGCAGCCCCGAGGGGAGGTTAAGGTTAGGCACCCCCCCCGGAAGATTTAGGTTTAGGCTGCGGGGAAGGGTGGGTTAGGTTTAGGCACTAGGGAGGGAGGTTAGGGTTAAGGGGGGAGTAGGGTTAGTAAATACTTACCTTTGGAACTGTCGGGATCTTCACTGCTGCTGGTCTTCCGGTGTTGGGGTTCAAACCGCCGGACATGGGTCCGGCGGTATTTCATACCGATCCCCTTTACTACATCTGTATTTGAATCTTTAGTAGACCTTATGCCTACTTTTGAAAAAGCATTTCAGGGAGATTGTGAAAGCATCACCTACTGTAAGAGCGCTGCGGTAAAGTGGGCGTGTACTCCTACATCTGAGAGGCGTGTCATAAAAGTGACGCATCCAAATGTAAATGAGCCCCAAAGCAGTTAGTAAGATCTACATGTATTGTGTTTTACAAGTGGCTCCCTAAATGTGGCCACAATAAACCTTATCAGAAAATGCATGTATCCATAGGGGTCATTGTGCCTAATAACCAATGCAGGGAAATGGCACTGATGATCCTATTTGAATGTATAGATCTCAGACTTCTTTTTTTTCTCATGTATATAAAAGCTACATAATGGGGGTAAGGTGCAATCAGGGAGATTGCTGGACTCTTCAGGGAATTTGCTACTATTTCAGGGAGTCTCAGGGAGAGTTGGCAAGTGTGACTTATGCAATCCAATTTTTTAAGGCAGTTGTGCATAATTGAATACAACAGATCACACGGGATGTAGTCTGGATCCCGATGGTCAGAATGCAGACGGTTACAATACAGCGGCATCCCGACGGTCACTATCCCGACAGATTCCGACGGTACTACAGTATTAGGTTTAAATTAGGCACTAGGGGTAGGGTTAGGGTTCGGCTGCGGGAGGGGACGGTGAGGGTTTGGCTGCGGGAGGGGACGGTGAGGGTTCGGCTGCGAGAGGGGACGGTGAGGGTTCGGCTGCGAGAGGGGACGGTTCACAGTTCAACACATTTTCTTTCCAAAATGAACCACTCTTAAAGTGACAGTAGTCACTAATGTTCAACTGTTTATGCAGCCTATTCTGTTTTACTCATTTACACGGTTGTCCAGTTATAGTGTTCATTCTAGCACCCTGCACCTGTCACAACCTGTGCAGTTCCTCTTCCCTGCATCGGGTGGCGCTTTCTGTCCTGGTGCTTCTAGCACACTATGGTCTCTATCTCAGCTGAGTGTGCTAGAAGCACCAGAGCAGAGAGCGACACACCAGGCAGTAAAGATGTACTGCACGGGTCGTGAGAGGTGCAGGGTGCTAGAATGAAGACTAAGTTAAATGTTTATTCATAAAATAAGTCAAATTTAACACAATTACTATTTTCATCTCTTATTCTGTATCTGTTACACCCCACAACATCTCCACGGAATCGGTATGTAATACCACTGGATATAGTGTCGGTGGACTAAATGCCAACGCTGGAAGCCTGAACCGTCAGGGTCCCGACTGGGGCTGGTAAATACCCTAACCCTCCCCCCCACCCCTTAGTGGTGCCTAACCTAATACCCTAACCTCCCCCCAGTGATGCCTAACCCTAACCACCCCTTCCCGCACGCTAAACTTCCCGTGGGGGTGCCTAACTCTAACCCCCCTTCCCCATGCCTATCCCTAAGTCTTCCAGGGGGGTGCCTAAAACGAACACTGCCCACACCCCTGCGGCTAACAGCAAACAGTCCCCACTTACCTTCGTTCAGGATGCCGGGCATTGGGATTTCAGCATCTGGCTAAAAGATAGGCGTCAGTATTTTGACGCCTATCTTTAGTACAGAGTCTGGCTTCCAGAGTTGGGATGCCGACATCCGGCATTCCGGACGCCGGTACATGAATTGCATCCCATCTCCACATAGAAATGTTTTGTCACAACTGGGGCCATTTTAGAAGATATAGAGATAGAGATGGAGAGATAGAGATTATGTGTATATATATCACTCTTGGGTGTGTGGTTGCGCTCTAATATACACACACCTTCGACCTTGTGCGTATATATCAGAGCGCAACTGCACACCCAAGAGTGGTCTACTTTGCATACACATATATCTATACTAATATAATAAGAAAACAAGTGAAGATTCCTGCACCACACAATTGATATACCAACAAAACTTACTTATGTGAGACGCACCCCCCTAAAAACAGGGTGGCAGCTGGATCCAAGAGTATAAAGGCAGTGGTGGTCTACCTTGTAAAGTAAATCTGTAGCAATGAACATTGGAAAAGGAGCGCATATAAAGTGCTTAGTGTGCACACTAAGGGCTCTATTTACTAAAATCTGCATTAAAATGCAGATTGTATTGTGATATTACCGGATTGAATTCGCATTGCGAATTCGGGCAATATCACAGGGATTAAAAATCCCTTGCAGGGACAGAGCTTGTGATAAAACTCTATCCCTGCGAATTCCCTCTGTAGCCTTATCCCTGTATTTTTCGTGAAAAAAAAAAATGCATGTGCCGAACGGCCGCGCTACCCCCCCGCGACCTGCCTGTTAGAGCAGAGCAGGAGTCCGGTAACCGGGGGAACGCCTCCAAGTGGTGTTATTATCACAGGGCTTCCCCCGTTTTTTTTTTTTCACAATTTATTTTTAGTAAATCTCAGGCAGATCGCATTTCCCATTACAATTATGGGAAATGCGATCTGCTTACTAAAGATATGTGATAATTAGGGCTTGGAGTAAAATTTTACGAATTCTACTTCAATTGCCCTTTAATAAATTTAGGTGAAACTAAAATAATGTGAAAAGGGTGTGAAAACACCCTTTTTCACTTTATTTTAGTAAAAATGTTAATAAATAGAGCCCTAAGCGCTCCTTTCCAAGTTCATTGCTACTAATTAGAACGTTCTGTCGGTCTGTTTGTTCCAAGTTTGCGCAAAAAAGTACTGAACCGATTTTCATCAAAACTGCATCATTTTGTAGCGAAAACTCCTAAAAATAACCTTTGTTTCATCTCAATCCGTCAAGTTAAAGCTGAGTAATAACAAAAACAAAAAAGTGCATAGACCTCCTCAATGCAAGAGACAGGTGTGGCACCATGAGCCGGTAAGAGGTGGGTAGGCATCCCGCTTTGGGCCTACCCTCACTTGAACAGGATAGGCTACATAGCAGGGCACGCAGTGACATTGGTGTGAGTGGTGGGTGAAGGCGCTGCTGCCACCGGTCTGTATAGCGCTGCTGGTCACATGGGCCACTCCAGCCACAGGGCCCCTATGCAAAGCAATACAACTAGAACACCTCAAATTAAAAAAATAAATAAAAAACGTTGGCAGAAGCAATTTTATCGTGGGCGAAGACGCGGGCAACAGCCAGTACTATATATACACACACACAAACATATATACATGCTATGACAAGTTCCAGTCACAAAAACATAACCAGTTCCACAGTGCACTCACATATAGTAACAAAGGGGATTTATAGCATTTCACTGAAAGGTTTCATGAGAAGAAACCGTCACAACCATAACTGCCCTTGCAGTAGGATGACCATACATAATCACTGTGGCTAGTTTTCTCAGTATAGTTTTCTGCGATGGCTATTAATGTAAAGATGTGGCTGGCCCTGAGGTCAAAGGTCTCACTTAACTCAGCATGCAGTCAAAAATGGCCAGCCCCCTCCTCGTGTTCTTCTGTTTAAGTGGAATTACAGTCCTACATGACTGAGCTGTGTTTATTTAGTAAATAGGGTGGTTATCTATTCTCACATGAGATAACGCAAAGCCTTGCAGTTCCCTGTCATCTACCATAACACCCGTTTATCACTCAATGCAGCATAAAAAGTCAGGGTAAACAAGGATATAAACTGACAGGCATGCAAGCAGTCAGAATGTTATAGAGACGATGACTGTCCCAAGGCATAGGGTAAATATAACATGTGCGGCTTTGACACTGAGGGAATGGATTCATATATGACGCCAATGCTGCCGCAAAGTTGTAAAATGTGTGAAAATACGCAAATGTCGCAAGCGCCTGGATTTGTACCGAGAAGCCCACCGACGAGTGCGCAAATCCCAGCAACTGCCTACTACAAAGACGCAGCTCAGCCAATCAATCCATTATTGGACTTTTGAGTAACCCTACGGTCGCGAAGAATGGCGGGCGGAACTGAGACATCGGTTGGAGCCGTTTTCACTGCGTACAAGATCTCAGTCGCAGGTAGAGACACGCCCTGAAACCAGGCCTGCGTTTCAGTCACCGCCCACAAACGGTCCCTGCCTGTCAATCACTTTGCGAATCCTCACGAGCGACATCGGTAATGACACTTGACGCATGCGCAGTGCGACTCAGACGTATGCTCAGACAATTGATAATCGCTCAGCTGCGTAAACATGCATTGCGTCCATCTCTGAATGAGGCCCCGAGTACAGTCTAAACGCAAACATTTTCACACAGTGCTGATGCCTGGGCAAAACACTACACCCAACTATATAACCTCATGCAGCATTTATTGTTAGCAACACTAATAGCTAATATACTAATACCCTAATGTCTGCACAATTTGCACCAGTGGAGAAAAACATGAAGTAATATGTAACCAAAATATATCACCTCACGATTATACCCATCCTATCTGTAATACCCCTTTTACACCAGAGCAAAAACCTGGGTTTTTGCTGGGTCTACCCGAGTCGCAGCTCATGGTAAAAGGGTCGCTGAAAAATAACCTGGGTCAAGTGAGCCTGCAATCCAACCCAGGTAGCTACCAGGGTTGGACCCAGGATGGACCCAGGTAATGGTGCAGTGTAAACGGTAGAACCCGGGTTATCCGACCTTTGTCATGCCTAAAATGAGCTGATTGGTGGTTGTGGAGCATTCACCTCCCACTTTTTATGACCTCACAGGTTTAGCAGGGCAGACCTGAGATCAGTGTGAACAGGGCTGACCTGGGAGTAACCCAGATCAAAGGTGCAGTGTAAATGGGTCTGACCAGGGTTGGAACCAGTTCCAAAAACCCAGGTCAGACCTGGGTTTTTGGTGGAAAAGAGGTATAAGCAGTCTGTCACATAGATGATGCTGATTACACATACAGGGGAAGTTCTAACCAATTATATGCACATCTTTGCTCTTAGTGAGAGGCATAATTCAGCAACAATAGGTACATGTGCTCCTCTGGTTCCGTATGTTTTGTCAGCATTCATAATGTCAACATGGTTCTAATGCTGACATTGAAAAATGTTGACATGCTCAGAATGTCGACAAAACAGTAGGTTACAGCGGTGCGGCGATCCACTCCAGCGGTGTCAGGTGATGCCAAGATCCAGTACGCTAACCCCTAACCCTAACCTTCCTCCGGCAGCCTAACCTTAATGTCGGCATTCTGTAGAATGTCAGTTTTTCATATAACGACATTGTGATCATGTCGACATTTTGGTGTCGATATTAAAAGGCACACATCCACTTAGCGATAATACTGAGCGATTGCACAATTACGACATCGTAATCGTGTAATCGCTCAGTAATCGTGCACTTTTATATCGGAAACGACCAGCGATGCGCGCTCCTGCTGGTTGTTTCCAACATCAATCATCGCAAGAAAATGCCGTACAACCTGACAATAACGTCAGGATGAGCATGATAGTGGATGATTGATGAGCCTGCACTGAACGACTGAACGTTCAGTGTAGACACAGCACAGACCGACAAACGACTGCACGATTACAATGTCATAATCGTGCAGTCGTTTTCATGTCTGCAAGTGGATGTGTGCCTTAAGACTGTCAACATGTTGCCCCCGGGCTCCATAAGCCAGCTTGCCTGGTTCAGAGATGGTCACAGTATGGTAATGAGACGCCTCATTCAGAGCTGCAGAAGCCGGTAAATCTGCGTTAGAAAGCGCAGACACTGGCCATGGCGCTTCCCTAAAAAGGTGACACGTCTCCGTTTGGGAAACGCTTCCTGTCGCCGTCCTCTACTCACCTTCAAACAGCGCTGCGGCTTATGGGGCACTGCATCCGATGATGAAGAATCCATTATGCGCTTGCACAGTTCAGCCAATATCGGGAATGTATGTAAACCATCAGTTTGGGTACACCTCCGAGTTAGCCCCTTTATTCCTTAGCACATACACACTACCGGTATGTTTTTGGATTGTGGGAGAAAACTAGGGCACTCAAAGAAAACCCAAGCAAACACGGGGAGAACATACAAACTCCACACTGATAAGGTCCTGATAAGAATCTAACCCAGGGGTCTTCAAACTTGGCCCTCCAGATGCTGTGGAACTACGCATCCCAGCATGCACTGCACATAGTTTTAGCATGCTGTTATATCAAAAAAGGTGGCAGTCCATGCTGGGATATGTAGCTGGAGGGCCAAGCAGCTGGAGGGCCAAGTTTGAAGACCCCTGATCTAACCCATTGTTGCACGTCAGCTAACAAAAACCATTACACCACTGCCCATATATTGCAAATTCTCTTAATAGAACCTTGAAGGATAACTTTACCCAAACCTGATTTTTTATAAATTGTACATTAATGAGACTATTAACGACTTCCACCTTTTATATCAGGCTCTACAACCTTTACTGTAGTCTGACGACACTATCCTTGCTCCTGCCAGCATAGCATCATTTATGGATGACACTTTGCCTGTATGAAATAAGTCTAATACAGCAGGGGTGAGGAGAGGTCTCCAGAGGACTAGGGCGTCCATGTCTGCAGAGGTACCATTTGGGCACCCAAACCAGGCCTTTCACACATTTCTGCTCGCCACCTCAGGACGGCACCGGCAGCTCTCATGCCCGATTGGAGCAATAATTGAATTGCTCAGTCTGATACCCAAAGAGACAAATGAACCCGCCCGCCCTTGCCCCCCAAGTGTTCTTGAATTGCTACGTTTATATAATAGGTTACAGTGAATTTTAAATGCCAAGCAAGCTATTTACTATAACTCAATGCCACCAGAATTACTGAAAGCAGGGCTTTACATTTACTGGTCAGTTGTTGTGTAAATAGACTGTGCTACAAATGATAAACTGCTGATTAATTGTTATGTTAGCAAGTTAGTAGCTTTAGAAAAAGAAAACAAAAGAAGGAAGCCTTTCAAATTGGTGCCAGAAAGGACTTTATAAGACTAATTTAAGATACGTAAACAGTATTATTTATTCCTGCAGTGGTATCAGTGATGTATTTGTACTTTTGTGTGAATTCTGGGGACATATGTGAGGTATGTCTCACTAGGTGATGGCCAGTAAATACTTAGTAGGGTATCCAATTAGCCCTGAACATTGTTGGGGCGCTAACGGATCCCCTGGGGCTATCCAATTAGCCCCGAAGTCTGCCCCACACCGGCACTTATCGGGACTTTTCTTGGTGGGACCTGATGTGTCCCGAAAAATAACCCAAGATAAGTGCCATTTTTTCACCCCCGAAATGGCGAAAACACATAGGATCCGCGATAAGCTTGCGGAACTATGTGTTTTCGGGAGAAATATCCTATTATTTCGGATGAAATGATAGGATAGAATGAAAAAAAAACAGGCGAAAAACTAGGATAATCTGCAAAAAATCGCGCCTAACGGGTTACCCCCCCTTAGTGTACCAATCTGTCCCGATTCTTAAATGAAAAATATTGGGAGGTATGCTAGTGAGCACCCACTCTAAATAAAGCAATGGAGGAAAGAAATATGTAACATTTAGTGCTTAGCAGCTACCATAATCAGTAAGAGCAGTGTAATGAGCTACTAGGTTTATCCTCAGAGCTTAAGCTACGTACAAACCTCAACAATGGGCCTGATTCAGCAAGGACTGAAGTTGCCAATACGCACACAATCGGACGATTGTTTTGCACTGCGCATGTGTACACATCGCAGTGCACGTAAATCAGCTGCTGCGATCCTGACTGCGATCGCAGCGGCTATGCAGACCCATCACAGAGTGATTGACAGGAAGTGTCGTTTGTGGGTGTGGTAACGGGGGGAAGTGCCGCTTGTGGGTGCTGGGGGAACACAGGCGTGCCAGTGCGTTTCAACGGCGTTGCAGGGGTGTGCATAAATTAGCCATTACAATACCATACGCAGCCTGAAGTCTCATAGCATGCACTGAAGTTAGCCGTTCCTGAGGTCTGACCATGCCTTAACTGTGCATATGGGTCTGATGTTATCGATTAATTTGCTATGTTGCCAAAGTATACGTATGTAAGGGGAAGTGGGCATCCTTATATTAGGGTGCGATCACAATGCAAATGCAAACATTTGCACATCACCGCTGATATTAGTAAACTTTGTTGCGTGCGTATTAGCAGAATAGCGATCCTTGCTCAGCCCCAATGTACCAAAGATTCATCCGACTGTTAAATTATCTGTCAGTTTAAAGACTAGTGAACGCCGTAGTCAATGGTCGTTCAGAACAGAAGGACCATAGGATAACCCAATTTAGAAATCGGGTCATCATTTTGGAAAATGTGCACGCCAGATGAGACTATCCTAACAATCCTCAGCCCGGGTTGCTGCGTTTCTCAGGCCCAATGGTCGGAAATCATCTCTTCGGATCCATTAATTTACGGCGTGCACCCAGCTTTATGCTAAACTTTCATGAAAGTTTTTGCTAGGACATTTCTGGTGCTTAGAGCCCAATTTATTTACGTTAATGCTAAACCCTATATCTAAGACATGCTGTATCTTGCACTATTCACAAATCAACAATAGATTATTTGGTACATCCCAACTACTACTGATAACATGCATGTAACAGAGGTAATTAGTTATAAGCTTCTATGAGCTCTGGGAACAGAAAATATGGCAGAAAAAAAAAAGGTACAAGAGGCTAATAATGCAATAGTTTCTTCTGCACCGAGACATTAAACTAAATGAGGAATTCTGTTATGTCACACCAGAGTGATTCTGCTGTCAGAACTGCAGCAGAGTGACGACGAAAAAGTGTTCTGGTGCGACAGGGGACCTGCGTTCTCAATCCATTTTAAGGTTGCACGGAGGAGAGTTTGATCATTTCACAATGCCGTGTTTTCAAAATACCGCAGCATTCTAATGAAGTAATGTAATCTTACAAGCAAGGCGCCCCATACATCAGGCGGTCATTTCACCGATCGGACCGGAACCACTGGTCGGAAATGATCCCAATCATATTTTGGTCGGTACCGGCAAATCAGAAATCCAACATGTTGGATTTCATAGATGCCCCGACTCCAGCGTCTAAGGATCTGGGAATTGGCCCAGTACATCGCTGATGTTTGGGGGCCTTTAAATAATAAGGAAACACTTTTTTTCTATCAAACACAGTATACAAGTTGCTTTAAACACAGCATTGTAAACACTTATGCTGGGTACACACTACTCGATATGTCGTTTAATCAGCCAACGAATTACATATTACACAGTGCATCGGAGGGTGTTTATAGACGATATGTCTGAACAACACTGTTCACAAACATAACACATAGGCCCTGCAGGCAGCTGATGCCGATATATAGTGGCACATCTAGCTGTGTGCACGGGCAACCCGCCAACAGGGACCGCCGGTGACTGACATCTCAACTGGGAAGGCAAATTTAAATGCCTGCCCAGTTGTGATGTCAGCACAGACACATTGAGTGGCAGATTGGCAAGTGTGTACTGGCTTACCAATCGGCCGCTTAGTCTGCAGATCCTTGGGTGGGCAGACAAGTCGCCCAGGTGTGTACCCACTATTAGAAACACTTGAAAACAAAATTGCAGTAGTTGCTGTACCAAGTTAAAACACTAATGTCTGCCCACTGCATTTGTACGTTGGTTAAGGGTAGGCTTTATTCCTATCCCAGTCCAGGTTTTAAGGATAGCCATACCTGAGCACAGATGACTTAATTAGTACCTCAGTTATTTTTTATTTAACCACCTACTTAAGCAAGGATATCCTTAAAACCTGGACTGTTAGTGTGCCTTGGGGACCGTTATTTAGGAAACACTGCTCTCCTGAGTACGGCTACACCAGTGGATTGTACCGGCTGCAACAGGAGTTGGCCAAGAACCATTATTAAAATACACATCTCGGTTCTAGTACATATAACTTTCCTGTCTACAGTAAGCTACACACATAAGGTATTAAGATAAATGGAATAAGGGAACACATTTCAAAATGTATTTCTGGGAGCACATATGTTTAAAAAAATAGTACAGATAGCAAAAACTTTACATCTTTTAAAGATATGACAGTTTAAAAAGGATACCAATAGAAAGCGTTTTTTGTCACAAACCAAATAAGCATATAAGTTAAAAAAAAAAAAATGTAAAAAAACCCCAAAAACTTATTTTCGCTTAACAAGAAAATAAAGGATGCAAAAATGTGCCTGGTCTTGAAGCTACAAAATATGGTAGTAATTAAAAAGTTAAGGTCCCTTACCCAATGGAGTTGGGTAAGGATCATTGGGACCAAGGGTCAAATTTCCAAAGCCTTTACTAGAATTAAATAAAAAAAATAAATTATATATTATAATAATAATAGTAATAATAAATGCAGTAATTTTGATGCCAGTGGGTATGGGCTTACGGCTGTTCAAAAACAAGTGCGCCGAGTACAATGCGGGTAATTACGAGAGGGACAGATATTGCTCTTTTTTACAGCTTGATGGGGTCTGAACAAAATGATCCTGCCTGGATAGCTCACGTGATGGTAGAACACTTCTGTCACTAAGTAAAGCTACCTACACACTATACAATTATTGGGGCGATTTGCCAATAATCGGGTGACCGGCCTGAGGTATTGTATAGTGTGTATGAACGATAGTTTCAGCGTTTCACCGATAACACGGTAAGAAAACATCCACAAACGCATTCCTTCATTTATCCGATCTGTTGGTCAAGAGCGAAAATCTCGGCCTCAAATTCCCCATATGGAGAAGTGTGTGTGCATTCTCCATAATCTGCCCATAGTTCCTGTGTTCTCCTGTCACCAAGTCATCATCCTTGTGGGTGGCCATAGGCAAAATCAGTGTGGTGAAAAATCGCTAGCGTCTATGGACAAATTGCATAATGTGAAGCACAGATATTGGGGCAGGCAATTTGCTGAAATATCGCCTGGTTTCTCTCCACGATAAAAAAAAAATCTGACAGTGTGTAGCTAGCTCAGTGGTTCCCAAACTGTGCGCCAGGTTGGTGGTCCAGCACCAAATCAAATTATTTAAGGTCAATTTAATGTAAATATGTGGACAAACAGAAGCGCAAACCTGTCCACCACAACATAACTGAGCCCAAGCATCATGACATGTAAGCACATTTACTTCACTACATTTTTTTCTGAATCTCTCAATAACAAACTTAAATTTATGGGTGCCGTGAAACCAATGCTGATACTCTAGGGCGCCGTGATTCAAAAAAGTTTGGGAATAACTGACTAGCTTAAATCTGCTGCTTCAAATTGTTCTAAGTGTTTGTAATCAGCAGAAAAATGCTGCTTATATAAAGTGTAGGTGTCACGCTATCCTAACAAAAATAACATTATTAGGGGCATAAAGTGGTACTTATTATGGGCAGAAAAGCAATGTTTCAGAGCACATAGCATAACGCAAAACTGAAATATATTTATTGCTAAACATTTTATCAAGATCTAGGGACGACATATTGGCTAATTTTAATATTTAGAAGACAATGTTACATTAAAGTGCATCATGGACGCTCAAGAAACCTGGTAGTAATAATAATACACCGTTAATCAACAGAACAGTGGATGCCCTTATTTTTGCAGCTACATTTCCCTTATTATATTTACATGATGAGAGATTATATGGATTTCTGTTAAAATGGTTTAAAGGCGAACTTTAATATAATGTGTTGGTAGGAAACTTGTCATAATGACCACAACAGGCCAAAGTACATTTAACCAGGCCTGCCAATCTGATCAATCACTGCAATGGGCTCAGACACAACAATAGTTGCAGGAGGTTGGCATAAGACACCGCCAGTGTTAATACTGTGCCACTGGTGCACCTGGGCAGTGCCAGCAATTCATAGGATGAGATTCAGTGTTGGTGAAACACCTATAGCAGCAACACACATGTAAGTGCCAGCCTGACAGGGGAGGTCTCCAGCAGGATTCCAGGCATTGCCATATCTGCCATGCATCTGACACAACAGTGCCAGCTGGGAGACAGATGGCATGGAGAGAGATGGGCACCCAGGACAGTCCTGTACACCTGGGCAGGGGGGGTGACATGGCTGCTGGGGTGACATTTGTGTCTCCCTTACCTCTCAGTCTCAGGAGTCTCTCCTGCGGCCTCCCATGGTCTCTCTCTCTCCGGCCTCCTGTGTCAGCTCCTGGGCTTCCCCCTCTCCCTCTCAGCAGCAGCAGCCGCCGCCGCAGCTCGGGGGCTGAGGGGGAGAGAGAGCCGCAGCTGTGGCGAGCAGGGTGCCCCCTCTCATCCTGCCCCCTCCTCCGGGCACAGCGGGCATGTAACCAGTCTGCCCCGCGGCTCCTCCGCTCACACTGCTCCGTGCATGCACCGGCTCTGCAACCGAGTGGGGGGTGGACCCCGGGGCGGTTGGGTGAATGCACTGCCTCCCAAGGGGCGACACCGCTACAATCCCCTGGTCCCGGGGCTTATTTCTCCGGGATCTGGGAGGAAGACACAGGATCCTCCAGCCGCTCAGGCTGCCCGCTGCCAAAATAAGAGCCTCTCCCCTGTAACTGCTTCCTGCTCCCCCTCCCTCCCTCCGTCTCTCCTGTGCAAAGTCCTGCCCAGCCTCCCCACACACCTGGGAGAGAGGGGGCAAGAGGAGGGCGATAGGAGGAGGCGGGTAGGGACATAGTGGACAATTGCAGAATGGGTGGCAGACCCACCGTGGCAGCATGCATGCACTGGCATTTATAGCATTGTATGTTAAAGAGTCGAGTTCACGCAAGAAATTATGAGCAGGAACAGAGTTCACATATGAACTATCTGCCACCATGTTCTGCCCTGTGAGGTTCCTGATTATTGCACACGTCTATTAGGGGTCTATTTACTAAGACTTGGCTGGAGATAAAGGCCACGGTGATAAGGTACCAGCCAACCAGCTCCTAACTGTCATTTTTCAAACACAGCCTGTGACATGGCAGTTAAGAGCTGATTGGCTGGTGCCTTATCACCGTTAACTTTATCTCCATAGTCCCCATAGTCTTTATTTGGGATACTGGTGTCAACCTGTGACTGCCCAGCCCTGCCTGCTAAGAGAATGTAAACAACAGACCATGGATAGTACAAGCAGTGCCTAGTGGACAGGGACAGTCTTTAAGTGCCCGAACAGGGTGCGATTTGCGACGCGACGGGATATCCGACAGCCGACATATCAGGCGGTCCCCACACATGGTGCGATCGGGTGGCCGACCGCCAGATATGCCAGCACCCCCCTCCCCCACCCGCATAGCGCTGCATGGGATCGTACATTGCATCCCCATATCAAATTAACCTGCTGTAAGATCTGAAGGTGCGATGTACGACCCCACGGGTGCGTGCTTTGTCCGATATCATGCCCATACACGGTACGATATAGCAGCGGTATCATACCAATCTGTCGGAACGGCTGCTATATCGCACCGTGTATGGGCACCTTTAAGGTTGCCTACACACTAGACAATATTTTGCATGATTCGCCCAATTTCGACGCATCGAAACGACAAATCGTGTAAAATATGTGCAAATGTGTGTCCACTCACGATGGCGATGCGCTTACCCGCGGGTCGTCCGTCGTATCTTCAGATCTTGCCTACAGCAGGCAAGATCTGCCAATCTCATACACAACGCACTGAAAATCGTTAATAGATTCGACACTTCTAAGCACCATATCATGTCTCGGAGTGCCGGGAGAGTTCAAGGGAAATCGTTCACGCATCGTGAGCACATCGTCTAGTGTATACCCTAGGTTTTCTAAAGTGTTTTTTTTTCTAATGGTGTACACAAGTGGTGGCAGTGAGTAGGATACACTTCTCTAGGGGCATACATTGTTCTTTTGTGCCTAATAACCGTTTCCTCAAGGTCCATTGTTTGAACCAGTTTAATGCCATATGTTAAGAGGTTATATAACTGATATTGCAGAAGAATTCAAGTAATGTGTATTTGTGATCATGCTTATCTTTCCTCATCTAATGCAAATAAAATAAAACAATATATATATTTAATCTAAGGTGCTATTAGTCTACCAGATGGATGCCCCATGGTGGTGATTCCCAAATGTCCTTGGTTAATGGCAGTGTCTTAGTACTTTTTCCACAGGTTACTGGAGGGCTCAGAGTGCTTTCAAGCACGAATGGATTGTGTAGTGGGTCCACTAGGCATCAGGAGCTTTTGTTCATATGAGTGCCTGCAAAGCAGCACTCACCACCATAAATACTGGCGATGCCAACTTAGGGCTTTATTCAGAGCCGCTCGTAAGCGGCCGCTCGTTCGTTCCGAGCAATGTTCGCACAACTGCGCATGCCTACGGATTGTAATACGCATGCGTGAACCAGTCAGTGCGGCCGAAAATCGTGTGCTCGCTAAATAGCGAATGCCTGCTATTTTGAGTGACAGAATGAGGCGTATGTGGGTGGTAACAGGGGAAGGTGCTTGAAAACGGGGAGTGGAGATCAGAACGCAGGCGTGCTTAAAGGTCAAAACGGACGTTTTATGGGTGTGCATAATTAATCCTGGAGCGTCATTGACCACGTCACTTGGTTATTTTAATGTCAGAACTGCTCGCAAGATTGCGGTAGGAAAAACCAACCACAAGAATAGCGAGCAGTTCATACGCTGTTCGATGTACTCGATTAATCTATTAAATAGCGGACATGACGTATGATGCGAGCGGCCAGGGGGCGTCTTTTACAAAAATACGACCGCATGTATTGTTCGCTCGTTCAGACATAGAGGCGGCAACAGACCACAAAGAGCGAACGGTTCATTTAAATAGCCACCCCCTTTTTCTGAACGAGCGAGCGCAAATAGCGTCCGGCTCTGAATCAGACCCTTAGTCCAGTCTTATGGAGCCCATACATCAGCAATCAATTGGGACAATTCTGTTTTGCAGAAGATTCTCTAAGAAAAATCAGCAATCTATGGGCTTCACCGATTGCAGATTCCGACCACAAAGTGATCGGAATCGGTGAATCAGGTTGTCCAATATGTTGGATTACGTCTCGACCAATCGGGGCTGTAAATCGCTAGTGTATGGTACCGATCAGCCATTGGGGTGACCGTTACTAGTAAAATAATGAGCCTTTCTGTGAATCGCTGGTACATATCGGCAATGTATGAGCACATATTGGTGTATTGGAAAATCTTTAAATCGTGGAAAAAAATGTATAATCTGTGAATTTCTGTTATTTTTTTATTGCTGATCTATGGGCCCCATTAGCTGTTTTCACACATAAGTATCTGGAATGCTTGAGCCTCTGTAGTACCTGTATTGATACTTTTGCAAAAGAGAAGGGCTTCAACAATTGTCAGCATTAACCATGTGTAGCATATCAAATGAGCATACTTATTACTGTCCATCATGTCATCCATCCGTAACCCAAATTCCTTCCAGTTTACGTTTTTTATATACTTGATTACTACGGTTGGCTCCTACGACTTTTATGATAGTATTGTTGAATAAACTCACCTTTTGTAAACAGATTCACCAACCACAATGTTCACAATTTCCACTGCAGACGTAAAATCATTTGTTCTGCAATGGTCTGACGCTTTTCTAAGTTTCTCTGTATGCCGCCTTGTAGGATAATGTCAAAGCATTGCTTGGTATTGATGCTTGTTTTAGAAATGTACCTTTTTGTTTTATCTACTTTCTGGTCAAATAAATCACAGGATTTACTATAACATGTTAAAATGATGGATCTCTAAGTGCTGTTTCAGTTTATTTGGAATTATACACCCTAGAACTCAAATTTCTAACGTAAAGCCTGATTCAGATATGTACGTAAATCCGATGGTTTAGGGACGGTATGCAGTCGGGAAGCCGGTGGACCTAATCCCGACAGCCGGCTTCCCGACTGCTTTTATCCCGACGAGGGTTAAATGACAGGCATCTGAATCTAGACGTCTGTCATTTTACCGACGCCGGGAGACCAGCGCCCGGCATCCCGATCGAAGGGACGCAGGGCGCGGACAGTCGCGGGAGGGGAGAGTTAGGTTTATGGCACCCGGGGGGACCTATGGTTAGGCACCCCCCCGGGAGGTAAGGGTTAGGCTAGGGGGAGGGAGGGTTAGGGTTAGACACCCCCGGGGGGGACTTAGGTTTAGGCGGCGGGGAAGGGGGGGTTAGGTTTAGGCACTTAGAGGGAGGATTAGGATTAGGCACTGGGGGGAAGGTTAGGGTTAGGCACCCCTAGGGGAGGGTTAGGGGAGGGAATTAGGTTAGTCTATACTTACCTTAGAGACGTTCGGGATTTTCACCCATGTCGGGCAGCCGCTGTCGGGATTCCAACCGCCGGATTTGCGTCCGGCGGTAAATCATACCGATTCCTGAGGGACATGTCCGATGGTAGGGCATCTGCGCATGCGCAAGACTAGTTATGCAGCCTGTAACATGGCAGTTAGGAGCTGATCAGTTGGTACTTTATCTTTCTCCAAGGCTTAGTACATCTCACATTAATCCACACTGAAATGATGGGATGGTTTCATGTGAAGAAAGAGCAATTCAAAGAGCTGGGTCACTATAAAAACTTTTTCTTGAAGCAGCCTATGAAGTTGATTACTTTGATTTCTAAACAATAAGAGCCCCAATTTTCTGAGAGACTTTAGTAAAGCCAGGTGCACTGGGAATAGTCAAACTGGTTTGGGGACTGGGACAGAGGTAAAAACTGGATTCCCTTGTCAAATGATATAATACATTTAAGAATAATTGGAACACTGACATAACTAAATATCTAGATCAGGCGCAAAAATGTATATATATTAATAATTAGTTGTTACCCATATTGCAGCTCCCAAAAAGGTTCTGGAAACACTAAGGTCCTGATTCAGAGCCGGACGCTATTTGCGCTTGCTCGTTCAGAAAAAAGGGGTGGCTATTCAAATGAACCGTTCGCTCTTTGCGGTCTGTTCACGCCTCTATGTCTGAACGAGCGAACAAAACTTGCGGTCGTAATTTTGAATAATACGCCCCCTGGCCGCTCGCACCATACGTCATGTACGCTATTTATTAGATTAATCGAGTACATCGAACAGCGTATGAGCTGCTCGCTATTCTTGTGGTTGGTTTTTCCTACCGCTAACTTGCGAGCAGTTCTGACTATAAAACAACGCTGCTGTATTAATTATGCACACCCTTAAAACGCCAGTTTTGACCTTTAAGCACGCCTGCGTACTGAATTCCACTCCCCGTTTTCAAGCACCTTCCCCTGTTACCACCCACATACGCCTCCTCCTGTCACTCAAAATAGTAGGCATTCGCTATTTAGCAAACAAACGATTTTCGGCAGCAATGACTGGTTCGCGCATGCGTATTACAATCCGTACGCATGCGCAGATGTGCGAACATCGCTCATAACGAACGAGCGGCCGCTTACGAGCGGCTCTGAATGAGGGCCTAAATACACAGCAGAAAAAAATACACACACAAGGGAGCGCTATAATAAAAAGTTACAAATTAATTTAATATAACATAATTGTTAGAATATATTTTACACCTCACATGTAATAAAACCACTTAATATGGCCAAAAATAATTAAACTATATAAAAAACTAGTATAGAATAGGGCAAAATAGCCTCAAGAAGAACAGATCTAAAGTCCACAATGCCTTTAGAGATCCGTTTAAAATGCAGGGATCCACTTTGTGAAATAACATGTACATTTATCCAGGTATACAATATATTCTAACATTTAAGAATAGCTGATATTTCTTTTAACATTTTGATGCACATCATGGAGGAATTATCAGTTTCACTATTCACCTTCAGTCAGCACCTAGGCAAAATCTACTGTCAGGAATCGGGCACTCACCCCTAGGACTCTGCCTGTGCGGCATATTCCAGGACTGCAGGTTAGGCCATGGCATTCCAAACTCCGCTCTGCGGCTGCCCGCCGCCTCAGTTCACGTGTCGGCTACTGTGTCCACCCTGCAGCTGTCAGTCATCCCTGTGTTCATAATGGTGTTTGCGCTGCGGCTGACTGACGCTCCTGTGGGCCTAGGACTGTCCCTGGCATTCTCTCTGCCGCTGTTCCCACCATCTTCAATGAGTGAGTGTAGCCATCTTGGACTAGGTAATTTGATCAGTTCCTAACCAATGCTGCTGCAGGGATTCGTCATGGGACTCCTTCATTCAACCACAGTTCAGCAGTGGGGTATAAAAATCCTTCCTGTTGCACTTGCTAGCTGCCAGTGCAGTGTTGGACATTCCATGTAACTTGGCTCCAGATTGCAATTCTGCATATACTCTCCCTTGCTCAGTACCTGCTGTTCACCGCTGCTCCAGTGACTTGTGTTCGGTTCCTCCTGCAGATCCAGATTATCCTAAGCAGCTAACCATGGCAGCAGTATTCAGATTCTACTGGACCCAGTATGGTACAATGTGCTTCAGCCGGTCCCAGCCTGACATCTATTGAGCCTACCGGTCCCATCATGGTCCAGTGTGCATTAGCCAGTCCCAGCCCGGCATCCATTGAGCCTACTGGTCTCAGTCCCATCCCGGTCCAGTGTGCATTAGCCAGTCCCAGCCCAGCATCCATTGTGCCTTCTGGTCCCAGTCTGGTCCAGTGCTCTTTAGCCAGTTCCAGCCCGGCATCCATTGTGCCTACCGGTCCCAGCCCAGTTCAGTGTGCGTTAGCCAGTCCCAGCCAAGCCTCCATTGTTTCTACCTGTCTCAGCCCAGCCTAATGTGCGTTAGCCGGTCCCAGCCCGGCATCCATTGTGCTTACTGGTCCCAGTCTACACATGGTGAGCTTAGCCGGTCCTTCATGGCATCCTTTGTATCTACCGGTCTCAGCCTGATCCGGTGTGCATTAGCATGTCCCAGCCTGGCATCCATTGTGCCTATCTGTCTCAGTCTGGTCCAGTGTGCATTCGCCGGTCCCAGCCTGACATCCAATGTTTCTACCTGTCCTAGCACGGTCCAATGAGTGCTAGCCGGTCTCAGCCCGGCATCCATTGTGCCTACCGGTCCCAGTCTGGCCCAGTGAGCTTAGCCTGGCATCCTTTGCTCTTACCTGTTCTGCTCTAGTCCAGTGTATGCCCAATCCGGGATCCATTGTGCTACCTGTTCCTGCCCAGCATTCTGTGTGCTGCCGATTGCCAGTCCAGCACCTATCTTCTACCAACATCGGTTCACACAGTTATCCAGCATTCTCACTAAATACATTCCAGCACACGTCATGAGTAGGACCTACATCCGTTTACCTAGTTTCCTGCACAGTAGTTCTACTTCTTAGTCAGTTCCAGTAGTCAGTCCAGGGTCACAAGAAACCCAGAACCTGACATCCACAGACGTCTCTCAGTGTAACCAGCTCTTTGTTGTTTGTTGACTATGATACCTGTTGACGCCAATAAAGATAAATTCTCAATTTGTGAGTCCACTTTGCAAATTACAAAGACCATCAATGTTTTTGAAATGCTAGCAAAACCTGAATAGAAAGAAAAGCTTCACTCCATTTTGCAAAGATGGCGCTCCTGCAGTGCTTGGTAATGTGGTTTTGAAGCTTCAGCGAGAAAGGAATCTTCTCATGCCGTTACTTAAACTGGGTACACACCTGACAGATATATCTGACGATGGTTGTTCGCAAACACTGAACCACCATCATCTGTCACCCGCGTTCCCTGCTGCAAGTGTACAAGCGGTCGACAGACCACCCATACACACAGCACGATGGACAAATATATAGGCAGATATATCTCTCATCGGCTGTGTAGCACAGCTCTGTGATATGTCTCTGAATGACATCGTTCACAGACATATCGCTGGTACACACTGGCCGACGGGCACCCAATATATTGACCAATCAATTGATCAGCCAATATATCTACCAGTGTGTACCCAGCATTACACAGATATTTATTTATTATGTATTTACATTGACTTACATAGCCCCGGCATATTGCGTTGTACTTTAGAATTGGGAACAAAACAGAAATAAAACAAGATTGGGTAATACCAGACAGACAAAGGGCCTAATTCAGAGCTGAACGGTCTGACCAGAGCGCTCGCTCTGAATCAGGGCCCTCCTACCTGAAAATGGAGCGGCCTCCTGGCCGATCGTATAGCTGTGGGTGACCACTCACAGCATATGCGAGAGGCCAAAAAGATGGTCGCGATGGTCTTTGACCATCGCGACCATCGGGCTTGCGACGAGACCCCGCGGTAGGGTCTTGCTGCCGCAAGCCCAGGAGTGATTTTGGCTCTATCAGAGCCAAAATCACTCCCACTGACATCAATATTGATGTCAGTGGGGCCGGCTTCAGACGGTAGGCGTTCCCATGGGAACGCCTCCGTCTGGCAGCCACGCCCCCGGCACGCCCATCAAAGGGGGCGTGCTGTCAATCAAAATCGACAGCACGCCCTCTTTGGTGCGAGAAGACCCGGAGCGACGGAGAGCCCGTCGCTCTTCGGGTCTCGCGCATGCGCACGACGGAGCTCCCTCCGTCGCGCGCATGCGCAGTGGGGCAACATCAACCCGTTTGCGAGCGTTCTGGGTCTGAATGACCCCCAAAGTTAAGAGTGCCTTGCTCACAAGCTTACAATCTATAGGAAATAGACTTTAATACACAAGTATAAGGGTAACATATTGCATATTGGTCCAGCCAGATTGCAGAGGGTCTTGGTGGGTGTGTAATCCAGTCACACAGCAATGCTGTCTTGGGTCAGCAGGATCTGTGAGTGTAGAAAAAGGAAACTATGTAAAGTTATGTATGGACTGTGTAGAAGGCGGGTAATTAGAAGAATAACTTATGGAGGTTACGTGGGTAGTTCTGGAATATTATAAGCTTGTCTGAAGAAGTGAGTTTTCAGGGAATCCTTGAAGGTTTAGTGCATACTTACCTACTTTTTAATTCTCCTCCTTGTGTAGAAGCCTTGAGAGGAGATGCAAATGTCCACTTTGTGGTGGTTCCGGGCTATTTATGCCATTCGGCTTCGTCCCCGTTTTGGCAAAACGCTGCGAATCGTGGCTCTGTGGGGAAGGAGTGGGGCTAAACTGCCACAATTTGCTTAATTTTACCCCCTCCATACGGAGCCGCGAAGCCCACCATTATCTTCCCGTCCTATGCACTTAACTAGGATGTGGGGAACGGGGGACTGCCCAAAAAATCTGGAGTCTCCCGCACCTCCCTGGAGAGTAGGTAAGTATGGTTTTGAGGCTAGAGAAAAGTCCTGTGTGTGGGAGGGCATTCCACAGAGTGGGCCCAGCCAATAAATGACCTGTAACCGTGAATGGGATCAGGTAATGAGTGTAGATGAGAGACACAGATGCATTGCTGAGGGGTCGAGCTGGGAGACATTTTAAGATAAGCGAAGAGATGAATGTTGGTGTAGATTGGATAATAGCCTTATGTGTTAGTAGAAGTATTTTACAGTGTATTGAATGTGGCAGAATACAGATAATCAATGTAGGGACTGACAATGCGGAGCAGCAGAAGATGAACGTTTTGCGAGGAAGATCAGCCTACAGGTAGCAACTGCATTCAAAATAGTTTCTAGGGGTGAACGTGGGTTTCAGACGTGCACTGGCAACAAAGACTCTTCTAACAACCCTTAAAGAAGTTGTGTCAACAGCCATAAAAGTCATCTAGTCCACCACAAGCGGGCCTCTGAATCACTTTCATGAGATTTTGGGGCCCATTTATCATTGTATATTTGCGACTTAATCCCCAAAAACACCCGTCTGAAGGTGGCATTGGCTGTTGTAGCCTATGGGCTACACATCACATAATTAGCTGGCAGAGGGGTTCCCCCAGAAGCCTCTCTGACAATGGCCGCTGCGCAAGTGCAGTCAGCGATACTATGCATGCACAGGAGCCCCGCTAGCTCTCCGGGAATATCGCAGGGATGTGCTCCTTTCGGAGCCCCTATGATCGCCTCTCGCAATACGATCATGGGCGGTAAGATCATGCCTAGATCGCATTGCAAATGTGATCATCAATAAATGGGCCTGTTTGTCAAGAATTGGGAGCAGAATATGAAGAGTTTCTCTACCACACAGATGTTGAAGCACTTGTTCGAACTATAGGCAGACGTTTCACTTGTTGGGTTGGCTTACCTGGCAAATATTGTTAACCATATGAGTGATCTAAGTCTTTCAATTCACAGCCCCGAAGTCAGAACTATGGCTGCTACTGGAAAATGACAAACTTTCTTGGCTAAGCTGCCGTTATGGAAGAAACAGGGCCGTCTCAAGGCACGTTCGACCAGTGCGGTCGAGCAGGGGATGTCACCCCATAGAGGGCACACCCCTCCCAACCATTCCCGATTTCAGCGGGACAGTCTTTTCGGGCACTGGCCCGCTGTTCCACCCCCGGGGTGAAGTGTCCCGCGGGCAGTCAGGAGGTTGGGCACCTTCACCGCCACAGCTGTGCAGCGGTACCGGCCCCGGAGAAGAGGAATGGATCCCGCGCGCATGCACACGGCATCCATTCAGTGCAGGAAGACATAGTGCTGGGCTTGCCCCCAGCCTGACGTTAACTGGATGTGTGCCATACGGGCACGCCCCCAAATAACATCATTTAGGGGACGTGGCCTATGGTAATTAGGCCACACCCCATTTTTGACCGCGCGCAGGTAACGGGCGCCTAAGTCCCGTTCTGCACAGGGCGCGGCTCCCCTTGGAGCCGGCCGTGGGAAGAAGAAAGTAGAGACCGACATCCCTGCAAACTTTCAGATGCTGGAGGAAGTATTTTACCTTGACGGAAAAGAAATACAAAATTCCCTATCAGATTATTTGATGAAAACAGAAATCTGCAAACGCCTAGAAACACTTCACAATTCCTTCCAAGTTTTCACAATTTCTGTCTTGGTAGCATTTACTTTGAACCATGGATCCACAATCATTTTCTTTCTGATGTTTAAAAGATGAATTAATTGATATCAGGATCAAAAAAACAAGTGTAGCGTAACTCAAAAAGCCTTGGGGATAGGTTTACTAAGGGGGCTATTTACTAAGCAGTGTTAGGAGACAGTGGGTCTCATTCAGACCCGCTCGCGAGCGCTGAGCACTCGCAAGCGGGTCGATGTTTCCCAAATGCGCATGCGCACGACGGAGGCGCCTCCGTCGTGCGCATGCGCGAGACCCGAATAACGACGGCCAAGCCGTCGTTATATGTCTCGCACCAAAGGGGGCGTGCTGTCGATGGTGATTGACAGCACGCCCCCTTTGGTGGGCGTGCCGGGGGCGTGGCTGCCCAGACGGAGGCGTTCCCACATCACTAGTGATGTCAGTGGGAGTGCTTTTGGCTCTGATAGAGCCAAAATCACTCCAGGGCTTGCGGCAATGAGACCCTACCGCAAGGGTCTCGTCGCAAGCCCGATGATCGCGATGGTCTTGACCATCGCGACCATCTTTTTGGCCGCTCGCATAAGCTGTGGGTGGTCACCCACAGCTATGCGAGCGGCCAAGAGGCCGCTCCATTTTTAGGTAGGAGGGCCCTGATTCAGAGCGAGCGCTCTGGTCAAAGCGTCCGGCTCTGAATCAGGCCCAGAGGCCCTGATTCAGAGCCGGACGCTCTGACAGAGCACTCGCTCTGAATCAGGGCCGTCCTTCTTCATTTTTAGAGCAGTCTCCTGGCCGCTCGTATAGCTGTGGGTGACCACTCACAGCTATAGCGAGTGGCCAGGAAGATGGTCGGGATGGTCAAGCCGAGCCGAGAGCACTCTCACTGACATCACTCACCATCGACAGCACGCCCCCTTTGTAGCGAGACCGGGTCTCACACATGTGCATGACGGAGCCGCCTCCGTCGTGCGCATGCACACTGGGCCAACATCGACCCGCTTGCGAGCGCTCATCGCTCGCGAGCAGGTCTGAATTAGGCCCAGAGTAAAAAGTGATAAGGTGCCAGTCAATCAGCTCCTAACTGCCATCTCACAGGCTGTGTTTGAAAAATGACAGGTGGGAGCTGATTGGCTGGCACCTTATCACTTTTCACTCTGTCTCCGAACACTGCTTAGTAAATAGACCCCAAACACTTTTAAAAAGGAATTGTGTAGATGTTGCCCATACATAGCCTGTAATAAGACTAGCAATTTTTGTTTTAGAATGTACTAGATTAATGATATCTAAAATGTGATTGGATGCTTTGGGCAACACCGCTGTGGTCATGTTCCTTGAGATTTTCACATGTGTGGTCAAGAAGTCACCGCGAATATGGCGTGGACAATCTGGGCATGTGCAGTAGACTCTTGCACAATGAGACAGTCTACTGTGCTGCCAGCGAGTAGGGGGACTGCACAGGGATACGATTTGTGAACCAACTACTTCTAAAGATAGAGGCTAAACATGCTGTTAAAGTGCCGCCAGACTGATCGCTATGTAGCTAATTGTTTTAAACGTGTCCCACATACCGGGCGGTCTGCACACGGTGCGATCGGATGGCCGACCGCCCGATATGCCGGCTCCCCACTCCCTCACCCGCATAGCAATCCATGGGATCGCACATCGCACCCCCTCATTAATTGGTCCTGCAGAAAGATCAGGGGGTGTGATGTACGACCCCACGGGAGTGCGCTCAGCCCGACATCAGGGCCATACATGGTGTGATATAACAGGCAAATCACCAAATAAGTCGGATTGCCTGCTTTATCGCCACGTGTATGGGGGCCTTAAGATTTTCCTGGGACTTGCATATCTGTGTAAATCATTCTAATGGAGCATACACACGGTCAGCTTTTTCCTTCAGATCTGAACGATAACGATTTAAACATCGTTCAGTCGTTCATATCTGAAGAAAAATCTGACATATCTGACAGATTTGTCAGATCTGTCAGATGAACGATTTGAACGATGCGCGTTTCCGAGCGCTTGCGAGCGGGTCTGAATGAGACCCATAGTATTTTTTGTTTACCAAGCCTTGTAGAGTGATAAAGTGGAGAGAGATAAAGTACCAACCAATCAGCTCCTAACTGACATTTTTCAAGCACAGCCTGTAAAGTAACAGAAGCTGATTGGTTGGTACTTTATCTCTCTCCAAGGGCTCTATTTATTAACATTATTTTTAGTAAAATAAAGTGAAAAGGGGTGTTTTCACACCCTTTTTTTACATTATTTTAGTATCACTTAAAGTTACTAAAGGGCAATTGGAGTAGAATTCGTAAAATTCTACTCCAAACCCTAATTATCACTTATTTTTAGTAAGCAGATCGCATTTCCCAAAATTGTAATGGGAAATGTGATCTGTGTGCAAGTTGCTAAAAATAAATTGAGAAAAAATACTGGGGAAAGCCTTGTGATAATAACGCCACCTGGAGGTGGTGTTATCCAGGGTCTACCCCGGTTACTGGACTCCTGCTCTGCTCTAACGGGCAGAGCAGAGCCCGGCGCCGGCCCCAATGACCAGCTGTGTGGTCTAAACAGACCAAAAAAAAACTTACCTGAGTCCAGGGACCGGTGATTGGGGCTCTGGTGATGTCTCCCCTCCGGTCAGCTGGTCTACCAGCCTGCACTGGGGCCCGGTCGTCACCTGACCGCGTCCCAGTGCAGGATGGGATGTCAGCTGACCGGGGCCACGGAGGACATCACCGGAGCACAGATCACTGCAGGTAAGTGTAATTAAGGGAGGAGGGGTCGTGGGGAGGTCACGGGGTCTGCGATCATGGTGGGCGGGGCCTAGCTACAGTCAGTCGGCACATGTGTCGGCACCTGTCACTGTATTTTTGGCTTTATCGCGAGCTCTGTCCCTGCAAGGGATTTTTTAGTAAATCCCTGTGATTTTGCCTGAATTCGCAATGCGAATTCAGTCGGTAATATCACACTACAATCTGCATTCAAAATGCAGATTGTAGTAAGTAGAGCCCCACCAGAATGTCGACAGGTTCTGAATGTCAACCCTCAGAATGTCGCCATGGACATTAGGTTGACAAGCAATATGTTGACATTCACAAATGTCGACAAGGTTAAAATGGTGACATGTCCATAATGTCAGCATACAGGTTTTTTTGCATATTGTAGCCTAACCAAAACCCAATCCTAACCCTAATCCTAGTACACACTAGATGACCTGCCAATGCTGCACCCAATGGTACGACAATCCGGTGAATGACCACCCGATATATTATTCACCTGCACCATTCACCTTTGGGAGTTGGCAGCTGGTTCGCTCCATTGGCCGTGCATGCACAGCCGATGGAACAATCCAGATGTCGGCGCGCAAGAGCGCGCATAGTGCATACACTAGATCCAGAAGATATGTTGGTCCGATTCGGCATATCTTCCAAGAAAACGTCTAGTGTGCACCTAGCTTAACCCTAACTGTAACATTAATCCAAAACCGAACCTTACCCTAAACCAGAGGTTCCCAAACTTTCTTGAATCAGGGCGCCCTAGAGTATCAGCATTTTTTCATGGCACCCCTAGGCAAAAAGTTTCTTATTAAGAAATGCGGGAAACATTATTACATTACAGTAAATTATGCTTACCTGTCACCCTAAGGTCCAGTTATGTGGTGGTAAACAGGGGTGTGCTTCTGTTTGCCCACACATATTATGTTTGGCAACCACAAGTACTGGAATTGCCTATCATATTGACCATAAATTGTTTGGTTTGGTCCTGGACAACCAACCCGTGGCACCCCTGCAAGTGCTCAGAGGCACCCCCACGGTACCCAGTTTGTGAACCACTGCTCTAAACCTAACATTAATCCTAACCCTAAACCTAACATTAATCCTAACCCTAAACCTAACATTAATCCTAACCCTAAATCTATCAATAATCCTAACCATAAACCTATCAATAATCCTAATCATAAACCGAACCCTAAACGTATCATTAATCCTAACCATAAACCTAATCCTATCCCTAACATTAATCCTAACCATAAACCTATCAATAATCCCAACCCTAAATCTAACATTAATCCTAACCCTAAATCTAACTTTAATCCTAACCCTAAACCTATCAATAATCCTAATTATAAACCGAACCCTAAACCTAACATTAATCCTAACCATAAACCTAACTCTAACCATAACATTAATTTTAACCATAGACCTAACCCTAAACCTATCAATAATACTAATCATAAACCGAACCCTAAACCTATCATTAATCCTAACCATAAACCTAACCCTAACATTAATCCTAACCATAAACCTATCAATAATCCCAACCCTAAACCTAATATTAATACTAACCTTAAATCTAACATTAATCCTAACTTTAAACCTATCAATAATCCTAATCATAAACCGAACCCTAACCCTAAACCTAACATTAATCCTAACCATAGACCTAACCCTAACCCTAACATTAATCCTAACCATAAACCTAACCCTGACATTAATCCTAACCATAAACCTATGAATAATCCTAATCATAAACCAAACCCTATCCCTAAATTTAAGATTAATCCATAAACCTAACCCTAATATTAATCCTAACCATAAACCTAACATTAATCCTAACCATAAACCTATGAATAATCCTAACCCTAAATCTAACATTAATCCTAACCCTAAACCTATCAATAATCCTAACTCTAAATCTAACATTAATCCTAACCCTAAATTTATCAATAATCCCAACCCTAAACCTAACATTAATCCTAACCCTAAATCTAACATTAATCCTAACCCTAAACCTATCAATAATCCTAATCATAAACCGAACCCTAACCCTAAACCTAACATTAATCCTAACCATAGACCTAGCCCTAACCCTAACATTAATCTTAACCATAAACCTAACCCTAACATTAATTCTAACCATAAACCTATCAATAATCCTAATCATAAACAGAACCCTAACTCTAAATTTAACATTAATCCATAAACCTAACCCTAACATTAATCCTAACCATAAACCTAACCCTAACATTAATCCTAACCCTAACATTAATCCTAACCATAAACCTATGAATAATCCTAACCCTAAATCTAACATTAATCCTAACCCTAAACCTATCAATAATCCTAACCCTAAATCTAACATTCATCCTAACCCTAAACCTATCAATAATCCTAAACCTAAACCTATCAATAATCCTAATCAAAAACCGAACCCTAACCCTAAACCTAACCTTAAACCTAACCATAACCATAAATAATAACATAAACATGTAGTTGCTATTCTGGTGTAGGTATACTAAATGTCAGCACTATGAACATGTCCACTTTTAAACCGTCGACATTGGTGAATGTCGGAATTTTTCTTGCCGACCTGTCCATGTTGACATTCTGACCGAATACAGAGTCTGAGAGCTCTTTCTTTCCCTATATAAAACTGATTAGTTCATGTGCTCTGCTTGACTTGTCTGACTGTCACAAGCTTTGCTCCAATACTCAGTTTAGAACAATTAGGGACATTTAGAGCATCTTCACTAATGTCAATTATACACTATGTAGACAAAGGTGATTGGACACCCCCGCGCAAGCAAAATGCATACCACACACACCATTGCACATGAGTTCCAAATGGCCACTAATGTGGCGGTTTCGACAAGAACACTTTGTAGGGAGGCCCATGCACTTGCAGTTCTCTGGAAACAACAAATGTTTTTATCAGGACAACAATGACACCTGTCATGTTTCCAGGACTTTGCTGGACTGGTATACAGAAAATTTGGTAACCCGGATGGACTGGCCAGCTCAGAATCCAGACCTTAACCCCATTGAGTACCTCTGGGATGAATTGGAGCGACAGGTGCATTCTAGGCCGACTCAACCTTCTTCAGTGTCACAGTTGGTCACTGTACTTAAGGCGGAATGGCGGAACATACCACCTGCTGTTGTCTAGGAACTTGTGGACCGTTTGCCAAGAAGAAGTGTCTGCAGTAATCACTATACGTGGTGGACCTACAAAGTACTGACGTCAATAAAAAGTCGTTGATCTATTTGCTGTCAGTTTCCAATCACTTTTGTCTACATTGTGTATAATAAATTAGATAATTATCAATTTGGGCACAGTTATCTACCTTGTGGGAAAAATGGCAAAACCGCGTTAGGAACACAAAGGGCCTTAGATGCTTGTGGTCACTCTACACTCAACTGGGGGTTGGTCTTATACTGGGTTTTCAATTGCACCAGCTTCTTTAAATAGTGACTTTCAGTGTTAGTACCTTGCTGGTATTAGTGTGACTTTGCATGATACGTTAGCTGTACTGACCCAGTACATGTTCTCCGAACGGATAGACCTATGCTTTAGCCACTACTCTGCTTTTCCTGTAGCTTGTTACATTCACTGTCAGCTACTATCTTTTATCATTGCTGAGTATCAGCGATTGCCTTGGGAACACCTCCAAACAATTGGATGAAAGACAGCGGGACTTTGTAACGAAACGCAAACCTGGACTCCGCAACAACTCCTAGAATATAACAGAGAGGTCTTCACCTATAACAGCCGCCATTCCCTTAGAGATGTGCACTCTCACCGGTACTAGGATGCTGCCAGGACTTAAATTCACGATAGTAGGAGCTTATGCAAGAAACCAGGTGGCTACGGAGAATAGAGCTGGAGTGGTGACAGGCGGCAGAAAACCTGAGGCAGGCGTATATACTGGAAGCAGGATAAGGTTCGGAACAGTGTGCAGACTGAAACTGTATCAGGTGCTGCAGGAACTGCAGTGTGACTGAGGTGCACCAATAAGCAGGATAATAGGCACAGCAGGGAACTATAGGAAACAGCAGTTAGTCCAAACAGAATCCAAGGACAGGCACAGCATAGTCTGGAACCAGAAATAACAGGATGCCAGCAGACTGGACCTGGTCAGGAACACAGCAGGCAGGTAGCAGGATGGTTGGGAGGTATGCCTTGGGTATTACATGCTGCATGAAACTCATCCTGTTGGTTTGCCTCTACTGTGGCTCTAGAAATTGTGCATTCAACATCTAAAGTGTGTCTGCTGTTAGCCCTTGGTACTTTGGTACTACACCCTTGCATATTCGTTATTTGAATGTTCTTATCTTGTATCTTCTGTGAAGGTGCACCTGATAACTTATCTTACTGTAGCTTCTAGTTTAAGATTCCAGTGGTTGAAATCCCGGCGCCAGAATCCTAACCCGTGGCCAGAACACTGGCACCGGAATCCCGACATCACTTGAGATGCCAACGTCGATATCCCGACAGCCGGCATCCCAAACGTAAGTATAGCGGGGCATGTTAGGTTTAGGCCGCGGGGGGAGGGGAGGGTTAGGTTTAGGCACCACCGTGGTAGTTAGGGTTAGGCTGCGGGCAGGGGGGTTAGGTTTAGGCACCAAGGGGGGAGGGTTAGGTTTAAGCACTAATGGGGAGGGTTAGGCTGCGGGGGAAGGGGGTGTTAGGATGCAGGAAGGGAGGGTTAGGGGATGAAGGGGGGAGTGTTTGGATACTTACCAAGCCCCTGTTGGGATTCTGAGCATCGGGATGCTGTGCTCGGACCTCTAACCACTGGAATCCTGACTGCCAGTCTCCCGTATGTATTCCTCAGTGAACACATAGCGTTACATAGGAACAGGAGTGGCTATAGGTGGAGGCCTTGTGAAGATCGTTATGATCATTTTGTATTGTGCATGAGTTTCCTAACACATGGCTGTTACCTTTGCTACCTCAAAGCACTGGGGTCCTGGGTTTGACTCAAACCTGGGCATTAT
Organism: Taudactylus pleione; assembly: GCA_031769625.1. Classification (NCBI taxonomy): domain Eukaryota; kingdom Metazoa; phylum Chordata; class Amphibia; order Anura; family Myobatrachidae; genus Taudactylus; species Taudactylus pleione. The sequence goes on along the minus strand of JAUIMM010000847.1, from coordinate 564,702 downwards.
GTGAGGAGTTGGTATTTTCTCTGTGTTTGAATAGGTTTTTTCCAGGTGTTCTGATTTTCTTGTACACACCAAAGACATACTGAGTAACTGGCTTCAATTCAAAATAAGTTAGATGTGTGTATGTGTTTGTAGGTATGAGAATAAAGACTGAAAGCTCCATTGGGGCAGAAACTGATGTATTGAATATTTTTTGTAAATGTGTAAAGCACTAAATAATATGAAGGGGGATCCAAAAGTCTGTGGGCCTAATTCAGAGCCGGACGCTCTGACAAGAGCACTCGCTCTGAATCAGAGCCCTCCTACCTAAAATTGGAGCGGCCTCCTGGCCGCTCGCATAGCTGTGGGTGACCACCCACAGCTTATGCGAGCGGCCAAAAACATGGTCACGATGGTCGGACTACTACTACTAAGGGCACTGCTGGGGGGGGTGGACTACTACTACTAAGGGCACTGGTGGGGGGTGGACTACTACTACTAAGGGCATTGCTGGGGGGGACTACTACTAAGGGCACTGCTGGGGGGGACTACTACTAAGGGCACTGCTGGGGCGGGACTACTACTAAGGGCACTGCTGGGGGTACTACTGGGGCACTGCTGGTGGGTATGGAGTCGGGAAGCCAGCGGCCGTAATCCCGACAGCCGCCTTCCGGACTGTCATATCCCAGCGAGGGTTAAATGACCGGCGTCTAAATATACAGAGAGAGACCGGCGCCCGGCATCCTGATCAAAGGGATGCCGGGCGCCGCTGCAGACAGCCACGGGGGGAGGAGGGTTAGGTTTAGAGCTCCCGGGGGGGACTTAGGGTTAGGCACACCCGGGAGGTTAGGGCTAGGGGGAGGGAGGGTTAGCTTTAGGCACCCCCGGGGGGGGACTTAGGGTTAGGCACCCCCCGGGAGGTTAGGGCTAGGGGGAGGGAGGGTCAGCTTTAGGCACCCCCGGGGGGGGGGACTTAGGGTTAGGCACCCCCCTGGGGGACATGTTTAGGTGGCGGGGAAAGGGGGGTTAGGTTTAGGCACCCTAAAGGAGGGTTAGGGGGTTAGAATTAGGGGGATCAAGGTTAGGCACTGGGGAGGAAGGTTAGGGTTAGGCACCCTAAAGGAGGGTTAGGGGGTTAGAATTAGGGTAGTATATACTTACCTTCAATGATCGGGATTTCCTCCTCTGCCGGCCTCCTGCTGTCGGGATTCCAACCGCCGGGCACAGGTCCAGCGGTAAATCATGCTGATTCCCTGCTGGTGGCACCACTACTGGGGGACACTACATAGAGGGGGATTACTACTAGGGGTACTACTAGGGGCACTGCTGGGGGTACTACTGGGGGCACTGCACACTAGTGGGACCACTACTGGGGACACTGTATATAGGGGGATTACTACTAGGGGGACTGCTGGGGGGGACTGCTAGTGGGGGCACTGCTGGGGGGACTGCTACTGGGGGCACTACATGGGGGGATTACTGCTGGGGGGCTGCTACTAGGGGCACTGCTGGGGGGCTGCTACTGGGGGCACTGCTGGGGGGTCTACTACTACTGGGGGCACTGCACTGGTGGGACCACTACTGGAGGCACTGCATAGGGAGGGATTACTGCCAGGGATACTGCTGGGGGGGACTACTACCAGAGGCACTGCTGGGGGAGGGCTGCTACTAGGACGATTACTAATGGGGGCACTGCTGGGGGTGAGACTACTACTAGGAGCACTGCATCAGGGAGACCACTATTGGGGGCACTGCAAAGGGAGGGTTACTACTGGGGGCACTATATAAGGGGCACTGCATAAGGGAGCCACTACTGGGGTTACTGTATAAGGGGCACTACTGAGAGCACTGTATAAGGGGCAATATATTGGGGGCACTGCATGGGGGACCACTACTGGGGGCACTGCATAGAGGAGCTTGTGTAGCTATCGAGGGTGGTGGGGGGGCCATAAGGCTGAAGAGCTGCCTAGGGTGCCAAGAAACCTTGCACCGGCCCTGGGAACAGCATCGCTAAAAGTTGGGAACAGCATCGCTAAAAGTTGGGAACAGCATCGATAAAATTCGGGAACACCATTGCTAAAAGTTGGGAACACCATCGCTAAAAATCGGGAACACCATCGCTAAAAGTTGGGAACAACATCACTAAAAGTTGGGAACACCATTGCTAAAAGTTGGGAACAACATCACTAAAAGTTGGGAACAGCATCGCTAAAAGTTGGGAACAACACCGTAAAAAGTTGTGAACAGCATCACTAAAAGTTGGGAACAGCATAGCTAAAAGTTGGGAACAGCATAGCTAAAAGTTGGGAACAGCATCGCTAAAAGTTGGGAACAGCATCGCTAAAAGTTGGGATCAACATCCCTAAATGTTGGGAACAGCATCGCTAAAAGTTAAACAATGGAGAATACTGAAAAATTGAGAAAACTCAAATTCGTGTTTAAACTCTTAAAGTACATATCATGCACAGAACTGTCTCTTACGGTAGACACTACATAAATTACTGATAATAAAGTAAATGTAAAATCATTAGAGAAGACACAAATTCAATTTCTTGGATATATCATCTTCCTGGAAGGTCTAAGTTTAGCCAAATTAAATCTGTACTGGAATGGTGTATTCCCAGCACGAGAAAGAAGTGCAGAAATTTGCAGGGTTTGTAAACTTCTGCAAATTATTTATTAAAAGAACTTCTCTAGAATTATTGTTCCTGCCACCTAATCAGCTCAGAAGGATGCTCATTAAACTCGTCTCCTCAAGCTGAAGATGCATTTGTCCATATTAATACTCTCTTTTGCTCTTCTATTCTCCATCCTAATCCAGAATTACCATTTGTGAACAAAATAGATGCATCTGATTCTGCTGTGGGAGCTGTAGTTTGCCAGGGACTGCAATTAATTTGATGTTACATCCTTGTGCCCACTAATCCTGCAAGAAGTTGTAAGTAGAAAGAGTCTATGATATAGGAAGCAAATAGTTGTTGTCCATAAAATATCAGTGGTGCATGCGGGAGCCGGGAGGGGGGAGGGGGGGTTTCTGACTTCTGAGTACCCACAAGCCCCCCTGATAGACCCAACATCATGTACTGATAAGACACCTAACACAGCATTGCCTAAATTAATGGTTGCACAACTGGGAGATTCTCATACACCATTACAGATGTTGTTGAGTGGTGAGTTGTTTCGTAATAACATTCCTCTTATTATTACCCAGGCAACTCAAATTTGGGAATTTACTATGAAGCTGTTTGTGTGAAGGGGGCTTAGACCCGGATACACCTCTTTGGCACTTTAATATGTTGCCCGAATTAGAGGGAATTCAGGTCGTTGAGGTTTGGAGTGTGTGGGGAGTTGGTTTCAGTGGGTCAACTATACTCCTCAGGGGTGTTTAAATCATTATCCAAGTTATAATGAGAGTTTGGCATTCCTACTGCTTATTTTTTTAGATTTTTTCAGTTAAGGCATGCATTGTCTGCTCAATTTTCAGGGGATCCCCCAAATATTATTGACTCTTCTATAAAAAACTTATAGTGTCTACTGACTCATGCACATCTTAATCTAAATGTAATTTTTTTTTGCTTTTTTATTTTCATTCAGAGGAGTTATTGGATCTTAGAACTAAATGGGGGAATGATTTGGGGGCCGTATGCGAGGATGAGTGGAAAATGGCATTGACATGCCCACAGGTATCTACGGTTCCCATTTGTTTTCAACAAATACAACTGTTTATATTGCATTAGGGTATATATTACTCCAATACGTTTATATAGATTTTGTGTTAGGATAAACTCTAAGTGAAGTACTCATATTTGGTCAGACAAGTGGAATCAAAGATTGATAAAGTTTGGTATAAGTGGCTCAAAATATTGTACAAATTTCTCAGAGTTAGATTTATCTAATTTGTCCATTTAGTAGTTTGTTTGGTTTAGGTGGGGGTGGATATTTTATATATAATTTTTATTTTTTTTGTGTTCATTTTTTTTTACATTTTGTGTTTAGGTACGTAACTGCATAGAATATATGGTAAACACCTAAGATGTGTAATGTATATGTACTGTATATGTTGTCTAAGATAACTGTATTTGTTCTTTTTTGATATGGGAAAATTATTAAAAGAATATTTAATTTAAAAAAAAAAAAAGTCAGACAACTCAGGAACTGGGGGCCTGATTCAGCTTTGGGAATAGAGTGAGATTTAGCACTTAACTGATCATCTTGGTGAAACCATGCTGCATTGCAGGTGGGGCAGATTTAAAATTGTGCACAGAGATTTAGATTTGGGAGGGAGGTGTCCAAACTGACATCTAAATTATAGAGCAATAATAAAGCTGTGCAACATTTGTGGGCTACATGCAGAAACAGCCAGTGTTTACACTACATGCAAAAAAATGTATGTATTTATCTCCCTTGCATTGCAATATGGTTTGTCCAGGTTCACAGTTAAGTGCTAATTCTCACTCTGGGCCTGATTCAGAGCCGGACGCTCTGACCAAAACGGGGCAAGCTGTCAATCAACATCGACAACCGCCCCTTTTGTAGTGAGCCGCTGCGCAGTGCGGCCGCTGCGCATACGCAGAGCCCACCATCGACCCACTTGCGAGCGCTCAAGCGCTTGCGAGCGGGTCTGAATCAGGCCCTGTGTGTGTATGCCACCCAGGACTTTAAAGATTTTTATAATGACCAATGAAGACTACTGCAATTTCACCCCCTATGTAATGTGTGCTGTCATACTTGTCCTTTATGGCTGGAATCTTTCTGGGGCCTATTCATCATTACTTAAAAACTCTCTGGAGGTAATTAGGTTTAGAACTCGCATGGAGTTCTACCTAATTACCGGAGGAATTCATCATTCATCCTCTCCATAAGTATCTATACCGAAAAGCTGTCATTTTTGCGATAACAGCTTTATGCAAAATATATACTTTTTCCTACCTGCTCCTATCTTAGCTATAATCAGCTAATTGAATACAATATTTAAAAAAAAATGTTTTTCTACTAATTTATGCTCTGCCCGCCACTGCATGCTGCTGCTGACGGGAAACATCTTCCCTCTGTTTACTGGTGGCACTTATAAGTGCTTCTTCAATTGTTAAGTTTACTTATACAGTCAGGTGCATAAATATTGGGACATTGACAGAATTTTCATAGTTTGGCCTCTATTCACCACCACAATGGCTTTGAAATGAAACAAGCAAGATGTGCTCTAACTGCAGGCTTTCAGATTTCATTTGAGGGTAATTACATCCAAATCAGGTGAACGGTGCAGGAATTACAACGGTTTCTATATGTGTCTCCCACTTTTTAAGGGGCCAAAAGTAATGGGACAAACTAAGCAATCCTAAATCTAACTTTCACTTTTTAATACTTTGTTGCAAATCCGTTGCAGGCAATTACAGCCTGAAGTCTGGAACGCATAGACATCACCAGATGCTGGGTTTCATCCCTGGTGATGCTCTGCCAGGCCTCTACTGCAAATGTATTCAGTTCCTGCTTGTTCTTGGGGCATTTTCCCTTCAGTTTTGTCTTCATCAAGTGAAATGCATGCTCAATCGGATTCAGGTTAGGGGATTGACTTGGCCATTGCATAACATTCCACTTTTTAGCCTTAAAAAACTCTTTGGTTGCTTTTGCAGTATGCTTCGGGTCATTGTCCATCTGCACTGTGAAGCGCCGTCCAATGAGTTCTGAAGCATATAATATTGCATACAATATGAGCATATAATATTGCCCGAAACACTTCAGAATTCATTCTGCTGCTTTTGTCAGCAGTCACATCATCAATAAATACAAGGGAACAAGTTCCATTGGCAGCCATACATGGCCACGCCATGACACTACCACCACCATGCTTCACTGATGAGGTGGTATGTTTTGGATAATGAGCAGTTCCTTTCCTTCTCCATACTCTTCTCTTCCCATCACTCTGGTACAAGTTGATCTTTGTCTCATCTGTCCATAGGATGTTGTTCCAGAACTGTAATGACTTTTTTAGATGTTGTTTGGCAAACTCTAATCTGGTCTTCCTGTTTTTGTGGCTCACCAATGGTTTACATCTTGTGGTGAACCCTCTATAGTCACTCTTGTGAAGTCTTCTCTTGATTGTTGACTTTGACACATATACACCTACCTCCTGGAGAGTGTTCTTATTTTTTGGCCAACTGTTGTGAAGGGGCTTTTCTTCACCAGGGAAATAATTCTTCTGTCATCCACCACAGTTGTTGTTTTCCATGGTCTTCCGGGTCTTTTGGTGTTGCTGAGCCCTCCGTTCTTTCTTTAAGAATGTTCCAAACAGTTGATTTGGCTGCACCTAATGTTTTGCTATCTCTCTGATGGGTTTGTTTTGATTTTTCAGCCTAATGATGGCTTGCTTCACTGATAGTGACAGCTCTTTGGATCTCATATTGAGAGTCGAAAGCAACTGATTCCAAATGCATATGTCACACCTAGAATCAACTCCAGACCTTTTACCTGCTTAATTGATAATGAAGTAACGAGGGAATAGCCCACACCTGTCCATGAAATAGCTTTTGAGTTGATAGTCCCATTACTTTTGGCCCCTTAAAAAGTGGGAGGCACATATAGAAACCTTTGTAATTCCTACACCGTTCACCTGATTTGGATGTAATTACCCTCAAATTAAATCTGAAAGTCTGCAGTTAAAGCACATCTTGTTTGTTTCATTTCAAAGCCATTGTGGTGGTGAATAGAGGCCAAGATATGAAAATTCAGTCAATGTCCCAATATTTATGCACCTGACTGTAAGTGCCAATGGGGAACGGAGGGGAGACGTTTCCCTTCAGCAGTAACATGCATCGGCAGGTGCAGAAAGTGCTGCTGGAAACAAAGCCCAAAGGACCGGCTGGGAGAAAGAGCTGCCGGAGCCAAAACCCGAGGGACCAGCGGGGATCAAGAATTGGCAGAGCCAAAGTCCGAGGGACCTGCGTGGAGAAAGGGAAGCTTGAGCCAAAGCCTGAGGGACCTGCGGGGATCAAGAGCTGCCAAAGCCAAAGCCCGAGGGACCTGCCTGGAGAAAGGGACGCTGGTACCAAAGCCCGAGGGACCTGCCTGGAGAAAGGGATGCTGGTACCAAAGCCCGAGGGACCTGCGTGGAGAAAGGGATGCCGGAGCCGGGAACCCGAGGGACATGTCAGAGGGAGATGACAGACCTGAAGTAGGAGCAGGAGCAACCTGGAGGACCTAGCTGATGGAGGGACCTGGAAGAGGGAGCTGAAAGTTAGTAAGCACTGTCCCTTACCTACACAAGCTGCCGTGTAGACTATCGGGGGCTATACACCACCTGAGAGTGGCGTATAGTAACACCATCAATTTCCGATAATACATAATTTTCAGAATTTGATGAATAGCTTAATTTCTACATCCCCATATTAAAGTATGGGGAGTGTGGAAATGAACACAGACGGACTTAACCAGGAGATATCGATTATATCTCCTGCGTTAAGTGTGTTAATGACTACCAGAAAATGGTAATTAAGGAAAAATGTCCTTAAAACCGTTAGTGTTATGTTCTGGGTTGTTTGTGGACCCGGGGTGGTAGCAGGAGCGATCACAGAAGCAGATCTGAAAATAAAACTAGGATTTTTAATAAGTGCTTGAGTAGACATATAATGTGGCAGTAAATAAAAGTCCAGGAATATATAAATGTGCACAAGAGTTCTGTGGTGGAAGTAAAGGGTTAATGTCCAAGTAGAAACAATTAGAGCTGTCCAGGTGTGCAGGTAGTGAAACTGAAAATAATCAAACCAGGTATGCAGGTAGTGAACTGAAAATAATCAAGCCAGGTATGCAGGTAGTGAACTGAAGCGCAGGATGTCAGCAGGCTCAGGCACTCAGGTATGGGCAAGGGTGATGGAGGAAGCGGGGTAGTCCAGCGGAAGCTAGGAGCTGACAGGCAGACTGGCAGACAGCGAATTCACAGGAACAGGATAAGCACAGAGAACTCCCTCTCAGCTAGGCTGAGATACACGTTGCACTGGCAAAGAAGGAAGGCACTGACCCTTCCTAAATACCCCATGCCGTGCTGTTACTGGCCAGAGGGAACATGTGACTCACCAGGATTGGCCAGCCACATCACATGGCCAGAAGGCAAGATGGCGGCGCCCATGCCAAACGGAATGGAGACGCCGCCAGGCCTTACCAGCGCAGAGTGACAACAGACCCGCACAACAATGCGCGCAGCCAAAGCCCCCCGCCAGACACCAGCTCCGCCACCAGACAGCCCGCGCCACAATGACCTCACAGGTAACACTGGCCTAGCGCCATGCTGAAATACCCAGTGACAGTTAGTTTGGTGTTGATGAATTGGTCCCTCTATGAGAAAGCTCATTATTGTCCATGCATTTCAAATAACTGCTCCCACCATAGCTGCCTGGAAATACTAACTATGCATGTTTGTGTGTAGCTTTATTGAAGAGTTGTTGTAACAATTACTCCAGTTCTATTACAAGAAGCTCATCATTTCCACCAACATATTGATAAAGAGCCCATGCACAACTTTGAAACAATCCCACAAAGCTCCTAGGCTGACCCCATGGAGTTATGCCCTAAGTAACCCTGATCAATTATTGGTTTTGCCTATGAACAAAACTGAATAGCTGAAGTTGACCACACAATTTAAGCAATTTTGGCAGTCAATTTGGCCAAGTTAGACTATAAAGACCATACTCTAGTCATAATTGTGTCCTATTCTTTTAGGCAGACAGTTAGTTGTTTCTGTAATATATTTCAGGACTGCAGAATCCCTGGATGTGCTCCCAGTGATGTCATACCTCTCTCTACCAGTAGGCTGCAGTATTATGAGAGGATTTTCAGACTTCAGACAGGATGGCTCAAGGATGAAACAAAGAGATTATGCACAAAAAATATAGCAGACAAAAGACAGAAAGAGTATGGCAGCCTACTGGAGTGTTTGCTCTGCAAGTGGACTTAGCAACAGCTTCATAAAAAAATAAGCAATGTTCCATTATCTTTAAAATAAAAAACAAATGCAAAACTGGGACTAGAATGCCTCTAATACAGTTGTTCACATTTGGAGTAGGGATGTGCGCCGATCCCCGTGTTTTGGTTTTGCATCTGGATCTCCCCTGGTTTTGGATCTGGATTGGTTTTGCCAAAACCTCACCTCCGTGTTTCGTTTTTCTTTTTTTGGTTTTGGATCTGGATTATTTCTTAAAAAATTATAAAAACAGCTAAAATCACATAAAATGTTTTTGTTCCTACAGTATTATTAACCTCAATAACATTTATTTCCACTCGTTTCCAGTCAATTTTGACCACCTCACAGCTCACAATATTGAATTTTTTTCATCTAGTTAAGGGCCAAAAGGTTGCATCCAGCTAGCTGGCTCAAAACTAAGTGATAAATAGAGTTGAGGACTGTGCAAAGATGATGGTTGGGGTACCCCTTGAGGATTGAATAATTCATAGTTGATAATTGATACAGTCACTGACTGAAGGAGGAATTGATGGTTGATAATTGGTGCAGCCACTGGCTGAAGTAAGAATTGATAATTGATAGTTGGCGCAGCCACTGGCTGAAGTAAGAATAGTTGATACTTGGTAATTGGTGCAGCCACTGGCTGAAGTAAGGGTAGTTGATACTTGATAATTGGTGCAGCCACTGGCTGAAGTAAGAATAGTTGATATTTGATAATTGGTGCAGCCACAGGCTGAAGTAAGAATTGATAGTTGATAGATGGCACAACCACTGGCTGAAGTAAGAAGAGTTGATACTTGATAATTGGTGCAACCACTGGCTGAAGAATTGATAGTTGGCGCAGCCACTGGCTGAAGTAAGAAGATTTGATACTTGATAATTGGTGCAGCCACTGGCTGAAGTAAAAAGAGTTGATACTTGGTAATTGGTGCAGCTACAGGGTGAATAATTGATAATTGGCGCAGCCACTGGCTGAAGTAAAAAGAGTAGATACTTGATAATTGGTGCAGCCACTGGCTGAAGTAAGAATTGATAGTTGATAGTTAATTGTTGATGCAGTCTCCGGGCTGTTGTACTGGAATACAGAGCCTTGGCCTTTATTTATGACTGGTGGTTCTAGTTGTGATGATTTAATCCCTTCTGCTTGTAGAAGAGGTACAAAAAAATTTAAATGGTCTACGAAAAGTCACATATCCCCGAGGAGAGTGCAAGTGTGTCCGCGGTTGCCATGTGTGAGCCTGACCTTTCTAATACTGTACATGAAGAGGCTCCTCCTTCCACCATTTGTGTGCCCTCTGCAAATGTGGGGATGAGCAGCACAAGTCAGCATGATGACGTAGAAATCGAGGATGCTTCTGTGGGATTGCACCAGGAGGATGAGGAGGATATTTACGTAGTTGGCGTTAACAACAAGGATGATGAGGATGTTGATGGGGCTGTGAATGTGCTGTTGCTGATGCTGTGCATAGGGGCTGGCTACTGTTGTCATTGTCACTCAGGGGCTGGCTGCTTATGTCCATAGGGGCGGGGCAGGCTGTTGTCCATATATAGGGGCTGACTGGCTGTTGTCCTGTCCACTCCATAGGGGCTGGCTGTTGTCCATAGGGGCTGGCTGTTGTCCATATATAGGGGCAGGCTGTTGTCCTGTCCACTCCATAGGGGCCGGCTGTTGTCCATATAGGGGCTGGCTATTGTCCATATATAGGGGCTGGCTATTGTCCTGTCCATAGGAGCTGGCTGTTATCCATAGGGGCTAGCTGGCAGTGCTACTGTGTTGTCCAGGGGGTGCTCTTCACCCTCAGTGTGAATAATTTTTATTTTTTTTCTGTGTGTGCGCGTTAGCCACACTTATCAGCAATGTAGGTGCCCAGGGGTGCTGTGCTGTCTGTGTCATTTATCAAGGGGCTGCTGCCTCGTTTAGGGGTGCTCTTCACCCCCAGTGTGAAAACAATCGAAAAATGTTTTGTGTGTGCGTGTTAGTCACACTTATCAGCAACATAGGTGCGCAGGGGTGCTGTGCTGCCTGTGTCTCATTTGTCAAGCGTCTGCTGCCTTGTTCAGGGGTGCTTCAACCCTCCCCCCACTGTAAAAAAAATAAAAATATTTTTTATGTGTGCGTGTTAGCCACACCCCTATTGTGAAAAAAATAACAATAAAATAAAAACAATTTTGTATGTAGGGATGGCAGGAGTAATACTGTATGTAGTGCTGGCAGGAGTAATACTGTATGTAGGGATGGCAGGAGTAATTGTGTATTTAGGGATGGCGGGAGTAGCATTGTATGTAGGGATGGCAGGAGTAATACTGTATGTAGTGATGGCAGGAGTTATACTGTATGTAGGGATGGCGGGAGTAATACTGTATGTAGTGATGGCAGGAGTAATACTGTATGTAGGGATGGCAGGAGTTATACTGTATGTAGGGATGGCGGGAGTAATACTGTATGTAGTGATGGCAGGAGTAATACTGTATGTAGGGATGGCAGGAGTAATTGTTGTGTATTTAGGGATGGCGGGAGTAGCATTGTATGTAGGGATGGCAGGAGTAATACTGTATGTAGTGATGGCAGGAGTAATACTGTATGTAGTGATGGCAGGAGTAATACTGTATGTAGGGATGGCAGGAGTAATTGTGTATTTAGGGATGGCGGGAGTAGCATTGTATGCAGGGATGGCAGGAGTAATACTGTATGTAGTGATGGCAGGAGTTATACTGTATGTAGGGATGGCGGGAGTAATACTGTATGTAGTGATGGCATGAGTAATACTGTATGTAGGGATGGCAGGAGTAATTGTTGTGTATTTAGGAATGCAGGGAGTAGCATTGTATGTAGGGATGGCAGGAGTAATACTGTATGTAGTGATGGCAGGAGTAATACTGTATGTAGTGATGGCAGGAGTAATACTGTATGTAGGGATGGCAGGAGTAATTGTGTATTTAGGGATGGCGGGAGTAGCATTGTATGTAGGGATGGCAGGACTAATACTGTATGTAGTGATGGCAGGAGTAATACTGTATGTAGGGATGGCAGGAGTGAAAGTAGGCAAGTCTGCGCCACCCCCTCGCTATCGAAGGTCATACCTTTTCACCCTAGCAGCCTAGAACCCACACTTTGCTGCCCAGTCGAACCCTAGCCACTCTAGCATCCACCCCTTACTATCTAAGCTCATCCCCTTGCACCCTAGCACTAACCCTTTGCTATCTAGGAGGGATATTGTTAGCTTCTCGACAGTCAGACTGTCCAAAAGTAGAAGGAGGACAGCGTTATGTCACACTCAGCATGCCGACAATGTAGTAATGCCATATATTTAGTACAAACACACAATGCAGCAGCAGGTCACTGATGGGAGTGGGGTCAAGTACTTTGTGTTATTAGGCACCATCGCTCAAAATGTAGTGCAGTGAGTCGTAGCTCTATGCGGGGGGGGGTTATGCCAAAATTATGCGCTTCTCATAGAGAAGTGTCATATTGTCCCTGCCCTCTATGCATAGACCCGCAAATCATGGCAGAGTACAGACAGAGACAAAGCTATCAGGGGGGAGGCTGGGTACTCGGAACCCCCCCACGTGTGTATCACCGAGGATGGGAGAAGATTTGCACATCATCAGTGTGCAGTTTGTACTTGATGATGAACAAGCAGAGTAGCTCACCTAGGAAAAAAGTATACATGAGAAAAGTATAGAGCTGAGAACATAGCCTTGTCAGACAGCAACAGATATTGGCATTGAAGGAATGGTTGACTAGAAAGTGAGTTGGGAAATAATTGTGTCACAAAGGCTAATGCAGGAAAATTATTGAAATCAGCACAAAGGCCTATGAGGATGACTGTGGCTGTCATGCATTGGTCCACGGAATATACCTACTGTGTCCATAGTACTGGTTTCCATCTAGGTAAGACCACTGGGTCCAGGTACTCTCTTCAGGACCCAGCGGGGTCCTAGGTAAGACCATTGAATCCAAAAGAGCGTACCTGGATGACAGTGATGTGAGACGCCAGCTGACCAGTCCAGCCAGTGATATCATCTCACTCTAGCAGACGGGCTAGTTATTCTTGCTTAACTGGCAGTCCAGTGCCAGATCTTTGTCTCACCTTCCTGGGCTGCTGACTCTTTACCTGCAATGAATACTTCACAGTCTTGTGTGCCGTGCCGTGCTAAACCCTATTATGTGCTGTACTACAGTGATCATCACACACACCTGTGCTCCAGTGACATAAATGTCATCGTGTGCTGTACACCAGCGTTCTGACTCTCACTGTGGGGCCTATCAATCAACACTAAAATAACGGTTTTTCAGGACATTTTCCTTAATTACCGTTATTTTAGTATTCATTAACACACTTAACACAGGAGATATCACTGATATCTCCTGGTAAAGTCCGTCTGCGTTAATTTCCACACTACAAATTAGGCTATTCATCAAATTCCTGGACAGGTCCTCCTCTGGCTCGCTCCATCACTCCCTCATCCCTCCTCTGGCTTCGGCTGCTGCTCCGACTGTGTTTTCCCGGCAGAACACAGTAAAGTTAAAATAAAATAAAAATTATATATATATATATTTTTTTTTTTTTTAAACTTTACTGTTTTCTCCTCTTCTGATGGGAGGTCGGGGTCTGCGGCTGCAGCGGCCAGGTAGGTGAGGACAGGGAGGTGAGCGCAGGGGAGGAGGGGGGAGGTTGGGGGGGACACAGAATTACCGCAGCTGTAGGCAGTGCTGCGCATGCGCCGATTTTGTGAATGTAACGGTGTATGCACATCACTGATTACAGCTGCGGTAAGGTAGAGCAGGCAGGGAAAAGTATCTATTTCATGGAAAGCTGTCATCGCAAAAATGACAGCTTTTCAGAATAGATACTTATGGAGAGGAGGAATGATGAACTCCAGTAATTAGGTAGAACTCCATGCGAGTTCTAAACCTAATTACCTCCATCGATTTTTCAGTTATGATGAATAGGCCCCTGTGTGCTGTACTGCAGTGTTCATTTCAATCTCCTGCATGCTGTGCTCCAGTATTCCAAACTGCACCATCCCGTGTTGTGTTTCTGAGTCCTAATCAAGCACCTACTGTATGTACTTGTGGTATGCTCTAGTGTTCCTGTAGTACCTTCATGGCATACTCACACTGGGACACACACACAGGGCCGCCAAGAGCAGCACCGGGACCGGGTGATAGGGGGCGTGGCCAAATCGTGGGAGGCGTAGCCACGCCCCCTTAGAAAAAAAGCACAGGAAAAAACATTTTAGCACTGGGAGGGGGGCACTGTGAGCCCCTCAGCCTGACACACAGCCAATGGGGGGGTGCGATCAGCGTGATCACTCCCCCCATAAGTATAGGGGACTGCTCCAGCCGCCCCCCCCCCGCTCTCGGCGCCCCTGTACACACACATACACTCACTCATAAACACTCACACACACTGGCATACTCACCGCTGCTGCAAGAGACGCTGGATGTAGAAGACAGCACTTCGGAAGGTGAGTATTACTGACTAATGAAGCAAATTGGAAACGTCCAATTGTTTAATCAGTCATTAGGACGGGTGTCGCCAGGGTCCCAGAGCATTCTCCAATCTTTTTTCCTAAAATTGTGGATTTTAAGAAAAATTGGTCGTGCTCTGGAGGTGCACAAAAAAAAAACCTCCCGGCGCTCAAAATAGGAAAAGACGCGCACATAACCAGTAGCAAAAATCCCGTACCTGCAGGAAAAACCTTGCAGGTGCAGGATTTTTGCTATTCTCGTCCCCAATTGAATATGCCCCATTGGGTCTGCTTCAGATGTGTACGCAAAGTCCATGTAAGCAGCAAATTTTCATGGGCCGCATTTGCTAAGACTCACTCACCGTCCAGTGCTTGGGGACGCTCATCGGACAGATCGAACGCAGATCAGGCAGCCATGAGCCTTCTGTGTAATGGTGCGTACACATCAGATAACGATAACGATCGTTATCTGATTGTCCTGCATGTGTTGGATGATCGTTATTGAACGTCCAACACATGTGTGATACCCTATACTATGAATTTATTCACAATGTAATCATACAATATAGTATAGCAGTAAAGATGGCAATAGTGAATCCTTTCTTATGTTTATTATACTTTGCAAGAACAAAGAAACACTTGGCATATATCAACAATGCATTTCAGTAGACAGTAACACACACATTAACACTCTTGTTTATTTTATTTTTCAGGAACCTGCAGATCACTAGTGATAATGCAATACTGTAATCCTCTGTAAATGATCCTGCTGCGATGGTGTTGGTATTACAGTCAGTTTCTTCTCTGCTTAGCAACCTTAGTTCATACTCATAGTATTACAGGTGCTGGCACTGAAGTGTCGCCCTAACACTGCTGGTACCTGTTGTACCTAACCTCCAATATGCGGTATCAGGGGGTTAATCTTACTATTATGAATGCAGTCTATAGACCCCACGCTGATCTCTGCAGGGACTGCTGTGCATATGTAATGGTGGACAGCTGTAGGCCTCCAGTTAATAAGCGCTAATGTCACTGAGTATCTATTTGGGAGGTTGCAGCAGCTTCTTACCCCTCCGGTATCAACTCTCAACCTCCGGCTCCTGTACAAGCTCAGTCTCTATATTTCTGCAGCTCCGCCTGAGGCACTCCCTTAGGGGTCATCTGTCACACCTCTCTTATGCTGATTGTTCTCAGAACCTCCCCGGATAACACTGCTTAGTCCCATTGGATGTTCCCCGCCTCAGAGACCTCCGCTGCTCGTCCCGGAGTACGGCCGCAGACCTCAGGTAAGCATCAAGGCAGCGCAGCCCCTTCTCCTGTCCAGCTACCTCACCAACTGCACACAGCAACTGCCATTTTTCTCTAGGGCCTGCTACAGTACTCACTGGTCCCCTAACGTCCACCACCACTGAGGAGGCAGTGCAAATAGTCCCTGAACCTTAATGAAACCAGTTAAATCATGCCCTATATTAGACAATGGCAGGAGTCACATTAATATTTTACATTTACATAGAGGCACATCAGTGTGGGTAGGAACACAGGGTGTTGGTGGGGTGCCACATACTTCCCCACTAGAATGATGCGTGTCCTCACGCATCTTAGACCTCTATATACTCCTGAAGACATCCACTTTATACATCAGTATCTTTTCAGAATTATTTAAATACATATTAGATACATTCTTTCATTGCATGACGTAGATCACAATTAGTTACAATTACCAGGTAAGTCTAGAAAACTTTAGCTCCTTGCTATAATGTAACAATAGCATAACAGATTACTACATTTGTTACATATTAACACAAAGTTTCTTTAAGTTATGTACTTTTGAATACTCTACCTCACAGGCTAGTGTCTACATTGAATATGCGGGGCATTCTTGCTTTCCTTTTTCGATTTTCCCAGAACTCTTTGCATAATTAATGCTATTTCACTTGAACTTAGTTCAGTATACTCATGGACTGGGAATTTATACTCTGATGGCATAGACAGTAAGGGCTCTTTGGATACAAGACATGGCTCCTCCAGAACAACAGATTTCGATATTTCCATAACAGAATCCAGGCACTTCTGTTCAGGGGACCCCAACCTCTCTGCTAAGGGTGAGTCCAGAGCTTTCTTTGTGTCTTCTTTATGTACAGCTGTACTCAACTCTTGTTGATTGCAGAGGAGCATATGAGAAGCGCTGTCATACACTTTTGGTCGACTCTTTGGTTGCGGTTCTTGAGGAGATGTTGGCCGGACTATTTCTTGCCGGTACTGGCACAACTGTATATTTTGCATTCCTACATCTTTACCAAACACTCCATCCAGCCTTTCACCACGCTCTGTGAGATCGGGATATTGTTTGTGTCCATATGGTCTCTTTAGCCAGTAGGATGGGTAGCGACTCCTCCAGTAAGGACGTTGTTGATTAACCCTCTTTTCCTCTGCCACTCTTTCAACTTCTTCTGGACTCTTTTTACGTTCACTGTGTCGATAGTTATGTGGAGGACCTCTACGATGTGGATAATGCCAATAATGGTTGTGGCTTGATGCATATTTGCTGCCTTGGACTGGAACTCCACCAGGACCAGTTACATTAGTGGCCTTTGCACCTTTCTCTCCTTCAACCACGTAAAACTCTACCAACTCTCCATCTCCCAGACTTCGAAGATATTTTCCTGGGTTGTTCTTTAGGATGGCCGAGTAATGTACAAAAATATCGCCCTTGGAGTCATCTCGATTTATGAATCCATAACCTCGTTGCATGTGGAACCATACAACCTTTCCTGAAATCCTTTTTGCGATAGCTGAGGTAACATTCCCTGCAGTCGGCGTGCTCACAAATTTTATTTTGTTCTGTACTATTGGGCTCAAACTCGCATCTCTGGGTTGCCCTTCTTCCATTTTTGGACCTATTCTTTCTGTCTCTCCTGAGGGCTGGTCCTCAGGCTCTCTCTGGATGCAATAACGTTCAATGTGGCCACTTTGCCAGCACTTTCTGCAGATAGGCCTCCCTTGTGTATCAAATTGGTCTGTTGGACGTCGACCTATCTCTCGAGGACTGTCCCAGTAAGACTGGTTCCTACCCCCACGCTCTTGGTGCCAGTCTCTGCATTTTGCTCCAGCCTGCTCTTGACGAATCACTTTTATCTCCTTCATAATTTCAGTGACAGCACTAGTAAAAATTCCGATCAGATCTTGACCAGACTGTACTTGTTGGGTGACTGTTTCCTTAGGCGACATAGTGTCTGGCGTCATATATGGTTTGGCTTCTCTAGAATATCCAACTTCCCACTGTTCTGTAGATGAGTCAAATTCAAGATCAGCATTCTGATTGAGCCCAAGAATATCTAATACCGCTTCCTTGAACTTGGAGAATGGGCATACAGGATTCTGACGTCTCAACATCCTGAGTTGGGCCCGTATGGCTTCTCCTCGCGCCCCTTCGATAAATAAATTAATTAGAGTCTCGTCGACTCGTTCTACTTCCCTCGATTCTCGGGCTTGGATGTCCTTCATAGTTTCCTGTAGGCCCAGAGCAAATTCTCTCAGTGACTCTTGAGGTTGCTGTTTCCTAGCATACAAACATCTTCTAAGTTCAGAGACTGTCCTTGCGTCAAATATACTTTGTAATTTTTTGAAAATATCCTCCGCTGTTTTTCTTTCATCATCCGCCCACGCTTTCACCTCTCGCAAAGCAGCTCCTTTCAACTGTCCAATGACTATTTCCACTCTTTGTTCGTCATTCAGTGGATATAATTTGAACATTGATCGCATTTTGTCCTTAAATTCTTCAATAGTGCTCACACCCTGTGTGCATATCTCCCCTGAATACATGGGTAACCATGGAGCCCCAAAATAGTATGGCATCATAATGGGTGATGTCTGTGTCATATGTACCATACCACTGCTGGGTGAGGCATTTGTTGATGGTGAAGCTCTCTGTCCTGGAGAGGCAGGTAATCGTCTCCGGCCCGTGGTCGATGCAGGAGGCTGAGGTCCTGACATTTTCTGGTCGTATCCTGTTCGTGACGCCAATTTGTGATACCCTATACTATGGATTTATTCACAATGTAATCATACAATATAGTATAGCAGTAAAGATGGCAATAGTGAATCCTTTCTTATGTTTATTATACTTTGCAAGAACAAAGAAACACTTGGCATATATCAACAATGCATTTCAGTAGACAGTAACACACACATTAACACTCTTGTTTATTTTATTTTTCAGGAACCTGCAGATCACTAGCGAACTCTGGACTTCGAACCTGCAAACTATAAATGGGTAAGTATTCTCTAGTGGCAATTATCAAATGACTGATTTTGCAATTCCCTTAATATCTCTAAAATATATACAAAAAACCTCACATGAGTATGATAAACGGATAAGTTTACATCAAGAATACACTCACACTACTGCACTTTACAT
The DNA here is from genome assembly GCA_031769625.1 of Taudactylus pleione. Classification (NCBI taxonomy): domain Eukaryota; kingdom Metazoa; phylum Chordata; class Amphibia; order Anura; family Myobatrachidae; genus Taudactylus; species Taudactylus pleione. The sequence goes on along the minus strand of JAUIMM010000847.1, from coordinate 545,884 downwards.
GTCTCATACACTGCTAGTTCAGCGCTGAAATAGTTAATAGGGTGCACCCTTCGTTGCCCGGGATATGAAGAATAGTTCTTAAACTAGCTACAGTACTTTTCTGTATTTAATGCAATACTGTAATCCTCTGTAAATGATCCTGCTGCGATGGTGTTGGTATTACAGTCAGTTTCTTCTCTGCTTAGCAACCTTAGTTCATACTCATAGTATTACAGGTGCTGGCACTGAAGTGTCGCCCTAACACTGCTGGTACCTGTTGTACCTAACCTCCAATATGCGGTATCAGGGGGTTACTCTTACTATTATGAATGCAGTCTATAGACCCCACGCTGATCTCTGCAGGGACTGCTGTGCATATGTAATGGTGGACAGCTGTAGGCCTCCAGTTAATAAGCGCTAATGTCACTGAGTGTCTATTTGGGAGGTTGCAGCAGCTTTCTTACCCCTCCGGTATCAACTCTCAACCTCCGGCTCCTGTACAAGCTCAGTCTCTATATTTCCGCAGCTCCGCCTGAGGCACTCCCTTAGGGGTCATCTGTCACACCTCTCTTATGCTGATTGTTCTCAGAACCTCCCCGGATAACACAGCTTAGTCCCATCGGATGTTCCCCGCCTCAGAGACCTCCGCTGCTCGTCCCGGAGTACGGCCGCAGCACTCAGGTAAGCATCAAGGCAGCGCAGCCCCTTCTCCTGTCCAGCTACCTCACCAACTGCACACAGCAACTGCCATCTTTCTCTAGGTCAAATCCTTGAGCCTTCTACAGTACTCACTGGTCCCCTAACGTCCACCACCACTGAGGAGGCAGTGCAAATAGTCCCTGAACCTTAATGAAACCAGTTAAATCATGCCCTATATTAGACAATAGCAGGAGTCACATTAATATTTTACATTTACATAGAGGCACATCAGCGTGGGTAGGAGCACAGGGTGTTGGTGGGGTGCCACATATGCATGTTTGGTACCTACGACTATAACGACCCGCGAACGACGCGGGTCCCTATAGTAAACAGGCTAACCTGGTCGATATCGACCAGGTATGCCTGCTTGCACGGACTAAGGATGATGGTCGATAATGACCATACGTGGCTGCACATCGACCATCATTTTGTCGTTTGCAGGGTCCAGAAGCTGTCAGATTTTAACGATAATGATAGGATCGTTATCATACAAATCTGACAGCTTATCTGACCGTGTGTACGCACCATAAGTCTAACATGCCGCAGACACAGTGGGTCCCCAGACACGCAGAGGTGGGTCATTCCACACCAAATCAACATAGGGTTTCAACCTGACCATTTCAGATTGTAATGAAATTTGGTACATTGATTGATTCCTTCGGTGTGTAGATAAATTCTAAATCTTAGGCTGATATGTACACTGGTTTTGAAGTTAAATGCCTTTAAAGCTGCCATTGAACACAGCAGTATGTTTCAATAAAAATAAAATCTATAAAAAAACTTTTAATCAAAATTTAGATTTTCTCAGTTTTACATTTTAAAAAAAAACCTCTCCAAAATTGTTCACACTGTTGTTAATAAATTCCCAATTTTATTTTGTGATCATGATGGGATCATCTGCTACATAAGGTTTTCACTTTGGACTGCTTGTTAAAATAATGAAAATAAAAACTATCTAGGCATGTTCTTTACTAAAGTTTTCATTTATTTCCTTAAACAATCCCTTTGATGTATATTATGGACAGTGACACATTATGTTAATACTAAAATATTTATAACTTTTATGATCATTTTATGTCTCTCACATTGTGGGCGGGATGCCTGGCGATCGCCGCAAAGAACCGCTCTGTCGGTAAGAGCGGCCCTTTGCGGTGCAGGGACTTCCGGGTCTATGACCCAGAAGCCCCTATAATGGAGGCGCGTGCCGCGAGAGGTGATGGGAGGGATCTGATTGGATCCCTCTATCAACATTTGGAAGAGAGAAGCCCATAGGCTTCTATGCGTAACGTCATCAGTAAGATGGCGTTACCCACCGCAGCCAAGTCCAAGAGTGCATCGCACTCCGGGGCTTGGTGCATATGAAAAACCCGCATTTTCGGGGTTTGACCGCATTTTTGCTCTTGATGATCTTACTACAGGTCATTGCCACTTGGTGCTGCTGCTCTGGATGGATGGTGCTACTTGATGTTTTGGAACTGGCTGAAGGTTTCATATGTTTTTAGTATTTTCATTTCAGAAAATTCCACCTGTTGGAGTAAACGGATTTACCTTATGAAGAACATCTACCATAGGAATCCATAAAACATTTGGCTTCCCTCGGTATGAAAAAGATGGTGATGGACCAGCTGGATGGAGGAATGTCACATACACTTCATCAATGTGGTCATCTTTCTCCAGAATAAGTGCAAGCCACCATTTGTTGTCATAGACAGCAGTTACATACCCTTGGTCTCTATGGGACTTTGGTGACAGCGCTGGTCGGTTAATCAGCATGCAGGGTGCAGAGCAGCTGCTTAGTCATCATGGCTGTTTTGACTGTCCTGGCAGTGTCTGCAGGTGGGTGGAGGGTTATAGGGGTCCAGCAGTTACTGGGGCAATGCACTACGCTGCTGAGAGGTGAGAGGAGCATGTGCTGAGCTCTGATTGCAGGAGCCCATCATAAGCCCCTCTGACCTGTGGAGATCAGCAGTAGCCCCATGGGCTGTGCCTTCTCTTCTGTGTCTGGCTGAGTGACTGAAGCTTCTTTTCTTCACTAATTAAAGCCCACCCAAACCTCAACTGTACCTGGACCACTTGTAGTGTCTGTAGAATTTCGTCCCCAAACACACCTGAAGTGGAACGTGCATTCCTCTCATGAAGTGAACTGGAAAAAGTTTTGTTTTGTTGATTTTCTCAGTTGTGTAGTGCTTCAATAAATACAATTTTCATGAATCTCTCAAAAACAACAGTATGAACAATTTTTGAGATTTTTTTTTAAAACTGTAAAAAATATGGCTTTTTGAGAAAATCAAAATTTTGATTTAAAAATGTTTTACATTTTTTATTTTTATTGAAACATACTGCTGTGCTATATATCATATGAAACACCATAAAACCAGGGTTAAAATTGAGACCTTGCCCAATTCTCTAGCTCAATTAGGTGAGCTCCAAAAGCAATGTTAAAAACTGTTAAAATAATATTTTTCATAAAAAAATTGCAGCTTTAAATGCATATAACTTCAAACCCAGTGTACTTATAAGCCTAAGATTTGGGGGTTTTCTTTACACCCATGGGCAGGATTTATTATACCAAATTTCACTGAAATTAGAGAATTTAAGGTAGAATTTTTTCTGAAATTGTGTTGATTTGATGCGGATTTTCCCCGGTCTCTCCTGCTGCGAGCAAGAATGCAGCGGCTAATTTATGGACACCCAGAAAACAGTGTATAAACAGTCCGACATGCCTGTGTTACCTCCCCCAAACGCTGACAACCTGACACTCAGTTTGTGAATGAATCCGCTGTGCGAGCATAATCGCAATTAAATTGCTGCATGTTGTGCGCAGTGCAAGTTACACACATGCTCAATGGCAAACAACCGCTCAATCTGCGTAAATATCAGCAGTGCGTCCATCTCTGAATCAGGCCCAATGTGAATAATTGCAGTGGCGTCCCTCCCGTGGTGACACCCGGTGTAGGGAGGGTTGTAGTGCGCACGGCTAAGCCGCACGTTTGCTACAGTGCAGCACCCGGCTCCTTTCACTGAGGAGTCTGCACTTTGGTGTTAACCCTCGGAGGATGAGACACCCGTGTGCGACCCGCGCACCCTTGTGATGTCACTGAATAATTCAATACCTGTGGTAAAATACATAGAAAAGTCTGCTATATTATCCTTACTGTGAAGCCTGGGGATTTTGCGTCTATGGGGTAACACTCTGAAAGAAGTATAGCTACTATACCTAGGGAGGTGGTAGCCACGGGTTACCCTAAGGTGCTCAACACAATAGGCACAAATGCCGGAGGCACAGCTGAATACACAAAGTGTGGGATTTTGGTAGAGTGCCACAAAGTACACAAATATGTTGGCACTGTTTGTACAGGGCGTAGCGTACAATAGGGTATATGGAAGTGTTGGCACTGTTTGAACAGCACGTAGCATCAAACGAGATACACGTATGTGCTGGCACTATTGGAAAAGTGTGTAGCATGCAATGAGAGGTACGGATATGTTGGCGCTTGTAGGAATAGCGTGCAACAGGGTATACAAAGGCGTTGGCACAGTTTAGACAATGCATAGCGTGTAATGAGATATACGTATGTGCTGCCACTTTGGGAACAGCGCATAGCGTGCAATGAGAGGCATAGATGTGTTGGCACTGTAGGAACTGCACATAGCATGCAATGAGATAGAGTATATTGCAGTAGCCCTGGAGCTCAAAACAGAAAGAAAGTGTAACAGAGTACACACAGCAGCTAAATGCAAATAGGTGGATTTGACGTAACCAAATACCTTGGCTATGAGTCTAAGGTCCCCACCAGACTTAACCAGGAATCCCCACAAGAAGATATGGACTTTGCTCAGTGAAGGCCCAGGTTATGGCCCAGTCTAGTTGGTTCCCACAGTGAAAGCAACAGAATACTTAGCATGAGGACTCTGCCTGGAAGCACTGCAAATGGAAATTAGTGTATGGATGTGCTGCTGTCGAGGAAACCAAACACTGGAGTTTCAACAACACTGGAAGTAAACTATACTGGAGAGTATAGGTCTAAAGCGAGAGCATCTGCATTGAACACAATAGATATTTGAGTACTGGAGGAGTGCACTGAGTCATTGGTGTTGGAGGTTAGTGGTAACACCTGAGAGATGTGCTATGTCATATCTAGCCGGGAAGCGGTCAGTATCCCGACCGCGGGGATTCCGGTGCTCAGAATGCTGGTGCTGAAATCCTGACACTTGTCAGAATCCCTGCAATGGCATCGTGACCGCCAGAACTCTGAAGGTAAGTAACGAGGTTGGGGGGAGGGTTGGGGTTAGGCATCAAGGGGGGATGGTTAGGATTAGGGTGGGGAGGGGGAGGTTTGGTTTAGGCACTAGGGGAGGCAGTAGGGTCAGGCACTGAGGAGGGATGGTTATGGTAGGAAGATAGGGAGGGTTAGAATACTGACTGACAAATGATGGTATTCTAACCCTGTCGGGAAGTGCCGGCATCTCGTACCCATCCCATCTAGCCAGAGGCTGAGCCCAGCTAGGTTCTGTTGAGTATTATAAGTGGGAATACCATCAATCAGTGACCTGGTGAGTGTTGGAGGCAAGCCAGTGGTCTCCATGATGACTGCTGGTAGTGTCACTTACCTTCCCCTGATCTGCACTTAAGAGATCAGGGGAAGGGGAGGTCCAGGTGGAAGGGGCAGGGTCGTGGTACAATGAATCACGTCATTGCAGACCCTCCCCAACATTTTCTTTGAAGAAGTTGCGGGAGGCAGACTGTCAGGGCTCAGCCGGGGATCGGCTCTCACCTTCCGTCCCGCCGGCTTGCCCTGAAATCCCGGACGGTCGGGCAGCTGGCGCGGTGGCGGAGGAGAAGCTGAGCATTCTCCCCACATGCAGTGGCTTCCGGGTGGGCTGGTGTCTGGCATCGCAACTCCGGACATGGGCGCCGCCATGACAGTCGGCCCATGTGACAGTATCTCCATCCCAGGATAGCTGAGTGATCAGCTGACACTGTGCATCTATCAAAGGGTTCCCCTGGGTATATAACTGCCCCACTGGTTACAGGAAGTTGCCTGAACAACGGTTGTCTCCTAGTGTGCTATAGTTGAGTTCCTGGTCCAGGTTCCTATCCATCATTACAGCAGCAGTGTATACCATCCTTACCTGTGTGCCTCCCGTCTCTGGTTAATATCTGTGCAGCAGTGTATACCATCTCTACCTGTGTGCCTCCCGTCTCTGGTGAATATCCGTGCAGCAGTGTATACCATCTCTACCTGTGTATATCCGTGCAGCAGTGTATCCCATCTCTACCTGTGTGCCTCCCGTCTCTGGTGAATATCCATGCAGCAGTGTATACCATCTCTACCTGTGTGCCTCCCGTCTCTGGTGAATGTCCGTGCAGCAGTGTATATCATCTCTACCTGTGTGCCTTTCGTCTCTGGTGATCCCTCGTGTAACCGTGAGTCCATCTCTACTTGAATATCTTCCTTGCTTGTGATCTACATGTCAAGGGGTTAATACACCGCACTGTAGGTCAGAGTTAGTGCAAACCCAGGCATATCCTCTTGGGCCACGGGTGTTGTGTCTCTATTCCCACGGGGCTTGGGTACCTGGCCAAAGGACCGAGACCTGCTCTCGGGGTGCAGCGAAGCTCAAATCCCGCTTGGAGGGGTCAATGGCAAACACCATCCCGTGGGTTAGATTCCGCACCTTTGCCCAGGTCTCGCCAACACTCAAGATCTGTGGATGAGGAGAACATATATCCAGGCCCCTCGTCTCCGCTTCCTCCCGCAACTTGGGCCCACCACGTCCCACATTCCAGTCTCAGACGTGACACAGACGGGCTGCCTCCTTTTCCTGGAGCTGGAAGAACAACCCCAAATTTTGGATCTCCCGGAAATTTCTGGAGAGTGGGAATGCCTGTGCTACAGTGTCACCATGGTCATACATAGTATGTAATCAGTGCATTAATTACATATTTCCTGTAAACTTTGCTGATGAATGTGGCTTTCTATTTTAATAATGCACATTCAGGGGCTGACTCTGAGGACGTCGGCTTCTACGGCTTTTGCCAGCAGCACGTCTACAACTTTATGCAAATGCCGCTACAAACCCGTCCCTCGTTTACAGCTGTGCGCCTGAATGTGCAAATACTGGGACGCCCACTTTGAGCAACCGCTTGGTTTGTCCTTAGACACCACAATCGGTTACACTATAGAAACTTGCACCAGCCCTAGGCTAAGTGTAGATTCTCCGTCAGAGGATGGCCACAATGCTGAGCGATTGTGCATCTGATTTCGCAACCACTGCAGCGACACGCTCATGACACCCCAAGAGCACGCTCATAAGACAGACCACCTCCGTGCATCCGCTCAGCCCCCTCCCATGCGTTTCAATCGCTACCGCGAATTCGTGCGCACAGACTCTGGGCTTTTGCGCAGTGCATCTTACATGCGTGTGCAGAAGGAAAAATACGCTCAACTGCATCGGCAGTACATCCGATTAAAACACAGGGCCTGATTCAGAGCCGCACGCTATTTGCGCTTGCTCGGTCAGAAAAAGGGGCCGGCTATTTAAATTGAGCGCTCGCTCTTTGCGGTCTGTTGATGCCTCTATGTCTGAGCGAGCGAACGAAACATGCGCTCGCTATTTTGTAAAGACGCCCCCTGGCCGCTCGCATCATACGTCATCTCCGCTATTTATTAGATTAATCGAGTACATCGAAAGGCATCTGAACTGCTCTCAGTGCTTGTGGTAGGTTTATCCTACCGCAATCATGCGAACAGTTCAGGCTAAGAAACAACCAAGTGACGTGGCCGATGACGCTGCTTTGTTAATTATGCACACCCTTAAAACGCCCGTTTTGACCGTTTGGCACGCCTGCTTTCGGATCTCCAATCCCCGTTTTCAAGCACCTTCCCCTGTTACCACCCACAAACGCCTCATCCTGTCACTCAAATTGGCAGGCACTGGCTATTTTGCGAGCGCTCGATTTCCGATCGCACTGACTGGTTGGCGCATGCGCATTACGACCCATACGCATGCGCAGTTGTGCGAACATCGATCGGAGTGAACGAGCGGCTCTGAATCAGGCCCATAGGCCCTTGTTCTAATAAAGTTCAGTATATTTCCTTCAATGCAGTTAGGACTATTATGTATTTATATTATTATTTGATTTGTTTTACAATTGTGAACTGTGATTTTATTTTGTGTTAATGCGTTAATTTTGTGTTAATTTACTATTAGGACATGACTCACTGACAACTTTTTGTATGTTTTTTTATTATTTTTCTTTTTATTATTAAACACGAAATATACAGAGGAAAAAAAACAAGGACAATAATTGTTACATGTCAGCTCAATATCTGAGAGCAGAATCAAAAACAAAATAGTTTCAATTTGTCACAATAATAGCATATATACATAACATTGATTGTATGTTTTTAAAAAAAATGCAATATATATATTTTTTTTTTAATCAGAATACATGTTTACATGGGATGAAATAGATGACATGTTAGCAGCAAAAATAAAGTCTGTCAAATGTGGGTGGTTAAAAAATAAAACGAGAGAAGTGGGGAGCTAGGCCCAACTCTACATTTGACTCTGGGGCCCTCTACTGGTTTTGTCTGTCACTGCAACTATCTATTACTAGCTCTGGACTTACAAAGCACATACAGTAGCAAAACATGACTCGAAAGAACAATGTAACGTGACGCACTATTGACACTCAATGCACTGAGGTGCGCACAGACAATGCAGAAAGTTAAGTTCTGAGGATATATGGGAAAATCTGCTACACGGCAACATCCAACATCTTTTATATTATTAAATAAAATCACTAGAAGTCACCAAATACAGGGATTTAATTTTCCCAATTCTATAATCTATGAAGCAGTAATTGGGGTAGATGTATCAAACTTTGCAGAGAGATAAAGTGGAGACAGATAAAGTTCCAACCAATCAGCTCCTAGCTGTCATGTTACAGACTGTGTTTGAAAAGTGACAGTTAGAAGCTGATTGGTTGGTACTTTATCTCTCTCCAAGTTTTGATACATCTCCCCTTTTGTCTAATAATTATTATTAGATATATAAATCAATCAGTGGGCCCAATTACTTTAGTCTGATCACTTAATTTTGATTGCACTACATTTAGAAACCCAATTGAAAGAATGGGACCATTTGAACGTTTGGGAAAAATTTAGTAAGTTGAGTTTACCACCGCTATGGATCGAGAAGTGTATGTGAAGCGACTGTGTTTTTTTGTGTCTCCAAGTTCCTGGAACTCTATCAGAGTGTTTAGCTGGGTACACACGATATGATATATCGTCCAACATATAGTCCGCAATGGATCGGAATGACCACATCCTATAGTGTGCCCTGAAAACCACCCAATTCATTGCAGGATGAATTGGAGTGATCGCATCTCCCCATCGGATGTGCTGCACATCTGATGGGACGATGCCACAGATGATGTGGCATAGTTACTATAGACATGTAACTAGGGGCGTTTCTAGAGAGGAGGGGGCTCGTGTGCACTCTCCGACACAGGCTCCCTCCTCTCCGCCCGGCGGCCGGCAGCGCACTGAGCTGTGCGCGCCCAGCGCCGGAGTTATAGACTATAATGTAATGTCTATAATGTATGCACAGGTCACCACGAAAATAGCGGCGGCGGCCATTTTCCCTGTACTGCGCAAACGATGGGAAAATGGCCATTTTCCTGTCATTTTACAACGCCGGACCCCCACGCCGACGTGGGACTCCGGAGAGGTAAGTAATATTATGGGTGCAGGGTGTGCGGTGCGGGGCCCCCCTGGACCCAGGGGCCCGTGTTCCCCGCAACCATTATAGATACGCCCCTGCATGTAACAATATATTGCACCATCATACATACAGAGATGCTATATATCGTTACATCGCGTTGCTGGGTCACCTGTCGTCCAGGTGCGTATCCAGTTTTAATTGTAAGACATTCAGAAGTCTTTGGTTAAGTAAACATTTTGGGTAACTTTATAACACTGATGATTTTTGGATAATTGTATGACTGTGATTTTTGCACTGTGATTATCCATGACATTGAAAGCTCTTCCTAATATTACACTACTGTAATTGTAGTCTTCCCAATATTCACTGATGCGGTAGGATTACATTCCTGGATAAAAACACAAAAAATTAACAGGGCGCTTGCGAATTACTATAGGAGGTACCACTATGTAAAAATAAATATAATAAAGAGAATTCCCATTCGCTGCGGGTCCAAAAGAACCAGCTGTGAAGGTTCTAAGGCAATTAAAGACAACAGAAGGAAATATAAGACCTGCGCATAACAAATTCACATTAAACAGAAGTGTCTCATAAATATAATTAATTTAATAAATTGAAAAAAGCAAAGTTACCAAATAACATACAATCTAAAATAAAATTATATAGATGTCTCAAGAAGGTATGAAAAAAAAAAAAAGTAAAAAATACCAGCAGTCTGCTAAACCAGGGATATCCCTTAAAAAATGTTCAATTGCTCGAGTCAAAAAATTAGCAGGGTGTCATGGCCCCATCAGCGGCATTGATATAAATATATTCCAATGTATCTGGACTGAAGTATAAATGGATTAAAACTATGAGAATGAGTGAGAAAGTATCTCTATTAGCAGTAAATGGCAATAGGTGTACAGTTCCTCCGTAAAGATCTAAGGTTCCAATACTACCAGGCAGACTTGTTAAAACAAGTAATTAGAGACTCACAGTTTTTATCCCCTCCGTCTGTCTCCGGAGTCCCGCTCACAGAATTGAGCAATCCAGCGCTTGTTGTAGCGGGAAGGGAGAGCCCGTTGATGTGAGCACAGATGTATAGCAAGTCCATCCGAGCGTCCTCGGAGACTGTGCTGGGCAATACCTCCACAGGCGGCTGTAGTGCGGTTAGTGGGATCGGGCAATAGATGAAAGGATGGTTCCGTCCTCCAGTATGTGTAGTAGTCAGGTAGTCATATAAACACCGGACTCTTCCAGCAGGGTACCGAAATGTCTGAGTTTTTCATAATTAGCCCGTGTGACGTGTAATGGTAAAAAACATTTAGTTTCCCTTTAATTTCAATACTTGTACATTTATCATTTCTTTCTCCATCTAAGTCAATTTTTTTTTTTATACTTATTTTGACTGTATGAAGCCAGTAAACTGATTTTTTGTGGCCAGTCGTAGGTATCACCTTTAGGTAGTTAGTTGATTAATGTGAAGCTGCAGTTATGGTAGCGCAGTACAATCACAATTGCTAAGAGAAATTGGTGGTGGACCATCCTTGACAAAATAAACACAATTTTATTACACCTCCTTTTTCTCTCTCCAGAATGTATCATCTGAAAGCAGTGGCGATCGTCCCCGCGGTGACACCCGGTGCGGGGAGGGATGCCGCCGGAAAGGGGGCATGGTCTCGGGGAAGGGGGCGTGGTATCCCGGCCCGTGGTTATCAATGGGGTGGTGGTGGGGGGTGCCGGAGGTGCAGGCAGTACCGGCTCCCTCACTGTGACAGGAGCCGAGTGCTGCACTTACTGCTACAGTTCAGCACCTGGCTCCTGGCACTGAGAAGGAGCCTGCACCTTGGTGTCACGCCTCGGCGAATGACACACGGGTGTGGCCCGCATCCCCCTTGTGATGCCACTGTCTGAAAGGCCTGCACACACTGGTTGCCAACTTCAAGCCTGCAGCATAAGCATGTCACCTAAAGCATGGAGTTGAAACAGGAGTTTAGACTGGATTTGGACTTTGGCCTACTTATTTTATTTTGAACATGTTTTTAACCAGAGATGTGGCGTTCAGTTTTCCTGAAATACAAACACACTCAATCATAGGGGTTCCGACTTCCGAGTCGAACTGAGTTCTGGTTCGGGTCTGCAGTTAGTTCGGAACTTAGATTTAAAAACCGAACTCGGGTTTTGGATTGCAAATAAACCGGTCCAAATGATATGATTTAAGCTGTTTTATTGATGTTTTATCTATGTTTAAGGAATCCAAACCCGAATCAAAACCAAAACACTTTAGGTGGTTTTGCCAAAATCAAAACATATGATGACTTAGAACCAAAACGAAAACACGGGGGTCCGGACATATCTTTACTTTTAACCCCCTACTAACCACTTGTCCCCTACCCTCCTATTGTGTCTTCTCATCCCCTCCCTCCCCATATCTGCTCCCACTGTTATAATTTGGACTCTAGTTCTACAAACTTTCATATTACTGGACTCACCTTTATGCTGCGCATTGATACTTGTTACACTTCTGTGGATTGCTCACCCTGCTCACATGTAACCTAAGTAGTGCGCCCTAGATGGCTGCCTCACCTGGTACTGTCAAGGGCAGGATGAGTAACACGCTGAATTATTTATGCAGTGGGTATCCTGTTAGTTCACTGTTCATTTTATCCTTGTATGTCTTATCTCCATGTAGTGCTTATTCGCACATTTTTAACCACTGTAGCGCGTTGAACATGGCTGTCTCACCTGGTGCTAAGTGTAGAATAAAAAATGTATGGTTCTGATGAACCTGCAAGGACCTAGTCTAGAATTTCTAAATCTCTCATTATGTGTCATTAGTTGAAGCATTGCCTATTCTGCTGGGCGTAATCCTTTGTAGTGAGCCTAAAATGGCTGCCTCACCTGGATCCTTCGTGGATGGGATGAATAATCTTTGCGACTAATTACCCAAAATGGCTGCCACACCATTTGTATTATCTCCATGGTCCATACTTACCTACCTTGATGATTTCCTCTCCGGGAGCAGCCCGGAGAAAAGAAGCAGATAGGAGGTGATGGGGGTGGGGCAGAACAAGTCGCATCATTAGGACCCACCCCCTTGCTGCAAAATGACGTGATTCGCGAATATTTAAATAGGGGTGGTGTTCCCGGTGGATCTAAGTAAGGTTCTTGGATACAAAAATTTAATTAAGCCACACAAACCAGTATCTTGAAAAAAAGATGTCATTTATTACAACAAATAACAACATATAAAAGAATAATAGTTACTTAGCTTCACAATATAAAATGGTTACACGATCCAGGAGCCTCGTCTCTACAGAATAGAGCTGGACGAAACAATTTCCTGGCCACCAGCTGCAGACTGGTCCAGGCAAAGGGCAGGCTGCTGGAATCTCCTTTGTCTCTGTTTATATAGCATCCTACTTGTCATACCCAGCTAACTTTTACTAATATGGGTATAAACCTACTTCAAACTACTCTATTGGTTAACTACTGATAAGAACTTTCTAAAAACTTAACGCAGGCGTACATCTTATATAGACAATGCCTAAAGGATTTATGGCTTGTCTACTTTCCACATTCCTGTACCATTTCATGCCTGACACACCACCTCATGTCTGATACACACATAAGAACCATGAATGAAAATGGCTGTCAGTAGCCATTTTGCTCTCCCAACACAGGCGGAGCCAAATGATGTGATTCTCATAAAATTGTGTCATTAGACCCCTCCTCCTCCTCGCGGCTTCACCAATTTCAGGTCAGTTTATCCCCATCTTGTTACTACTCTAGGAGGAGTGCCTATTCTTCCAGGGGTGCAGGGGGGGCTACACGAAAAATTGTATTCCTTTACAGGTCCCAGGAGAGCAGGCAAGTATGCCATGGTTTCTGTATTTCATGCAAAGCTAAACCTCTTTATTATGTCCATAGTTTCTGTTCTGTATTGTGTTCATACTATCTGTTAAGTGCATTTAGTCATATTGGAGAAAGAGCACTATATAAATAAAATTATTATTGTTGTTGTAGAAGTACACATAAATACAGTGGCTTACACAGCTGGTGCAATGAGCTGACATTCTCCCTATCTTCAGGACTGTAAGGCCTATTCATTAACACTAAACTTTAATTTTTAAGGCCCTTTTTTCCTTAAATTACATTTCTATTGTATTCATTAATATACTTAACTCACTGACATCTCCTGGTTAAGTCCGTCTGTGTTAATATATTAAGTTAATATGTTAAGTCCGTCTACGTTAATTTCTATACTCCTCATACTTTAGTATGTGGATGTGGAAATTAGGCTGTTCATCAAATTACAGAAAATGATGTATTTTTTAAATTTGATGGTGTTACTGTACACCATCCTCAGATTGCGTACAGCCCCCATAAGGCTGAGGCAGCAGGATATACTTACCAGGTTTCAGCCAGGCAGGTCCTCCTCCGGCTCCCTCCGTAGCTCTGTCCTCCGGCTCCGGCTGCACAGTGTGTTCTCCCTGCGGCTGCATGCTGCTGCTGACGGGAAGTGTCTCCCCTCTGTTCTCCACTGACACTTGTAAGTGCTTTATCAATTAACTGTTTATTTACTATAAACAGTTAAATAAAGAAGCACTTAAAAGTGCCACCGGGGAACACACAGAGCATGCAGCGGCGGGGAGAACTTCGAAAAGCATTTTGAAAAAACAAGTATAAGTTTTGAAGCCCCCTCTGCTCAGCTCCTGCCGGCAGCATCCATCCCCCGGTGCACAGCTCTAAACTGCACATGTTACACAGCACGGAGGCGCGGCCGGTGGGGAGAAGCTGTGTCTGCACCAGCCATGGCTCCGTGCTGTGTAACAGGTGCAGTTTAAAGCACAGAGCTGCGGCCGGTGCAGATACAGCATCTCCCCGCCGACCGCGTCCACAATATCCCTTGCAACACATAAGTAACAGCTGAGCGAGGGGTCGGGGGACCGCGGCTGCTACCTTCCAGCCGGGCAGTGGATGCAGCTCGGTATATAACAGCCGGGCAGACCTGACTGGAAAGGGGGAGGGGGTGCCGGGACATATCCTGGATGGAGCGGGCACCGGGGGAGAGCTGGACACGTCACTGGGGGACAGATCCCTGGCAGTACAGAGGGGATGAAGGGGCAGACGGAGGACCGCAGGGGATGCAGGCAGGGAAAGATGACAGCTTTTCGGAATAGATACTTATGGAGAGGAGGAATAATGATTCCTCAGGTAATTAGGTAGAACTCTAAACCTAATTATCTCCATATATTTTTTAGCAATGATGAATAGGTCCCTCTCAAGTTCTTTCTTCTACTTTGCTGTGTTCTGCAGCTTTCCTTTGCTGTAGCCCAACATCGGAGATCACTTTCTGCTAGCTGTCACACTAAGGTATTCCATGCGGGCAGACCCAACTCATGCCCATGTTAGCTGTCTCCTGGGAAGACCAAGTTAACAATACCCTGAGTTCTCGTAAACTGAGCATCACTCTGGCTCCTCAATGCATTCCCTGGGTTGGGAGCTTCCCACTCAAAACTCAATTGACACTCAATAGACAGCTCAACACCTCCTGGTTTTACTACAGTCAAATGGGATTTTGCATAAGTCTTATCACTGAAGGCGTCCCGGCCAGGAACAACTCGAAGGCAGATGATCTCCGACTCGCACATACACTGACTCAGCACTTTCATATGCACCAAATATCTCGGGCGCTAGAGCAGTTATTTTAAAACCGTCAATCCAGCCGCACTTCATAATCCATTATGTCCCAGGTGTGGAACCCTCTGTCATATAGTCCACATAGTTCAAGGTAGTAAAAAGAGAAAAGAGCTAAAGTGTAAATTAGGATGAAACTCGATAGTTTATTCACCTTCTGCTTCATATCTAAACATGTTCATTATCCTATTTCTATTGAAAAAATAAAACAATTGAGGTGAGCAGGGGCATCCTTATGGTGTTATCTAGTACCCAGAATCCCCCCCACCACCCAACCCCAGGTGCTGAAGACGATCGTACAATTTGTCTATCACTGGGTGCTGAAAATAAGTGTACAGCTTATCTCTGGGCTCTTAGCAGATGGAAGGGACAGTACTAGTTTATGAAGCAAAATTCCAGACCAACCAATGTACCGAGTGTCTCCCCTACCAACCAATGTACCAAGTGTCTCCCCTACCAACCAATGTACCGAGTGTCTCCCCTACCAACCAATGTACCGAGTGTCTCCCCTACCAACCAATGTACAGAGTGTCTCCCCTTAGTCCCTACCAACCAATGTACCAAGAAGTGTCTCCCTTATGTCACCTGGAGGCTCCCAGCACACATCTCAGGGAGGAGGAAAATCTGTAGCTGCCTGACCTGCAGGGGAAAGATAGTGACTGAGCACTGTCAGTGTGTCTGTCTCCCCTGTGAGCCTGTCTCCCAGTACCAGAGCCGTAACAGGGCACAATTGCCCCTGAGCATGCAACATCATGAAGTCGCCCGAGACGTCATTGTGTCACATAGGGGGGGCATGACCGCCAGCTCTGGTAAGTGCAGCAATGATGGGGTGTCCAAATCGGCTGCATACTGTATACTGTGCAGGGTGCCTGTCTGGAGTGTCCTCAGGACGTGCTGCTGGTGCTACAACAGAAATCCTGGCTGGAGGGCATACTTGCCAACATTGGAGTTTTCCTCCCCGTGAGAAGCCCGGGGAGGAGAAGCAGGTGGGAGGTGTTGGGGGCGGAAGGACCGTGTCATTAAGCCCCGCCCCTCGTGGCAATTTGCCGATACTGGCGCATATTTAACAAGGGGTGGGGTCAAATTGAAGTGATTGTCATAGAATTGCATGATTGGGTCACGCCTCCTACCCACGTACCCGCCAGTTTGCGTGAAAATTCTCCTTATTCTGCCCACCTCACTAGGAAGTAGGCAGATTGCAGGAGAAGTACCTACCCTTCTGGCAGTACGGGGGTTTACCCCAAAAAACGTGAGCCTCCCGCAAGTTCCGGGAGGGTAGGCAGCCATGTATGCTGCAGGGTGCCATTCCAGACACCCTGCTAGCCAGGGGCAAGGGCTGTGGGGCGGCAACGAAGCTGCCCACAGAGCCTCTGTGCTTGTTACGGCCCTGCCCAGTACAGTGTCAGTGTGTCTGTCCTGTGATCCTGTTTCCCAGCCCTGTCAGTGTGTGTCTGTCAGTCTGTCTTCAGCACTGTCAGTGTGTGTCTGTCAGTCTGTCTTCAGTACTGTCAGTGTGTGTCTGTCAGTCTGTCTTCTGCACTTTCAGTGTGTCTTTCTGACCTGTGAGTCTGTCTCCCAGCACTGTCAGTGGGTCGGTCTGACTTGTGAGCCTGCCTTCCCACACTAACAGTGTGTCTGTCTGTATTGTATTCCTGTCTCCCAGCACTCTGTGTATCTCAGTCCTCTCAGTCAGTCTGTGTCCCAGCACTGTCAGTTTGTCTGCCCCTCTGTCTTGATTGTGTTTCTGTCTGCCGTTGAAGTGAGTCTATGGGGCCTATTCATCATCGAAGGCCGAAAAGCAGTAGTCCCCATTGTTAATATCGCAGATACTTCTGTAGCTGCGTTACGGACCTGCTCCCCGTCGTCTCGGCTACGCATGAGTGGCCTCGGGTTACGCATGCGCAAAGCCGCCGGGAAGGTAGTGAGGAGCGGCGGAGGGATCCACTCAGATCCCTCTTCACATCCCTGGAACTCCTTCCCATAGGAATGATCGGGGCTACGAGAGGAAGCGTTGTCTGAAGATGGCGCGTGTTCTCAGCAGCAAACTCTTTGCTGAATACCAAGGGGGTCCTATCAGACCCCTGATGATGAATGGCCCAGTAACTTAAAAATAGTTACCGGACCATATATCGTTCCATGAATAGGCCCCTATGTTCCAGTTTTGTCTGTTTCTTCTGGGCCCTCATTCAGAGCCGGACGCTCTGAGCAGAGCGCACGCTCTGAATGAGGGCCGTCCTCCATAATTATGGAGCGTCCTCCTGGACGCTCGTATAGCTGTGGGTCACCACCCACAGCCTATACGAGCGTGCAGGTTGATGGCCGCGATGGTCTTGACCATCGCGACCATCGCCACTGCGAGCCGGAGCCTGCGGTTGAGTTTCTCAACCGCAAGGCCCAGAGTGATTTTGGCTCTATCAGAGCCAAAATCACTCCCACTGACATCACTAGTGATGTCAGTGGGCCGGCTTCTGACGGTAGGCGTTCCCTTGGGAACGCCCCCGTCTGGGAGGCACGCCCCCGGCACGCCCACCAAAGGGGGCGTGCTGTCAATCAACATGGACAGCACGCCCCCTTTGATCAGACACAACGAGCGAAGGAAAGTCCTTCACTCGTCACGTCTGGCGCATGCGCACGACGGAGCTCCCGCCGTCGTGCGCATGCGCAGTGCACACCATCGACCCACTTGCAAGCGGACAGCCGCTTGCGAGTGGGTCTGAATCAGGCCCCTAGTCCTGTCAGTACCCTCTGAAGTAGTTAAGTTGCTTTTGTGACTCAGAGTGGCAATACACCACAAAGCAAATTTGTACGTTTACAGCATTTAACTGCAAGAAAGAATTACGTCTGACGCGCGCTAGGGTGCTGGAGTATGGGGGCTTTAGGTGTATCGATATTAATCACTGGTCGTGAATTATACAAATTAGCCATCAACAAAAACTGGGATCATTATGCGTAAAATCTTGGATAGATACTATGGGCCTGATTCAGACCCACTCGCGAGCGGCTGTCCGCTCGCAAGTGGGTCGATGTTATGCACTGAGCATGCGCACGACGGAGGGAGCTCCGTCGTGCGCATGCGCCAGACGTGACGAGCGAAGGAAAGTCCTTCGCTCGTTGTGTCCGATCAAAGGGGGCGTGCTGTCAATGTTGATTGACAGCACGCCCCCTTTGGTGGGCGTGCCGGGGGCGTGCCTCCCTGACGGGGGCGTTCCCACGGGAACGCCTCCCGTCAGAAGCCGGCCCACTGACATCACTAGTGATGTCAGTGGGAGTGATTTTGGCTCTGATAGAGCCAAAATCACTCCGGAGCTTGCGGTTGAAAACCTCAACCGCAGGCTCCGGCTCGCAATTTCGATGGTCGCGATGGTCTCGACCATCGCGGCCATCACAAAGCACGCTCGTATAGCCTGTGGGTGGTGACCCACAGCTATACGAGCGTCCAGGAGGACGCTCCATGAAAATGGAGCCCGGCCCTCATTCAGAGCGTGCGCTCTGCTCAGAGCGTACGGCTCTGAATGAGGGCCTATATCAGCATCAAATGTGTGTGATCATATTCAATTGTCCAAAAAGGACCCAATGTTCTTTGTTCAGTTGCGTGCCACCTCAGGGAGAAAGTCATGGTGGATATGCACAGTCTATAATCCTGAAGTCAGCAGTAGGGTGTCCTTATAAAAAAGGTAATCGTTGCAATCATATTATTCTACATGCAAAAACTGTGGGCAGGATGTCCATTTAAAGAATAGTTTGTTGTCTAGATGTAATATCCCAGGCAACACAGCTAATATATATATATGTATATGCGGTCTCCGCTGTCACAATGTGGTACCCCAGGTCTGGGTGTACTCACTCATGTTGGGTCCTATACAGGGGCGTATCTATAATGGGTGCAGGGTGTGCGGTGTCCAGGGGGCCCGCACTGCACACCCTGCACCAATATTAACTAAAACTTACCTCTCCGAGGTCCCACGACGGGTCTCTCAGCACTGCTCCAAAAAGCCAGAAAATGGATGCCGTGGACATTTTTCTGGCGTTTTCTGCATGCGCAGTGAGGAAATGGGCAGGAAAATGGCGGCCGTGCCATTTCCCCTGCGATCTGTGCATACGCAGTAGACTCTGGGCACACTCTAGAGCCCAGAGTCTACTGATACTGCAGGGGCCGGCCAGCCGTGTCAGTCTGCTGCCGGCCGCCGGGGAGAGAGGAGCGGGCCCTGGACGGGGAATGCACACAGGCCCCCTCCTCTCTTAAGATGCCCCTGAGTACATATATGTATATGAGTAACTGTCTCCAGACTCTGGTGGGGCATCAAGTTAAGAGTTACAATATGGTTCCATATTAACCATTCTGTGCCACATACACAGTGCACACTGTATTTACATCATATATACAGTAGATATATACATTTTATATAGGACCAGGGGCGTCTTAAGAGAGGAGGGGGCCCGTGTGCATTCCCCATCCAGGGCCCTCTCCTCCCTCCCCGGCGGCCGGCAGCAGACTGACGCGGCTGGCCGGTCACCGCAGCATCAGTAAACTCTGGGCACTAGAGTGTGCCCAGAGTTTACTGCGTATGCGCAGATCGCCGGGGAAATGGCACGGCCGCCATTTCCCCGGCAATTTCCTCACTGCGCATGCACAAAACACCAGAAAAATGTCCGTTGCGTCCATTTTCTGGCGCTTTGAGCAGCACTGAGAGACCCGACGCAGGACCTCGGAGAGGTAAGTGTTAGATGATATGGGTGCAGGGTGTGCGGTGCAGGCCCCCCCTGGACCCGGGGGCCATGTGCACCGCACACCCTGCACCCATTATAGTTATGCCCCTGTATGTACTGGTGCAGGTGGTACGTGGTGAGTCAGCAGCAGGTGACATGACTCAAAACCTGCTGGAAGCAGCTGCCGGTGGCTGAGACAGTGACGTCAGTTACAGGGAGCCCTGAGTATAGTGAGCTGACACCCGCATTTGAGGATGCACCAGAGGGACAGCGGTGATTTATGGACAAAGCAGCAGCGGTTGATTGCTGACACTGGAGCACCACAACCTTCCACCCAGCACCTGTGACAGCCTGCAGCTGGGGGAACTCCAGTGCATGAGGCTGACTTGCCTGGTCAGAAAACGATGATATATGTCATCTCTGATGTATGTTGTACTGCGCATGTGCAAATCGGGTTCTGCGTTTGTCGGATGTAGTGCGGCTGCAAACATCAAGTGAGTGATAGTCTGCAGCCCTTTGGAGGTGGGGAGGGGGCAGTGACGGAAAACGTTTTATAAAATGGGGTCGTGTCAGTCCTGTTTTGTAGGAGTGCTGTGGCCAGTGTCTGCGTCTTACGATGCAGCTTCACTGGCCCTGGCAGCATTAAAACACAAGTCATGACCTACGTTCACACGGATGATCCAATGTTACATCTACGAACCCAGCCATCAGACCACAGAAGCCGGCACTGGGCGCCTTTTAACAGGAGACGCCTCCTGCGGCTTTTGCATATTTTAGCACAGCCGCTGCATACAAAGACTGGTGTGCGACTAGTGCGCAGGGCTCTGTGGGTGGCACCATCACTGCCCCATGGTCCTATCACTGCCCCATGGCCCTATCACTGCCCCATGGCCCTATCACTGCCCCCATGGCCCTATCACTTCCCCATGGCCCTTGCTTTTGGCTAGCAGGGTGCCTTATGCACCTGATGGAAGAGGTCATGTTGGAGGGAGAGTACCTGATGAAACTGATCCCAGCGTGGCCACGCCAACCAGTGGACTGACAGTGATTGTACACTGGGGTACAGCGGGACGTCTGCTTCTACAAACCGAGACTCATTACTGTTGGGGAAGCAGTATGATCGTGCTGTCTGTGGATGTTGGGAAGCCACTGACTACACTTATCAGGTCATTTCTGTTTTTAACATCTATGAAGCTTCTACACTGCCAGTAGTGTGTTATCTTGTCTGTGAATTAAAATAGTTTTTTTTTATTGAGACCATCGTCTCCATCTATTTATGAGGATCCGCATACTGATCAAAGCGGTATATACCCTTTATAATGATACCTTTTTATATGAAGTTTAAAGACTCTACCAATGTGAGTAGAGTACGCAGTCGCACCCACCTTTATTACTGAAATAAAAAATTTTGAAGAAGAATCTGAAAAGAAACCTTTATGAGCCTATACTCCACCTATTTTATAGTGAGTGGGGTACACCATATTGTATATTTTTATACAAGTGCTAGTGATCATATTTATACTCTTGTTGAGCCACCATATAAGTCTAATGGGTCTATTTACTAAGCAGTGTTAGGAGACAGAGTGAAAAGTGATAAGGTGCCAGCCAATCAGCTCCCAACTGTCATTTTTCAAACACAGCCTGTGAGATGCCTCCTAACACTGCTTAGTAACTAGACCCCTGAGTATTATTTTACTAATTTCGTTTGAGACACCAGCGCCATCTCACCTTCAGGAGCTTTTTGCTTAGCAACTGGCATACATAGTGGCCGATCAATTGATCGAACAATATATCGGGTGCCCGTGGGCAGGGCTGCCACCAGAAATTGTGGGGCCCGGTACTAATAAAATATTCAGGGCCCCCTTGGGGAAGAGCATAGGGCAGGGAAGTCCCCCCCCTTATTGGGGGGGGGGCAGGTTAGGAAAGACTGGAGAAGGGGGAGGCAGGGCTGTTAGGAGTAGGGGAGAGGCACATGGCAGGGGAGGCTGTCTGGACTTGGGGGGGGCGGACGTGCAGTGAAAGGCTGGCTGCATTAGGAAAAGGCTGGCTATGCACTTACCTGCAGCCAGCAAAAAAGCGTCGGTGTCATTTCAAATAAGGCACTGGCCACGAGCCAATCACAGCTCGCGGCCCGACAGCCAATCAGGAGCGGCCACTGCTGATTGGCTGCTCGCGGACCGATAGCCAATCAGAAGCGGCCACTGCTGATTGGCTGCTCGCAGGACAACCAATCAGGAGCTGCCGCTCCTAATTGGTTGTCGTTCTGCAAGCAGCCAATCAGGAGCAGCCGTTTGGCTGCCGTTCCACTCGCGACTGAAAACTTATTTGGAATGCTGCCAGCCACAGCGTC
Source organism: Taudactylus pleione (assembly GCA_031769625.1). Lineage (NCBI taxonomy): Eukaryota > Metazoa > Chordata > Amphibia > Anura > Myobatrachidae > Taudactylus > Taudactylus pleione. The sequence continues at coordinate 523,734 of JAUIMM010000847.1, read as the reverse complement.
TTCCACCGGGCCCCCTCTCTCTCCGGGCCCGGGACAACAGGCCCGGCAGTCCCCCCCTGATGGCGGCCCTGCCCGTGGGCCAGCGTGTACCAGCGATTTGTCTGTGAATGGCGTCGTTCACAGACATATCGGGTCGGTTCTGCTGCAGATATATCTGTCCATCGTGCTGAGTGTACAGGCGGTCTGCCGACCGCCCGTACACTTGCTGCAGCAGCCACGGGGAAGGGGGCGCAACACCCCCCTGCCCCCGGCCAGTGGGACCCGCGGCCAGATGACAGATGATGATGACTCAGTGTGTATGAACAACCATCATCTGCAGATATATCTGTCAGGTGTGTACCCAGCTTAAGTTACTCACAAAGGGGGAAGTCTATCAAAGGATACATTTGCACCTTCTCAAAATGTCTAAAAAAATCACCAAAAAAAAACCCCACCCAGACAACTGTTACCAATTTTCTTAAATTCATGCAATGTGAAGCAAAGGCTATCTCTTTAAAATACGTGAATTGACCAATGATGTTTTAACAATCTCAGAACGTTTCCAGTTCATCTGAATGGTACATTCACTTCAATGGCGTTTCCAGAGAGTGCTCCACATGTGGAGATCTCCAGTCTGTTTAAATTAATAAACATGCAGCGTGTTTCTCCACAGATCCTCAACCATTCTGAGTGCTGACAGCATGGGCTGATTTCTATAATAACAACAAGACCACAAGGGGTCCCCCTGCTACAGTATTAAACAGCCATGGACTGGTCATCACACTATATGGAGGGGCTGCAAAAAAACAAACAGTGGGACAACCAGATCTGTGCAGGGTGACTTCCCGACCAACATGTAGTACAGGGGGAAGAGTGACATATTAAAATATGAACCCTGGAACAGAAATATATCATCACAGTGGTCCCAGTATAATTATCATGTTCCTGAGAACCCTGCATAAGTGCATATTATAAGCGAAAAGTAAAAAAAAAAAGTAAATACACAAAATTTTTAAATAATAATTTTTTGAATAAAGGACTCCCCCAAACACTTGTTCAAAACATTATTAAATATAAAATATTTTTTTTTTCATATATCATAGTCCACATGGAAAATAAAATAATTCCTTCTTTCTTTGGTATTGGTCCATCATAGTCTTAGGGGTCGATTAAATTATCTTGTCCCCCCGCGAGTTTGTGAGAGTAAAGGTGCCTACACACATAGCGATATGCTCACGATTAGCCGATGTGTACGATTTGTGTACGATTTCCCTTGAAACTCTCCCCGGTAGCTATGCGCACGATCTGCACAAGATCAGCACACGATTTGGTGTCCAATCTTCATACGATCTCTCCTGCATCCAGACTTTTTAGAGTGCATAGTGTCCAGTGGCTGGCTGGCAACTTTTAGCCTGGGGGGCAAATGCATGCAGGCGGCCCTGGCAGAGGGGTAGCGTGTAGCCGGGGTGCCTGAAGAACGTGCGTGCTATGGCACCCCTCCCCCTCAAGTGTTCCAGGGAGGAGGCGGGTCCATATGGGATTAATGTAAAGTAAAAATAAAGATTAGGAACAGCCCCATCGTGGTGCCCATATGCAGTGCCCCCCTGTGCCCCAAGAGAGGACCCCCTTATGCAGGCCTCCAGTAGTGTCCCCAGTAGTGATCCCCCCTATGCAGTGCCCCTAGTAGTTGTCCCCTCCCCTTGTAGTGCCCCTAGTAGTAGTAGTCCCCACTTGTAATAGTAGTCCCCCCCTTGTAGTGCCCCCAGTAGTAGTCCCCCCAGTTGTAGTCCCCCCCTTGAAGTGCCCCCAGTTATAATCCCCAGTAGTGGTCCCCCCTTGTAGTGCCCTCCCCCCTGTAGTGCCCCCAGTAGTGATCTCCCCCTTGTAGTACCCCCAGTAGTGGTCTCCCTCTTGTAGTGCCCCCAGTAGTAGTCCCTCCCTCTCGTAGAGCCCCCAGTCCAGTAGTGGTTCCCCCTTTGTAGTGCCACCAGTAGTCCCCCACCCTTGTAGTGCCCCCAGTAGTAGTAGTCCCCCCCTTGTATTGCCCCCATTAGTAGTAGTCCCCCCCTTGCAGTGCCTCCAGTAGTGGTTCCCCCCTTGTGGTGCCCCCAGTAGTGGTCTCCCCCTTGTAGTGCCAGCCTCCCCCCCAGTAGACACACGTAGTAAAAAAAAAAAAAACACTTACCTGAATCCCCGCTCCCGCCGTCGCCATCCGCTCCTCCGTCTGTCCTTCCCGGGCCGGGCCGCTCTGCATTATGGGAGAGACGTCGCATGACGCTGCGGCCCGGGGGGCACATGGCACCCTGCCCCCCAGTCCAGCCCGCAACTGATAGTGTCCTAGATTGTCAGATCTGCCCTACTGCACGGCGATGTGCGACCAGCGGGGACACGCATCGTGAGTGGGGACTCACGATTTGGGCATTTTTTTCACAATCTGTCATTCCGATGCGTTGGAATCGGCCAGATCGTGTAAAAAATCGGTATGTGTGTAGGCACCTTAAGTGTAGCTATATGCCGCCCTTATGTTAGCTCTGGACTCACTGATTTTTGTTTGCAGCTCCATAGGGCTGCATACAAAAATCTGCCAGTCTGGGACAAGATCGGACCGCAAGGGGGGCGAGTTGTGGTGCCATTGCTGGCATTTCCATGCCGTTGCAGCAGCACCTCACACCCCTCATGACTAATTGAATTCACCCCTGTCATGATTATGCACTACGGGCTGTCGTACTAGGCCCGGTGCTGTATCTGAGCTGCCCGCTCTCCTGCTCAGCAGGCTGCACTGCATCCGTCTCCTCCCTGCCAGCGAGTGCAAGTTGGCTCTGGGGCTCTGGCAGCTCCCAAGGCAACATATGCGCCAGTATCTCCCAGCGTTAAAGGCATACGCCCTTGTGACCATGGAATCACGTTGGTGACAAATTCAACTGTGTGCATTATTTAGTGCCAGAGTATTAAGTCACCTACTTAGCATTGCTTCTGTATCTGTTTTGTGTATGAGACCCTGATTCTCCTGATGGAGAATCTCTGCCTGTGCCCCTGAGCTCTGCTTGTCTTAATGGTCTGCCACCTGCCTGTGCCCCTGACCTCGGCTCGTTTCCCTATATTGCTACCCTAACCTCGGATTCCCTGACTATGCTCTTAGCCTGCTGATTCTGTACTTTGCTTCTGTTGCACTCAAAAGGTCAACTGTCAGAATGCCGACACCAGAATTTCAACAGGTTCTGAATGTCTAAAGTCGGAATGTCAATATGGACAATAGGTCGACAACCAATATGTTGATATACAATAAAAACGGCATGGTTAAATTGACAACCCGTTCAGAATGTCGACATTAGAGTATAACTATTATTACCCTTTATTATTTATTATTACACATTAAGGGGACCATAATACAAATTATGTACAATGACATGCAATAAGGGGTAAAGTTTGTCCTGCCCAAGTGAGCTTACAATATGAGAGGTGTGTGGAACAATTAAGGCATAATATAATAGAATAATAATTGTAGCTGGTGATAGGGAAAGTGTGAATCGCTATTGTAGCGCTTCCATTGGCGACTGTTAGGTAGATGTAATAGGCATTCTGTAAAGGGAATAATAGAATTGTTTTATATTAATGTTAGGTGCAGTGTCTTATATAAGTATATAATACAGCAATATATTGTAATACAATTATTGTAAGACCCTGTAATGTTGAATAGGTTTGATGTCTTATGACTCTAAAGCAGGCCTGGCCAACCTGTGGCTCTCCAGCTGTTGTGAAACTGCAAGTCGCAGGATGCCATGCCACAGTTTTGCTATTAGGGAATGCTAAAACTGTGGCAGGGCATGCTGGGACTTGTAGTTTCACAACAGCTAGAGAGCCACAGGTTGGCCAGGCCTGCTCTAAAGCATAATTATTATAAATTATTACCTTTGTCTATGTCTGTCTAATTTTCCACATATTTTATTTCTTGTCCAAATTTAATTTGTCCTTGGGAATTGTTTTCAAATATTTCAAACATTGTGAATACAGCAATGAATATATTGTTGCTCATAGCAATAGTTAGTGTACACAGGGTCTGATTCAGACATGCTCACGAGCGCACAGTGCTCGTAAGCGGGTCAATGGTCCCCCACTGCGCATGCACACGCCGGAGCCGGCTCCGGTGTGCGCATGCGCGAGACCCGGCCAGCGACGGGCGCTCCGTCACTACGGGTCTCGAACCAAAACGGGGCGGCTGTCAATTGTGATTGACAGCTCGCCCCGTTTTGGAGGCGAGCAGAGGGGGTGGCTGGCCAAACGGAGGCGTTCCCGAAGGAACGCCTGCCGTTTGGGGGCGGCCTCAGTAGTGAGCTTCCGGCTCTATTAGAGCCAGAAGCTCACTGGGGCTTGCGATGGACGAGACCCTACCACAAGGGTCTCGTCGCAAGCCCGATGGTAGCGACCATCATGACCATCACCTGGCCGCTCGCAAAAGCTGTGGGTGGTCACCCACAGCTTAGCGAGCGGCCAGGAGGCCGGCTCTCCCAAAAAAAATGCCGCCCTGATTCAGAGCGAGCGCTCTGAAAGAGCGTCCGGCTCTGAATCAGGCCCACAGTCTTCTGATGATTGCAATCCTATTTTTTTTTTTTTTATTATGGTCATATAATATTTTACAGTTTATGTATTCTACTGAATTAAATAAACTTGCTTCTAGTATATTGTATTATGTCTCTCTAGTGTTTTATATTATGTCTCTCTAGTTTTTTATATTATGTACTAGTATGCCCGTGGTGAACATTTTCGCCAGTTTGAACCCAGAACATACGTACGGAAAATGCTTAGCTAGATAATGACTAGATCATATGTAAATATGACGGAATAGGGTGATAAGGGATGTGTGTGAAACATAACCGGCTGAGCCACGCCCTTTTATGTTTTTTTGGGGGGGGAGGTTTTATTGTAACATTTCGTCAATTTGTACGTGCACTGATATACAGTATTTGGCCCTGGACTCTGAGCAAAATGGACCGTTTACAGGGGGCATTGCAAGCTGAGCCCCTATAGGTGCAAATGATAATGCACTGCTACTCCGCCATCCAGCCTCCCGCCAATCAGCGGCTGCCGACAGTTCTTGTGGAAAGCAGAGAAAAGAGGCGTTGCTTTTGAGGCGCAAACCCGGTGCTGATTGGCTGGGAGTTGCGAGCCTGGAATTGACATGTTGATATATTTCGCCATGAACTCTGAATCAAAATGGACCATTTCCAGGGGGTATTGCAAGCTGAGCCCCTATAGATGCAAATGATAATGCACTGTTACTCCGCCTCTCCGTCTCCCAGCCAAATTCTGTAAGTTATTGCTGATTGAAATCTGTTGCAAAAGAATCACATTAATATCTTGATTAGTCTTTTAGATATTCAAATTCAAAGAGCGTTCCGGACTAAGCAAATTATATATCTTCTAGTGTTTTATATTATGCCTCTCTAGTGTTTTATATTATGTCTCTAGTGTTTTATGTTATGTCTCTCTCGTGTTTTATATAATGTCTATCTAGTGTTTTATATTATGTCTCTCTAGTGTTTTATATTGTCTCTAGTGTTTTATATTATGTCTCTCTCGTGTTTTATATAATGTCTATCTAGTGTTTTATATTATGTCTCTCTCGTGTTTTATATTATGTCTCTCTCGTGTTTTATATTATGTCTCTCTCGTGTTTAATATAATGTCTCTCTAGTGTTTTACATGATATCTCTATAGTGTTTTATATTATGTCTCATTGACTACAATGAAATATGTGACAGTGAAGCTGGATTGTCCTATAGCCAAAGATAAAATATTAATCATACCAAATTTTCATTCTTACTAACACTGACATAAGCTGCGTCATTCCTATAGTTGATGGTAATAATTTGGCGGTTCTCTTCCCGCTGCTATAGTACGACGCCACCATATACACTGTTGTTGCTATTACGCTGTAGTGTCGCATGCTGTGCTCTCAATATCTCCTTGTATTCTTCTCATTCCCTGCAGTCTGGCTAATACCGCTGTCTCCTTCCTGAGTCACTGGGAATGACAGGCTTGAGGCAGGGTTACACAGGCAGAAAGGACTTTTATTGTGACACAGGCACCTCCTCTCTCTCACTCTCTCTCTCTCTCTCTCTCTCTCTCTCTCTCTCACTCTCTCTCTCAGGGAGGAACAACCGAGGCCGGGGACAGAAATCACTGCAAGGATAGAGGGAGAGAGAAAGTGAGAGCGAGAAGAGGCCAGAATGAGAGGAAAATAAGGAAACCAAATGC